>CM041735.1:12207022-13439522 GCA_023373845.1 Nibea coibor
TGGGTCAGTGCAGACGCAGTAGTCTGCTACTCTTTGTGTACAGTACCTTTTGGAGCTCTAATGCTAAGCCCTTCCTGGTATGTACAAATCCCTCTGACCACCCAATCAACAGTATGTTTGTTTGGGTGTAAACACTGAGAACGAGAGAACTGTGTTTTGTGTGTGTGTGTGTGTGCGTCACAAAAAGAGTATCAAAGTAAGTTATTTGTTTTTGGGACATTCTGAAACAGGCCAGTGCTCCGTACACACATCCGGCGTTGTTAACAATAGCTTTTCTGAATGAATATCTGTGTGTGTGTGTGCATGTGTGCCATGTTGTTGCATCTTTCTGCAGCCACTCATCCAGACTGTCAGGCAAATCCCAGGCCGGGCAGCAGTGCAGCGGGGGGTTCGAGAGATTTCGATGCCATCAGACCACCACTTCCCATCCCAGTACGGCCAGTACTGAATAGGTGACTCAGCAGGCCCTTGATGGACATTTTCATGTCGCTGCACTGTAACAAAGAAAGGAAAATAACACAATGCTCCCTGTGTGTGTGTGTGTGTGTGTGTGTGTGTGTGTGTGAATCCAGGCCTTCCCCACCAATCAGAGTCCAGCTGTTGCTTTTATGGTCTCTAATGAAGACTGTATGTGTGTCTTGTGTATTCAGCACTGCGCTGCACTCGCGTATTTGCATGTGCACCACATGCATGTCCATTCTCACGCTCGTTCCCTTCGGCATGGCAGAGACGCTGAAGGAGTTTCGCTTCCTGTGTAAAATCCTTATTGTTTTCATGCGTCATGGTTGGCCAGCCTGCCCTTCAGGGCCAACTCTATTCTTGTCACCAGGATAAACACAAATAAAAAAGAACAATGTGAGACATGTGAGTGTGGCCGTAGCACAAAGTGGGAGCGGGTTTTTTTTTTCTCTCTCTCTCTCACTCACTCTCACTGGCACATAAAACCTGACATGAAATCATTTATAAAGTGGAAAATACAGCAAACTAACCAGCGTCTGTGCAGGTCTTACATAACACACCATATACAGAGCAAATGGGCCCCGGTCCTAGTGAAGCTGTCATCTGCTGAAGTAGTAAAACAATGGGAGTGAAGGGTGAGAGATAACAGAGCACCACCCCTGCTGTGATAATAACACTGTGCAGTGGCTATATTTAGGGGCTCACTTTGACAAAATTGCTTGGTGTTGTGTGTGTGTGTGTAGCGTACATGGAGCTGCTCAGAGCTATGCAGCTCCACGACAGCTTCGCCAGTAAAATCACTTTCAAATGCACTAATGTGTGTGCAGTTCCCCCCCCCCCGCCACGTCCCCCCTGCAACAGAGATGCGTGCTGTCAAATAAAAAGATGTGTGAGTAATTTTATTTTTACGGCAAGGGATTCATTTGTATGTCTGTCCCCTTTAAAACCGTCCTCGTATTCTATATAATGTAACGTTTGCTCCTCATAACAGTTCATGTCAAATAGGGGAGGGGAGGGTGCGCTGATTCGAGGTATGGCTGCGTTCACACACACATACGCTCGCAGTTTTAAATTTGACCTTTTCGTAAAGGGACATTGTGGCCTTTCCCCTACATTCTCGGGCCGAAGCACACCACTCATTAAACTGACACCAGAGCTTGCTACCAAGACCTTACCTCCAATAAAAACAGCTCAGGCCCGGACAGCAGAATAATGACTTTTCACTAGATTTTTACTCGGGTTTGAGGCCAGCTGATGCATTTACAGGAGGTGCAATAAGGCTCTCTCCTCCTGTGCTCTAAAAGTAAGCCACACTACTGTTGGCTGCATTTACACACAGACTAACCTGAGAATAGACCTCGATCCCCGCAGTAGATTTCTCTTTAATTTCATTAGATCTTACAAACAATTTCTTTTTTTTACACATCATCGCAGCAATTTTCAGTCATTTGGAGTTGTGTTTCTGCCCACATGATGAATGTACACTCAATATCCGCTCTGCCTGCAGCGCCACTGTTGGATACTCCCGACTATGAGTGAAATATCTGCCTCTTCGGTTGCTACATTCTACGCGGTGTTCACCATAGTTGCGAGGTTGTGTTTGTCTGCTGTCTGGTGCTGATGAGGTAGTGCTTGTAGAGTTTTTTCACTGGAAACAGCTGCCCGCTGAGGTCAGAAAGCGACGCGAGTGACAATGAGAGTGAACCAAAACAGGAAAGTTGCGGGCCACGCAGTAAAACTATGTGCGTTCACACTGTCAATTGTTGCAAAATGTTGTAAAATGCAGCGTACTGTGAGTACCCGGCCGATTCACTTTTAACAGTTGAGGACTGTTAAGAGTGTGAGACGGACAATCGACATAGTGAAAATGGCAACTCAAGAAGCTGCTGGACCTGAAGCTGTAGTTCTCCTGTAGTTCTGTGTATATAGAAAGATAGCTGAGGAACCCAGGAGGGGTTCACATTTTAAGGTAAACTTGAGAACCTATTGCACAGCATATAACAAAATGATTAATCGATCTCTGCTGGGAAACAGGCCTTTCTCATAACGGACATTTTAATATGCTGTAGCTGTATGCTGTAATAAATAACATTAATGATGGCTGAAATCCATTGAGATGTGCCCTGCTATCACGCATGCTGGCCCAGCATCGTGGATTAATGGGACAATTAAAGGTAAAGTAATGTTATTAGTTACGCCTGCGCTTCTCCTGCTACGACAGGTCACATAAGTAGGCAGCAATATATTTACACCTGTAGTATACTCCCACAGGTGTTTTCACTTGTTTTAGTTGATTACAGCGTGTACAGACTGCGTTTAATTGAGTCTTTAATTAGTTTTACCTCTCTTAAACCTCCGTCAGCTGTCCTTTTACAAGGTACGTGGTGTGAATTTATCTCCGGCGCTGAACACAGATGCATTGATTGATTTGTGGCGACGAGCAAGCAGTAAACACGACCTCACGGGGCTGCCAGCGCGCTAGCGCTGTCTGTCTGCCTTTTGTTCGAGTCATGACAGACAGGTCATACCTGCTATACAGCAACTGAGACCTCAAGATGTCAGGCTCCTCGCGGGTTCACTCCTTTCCTGTGTCTCAGCACAACATGTTTTCTTGCCATTGATTGGGGCAGAGTGTTCTCCGCCCTGTTTCTGTTGGCTGGCGGCCAGGGTTTTTGAAGCCATCACGAAGAGATAAGCCAATCAGAGTGGCCAGGGTAACCTCGGGGTTATCAACTCTACTGTTTACTTAACCCTGTTCACCACAGATACTCAACACGTGTGGATGTGCGTGTGCATGTAAGCAGCTTTTGCTCGCTTTGGGAGCTGTGTACGGTACAGTGTTTCTTTGTTATTATGTGAAACGAGCCATCACAGGATCAGGATGTCTCAAGCTATTAGATACTTATTTATCTAGTCACCTCAACACACACGTACACACTGTATCTTTATTTTGCACACTCCTTTTCCCCTCCCTCCCTCTCTTTTTGTCTTCAGATTCTGGACAGATGTGTAAGAATTTGGTTTAGTGCCAGTCCCAGAGATACTAGAAGTTCAGACTCAGCCCTGCAGAACAGACTCTCTGTCATGCATACACTTGAACACACACACACACACACATACACACACACACCTCTCCAATCCTCTCCTCCTTCCCCCCTCTTCCTGTTGGATTTTGTTCCTGCTGTTCTGAGAAAAATGAGGCTTGACTTTTAAAAGGGAATGTTCTGGACCTTGTCAGCAGGGTTCGGTACCGGTCATCCAGTCATGGTTGGCTGGGACAAACTCACAGTCTTACATGTTACATCATGTTCTCCAAGATTGCTCCTGTTTGACCTTTCCACGCCACCTTAAACGGAAAGTCCCGCTGGGCTCAGACAAAGTAATAATCTGGACCTCTCCGAAATGACTCTGTAACAAAATCAAAGTGGTGACTGTTGGGCTGCGTTGCGAAGGTTGTATGACCGCCTTGTGGTCAAGGTATGTGCCATTTCCCAGTGAGATGCTCTGCTCTGGGTCAGCAGTTAGCTCAGATAACCTCACAGAAACAACAGCTCCTTCAATACATCAGGAGAGTTACTGTCACCTAAACTGACTCAACTGAGATTGTTGATGTAGCTGAAATATGATATGCACAAATTCATTTTTCATGTCGGCCGAGGCCTGTGCACTAGATGTCACTGTTTTACATCTATGTAATCACCCCACCAACTATCTCTTAGTTTGTTTTATAGCTCTGAAGTTTACAGTCACAACTCTTTCAGCATAAACAGTCAGTTTTACAGCATAATGAAAAATATGTATACACTTATTGTTGGCAAGACCGCGCGCTGGATAACAGAGACGTGATTGGAAACCAAAAGCTGACGTAAAAAAGCTGTTAAATCTGGTACAAAATGATAAATGTCTCTGATCTAACGGCGGCCACTGGAGATTCAATGGCTCAGAAAGCTTTTGGCTTCTCCCGAGTTGATCTTCCTGCTCCAAGCAACCCTGACTCCGGCTTTGGCTGGTGTTCATCAGCCTCAGACTCCAAGTTTGCTGTCAAGTTTGTACAGTGCACTCACCGTCACCGAGTTTAAACGATTAACCTCCTCAATCGACTTTTCCATCTGAAGCAGTCGGAACATCGGAGATCTGTTTAGTTTATCTCTCATTCCCCTTCTTTGCGCTGCCAGACTCGTTTGAGTTTCTCTGTGTTGTTTAATGGACGCTGAAGCTCAGCCTTGACCTAAACAAATGTGGTTTAGATTCTGCGAGTGTTGCTATTAATATCCAGTCAGTCTTTTGGCAGCAGATAGCTGATACTTAAAGAGGGAGACAGGGCATGATGGGAGGGAACTGCCTGCCTGCCTGGTGCACAGGGGAAAGTCTTTGCATAACCTAAGAATACTTTAATCTGTTTCACAGCCGCTTAATATATCAGGAATCTGCAATTACACAGCAGCATTTGCAGCGGTATGGCATGTTTTATCCACAGTCGGAGTTGGCTCTGGGTATAAGGTGTTAAATGATTGTGTAGCTCTGTCAAACTGTTGATTTGTATCTGTTAGCGATGACTGTTGAGCAGTTAGATACAATAGCAATCTGTTGTAATGCAGATTCATTGTCTAAGAATGTGAGCACCTCATTAGATTAGATCGGAAGATTAATATAGAAATATACAGCTAGTTTATCACCCTTAAAATCTCATTTACACTCTTCGCTGAGTGTTTGTTGTATTTCTCTTTCACTCATTAAGACAGGTTTTTCATGCCCGCCTCACTCTCAGGACTCATTTGCCCTGCTCATAATGAAAATCCCCGGTGTCGGGACAGACCCAGTTTCTGAGGTGCAATGCAAACATTCCAAGTGATTTAGCCGAGGCAAAATTAAATTCCTCAAATGATTATTGCTCAAGTCTTTTTTCTTTTTCTTTTTTTTCCTTCTGGTGCGGTCATAAAAGAAAAGACTTGCAGGTGCAGGAAGAACATTCCTCTATCATGCTATCGCTATTGAAAGGGGAGTTGTGTTCCCTTGCTTTTTCAGTACTCTATTCCTGTAGCCTACAGAGCGTGAGCCAGATGGAAGGGTGGCGTTCCACCACACGGCGATCCAACCCAAACATCTGCCTGGCAACGGCCGAGGCATTTCACTGAGACAAAACACAGGCCCGCTCTGTGTGATACCATTGCAAATGATTTCTCTGTTTGATAGGGAATAGCTTCTGCACGCTGCTTCCGGCAGAGAGATGTTAGGTTGGAAATATCCAGGTCTCAAAGTGAGCGGGGTAGTAAATGTGGATGTTTCACTCTACCCAGCCCTCACCCTGTTAACTTTGAAACACTTTGTGTGAGATGAATTAATCTCTATCTCTCTGCCAAGGGTGCAGCGGTATGCTCAGGGTGGCCTCAGCGTGTCATCGAGCCACCCTTTAAGGACCGCCCACAAAATCCTGAACTGAAGACTGGCGAAAAAAACTGATTCACAGATATATATCGAGTCTATTCACATGGTTTCAGCAACTATTTTTCAACATATTTAATGTATTTTGAAAGAAATCTCTTTTCCTTAGAAGATAATACTTCCACAGTACCTCTGATAAACACATTCAGATATAAAAGACTGTGGTAAAAAACAAAAGAATGGGCTGTGCAAAGCATACGGCTCATAAATTTCATTCAGGATTATAATTGTGTCACCAGAATAACATACCAGGGCACATAGACCAATGGATCAGATTACTATGCCGTGTACTAAATAGGTCACTGATAGTGATAAACCCACAGAGAATTATAACTCACGTCTCCAATAACCTCCAGCTCTTAGGAAACAAAACAGCACCAAACAGCAGACAGATACAGTAATTAATATAAAGTTCATTAGAAAGTAATAAATATAACCTTTTTCAATGTCGTTATTACTTCTGTACATCTACTATACTAACTGCTTGGTGATTAATGACTTGTGGTCGCTTGGTTTTGACTTGGAAAGTGAATGAGGACCATCTTTGCCATTCACTGGAGTGGTGACCCTGGACTTTCTGGCCCTGTGAACCAAGCACGGGACATTCTGGACAACCAGGGCCTACCTGACCCAACATGCTACCCAACTCTTGACATCCGGTGACTCGGTTACTGCAACACCTTCCCCGATGGGCCTCCTAGCCCGCACAGTGATACCCTTCTACACTGTTACCTCCTCCAATGAACAATGTCTGGCTCTGCCACCCGTACGCTCAGGGCAATCCAAACTTTTCTCATTTGTTGTTCTCCGTTGCTGGACCTGGTCCTCCTACCAGGTCCTAACAGAGCAGGGTCATCCCTCTCTACCTTTAAAAAAACCTCCCGAAGACCCAGCTCAGCAGAGAGTATCTCCTCTCCAACACTACCAACAACTGGACTTGGCTTTGGGTAAAAGCGTCAGCTAAATGACTAAACGTAAGTGTAAAATATCCACAAAATGTTATACTTGAAATGCGTATGATTCTAGTGGGAATCAAATCTGCTATTTTACCATTTGATTTAAGCAATATAGCAGGCTATATTTTACTTTTAAAACAGACTAAACATCACCGTAACTATTGTAAACTTTATGAAATCATTTACATGTTGCACAAGGTTGTGAGTGATCTCTGAAAAGGGTGTTGAGTTTTCAGCGCTTGATATAATACTTGGTAGTCCCCATTGTGTGGACGCACAGTATTATGTAGCTGTGGCTAAATGTACTCTTCCAGCGATCAGGTTTGAGGTCCATGTTGGTGTGACTGTAGAGGCTCGGTGGCACTGACGTACCAGGCGGCCAGAGTGAAAAGAATGTTCTGTTATTAGTGGAAAAGCTCCTGTTACGTGGATTAATCTACAGCTTCGACTTTGATCTCCAAACTCACTCTAAGCGACTTTGGAGGGGAGCTGGGGCCAGTGCACATTTTAGACACACACACACACACACACACAGAGTGTACATGCTGTACACGAGTATACATGCAATAATCTAGGTTATAAACGCCATTAAGTCTTTCAAAACAAGTCAAAAAAAAGTCTCAGTGTGTGTGTGTGTACAAGTAGTTCAGGGCTTATCACGACCACAAAAAACTCTGTATCCCAACACAGTGTTCCAAGCTCTTAATAAGATTTAAATTTGTAATGTAGATGCCTAATTATATTCCAATCCCATGTGGGGGCAAGAGACAGAAACAAATTATTTTGTTACTAATTTAGATTTAATGATTAACAAGGTGTGAAGGGATTAATGATGGTTGGAAATTTTTAGACAAACGCTTTAAAAGTTTGGATCAGAGGAGTCTGTCCATTTATGTTTTGGGAAGCAATCAACTGATCAAAATCTGTCTAAATTTAGGGAAATTTATGCTATACAATATCTCTATGTCTTTTTTTTTCCTCAATAGAGACAGCTGAAGAGTGACAGGAATGCGGGGAGAGAGAGAGAGAGCTGGGGACTGACATGCGGGAAAGAGCCGGATTTGGATTCGAAGCCTGGGCTGCAAGGACTGAGCAAGAATGTTGTAAATGTCAGATAAAAATAATCAAGTATAGGCATTTAAAAAATATATTGCATAGGCGTTTTAGCATAGCATATGTTACTTAAAATAACTACTAGCCAAAACAAAGTTGAATGTATGAATTGCCTTTATGATGGCAGATGACACAGAATTAGTGTCTGGTCTAGTCTGGCCTGGTTGTAAGGATTCTTAATGAAAACACCATGTTGGCATGCTAGCATCGGCTAATAAGAACTGAAGATGAAGTCCAACTGAGGCTGATGGGAATTATTTCTGCGTGTTTGACGTATTAAAGTATCGGACAAATTTACATTTTGACCTGGGGTCAAGTTCCAGCATCCGGATGTGCTGTGTCTCAATCCTCTACCATCAATTATAGCAAAATGCCATGTACTGCGAGTACTTGGATGGTGCAGCTGGACACTTTTCAGCCTCAATGGTCGCCAGTTTGGCTACACGGCGTAAGGGAAAGGGAGGAAGCTGTTGGATCTGAAGCAGTTGTGGTGAAGATCGCGATACACAAATGTAGGCTGTACACGTGTTTTATATTTCGGTGATCAAATGTTGTTGCTAATGCACCACCCGGCAATTTGGCAAAGAAGAAAAAGCCGTAAAATCTTGCGATCGTCATTTCCCAACCGCTGCACGCAAACTGAGACATTACCCTACTGAAATAAGCTCACTACGTACACAGTGTACACAGTGTACACAGTGTACTTTATTTGAAGTGTACTCTCTCAACTTATCACTACCTAATATAGGCATAAAATGCCCCCCAAAATAAACGATGTTAAGTCAGGGAATTGCCAGAGTTATTACAATTCACCCAGAGAGGGACGTGAATGTCTGTACAAAATTTCATGCCAATCTGTCCAATAGTTGTTGAGATATTTCTGTCTGGACTGACAGACTGCTTTGCCGTGCCTAGAGCAGCACCACTAGCGCGGCTAGAAAAGCAACTAATCATCTTACCTCATGCAGGTCTTTGCTCTATCAGTCACTTCTTCCATCTCCCTGGACCAAACCCCACCTCTGTATGATATTATGCTTGGAGGAGCAGCGGCATTCCAGCGCAGACGTGAACATCAATAAAAAAAACAAAAAAAAAACAGTAGGTTGTCAACAACAGCTCTCAGACCACCCAACCACAGACACTTTGTCCACACCCACAAACACAATGAATAACCCTACAAAACATGCAGTGAGCACACATGTTGTACCCTGGAAGAGATGACACAGACACACACACACACACACAGACACACAATGTCAGGGTGACCCAGTTCTGTGCGGCTGGACTGGGCTTTGTTTACTTCGGAGCTCTCTGAGGTTTCGAAACGGTCACAACACACTGAGTTTGTGACCCAACCATTCACGGCATTTTAATTGTCTCACACATCAAAAAAAACACACTCAGACAGGGCACGGCTTTGATGTCACTCCTAGCCTGTTATGCATCTCATGTAAGCATACTGTACACCGTATTTACAACTGAAGACAGTTGCGTGTCTGTCGTTGACCTCCGAAGGCCTCGGCAGACTCCACCACATCTGGGATGCCTAACTATTTCCCAACAAGGGTCAGTGGAATTTTTATGTAACAGCCACGCTTCTCCCGTGTTTTCAAAACACTGTGCTAGTCCATGTGTTTGTGCGTCTGACCCATTTCGGTGGGAAGCGTCAAGCTGTTTCTGTTGCCGATTGCGTAACTCTATTACACTTAGCCTATGAATGCAAACAAACAGAGCAGTGGGACTCGCCGGTCATCGGACCAAACCAGGCCCGAGCCTTTAAAGTTTGTTGGCTTTCTTCGAAGGGACGGTGCTTTGAAGTGACTGCGCTTTGAAGTGTTGGAGGTTCTCATATCTTAAAAGCTCGTGCACCGGTATCGACTAACACGCAGGGTTTTAAGTTTGAATCTCTGAGACTTCAGACATTCATAAAATCTGCTCGGACAAAGTTAGAAGATCTGCCAGTTCAGCTGGATACTTTAACTGCTCTTCATGTTACTGACACTTTGGATATTTATGCAAACAGGTGACGGTGCAGTGAAACTCCCAAAAAATGTTGGCAGAAATATGCAGCGTTTTTCCTTGAGATGACTCAAACCCAAAGTAAATCATTTAAGATGGAAATTGTAGCAATCTGCACTTTGTCATGCATATTTAAGAGGATCTGGTTGACTTCTTGACCTCTCCCAAAAAATTGCAACATGTGTGGTCGACAAGTTTAATGTTGCTGCGAATAAGGGGATTGTGTCCATGTAGGGGAGTTATTTAGCACTGGTTTTACTCATTGTGTAAACTTGAAACTTGAGCTTGGTAGCATTTTCTTCACTGATGGAGATCAGCAGCTTGATTTTATAGAGTTGAAAACACTGTTTTTACTTTGTGCTCCAGGTACGATGATGGATACTGCTGCAACCTATAGCTGATGTTAGTTATAGGTTGCTCAGTTTTATGCCACAACCTGAGCTGGGAAAGCAGGCACTGTAACTCGGATCAACTGTGTCTATGGACATAATGACAGAGGTGAGATGACTGAAGGGGACAATGACGGAGGAAGCCAGGAAGAGAAAAAAGGGAGTGACCAATAAATAGGTCACTGGACGAGATTCAGTCTGGGACTGACTCTTAGTTGTTGGTGAGAGCTTCGTAAAAATCTGAAGGGAGATGCTGAACTGGGCTTCTTGCTGTTAGAATAGTAAGTAATATTAGCTGGCTTCTAATGTCTTGTGTTGTTGCAACTTGATGTTTGGCTGTAACTTAAGTTGTCGACTAACTTTTCTTTTTTCTAAATTGCAAAAATACCAATTCCTACATAGTGTTGGTATATCTGCAGCAGGACTCAAATGCTGACAGACAGAGACAAAGACAGAACGGGTAGTTTAGGCAAAAAGGCTCGCAGGAAACGTCAGGTCCAAGTTCAGCTGACAGATGGTAGAGAACAAAGAAACACGAGGAAGAACCAACCAGAGCCAAGTCAATAAGTTTGCTAACAGCCAAACATCAAGCAAGAGCAACAATGCAAGACAAATCAGCCGGCTTATATTACGTACTAGTCCAATAGTAAGGAATCCAACCAGAACCAACTTCCAAGGAATGAAGAATTTGGGCTGGCACAGCATGTAGTCTGTTGCTGATTAGGGAATGAGATGCAGGTGAGGAGGTGGGAACAGGTGGGAAGATGAGGTAGGCACAAAGGCAATGAGGGACTCAGGGTGAAATAAAATGTGTGTGAATCTGAATGCACTGATACATACAAAGACGACATGTTTGAAAAGTACACAGTGTCCATATTATCCTCTTGTCCTGGTACCCTCAAAGACAATGGACAGATAGTCTTGAGTTCTTGTACTGTATGATCCACAACAATCCACACCTTTGCTATGTTAAAGCTCTGTGTTTGACTTTCTCATCACCAATTGCTTTGAGACTTCACTGGACTGACGTGAACATACTGTCTGCTCCAGCTGCCGTACACACCAGGCTACTGCAAGTGCAGTCGAACCTAAAGAGACGAATCACACACGGATTTAAACGCTCAATCGGATGTGTAATCACAGTCAGTACTTTAATGAGTACAAACGCTACAGAAGTGCTACAGATGTCAGAGAAGCTCTGCCAAGTTCTGTAACTGAGTATAAACACTCCCATGTGATGGTTAAGGGGGTCGATGCTCCATGTGTTTTTCTAGTGTACCTCCTGGTGTTGGTTTTGTAAACAAAGGCCTACGTGGAGCGCCGATTCTGGAAATAGCCTGTACCTTTGACCTATTTACAGAGCGGACTTTTTCCTTAGAAACTGTAGAAGCCTTGCATACATGTGGCCTTGGGCTCATGTATGTGCAGGCGTATGTGTGATTTCGGCAGGCTTACACATGTATCAGAAGGGAGGGGTGGGGGTGTTTGCGGGACCTAGGCCAAAACAGTTGGTAAGATACTGCTCCATCCCGACTGTTGCTGGGCTATCTGCGTGGCAGAGGACCTTTAAAAACATCTAACCTTGAAATGTCGAGCTGAGTTCAAATAAAGTATCCTCTCTGCTTACTGGATGAGGCCTCCTTCTTATCTGCTGTCAGCCCCAACATGTGTCTACATACTGTGAGCCTGAAAGTAGATAAGGTGAAGGGTTTAGTTAACCTGTGAGTGGGTGAAACCTGAGTTTGTGAATGGCCGCTGGACGATGGATAGGTGAAAGGGGAGGAGGTGTCAAGGATTATCTGACATAGTGCATACAATTTATGGCCTGTAAAAGATGTTAAACTACATTAGAATCAACATACCTGCATACTGTTGGTGGACGCTATGAAATTGTACGAGCGCTGCTTTAACGTTTTTCACATTCAGGAATTTATGGTATTGCATAATGTTCTGACCAAATAAACATACTACAAACTAGAGAATTCACAATGACCAGTAAAATACATCACACATAGGTTTTTGAAGAGTTGTGGCTTCACACCATCGGTGTCTTGACTGTCTTGACTCGGCTAATCTATGAATCGTGAAAGATGTGGATCATGGGTGGACCTGAGACGGGCCGAATAATGCCTGGGTGCTCAAACAAGACATCTCTAACGACGCTTACTTGTCAAGCGAACACTCCTTAATATTGTTTTAACAGCTGAGTTATATAAAAATTCAGACCTGGTACAGTTGTCATGAACAGGGATTTTATCTATAGAGACCAAAACTGTTTTTTGTGTTTTTTTGTGTTGTTTTGTATTGAAGTTGGGCATTTTAACATGGGGGCTTATGGAGATTTACCCGTTCTGTAGCCAGCCTCAAGTGGACGTTTGAGGAACTGCAGTTTTTGGCACTTCCAGTTTGGCTTCACTTCACATCTACAGAGGCTGCTGCTTGATTTAGACACAGTTTCTGCCAGTAAATCAATGAATAAATGTTTTATTGTTTTTATTACTGCTGGTTAAACACTAATATATTTTATGGGCTCATTCCAGTATTCCAGCTCTATAAATTCTTCTATTTTTAGGCCAGTAAATGAATAAATAATTAAATAAATTATTGAATGTTTCTCATTATATTTTTCTCTTGGCAGGGCAGAAAAAGCTATTAAATAATGTTTAGACCTCTATGCAAGCACCAACTTCTGTAGGTAGATGTTAAGTAAAGCCAGTTCCTCAAACGTCCACTTGAAGCTGGCTACAGAACAAGGCCCCAATGTTAAAATGTCCAACTTCACAGAAGAAATAAACATTCATTCAAATTACATTAAGGCGTAAAGTTATGCATAATTAACAGTGTGCGCTTTGTTTGACAGGTTGGTGCCGTTAAAGATGGTTTGTTTGTGCACCCGGGCGTCATTTGGCATGCCTCAGGTCCATGTCTGTGACGATTTTTAGGTTAGTCTGTAGGCGGAAGACTGCCTACATGGCGTTGCCACATATTCTGAGCTTCACACATATGCCGTCCATTCTTTATACTGTCAGCAGTCTGTTCATGCTGTACTATCATATATAATCTTACCAATTCCTAATACACTTAAAGACCAGGATAAATAAAAAAGTATATAACATTAAATTTAGATTGGCTGATATGGACTATATCACTGACAAAATGGAGGAGAGAGGAACAGGTCCTTAATTTGACCTTCAAGAAATCTTTTGTTGGACTTACAACTGAGTAGCGTTTCTTCTCGAGGTCTAGGCAGGACACAAAGTCACTCATCGGTGGTAGTTTTTCATTAAACTTTTACCTTTCTGCCTGAAGGCCAAATGCCATTATCTGTTGGCTTCTGTTTGTTTATAGTGCGTCATAGTTTTAAAAAATCCCATTAGAGTCTGTTTATGGTATCCTGTCATGACCTTATCGCACTTCATTTTTGATTCTCGTTTGTGCGGCTGTCTCTGGCTTTGGTTGTTTTTCAGTCTGCCGTGTTTGTGTTGGTGAGATTTGACATAAAGGACATATGCTGCGGGCTCTACGGTGCGCGTACATACTGTACACCTGCAGCAGTGACACCAGATGGATGGATGACACTAATGACTGTGTCACTTCAGTTCAGGAGAGGGAGGCATGCTTTTTTTCTTTTCTTTTCTTTTTTTTTTTTTTACTTGAAGGGGTTAAACACAGGTCTTGAACACACTGCAAAAAATGTCAACCTTCAAAGTTACTTTACGTCTTGAAAAAGGGGAAAGACTTTCGAAATAAAACGATGGCAGCTTCATGAAGTTAGACGATGGTATATTATTTTCTTACATGTTTTACCAAACAGTAGCTTTTGCGCATTGATCAGCAGCTTGCGCAAAAAAATGTTTGTTTTTTTTACAGTGTGCTGATGTGAACAGGGCGGGGCGGGGCGGAGAGAGGAGGTTTCCTTCAGTGTGTGTGCGCGTATGTGTGTGCGCGCGCGCGTGTGTGTGAGCGTGAGGAGTCAGCTGTGCGGGTGCGGGTTGAGCTCAGTGCATGTGTGTGTGTGTGTGTGTGTGTGTGCGAGCGAGCGTGCGTTTTTACGTGTGCGTACGTGTGCAAAGGAAAGCACTTTGGAGGGGTGGGTTGGGGTTGGGGTTTTGGGGGGGGGGGTGGCGGCGGTGGAGGTGGTGGTGTTGAGGGGTGGGTGTGTTGGGGGGGGAGACAAGGTGAAGACAACAGAGCAGCGGACAGAGTTTTTTGGGGGGAAGCAGTTTGTGTGGAGATCCAGACGAGGACAGTCGAAGCGCGCCGGGTGCTGCTCCGTCGTGCGTCCTGGACACGATTCTTGAGCTGCGTCCTGCCCTTTGATTGCCGTAAGCGCTTCTGTTATTTGTTTGGAAACTCAGTATGGCACGCATATGGTTTAACTCGGTGTCAAACATTCTTCCTTTAGGATCTTTAGGCTCTTATTTCACATGCAGAGGGATGCAGAGGAGGCGGGTTTTTTTTCTTAACTTCATTTACTAACGCTTTCATTGACTTTAGTGATATTTCTAACCCGTGAAATGACCTCCAAAGTCACTTTTCTGATGCAAAAGTCTGTCAGGTAATGTAGCAAATGAAGGGACTGACATCTGAGCATGCATTTGGAATGGAGCAATACATGTTGTTGTTGACATTATGATTTATTTAATTTCTAACATCCCTGCAGCCATGCTTGAGTTTTTAAAGATTTGATCTGCAGGGGACCGTTTCATCTCCTTACTGTAACTGTACTTGGGTTTCTTCCACTAATTGCTACTTTGTAAGGGAGTTATCTGAACCCACAGCACGTAGAGGAATGGCTGCATCAAGGAGGATAAGCTGGTTGTATATGTGTATATATATATATATAATATGTGTGTGTGTGTATGTGCTGATGGTCTGTCATAAAGCTCCATTAGACTTAATGTAGGCTAATCTCTGCATGCTGCTAAACTTCCTTCTTCCTTCCTGGTGCATAGGGAAGACTATAGGTCTGTTTAGGATCAGGTAACATTAAGGCCTTTAAGAGGCTCTGAATGGCAGACCTATACTACTGTGTGTAAGGTACAGGTGCAGATGGATCGTATACCATTGCTTGTGTTTTCTTGGTGGGAAAATGGAGTTATAATAACAAACAAACCCTGAAATCCACTCTATGCGTATTACTGACATAGAGTACTGGCTTATTTATACTTGGAGTGTTTGTGTGTTACACTCACACACACACACACGTGTGACATTATTAAGTTGCTCCCTGCCCCATTTAATTCTCTAGATCTCCCCGTATGACCAGTAAAGCTGAATTACTCCCTTTCTCCGCAGGAGGAACCACAAATGTCAGCAAATGTCAAGCAGTTGGAGCTTTGGCTTTGCTTTCAGGCTTATTAGCCACACATACAATCAGCCCTGCTTGCCCTTTTGGCCAGCAGTTTGATTGCTGTAAACACATAAGCCTATGCAAGAATGTGTGAAGATATAAAACTGGTTGCAAAAAAAAAAAAAAAAAAAAAGTGTGCAATTATCAGCAAAGGAGAGAGGCTGTCTTTTCAACGTGAGTGCAACTGTGCACACACACACACGCACACACATTTAGACACAGATTCTCAGTCAGCAGAGCGACCTAAAGATAGCAGAGCCCCAGTGGAAACAGTAATTAGTGGGGTGAAAAGAGAGGGAGAGGCAGAAGGGAGGAGGAGGAGGAGTAGGAGGAGGAAGAGATATTGTTTGAACCATCTGATATCTGTTATATAATGACCTGTACAATGGAGACATGCTGGGAGAGAAAGTGAAGGGAAACCAGCAGAGTCAAAGAGTGAGAGGAGCTATTTAGTAAGAGAGATGTAGAGTTCAGTGTGTGTGTGTGTGTGTGTGTGTGGATCCAGTCTGCCGAACCTTTGTTGGAAGCAGTATCGGTTGCAGCACTTCCCTGAAATTTGTACGTGGGCTGCAGAAATAACCATCCTAACAAGTCATTTCTTCCTCTGTGTGTGTAGCATTTGTGTGTGTATGTGTGTGTGTGTTCTTTTTACAAGCTGCATCTCTAAAATGAAATCACAGCTTTCCATGAAATTGGGCGGGCAGATAGGAGTTGTTAAAGGGAACAGTTGATTTGGATTTTAGATGGTGATCTGGGATTTCCACACCAAACAGGCGAGGGGAGGATTTTCCAGCCAAAACAATGAAACAAGTGGAGATAGAAATATGATTCCAAGGCAGGAAATCCATGTAGCCTCATATTTAAGTGGTTGGATTGAATTTTTGGGGTGTAGCTACAACTGCAAGTTAGATAATTGTTGTTTAACGCTGTTCAGAAATGTTCCTTTCTGCAACATTGCACGGAGATCCTGTAGTTTTTATGCTCCGAGCGACACGAGCCTTAATGCTGAACAGCTTGAAATGTATTGCAGTGTGTGTGTGTCCCCAACTTCCCCCTGCGTACTCACAGCAGATAATGCTGCACAATGCAGTGGCAATAGCTGACTCCTATTTCAAGTTCCTTCAGAAAGGCTCTCCCCCTTGTCTTCACCCCCCCTTTTTGCCTTCCACAGCAGTCTGCAGGTGGTGAGTGGTCATGTGTTTCAAGCTTGGAAAGGGTTTCTTATTTAGTCTTAAGCCCCAGGCTTTGTTTGGGAACTGACTTGTGTGTGTGTGTACGTGTGTGTGTGTCGTACACAATGGCAGTGTTTACATTGGATTCGGTGTGCACATGTTCATCCATGCGTGCACATTCATTTGCACATGCAGACTTTGTTTTTTTTCTCTTGAGCAAAGACAGACGGGTGTTGGGTTTTTGTCTTTAGACATACTAAATAGATACCGATTTTACAAAGTCGTTGCTTGTTACTTTTCTCTTTATCGTTCAGTTTGTTTCATATCCTGTGTTTTCTGTGTTGTTGTGTCCTTCCTTCATGTGCAGGGTGCTGGTGAGACTAGAAGGTGTCATTCCCTACAGAGGGAACACTGAAGGAACACCATGGCCTTAGCGGGATGTCCTGACTACTTCTTACGTCACTCAAACTACCAGGTGAGGTATTTTGATAAGATAAGATAGTCTTTATTGATTTGAAATTCACTTGTTGCATTGGCTGACAATATACAAGGTGGATAAAAAAAAATACAGGTGGCTGGTAGCTGGTGACTAACTTAGCTGTAAGTTAGCTGTTGACTAACTTAGCTGTTAACTTAGCTGTAAGTTAGCTGTTGACAGACTTAGCTGTTGACTAACTTAGCTGTAAGTTAGCTGTTGGCTAACTTAGCTGTGGACAAACTTAGCTGTAAGTTAACTGTTGGCTAACTTAGCTGTGGACAAACTTAGCTGTAAGTTAGCTGTTGATTGACTTAGCTGTAAGTTAGCTGCTGACTGACTTAGCTGTTGACTAACTTAGCTGTTAACTTAGCTGTAAGTTAGCTGTTGACAGACTTAGCTGTTGACTAACTTAGCTGTAAGTTAGCTGTTGACTAACTTAGTTCTTAACTTAGCTGTAAGTTAGCTGTTGACAGACTTAGCTGTTGACTAACTTAGCTGTAAGTTAGCTGTTGACTAACTTAGCTGTTGACTGACTTAGCTGTGGACAAACTTAGCTGTAAGTTAGCTGTTGACTGACTTAGCTGTTGACTAACTTAGCTGTAAGTTAGCTGTTGACTAGCTGTTGTAGGCTAAAAATAAGATTTGTGTTGTTAAAAAAGAGGTGGAACTTTTGGCTCTGTTTTGGCTTCCTCCAACTCCTCTAAGAACAATATATGGCCCTAAATGCTCTCCTGTCTTTACAAGCTAGTTGCTACCTTTGCTATCTGTACTGGACTTTTAGCATATTTAGAAATATTATCAGAGATTTTCTGCCAAAAAAAAACCCAGGTTCTTGCTGAGCAGTGCAAAATGTGGCATTTGTGGGCTGAAAAACCAAAACAATGAGCTAAAAGGTGCAAAAAGGCTTTATAGAGTGGAAGAGAACTGAAGAGCTGATGATAATTTAGTCTGAAACTGTTCAAATTGCACTTATTCATTCATTTTAATCTAAAAATTGTGATTAGTACAGCTTCAAATCATCTTTAGGTTCGGGGTTATGGGTTGGGGAAAGACTGTAGTTAGACATAATTTCTAATAAGTTTAGTTATACAAACCTCTCTGTGTGTATCACCATGTGTACAGTGGCTCTGAGTCTATTTGCTTCACAGTGAATGACTCCCAGCCTAGTTAGGTGAAATATGGCGTCTCTGCAACACAACAGACCCACTTCCACTGTCCAGCTCCTGCAGAATGAGCCCTTTGTTTCTCAGCTCAAATTTTCTCCTCTCCAACCCTCCAGTAACCTAAAGAATTTGGCTAAAGAGCATCGTGGAGGTCTATAAATAGAGCGCTAAACAAACAACAATAACAAACTGTGGGCTTTGTTGTGTGACAGGCCTGAAAGCATGGGATTGATGGTATGACGTCTTACTGGGACCGATGGGACGATGTAGGTGACGTAGCCTCAGCTGCCTTATTCCTCTTAGTGGAGGTAGAAAAATGCAGCTCCATGCTAACCCAACCGTGGGACCGCTGAGCCCCTGTTGAGCTGACATGAAGTTGGATTGGTTCATGTTAGCTTCCAGGAAAGGGTTTTGCACCAGTAAGACTGCAGTGAATAGTGAATTGAATCCCCATAGAAAACAACATTCCTCCACCCTGCATCTAGCGGAGAAAAAACAGAGTTTGATAGTTAGAGGGAGAGAAGTGGGTTACAACATTGCGCTCTGTGTATGTGTGTGTGTGCGTGTGTTATGTAAAGCTTGGCAGTTGACATGACACAGCATGGCACATACACACATACACCCCATGGAGTCTCTCTGTAGGCAGTGACTGTAGGTTTAGTGTGCATAGATAGGGTGCAAATGAGCCCCCTTTTCGGCATACTTACATAACGCTATACATAACGCCGGGGAAATCTGGGCGGCGTTCCAGCCCTGTGTGTGTGTGTGTGTGTGTGCCTGCACGTCTGTCTATCTCAGTGAGAACTTTGGATCTGTGCCAGAGATGTCTCAGAGAAAACAGCCAGCAACTCTTCTTTCTCTCTTTCCCCCCGTCCATCTCCTTGAGTATGTATGTAAGTGCACACACATGAACTGCAGAGCACTAAGAAGCCACAGATTCAGCTGAGTTTAACCCGTCAGTCAGAAAAGTGGAATGAATGAAGCGTTTAACAGATGCCCCCCCACCCCTACTGAACGTCAGTATTTATACCAGCAGTCCTGAACATGTCTGTCCTCTCTGGAAACATGGGCTACACTTATTTCTTTCTTTATGTTCAGAGAGGTGAGGGTTCAGCAGCTGCACGCAGCGGTCGCCACGTCAATTGGCACGCTCAGTTTCGTGCTTGTGCTTTCGAGGAACTGTAGCCTTTAATGCGCAGAGAGAAAGTATTCTGAACTGCCTAGATGTTAATGCTGTGGGCCCGCGAGGGTGAAAGGGGAGACGTTTGCCCATGATTAAAGACACGTCAAGAGTAGTCATGACTATCCATGGATGAGAGCAATCATAGTCTGTCAAGCTGAAAACTCCAGGCCTAACATTTCCTACTACAAGTGCTGCAGAGCATTGGACTCCAGGGCGTGAAATAACTCTCTCAAATCCAAGAAAAGCACAGGAGATGACTCTTCATTCATTCTGTGAATGATCACATCACTACAGGAGAACAGAGATTGAAAGAAAGCAGTCGTCCAGAAGAAAAGAGTAAGCAGGAGGTGACTTCATTGCTAACGGAGATACATGAGGTGTATATTGACCTCACTCCACTTTAATAAAACTTAAAATGTTCTGTGACCTTAATGAACTTTAATGGAACCAACAAGTTGAAGGTGGCGTAGAAATTCATTCAGCAAGATTGGTTCAATGATGCTGATGTAAAAAGGAAGTCATACAACTACAAGCAAACTACCTTTATGTCCTGAACCCTTCAGACTTGTAATGTCAAGAATGCAGTTTCCAGCTATTGGCTCATTGCGCAAAACAACCCACATCTGGAAAATGTTTTTCCTGAGAAACCAATGTCTACTTTTAAGTAACTTTTAAGAAAATGAGTTATGTCTTCCACTTTTGTCACTTCAGGACCTGGTTGACCATTGAGGCACCATCAGCGCACTCTCTTCAAACTATAGAGTCAGGGAAAGTGCATTATTGGGAATTCACAATGAGGTTTTTATGGGGAATGTAGCCGTTAAAGCTGACTCTTTTACTGCACAAGTGCTGCTGAGGGGAGGGGGATTTTCCCTGGGTTTACTTGTAGCTATATATTAACACTGCTGCTACTGATATCTGTTACTAGAAGTAGGACACTGTACTGCCTCCAACTCACACACAGTCTACACAGTAATACTCTTATGTCCAAAAAAAAAGGCAATCCAAAACCAGCGCTGACAGTGCTGAAAGAAGAATGACAGACACAGATTTTATGGCTGTAATGTTTACCAAAAGTAACATTTTACCACTTAAATGAGGAATTTTGTTCTTAAGTTTCTTAAAATGCAGAAACTAAGCTTATTCTCTATGTGCTTGTATGAACTCTTCACTGAAGTTGCTCCTTTTGTATCTTTATGGCTTACATTAAATATAAGTATGTCAATGCATTACTTCCCCATAATACAACTTGACTTTATGGAATATTAAGACACTTTCTGAGAGTTAGGTTAGAGGTTATATAAGGTTTAGGGGTCATGTAGGTGTACAGTAAATATTTGACAACTGTAGTAACTTCTATTATGAAGAAGACCAAGAGTTTAATTTCAGTTGCTGGCTCTGAAACCACCAATTAACAGCACCTCAGAGTCCACATAAATGCTTCACAGAGTTAAACTAGTAGACATAAGTCAACATCAACTATTCAAAGATGACTGCATTGAATCAGGCCGGTCGGATTACTGCAAAGATGCGCTAAATTGAGATTTTTGGTTCAGACCTCCATACATTTTTAGGAGAAGGTGAACGAATAGTATCTACATGTGTGGTTCCCACCTTGAAGTATGGTGGAGGAGGTGTGATGATGTGGAGATGCTTTGCTGGTGACACTGTTGGTGATTTATTCAAAATTCAAGGCACCCTTGACCAACACGCCTTCCACAAGCATTCTGCATCGACATGCCATCCAATCTGTTTTGAGCTTAGTGGGACCATCATTTGTTTTTCAACATGACAGTGACCTCAAATGCACCCCCCCAGGTTATGCAAGAGCTATTTGACCCAGAGGGAAAGTGATGGAGTGCTGCATCAGATGACCTGGCATCCACAATCACCTGACCTAAACCTAATTAAGATAATTTGCGATGATTGGACCACAAAGTGAAGGGAAAGCAGCCAACAAATGCTCAGCATCTCTGTGAACTCCTTCAAGACTGGAAGAAGAAGGCTACATTGAAGGCGTTGCTTCATAGTTTTGATGTCTACAATGTATAAAAGCATAAAAATAAAGAAAAAAACATTGTATGAGAAGATCCAAACATCTTTTTGCTTTTTTAAAATTTATTTCTGCACTGTCAGGCTAGCTGCTTTTCCCTGTTTCCAGTTTCTGTGCTACTGCTGCTGACTGTAGTGTTCGCTTCCAATAGACAGATATGAGGGCGTTATTGATCTTCTCATCTAACACTCTATATGCGAGACGTCAGCAGAGCAGCAGAGGCAGCTTGAGTGCACTGTCTGTATCTAGACAGGATGCATTTAGTATTGAGTGTAGGTCATCTGAGTAGGTTTCTGGGTCTGAACAGTCCTTAAAGGGACCTACCAGTGGATGCAGCAGGCTTTAAGAAGTTCTCATCTGTTTAAGGAGGAGTAATAACTAACGCTAATTGTTCCTGCATGCTTAGATCTGCTGCGCAAGATAAACTGTATATCAGAGAGCGTTTTAGTGAAGTTGTATCTCTAGCTGGTCAGCTCGAGCTGAAGCCTGCAGCTTTTCTTTGTCTGCCCACAGGCCCTGCAGCCAAGTTGCCTTCCTTGGAAAGCTTTTGGCTGCTTCTTCTCAGAGCTATAAATCTTACTCTGGGCATTTATGGATGTTTTCGAAGCACTGAAGGGAGCTGCTGAACGTGTGTGTATGTGCATACATGCACAACAGGACCCCTGGCCACGAGCAGTTCCTGGAAGCAATGCTTCCGCGTTCTTCTTTTTCCTAGAAAAGGGAAGATTAAAAATTTCTTTGGCTTTTTTCCCTGTCTTTCTCCTCTGCAGCTTTCTTGCCTCAAGGCTGCTTCAAATTAGACAATGTGTGAGGAACTTGGCAGCTTGTGCGTGTATCTCCAGACGTGTGAGATTGTATAAGTGTGCCTGAGCTGGTATGTTTTTGCTCCAAATGACTGATATGTTTTCACAAAAATCAGTACCTGATGCACGTTTCATAAGTGAGAGCTTGAAAGTGGAAAGTATTCAAGTACAGATACTTTGTTACCGTAGTTAAGTAGTTTTTTCAGGTTTCTGTACTTTATTTAACTTTTCACTTTTACACCCAATATTTTTACATTGCAACTATTTGGATTTCATTGCATATCACACATGACATGACATGACAAAAAAAGCTCAGGGAAAGCTTTTTCAAAGAAACCAAGGGAGTAACTTTTTACTTTTATACTTTGTGTACATTGCAGAGCCTGTTATTTTCTTTTACTCAGTTGTCTCTGTAGTATCCATAAGTATCCATACTTATACTTGTGTCAAGAATGTGTGTACTTTAGCCATCTCTGTGTGTGCAAGTTTGTGGTTTTTGGTGTGTCAGAGAGCGAGAGAGATGCTAACACACACACACACAGGCAGTGACACACAAAGGGCAGCAGGTCATAAATTCACAGTGCCACAGATGTCAAAGTGTCACGGGTCTCTGAACTTGAGGCTTGACGTTCCTCGAGAGCAGAGGCACGAGCCCACCCTTTGTCCGACCCCCCGAACTCTGTGAAAATAACCCCTCATTAACATATTTGGCGTCTTGAACCCACTTTGTGGTTTTTACAGCATGGTCTTCACCCTTCTTTCTTTTCTCTGTTTTTGACAGGAAAGCATGGACCGCACTTCCACTCGAGAGGAACTGATTGTCCCAGGCTTTCAGCGCCCGGCCAATCAAAATTTGCCACATCACCATGGTAACTTTCCTCTCTTCTCCTCATTCAACCAACCCTGTCACATGTATTCGCGGATTTATATAAAAACATATGATTTGCCAAATCTCTTTATGGGCTCCTCATGTTATGGATGGCAAGGTTCAATCCATATTTTACATGTTTTTATGCCTTTCTTTATGGAATCTGGACTGTCAGTATGTATTTGCAGGCCCACTTCTCCATCTCCATCTAGGACATTTTCTCCCTTCATCACTGCAGGCTCTGCTCTCCAGATGGAGAGGTTATAGACAAGTGTTAAAGTACCACCCCCCACCTCCTTTTTTTTTTTTAGCACTGCTCAGCACTTTTCTACCAGCCCACCCCACCTCCCTTTACCTACACACACATGTGTTAGCTTGCTCTCAATATATTCCCAGAAATCCCTTCAGCCGTCGTGGAAAATCTTGGGTATCCTTTTGGAAAGCTGCCAGCTTGAGGAGAGGAGAGGTTGTAAATTCTCGCTCTCTCTCCCTGGCCTCTTTACTTTTTTCTCTCTTTGGTTAGTTTAGTTGTCTGCTGATGTGTGGTGGTCATGCTTGTGTGAGAGTATTGAATATTGCCTCACGTGAATGGGGTGTTTATATATGCCTGTAGGTCAGACCGCTGCCAGGCAGAGGGGAGTTTATGGTTTTATTTATAGTAAGTAAGCCATAGGTCTTTGGAGAAGGGGTGCAGATAGTAGAGGAGGAGTTGCAGGTTCATACTTGAATACAGGCGGTGCCACCACAGACAATCCCTGAGTGATTAGAGGAGGTTTTCTACAGATTGTGGTTGACCCTTCACATTCTTTTTGTTAAAACAACATTGTGTAGTCACTGGTATTTTTGCAATTTAGCACCCCAAATTTCAGAGTGGACAGCTGTACTTGTGTATTTGTGTATTACTTATGATCAAAAATTGGCGCGTCAACAACTTTTGTTAACAGCCAAACATCAGGAAAGTGCGACAAAACAAGATACAGCCAGCGTTTGTCTCTCAGCCTTTTATTTCACGAGACTCTCGCCAGCAACTAAAAGTCTGTCCCAGATTTACTCTTGTCCGACGGCTTCTTGGCATTTTCTCATCTTAGTTTCTTCCGTCAACATCCCCTTTTGGTCTTTTCACCTCTGTCATTATGTCCATGCCCGGTTACATTGCCCGCTTGCCCAGCTTTGCTCCTCATCAGCATTCACCCCGGCGCCCCGGGACTGAAAACCCCATCTTCCCGGTGGTCCAAAACATCTGTGGTACAAACACTAACACCCCCACCCAGTGCTCTGAGCTCATAGTTTGGGCAGCCTGGGTAATAATCAGTGCTAATATTAGCTGACAACTAATAAATGTTGTACTGCTGTGTTCCATGTTGCAAGTCCTATAAACATAGTTGCCTATGAATCAAGAAGTGTAGAAATGATAACGATTTGTCAAATACATGACTTGCAACCTGATACATAGCAGTATATGATTTAAGCTTCTCACGCTGAGCATGACGACAGTGTGAATATGAGTTTAGGCTGAGATTTTAGTGGCGTAAAACATCTGGTTTGGTTGGTCAGGTTTGAAGTGCAAAAGTTTTTTTGAACGGAAGACAAAGTTGTAAATTGTTTCTTATATATTAATATGGAAGAGATACCAAATTTCATCTCCTTGTGGTGAGAAATGTAAATGTAATGTAGTTACTGACCTTTTTAGCAAATGCCAATCTCTGTAAGTTTGACGCCAGGTTGATACCATATCATGCATCACTTAATAGCACTCCATTTTGTTAATTTACATGCAAGATGAGACTTATAAGAGCTGCGTCGGGGGAAAAAGCATCTATTTTACTGAACAGTATAAACGAGAATGAAAAGACGTCTGATTGATTACTTGAGTGAAAAAGCCAGCGGCAAATACACCCAGGTACTGTTTCATTCTCATTGTGCACTACAGACGTGCGGGACGTGCTGTATACAGCCTGGCTCTGATTTCATGCCCTTCATTTATGCCAGCCCTGTCTTTTTTATGATCTGATGACTAAAATGCATAGCATGGTGTTGATTGCATGTACGCTGGCTAATATAATGTACCAGATTTAATGCTTTGCTCACAATCTTTATTAGAAATTTTATTGTGTGCCCTCCTTTGCTTCAGTTAATTCATTGAGTTGGTTATTACTTAAAGTTTAGTAACTTGCACCTCAGTAATGATTGTTAACAGAGGATTACTCATTCGTTTCTATCTTGGGAATTGAAATCCAAGACCTCACTACTATTGTCCGAAAGAAAAACACTTGCTTCCTGCAAGAAATGGTCCCAGGTCTGTATAAAAAGCATATGTCGTGGCTCATACATTGGATGCATAAAACCATAGCAAAAAGATAATTGTGCAGAATGTGTGTTTTTTTGGTAAATATAACTATAGTGTGTTTACAGCGTATGAAGGATTGCACTTTGCCCTTGAAAACCTGAACATCCAGCTCTCTTCTCTGACCTCTAGACGGCTGTCAGAGATCGATGATTGCAGGTTGTCGTGGCCAGGGACAGAGAGCACTCATTCAGTGTATTCTGGGATCTTACAGGAATGAATTGGCCACGGTTGTATGGTGGGTTTTGTCGTTAGATGCTAGCCAGAGTACTGCAGCAGTTCATCTACATTCAAAGTCGCAGTTGGTAGAAGAGAGGGAGGAGAAGACATTTTCATGCTATATGTCCTCTGGCTTCTCTGACTGAAGCCAGCAGTGCAGTGTGGGCCAAGCCAGCAACGGGAGGAGGGAGAGGAATGCCAATGATACCATCATTATCCTCTTAAAGCTGCACTGGGCTACGTTTTTATGTAAAACTCCAGCCGGCTTATCAGCCTTAATCACAAGAGAGAAAACCTTCCTATTCCCCAAAATTAAGAGGATGGAGGATATTTTTGGCTTTGAAGTAATATTGGTTTCAAGTAAAACCACTTGAAGTAAATCTTGTCTGTGCATAGAAACTCACTAATTGGAAATTTGCAGCCCATCCAGAAAGAGCCAGACTTGCCATTGACAGCCGAACCAATGATTCTTCACTACTTCCTCTGCTCAGAGCCAAGTGTTGCAGAGGTAAACATGATTAAGAGTCTGTAGCCATGCTAGCGCCTCTGTGAGGTTATAGGCACAGTTTTAACTTGCTGATGGTTAGCAGGTGTACGTAGGTGTTAGTTTGGCACGTTGGCATGGTTACATTTGGTTATGAATAATAAATATGAAGAGCAGGTTAGGCTGATGGAAATTTTATTAGTTTATTGGTTATTTGAAGTTTTGATCTAATGATGGCTCCAAATGAAAAGTTAAGCAATCACTTATTGCAATCGATCCTAAAGTTGGAGTCTACAAAACTTCATGGTGTATTTCAATCAAAACACACAAATCTCAGCCTGTTGGTGGCGCTAGATGAAAAGTCAGAGGATCGCCAAAGCCATTTGGATTTATGAAGCGACAATCTCCGTGGCTGTAAAGTGAAGACAAAATTCTGCAGTTCCTCAAACGTCCACTTGAGGCTGGCTACAGAATGAGTCGGTCTCCATAAGCCCACATGTTATGCCCACCTTCACAGCAGAAAATAACATGCTTAGAGCCTGGAACAAAAACAGTTTTGGTCGCTATAGCTAATTTAATGCACGTTGCCGATTTTCAGATTAGCCGGGAGGCAGAAGAGGCAGGACTGCCAAGGTGGCGGTGACCAAGGCCACTACACTGAGCTTGATTTATGCTGTCAGTGGGATTTATCCTCTGAGAACTATGAAAGTCCATATAAACTTCCATAACTTAGTGTATTTGTTAAGATGTTTTAGTATGGACCGAAGTGATGAATTGTCATCCCTGCAACAGTGCCGCTAACATGGCTATAAAGTGTTTGCCAACTTTCAATAGCTCCTCTGAATCTGGTTTTTATCATTCCACATTCATCTTTTTATCATTTTTGTAACAACTAAAAGTATCAACTCAGAAAACAGACACGTCACATTTCTATTTTGTAGCCATGGTTAGCACCTGTGCTTTTCCTACTACAGCACGACGAGTCAAAATGTCTGCTGGGAAAAAAGGCTTACAGTATATTGCAGCTTGGTCTTTTCCAACTGTGTGTGTCTCCCCCCTCTGTGTCACCCCCGATCCCTGTCCCACTCATGAACTCTGGCATCACATGAGCTCGTGTCCCAGACTGTCCTTCATGTGTGCCTATGTGTGTCATGCCATACCTCTTTGTGATTTGAGATCAGGCGTCTGACTCCTGCTGTATTTGGTACAGCGGCTTCTTTCTCACTCGGTAAGCTCAGTGCGTATGTCTTTGTGCGCGCGCGCGTGTGTGGATTCATGTGCATGCATGCAGCACAATGTGCTTTTTCTTTTAATTCTCCTGTATAATTACATACACATGCTCATCAGTGCTGCATAGCGTACATGGTGTCCTTGGCTTTTCTGTGTGTGTTTTGGTGCCCTACTTTGTCCTGATCATTTGGCCACCATATGCCATGAACAGGCTGGTGAACGTTCCCAGAGTGCTGTAATTTCTTCCTACAGGAATGTCAGGAATTCTGTGTGTGGTGTTGGGGTGGGACGCACATAGGACCAAAGGGCTTTGGACACACACATATACAGAAACACACGGGCACACATACTGCACTTGTGTTTTAACGGACCAACTAAGTCATGGACTTATTCTGTAACCTGAAACTGGTTTAATTAGAGAGATCTCTGTCCTGCTAGTGCAGATCACCCCTCTAGCTAGAGCTGTAGATGTAGAAAATACATTTCAGAAGGCTGGGAAATGTTAAATAATGAGGCCAGTCTCCAAGTTTGTCACTGAATGATTTTACATTATTAAGTCCTATGAAGTTGACTGATTGAACATTGAAGGAAAAAAAAGGAGCGGCAGGTCATCAAAACATCGAAATCCTGGACTGACTTCAGTTAATTTATAACAGATCAGGTTAAAAGACTGGCCTGCTCCAGAGACCCTTTCACCCTAGTTTGGTTGTTCAGTCTGTGGGTGACTGTTGGTTCCAACTTCCAGCGCTTGATAGACAGCTGAGCCGCTGTGAATGACAGGTTTCACATAACCTGACCAATGGCGAGCTTAGTGACTTAGTGTACTACACAGCCATTCGAAGAAATCCCGGCCAAAGTGAAATCCAACACGCGGAGGAGTGAAAACTTCAAAACAAGGCTGTGTGCTCACATGCTCGACGGTTCAGGGCCACAATGTGCTTCTGGCAATATTTTCACTGTTGGCCATGTTAAATTACAACTAATTAAAGTCGCTAGTGCAGAATGTTGTGGCATTGTCTCAGTCTGTACACTGGGAGCAGGACAAAAGGTCAAAATGCTGAGCTGTGTGAAGCAAAACTTGATGTCCGGTCACCATAAATCAAACTTTTCACCCTAACAGGATTCTTTTAATGCTCAAATCTGACCAATTAGCTTCCATATCATTTACTTCATCTATGTTTTAAATACAGAAATAGAAATAGAAGACAAGACACATGAGTAGGAATGTAGAAAATTACTTGTTTTACTTGCCTCAAGCCTTTAATATCAGCTATGAAGGCTACTGAGAGTGTAATCATACACTTAAACTGGAGTAATGTTTCATCTCATTTGTAGAGAGAGTTAGCACTGCTGTCTATGGATGATTTTTAATGACTATCAGCTGGTTGGTTTTAAAATAATCTCTCAAACTGGTACCCACTGAGGCGACACCTAGTGGATGTTTGCTGTCCTGCAACGTTTACTGTCACTTTCTTTCATCTTCCTCTCATCCCTGTCCCTCTTCCACAGACGACGATGTGGACCTCGAGCAGCTGGTCAATGACATGAACTCCTCCATGGAGAGTGTGTACTCTACACAGGCAGACACGGCGCTGCTCCTTAACAACGGCCACGGTCACGCTCCACACCACCACCATCACCACCACCACCACATGCACCCTGCCTACCCGGGACACGGCCAGGCCCACCGTCGTCACACCCCGCCCCTGCCCTCTTCCTCCCCCTCCAGGGAGAGACTGCGGCACTCTCAGCCCATGCACATCCAGGCCGTCAGGTAGAAACACACCTGTATTGATTTCACTGTTTTATGTTGCATTAAGGACAGCTGGCAAAAAAAGGCAAAAATTCAAATCTTATTGCTGAATCCATATGAAAAGTATAAACAGACAATCAATATGTTATTGAAACCCTTTCTGATGATCGAGAACGTGGCGGTCCAAATCGCTAATGCTTGTCTACAAAGTAGTCTCCAGGTTCTGCGCCCACTTACTCGAATACCTGTATGCAGGCATGTTTTACCTCCTCCAATGTACGACGCCTGGCTCTGTCACCCACATGCTTTTCTCGTCTGTTGTTCCCCATTGGTGGAACGTCCCACCTATCATCTCCACCTTCAAAAACCCCCTGAAGACCCAGCTCTTCAGAGAGTACCTCCTCCAAGTAGTGCTTATTGCTGCACTGACACGTCCTTGTCGCACTTGTACCTTGAAGTCTAAATATAAAGTGTTATTATCTAAAATCACTTGGCAGCAAAACAGGTTTAGCCTTTGAAGGCTTCTCTTAATCTTAGTGATTAAATTATATAGTTTTACACAAACATAAAGTTATAATTTAAACAACTTCACAATAAATTGTTGATTGTAAGTCACTAACTGCTTTACAAGACACTTTTGGCCATGAATACTTTGTTATTTTATCTGAAACTCTTGAAAGATTTGCTTGATCAAGCGCCAAAGATAAGATTTCGGTCTAATATATGATGTGTTCCATACAATGGTCAGCCCATGGTCATGCAGCATTGACACAGTCTTTCACTGGTCAGCCAGGACAGGACAGTGACATAAGCGTGTGTGTCTCCCTCTGCAGGTGCCTGCAGGAAGAGCATCATCTGCGTCCAGCCTCCCTGCCGGCCATCCCCAACCCTTTCCCAGAGCTCTGCAGCCCTGCTGGCTCCCCAGTTCTCAGCCCCATACAGACCTCCGACAACCACGTAAGACCACCTACCTGCCTCACCTCATACACGTTGCACTCAGTGCTAGTAGAGAGGAAAAACAAATGGTACCAAGTTCAGTAAGTTAAATGATTCCATGAAAACTGCATCACGTGTTGCACCAGACAGAAAATAAAATAAATGTTCCTGTTGCTGCTTTTGAAGTTGTTACTGGCCAGTATGGTTATGATTTGTTGTCCTTTACTTGACCACAATCACAAGAGAGGGTGTGTGTGTGTGTGTTTGAAACCAGCTGACTGGCCTGTTATGTTCAGGTCAGAGCAGCATGTGTTGACTTTGGCCTTGGACAGCCTTTCCTTCCATTACACAACAGCTCACCCTGGGTTATCTGACTGTATGTGTGTGTGTGCGTGTGTTTTTGTGGAAGCATCATTATCAGTCACATGTGCACACACACATACAGAGTGACAGATGTGTTTTGCTGTGGAAAGAGGTGAGCAATGTCTCCAGGATGCTGCAGACAGAGTGCAGACTTCCGTAGCAGAGCTGGGAATACGTCTGGGAACGTCTGCAGGTCGGGTCTCTCTGAACCTTTTGAATCCGTCTGCTGGCCTGGGCAAGACAGGCGCCCATTTCCGGTTCACACGCTTCCACCCTGGCTCTTAGCGTCACTGTGTGTTTGTGTGTATATGTGTGTGTGTGTGTGTGTGTGTGTGTGTGTGTGTGTGTGTGTGTGTGTCTGTCATAGCTTTGCCTTTCCTTCCCCCGGTAAAGCCTCCTCTCCCAGGAATGTTCCACCCCTCTCAAAGATGTTTTCAGGATGCCCACCCTGAACAATACAAGTTATTTTAGATACTCACTCTATCTTGCACTCACGCACACGCGCGCACACACACACAGGTAGCATTATTCAGTTCCCACGCACACGTAGGCATGTGATAAGCCATAATTTTTGCATTTCGTTGACATCATCTCACAAGGTCTGGAGTCAGAGAGCAAGTTTGCAGTTTGGATAAAAAGGATCTTTTGTGTGACAGATGACTGGATATTGTCTCATTTTCCAGAACATCTTCATCGTGCCCACTTTAACTATTGTCGCATGTATCTGAAGAGACAAACAATCATTCAGAACTTGTTATAGAGAATGAATGCATTAGATTTTGTGGTTATAACTGCACATTTGTGTGGGATTATCTTGAAGCTGCTTTGCATATGCTTTGTATCTGATATCGATGACTCATTCCCGCTTTCATTTATATTTTTTAAACAAATCATAAGGTCAGAGGTTTGGCAGCATTTTGTGTCTTCTTTACTGCATTTTTCATGGCATGTCACCAGGTTGAAGTAAGGCAGGAAATTCTTCAAGACAGTTTAATGGCACAAAAACAGGAAGATGGTAGTATTCTTCCAGCACGAATAGCGATAAAGCTTGAGCTGGAAGGAGAGTAAAAGGCACATGGAAAAATCGCTTCCAACATTCCATCATGTTTATCATCGTCAGCAAAAGAGAAAAACCTTTTGGCTGAAGGAGCAGAGGAGGTGGCTGAGAGACTGATAAATGTGTGACTAGAGGTGATGGGGATCATGGGAAACGAAAACCACAAGTGTAGAGAGACATCTCCACTCTAATTTCATTAGTTCTCAATGCTTTCAGATGTTATATGGAGGCATTTTTAGTGGCAGGGTTGGAGGAATGATGAAAGAATGTGAATTGAACAGATTCATGTCCCCAGATGATGCACTGGATTTGATGATCCCTTGACTTCTCCTCTTGTATCACCTTAGGGTTCACTTTTGTTTGTTTAAAGTAAAATGCCTTGACGACTTGATTGCTATTAATTTTCACACAGATATTTATGTCCCCCCTATAAATCATTTAATTTATGATCAAACCATAACTAATCACATTCCCATCAGTCTCCACTAGTCTCCCAGCATGATAAGACATTAAACTACAGCAGATAACACTATAAACATCAGCATGCTAGCATTGTCATTGTCAGCATGTTAGCGTGCTGATTTTAGCATTTAGCTCAGCCTCACAGAGCTGCAAACATGACTGTAGACTTGTGCTGTGTCTTAATGCGGATACTTCTGTTAGTACACTTCTATGTATTACGCTATGTACACTATGTACCTCCTGGCATAGTGAGCATATTGTTGTCTTAGTTCGAGTACGGCTTTCTCGAGCATTAGCACCAACATTTGATGGCCAAAATATAAGTTGTACATCTGTACAACTTTTTTTATATTGTGGTATTCAGTGCAACCAGGTCCGTCCCCCCTCTGCTCCATAGCCAAAATGGCGACCATGGCAGTGAGAAGTGACTCAGCTTTTTAACCTATATGAGTGCACCGTCTGGATACTCACAGTATTTTGCCATAATTGACAGTGTCAAGGCAAGTGTAAGTATGTAAATTAAGACACAGCATTGTAGTCTTGTTCAATAATGTTATGACTGTGTAACATCATCCTAAACCAGCCCCAGTATTGACTGGCCTTCTTCGGTGGATGCATGTGGAACCATCATATCCACACTAATGCTTAAAATGAGCCGTGGTTAGTCGTCGAACACTGATCGTATCACTGGGCACAGTTTGGCTCTATAGATCAGCTCTTACGCTGACATGTGATGTTGTGTAATAAGCTAACAGAGAGGCTAAAGGGATAGGGTAGTTAAGGTTGTGAAGATGTCATAAGTATGATGTTTGTAGATGTTTGCCAGTTGGCTTGTCTGAAGAACATTGGAGGATGGCTTGCGCAACAATGCAGACGAAACTTTCAGACGTGCCGTGCGTTGGTCTACAGACATAGTTGCATTGTATTTGCATTGGCATGGTTTTATCGTAGGATCTCTCTCCCTCCAGCTGTAGAGTCGGAGTCTGAACATTCTTTACTAAGCTTCAGTGTTTCTCAGAGGGATATATTATGAGCCAGTAAAACTGTGTATGTGCGTGACATGACAGCTTTATGGGCTGTGTTCCCTTTGATAAGATAAATTGATTTGTCCTCAGGGCATTGTGAACAGGTTAGCATGAACAGATACCATGATACTGCACCTACATCAGATTTGAGAAACAAATGTAGGGGTAAATACGATTTATCTCTTTACACTGGATCAAGTAGCTGCTAATGCCAAAGCTAATTCGGTAGTCTGGCTGTAGTTAATGCTGACCTCTGATGATAGCTGTTTCCCACGCAAGTTGTGGCAATCTTGCACCATACAGTTCAGTCGCGTTACGCTGGCTTTCACAAGGATTTGGTCAGGACGTGTCTGTAATGTCTGTAATGGGTTTGCTTTGGCATCATGACTGCGGCCGTAACGCAACTCCTGCTTTTATTTGTGGCCAGAGGCATGGCATTACCAACATCAGGGACGTCAGGGGCCTCCAGTGGTTTAAAAGACCATCTCTCAAGCAGTAGATTTGGGTTCAAGCCCCCTTGCGTTGGCAAACATCCACCCTGCAGTAGGGTAGGATTTGAGCAAGACACTGAACCCCGTCCAGCTCTGGGTTCACTGTTCTTTAAATGACCCTAACCCCTGACCTCCCTGTGGAAAGAGGCAAGAGAAAAGAGGGCTTTAATAGAAAAAAGGGATGTGAAAAAGTCAGTTTCTCATGGTTTGTTATTCATTGCATGGTCTGATTATTAAAATATGGGTTGCTTGTGAAACTTTACAAGAATTTAAAGAGGAATCATACTTTGTTGTCTTAAGCTCTAATCAATTGAATTGCCTGTCAGCAGATCTAGGGATAGCAATGTGGCTCAGTTTGGTCGGTCACTTATGGTTGTCAGAGGATCATCACTTTAGTCATCCCCTGACTTGCGCCAAAAAAGTGCTAAAATTGCTTTTACTGCTATGCAGGCTGGTAACAGAGCTTCAAATGTACATTGACCACCATCTCAACAATACACCATGGCATCAACATTAAAGATTAATTTAATTATCTCTTGACCCTACCACGGGAGGGAGAAACTTAGGTGTCATGATGATAACCAACTAACCTTCTCTGATCATGTTGCCTCGGTTGCCCGGTTCACGCTTTACAACATAATCATAATAAAGGCCTTATCTGACTTAACATGCTACCCAACTCCAGATACAGGCTGCGGTCATCTTGCGACTCGATTACTGTAATGCCCTCCTGATGCACCTCCCAGTCTGCGCAGTGAAACCCTTTCAGATGATCCACAACATGGTGGTGCTCTTGGTCTTCAGTCAACCCAAAAGGGCACATGTTACCCTGCTGCTCATCGAGGTCCACTGGCTACCTGTGGCAGCCCGTATTAAATCCTTCCCTCTCCATCTTCAAAAAACCTCTTGAAGACCCAGCTCAGCAGAGTCCAACAACTGGACGTGCTAAATTTATCCCCCTCTAGAGGGAACTGTCTTTTAATAGCTGATCTCTAATGAGTGGTTTAATAATACTGTATTTTACTATGTATAATGTCACTGGTTTTAGTAGCTAAATACTTAAATATTTTTTGGTGTGATCTGTGGCTATATTATATTCTGTAGCATATTCTGCCATAAAAACAAACTGAAGACTAAAGCTCTGAGTCACACACTCTCTGTTTAGGACTCCTACCTCCCCCTTCTGTCTGTGGTCAGCTGATGTACTTCTGCACGCAATGGTCTGCTGACCCACTGCAATCAGATCAGGTGCATATGTGTGTGTATGCGTGTGTGTGTGTGTGTGTGTGTGTGTGTGTGTGTGTGTGTGTGTAAAGATAGAAGTCCGTTCAACAGAGTGAAGTTTATAACGACATGTACGTTCTATTGTTAGATAGAAACTAGGTCGCCCTTTTCAGTGTAGATCAAGATGTTTTATGTTAAATTTTGATGTTAAATTGAGCTGATCTGGAAATTCAAGTCTGAGAAGATGTCTTAATGTGTGAGTGTGTGTGTGTGTGTGTGAGTGAGTGTGAGTGAGTGTGAGTGAGTGTTGTGAAGAATTACAGGATTTTTGAGTTTCAGCCAAGCAGTAAATGTTTTACATGCCGTGGCAATGTGATGATGACTCCACTTTGTAATTTTTCAGGGAACATATGCTTCTTCAAAATGTGTTGTCTAAGCATTGCGTATGTCCTAACTGTCAAACTAGATTCAGTTATCCAGTAGAAACTCCAACCAGATAATGACAAATATCCATTTTGAAATTGATGTCAGGTTATATTTTAATACCCGGAGAGTGAGGTTAGACACATTCCTTTGTTTCTTGGGTTTTTATCAGATGATATCCTGTACACGGCCAAACTATGCATCAGGCTTTCATTTTGCTGTGGAGTCAGGGATGGAGAGCCTTGTCTTTTCTGCTCAGGCAAACTAGATGGATGTGGGAATGGGATCTCTGCATGGAAAAATAAATTGCTGTGTAAACTTTTCTGCCAAATCTACCCAGGTTTTTTTTGTTGTTTGTTTTTTTTAAATTTAATACCTACCAGTTTAAAATTTGATTTATGTTCTGTTTTAATGGATCTATTTCACATGACTTTATTTAGTAAGAGCTTTGCATGTAAAAGGGATTCCTAGAACTGACTTATGGACGTCTATCAGTCTGTCACAGGCTTCGTGCGTGTGCGAGACAGTGCCGTGTCAGTGTTGGGTCATGGGGGGGAGGTGAGCCACTCAGTGAGGCTTTGTGGTGGCGCTCCACTAAGGTGAAATTAAGTTTGGCCTGTCTGCAAAGCTAATCAGTTCTGTCTGGCTTGAAACCCGACCACTCACAGACATGAAAGACAACTGATGCTGTAATAGACCAGGGTTGGGAAGTCACCACCAACCAGCGCTCAAAAGCTGACATTAGTGATGGGTGTGTTAGTCTACAATGCCTTAACCAGACAGACAGACAGCTATTGCTGGAGGTTTGTAGCAGCTGGTATTACGATTTTACAGTTGCAGGCATTTAATTTAATGTAATTTAACATGCTTATTTAATAAAAACCGTTGACAATAGAGGAAGTAGCACTAAGTGTGTTGGATTTAGTGCCATCTAGCAGTGTAATTGCTTATCGTAGCCCCCTCATTTTACCCAAGTGGCAACCTCAGTGGCTGTGAAGTGAAGCCAAAGCGGAGGTGCCAAAAACTGCAGTTCCTCAAACGTCCACTTGAGGCTGGCTACAGATGATTATACAGTAATGGAAACGTTGTTACACATGTTTATGTTACAGCCATATTCTCTAAATAGAGCCCTCTAAATCTGACTCTCTGGACCTTTAATGTAATCCTGTATTACATCATTAGTAACAGACTCAAGATTTTATTAATTTGTCTGTGAGTCAGTGACACTAAAATCACATAGTTGTCTTGGTTGTAGCGCCCACAATCTTTCTTTTTTGATTTGTTTGGACTGCTCATTTACAGCAGTTGCTTTCAGCTAAAGGTTTTGATCTGCTGTATATTACCTGCTCAGCGCCATACTGTGGACAGATGTAGTTAGCAACTAGCAGTGAATCCTTTAGGAGCTAAAGAACCAGATATATCTCTCACAAGCTGGATTGCTTGAAAACCGCGCTAATGTCATTTTTGTGCTGTCCCTAAAAGTCTATAGTCTGATGAGCCAAAGAGTGCAGGATTGTTGAAGTAAGAATCACCAGGCAGCACATAATGGCCTCTCACCTGACATAGCGCTAAATATAAACATGGCAACCATCACCATGGTGACTCAATAACATATATGTTTCGTAGATTTCGTAGCGTACACAATGAAAGGAAGATTTCCAAACAAGGCAACAGTAAACACGTCTCCTGCAGATGGTGAAGTTCAGTACCAACTATGTGACCATATTTTGAGTCCTGGTCTACAACCAACGTGGTTTTGAGTGCTGGAATGTCACAGTGAGATGAATCACTTCCTGTAGTTCAAGGATGTGTGTGTGTGTGTGTGTGTTTGTGTGTGTGTGTGTGTGTGTGTGTGTGTGTGTGTGTGTGTGTGTGTGTGTGTGTGAGTGCGAGAGAGAGAGAAAGAGAGTGTGTGTTTTTTCATCCTGAGGACAAATACCAGCCATGGCCACCTACACGATCATTCATACTGTACACGACTACAGTAAATACCATATTTTATGTACTTGATTACATTTTCCCTCCAAGTATCCAACAGTGTCCATTAATTTTGGCTGTTGTGCCATCTATTGTGTGAACATCCTACCTACTGTAGTTGAACCTTTGCCACCTAATTGACATGCTAAGACTTTTGGATGCATTATTGTACTTAGAATCAATCCTGGCAGTCCTGCCTCTTCTGCCTCTCTGCTACCTGAGGCCAGCTGAATGACGCCTGGATGCTCAGTAACAGCACTTATACCTGTCAATCAAAGTGGCCATGTTGTTAGTTATGCATGCCTTTAAACTTCAATATAATTTGAACAGGTGAGTTATAGAGAAATTCAGACTCTGTACAGTTGTCATGAATGGGGAAATTAGCTACAGAGACCAAAACTGTTTTTGTACCAGGCTGTAAACATTTAGTTTATCTCTGCTGTGAAGTTGGGCATTTTAACATGGGGGCTCGACTTATTCCATTCGAGGATCTGCAGTTTTTGTCACTGCATTGGCTCCACGTCACAGGCACATAGGTTGCAACTTGCAGCCAATATAACGAGCATTTCGCCTTATGAAATAATAAGATCCACATGATTCTTTTCTCTACATGCATGTTTGATTCAGTTTTACCGTAAAGAATTTTAATTTATACAGAAAAAAAAAAGAAGAAGAAGATAGAGGGCAGCACTCGCCCTGCCCCCTCTGCTCTGAAAGAATCAAGATTGCTTTTACAATCAGCGGGTCGTATTACTGTGGAATAGATCTGCTCTGGCTTAAAACAACCAGATCACTTGTGTGTGTGCCTGCGTGTGTGTGTGTCTGTTTGTGCCTGTGTATGTGTGTGTTTGCCTATAGCCTGATAGGTTTAGGGGCCCATAAACCTCTTGGTCAAGTGGGCCTGACCCTGGCGCAGATTATTGTGTTTGACCTCTGACCCTGTACATACTGTGCTCGTGTGTGTGTGTATGTGTGTGTGTGTCTGTCTTTGTTTATAGGCATGCAGGTGTCTGTCCATGACCCTTCAATCCAATATGCTGCGGCTCCAGGTCCTCTTTAGGTGTGTGTGTGTGTGTGTGTGTTGCTAAAAGCAGCATAGGAGACCAATAACCCTGTACATTTCCACCCCTCACCCTCCTCTGGTCGAGAGAGGAAGAAGGAAGTGGGGGATGGGGAAAACAGAGGGGGGAGGAACAAGCCAAGGTGAGTTAAATTTCATCATATAAAGTTAAAACTTGGTCAAACGAGACTCGTCGGACGATTTTACGGACGGTCGGGCGAGAAAAAGTTGTTAGAAAGTAAAAAAAAAAATCGTTAGAAAAAAGTCATTAGAAAGAAACAGGAGATGCACAGAGTGAGCTTGTTATCTCTCCCTGCACCCACCCTTTCTTTTCACATGTGCTCATCACATACATGAACATGCATTATGCTCACACACACACACACACACACACACACATACACTCACATGTACATTAACTCACTAAGAAGCCCAGCGTTATACTGCTCCCCTGACGGCTGCAAAACTGCTGCGTGAGAGTGGAGGGAAAAAAAGTCGATCAGTCAAGTCAAAAAACTGCTGGAGCTGGTTGTCATAGTTTACATTTTGCCTTCCTCTTTGGAGGTTGTGTGTGTGTGTGCGTGCGTGTGTGTGTGTGTGTTTCATAGTTCTCATGCACACTGTATTAGGGGCCAGCTGGGTTGGCCTGCACTCTACACATGAGCCTGATTATGACTCAGTATTGCATTACTGACATTCCTCCATAGCTCTCCCTCTTTTCTCCTTCTCTATTCTTCTCCCATCTTACCCTCCCTCCTTCTCCGTCTCCTTCTTCTTCTTCTTCTCTCGCTCTCTTTGCTTACCTCTCCTGAGGCTGTGCAGATTTGCTGAGCAACCACCACCTCCTCACCCAACCCCCCCCCCCACCCCCCCCCCCCCCCCCCCCCCACCCCCCCCCCCACCCACTACCCGTCCCTTGACCCCCGCAGCAAAGCCTAAACGCCCCGACACGTGATCCGTACAGCCTCAGATCGAATCACCCCACCGCTTTCTTTCAACCGCCTTCTTTGCAAAACCCCGAATCCGTCAGTGTGCGTTACACATGTTGCTCTGGTCCTAACACTCTCGCATAGTATTTCACATACAGCTGAGGAGGAGGAAGAAGAGGGAGGGGGTAGAAATTAAAACCGTCAGGCAAGCTCAAAGAAAATGTCAGTGGATGCATAAGAATAAGGGATGCCTGTGTGTGTGTGTGTGTGTGTGTGTGTGTGTGTGTTTAATGATTTGGCTTAGTAGTTTGAGCTTGTTCTCTCTATCCATGTGCGTGTGAGGGGAGTTGTGGGCGTGTTTTAGGGTAGAAGGACTGTTACTTTTGCTGCGGCGCCATCAGTGATTTATTTATTTTTTTTTTATTTTAGTTGGGGGTTGGTGGTGGTGGAAGAGGGGATTTGAATGCAGCCCCTGAAGATAAGAGTGTAGAGTATGTGACAGGTAGCTGCTCACCGTTTGAATATCACACACTGGGTTAATCCAGTGTGAGGAGGGAGGGAGGGAGGAGGGAGCAGAGAGGAGAGGAGCGGCGGCTCATACCACTCCTCGCAGCTCAGCCTTTATGCTGCCCAGCACGAGAAGAAGGGGCAGGCTGTCTCTCTCCCTCTTGCTCTGTCTCTCTTTCACTCTCGTCCTTCCTCTGTCACTTCCTTCCCCCCTCCCTCCTTCCCTCTTACCTCTCTTGCATTCTCCTTGCCAATCTGTCCCTCCCTCTCTCTCTTCCTGACTTCCTTCCCTCCCTCTCCCTCTCCTCCTCCTCCTCCTCCTCCTCCTCCTCCTCCTCCCCTCCTCCTTCCCTCTCTCTCTCTCTCTCTCTCTCTCTCTCTCTGTCTCTCTGTGTCACTGGAGAGCGTCTCAGTGTGAAAATGCCATCCTGCTCTCCAGACTGTTGCCTCTTTCAGGCTGTGGAGGTAAGTGTGTTTGTGTGTGTGTGTGTGTGTGTTGCTTTTTTTCTGGGTGTCCGTCGTGAGCGCTCTCTCTCTCTCTCTCTCCCCCCTCTCTCTCTCTCTCTATGTGTGTCTGTGTATGCATGTGTGTGTTATCAGTTTGCAGGGATGCGGATCTTCCCTCGATGTTTCTGAAACTTTTCTCAAACAAAACTCATGCGTCATGAAATTACTTTTTTCTTTTACGGGGGCGTGCAGGGAGAGAGGAGGGAGTCTTCTTGGCTGTGCAGGGGCAGTGAGCGCTGTGACGTTGTTTCTGGTTGCATTCGGAGTCTCTCTCTCTCTCTCTGTCTTCCCGTCGCTTGCCGTGCTGGTTGCTTCTGGTGGTTTGTGTCATTTCTAGGCCACCGTTGCTGTCGTTTTTTTTTTTTTTGTGTGTGTGTGTTGCCACCTCACGGTGCCATTGTTCGACTTAATTTTCTGTACCACCCCCCCCCACCCCACCCGCCTCTACCTCCAGCCGTTCCCCTTCACCAGCTTTGTGTCTTGTTTCATGTAATTTTCAACAGTTGGTCCCTGGTGATTTTGTGTGAAGTGCGGGGCTCCCTGCTGTGAACAGGGGTGTGTGTGAGGATACGCACAAACATACACGCACACGCACACACACATACTGCTATATAGAAGATAATTGGAGTCGTGTTCGACACTTTCCGATGTTCATTTGCTCATATTCATGTGTGTTATCCTGCATGTGAGAGCGAGTTCTCTATAGTGTGACTGTGTTTGTGCGCGAATCTGCTCATACAGTGGTGTGAAGCAGCTGGTCTGCGGTTATCTGTGCAGCAACACACTCAGAGAGGGCAAAATTACACCCGGTTTAAATGTCGTGTTGGGCACTTGGCTGAAATGGTTTAAAATGGCGCAACAATGGGAGGTACTCCGGCTTTGAACTGTATCCACTTGCTGCTCCAAGCGGTGACATTTTTAAGGCCAAAATGCAACATGTGTAAATGCACCGTGTTATTTCGCCGTCCGAAGGGTGAAGATGTGATACTTTTCCCAACTGTGGATTTTCTTGCATGTGACAGAGAACGTGTCATTGTGGTTTGTGCGCAAGCAAGTTTACATGCGTATTCGTGGATGTGCGTGTGATTAAGTTTGGTTGCGCTGTGGACAAAAGGGTTGAACTGAGAGTGCAGGGGGCCGGCCGACCTTTCCTGGACGTCATCCTTCTTTCTTTCTTTTTTTTTTTTTTAAAGCAGTTCTCATGTTGGACTGATAGAATAATGTGAACAGGACTTTTTAGGAGTGGACTTGACAAAGCACCTGGTTATGGAGGTAAACGTAGCCTCTGGTTTGTTACATTTCCCCCTTTTTCTCTCTGCGGATTCGAATTCCCGAAAGTGGTTCTGGAGGAGTCGCGCCTTCCCGACTGTTATTAGACTTTTTCTCCAGCCTGTGAAAACACGACCTTCGATGCACTTATGAACATTTTCTCATCATTATCCCCCTTGTGTTTTCAGATAGTGAAGGTGTGGAGCGAGGATGGGGCCGGTAAAGTGGTGGAGATCCCAGCGGACATGACGGCCAGAGACGTCTGCCAGCTCCTGGTCTACAAGAGCCACTGTTTAGATGACAACGCCTGGACGCTGGTGGAGCACCACCCCATCCTTGGTCTTGGTAAGGACCTGTGTGTATATGTATATATTCTGGACACGCTCGGCATCGGCTTATGTCGATATCCATGCTCTTTTTTTGCAGGATTTGACATAAATTCTACTTTTGTGCATCTCGGTTTATGAAAAGACTTCCTGTGAGGCTAACGACCACTAATTTGAGCCAAAATCTGTTACATTATCATATTTTACAAACAGAGCATTCATTTTTGCTCTCTTTCAGTAAAAGGTCAGGTCGTTCTGTAGCTTTTTTTACACCACAAACTGTGATACATAACCAGGAAAATATGTCCAAGAACTTTGTATTAGTTGTGGAGGCTTTACCTTTCATTACGTCTCTTTATGTTTGTCTGTAGTGGGTTCTTAGAGTCTTTTCTGCAGGTGTGTTTCCGTCTTATATGTGTGAGTCTGCGTCTATACCCCCTTTTGTGTGTCTCTGCATGGGTGGATATACGCTCTTGTGTGTACCCTCAGTGTGTATGTTCACTTAGGCATGGCACGAGCGCTTGTATGCCTTCTATACAGCTCGGGGAGGGAGGCGTGGTGGTTGTAGGATTAAGCATTTTCCATGTTCTGCTCGCATGCCCGTTGCCTCCCAATAATTCACTCACGGGGGGTTGGAAGAAGAAGAAGAAAAACACAGGACACATGCTTTGCGTCTTCAGACGCTTTATTTATTTATTTATTTATTCTTTCTCCGGGTCTGTCTTTGTCATCCGTGAGGCTTTCCTACTCCCTGAGTATTTTTAGAGTCAAAGGATTGCTTTGTGCTTTTGCTGCTTGATCTTCGTTTCTGGAAAAAAGTGCACTGGAGAGATGGAATGTGAGGTGAAGAGAGGGAGGGAGGGAAAAAGAGGGAGATGAAGGGAGAGAGGAAAGAGAGACAGAGAGGGGAGAGGAGGGTGGGGGGAGGCGGCGGTTGAAGGAGGAGGAAGAGGAGGCGGGGGAGGGGTGGGGAGGTGTGGGGGGGTGCGGAGAGGCCTGGACTAAAGCGTCATACCAGATCCGAGAGGAACCAATGGCGGCTCTCCGTCGGACGAGCCCCTAGCCTTGCTAGCCAATCAGTCTGTTTTTAACCTTCCACAGGAAATTCCCCTGCTTGCAGCCAGCGGGTGCACACACACACACACACACACACATGCACACACACACACACTCACAAAGAAGTCAGACATTTCCACCCTGAAACTGCAGCCAGGGAACATTTTTAGCAAGAAAAGTGACCACAGTGCACCAAAATATATGTATGAGTGTGTGTTTTGTTTCTGTGTGTGTGTGTGTGTGCGTGTGTCCTTTGTCTTAATAAAACAAGACTTTGTGAGTTAATCTGGGCGGGAGAATTAGTGCTAAATCCTGGTTGCTATCATTTCACGTGTGTGTGTGTCTGTGTGTGTGTGTGTGTGTGTGTCCACGCAGAACTAGAACATCCTGTCACTATCAATTTCTAATCTGCCTCACTGTGAGATCATATGCCTTCAGCTTGGAGAAGGAAAACACACACACTTCACACACACACATAGAGAAAGTAATTGGGCCTCTGTGGTGTACATGAAGCAGGTTAGGCCTGTGTGAGCTCTTAATGTGTGGTTGTGTGTTTGTCTGTGGCTTGTACTTTGCTTATGGCTTCGTCCGCTCTCAGCAATCAGCCTAAATACATGACATCATCTTCCTGCAATGCCCTCCCTCCTCCTCCTTCCAGCACCACCAGCACCACCAGCACCACCACCCCTCTCCATCTCATACCACTTCTCTCCACCTTCACCTCCTCCCTCCCTGCCTCACAGTGCTTCTTCTTTTCACAGCCCCTCCTCATTTAACCTCTTACTCCCTTTTTCGTCTCTTAGTAACAGGCGATTTGTTCGTGCTGTGTCATTGTATACGATAGTATAGCCGGCTGATGTTGTAGTAAATAAAGGAAGAGGGTGAACTGTGATCTCATGCGTTTATCAACCAGTGTTAATTCTTTCTAATTTATACCAATGTGTGTTGAAAAATACCCAGATACTTACTAGTACTGGATAACTTTTCAAGTAGATTTCATGTCTTAGCACATTTAAGAAGTTCTCCTGCTGTTAGAGGACACTGTTCAAAGCCGTTTACATTAAACAAGGTCCTCCAGTGACAAGGACATCTCAGAATATGCTTGCAATATTAAAAAGAGAAGAAAAAATTGAAGCAAGAGTGAGGAAATGCATGCGAAAGAGCTGCTTGTTATGCACCAGACCAGCCCTAAAAAAAGAACAGTGAAACTGAAGTTGTTAAAGATTTTTCCTCACCCAATTTAAATCAATATTCACGTTTTGAACACACGAATAAGCCCTAAAGCGGCGTACACTGATTTTTAAAATCTTATCCGCTCCATCCCTGAAAGCTGACTAACCCTGCGTGTCTGTGTCCTCCATACAGAGAGATGTCTGGAGGACCACGAGCTGGTGGTTCAGGTTCAAGCCTCCATGAGCAGCGACAGTAAATTCCTCTTCAGGAAGAACTATGCCAAATATGAATTCTTCAGGAATCCCCTGGTGAGTCTCTCGCATCCCTAAACCGCCCCCCCACCCCCCAAAAAAACAAAACTAATTTCTGTGACTGCTTCACATTAGCACACACCCACGCACAGCTTCCATTCAGCCTTGGTATTTTTGGATTGGAGCTGAAATTTCACGCTGACATTCAAAACCTTTACATTTCATTGTTTCAGACAAAAATGACAGACACTCAGTACTTCCTACAGAATATTTATTTCTATGCGGGGTAATAAAGCCTCTGTAGCACTAAAAATATTATTTTTCCCTTTTCAATGATAGGCAGCAATGTGAGGCTCTTTGACTGTCCTCTGAGCTAAATGTCATGCTAACATGCCGATGTTTAGCTGGTGTAACGTTTCCTAGGTGCAACTGCGGCAGCTCAGGATTGCAGACCAATGAGTTAGTTACGATCAAGGGGCAACCTCCATGGCTCTGAAGTCAAACCAATTCATAAGTGCCAAAAGCTGCAGTTCCTCAAACGGCCACCTGAGACTGGCTACAGAACGAGTCCATCTCTATAGGTTCTGATGTTAAAATGTCCAACTTCACAGCAGAAATAAACATGTTTACAGCCTGGTACAAAAATGTTTTTGGTCTCTATAGCTAATTTTCCCACTGATGATCCACGTCTTTGCTGATTTTTCTTTGCCGAAGAGACAGGACAGCCATCATGGCGGCAGCCAGTGCCACAGATCATGAAAAACAATATTTAAATGTTATTGTTGACTTTGAGTAAAGCAGTAAAAATGATGGCTCATTTCATTTTTCTTCCTCCCACTACACTTTTACACTCACTCAAAGTCCCTTAACGGCATGAGCTAAAATAGCGAATCCAAAGCTGCTCGCCGTTTTAAGGACACAAACCTGTCTATCATAACCGTTTTTTTTTGCGCTGGCATCTTTTTACTGATGTGGGCTCGTGCGTGGGGCTCCGCCGTTACGCACCGGCCCGGGTATACGGTGACATTATTGCCGTGGTGATTTAGGTGTGTGTCAGAGCCAGCAGGTGACCTCAGCTCTGTGGTAATCAGCACAGTAAAACACCAGAGTGCTGGCCGCGGCCTGTCAATCACGCTAAGAGTAGCGCTGCTGGCTAAAGGGGATTACATCAGCGGGTGAGATCATACTGCATCTACTCCCAGGCTGGAGTGCCCTCTCTCTCTCTCTCTCTCTCTCCCTCTCGCCCCCACCACTTTGTCTCGGAGTCCTTGTGCTCATCACACACACACACACACACACAGAAAGAGACGTATTCTGCATAGAGAAACATTACCCACTCTGAGCTTGCATATGCACTAAGTGGTTTCTAGTGCTTCTTTCTCTCTCACTCATTGTCGGCCTCTCTCTCTCTCTCTCTCTCTCTCTCTCTCTCTCTCTCTCTCTCTCTCTCTCTCTCTCTCTCTCTCTCTCTCTCTCTCTCTCTCTCTTTCTTTCTGTGTGTTTTTCCATCCAGAACTTTTTTCCAGAGCAGATGGTGGCTTGGTGTCAGGAGTCTGATGGCTCAATCCCTCAGTCACAGCTCTTACAGGTGAGGCAATGACTCAGTGAAGGGCGACCTACATGGAGGGTACATCTTGAATAGCACACGCGTCAGGACTCCCTAACTTTTAACCTAAACTCTAATGTAATCCCAACTGTATCCTGACAGCAGGAAAATGCTCTCACTGTGGAGGAATCTTTTAAATCTTTTGGTAGTCATCTGGTACATCTGGACATCTGGTAGTCCAAAAATATGCATGCATGCACACAGACACACACTTCCTGAAATCTGCTAATTACATTCATCCAATGTTGCTACTGCGATCTCTGGACACAGTCACCGTTTTAAGATGGATTTTACAACATGTATGGACATGGTAGAAGCAGAAACAACGCTCCCAATAGATGCTGTTTGTGTGTTTTTGCAGAACTTTTTGAACTCCAGCAGCTGTCCAGAGATCCAGGGCTATCTGTACTTGAAGGAGCCTGGACGCAAGTCCTGGAAGAAGCTCTACATGTTTCTTCGACGCTCCGGGCTCTACTACTCGTCTAAAGGAACATCCAAGGTGATAAATTACTACTGACTGATGGAATGAAGGCGAATAAATGTGGTGGGGATAGTTTCCTAAGCTAGAAGAAAACCTCGGCTTCTTAGTTTTTAAATTTGCATTTTGTTGTTTGAGGCAGTCTAATTATAATTTTTTTTTTTTTTTATGTTGCTGACACCCGCGTGCCTCCCTACATCTAAACAACAGGAGCCTCGGCACCTTCAGCTGCTGTCTGATCTGGAGGACAGTAACATCTTCACCATCATCACAGGCAGAAAACTCCACAACGCTCCCACAGACTACCAGTTCTGCATCAAGGTAATACACGCAACAAAACACCAGCCTCAGCAGCTGAGTCTGCCATGTTTCTACGGTAGCCAAGAATGGACGAGGAGGTTGAAATCAGCAACGAGATGCCACTAAATCCTACACACTGCTCCTTTAAAATGTTTCATATAGACTCCAATCAGAGGTAGATCTGTTTTGTGATCTCATGAAGCCACTATGCAACAGATGCACCTGCTTCCCCTCTGCATGAATTGTATCGTGTGTGTGTGTGTGTGTGTGTGTGTGTCAGAGGACACAAAGGTTAAAACCACCCAGCGGGGGTTCAAACACACACTCAGCACTGTGTCCCACTCTAGGAGTTATCTGTGGTGGGTCACCTGCTGATCTGGGATAAACCCAGTGGGATAAGCCAGGATGGTACAGGGAATCTGGCCTGTCTAACCCCCTCACCTCGCTCTTTCACACACACACACACACACACACTAGACCGTGGCGTGTCAGATGCTGTCAGCGGGGGTGACAGTGCAGGATTTGGTAAGGGATTTTACTTGGCGGCTGGGGGTGGTTGGATTGTTGCTATGGTGACATGAATTAATTTATCGGTCGGGGTTGCATCTGAGGAGCAGTGTGTCTAACGTTCCTGTTACTGGTGGAGGCAAAAGGAGAAAGTCTGTGCTGTGATGCTGGAAACATCTTTTCTGGTTGGACCGTAATATATTGTGATTACAGTTTAGATGGAAATAATAATCTGTTAATAAACTAAAATTTAGTTTTTAATTTCATTTTATCACTTATTAATGCTATTTATGTCCACAATGGCCATTGTTAGGGCACATTACATCATCTTGCTTTGAAGGTGGGCTCGACGTAAATTGGAAACAAACATAGAGAGAGCTACACAACACAACAGATGGCGTTTGAGACTCAACTATCACCTAACTTCGAGCCACCGACCCAAAATCGTCGGCATTTGACGGCCCAGAAGCACAAATGCTACCTGTTGTGTTGTGAGACTCGACAACCAGCGACCTTTCTCCAGAATGATTGATCCTACCTTTTAAAAGTGATCATAAAACTCTGTAGGCTAATTACTCTGACAGTCTTCTGATCTGTGCATTGATTAAATGTTGCACTGTTTGGTTTACAGCCCAGTAAAGTGAGAAGTGACTGTAAGGAGCTAAAGATGCTGTGTGCCGAGGACGAACAGAGCAGGACCTGCTGGATGACCGCCTTCAGACTGCTCAAAGTACTCCATTTACTTTCATGTGTCGTTAACGTGAATGAATTTATCAGCGCTTGGAAACACGAGCTGACGTCGTGTCTCCTCTCTTCTGCCCTCACAGTATGGGATTGTACTGTATCAGAGCTACAACGTTCCCCAGCAGAGGAAGTCTAACCTATCGCCTTTCTCAGCGCCTGTGGTGAGGATCTGCTCTCTGACATCACCTTCTTACAACTCCCGCTCTAATGCCCCCACTCAGCCAAGACCAATCCCGATTGATCCATTAATCAGCTGATGGTGAATTGGAAACCAGTTCACTTTGTGGCCTCGCTCTTCTTAAGAGGAAACGTACGACCGCGTGCGGGATCACTTTTCAGTTCAAACAACAATTGCTGCTGTTGAACTTTTGTTAATGAGGTGAAAGGCTTATGTTCCACATTCAGGTCAGGCTGCTCATTTAAACATCCGACACAAAACATCTTGTCCCAGAGTTATTTAGAAGAGCGAACATTTACATAATGCTCAGCAAACAGAAACCTGCATACTTGTCGTTGTTGTGTTACACAAAGACTAATCACCTCACACCGGGAGGTGTTTAATGTGGCAAGTTTGTACTTGAACTTTTTGGACATTACACGCTCACAGAGTGAGTTTAAGGACTTAACCAGCAATCACAAAGCACAAAACAAGAGAGTGGTTTGAGGTTTTGCTTAAAAAAGTGCCTTTTCAGGGGTCCCTGGTAGACTTTTACACCCCATGCATGAAGGCTAAAAGTCCTTACTGCAGCAAGTTTGTGTCTCTCTCCCCTACATTTAATTTTCCTTTTCCATCTTTTGAGCTGTTACTTAATAATGCCGAAAATGCCCAAAAAACATAAAAAAAAAAAGAAAAGTGACTTTTCAAATGAATTGGCAAAATATTTAAGATTGATATTCTGTTAATTGAGCTACTGAAAAAAATAGTTTTAACACAAAGTCTGAATACTACAAATCACAGATTGTATAGATCTTGACACCACTGTTCATGGACTAAGAGACAGTTTAAAAAGTAATACATTAAAGAAAATGTGGAAATTAAAATATACACCATGAGTTGAATTTTTTTAGTGCTGCTTGAGGTTTCTGCCTGTTAAAAGGAAGTTTTCCCTCGCCAAATTCAACTTTGGGACTTTTGTCTCGCTAATGAATACGTAACACAAATGCTAAAGACCCCCGCGACACAAACCACAGCTATTATCATCCTGCCCATCATCCACAGTTCAAACAGGATCACCACCACCCCCCCACACTAATATTATATTATATGTCATATATCATGCAAATTCTCCTTTTCGAGTGCCAGAGAGCCAGGCGAGGCTTGTGCTTTTCCTCAGAGGGGCATTTGTGGATTGACTGAAGTGGGTCTCTGTGCAGACAGGATTTGTCATGCCCCAGTGACTGTGTCTGGCTTGTTTGACCTCTAACCCCTTGTCTACCCCCTCCTACCCCACCCCCCATCCTTGTGCACCCCCCCTCCCCTCCCTTCCCTCCACCTTCCTCCCCTCCCACCCTGCCACGTCTCCTAACAGCGGAGTGTATCCGAGAACTCCCTGGTCGCCATGGACTTCTCCGGACGGACCGGTCGCGTGATCGACAACCCCGCCGAGGCCCAGAGCGCTGCCCTGGAGGAGGGACAGACCTGGAGGGTAAGAAGTCTGAATCCAAACACGAAGCGCCGGTCGTTTAACACAAAAGATTGTTTCCTACAGTATTTGAACTCTCCCCGATTTTCCCGATCATACCGTCTGTTTTATCACAAGTCAGTTGAGCTTTCTTCGACCAATATCTTTTTGCAGCCTCTTTCTTTCCTTCATGGAAACATTGTGCAGAACACTTTTTCCATTTGAACTACTTTATCTCACCCCTGCATCCCTTTCCTTAATGCAGCAGCTCCACTTATCTGTAGCTGAGATCATTGCTCTGCTAAAGCGGAAAAAAGCTGCTCACTCCATCTTTTTAGTCGTGGGTGACTGTCATGCATTACAGTGTACAACAAAGGAATCACAACAGACAATCGACAATCTAACAATTCACACACTGTTGTCGCAGTCTTTGGGGTTCAGTATCTTGCTCAAAGACACTTCGACATGCAGACTGAAGGACAGGGATCAAACCGCAGTCATTAGTGGACGACTCGCTGTACCTCCTGAGCCACAGCTGCCCTACATCTTGCCAGAGAGCAGACAGGAGCTGATTTGAAGGAATTTAGTGTGATACGTTACTATCTCGGGTGGCACGATGGTGCAGTGGTTAGCACTGTCACTTCACAGCAAGCGCCCCTCCTCTCTGTGAGGAGTTTGCATGTTCTCCTCGGTTAATGAGGATAAGAGGTTACAGAAGATGAACGGATGTTGCTGCCTCATGGTAAATGTTGCCCTTTTCTACCACACAGAAGCGGAGCCAGCGTATGAATGTCCTGGGGAGTCCCAGCACCCTGCACCCATCCTCTCTGAGCACAGGTACTCTCGCCTCAAAACCACAAACACAGCATGAATCAAATAGTTCAGAATATAACTGCAGCGCAACTAAAAGACTGAACTATGTGTGTGGGTGTCTTTCAGTGATCCACAGGACACAGGTATGGTTTCATGGTCGCATCATGAGAGAGGAAGCCCACAAAATGATCATACAACAAGGCCAAGTAGACGGGTAAGAGCAAAAATGCACTGGCTGCACTTTTAGGAGTTGTTATCTCATGGTTAATGTTGTGTGTGTGAAGTGCAGCTGAAAACTCCAGGAGAAGTGAGTTAAGAGAAATTTTGTTAAACTAGGACAGCATGAATAAAAAATGGAAAAAATGGAGACATCGCTGCTGCCAAGAAAATCTTAAATATGTGAAATGTCAGTGTCTAAAATCAGCCACACATCCCAGCCGCTACTCAGTGGATTAAGATAAAGTTTCCAAAGAGTCACAGCTGTTTCAACTCATGCAGCAGCGTATCATCAAGCATTTCAAACGTTAACAGCATAAAAACCACCAAAATGGAGTTAGAGGATGTATATGTCACTATTTTCATGAAACAGTTCAATCATTTCTCTCCCAATGTTCTGTGTGTCAGATTATTCCTGTTGCGGGACAGTCAGAGTAATCCCAAGGCATTCGTGCTCACCTTGTGCCACCACCAGAAGATCAAGCACTTCCAGATCCTACCGGTCAGTCACATTATACAATACAGTCACATGTTCATGTTGTAGAGCTGTTACAAAACTGCAGCCTCGAAAGCCAGCTGGTCGGCATCACCTGCAAAGACACCTACTTGTTTCTAAATGCTCTGAGATGCAGTTTAATCTCATAGTAAAAGCTACTAAACATTCATCTGGCCTGCTACACTCACTTTAACATCGCTACCAACCATTTTCCGAAGCATGCCATGCTTTTTTAAGATTTTGAAATGGGTTTTTCCTTCCTCCCAGGCAGTCATCTGTTTTCATTTATTTTGTTACAGTACAGAAACCTACTTGAAATGGCTAAGAGGGCCTGTTAACCCAAATTACAACAGAGACATACTTTTTCTCTTGCGGCTAGAGGTATCTAGCCATGCAGAAAGTTTTGGTTTTATTTCCTGAGGTTTTTCTTGGCCTAATACTGGATTTCTGACGATGTAAGGACAAACCATACAGGTGCAACAGCTGTGGTTCATTTTGGAAAACTGGAAAATGGGTAGTAATAATGTCAAGCAAGCATGCAGAGCCGTGCAGACATGAATGCCTTTTAATGAGACTGAGAGTCTACAGCTATTCTAACAGCACTGTCAGGCTATGCTCAGACAGAGCGGTACTTTGAGGCAAGCGCTAACATAAACATGCTAATAGGGCACACGGTGACGGTGCTAACAGTTTACTTTAGCTTGTTAGAATACTAACATTTGCTAATTAGTTTAAAGTACATGTACGGGAACGTCATTAGTTTTTCTATTTAGTCATATTTGGCACCTGACTGAGGGTCGATTTGCCATCAGTCTGAAAGGAAAGCTTCTTTCCTTTTCCACAGCTGGGGCAGTGGCAGGAGAAACCATGTTTGCCTTTGCCAAGCTCACTAGTATTCACCGGATTGCATACAAAACCCATTGACAATACCATGTGCAAGATATTTATTAAAACTTAGCACTTTGCTCGGGACCAGAGAACGCACTTGCAGGAATATAATGACAGTTACCTCAAGTTTGGTTTTATTGAGAACAACGATGAAAAACCAAAATGCATCATGTGTCTTCAGGTACTAGCAAATGAAGTTCTGAAACCAGCCGAGTTATAAAATATAAATAATTCCTGTGGCATCTAGGAGTACAAATGGCAGTAAACTTAAACTTACTGCTTGTACTTGTAAGGGCCCCAAAAAGTTTGATAACCCCTGATCTAGTTAACCAAAGTCAGTCAGATTAATCCTCAGGGGAACACGAATGGCTGTACCAAATCTCATGCCAATCCTATAGTTGTTGAGATATTTCAGTCTGGACCAAAGTAGTGGACCGACTGGCAGGTTTAGACATATTTGCTCTGCTCTCACCTGTCATGTGATGGTTAACTTACCTCTCTCCTCCCTCTGGTTCTGGTCTAAAGTGCGAGGAGGACGGTCAGGTGTTCTTCAGCCTCGACGACGGCGCCACCAAGTTCACCGACCTGATCCACCTGGTGGAGTTTTACCAGCTCAACAGAGGAGTGCTCCCCTGCAAGCTCAAACACCCCTGCACCGCCGTGGCCTTGTGACACTCCACACCCCCCGACACCTCCACACCCCTTTTTTGCACACCTCTCACCCTGAGATCCCAACCCCATCTGCCCCTCCCTCACCAACGCAATGAGGTCGAGGAGATAGAGAAAAGTTAAGTCAAGTTTCGGGGATGTGAACAACTCAGCAGGAGCCGGCGTTGGTGGAGGTTTAGATTTCCCCCGTGATGCGCCAGTGTGTTCTTCAGCCTTACTGCTGTTTGGATGTTTGAAACCGCTTGGGCAGTTCAGGCGTTGCAGATTGTGGACCCAGCAGTCCCCCGGCTCCTGCGATGTTGTCATGGAGACCCGGTTGTTATGTCATTGCCGTTATGACCCTGGAGAGAGACCATATGTTGTGAAAACACGAGACGGCTAAGGTCTGTCCCAGATGGATGCCTCCCTCGGAGTCCCTCACCCTTCAGCCCCCCCCCACACCCAAGCCTCCCTCATCCTCCAGGCCTGATAAGCTGTGGCGCCCGCCCCACCCTCGCCCTTTCACTGCTGAGGTGGGCGGGGAGCGCCACCCTCTAACTTTCTCATCGATCATCAGGGATGGACGGGAACCTCTCTGGGTCTTATCAAACTCGATCCAGGAGTTTTCTCAACCTGTGCAGTCCAGTCTGGATAAGCTGACACCCTGCCCCCTTCCCCTCGAATCCCAACCACCACCACCACCTGAGCGGACTTGACGTGGCCTCTCTGCTGTGTCCTGTCCCACAATCCCCCCCTGGTGCAATCCCCGATCCTGCATCTCCACATCTCCACAAAAAAAAAAAAGCTCAGAGAAAAGTTGGGAGAGAAAAGAGAAGTAGCTAAAGGCAAGAGAAGCAGAGCAGTGGCGAGGGTTTTGCTGAAAGGACAGAGGAATGTTTATCAGGAAGGCTGTAACAAGCCTCTCTTGTAGAGTTGATTACTTGATGTCATTTTAATGCTGTTTTATTACTGTTGATTCAATGCAGAACTAGTTTTGCACTCCCGGGCGGACAGACGACAGCTGTTCTCTAGCTAAATGAAGCTGCCTGCTCTCCGTTCGTACTCCTCCTCCGCCCTCTGAAAGCATGCATGTGAATTTCCACCAGTTCTGATTGGATTACAGTGGCGTGGGAGCAAAGAGAGTCACGGCTGATTATGCAGTGCCTTTCAGACAGGTTTGGGAACATCTTGGACCTCGGTGTGGCTTGAAGCAACATAAAAAAAACGAATGTTGGAGCGTCTCAAGACCACGAGGAAGAGGAGGAAGACTGTTAAATAGACTCCTGAAAAGTGTGTCCAACCCCGAGCTTCTACCATTTCAGTCATTGTCTTTTTTTTTTTTAAAGGGTTAAATCTGTCGGTGAATTTGTCTTTGAATGTCATTTTCTTTTCCTAAGTCTGTTCTGAGCTCACTGCTTGCACATTTTTAATTATCTTGATTTGATATCGATGGGTTGGAGCTGTCAACGTTCGGATTCTGACCACTGTTCACTGTTCTCTCACGCCAGAAAAAGACAAATCAACAAAAAGCACTCCCGTTTTTTCTTTCCATTGTTTTAATATGGAATTGAGCAAATGACTTGAAATGTGAACTCAGTCGACGGCGCGTCAATATACAGTCGAATGAGATTCACTCGCCTTAAGTGAAAATTGTGAGCCTTGTGTATGTTATCTAAAATCTAAGCTATATTAAAATGCACATACAGATTTGAAGAGGGTGGCATGACATCAAGAGTGTGAAAGATTGTGTTTAACATTTTTGGAAATGCAAGTCAAGCGTGAACATCAATACCACTGTTAGGTCTGTACGCTAAATATGAAGCTAGTTAGCGTAGCTTAGCATGAAGACTGGAAACAGGGTTGGTTATTTACCCCACAGACCACGAGCGGAAGGAGTTTAGATGTGTGTGATCTGGCATCTCCTCCCTAAAGACATGACAGTGTCAACGATCATCTCATCGATTTCCCAAAATGTCAAACAATTACAACAAGTAAAAATCCACTTGAACACGCGTCAGGAAAAACAAGTACCCGCGATGCAACCTCGCATTGCTGTACCTCTTTTCCTGTCGTGTGCTGTATTTATTTTTATTTCTGCAGATACGTGGCTAAAATGTAACATCGTGTCCAGATATCTCCCATACATATATCTCTATATGGGAGTTTGCTAGCATCAGTGGTCAACATCAGGTTGTGGTCAGTCCCGTCACTATCATACAAAGACGAAAGTTTGGAGGAAACCATTTCCACACCAGCAGTAGCCTCGGTAGACCAGAATGCCTTGCAGCCATCAGGTGTTTGATCAGTCAGCGTCCATGAATCATTTCAGAGATGAAATAACTGCTTTAATCAACAGAAAATTAATTGATAGATGTTTGGATAGTCACTCATTTTTGGCTCCAACTTCTCAGAAGTGCTTTTTCTTGTCTTACATCACACTAGACTGAGTATCTCCAGGTTTTATACCAAAAAAAGCAATTTGAAGATGCCACCTATGTTTTTGACTTCTCATTTTAGACCAAATGATTCACAGATTAATCAGTCAATCAACAAATATATAATAATTTGGGTTGCTTGCTGAATTTCTCTGGCCTTAGGCCAATATTTCTTTGAAAACAACATATTTCTGGTGGTTGTTGAAAAGCATTCTGGGAGATGAAGTGAAAAGGAGACAGGGCACATATACTAAGATGAGTTTGTCAACCAAAAGAAGTAGACTGACACTTGATCATTAAAAATAAAACCTAACCTGTGCACGATTTGATGTCCAGCGGTGGCGCCCCCCAGTGGTAGCATTGAAAGACAACTATATTTACATACACAACCAACCAAAAGACAATTTGTAGGACTATACAGCAGGGAAGCACGTTAGAAAAGACCTCTCCAAATGTCGTGTGACCCGTGAATGAAGAGCTGAACGTGACATGACACCCGTTTAGCGTCGTCCTACAGCCCTCCCACCCTCACCTCCACCTCCACCTCTAAACAGGGTTAGCACGAGGCCATCGGACCACCTGCCGGGCTAACTAAACTCTCTCCAAGTACTGTTATTGACTCGCAAGCCACTGCCACACCATTCAACGGATGACGGTGACTTGACTGACTCACCAGCTCTGTGCTCCACCAATCAGGCCTTTTCTAGTCAGCCAGGGCAGACTCGCTCTCTCTCTATCTCTCTCTCTCCAGGGATTGGATAATGCTTGAACCCCCCGCCCCCCTTTTCCCCACCTGTGTCCAGCCTGTAAGCTATGACCCCGTGGCGAATATGTGTGTGTGGATGTGTGTGTATGTGGATGGCCAGACTGTTATATTCACTATTCAGGATTGCTAAAAAGTCTGCTGGTTATCATAACTTGCCTTTTTATTTTTTAGAGACAGTAAGAGGAAGGGTTGAGTAAAGTGAAGCAAAGCCGTGGATTTAGAGGAGACAGGAGTTTGGCTGGAGGTATCCCAGCATTCCCCAGTCCTCAGTTTGAGGTTCTTCCTGTCTTGTCAGTGAGGGGACGCGAAGCCACATCGCTATGGGTCAGCAGGGGACGAGCCACCGTCCCCTCTTCTTCCTCCTCCTCCCTCCATTTTTAATCACTGTGCTACAATGCAATCCTATACACAAGCCCAAGTATATGAATATACCAGTATACAGTATCATTTGTTTTCTAAGTATGTGAAACTATAGAGAAGATGTAGATCTAACACTGTACCTAGGTCACAGATCACTATGTAAGGGGCGTTATGCTTTTGCTCATAACTCCGTGTAAATGAAGAATGATTTATTTTGTCCTTTTCCATTATTTGATTGTGTGTATATTGACATTATTGTGTATTTTCTTTTGGTTTGCCACAAAATGACCTTTTATATATATATATATAAAAAAAGAATATACCACAGTATATACAGTATTAAATTAAGCTGTTTTTTTTTTTTTTATTTTAAGAGATCAAACTGGATTTTTGGCGCGTGTCAAATTTCTGAACATCAGTTGCGTGTATAAGCTGACGGGCTGTCAGAGTCTTCAAACTCCGCCAGCGTTCAACTCTGATGCCATTTTTTTTTTTGTTTGTTTGTTTTTAAAACCACATCCCCTCTCTGTCTGTCCGAATCCTCTCGTTTACTTTCAGTTTCAAGGCGGTAAATGTTTGGATATTAACCTTAAACTCACACACACACACACACACCATCCAACCAACCAACCAACACTAATCCCTTGGGGATATTGTTAGCAGCTTTCATCGCAAGTAGTGCAATTATACGCTGTAGCTCAAGAAGGTTGTGTGTTTCATTATGTCCATTTACTCTGATTTTTAAAGGTGCATAACAAAGTTTTTTTTTTTTTTAATTCTTTTTTCTTAACTAAGCCTATTCTTGCAGCAGGTGCCTCTTGTTTGTGAAGAGTATCAAGTCCTTTAGTCGCCATCCGTCATTTACAGTTAGCTGCAACCGTGAAACATAATCCTACTGGAACTAAATCTTAATATCAGGTCAACATCACACGCGCAAGTCCCACAGTCGACACTGGCAAGTGATACTGACTCTCAGTGTTGACGGGTTTTTATTTTTTTAGGTCGAAGTCATCATAAGCTGAAGTCAAATAAACATTTCAGGGAAAGAAAAATAAAGAGCAAATGAACCGTAATCATTATTTTTATTTTTTTTTCAGATAACCCCACTGTGCTTTGCTTCATTCTGTCTGTACGGCTCCTGGATCTACATTGTATCCTGTTCAGGTATTTTTGTACAAATAAGGGACTGATATATTCTCTGTTTATTGGAAATTAGAATAAAAGACAACATTGCTATAAACCAAAAATGGTTGGCGTGGTTGTTGTGTTATTCTCCTCTCACAAAAAAATCAGAAATCAGATCTTTCAGTTCAGAGGCGACCGTCACCGTGACCGTCATCAGTCACATCAGGTCTGATGAACTCTGATTATGCACTAATGAACAATAGAAATAATAAAGATCAGACAAACAGATGTTGGCACCCTTTATACACCTTAGATGATCAAATATAAATATAACATCATGTAAAAAGTCTATTATGCACATAAAACATTAACTTTATTAGATTTTTGTATCAGCCTCTTGTGTTACTGTGAGCAGAGAGCCACTTGAGGGCAGTGCAGACCATATTTTTGACTAGAACCAAACCTTCAGATAAAGACTTTTTGTCTCTCTTCAGTGCACAATCTGTAAAGTAACAGCAAAACTTCCTTTAACCTTCCTTCCTTCCTTTAATCCACCTGTCACAGATCAACTTTATGGAGACAAACCAATGGTGGATTTTGTAGGACGATGCCGGACAACATTGATAATTTGAAGTAATTCTGATAATGGTACAATGGCTGATGTCATGTGTTTGAAATAAACACATTATATAATAAATATAAATCCTAAATATGTAAACAGAGTGGTGACAAAAAATGATGCATTGAAGTTGTTGTGGCAGCACGTGGTGGCCCCATAACTCACTTTTACTGTGGTTTTTCCTTTAAAACGTTTGTACGTGAACATACATTTGTTATTTCTACAGAGTCATTTCATGTATCAGCCAACACATTGCACATATTGATCTATCTGTAATTGGATCAAATAAACCAACAATATTTGTTGGGCTCTATCCCATAAAAAAGAAACATTTGGAAAGAATTAGTCGTGCCGTGTACACGTGCCTCTAATTAAATTCTGCAGAGCTCTTTATAGTCAAAGGTGTGTCCAAGAAATAGCTTGAAATAGCTGAAATAACAAGACTAGAAATAGCTTGTGTGTAAAATTTAGGTGGATCTATTGACAGAATATGACAGAAAAGTAATATAATATTCATTCATTCAAACCATGTTTACAGTAATATATACTCACCTGAAAATAAGAGTTATGTTCTTATTACCTTTGAATGCGCCTTTTATTTCTACAGAGGGAGTGAGTCCTCTTCCCTGGAGTCCGTCATATTGCACCGTCATGTTTCTACAGCAGCCCAGATTGGACAAACCAAGCACTTTGAAAGCTCGACACAGGGCATTTCTTGTGTTTTTCACAAGTTTCATGGCTGCTGTAGTGTCTCCTGCGTGCCGGGTGAGGCGAGGGGTACTCAGTTGCTTCACGGCCATATGCCACTAAATCCTACAAACTCCATCTTTAAGGATCATCTGAGATGCCTCACATCTTAACGGCACCGCAGGTTCACAATCAATCAATTGATCTGCAGTGATGATGTAACAGATTGAGCCAAGTCAGAGGTGTTCAAAGTGAGGAGGTGATCATGAGATCACATAGAAGGGTCTAAATTTAAGAGACAGTTCAGAGATACAGCAGTTTCCCAGAGTCAGAAACTAATAAATGCCTTAGGACAGACTTATTTTTCTATTTGGTAGTCAGTTATGTCAAACAGCAATATGAGGTTATGTTGGGATTATTATCTATCAAATAACAAATAACATGATCCCACAGGCCTCCAGAATTGAGTCAAAACAAGTAAACTAGGATTTTGTCTGAGTCCCACAGACCCAGACTTTGGAAACCGCTGACGCTCCATACTCAATGTGTTTATGTAGTGTCATCGTATCACTTCTAAACTCTCAAATATTGTTGATGTTGGCCTCGATCGTCCAGTACAAGCTTGGTGGAATGAAGGTTATATAATATAATATAATATATAATATAATTTTTAGGCCACATAATTGATCTATCTCTGGGAGCCATGGGTGCCTGTGTAATAACCCATCAGTCTTCTAGAATATTGGTTCCTGACCAACTTCATTTTAGCTTTAATCAAATGTAGCTGTTCAAATAATAAAGCACAAAAACAAATACTTAAAGAAACCAAAAGTAAAAACAGGATAAATGTGTTCATTATGTTTTAATTTTCAAATAACTGATGGCAAAAATGAGAATATTTACAAGAGAAAATATGTATGATCTGTACAAAGAAATATACATGCAAAGATAAAAAACATAAAAACAAATAGCAAACATGAAACAAACATGACAAAAAAAAAAAACAATGGAAAAAACAAAACCCAAACTGAGGTATCCAGTCCAAGTTTCCTCGTTTTTAATGGCCTGTGCACACCTTTCAAATAAATAAAAAAAAAAAAAAGGTAATGGAGGACTGTGATTTCTGTTTCTGGTAAAATGAGTTTAAAACGTCACACCCTAACCCTCAAATGTAAAGTTAAGTGGTGATAGCACAAATTCCAGGAAAGCGAGCGAATGATACCAAAAATCACCGGTTAGTTTTAGGTTGTTTTTTTTTTTTTTTGAAGGAACTGGAAATTATGGAAGAAATATTTTGGCAACAAGTAACTGTACATAAAGTTTTAGTAAACACCATTTAGTAAATAAATGATGTGCGACAATCTCCCAATCAACTCTTCGAATGAAACTGCTCCATTATCTGTGAAGAGTCGGAAATAAGCTAACAACATAGTGTTTAACTAGTGTAAACAATCATTTCACATGGTCATAGATTACCTAACTCAAGTGAAACATAATCACAATAAAACATTTGTGTTTTTTTTTTATTAAGTACTATAAAGCTAGAGCGACTTTGGTGTACCAATACTACAGAGGCATACAGTACAAAAAGTGTTAAATTATTATTATTATTATTTTTTTGATCAAACCGTAATGATTGTTATGACCTCTAACTCGGCCTTGGCAGTCTGAACGCTCAAAGATCAAATAAACACAAACTACCAGCAGTGCTTGCAGTACCAAGTACATGCTTTTCTCTAGATTTATTACAGATACAACAGATGTCTTCATAAATAGTTGCATAAAATGTTAAAGCCGCAACATTGCACATGATAAATCAAACATAAACATACAATGAGTGCATTTACAGTAATTTGTCTTCCTCTGCCTCCACATTCACCCCCCCGTCTGATTGGCATTTATACCGCCGCCGCCGAGAGGCTCCGACAGTCTCGCGTCCTGCCGTCGGAAAGCAGGAGGCCGCTGTGAATGTGAGAGGGAAGAAGGCAGAAGTCTATATATACAAGGTAAGGCTTAAACATCTCATATCTGCGCAACACAAGTTTTGTTCTAGGAAAAGCAAAACGATGGATGTCTATTGTTTCTTCTCAGATTGGGACAGTGCAGCATTGTTACTCGCGACATGGGTCATCATGGGATCTTAGATTAGGTACATTATATAAGCGCAGCCATCAAAAAGCTCTGATCGAACGTATAAATGTCTCAGCAAAGTCAGTCACCGTCTCCGGGGGGAGTCCAAAGTAGCACAGCGACTTTTCAACTGATGAGCGTTTTCTACAATGAATTTTCTTTTTTTCCGTTTTTTTTCTTCTCGGAAACGTAGAGATTGTTCGTTTTACGTTGTTTCTGTAAGAAAAGGGGCTGCTTCTCAAACGTCTTTTTTTTTTCAGTTACAGTTTTAGTGTAAAAGAGCAACAACACGCGACGTCCGTGTCCCCTCGGGCGACAGGACGGAGGGGGGCGGTTTGCTCTCTTTGCTTTGTTGGCATCGCTTTCTCCTGAAAGCTCTGCGTCTGTGCAGTGGCGTCAAGGCTCGATCAATTGGCTCCTCTGATCAGCTTTAACTCTCGCGAAAGGAAAATAAATTACTTCATAATGTTTTTGTTTTGTTTATTTTTTTTTTAGATTTTTTTTTTGTTCACTTAACTACAAAATCTGTTTTTTTCTTGAGTTGAAACCAGCAAGCAGCAGTAGACGAGGACATCCATAAATTTAGAGGTGATTGGCGAGAACTCCGTTCTCAAGGGCTCTGATTGGTTGACGACCTTCGACAGGTCTCAGGTTAATTGGTGGAGGGATTACGACTACAGGACTTTAGTAAATCAGCATTCTGTGAAAGAGGATAAGATCAGCATCATTTTACATCTAGACCGTTAAGATGCTCAATTCCAGAGGAACCTGCAGCTCCTGCTGCCTCAGTGCTGGACAACAAACCAGGTCCAGGTCTTCTGGCAGCAGCGGGAGCTGAGGGCTGGTTTGGACTTGTGTATCCGATCCCTTAAACTCTGGGCTGAAGACGACTTTGGATGAAGCTCCGCACTCCTCCGATGGCCCGGGCGTCAGTCTGATGTTTCCTCCTGTCTATGAAGGAGATGAGGCGGGAGGTGTCCAGGCAGCCCTCGGCTCTGGCCCGGCCCTCAGCCGGCCCGGGCTGCAGCCACGGCTCCTGAAGGCAGAGCCCGGCTGTAGGTCTCTTGCCTGGGTCGGTCCTCAGGAGCACGCAGATGAAATCCCGAGCCGCTTGGCTGACGCCCTGGAAGTAATCCCTGGGGAAGCTGAAGTCGAGCCGGCAGATGTTCAGGCAGGTCTCCTCGGCGCTCTCGTCGAGGAAGGGGGAAGCGCCGCTCAGCAGCACGTAGGTCACCACGCCCACGCTCCACAGGTCAGAGGTCAGCGACACCGGCTCTCCAAGGACCAACTCCGGGGAGGCAAACTCAGGGCTGCCCAGCAGAGTGTGACTGTAGTGGGCGCTGTTGAGCTGGACAGCATCACCAAAGTCTGTGAGTTTGACCGTTGGCTGGCCGCTGGAGCTGTGAACCACCAGCAGGTTCTCAGGCTGGAAAAAGAGATGACATTGTCACCATTAGTGTTGAACTGTTGTACAGGTAATCAACTTCAACCACCATGGATGGAACATTTTGACCGATGGTCATGGTGTATGGGTAAAAACTTCATCATCTTCAGCTGTTCAGCTGCTGGGCTGTTTTTTATAAAGTTTCAACAGGACGTTTTATTTTGAAAATCTTATGAAGTGCAGTATTAAAACAACACTATGTCCTTACTTTTACGTCCAAATGTACTATCCTGCAGTTGTGCAAGTACTGTAAAGCTTCTAAAACGTCCCGGAGGTAGCAGGCCACCTTCTCCTCCGTCAGGTTCCCCCAGCTGATGATGTAGTCCAGCAGACGACCTTGGTCAGCCCTGAAACACAAAAGTAAAAACATCAGATGGGAAGAAAAGCGACGTGAGTCAAAGCTAATGAGTTTAAATTCCATTATTGTTTGATCCTGTTTCGGTCTGTGCTCACATCTCCAGGACGAGGGCGTAGCTGCTGGGGGTTTCGTACGTGTCGATCAGGCTGACTATGTGGGGGTGCTGGAGCCTCTGGAGCAGATTGAGCTCCTGAGTCACCCGGTCCCTCCTCATGAGCTTCTTGTTGACGTGTTTGACCGCCACCGTACGTTTGGTGCCTCGCTGATCGCAACGTTTGACAACAGAGAAACGACCCCTGGTGGGAAGAAAGAGGATCAGAGGATCATAATCAGAGTCTATTGGAGCCTATTGGGAAACTTCTACACCGGTCTAATCATGGAGATATTAAGGTGGAGTCTATTACCTGCCCAGTTCAACCACTTCAGTGTAGTGAGACTCAAAGTTGTCCTTCCAGCTCACTCTGATCCCGTCAGTGGACACTGCTGGAGATAAAAGCACAGACAATCAGTTCATGTCCACGTGTGTCAAATAACCGGAGGGCTTGATTCGGTAGATCTTCTTACCCAACACTCGGAGGCTAGCTGACGACATCACGCTGCCGAGCTCGTTCGTGGCAACACAGGTGTAAACGCCGTCATCCTCAGAAGCTACGCCAAGTATCCGCAGCGTTGCTTCACCTGTGTCACTGAAATAAACACGCAGGTGTTATTTTACATCGGACCTCTTCTTCTTCACCACTGAGCTCCAGTTTTCCTGTTGCTGGTGTCCAGCTGCACTCAGACTTTTCTCACCTGTAGGCGATGCTGAAATGCCCGTTGTTGGTGAGGTTGCTCTGGTTGGGTCCTTTCCAGGTGACAGAGGCCCGGGGTCGACCGCAGACCTTACACCTGAGGGTGACGCTCTCTCCGTTGTCACACGTCACATCACTCAGGGGTACAAGGAACTCTGGGGGAACTGAAAGGGAGGTACGAGGTTAAATGCTGAGACCTTTCAGGAACCAGTGTGTAGGATTTAGTCAAATCTAGCGGCGTAGTTGCTACTGCAAAGGGGAAACTATGAACGAACATCTCCAAAGGCAGGCGCCCGGGAGGGGGCATCCTACCTCACCTGACTCCTTCCTCTACTATGAGCTCAGATGTCCGAGCTCCTCACCAGTTTTGCATTTTACACTTTGTTTCTGCCATAGATGCGCCTAAATATTACACACTGGACCTCGAGAGCAGTGTAACAGCACTTTTGATAATATAAAGAACTGGTTTTGTAAGTCATACTCACCATCATAGATGTAGTTTGGATTTAGAAGCTGAAAAGAAAGAACGCAGCAACGTTAAAGAGGGTAAAATGGAAGCAAGACTTAAAAGCAGCACTGTCCTCAGGTGTCCTGGTAAACTCACCTTTACTGAAACTTTATTGGCCAGGCCATCTCTGGACTTCCTGTAACCGTTTTCCAGCTTGGTCTCTTTCTTTGCCTCCTTGTCCTTCTTCTCAGACTTTTTACGGATGCGCAGGGACGTGTGCCAGGATGACGACTTCCTACTGGGACAACAAAATCGATCCAGTTAAATCAAAACTGTTTAAACGAGGAGGTGAGAGCGTCCGACACCTAGGTAGACTGCCAAAAAATAAATAAATGTCGACCAAAGTGGGGGAGGAAACGTTTGTGCTCTCTTACTTGATCGATCCCTCGGGGCAATCGGGGACGATGGCCGAGGTGTGTCCCAGCACAAATCCGGGGATCCAGCCCTCGGCGGCGGGGCCTTGCTCGGTCGCCGCCCTGAACACCAGGAACATGTTTTGCTGGTTGCTGGCCAAGATCTGGACCACCTCGCCCTGAATGACGCTGATCTCATCCTCCTTCACTGCCATGTAGTCCTGGGTCACCAACATGGTGGATACGCTACTGCTGCTGCTACTTTCACTCTGCACCACAGGGGAGGAAACGCGAGCACGTGGGAAATTGTAAGTACAGACATTGGTTCCATTGTTGTGACCAGAAAGCAGCTTTTAAATCAAAGGCGACTCGTCCGGACAGTGTTTTAAGTTACCAGTTGGATCATACGTTTAAGAAAATTCATAAATCTGATACTTTTGGGTGAGGAAATGTCAGAGGAAAAGGTTGAAGCGGCGGACAAACACTGGAAATAGATGTTTGATTACTGTCCAGTTGATAAAGGTTTCAAAAAGACAAAATATTTCCTTCTTGGGGGGGAAAAAAAACTAAGAACTGGATGAAGAAAAGCAGGAAGAGGATGAAGATTTCCATTTCACTCGTCTTTGCTCTGCAGCTCCAGGCAAAGATGAAAGGAGGAAGGTTAGACGGAATGAGAGGTTCTCTGTCGAGTACGTTTGTAGCCGGACCACAAACGTCAGAGGTTAGTTGCAGGAAAAGTACATTTCAGTAACACACCATGAAGACAGCAGCAGGTGAAGGACGGCCAAGAGGAAGTCAGGTGTTAGTATAAGCTTTGTCAAAGTGAAGAAATCTAGAGACAGCCTGGAAAGGGAGTCACTGAAGAGCTGATTGAGGTCCACTAGAGAGGTTCTGGACCTGAAAACACGTAGACAGTGGAAACTTGTCTTCAGAGATTATCTAACGCTACAGAAGATGATGTTGAAGAGCAGTGAAGGTTGTCAGAGATGTGTAGTAGGGGACAGATTAGTAGAGCTGGCTGCAGCAGGACAGGAGACAGCAGGCAAGCAGGACAGACCAGGCCTCCCTCTGCCTCGGTGTTAGTCGGTGCAACACTGCACAGCAGCTAGTAGTCTTACCCCGTTACTCTGGGTGGACTGGATGGACTGCTCGCTTGCCGATGAGCACGTACTCATGCGGTCGGCGTCCTTGCTGTGCGTGGAGTGTCTGTGGGTTTGGCTCCCAGATCCAGAGCCGGTCTGGATCTGGTTCGAGTTCTGACGGACCGGAGTCTCTCCTGCCTCCCCGGGGAAGGTGAATGAGCCAGGCCGGCTGGCTGGAGAGCCCGGCATGGAGCTCCAGAATCCAGATCCAGCGGACTTCTGGCCCGGGCTGGGAGGGGGAGGTGGCAGGCCGTCCTTGCCAAAGGCAGGAGTGGCCAGGGGCGGGGCCATAGGGGACACGGCTCCTGGCCGTGGTTTGGAAGTAGGTGTAGAGGGCAGGGGCCCAACCGTGGCACGGGGAATGGGGGCTACAGCGCTGGCAGGAGTGGGGGTCTGTGCTTGGTCCTCTGGGGTCTGGATGGGGCGCTTGCCCTGCGGGCTACCCCCTTGAGGGAGTAGGGAAGGAGGGACAGGACAAGGGGACGAACCTGGATCATAAGTGAGCAGAACTCACACCTCAGTCACATCTTTCATTTAGCCATGAAAAAAAAACAAATGTCACACACAGACAGATGGACTTTCCATACCTGACATCTTGTTGGGGCCGTCAGGGTCGGCCCCAGGGTGGTGGCGTAGGGGCTGGGGCAGACGGGACGGCTGTGGGATCCTAGAAGGCCGACGAGAGCCACCCTGGGGCCCTGAAGGGATGGCGCTACCCTGGGAGCTTCCACCTCCGACTCCAGGGGCCACACTGGACCCACCGCTGCCTCCGGCCGGAGCTCCCGTGTTAGGCACGCACGGCCCACCGCTTGCCCCCACGTGGTTCCTCTGATACTCTATTGGTGAGGTCAGAGCTGTGATAAGGTATAAAAGAGACGTGAAGCCAACAGCTCCATCTATAAAAACCTGTGTGTGTGTGTGTGTGTGAGCATACCATTGAGGAAGTTGCGTTGGCTCTCGAGTATCTGGCTGATCTGAAGGGTCCAGACCTCACGCACCCCTGGGTGGGAGGAGTGAAGCACGAAGGACTCCACGGCGCCGTTGGATGACCGAGAAGTGAGGATGAACTTACAGGGATCGCCTTCCACGTTCTCCTCGAGACCCAAACAGCTCACCTACAGGGCGGCGCAAGAGGACACGACAGAGGGAGATGTGTCAGTTTCCTAATCATTTTCTCAACCAGAGGGCGCTGCCAGCCACCGGCCTTCCCTTTTTTTTAAATGTCCGTTACCTTGATGCTGTTCTTGTAGAGGAAGCCCGGCAAGGAGAAACCTTTCTTCTTGTCGAGGGGCTCGCTGAAGATGACCATCTGCTCAAAGAGGAAGACTCTCCTCTCCTTCATCCGGCCGAGCAGACCGCCCTCCGGGTCCAACACCATGAACGTGTCTTGCAGCAGAAGGCGGCCCTGAGCTACGATCTTCCCCTGGAGAGGAGAGGAGAGGACGGGAAGTTAGGCGGCTGTGAAGAACGCGCCGTGATGCGCGTCGCGCTGCTTTTATCCATAACATGATTTCTTACATCGAATCCCTGAAGCCGGCCGACGTTCATCATGTCGTTGCACCTTTTTGGCACGATGCACATGACCTCCACTGCTTTCTGTGAAATGACCGAGAGGTTGATCGCTGATCTTGTTCGGCCTCATTGGGAGCGATTAAACAGCTGCATCTTATTATCTTACCTCCAGCTCCATCGACTCCAGTCCAGCTTTTTTAGAGTGTTTCAGGAAATCCTTCAACAGGAAAAAATATAAACTTTTAAATATGAAGTAGAAGTAGACAGCAAATGACAATAATATGGATGCCAGATGTTCAGTCAAGCTAAAGCTCTGGCGCCCTCTCCTGACCAACCTTGAGCAGCAGCTGGTACTTCATGATCCTCTGGACCGGCTTGATGAGCAGGTCTGAGATCTGTAGCCTGTGTCCTAGCCTCTGCTTCAGGTCCTACAAAGTCAAAGAGGTTACGTGAGAGGCTGATCGCTGATCGAGGTTTGCAGTATGTGACGTGACTCCGAAAAGCTAAACTCACCTCGAAGTAGGTGTCGATGTACTCTGAGACGATGTGCTCCGACTTGGGCTTGTTTTGACAGTACACCACGTACATGTTTAGCCTCCGCTCCTGAACACAAAATGCACACGCGCGGTCACACGCGATCAAACGCATACAGGCGTGTACGAAAGACATCAGAAGTCGGACAAACCTGTTTGAGAAAGAGCGGCCCGAGTCTGTCGGGATCCTCCAAACATTTCTCCAACTCCCCAAGAAAGAAGCTGAACAAGACAGAGACAGGTGAGGGGGAAGTTAGCTACTGCACGGGTGGATCTAAACTCAGAGAGCGAGAAGCGTCACGTACTCTTTGTGCCAGTCGTAGATCTGGTGGATGTTGCCAAACACGATTTTGTCTTTTCCCTTCATATCGTCGGGGACGCCCTCCTCCTTCATCCGGCTCATGTAGCCCTGATGACGCGGACACAAGCACATCGACACCGTTTACACCAGCGAGTCTGCGAAGCTCAGCAAACGAATTCGAGTGGCTTCTTAAAATGCTGGTAAAGAAACGGCTCGTAAAGAGTCGACTCACCTCCACCACCAGGCCAAGATCTCTGACATAATCTCTCTCCGTCTCCACCAACTCCAGCAGAATGTAACTACGGCAAAGAGGAAAATATGTTTAACTCAAACGGCCAAAGCGCCTCGGTGTGCGTTTGTGACGCGGATGAGGGACACGTACTGCCGTTTCTTCAGGATGCTGGTCCTGCGTTCGTCCATCTCTTCGATGGGGGAGGAGGAGGAGAGGAGGGAGTTGTCCGAGGGGTTGAAGGAGGGAGAGCTGCTGTCTCCCTGTTCGACCGACAGGGTGCTGGGTCTGTCCTCCAAAGCCTGGGCCAGGAACACGAGGTAACGAGTGTGAAACGGAGGACAAAAACGTCAAAGGTGTGTCTGTTTAAGGCTGTTAATATTTAACTTGACCCCACTGAGAATTAATAAATATAAAGTCTTTAGCTTTTTTTTTGATATAAATAGCCATAGCAAAAAAATATCTTTGTGTTCAATGTGGTACATCAAGCGCTGCATGTTCTCGCCGTCCTCTGTAATCCTACCATCTTGCTTTTGACCAGCTCCTCGATGGCGCTCACCAACTCGGCGGCGCTGGGCGTCTCTGAACTGGATGGTCGGACTGACAGACGGGAAGAGGTCTGGGTAAAAAGAGAGAGAGATGAGAGGATTGAGAAAAGGGGAAAAAAGAAGAGCATTAGCAGCTGATAAACTAACAAACACCTATTTCTGCTATACAGAGAAAATACTGCCGTTTAAAGTAACGGGACTATCAGTCATTTAAGTGGAAACTTCGAGGCTCACTGAACACACAAATGTGAACCTACGTGTGCTAAGCTGTCCATAAATAGATAGCAGTAGTAGTTAGCTCATTTATTTGTTTTGTGAATGTATTATTTTAGTCATTTGAGTGAGCAATGACTCTGAAAATGTTTGTTAAATGTACAATGCTGTAATCTGAAGAGAGACTTCCTGAAAGATGTTTCCACAAGTGAAGCCCCGAAGCTCGGGGATTTGTATCTGAAGGTTCGACGAAAGTGAAAAGGGAAAAAAAAAAAAAAAGTTCATGAAATTTAAAATAAAACTGAACCATGAAAAGGTTAAAAACGTGAGGCTGAGAGTGGCCAAAATGAAGATATGCGGGGGTGGGAGAAAAAAAAAAAAGTAAGATGATGGGAGAAGGTCGGCGTGGGGGAATAAAGTGATGTCTGAATGGAAGATGCTTCCGTTGCTGTCTCGGGTGATGATGAACGGCTTTTGAAATAGAGAGAGGATGCCAACAGAGCGAGAATGACAGAAGGTTTATGTATGCATGTATGTATGTATATATAGTTGAGGAGACTCTCACCCTTGCTGTGCTGTGCTTCGAGACTTTCCCCAATTAGGTTTTCTGGGTGAGGCTGTGTGCCCTTCTGGCCTCACCAGCGTTTAGAGATGCCAATTACTCGCATGGGTAATGAGGTTAACGCACAGAGGGTAAAAGGGAGATGAGGACGAGCGGGCAGGGCAGGTGAGGGAAGGGGAGTTGGAAGATGATGGGAACAGGGAGGGGAAGGGGGTTTCTGAATTTTCACCTCAGTGTGGGGTCAATATTTTAGATTTTTATCCAGGACGGCTGACAGGAAATCTTACCAACTTTCCTCTTTGCACATCGGCGTCTACTTGTTTCTTTTAAACCTCACTCATCCACCAACCTTTTCCCAACGTATGAATGATAAGCATGCAGGAAAAAAAAGCTGCAGTCCTGTGTTATTCCGACAGGCTCATGTAATTACAAAATTTCGCGATTAAGACGTTCTAGCCTTTTGATCTGCGCCGGCGACGGCGGAGGAAACCTCCACGTCGCCCTCCGTTCAGCGTAAAGAGCTACATGCATCCTGTCTTTATCTACATATTCCCGTCGCATGCACTTGCTCATCTGTCAGGTGACTCTGCATTGCAGTAATAGTGTGTAGGGCAGAAAGTACAAGACGAAATGAGTGAAACTAAAAAAAAAAAAAAAAAAGAGGAAGAAACAAGAAATTTGCCCGAAAGAAATTCAGGAATGTTTAAGAGTTCAGAAAAATACAAAAGTTAGGAAGAGTGATTTTAAGGGGGAAAGAGAGAGGTGTCTAAAAAAAGTTGCTAGTTTTATTTCATTTTTTAAATCTAAGACTCTTGTAGAAACCAAAGATTTGATAGCGAGGAGCACTTTTAAAGCTGAAGAGTGGGGAGAAAAAAAAACAAAAAAAAGAGATTCGAAGAATTGACTGAGGTAAGAGACAGAGGGGGGGCAGAGCGGGGTATTTCAGATGGAAAGGTATGGAAACTGAGACAAAGCAAAGACAGGACATAAATCAAGATAATGCTACAGCATGGCCAACAGCAAACGATACAACCAGGAAACAAAACAAAAGAGAAACAGAAATTAGTGTCAGAGGAGTCTCCGCTTTGGTTCAAGAGGAGACTTGGAGTGTCTGAGACGTTTCATTGTTTTCTGCTTCAGAAGAGAGGGGAGAATATGATGCAACATGTCACGATAAAATGTTATGCATAACAGAAACTAAGGAGTCGCTTAAAACTGTGGTTTTTTTTGGGGGGGGGGGGTGACTGAAATGAGCGAAAATGTCACCTAAAAGAACTAAAAGATCATAAACAGCAATGAGAGTCTGTATAAGGAGTGTTTGATTTAGTCTTTGCTCTATTACGATGTCTCATGAATATACAATGTATATTATGTATAAAGAAATAACTTCAGCTACAGAAAAAAAGGTTTGTGTCCCGGCCTGCCCTCTTCTCTGACCCCTCTCTTCTGTCCCCGCTGTGACGTCCTCCCTCTCCTCACCTTGTCATCCTGCGAGTCCGGCTGCAGCAGGCTGTGCTGCTGGATGGCCATCGGTGGAGGCAGGGGTACCGAGTCGGCGCCCTCCTCGCCCTCCTCCTCGCCGCAGCTCTGCATGCCCGAGGAGCTGGACTTGGACAACGTGCCGCTGGACAAGCCCTCGTTACGGACCCTCTGTAACACACAAAGTAGAGGTTACGCCGCTATCGCTTCGGCAGGTCTGCAAAAAAGGAGGGCGTGAAGGGCTGTGTGTCCACCCACCTCCTCCACGGTCTCATCCTGAGGCGTAGCGGCGCTGTCGTCGGAGTCTTTCTGGGACCCCATCGTCATCTCCCCGCTTTTCCTCACCTCGCGGCTCTTCTTGTGCTTGTGGGCCAGCTTCTTCACGTGGCCGTCCGCCTTGCCGCTGCTCAGCCGACGGACTGGGCTGGTGAGCCACTTACGCAGGGTGTTACCTAGGAAACAGACCAAACTTAGTTTAAGTTTTTTTTATTTTTTTAAAGCCGCACAATAAAATAACAGCATCGTGTCACCGGTGAGCGTACCTGGTCGTTTAGGGCCTGGTGAGGTGTGGGAGCTCATGCCGTGACCAGGCTGCAGCGTCGCGGACGACCCTGGCATGATGGAGTCATTGCTGCACACCGACAGAGTGTCTGTGAAAGACGGAGTGATGTTTATGATGCAGCCTCGTGCAAATAAAAGGAAGTTTGGTTTCAGACTCGGTGTGCAGACTGTACCTTTGTGGTTGAAGATGCCCTCCATCTCCATGGAGGACCTGGAGTGGGCGATGCAGAGCATGGAGCAGGGCACCAGGCCCTCCAGGGCAGGGGAGCGGTCTGTGGTCCTGACCAGGCACCAGTCCGGCCGTTCGTGGCAGCGCTCCAGGACCTCCACCGTCTGACCGCGACGCACCGTCAGCTCGTTGCTGTTGCTGGCCATGAAGTCGTGTATCACCACGGTCAGCTCGCAACCGCCGGAGAGCTGAGGGAGAAAACAGAAGCGCTGTGAGAAACAAGCTGAGCCGCAGCCGCGGTCAGGACGCCACTTCCGACCATCGGTGCGTTGGTGCGCTTGTGTCTCGCCTCACCTTGTCGCTGTCCAGTGTGTTCTGTGAAGTGCGGGAAGCCAGAGAGATGGTGTCCGGTTGGCTGCTGCCTTCACCCTGACTGTCCAGGTCCTCTCCATCCCTAACAGACACAAACATGATCAATAAAAAGGTTGGATGCGTTTCTGAAAGTGAGTGCACCGCCCTCTTAGGACGTCGACTGTGTGTTTACCTTCGCCCCTTGTGGTGCTTGGCTGTAGTCGCTTTGGGAATATGAATGGGCTCCTTGAGCGCTCCTCTCAGGTGGATGGTGCGCTCCTGAATCACCTCCCTGATGTGCTTGATCCAGTCCTGCTTGTTCTCGATGCTTGACGCCTGTCAGCGGCCAATGACGGAACGAGTTCAAGAAGTCAAAAGTTGTCGGGAAATGGAACTTCCTTTGGAAATCTTGTTTCACTCTGTGTGTTTCACACAAGTCTGAATTGACCTCTCGTCGCCTCTTATCAACTGAAATTTGATTTTATGTGAACCCTCTCCGCACGTGGACCCCGAGAACAGTGATTCCCAACCTGTTTTTCCTACAGACGGACTCAAGTAACTGCTACTCCCACCTTGTAAGGAGGAGCGCTACCACAGGTGCAAGACTTCATGACTTTTTTCCTCTATATTTCTTATTTATGAGTCATTTCTTAGCAAACTTGTGTACACGAGCTGCTGTGACAAGTAGATTTCCCCTGTGTGGGGTCAGTAAAGTCAGTCTTAACTCATCTTTACTCAGTATTTTAAGACAACGGTTTACTTTAAGCTATTTTAAATATTTAAAGAGAGCGAATCCATTATTCATATCCTAAACTAGCTCAACCTTTAAATCAAGTATTTTTAGCTTTTTTCAAAAAATAATTTATCCATTACTTTTAACTAAATATTTAAACAGTTTATTCATACTTTTAGCTATCATTTATTCATATTTTTTAAAAATATTATCTCTGTTTTCTATGTTTTAATTAGTTGTAGGATGACACAATCTTTCACATATCACTTGATATCTTCTGAATGAATGAATGAACTAGCTAGTTGGGAATCACCATCCTTTTATTAATTTATACTACAATCTTTAAACCATCAGCTGGATTAAAGTGTTGCTGCTGTGGATCACATGTAGTGATTTTTTCCCGATGTGTCTGTGTGTGTTTTTAAGCTATCGAGGATAAGAAGTGCCAAGAGTTTCAGACTTGTGGGAAGTGGATGAGGGCTGTGTTGTGGGACAGTTTGTACTCACCATCGCTCCGTGTTTGGATCCCTGACTTAGCTTTGAATTTAAAATATAAAATAGAGAATTTCACTGGGTTGGCTTTAGAAGATGTACATGACAGTTTTTAAATGCTGACAAAATGGCTTGACATGATAGAAACGCACAACACTGACCATTTTTGCCTTGACAGCGGCCAATTCAACGTGTAGCAGATTGCAATGGATGGCGTGTGTGTGCGTGCGTGTATGTGTGTGTGTGTGTGTGTGTGTGTACATGTGTGGTTAGTAATGAGACACATTTCATTTACAATGCACATACCACACGACTGCTTCTCAGCGGTTAGTTCGATAGAAACACGTATTATAGAGTCATAACTCAGCTCAGAATTAAACGTGTTAGGATTTCGGCTTCATGCTGTTCCAACGGCTGATACTAATTTCAATCCATCTGTGACGGTGTTCAGCGGAGGAACACACAGCAGAGGGGGGGGGGGTGGAAATACACTTGGAGAACTAAATAAACTGAAGAAGCTGAACAGCCATATCTTACTTCTACAAATCATTAAAGAGCTTATTTTTCTGGTGGAGAAAGGCGGCTACTCCGTCACTTTTGATAAGGTGGCGTCGAGCCAGGATGGGCGATTGTGGGCGTCGAGGGGGTCGAATCAGTGTCAGCGGCGTTGGTGGAAGCATGGCAGCCCACAGAGAGAATTAGAGATACAAACATCCACAGAAAAACACAGCCCCAGATATACAGATGTGCCTGTGTTTGTTAACAGATGGATCAAAGCAGGAATCGGAGACGGACAGAAGACGGAGAGACAGAAAGAAGAGGGGACAGGGGAGGTGTTTGTGAAGACAGAGAGCCCCTCGGGCCACCTTGAAGCTGCTCATGCAATCAGACAAGATGAGAGAGATGAGAGCAGAAGAAGAAATGTGGCAGAGGGTCGAATACAAAGAGAGGCGAGAGAGATCTGGGTTAGACCGATAAAAAGACTCCCTGACTGCTTTTGCCTTTTTTCCTTCAGTCACACACACAAACACGGACGTTTGTCCGATGACATATTTAAGATTAAACCTGTAATCTTGTTTTTTCCCCCCCATTTTCAATGTTGCTTCTTTTTAAGACTTTTAGTCCCCTGGTGATTTCAGCTTTCCCATATCGGTCAAACCCCAAACAAGAGTTTAGAAGATGAAGCGGATGAGATGACGTGTGTTTTACCTTGAGCACGATCTTGTTGTCAGATGTCGGGGTGCGTCCCACCCATAAAGCAAACTTACAGGGGTCTCCTTCAACATGTTCTGTCACCCCCAGCTCTGACGTCTGGGAAGAGATGGCACAGGTGAGTCAGCTAGTCCTCTACAAGGGTCGCTTTGTGACTGCAGCACAATGAAACACTCCAAACTTCAGATCCAAAGTGTGATTTCTTTGAGACAGTTGAGACTTGAGACTGTCTCAAGTGATTCGAGCAGAGCGATTAGTAATTCGATTTACTTGCATTTGGTAAAGTACTGCAGTAAAAGATGCAGAGGCACTGAGAGACATTAATAATTATGTCATCTACCAATCAAACTTTTCAAGAACTTCTAAAACACTTTAAATATTCTTTCTCTGCCTTTAAACACATTGTTCTTACTTAAGCAAAAAATGAACACCTCATCCAAACGTCTGGAGTTACGGTAGCCGAGAACAGACGGGCTTCGTTTATTTTTTAAAGGATAGTTGCTTGTCAATCATGACGGGAGAGAGAGAGAGTCACTAAATCACAAGTTAATTATGCCGTTATCTCGAGATAGAATTAATCAGGTCTTCAGTGAGCTCTTACTACACGTGTCCCTCTGCTGATTTCCTGTTAACAAATGTTTTGTTGAGTTTAGTTTAAAAGCAGAGTTAAAAATGAAGATCAGACTGTCAACCTTCAGAGGTGACTCCACAGGATTTAATGAAATAATCTCATTAGCACAAAAAAGACAAGCTTTGTAACCTCGAGATGACGGGATAATTAACTTGCGATCTTGTGATAACGGTATCAAAAAATAATGACGTTAGTCATCCACTCACAAAGAGTTTGCTCTTGTAGATGTATTTGCTCCTGCCGTTTGAGTCCTTGACCTCCTTGCTGAAGACGAGCGACATCTCAAAGAGGAAGAGGTGGCGCTCTCGACCCTTACGGATCAGAGTCTTTGGATCCCAGACCTGGAACGACTCCTGGAGGATGAGCTCGCCCTGGGACTCGATGTTCTCGTCAAACCCTGGGAAGAGAGAGGGGATGAGACAAGCGCTCACAAAAGCGGCCAACAGTAAAAGATCACAGTGGCATAAATAACAAGTAGCGTGTGTTAACCACCTTCCAGCATAGAGAGGTGCATGGCATCGTTGGCTTTCTTCGGTACGCTGAGCATCACCTCCAGGCCGTCCTTGATCTCTCCTTTACCTTCTTCGCAGCACGTCAGCAGCTCCTAAACGGGCAAACACAGAGAAACCATGACGACGAGAAACTATGGCAACGACCACCGCGGCAGCGAGATTTGGTCCAGTGGGTCACCTTCAGCAGGAGCTGGTACTTTGTGATTCTCTGCACCGGCTTGATCAGATAGGAAGAGATGGAGTTGGCCAGTCGGTGCCTCTGTTGAATTTCCTGCAGAGAGAAGAGCGGTCATGTGATCGGATGTAACCAACGAGGATCCGCGCGGTTTCATCTCAACGGCCCAAAGGTGATACTCACGTCAAAGTAGTTCCCAGCATGCTCCAGGATGAGCTGAGTGGAGTCTGGTTTGTTCTTGCAGTAGTTCACATACATCTGGAACTTATCAGCCTGGACGAAGCGAGAACGATGATACAGTGATTCAGATTAGAATTTCAAACATGAGAGTCGACAGTGGTTGATGAGCTTAATATGCTAAATATTTCTGCCTCATTCCAGAAACATTGAGGATTTAAGTGGCACAGAAGGCAACATATTTCACTGACTGGCAGGTTTGAGCACAAACGTTGGTGAGCGAATGATACTTACCCATGTGACAAAGCAATGCCCAACATCCTCGGGTAGCTGCTCATATTTCTCCAACTCTTTGAGGAAGATGCTGACAAAACAAGGAAGGAGAGGTTGAAATGTGAGAAACATCATGCGCTCCCTTAGAAAACATAACCTACGCCATTAGAGCCTATGACCTGTACGGAGTCGGATCACTGAGCCGTTTAACTAATTACTTTCTCAATTTCTCATTTTCATTTTTATTCCTGTGTCTTTATCTTATGTGTGTACGTGGAGAGAAGGGCGGGTCGCTAAGTGAGAGGGAGAGGATGTGTGTGTGTGATTTATGTTTCAAATGTTTGCTTGTTTTGTGTTACGCTGTGTTCTAGTAGGTCATGTTAGTCACTATACGAGCGTGGAAAATGAATTTTCCAAAAAAGAAACGTGAGAAGAAGCACAGAGGAACTGTGGCTTAGCTTTGACCCTGCTATCGTACTTGTTTTCACATACGCGTGAATCGCAGAGCGACTAAAATCCTGGAAGGTGTTTCTTACTTGTGGTGGAATTCGTAGAGGTCCTGCATGTTTCCGAAGATGATGTGCTCCTTGTTGATGATTCCTGGAGGAATCTCCTCGACTCCACTGGTCATCTCCCACAGGTAGGTCTGCGCGGAGTCAAGGCGACAAGATCAAAACAAACCGACTAAACTCTTCGACGCGGTCCTGATATGGAAAGCTGCCCAGTTCAAATCTACAGGACTTTCAACACAGCGACTGCGTGTCATTAATGTGTTGTTAACGCGTTGAAAGTCCCGTATATATTTGAACTGGCTGACTTTCCATATCCTGACACATTTACAAACTTAGAAACACTGTTGCACAACTCGTGTGCCGTAAAGCTGGACTTACATCCATGCACTCGCGCAGGTCTCTCACGTAGGCCTTTTCTGTCTGAATCAACTCCGCCATGATGAACCTGGACACACAGACAAGCCCCAAAATTAGCAACTGTCACGCTGTCCTCCACGTGCTGTCATCCGCAGGATGATAAAACACCAATAGCTCTCTTTCGGCCTGTCTGCTCCATCCATTTACGCTGGTGAATAATGAGTTACGGGGTCATAAACTCGGTCATAAACCAGCCGCGAATGACTGAAATCACGCTCGTGATTTGCGGCCTTCCTTTCCCCGTGTACTACACGCACACTCATTTGTTCTCCCGTGGCGCTCGACCGTCGTGTCCGCAGTTCTTGCGCTGACGCAGCGGAGACGACGAGGCTGATGTCCGGGGCAGGAAGTTTAAATCACGAAAAATCCATTAATGTACGTACATCTGCACTGAGCTCACTCCCCTGCTCTGAACCACTTACTACTATTGAGCTAGTCGGGCTTCAGTGTTGACATTACTGTTGACAAGGACAATGACGGGTGCCTCTTATAACGGACTGTCTTAGTAAGCATTAGGCTGCTCCGGTGCGGAGTTTTGACACTGAGCCAGCGACTTAATTACTCGTCCTTTGGGGCAATAAAATATATTTCCAACAGGAGGGAAAAAAACGCAGTGAAAATGCTGACTGGCTACGATTTGTCTAGCGTGTATGCATGGCACGTACTGTTGAGACACGAGGCTTTTAACTCTGCACGCTAAATGCGCAACCCAGTGTGTTTAATCTGCTAAATGACTGGGATCTATCAATTCTCTGACCATTCAGCTGCTTCTATAAACCTGCTGGGAACGTTCCTTCATTTTTCTGATATATTTAAGTACAACGTGAGCATGAAGTGGTGACGTACTCCTTCCTGCGCGCCGACTTGCGTTTCTCCTCGTTTAGCTCGTGAGCGGCGTCCCGCAGCTTGACCTCTGACCCGGGAGCCGTGGCCGGGATGATGTCCAGTTGGAGATCCTTGCTCTGACACGGACGGAGACAAAGTAAAGTGACTTAAAGAGCTCGATTGTGGATAAGCTGGTTTTCGAAACTCTCGGCCACTTACCGCCTTGTTGGAGTCTGAAGAGATGCCCAGGGCTTTCTCCAGGCTGCAGCGGTATTTGTCCATGCGCAGGGAGAAGTCTCTGTAGCGTTTGTCCACCGCCGTCACCCATTTTTTGATCTCCACGGCGTGACTGTGGCCTTTCTCGCAGAAGCCGTCAGCTAGCTGGATCAGCAGCTTCACGCGCTCCTTAGTTTGCTGAAGGAGAGCGGGAGAAAGTGTTATGCGCACACACACGCGTGCTCACAGTCATGTCTTTGTTTGTGTACGTGTGTGTTCAAGAGGCCAACCTTGGCTGTGATGTGGAAGTCCTCATGCTCCTTCAGCAGCTCCTGCGTGTGGTGGATACTCGAGCCTGTGGAGGTGTGCGTGGACAGGTAAAACTCCCCGGTGTCGTGGATCCACTCCAGAGCCTGAAAACACACAGGGCACATGTGTTGTCAGCGGTGTATGCGCGGGAACGTGTTGTCCTATTCCTTCAGCGTTGCACGCGGCGTTCTGTACCTGTTTGGCGCTGCGTTCAAACACCACGTACTGCTGACACTGGTCCAGCCGTCGTTTCCTCATGGTCCAGAAGTGGAGGACGCGATTCTCCCTCTGTAGCAGCTCGTTGAGGATATCTTTACACAACAGGAACACAGGAAACACTCAGCAGCAGCCTAACTTCAATTATTTAATCAGTTCCTGCCTGCCGGCAACACGTAACGAGAGCTCCGGATTTATCAAAGAGCTTTTAAGCATTTGGACAGGTTAGCAAGAGCGGAAGCAGTCTCATTATGTCCAAATGACACATAACGGAGGCTTCTGCACAATATCACAAATATTGACTGCTTATCTATGACTTAAAGCTAACTACGTATTTTCCTGTCACTCACTTTTAACCTGCTGTTCTGGTGCTTTGACGTGGCTCAGCATCCCGGGCATGTTGACGCTGTTCCTGTGCATGTACTTGAGGAAGACGTCTGCGTTTCTTCTGGCCAGGGTGCACGCCTGATGGAAATATTAACACGCGTAAAGATCAGAGGTGTGACTTTGCTTGCTATGCTTCGGGTTCGTTTTGGTTTTCTCGGACGTTACCTTGAGGAAGGCCTCCTTCTGCTCCAGGTGTTTACTGATCATGGGGGTGACGTGGTCCGTTTCACAGTTGGGTCCCAGTTTGTCGGCTCCTCCGCACCAGTCCTCCTCTCGTTTATATTCCTGTTCCAGACTCTCCAGCACGCTGCAGACCTGTGGAGACAAACACACTTGGTCTGTCATCTATAAAAAAAAGACATTCAAATTTCTGAGACAGAGACAAATTGATTCCTGAAACCTCTCAAAGGGGGTCTCCTACCTGTTCAGAGGTCTTGTAGAAGGCCACTGAGGCATTGACCAGCTTAAGTCGGTCCTCCATTTTCAGCATGAGCTGCTGCCAGTGGGAGGCCACGCTCTCCGCACAGTCTCTGATCAGGTCCATGTCATAGTGGTTTGCCTGAAGCAGAGCCTCCGCCTTCTGCTGAACCTGCAGGGCACTCTGGTGGGTTTTCTGCAGAGAGGGTAGAGGTGGAGAAAGGATGGGGGAAGTTAAATCTAGCAACAGACGACATGATGTGGAGAGACGCCGACGTGATGAACAAACACTGTCTCACCTCGATGGCGTGTTGAAACTGTTCATGTTCCCTCTGCAGCTGTTCGGCTTCCTGCAGGGAGCTGGCTGTTATTAGACCAGCGTTCAGCATCGACTCGCCATTACGAATCCAACCAAGAACCTGCAGCAAGGATGAAATTAAACGACCGAATGTCACAAATCCAACATTTTGTCCATTTTTACTCCTGTAGTTGCAAGGCCTTGGCCTGCAGATGGTGCCTTTTTGCAGGTAAAGCGCACCTGTTTGACTTCAGCCTGCAGGTGTCTCAGCTGGACGCACTGCTCCAAGTGCCTGCGGTGCTGCTCGGCTGCCAGGTCGAGTTCTTGCTGCTTCTCGTGGAGAAACTCCAGCAGGTCCTGAACCCGTGTAGCCATGTCGACATCTCGGTCGCACAGCAGCTCCACACCTGGAGGCCAGACACATGCGGCCATTAGCTTTGGATGGATACAGCAGACCTGCAATTAACTTAAGACGCTTCTATCCCCGACAGCTCTAATTATTTCCTCACATTTGGATTCGTCTTAATCCATTTCGATAACGAATGCAATCAGCGTGTTTCGATACACGTGACGTGATGTAACCATTCTTTGTGCTGTTTTAGAGAGCACCTATTAGCATGTGAGATCACAGGTGAGTTATTATTGTTAGTGAGTGGGTGCCTCTCATCACAAACGCTGACCGAAACTGACCCGCAACACCTACACAGTATCAATATTAAACTAATGTAGCCAACACAGAAATCTGTGCAGCAACAGTCAACGAGCCGTTTTCTAAATCTTAACCCTCATCTGGATGATGACTGATGTGTGATGTGGCGACCAGGCAACAGTAAAGCGTCTCTTCACTTCTACTTCACGGCATTTGAGATGTAATAGTTTAATTAAACTAGCGCTGGAGGACAGGGACAGAGCAGACAAAGTGATTCACTCTTCAAAAGGCCTTTTCAAGACCTGTAATGTGAAAAGTTAAAGCAACCTTGCCTTTTTTCTACTGAAAGAAAGCTAATCAAAGAAGTCAAAGCAAAGTGTGATCTAGTACTTTTAGTCATTTGGCAGACGCTTTTATCCAAAGCGACTTACAAAAAAGGGAAACGATCACGGTACAGTGCAACAAGGACATGTCAGCGCAGCAATAAGTAGCAGTTGTAGATTTGGCATGTCCAGCTGTTCCAGACCAGACGCACCGCCACGTTCTGGATCAGCTGAAAGGGTTTCACTGTGCAGGCCGGGAGGCCCGTCAGGAGGGCGACCACAGTCTGTGTCAGGCTTAGTTGGGCAGCACATTGGCTACCTTTGCATGGCGTGGCGCTGTATATACAGTACAGTATCTGTAGTGTACTCACCAGAGGACTGGACTTCGTTGACATACTGCAGCAGCTCCTGTCCCTGGTGGATGACGTCGAAGGTGAGATTGTTCATGGTCAGGGCCTTGTCAGCGTGGTGCTGCAGCCTCTGCTCGGCCAGCGTCAGGTCCTCCGTGTCGAAATCATTCATCTGACCCGTCAGCTCCTCGTTCCATGACTCCAGGTCAGAGATGATCTGAGGAAAGATGAGAAGATTCTTTCCAGAGGCCACAAACACTTTGTGTATTCAACGTCACAAAATAATCTCTACGGTATGGAGAGTAAACTAGACTCACATCAATGGCGTCCCTCTCGAAGATGCGGAGCTGCAAGAAAAGCTCCAGTTTGATCTTCCTCTCCTGGAAGAGCTCCTCCATCTGGGCCTGGGCCTCGTCCAGCTGCTGCAGGACGCTCTCGATATGGTTGATGGAGCTGTTGTGGGGCGTCTTGTTGCTGGAGATGGCCGAGTCCCTGGAACAGAAACGCACAATTAAGCAATAAGCGGTGAGAGGAAACGCCGTGCACTTTAGTACATAGAGACACGGTTGGGCTCGGCGCCAAGCTAAATGAAAACTGCTGCATAGCGCAGCCTGCAGTGGCTTATTCAGCTGTAATATAGCAAAGAGGGAGCCGATGCTCATTTAATTTAAACGGTGGAACGTTTGGCCCGAAGAAAGCGAGCGCAATTTAATCTCACAAATTTCAATTTTCAAGATTGAATTTCGGAGCCTTTTAATATTTAATGATTCCTATTAAACTGCGCTGTTGTGTTACATTTCTTTGTGTTCCTTTATTTATCTTTTATCGAGAAACATCCTGCTGTCTAATGTGGATATTAAAAATGAAAACAAAGGTACGACTGAACTGACGTATAAAATTTTACTGAGTAAAGTTAAATATTTAATGGGAAAACCCCCCAAGGGCTCATGTTATACCTGAACATTTCATATCTTTATAATAGATTGCTACACATACATACTGTACCAACATATGAACATTTATATTCATATAGATGCTCCTTCTTGGTTTAACACTACGCGTCATGTGGAGCTCAGAGCCTTTAGAGTTCAAACAAGTGGGAAAGATTCATACATCCAGATTCTGATTCATCAATCTGACAGATGCACACATGCGCGATGCACGAACACACAGACACCGATGAGTTTACCAAGAGGCAAAATATGAGTAAGCAAAGACGAGCGGCGGTCTGATTGGCTCCGGGTTGATTCATCGGTGTGACAGTCGCACTCCCAAACCCAGTGCGCGCGCACACGCAGGCGAGAGGTGTGTAGAGTTACAGCTGCCTCCCGGGGAGACTGCTTTTATAAGTGCATGTCTAATTATGTGGCAGACTTATGTAAGAATTCACTATGGAGCCAATCCACGGGGGAGCGAGGGATGGAGAGAACGAGAGAACCAAGGGGGTGGATGAGGAAGAAGGAGGAAGAGGGACTGGAACATCCTCTGTGTAAATATAGAGCTGGAGAACGAGGGTCGACTGCATCCACCTCTCAAACACCTCCTTGTACCTCTCAGATTTCTTTTTTTGGGCCGCTGTCTTCTCAAAATTACCCTGACAGACTGCATATATTTACACAGTCACACAAATTTGAATTCCAAATCGCTCCATGTCTAAATTACCCTGCCAAATCTCTGTTGAGAGGAGAAAATCATTATGTAACGAGACCTGTTTTTACATCTTTATTGTCACTAATTAGCTCAGAGGGTTGTTGCGTCATTTGTTGTGCACGGCGTGTGTGCGCAGTTATCTGGATTTCTTTCCCTGCCGCTGGATTCTCCTTCTTAACTGGTGCTGTAAGGGATTGGTTGCAGTCAGTTTATTGGTTTTACTCCGAGTTACGGCCGCCACAGACACACCTATGGATAACTTTTAGTTTGTTTTTTTTTTCTTTTTACTGTGTATGCAAATCTAGGTGTGTGTGTTTGCCCTGCCCTGACTGCCGGTCCCAGCTGAGGAGTGAGAGAGGTGTGGCCGCCACTGTCACTGCTTCCTGGAGACCTAGAGGGCCCTGATTGGAGCAGAAACGGTCCAATCTGTTTGATCCAATTTTAGGAATTTAAACTAGAACTGCCCAGCAGTCGTGGCGGCTTGTGATTTTGGTGTGGAGCTCGCCTTTGTGTTTCTGTTCTTGGTTACTAGATAGAGTGCTAGAGAGGTTTTTCTTTCATTTAGATAGCATGGACTCTGTTGGTTTGAACATCATCCGCTTGCCCTTTGTTTCCCTTGTAGTTACCTCATCTCTTTTTGTTATATAATAATTAATCCACATTCCAGAAATTAAATAACTTTTTACCAAATAGCAGCTGGTTTTGTGTCACTTCCTATTCCCTCACAAGTTGGCACGTAACACTCCTGTTTTTGATGCAGATTGCACTGATTGACAACAGAACTGAAACTGAAGCTGGTTTCAGATCATCGGTCAGAGCGAACATTTTAGTTTTGATTCCTTTTCCAAGTCTACTCATGAGCAGGTTTTGATTTAGTTGGACGTTTAGAAAACACAAGATTGCATCCATAGCTGTGGATCTATAGTGATATACAGCACCATGTCTTAAAAGGTTAAATAAGTATTTGTGGAGCTTGCTTTTTACTGAACTCTAAATGCATTAGTTCAGTCCATCAGTCGGGTATATTAATCTCTACCTGAGTTGCTGGATGAGATCCTCTCCCTCCTTGATGACGTTGACGGTGACCTGCAGCGTGGTCTGCTGCTGCTGGCCGAAGCGTTTGATCAGATCCTGTACAGCCTCCACCGACTCGGCGTAAACATCGTCCAGCAGCTCCTTCTGGAGCTCCTCCAGCCATGTCCACAGCTACAGGAGGACATTTATTAGGATGATTTATTAGTGTTCCTTTCTGCTCACGCTGATGGTGTTAAAGCTCAAAACTCACAAACCTGGCACGCTGCAATCGCACCCAAACATGCAAACAACCGCAGGGGAAAAGCTCAGTTCATCTGATTCTCTTGCCTAAATTTGATGTTCAAGCCTGACCTAAACCTGATCCTAATACCTACCTTATCACCAACTATCCTTTATAAGACATACAGGAGGGAGAATGTCCTCAGATTGTCCATCTCTGTGTGACTAATTGGATAAAAGCAAAGCGGCACACGCATATTTCCATTTTATCTGGTTATTATCTCCCTCGCGCTCGGAGAGCACTGTGAAAAGCTCTCATCCACACAAACACACGGCCCACCATCCACTTCAGCATTACGTCATCCTCCCTGCCTACCTCTTTGACGTGCGTGTGGAAGGCGACAGACATGTCCAGCAGGACTTTGCGCTGCTCAACGCGGCGAACAAAGTCTTGGATTCTGTCTTCGAGCTGGTGGGCGGCCTGGTAGATCTCCTCTGGGTCGCACTCTCCCGTCTGGGCCAGCTGCTCAGCCGCCTCCAGCAGCTTGTCTGCATTGGTGTACGTATTCTACACCGAGGGCAGCGATGGGGAGCGATGGGGAGCGAGAGGGAGCGCAGAGAGAGAGAGGGGTTAAGCCAGAGAGACGATATAATGCAAGTAATCCAGATTCTGAACATGAGCAGAGAGAGGAAGAGGACAAACAGGACATGCAGGAGATGTGTGCACTCATAAAATGTGTTATGATTTGCAGCTAATGCATCATTTAGACAATAATGTGGAACCAAAACCAAGAACTGAGGAGAGCTGTATGTTATTCATCGTAAATTCAGGGGAAACAGTGGGGCGTATTCCGATCAGAAACTGCTGCAGCCACGTGTGACAGATATGGATTCATGCCAAAAACTGAATATTACAGGAGCATAAATGAGAAGAAGTGAGTGAACGGACTCATTCTGTACTGAAATATCAATGTTGAAGTTTGCTGACATTAGCAAACTTTAGCGAGCTCGTGCATTTTAGCTAATTAAAAGGTTCAATGTGCAATTTTTAGGGTGATATATTGGATCAAATATGCAAGAAGAAAATGTGTAAGATCTCTCCAATAAGAGCTAACGGCACTAACCAGGCTACAGAGGCTGCTTCGAGGGTGCTGCTGACGGTCACTGGTGACTGTGTGTAACGTGAGCAAATATGAAAACAAGATGAGTGGAGTTAGGGTTACAGAAAAAGAACCAAATTACCTGCGCCACTTCCTCAAAGTCTTCGTGCCGTTTCTGCAGAGCTCGGGCTCGATGGAGGGACTTTCCCACACCTGTGTGTTTGCTGAGGAAGGCCTCGCCATGGTTTTCTATCCAGTCGAGCACCTGCGCACAGAGAACAACGCGAGCCACACAAAGTGAGCCGGACGGGCATTTAGCGAACGGGCAGGCCACGGGGGGGCGCTCTAAGGCGGTGGATGAGCGCTGTGGCGATGGTGGCGATCAAAAGAGTGTGCGACAAGAGGAGGAATGACAGAAACGACGCTGGGTATTATACCAGGCGTCGCACCGAGCCCTTTTCTTTTCACACTCCTTTCCCCGCGCTCTGTCCTTCACAGTATTAATGGATGAACAGCATCTGCACGGATATATGACCCAGTTCAGTTGCCATAGCAACAGTTGCCATGTCAACACATTCAAGAATGCCAATGATTTTTTTCTTTCTTTTTTTTTTTAAGCGAGTGTGCAACCGTATTATCATACTGGACCATTTGATTATGGCATCGTAGTTGTTTTGCTTTTATCCTGCAGAGAAGATTTACATGTCAGGCTTCTATTCGACGTTCCTTTCCGCTGAAGCGCACGATAAGTGAAGACGCAGGGTTCCAGCAACTTGCTCAAGGACATTTTGATAGGAAACATGGCTGCTGCTGGGATCAAACCCCGCTATTAAGAGTAGAATCCTTCTAACCAGCAGGCTACCCTGCTATTTTCAAATTACTGTCCAAACCTCTCATGTTGGGCTGAAAAAACTTGCAATTAAGTTTGGTCCTGGAATTACCGTGTACTCGAACAAACGTGCACATGCATATAAACAAAAGCACACACACATCTATGTGTGCGTGTGTGTGCGTACCTGTTGGACGTCCTGTTGAAAGACGCAGAGCTGCAGACGTTGGTGCAGCCGCACTTTGCGGTGTTGCCAGATGTTCTCCAGCTGTCTCTGGTGATGCAGCACTTCGTGAATGATGTCGAGGACGTGGTGCACTGCCTTGGAGTAGTTCGCCGATGCCGTCAGGGAATCGGCGCTGCCTGGCGTCAAAGGTCGCTGCAGCTTGTCCAACAGGGCTTTGCCGTCTTGGCTCACCTGAGGAACAGTCAGGAAAGAAGATGACGTCAGATATCTATAATGCATGTACAGGAAAAAAAAAGTATAGTAGCTTAATGTCAGATGCTCGAGCGGCCGGGAGCCGAAGTGAGGAGACAATTAGTTGTGTTGAGTGTGTCTATTAAACAATGTAAACACTTTGCTATATCAATACTCACAATCCAAATACAGCCAACCAACTCCTGCTCTGAACAACTGAACAAACCTCCTTACACACTTATTTCAGTAGTCACTCCCTACACTTGCCCTGCAACTAATGACTCAATAACCTTTTGTGCAAATATCTATGAGAGGTGAGTTGTTACAGTTACACAGTTTACTCCACAAATATGTATCAGGTAACTGCGACCTGGATGTGAGAATTGAATTTGTAAATTTGCTTTTTTGGCAGCAAACTGTCTGGACATTTGTCCGGGGAAAGCACAGACTTTTGATGTAACATTTAGAAACTTAAAAGGAGAAGTGATAATTGAAAGAGCCACAGAAAGGAGGAATTAGTAAGAATCAAATGTTATTTTGGACACTGTGCAGGTGCAATTCCTTTAATCTGGTCGGTGTAGTAATAGGCTGGAAAATTTCACCCCAGAGAATGAGAGGTGAGGATATGATGAGGTCTGTGAGAGTTAAAATTCATTTCAAGTTGATTTTTCACCAACAGAGAAAAGCTGCCACAGTTACTGTGTGTGAATTATGTTCTAATAACACAGTAAACCTCATTATGACTCTTAGAAGTGCAATGAATCTTTAATAACGATGATATTGCTGCAGATCGAGGCAGTCCAGGTTTTAGCGATAGAAAGTTTAATTTTAAACTCAACGTCATGGTTTTGCGCATTATCTCTCAAGACAAACTGTGACGTTACCTCGGAGTAGGCAGCGGTGATGTGTTCGTACAGGCCTTGGTGGTGGTGGATGGCGTCTTCGAGGTCTTGCAGCTCGGAGGGCAAATCCACCTCGCCGCACGCCTTACACCACGAGTCCACGTTACTCATGTACTGCAGGGGAAGACATGCACGCTTACATTTATGCAAAACCGCCGCTCGGATGTAAAGCACGGCATGAGACATTGGTGTATGCGTCCTTGCGCTCTTCCCGGGAGTCACATGTTAGTCAGACGTGCCACAAGGAATCGCCCGAGGAGCGATCTTTACCATTACCAAGCTTAAACCTGCAGAAATGTCCTTTTGTATGATTAAGAGCTCTTTTAAGCCTTTTTCAAAAGGTATTCACCAGGGCTGCGTGTGCTGTTCATTGACCTGCAGTGACTTCCTTGAACTTTCTGTACCCCCATGAGGGAGGAAGACAAATCAATCAGCTGAGCTGGCCTCAAAGAAGTATCAGAAGATACACGAGTGGAAAAAAAAACATTTCAAATGAGCTTCTCAATATGCGCGGGGGAGAAAAGGTCGGGGTAAAATCCCTGGAAAACAAAAAAGCTGTTTCTATTCCTGCTCACAAACATGAAAGGCCGGTCTGATGACGGCAATATTCCAGGTCGGAAAAGTCGTACCACCCATGTTCCCCAGTTGGGACTCGGCTTGTGTGCTTTTTTGGGCCATGAATCATCCCATAGTGTCCCGACTAATGAGCTCAGACAGAAATAACAGCGGATAACAAATACTTCAGTTACATCCTGCATTATGTAAATATATGCTAATACGATGCATATGTTCGGTTTTATAGATATAATGAAGCCAAATGGGTATTTTACAACCCAAAACGTGTGTGCATATGTGCCCATGTGCATCCATTAAGATAGTTAAGGCCAACACCTCAGCTGCATCCAAAGGCACATCAATGTGAGGGTTGAACAAACATGTGATATAATGTGTTAATTAGTGAGCTTTAGTCGTCCCGGGAGGGAGAAGCTAAGCTAAGCGTGTCCTGGCTCTGGCTTCGTGTTAAGTATACAGACGTGAGCGGGATCAACCCCAGAACTCACTCGTTCAAATTATATTAAGCCTTAAAGTTGTGTATAATTAACATTAACTGAGCAACCAGGTGTCATTCAGCCCGCCTGAGGTCCGTCCGCGTTTGTTACCTGGTCGCATTTCTGGTGGAAGCTGGCTGACATCTCCAGCAGCGTGCTGCGTTCGTCGAGCGCGGCGGCGAAGGCTTTCCACTCCTTCTCCAGCTGGCTGGAGATCTGCTTGATTTGCTGAGAGGCGTAGTGACCCGACTCCAGCAGCCGGTTTCCCACTGACATGATGCGGTTGATATTCACATACACGTTCTGCACAGCGGGGCGGGGGAAATGATACGAAGAAGAAGAGATTCAGAAAAAGGCGAGACGAGGAAAAGAGTAAATGAAGTTAAAAATGAGCAGAGACTGAGGCGAGGGCTCTCCAATCGGCAGCTTAATATCTCATCCGAGGACAAGAACCGTAGCGGCTGGATTGATTCCTCGTCTCACCAGTTTCATAATGGTTACATAAGGCTGACTGTGGATAAAGAATAGGATTACTCAATACCTGGTTGTGCTAACACGCAGAAAATGTGCGAGTGCACAGGAGCACAGGCTGCTCCAAACAAACACTCAAACACAATACTCGAGGTTGACGTTAAGTGCAATAACTATATGATTATACAGTGCGGGGCACGGACTCGATAGTCCAAGTGGGCGGTAGAGCATTACCTCCTGCTGCAAATCGCTCAGCGTGTGTCTGTGTGTGTGTGTGTGCGTCTTACCATGCAGTTCATAGCGAAGTGGTTGTGCTGGGTTTGCAGCTCTATGGCGTGGGGGTGGTTGTTGCCGATCTCCGTGTAGCCTGCCAGGAACAAACCCTTGTTGTGCATGATCCAGTCAAACATCTGAGGCGCAGGGGAATGACAGAACAGACGCAAAGAGAAGGAAATAAAAAAAAAAAAAGTTAGACAGCCGAATGAAAACACACACGAAAAGGTAAGAGGTTCATCATCAACTTTCACAGATCACTGCGAGAGCAGGCGAAAACAAACAGCCGGCACTTAGCCGTCATGTGTTTGTGTAGTGCTGCAGCGTGCGCGATACTTGTCATCTTTCCAGGCCAGAATACAGAGAAATGGACTGCCTCTATTAAGAGTATCCTCTCAGGCTCTCCGAGAGAACAACTCGTGGCCTATGGTGTCCTAGCAACAAGCTCCTACTACTGCAGTGTATCCAAGACTGCAGCTCTCTCCCTCTCTGTTGCTGCAACCTGCTATTTTATTCTACTCACTCAAACATGGATCTCTGAATTTTTTTTTTTTTCTTCTCTGCCTGTCTCTTTCTATTTTGTGCCGCAGCTGTCATCACCTGTCAGGGTGGCAAGCCAGAGTAGGTGGCCTTGTGCCTGCATAAGCTATTCTCCAGCTCCCTGTCGTCCGCTATGCTGGGATGTGGTGGAAGGTAAAACCGTTTAGATTTTACCTTCCGTTTTATGTGGGGAATAAAGTTTAATCTGCTGGTTAAGGGCCAAAAATAAAAAAAAAGGACATGAACACACAGCGTAGATCAATGCTCCTCTGTGGGGGTAATTAAGTTTTTGTTTGTATTGGCAGTTGTCTGCCCTCCGGTGCTTATAGATTACCGCTACATCGCTACTCATGCTGAATGCCCCCTCCCACCCCGCCGACCTTCTCTGCGTCCTGCTCGAACAAGCGGAGCTGGAAGCACTGATCCAGCTGGAGCTTGCGGACGTGCCACGCCTGGTGGAGGTGCTGCCGGGTTGAATGAAGCTTGTCCAGCAGCTGGGTGATCCGCGGCACCAGGCCCTGGGTGTCCGCGTTGCACATCCCGCCGCTGCTGCTGCCGCTGCTGCCTCCGCTGCCGCCGCCTCCGCCGTTGCGATTGGAGAAGGACTCGCTGCTCTGGATTCGCTGGAGCAACCTGGAGACGGATTTACATTTCAATGTCAACGGCCGCATTACTCATGCTTGTGATTTGCTATAATCGTTTTACTGAACAAAGACGAGCATTTGTGTGAAAAGAGAAGTGGTTGAGTTGACTCCACACGAGCAGAAATATAATGTTACATGCAGGGATTTGGACTCTTGTGAAACTCGTAAACTAAAAAGCTGATGTTACATTTAGATTCAAGCAAAGATACAAACTGTGTTCGGCATAATGTTGACGGGCGGCTTGGGGTATAATTTTGTTTTAAAGTGTTTCTAGTTGTTACAAACATCTGCGCTCGAACATGAAGTGAATAGCCGGCCGTCACAGAGAGGCTGGAGATGCGATCATTTAAATATGGAAACAATGGTGCATATTTTTAAACAGTGTCTCCTGGAACACATTAATAGGGCTGTGCCTGGTTGTCAAGAATGAAAAAAAAAAGAGAACGGAGAGAGAGAGGAGCTCTAACCCGGGTTTATTTCTCACCCCCACACAGCTGGCCAATCGCGACGTGAGCTGAGCGTGGATGTCGAAAAATCTCAGAAAGTTACAAAAATGGTTGTACAGGCACTTCCTGAATCCAACATTCTCAGTCCTGACTGAGTATACTGGCCAAATATCAATATATAAAAGGGGCACTGCACCTGTGGCTTTTCTTTGTTATTGTTGTCGCTGCCGTTAACTATAAAACATTTAGAGGTGAAAGGTGATGCAAGCCTTCGAACCGTCGGTCTAATGTTCACTCGAGAGAAAAGCCACAGCTGAAGTACTTCTGCGCGCTCACCTCTGTCCCTCTGTGTCCAGCTCCTCGATCGGTGCTTTTATGACTTTCTTCTTCAGCGTGGCATGTTCCTCTATCATCCGCCTGGCTCCTTCCAGATCTTGCGGAAAGTCTTTCCTTGACACGGTTTCTTGCATCTCCTCTAGTCGAGCCAGCATCTGGGTGGCGTGGCCAGAGAACTCCTCAAACGCCACGCGCACCTGGATAAAAACACAGCATGGCATCCGAGTGAGGGGCAGTAAACTTGCAAATATGAGAAATATTTACAGCTGCAAACTGCTACTGTTCGTTTATAATACAAGACATTGGCTTGTTGCCCTGTTTGGTCTCTGCTTATTGAATGCACCGCTGCATTTGAAAGCCTTTTTCGAGTTTTAGGAATTTCAAGACGGATTTTCCGATGGGCAGACGGTCTTGAGTGACGGGGGCCAGTCTCACCTCTATCCACTCTTCGTGGTTGTAGTCCAGGCTGCCGTCGAAGTCCGCCGTCAGTTGGGAGGGGTCGACGACCTTAGTCAGGCCCTCTAGCGACACCATGGTGGTCTACGGAGAAAAGGTGGTAGGGAGAAAGAGGGATTGAGCAGGTTTTAGGCGGATTTAGGTTAAATTCAGTTAATTGAGTGCAAAATGCTTCTAATCTCTCCTCTCCTCCTACTGCTGCTCTTTTTTTTTTGCTGCCGTCTTGCACGGCTGAAAATTTTGATATTTATAGAAGACCGACGACTACTGCTCAAAAAGGAGTTCAAAAGATGTGATTTTTAGCTAAAGCCATGTAATTAATAACTTAAAACATCAATAACACGACTTAAGACCAGTTTATCCTCTTCATCCTGTCAATCCAGCACGCCGCTGCTTCACGGTACTTTGTTCTGCTGCTCTATCACGGTGGGTCCCACAATTTCTCTTTCGTCTCCTCTGGTCGTCCTTCACTTAAGAGCTAAGTGAAATTCAAATCCTCTGCATGCAACAATTGCCTATTACAATATCAATTCCAGAGATACAGCAAGGAAATGTCTCCCTGTTTGGTTTCAGTGCCTCTGTGTTTCTGCTAAGCCACCTCCGCAGAACACCCCCACACACATGGCCAGAGATGGATAGAGACAGAACGATAGCTAGAAAGCTTTGTGTAGGCCAAACAATGTAGAAACTCACTGTTGTCCTTGGGTAAAAAAGCACAGTGGCTCTTGCCAGAAGAAAATACTGATACTGCCATTGTTGTCCAAGTTAATTGATTTGTACTCTGCTGAATGGTGAGAGGGAGAATCGGTCAGGGCTGATGGGTACCACCACCACCGTCCCCTCACCCACCTATGTAAGCGCGCAATTCATCTACGAGCAAATCGGAGGTCGCGCAGCCTGCACCTCGGCTCGCTGCATCCTTTCTTTGCGTCTCGGTTGAACGGAGAGGAGAGAGGACCCAGAGACACATGTCCTGCCTCCTCTTCTCGTTTCCATTTTACTGAGCTGGGCTTGAGACAAACACACACAGCGACACTCGCTGATGCACATTCTCAGAGCTTGCCGGAGGTGTGAAGGCTGCACGTCGCAAACCAGTTCACTCGGGCTTGGAAAACTTCTGCACACACGCATTCACTCTAACTGAAGTCAGCCCCGGCGTGACGCAAGACGAAACCTTTCTCTGCGTACGGACCTTTAGAAATCTCACGAAGGCAGGCGCACGCACAAATGCGCGTGCAGTGACTCCGATCAATGCCCATGTGGCCTGGCAGGGCGGCTCGTGGTGAACTGTAACCTGCCCTGTGGCATCTGCCTATTCTTCCTTTCAGATAATCAATACGGTGTCATGGGGCCACAGCGGACCTGTGTGTGCATGGGCGCAATCAGAGCGAGCAACACACTCACACACACACAAACAGATATTAGTCCGATGCTGAAGCATCAGACACATCACTAAATGTTCTTTAAACATGTTCGAGCAGCAGGGTGGGAAAACTCGTCCTCATTAGAGAGAACTCACTAAACAGGCTTCAAATCAGACGAAGGCATCTTCACAACTTCAAAAGCAGAATACTCTCAGCTGATTAACGGGATTTTTTTCAGTGCTGCGCCAGTGTTGCGCACCGGTGGACATCTTGATGTCAGTTGACAAAATGGTCCGAACATTAAAAATAATCCTGTTCTTGCGAATGCATCGTTAAATTAGCTGCGAAGATGTGTTCTCCCTAACGCCTGACTGACAGCATCGCAACTGCCGGCCCTCGTGAACAGCTGAGAGCCGTTTTAGCGTTGAATGTGATGATTTCTTTTTTTTTTTTTTTTTTTGCTTTTTCGCTCCGGTAGACAGCTGGCTGGGGATGCACGTACCCGAAGCAGCGGGAGAGAGCAAAATAATGAAACGTGCTGGCGACGAGCGGCAAATTAAAGGGGGAAAACGGTCGAACGTTTCTCTACTTTTATAACTCGTTAATTCAAAATGACAAATGTAAAATTGGAGCACTTAATCTCTCTTCATCTGGGTGCTTTCAAAATTCATCACGGCGTGCTGAAGCGCGGAGAACGCCTCTCACCGCCTGCGTGAGGTCGTGGGGGCCTTAAACAGCTCCTTCAGCTGCTACTCCCACCATGCAAGAAGGAGCGCTGCAGCAGGTCCTTCATTCCAACAGCTTGAAAATGCACTATAGCCAAGTCTATCCTTCATCATAACAAAATGTAATGTTGCAGTGACAAGTGACCTGTAACTTTGACTATATAGCCTCACATCTCACCTGCAGCAAGTCTCCTGGTCGTTTAAACTCCAGTCACACATCTATAAGCTTAGCACTGAGGTCATGCATGGCACTGTAATATGAGATGATCCTAAACTTGATGTGTTCTAGCATTTTAATCAGTAAGTGCAAACAAAAAATATTTAAGATCAAAGCAGCTAAGCAGCCAGAGATCAGAGATCTGAAGTTTCTTCCCACCCGTCCTACCTCAAACTCGAACTTGGAGCTGCCGAAGTTGGTCCTCTGCTTTTGCCAGAAGTTGTCTGGTTTGATGATGAGGGCGACGTGGATGCAGGACGGAAACGACTCCTGCAGGATCTTCAGCAGAGGTTTGATGCTGTCCCACTTGGAGCCGCGCATGTCAACGATGACCGTAAAGCCATGTTTACACACCTCCTCGCTGGGATGGTTGGAGGTCAGTGCGAGTGGGAGGAATTAAAGAGAAGAGAGAAGAGTGAGTGAGGGAGGGAGGGGCGGTGAGAGATTGGAGAGAGTATAATCCAGAGAGAGGGAGAGAGAGAGGGAGAGAGGGGAGACAGATGACAGGCGTGGGAAAGGATAAGAGAGGGATGGAGAACGAGAACGACGAAACAGAGAAGAAGGAGACGGGGATGGAGAGAGGAAAGGAGAGAAAAGGGGGGGGGGGGATCAAAACAAACAAGTGAGATGACGCATTTTCTATACTGTGAGAAGCCTACGCCGCAAACACACACCCCACACACACACACACCCACGCACATACTCCCACACCCACACAGAAACCTGCGCAAACGAGTCACAAATATGTGCATATATATGAAAACACAAATCAGCACATTTGAGCATCAGCAATCTCATCTCCCCGTGGTGTTCAGTTCTCGTCGACATCATTATCGCAGACCTTACACACACAAACACGGAACACATCCACAAACTAAAATCTACTGGAATTATGTAAGATCTAACAACAAAATGTATATTTGTCTCCATTGTTTGAAAGGAAACAAAACTATTACCAGGCTTGTTCAGCGTCGTGTTTCAAATTACAACTACTTATTTTAATCACCAAACCTGGACTCTTCCTTTCGGTACTGCGTTTAGAAAGACGTCGCTCCGTCCCGTCCTTCATTTTCCACACGGCCGTGACAAACATTACGGTCAGTGTCCCTCGTTTATGGCATCTCTAAATACCTCCGTCCTTTTCTAAATCTCTCCCTCTCACTCTGTAACAGCCTGTCAGTGGATAGCCAGTAGTGCAGCAGTGTGCAGATGTTGCCTTTCCCAAAATAGAACACCTTTGGTCACCAAAAACCACACAACTGAGAGAGATTACGGAGATATGCGAAACGTGACATGGCGAGCGCGTGGTTGGGAATGCAGAAAGGATGCAAAAAAAAGTTAGAAAATGGTCATTTAGTGAATTCTTTGCATTTTAAATGGTACAGATATAATGTGGTGACTTAAATGGAGATGAAAGCAGACGGTGAGAGGACGGATGGATGGATTAAGATGGATGGATGGGGGGGTGGAGATGAGTGCCCGATTAAAGAGACGGAGAAGTAAACAGAGAGCTGGAGAGGAGAGATGTTTTACCTGCGAGGCGAGGAGCTACTCGTCCACAGTAACTACTGCTGCTGCTGCACTGCCTCGGCTACTGCGACACTTTGTTTTGCTTTCACACACACACACTCGCTCGCTCGCTCTCTCGCACACACCTCCTCACACATGCGCTCTCCGTCTCTGTCAGGTTTAATCCCCCCTCCCCATCACTCGCTCGCTCTCTCTCTCTCGCAGCCTCTCCACTGCTTTCTCTCTGATTATCCCTCCCTCCTTCCATCATTTGCTGTCTGTTATACATCCCTCTCTTAGCTCAGGCTTTCCCCCTCTCCGTCTCAGCGTCTCACTGTGTGTCACAAGAACTGATTTTTTGGCAGCCGAGAAGCTGCGGCAAGCTAACTGCTCTTGAATTATTTCTCCCTCCGTTCCTCCCTCGCCCCTCACATGCTCATCTCAGCTCTCTCACGTGTTGTTCTTGCAGAGCCTCGTCCACTCGCTCTGGGCGTTTGCTTCGTTTCGAGGCGTCGCTTCGCCTTCGTTTTTTTAAACGAATGCGCACACGCTCGCACATCACAGAGCAAATGTAATGAATGTGTAACCTGGGGATGCCGGCGAGGTAGGCAATCAGTCTCCTCAGGTCGTCCGTTCGTATTCTGTCGTGATTGCTGCGTGATGGAAACGTTAACACCGGACCACCGCGTCTGTCTCTGCCACCTGAGGAGATACGAACACACGCACATGCACACAGGGAGTCAGATTAGTGTAAGAACAAGAACACACAAGGCTCACGCTTGTTATTTTAAAACGGCGCATGTCGGGAAAGCTATTTCAAATGACCTCAGTGTTTCATTTGTGTTTCCGGAGAGTAAAAGGCATCTTAGTAACAAATTAGCTAATCCAATAAAGGAGTTATAGATTCGACACATTTGAGATGTTGAGCCCGCTAAATTAAATGCCTGTGGTAGCGGTTTTACAACTGATTTGAATCACAATACAAGACAGACACTGAGAAACCAAGAGGGTATTTTTAGAGTTATCCAAAGAGACAAGAATCATATAAAATACAACAACATACATAAAGAGTTATACTGTACATTGTGTGTGTTTTTGTAACTACAAAGGTAAGAAGATGCATTTTGACCTTTTAAAATTTAAGTACATATGTCTACAGCAAGCCTAATCCTCCTTTGTGTTTGCGATCTGTCTGAACGCAACGTAAATAAACAGCTCTGTAAGGCTGCACTTAAAGCACACTGGTGCTTTGAGCTAAATGTTAATGGTAACATGGCAACAGTGACAATGCTTAGCGTGCCGATGATTCACAGGTATAACATTTACAATTTCCCTCATCTTATTTTAAACTTGTTAATTGGCATTAAACACAAAGTGCAGCTGAGGCAGAGGTGTTTTTTTTAGCAGGTGTTTGGCCGTAAACCAGCGCTGAACAAATTCAAATGTTCTGAATTTGCAATAAATCTAATAATCACTCGGACATTTCAGTCAAATTTACAAAAGTCAAAGTCGTGGTGGTGATGCTGGAGGAGAAGTGAGGGGATCTCCGACATCAGTGGGATATATCCTCTGGGAACAATGAATGTCTGCACAAAATGCTGTGCCAAAGCGTCAAGAAGAAGTTGAGATATTTCGCGGTAAAGTGAAAACCCAAAGTGATTCATCCTCTGGGGATCATGAAAGTCTGGACCAAATGTACCAAAATCTCTCAACAATCCTTTTGGATGGTTCAAGATTATCTTTGTCATTTTAATTAGCAGTTGGGAAACATTTGCTGTTTACAATACATAGTCATGAAACTGGATATAATTACAATAATGATAATAATACTACTATTACTACTCATAATAATAATCTGCTTATAGTTCCAGTTTCAGAAGCAGAGAGCTTCTACAGTCACATGGGGAACTTGTAAACACAGGCCCACTGCGCTCAGCCCACAAATTAGTTAGTTCAGGCGGGTTGCTGTGTTGCCTGTAGGCTCGACCCGGCTGCTCAGAGGAGAAAAATCAAACGCTCACATGGCAAACAAGGGAACATGAGTGAGGGGCGAACACGGACAATTTATTAAGGGGGCAGATACAGGATAATAGGCTTAGCGCATTTACCCTCCTTTTCAACCAGTGGTCCCCCCTCCTCCTCCTCCTCTACCTCCCCACCCTCCTTCATTTCAAAGCCAATTACTCCATAAGCGACTACTATGGGATGCGGTAGCTGAGAGTAAGTCATCTCCATAGCAACGTAGCCCTGTCTCTCCCTCTCTCTCTCTCAATTTCAGCGTGTGAGTCATCGTCCTCGTCATTGTGTTTCTGGCTGTGACCTTCGCTGCACACTCGGACACAAGGAGACCAAAGAGAAGTGTGCCCACGACGTGTGCCCGCACACACACACACACACACACACACACACACAGACACTAATTTTTCCACTTGCACGTAGATACATGTGATGATAACACGTGCTGAATAATGTTTTTGTGTGTTGTACAAATAATCCTTCTGGATGTTCTTGGCAATCCTTATCTCCAGCTCAGCCTCCTGTGAGTTTTCTCTGGCACGACTTGTGCGTGTGTGTGCGTCCTTCAGTATGTGCGTGTGTCAGACGTGGCTGAGCTTCCTTTCGGGGGGGGGGGGCAAAGACACAGCTGTAGCTCTCTATTCCGTAGTCTCGCTGATACTGACTAAACAATGGCTTTCTGTGTGTGCGTTATGTGTAGTCTGTGTGCGATGAAGGGTCAGGGGTTAAGTGTCTGGGCCTCAGTCTGTCGCTGTGGGTTTGTACAGGCAGAGCGCACAGCTTATTATTATGTCCCAACTCTGCATGTGCGTGTGTGGAGAAAGAGTGTATACCTGCGAGCTGTGTGTATATGCAAACTAAGGACTCTACTTCATGTTTTATCAGGCTTGTCTACTAAGATCAGACAGTCAAGGTTGGGAGACACACACTCGCGTACACACACATAATCTTACCTGACAAAAAGGCAACTTTTTCTTTGAGGATGGGGAGCACCTCCATTGCTCTCATCTCCTCATTTCTCCTGAAACCTGCACAGAGAGAAAGAGAAGAAGAAAAAGGGCAATGAGTTTTTAATGGAAGAATAAAAAACATTTCTTCCCCACTCAATCAGCCGTGACTTTTTCTTTTCTTTATTTGAGGGCAGATAATTTGGGACGGAGAGCTGATTTTCGTTCACTTGTAGTCTGCAGCTTTTAAACAGGGGATTAAGTCTCATTTCAGATTGCTTGCATCATGAGGAAAAAGTCAGTAAGACACACACACACACACACACACACACACACACACACACACTTCCAAGAGGAGGCACTGAGCCTGTGGTCAGAGAAACAGTAGTGGTGAGACAAAGTGAGGCCAAACTGAGGGGAAGTTCGTGGGAAACAAAGAGCTGTTGTAACTCTTGCTGTAATAGAGGTGAAACCGGGTAAAGTAACACTCAGCGCCACTTCACTTCCCATCGTCTCCAGTTAAAGGATAATACACCTACCAGTAAGTGTTTAAAAAAACAAAAAATCCCCACAATGACAATGCTATCGTGCCTATGTTAAGCAGGTGTCGTGTTTACCATGTTTGCCGTCTTGGTTTCATGTGTCAGTGTGCTAACAGTTGCTAAATTAGCGTGAATCACAAAGCACCGCTGAGGCTGATGGGATTGTGGCTCATTACGAGGCATTCGCTCATAAACCGCACAAACTTTGACATGGCGGCAGCACAGAATGAAAAGAGCGTGACCAAAGTTATTAAAAATGTATCTTGCAGGGACCATGAATGTCTGCGGCAAATTTTATGGCAATCCATCCAATAGTTGTTGAGACGTTTCACACAGAACCACAAATGTCAACATCATTGTGGAGTGAAGGGGGAAAAATCAGAAGAGTCATTATGACTCATCCTCAGGGGACCACGAATATCGGTGTAAAATTTCATGCCAATCCTTCCAACGGCCTGGATGTAAAATTGACGGACCAACCAAACCTATCAGCAGACCGACATTGCCATCCACAGAGCCATGGTTAAAAATTATTACCTCAATTACCCCCATTTTACAATTTTTACAAACCTTATAAATTGTGGGCATCGTCGACCGACTGCATGTTTTCAATTTAAAATTGAGACATCTCGGCTTTCAAAATTTCCCTCCACCTTCTGTACAAACCGCAGTCAGGAGATTTTTCTAAATGGCACTATTAGAGAAGGCCAACAAGCTGTCAGCTGAGAAAAATGAATATAAATATAGTTACTTTACCCACTTCAACTCTGTTTGCCTTCTCTTAGACTACTAATCTCTGACATTTTCCTATAAATACATGTCTGCTAGTACTTGCTTGTATTCGGTGATGAATCACAAAAAAAGTGGCCGGGCCTTAAGTTGCTTCATAAAAGTTTTTTTTTTTTTTTAAAACGCTGCCTCTCTAATAACTGTGTCTCTTTTCGTGGGAAAAAAAAAAACTCCTCTGGCAGGTCACACAAGGACTGATGTGTTCTACATACTGGTTTGTCTGGAATAAATGGGAGAAGAACTGAATAGTTAGCATGAGAATAAATGCCGAAAGAACCACACCGAAATAATCTGAACTATAAATTGCCGCCAACCTATAAATGTCAAGCTGGATCTCATGGGTGTGATGGTGCCAAAGATCCTCCCAGCTGTGATGCTAATATTCTGTCAGAAGCGAATGAATGACTGTCAGGAGGTATTCAATAAGTGAAAACCTATTCCTATATATAGACGCACAATTCCCACAGGTGATTAAACTCACATCTCAACTTCAATACACACGCCCGCACACCAGGTGGACAGAACGGGCCCAGATTTTGTCCTTCAGACCGAGCAGAGGGGTGCTTCGTGTAACTGATGACCCCAAGTGTCTCTTTTGTCTCTCGTTCTGACTGCCTTTGACATTCAGCGTCCCGCTGACTTTCTCCTCTTTTTGATCCTCATTCTGACTGTTCGAGCAGTATTCCCACTCTTCCTTCCTTCATGAGTTCTCCATAAAGAGACTTTTGTAGCATCGTTTCGTTTTCTGTAACTGGTTATCCTCATCACGGTTTGCAGGACAAGATGCGGGAAGCGGTTGTGCACCCTGGACAGGTAGCATGTTTCACATTAACACTATTAAAACTATTCAGACGTCTTCTTAAAACAGAAAGATACATTATACACGTCTACAGGGTCCCATAGTGCAGCGGTGAACTTCTGAGACACACACAAGTTATCCTTTATTGCATAACAAGTACGATGCAAATGGAAGGAGTGAACTCTCTCTTCTCCTTCTACTATTGTTATGATGCAAACCCACACACCTCTCGGGCACTCCTGATGAGAATTGTACTCCAGTCTCTGCTCTCAGCGTGTCGCCGTATTTATGACCGTATGTTAATTAGATGCTAATTCTTCTCTGCCACCGGAGGAGATGGATGAGAATCAGGACTTGTCTCTATTTTTAACTCTTCTTCCCCTCCTCTCATTTGTCTCCCGACTTCCCTCAGGGTGCCGCGAAAAAACAAATTAGTGTGATCAACTACATTTCCCACTGTGCTCCTGTAGAGAGTGAGCTTGTAGTTCTTTAGCGATGATGCATGAACGGAGGTTGATGCAGGCAGTCTGCGTTTCTAGGAGCTGCTCTTAGTGACGATAAAGTCTCTAGAAACCACAGTGACGCCTCCAAATGACTTGTTTTGGCCCAAAAATATTTCATTTAGTATCATGTAAAACAAAGAAAGGCAGCCAATCCTGAGTGTGTCATTGTTTTAGTGTGAACTTCATATCGTCAGAGCTACCTTTGTATTTAAAACACTGCTGACTACACATTTCCTTACACTGCAGAAACAGTACAATGTATTTATCGTAGTAATGCCTCAACCATTGTTGTGTAAGCGCATGCACACAAACGTCTACGTCAGCATCTTTCCACCGTAGAGTGATTCATCTTCTAAAGCAACGGCGATCTTTGATGCTTCCCATAAACGTGTAGTCTGATTGGCCGGGTGCCCATAAAACACCAGGGTAATCAAAGGTCAATGAAAAACCTGATGTTGACGAGATGACAAGCAGCAAACCACGGCGTGAGTGTGTGTGTGTGTAAAGGGAGGGAGTACACACACTGAGTGCTTTGTAGCTCCGTGAATTCGCTACTGTACAGTCAAATTTAACGGTCAGCGGATTAAGGTCTGCCCAGACACATGCTGTAAACCTCACACACACACACACCTTTTCCATCCCTCCAAACACCATCCGTTTCCTCATCTTCACTCTGAGACAGAAATCACTCTGTACGTCACAATCCAATTATTATCTGAAAGGTCAAATCCTTGGACACACTGTTAGATATCATAAATCTATTCTGAGAATCCCGGTAACAATCATTCCTTCCCTTTGAGCTCCTTCATTAACTCCGACTTCAGTCAGTGCTTTCCTACATCCTCTGTAATGTCTTCCAACAATGGACGCTACACGTGGAGTCATCCACAGAGTCGGAGGTTGCAGAAACTGCAGTTTTTGGCACTTGCACAGTCACAGGTTGCCACTTGGTTTCTTGTCGACCGGTTTTGGTACCGAGCACCAAGTAAGACAGGAACCTCAACAAATGTTGCCTTTTAACATGACAGGCTGTGACAAATCTTTCGTGGCACTGTTGTCTTCCCAAGGTGTGAAAATATGTAGTTGATGCAAGTGCAGGGAAGTTGTTGCATCCTGCAAAATGCACTCTGGGTTGTTGCTGAAACTGTTAGTGGAGAAACTAGCTTGGCCTCTACGATGATGATAAATCCATAATTTAATCCTGTGTGATTGAATACTGACACATAATCTCTACATTAGAATTATTACTTGATGATGAGAGGTCATTATCTAGATCCCTGAAATATTTCCTGCTTGTGAATGCCATTGTATCTGGTGAACATGATGACGTATTTTCTATGAATAGCCAACAATGAAAGTGTACATTACAACCTTTTTAACTGTGTCGAAGTATTTTTGGGCGGTGGATTTTCTCTCCTATCCAACACAAAAGGTAAGTTTAACCACACTCATATCACTTCCCTGTGCTCTGCAGTATTCGGGGACTGGAGAAAGTGGCACAGCAGCTAAATATAGAGTGGCCAGGTCACACACATACACACACACACACATGCAGTGGAAAAGGAGAGGCTTCTGGACGAATGATGAACAAAAAAAGAGGTGGATAAGGAAAAAAGAAACAATGCAAATGCTTGAGACAGCTACAGGAGCCATCTTGTCGTAACGAGGCGGCAACTTCTGTGGCTGTGAAGTGAAGCCAATGCTAAAGTGCCAAAAACTGCAGTTCCTCAAACGGTCACTTGAGGCTGGCTACAGAACGAGTCGATCTCCATAAGCCCCCATGTTAAAATGTCCAACTTAACAGCTGAATGTTTACAGCCTGGTACACAAAACTGTTTTGATCTCTATGGCTAATTTACCAGGCAACTGTAATGAGGCTGAATTCAGAAAACTATGAGTGACGTCACACATACGCTGTCCATTCTTTATACTGTCAGTGGTCGTGACTTGCAGAGAAAGAGAGAGTGGGAGGGAGAGCAAGTGAGGAGGCGGAGGAGGGAGCAGGGGGGAAATGACAGGTGGACAGACAAACAGCAGGAGGAAGGAAAAGACAGAGACGGTAATGACAGATTAACCAGTCACTCACTGTCACACGCCACATTTCCGTCCTCCATCTTTCCCTTTATTATTTATTTTCAGCTTTAAAGTGAAATGACGGAAGAAAGAGAGCAGAACTCGCTTCCCATCGGGGTGACTGTGAGACAAAGAGGAACAATTGAGAGCAGGGTGATGACCTAATGGGCATTGTACCTGTCAGCTGGATGAGGGCATAGCCTGTCTGGGCGTATTGCCACTTGTGATTGGTGGCCCAACAAGTCAAGCTTGATAATTCTTCCATGAATGATAAAAAGTAAAATAAAATCCATAAACTGCGTGTGGATTTGGCTTTGTTTGCTGATGGAGAAACGCAGTCCGCTGCTACCATCAGCTAATGATAGACCGACGGGCCGATGTGCTGAAGGTATCCCAATCCGCTGTGGCCAGCAGTTGGAGCAGCTGAGGCTAATCCTGGGATTCCTGAGGGGAGATATTCCAATCCAGCAGACGACCAAAACCACCCATTTCGGTGTCGTTTACACGTCCACACGGAAAAGCTGGTGCAGACATTTCCAAGCAGAAAACACGGCTATCGGTTGTAGGCTCTTGCCGCGTGGATGCACGCAGTCGGCTTGCACCTCGCGTGGCATTAGGTGAGCCGCTAATCTGCCCGTCTTTTGGAAAGGCAGGTTCCTGGAGGTAATCCTCGCTGTGCAGGAGGGGCAATGATTATAATATGCCTGCACTGCATTTAGGCAACTTGAGAAGCTGCTTAGCATCCGGGGGGGAGACTTGAGATTGACGGGGGAAACCCTTACACTGCAGGAGAGGTTGGATATAACAACACATACACATCATCTTACTCAGGGGGCCAACAGCATCAGATGTTGTGGTTATACTGGGCAGCTTACACATCTGTATGCATCAGTTTACCTCAGGGTACATCACAGTTGTTACAAAGTGCATTGTGGGTGAATATGTGAATTCACTATTCAGCTATGAACCTGTTCAGGTGCTGAGGGATGAATATAATGAAAGCCCTGAGCAGCCGTATGCTCTAATTTTTCATCTCATTATCGAGAGGTTATAACTTTATTAACTTATTATCTTCTAGTGATTTGATGATCTCATTATTAAGAGTTAATAAATAGTTTATGGAGCACATTATGGGATGTAATCCTGAGAGAACAATTCATGTTGTTATGAATAGATATCAGGCAATGTTTCTCATGGTTATGATAAAATACCTCTATTAACTCAGATCATGTTTTTGCTTCTTTTTTTAAAAAGGAGATCATTATTTAATCAAACTAATGAGTAACGATTTTAATAATCAATTAAACATTACAGACTAACTCAATATTCTGTTTTGAGGTTTCTCAAATGTGAATAATTTCAGCCTTGATTTGTTTCATATCACTCAGACTGTGGTACAAATATCACTGGTGGTATGCAAGCTCCCTTAAGTGGTATGTGGAGGAATTTCTGAAATATATATATTAAATAAATGAATGAATTTAGAAACATTTAATAACAACAATACAAAAAGAATATGAATGAATACCGACACTATTTTCACTTTCAGTATCATCTTGCTCTACAGTCAGTAGCACACGCAAGTTGAGGTGATTGCTCAAAAACAATCGTGACACCAAATGGCAGCTATAAGGAAGAGAAGTGCAGATCAGGAGTAGCTCTGTTTTACTCAAGTAGCTGTAAACAATAAAAATTCTTCCTATAAAGAATAAACTTTCCTCATGAGTGAACTGCCTGTAGCTGAAAAGAGTCAGCCCGCTGCATTTTAGTCTTTTACACTGGCGGTACTTGGAAAGCCAAATATATGCTGAGGTGTTACGCAGTGTGAAAAGTGAAAATCGCTGTTTTATCATTGCAAATTGTGAAGCCATCACAATGGAAGTTATGCGACCATAATCAGGGTTAGATGCTAGAATACGCTGATGTTAAGGCAGCCCATCCAGCACCATCATGCATGAAGATGCTGGACACGCTGAATGACAAGTAAATAACAAGCAGGCCTTGTTTACCCTCCAGAGTGTGAAACACCAGAAAATGTCATTTTATAATATTCCTCATTTAATTTCTAATCAATAAGCAATTAGCCACAGCTGATGAGGTTATTACCTTGTTGATGATGTCTAAATTCAGGAATTCAGTGTCCATTGCCAAGCCCTAAGTCCTGGAGAATCCACTCTCCCAAAGCTGAGGTGAGCTGTATTTTCCAGGAAGCTCGTCTGTCGTGTACAACAAAAACGCACCACTGACTAGCGCGACCTTTCCCCGATCGACAGCCGGTGCCTGTACTTCCTGGGTCACTGGTCCTGTGTGAAATGGGAAGTGGCGGAGCGCGGTAACCACTGATATGGCTACACCCCTCAGTGAGAAAGGGCAAGGGATGAGAAGGAAATGCCAGAGGCGTCCATCATCCTTTGTGGTACGGAAACTACCACAACACGATCAGTTCGTCATACCAGGTCAGGACTGTTGCTGGGTCGTGTGTGTGTGTCAGGATATATCAACACCCTCAGAGGACTTGTGGAGTGTAGGGGCCTCCGAGAGGTCAAGTGGGTATTAGGCTGGCTGATGCAACAAAGCAGTTTACTCAACAACACCACTACAAGACTGCCCCAGAGAGATTGCGACAAATAGCTCAGGGAGGGGTCGCAGCACAACACATAGAGAATGCAACAGCTGCCTGGACCGGGACAGATGGGACGGGTGAGCAGGAGGGAGGGGAAAAGTTGTCTACATACCACAAAATGTACACACACACACACACACACACATACACACTCGCAGCATCTTCTCTATCTAATCTAAAGAGCAGTTACAGTACATACAGGCGTAATCTCGTAATGGCTCGCCAACAGCTGAGCTGGACGCGTCGTTTCGAAACCAGCTGTTACGGGTCAAGAGAAACCAGAACCGTGCCACATGTGTGTGTGCATCCCTGTATAATTGCGGACTTCCCACATTCACGGCGTGCCAGGAATTCCTTTCTGAGGGATGTGTGGGAATGGCAGGAATTCCTAGAGGCTGAGGGAGTGGACAGGAATAGGGCGTCCGTGACCTGGACCCCCTGACCTACATCCTGATCAGAGGAGTGGTTTTCTTTGACTACATGCTTATGTTGTTCGCGAATGTTCCACTGCGGGAAACTCTTAAATGGACTTAATTTGATTTTGACGCTTTATATTGATTTCACTCGAGTATGCGTGAACAGGGTTTTATTTTTCCCATGGTCTAAACTGGATGCTTCGGATCCACTTCCCTCCCTACTGCGACAACTCAACGCTGGTCGAAATCAAAGAATCCCAGATAGATTCGTCTCTGTCCTTTCACGGTACTTATGAAGTTTAAAATCATAACGGTGACGATTTAACACTTGAAATTCTTAGTAATGTTTGAAATAATGGCTTCTTGAACAAACAGGCTATTCACTGTTACTGTCGCAGGCAGAGTTGATCAGCTGTAGCTAGCATGTTTCGCGAGGTCATTGAAACCGCCTTCCGTCTTTTATGTTACAAACTCGCTTGTTTTAAATAAGAACCCTGTAAAGTGTTCTTAAATATGCACAGGGGGCTGACCTGAAGGACATTGTAATGTGCTAAGAGAGTAAAGCTGTATGTCCCAGGCAAAAACTCAACATCCTTACTGCTTGAGGATCCACGTATGGCCTACACTCTTTAACCAAACGAAATAATTTTGGATAAGTAGCAAGCTGGAAAAGTTAGTGGATTATGCTGGAGCAGATAGACCCATTCCTTACTCCGTGTCTTACTCTATTTACAGCTGATGGTTGAACCATTACTACCAGAGGGCCAGTTAATACAAACTTGTCTTTTACAAATACAATGAAACGTGTCTGGCGCTGCGTCATGAGTGCGTCACTTTCCAGCAACCCGTCTCACTATAATAGAATTTATCTGAAGGTGAATGTGTGTATGTGACTGATGTAGGTGTCACTTTCCTGTGTGTGCTGACACACAGAGGATGTTAACGCTAAAAAAGAAATGTCATTGTCTCGTTCTGTTTCTTTCTTTGGCTTACTCGCTTGCCAGTTTTGTTTTGATTCTTCCACCTTCTTTCTCTCGTGAACCCTCCCGTCTCTCTATTACAATCGTCATTTAGTGCTTTGTGTTTTTATTCACAGCTGGCAACACGCTCTTATTCATCTCCTCCTGTCTGAACTGCTATTACTTCTGAGTAGCAGTTGTCGACCCGCCCCACAGCCCTAGTGGAGCGGCTTTGGTTGGCTGCAGCGGAGGAGGGTGTTGTCCTACTCGATGGCCATGAAATAAGCCGGGTTGATCTGATTGGCTGCTGTGATCAGACACAGCTGTGCTACTCTAACAATGCACCTACTGTGGGTACAGCTGGCACTGGCTACGTCACTGTATACACACAAACAAGCGGGTAACTAGTTAAGAAGAATGAGCATGGAATTACAGCCCATTGTTTCATCTGCTGATGAGTGATATGCACACATATTTCTAGCTGGTTCAGTAATTCATAAATATTCAGTGTCAGCACACAAATATTTGAGTCTCATTGGGGTAGAAAATATCCCAGAAACATACCCAGGGTGACTACATAGTGTGTTACGTAGCGAGATACAACATAAATGTATCAAGTGTGTTATCATAGAGTGTGTTTTAAGATACATTGGAGTAAAGACCACTTTACATACTCTATTATACTTCATAATCAAACTTAAAGGTCCAGTGTGTAAGATTTAGTTGCATCTAGTGGTGTAATCACAGCACTGCAATCTCCTCACATCACCCTCGCCTTTCCAGTGTAAAGGAGAAACAACATTTGAAAGGCCCTGTCTAGAGTCAGTATTTAGTTTGTCTGTTCTGGGCTACCGTAGAAACACAGCGTTTCAACATGGCAGCCACCATGAAGGAGGACCCGCTCCAACCGTAGATATAAAAGGCATTATATAGTTATTATATAATGCTATATATAATGATATATATATATATATTATATTATATAGTATTATATAGTGAATATTATATTCCATCTCTGCCTTATTCTGAAAGTAAAGGCCCCAAGTCTTACACACTGCAAACTTTAATGTGTAGTCTTATTCACTCATATTTAATAAAAGGAAAAACATGTAGCATGTAGTTGAGGCCAAAATGCTGATACCATTATTACTAGGAATGGGTGTGGGGGTGAGCTGGAACTTTATCTTCAGTTCAACCAACTCAGGCTCATCACTCGCGAAAGAATAAACAAACTTTTTTGGGTACCTTTCAATATTTCTGCAACTCTTTGTCGTTACTGTAGCTTTTCTCTTTTGCTGTTGTGTCGGATAAGAGGTCCAGATTTACAGTTCTGTCCTTGACGTGGACTACATTATGAGACACTAAAACTCTCGTCGCTATCAGCTCTTTAAGGCAGAGGGAGGCAGGTTTTATAGCCCGATACCCCTAAACTCGTTGAGTAAAATCCTCCTCGACACCACTGGAATGATTCTTCTGGCCAGCCATCTTGTCTGATCCAAGTGAGACAGCGTGGACTAAAAAAGGTGCAATTTTTAAAAGAGATTTCAAGCTGCATTGAAAATCAGACCCCGTCGATGAAAACGGGGTATCATTATCTCGAAACACCAAGCTGACAGCGTAAGCGATTAAGCAGCACAGACTGGGTGTTTGTTTCCAGTCCGCTCCGCTCAGACTCTCCACGTCTTGCCCCATTTTTCCTCTTTTTGTCCCCAAATCGGAGTTTTGGCCCGTGGAACGAGAGAGAGAGAGAGCACCATCTTTCCTTTACCTCCGCCTCTTTCTGTTCTCTCCATCCGTCCAGACCTCTAATAGCAGGGTAGGCTAACCGAGCGAGAAACAGGCCAGGGTTACCCCAGCGACCCAAACACAGCAGGGGAGGAGGGAGAAAAGAAAGACAGAGGGAGAGGAGGAAGAGAAGACGAAGACGACGAAGAAGAAGAAGGAGAAAAGACGGCTTGTTATTGGTGCCAAGAGTTTATTCGTCCAGGCCTTTTAGTGCCACCTGATCTCATTCTGACAAACTGTGACGAGACAGAGAAAAAGCACTGTTGGCAACACCAGGCTTTAGACATAAAAATCTGATCCTGCTATGATAGAGAGAGGAAAACAACCACTGTATTTTATTTTGGACATTTTTTTCAGTGTTGTAACTACTTCCACACTTCCCTCCTGTCACCAGCTGACTCGGTGCTACACAAAGCGAACAGCTTGACACTGTGGTCTTATTTTCAGCTGTTGACTCCTGCTGCAGTTCACTGTCAACAGCCAATTTCGGCTCAGCCTTCTGCAACCTCCTTTTCTGCTTCAGCGACTCCAATCTGCACGAATACGCCATCTACAGGCGACTGTGAAATGACATCAGCGTGCAGAAATCAAATGACGATAGAGTAATTCCACGTTTTGATCAAGCTACCCAGAGAGACGGCGACGGAAAAGCCCACGACTCTCCCTCCTTGCAAAGCACTCTTCAGCACATCTGTCAAGGTCCAAAGGCATTAACATTATTACATAACAGCACTGCCCTCCCCTTGCAACCCGCTCTTCAGCCACCCAGTCAGACCAGTGGCTGAGGAGGCCAGGCCAGCAGATGGACAGGCCTAATCCCTTGTGATAACTGGCAAGCACCAGGAAGCTTAAGAAAAACACTTCCCCCCTGACAGCGTTTCACAGACAGGCCAAACAGTAGCAATGAAGCAAAGCACTGTCTGGATATAACTGCATTCACATTGCTTTCATCGCCCTTTTCTGCGGGCGCTACAGCCGTCTCCATCGGGGCTCCCGGGCATCGGAGCAACCTGCCAACTCACTGCCCTCTTTTACACGTACGGTTTGAGGCTTTTGATTTTCGAAGGCCAATAGTGCTGAAAGTTTTAGACTCCATTTCAAACTAGACAGTCTAGTCCATTAAAACATTAAAAGTTCCCAACTGAAGCACAGGGGAGTGATAATCTTAAATATCAAAAGGTGCACGTCTGATCAAAATGTCACATCAGAGGCAGACAACATTGACTAGCAGATATCAATCCTCTTATATGTGGGAACAAACCACCATAAGATACTTTTTTAGCTCATTAAAAACAACAGGAAGATCAAATATGACTGAAAAGAAAGGTCATTTTACGATGAGGCAGATTGTTAATAAATAAATCTGAACTGAGGGACAGCAGAAGCAGCTAGAAATATCAAAACTGATGTTGATTAATCAAATGGTGATGGACAGACGGCTGGAAAAGAATAAAGAGAATGAAAGCGACAGACACGTCCATCTCTACTCATCATGGAGAGCTTGCTGTCGCTACGGAGACGGGTGCTAGAAGCAGGTAGCCAATCAGGGGTGTGGGGGAACGTGATATGCGATGGGAGGAAACGAGGAGGGACGGGGAGTCAGGGAGATGAGAGAAATTATGGTGACAGTGACCCGTCTTTGTCACAGGGAACAATGAAATATTAATCTTGTGTGTGTGTGTGTGTGTGTGTGTGTGTGTGTGTGTGTGTGGCAATGTTATTTCCACAATAACAAACACACTTCATCACCTCTGCACATACTAACAAAAACAGACGTGTTGAGGGTGGGAAAACAGCTGTAACACTTGTGTGGAGAGTGTTTGGGTTTGTTTTTGTTTGTTTTACCTGCTATCTGACTCGATACATCTCCTTTTGGCTCTTTAGGGAGGGATCCATCTGTGGACACACACACACACACACAAAGAAAATTAGATTACCGACATAGAAACGGGACGGATTTTGCTCAATGTTCTGAGTGAAAATGTGTACAACAATGGAAAAGAGGATGAAGAGGATAATACAACAATCCAATAATAATATGTTAGCTTTTTCAACAAGCATAAAATTGGTTTTATAATAATGTTGTGCAATTTATGGATCACTGTGTCCAAAAAAAAAAAAAGCCATTACATATCTAAATAACCCAACAAGAGTCACCTTACTCTGCTGACACGGTGGACACGTCGCACCCAAAGCCGACCTTCAAAAGTTACATCATCAGAACGCCATGACAACAGCGAGCTAAGAGAAAATAGCCGAGAGTCTGCAGACGTGCTAGCAGCTGTGTGTGGATGTACTTGGGCACGAGCTATACGGTAACATCAGCATGCTAACGTGCTCGCAATGACGAGTTGGAGATGCATCGTACTTTACTGATATTCAGATTAGCCAGGAGGCGGAAGGAGGCAGGACTACCAACAATGGTGGTGACCGGAGCCAGAGATTCATTCATAAACCTACAGGCACGTCACTAACACGCTGTCCATTCTGTCTGATATAGAAATCTGCTGGATTGCTTTACCGTAAAGAGTAAAAGGGAAGAGAGTGCACTTTGTCCAGCGCAAACAGTGCTGAGGCTTTCAGAATTAGGCGTTTGCATTAGTTAAGCGCTGATGGAAAACTCTAACATTAGCTTGTTCAGTAAAGCAAAAAAGTTTCAACATCATCTCAGACACAGGAAACACTGGGGTTCAGGAGAAACATTCATTTTCAGAAATATGAGCACACTCAGTGCCACTGGTGTGAGAAAAAGACGCCTGCCTCAACCGTGGAACCCTTTGTTTATAATTATTATACCAAGGTACCACCAACTTGACAATTTTCCATGTTCTGCTGTTCGACCAGTGCATGCAGGAGTCATCTTCTCATCACCCTATACCTCATGACCGAGGCCCACTGGTTTCTCAGCCAGTACAACAATCGGCCCATTGATCAAGCCTATAGCCCGTGTGTGTGAGAGAGAGTGAGAGAGAGAGTGGCTGCTGCTGTGACTGAGGGGGAGATACAGTCAGTGTCATGTGCTGTCAACATGTAAACAGGCTGGACGCTTCGCTGGCTGACTCAGTGACACATGCTCCCTCTGTTCTGACTCAGGCTTACGCCTTCCTGTTTAACCTTACAGACGGCTGTGTTAAGGCAGAGAGGAGCTGGTGCTTGTGCTGAATATAGGATCGGTACCGTCGCATATCCGGCAAAATGGACCGAGGATATAGTTAGATTTTTATATTTAACGCACGACCTGCGCTACATGTAGTACGCAGTGTAAGAGCGGTGCACTAGACGGATACAAACTACACAGTAGCTCTTTGATTTGGGGGATAAACTGACTCAGAAACAGATTTAAAGCAACATCAAACACAGAGTCTCAGTTGTGACTAATTTAACAGCGGCCTGGCCTCCGTTCGTTCGTACGTGCAAATCAACGGTGTTGCCCCTCGATGGGGAAACCCTTTCTTCGGCTTCTGCACTTGCACTGTTATTACAATCCCGGCATTAGTACTCAAACAGGGTATTTGGCAGCAGTAATCGTCAGGAGTCACAATGAAGTAATTGCCTGAGTCACACCTAAAAGAGTCTTAAGTTTTAATTTGTAAAACCTGCTCTTCAGTTTTCTGTTGACTCTATCATTAACCTATACAATAACCCTCTCACGTGCTTGCCCTTGCAGGCACACACGTCAGTAATGCGAGTTATTATTAACTTGTTAAGGTCAGTATTTCTGCTCAAGAGTTGGTTTAAAATATTGCGGATTTGCAATTGCAAGGAAAACAATAGAAATATGACATTTGCATCGCAAAGTATGTTCAAGACCCGTTACTAAGACGAACCTCCCTTCCTGCTCTTGAACAAGAAACTTCTTCCCCTTCTAGCTTGTTATGTAACAGACGCTGACCTCTGCCCTGTTGCCCTGCAAGGACCAATATCCCTGCATCACATTAAAGGACCGGTGTGTAGGATTTAGTGACATTTAGCAGTACAGTTGTGGAATGCAACCCTCTTGAAACTAGCTTGTAGAAACACGGTGGTGCCGCAGCATCCGTAGATACTAAAAGGGTCATTCTGAGGTAACATAAAAACATAACAGTGTTCATTTCCAGGTGATTATACACTAATGAAAACATACTTATTCATATTATATTCAATTTCTGCCAATAAATCCTCCTACATGTTACACAGCGGACTTTTTATTCGCCCTACTGTGTCCAATTCTCGGTTTAATTCAGACTTGATGATCCAATACTTGTCTACATCTTCTCTAGTGGCTGCTAGAGTAAATATCTAACCGAGCAGTTGTGATATAGCAATATTTTGCTGGTGGCACTTTCCATTAATGAAGATACAGCAGCGCGATACACACAAAACTACACAGGCGCAAACTTGCTGGCAACGACTGCCAATGCTACGGGGCTCGTGCTCATATAAAAAAGCTCACACACACACATATATAAACATGGCATGGGAAGAGAAGCACAAAGAGCTCAGGGGGATTTTCTCTAAAGCCGTGTACCTGGGAGAACTTAACACAGAATGAATGGGATGAAGGAGAAAAGAAGGGAAACAAGGAAGGCAAGAGAAAGACCAAACAGCCACATACTTCGCATATTTGCGATGCCAAAGATGTCCACTTAAGCCGCAGCGTGCAACAATGTAATACCAGACTACGGTAGTGGTTGCCCACATCTTATCACAATCTAAACAATAAAAGTTGTAGCCGAGCCAGAAGTCAAACACGCACGGACAAAAGGGAGATAAAACACAATGCGTGTGTTAAAAAAAAAGACGCACGGTCATGAAGGGAGACTTTTCCTCTGAGATGTGGCCGTTGAAGCAGTGGGTTAATCCAACCGCGCACGCACACACACGCAGACAACTCTGTTGCAGACCATAGTAGGATAAGCTCACCGCTAAAACGTTATCCGAGCTATTTGGATAAACAGATCACACACATCTAACGGACGCTGAGGAAAGGATGAAGTAAAAAAAAAAAAAAAAAAAATGCAACGGCTAAAACATCCCCTAAAAGACACCCATCTCTGTGAAACATGCAAACACTACAGGTACAGAGTGAACTCACCTGGACCCCAGCTCTACTGAACACAGGCTATACTGTATCCTGGACTGAGCCTCCCTTCCACAGGCTGCTCTCTCTTGTCCCGACACACACTGTTTCTGTCTCCGAGCCCACATTAACACGAGACCACCCTTTCTGTGGGCCCCTGCCTTTCCCTTCTCGGCAAGGCACACTCATCGTTTGACTCATGCGCGAAGAGGAAAGACCCCCTTTCATTTAAAAATACCTATTGTCTGGCTCACGCCGACCAGAATGAGGTGAGAGGTGCAAAAACAATGAGCAATGCCCTGCTGTCAAAGCTGTCTTGGGAGAGCGCGGTGCTAGATACTGCTGTAGGGGTTTAGCAAACATTTAAATGTCAAGGGCCATGGACAGCGACATAATACCTATGGGATCGCCCATCTGAGAGGAATTGTGTTGCTTGGAGCAGAGCTGTAGCTGGTAAGATAGTGATAGAGAGTGAAACTTGTGACATCAACCTGTGAAACTGTGATCAGAGCGGCAGGGTAATGATGAACTTCAAGCGAAAATGAAAGAGTTTTGTGTTTTCTTATATTGGTCTCTGCTATTGGAGTCGGATTTCTGTGGTATTTATGCACCGCGCTTCTCAGCGATAACCTCTTAAAGGCAAACAAGGTGAGCGAGTACCGCGATGTCACGTCTCCGCGAATTTCCGCAGAAGTTTCTGCAGCCGGAGCTGTTTTCTTTGTTATTCGGCCATGCTATTCGCTTCTCTGCCAACTATGTGTTCCTTAATGTGTGTAATATGTGTTTTGTGGTGGTCCGCCACAGTTTCATAATGAACCGGAAATATTTTTACACTTAAGTGACCTTTCACTTTCACTCTCTGGCAGAGCTGCGTCAGCTTTAACACAGTTACGGAGCGGTGTTTCTGCTGTGTGCTGCCTCAGGTTTTGTAGCACCGCAGCAACTTTACCTAATGAACAAACATAATCCCGATACGTCCACGGTATAGATATTTTATTCTTGGGAATGACAGATTACTAGTAAAGGATCGGGAGTCTTATAAACTGGTGAAAGATCAAGGATTTTCCAGGCCCTATTCCCTCAAATTCAAGGAACCACCCTGGCACAGTTTGAGACATGGAAATAATTTAAAAAGAGAACGTATGAACACTCAATTGTTTAATTGTAAAAACAACACTCAATATCTATTCTTGCACAAAATATATAAATTCAAGCACTTTCAATGACCCATGTCCATTTTATGTTACCAAGGATATCAGGAACCATGAGAGGGATCAGGTATATCCATTTAGGGGTTTATCTTTAACTTACAGCTTTTAATTTTATCCTTAAACCAGCTTCTTGTTTGGACAGTCACTCTGCATGTATCTGTAAAAACACAAGGATCGATTGTTGTGAACTACCGAGCCAGTCCTCCTTCATTCCAAACTAAGCCGAAACGTGAAATACAGCCAAGTATTTTCACCAGGAAACACACATCACACGGTCGGCTGAATCACACCTCTACGTCTACGAAAGATAAATCTATCATAAACCTTTAATCAGAACTAAATCGTATGAGAGATAAGAGCAGACTGAATACACAAAATACAAAAAGAGTTTCATTTCATTACACCAGATGCTCATGACTGACATTTTTCTATCCAACTATGTTGTTATCTGGCCTCACCTGTGATCCCAGGTGCACAATTCTCCCTATTAGATACTGCAGCCAAGATAAAAAAGCACAACTCTGGCCTAAAGGCCACGGCTTTAAACTGTTCCTCATTTTGCTCGGGGACCTCTGGGAGCCTCTCATGAGCGGCCTATAACGTTTGCTCGAAGACACACAAAAGGCCACTGGCTGCGATGTTTACGGTGGATCAATGTCTCTCGGATACCGGTCCTTATCGGGAGAGAAACGGGGTGAAAAGTTGTGGAGAGGAAGAGACAGAGAGAGGAAGTGGGCGAGATGGGGAGGGCAACAGTGAGATAGCAGTTTTGAATGCACTGGAGACCCGAAGGAAAAAAAAAGGAGTACAATGGTCTTTCAGGACTTGTCCTAGTTTGGTTCACTCTCTCTCTCTGTGTCTCTTTCTGCTCTCAAAATAGGAGCAGCGACCAATCTTTCACAGTGATCCTAATCAATTGCCCAGCCGATCCAGTTCTTTTACCGAGCTCTTTCATTAACCAGTACAAACTCTGTTAACGCAGCTTGGCACTTATATCTACACTTCTCCTCTCCATTATTTTTCCAAGGTCTAGCTCTCTCTCTCTCTCTCTCTCTCTCGCCGTCTTTGAATTTCGCAGCTCCGCTCCTCTCATTTCCACCTGCTCTGAATAGACTTCCTTATTCCCCTCTAACAGTACGATAAAATCGTCCGCTCACTCCGAGACTCATTGTTTACGCTCCTCTTGCAAGAATGCGTAAAGAAAATGGCTATCTGCGCACGTGATCTCTCGCGGCCGCCTGCGACTCTGCGCACCCCCGCCTCCCCCACAACCTACCTCCTGTCTTCTCCTCCTTCTCCATCTTCTCTCCATTTTTCCCTTTGCCCCCTCGACTCTTCTCCCTCTCTCGTTCCAGCTTGTTTTGTAAAAGCGGCGGGGCGGCAAATTTTCTCCGAGCTCACACCAATTAGCTGTCACGCCGGAGAAATTAGAGAACGCGTACGCGCCAGATGAGAGGGACAAAGTGGGACAAGCTACCTTTTTATAAACACACAGAGAGAGGCGAGACTTCTGCATGTGTGTGTGTGTGTGTGTGTGTGTGTGTGTGTGTCAGTTGTTCCTAGGAGAGGATTTAAACAAGCCAAAAACTCTTTCATTTACACATCTGACAAACACCCTGATACTTCCATTATTATATTATACTTTAAAATAACGCTAACTAAGTCAACAGACACTCACTAGTTCTTTATTTCTCATTACCTACCGACTGAATATCTTGCTTTGCTTGTCCTGGTTCATGTATTCTGATTGACATCTATCATACCACGTTACTTTTGTTTTGGTTTATCTTGCCGGATGGCTGGTAAGTGGCTCCACGGGTAAAACTTTGTTTTTAAGGCACCCAAAGTGCAGAGTGTGATCCACTCGTAACTAAATCACCCGTGTCAAGAGAGCAGCCACAGAAACCGTCGTGATTAGCTCTCATCGGCCGGCCTTTGGTCTTATCTTGTCCGGATCTGGGCGGCGACCTGTGGCTCTGTTTGTGCGAGTAGCGAAACCTAGCAGTGATAGCGCAGGCCCAGGTCGGCCTGGTTTACATAGGCCTGTTAGTGAAAACATGGCGTGGGACAGACGGACGGACAAGGTGGCTGTTGTTACCGTGGTGACAGACTCCTAGCCCACCCTCACACCTACAGAACGCTGTGTTTGCCACGTATATTTCATGTGCTAAAATATCTACCTTTTGTGAATTCTCTCTCTGTATGAGGCCTGGATATAGTATTTTGGTCGCCATCCAAGTGTGTCCACAGCACTCAGTGCATAAGTAACTAGAACTGCCAAGTACTGAGACTTGGCATCAAATCGCATGGTCATATTTAGAGGTTTGTTTACTTATCCTCTGATCAGATAGTTCCTAATTTAAATTAAAGTTTTGCCAGTTTTATTTACTATACTCTCTATTAAGTTCACTAGACAACAATCAAAGCCCAACATTTCACAACTCAACAGTGCACAACTCTCAAAGTGCAACATTTGGGATTACAACTTTCACTCTCAGAGAGACTTAGATGACGAAGTCAAACTATGATTTCTTAACATATTGTAGTTGTACATAATCAGTATGCTAAGCTGACATCGAAAGGAACTTCAAAAAAAGTTGGTCCAAAGTTTATTTAATGGACATTTTTGTCCATTTTTCCTCTTTATCTGGCCATCATTTTGAGGATTTTAACCCTTTAAATGTCGGTTTGATTGCATGATGTTCTATATCAAAAGAAAATCAAACATTTAAAGGGTCAAAATCCTCAAAATGACTGAATGCCTGCCCAGTTTTGAGCCGGGCTGAAGATTTATGCAAAGAAAAATATGAATTTGTAAAGTTCTTAGCAGTTTTTTGGAAGTGGACGTTTTTGTCCTTAATCACTAAAGAGGGTGGTAAATTAAACTGATGCATGAGGGCTAATCCATGCGAAACATAACGTTTCAAAAGAAAAGTTATGGCTTTAAGGGAGGATTAAGTGGAAAAACAGTCCGGTACATGCCCCCCAATGAAACCACAACTTGGCATTTTTATACTTAATACATTTTTTTTTTACAGATTTCAGTCCACACCAGGTGTTTTCCCCCCCTGTTTCAAGTCTTCATGCTAGACTCCGGCTACGTATTTATAGACGGACATGAGACGTTTGGCGAAAATGAAAATAAGCATACGTCCCGAAATGTCAAAACAATTTTATTGCGCGAGGATTGACGCAGCACAAATCCAACTACCTACCTCCCACCTCGACTCCTATGTACAAAAACACACACACAGACACAGACACACACAGTAATCCCAGAGAATAAACACCAGATTAGATTAGGTCAGTGTGCGTAATCCAATGAACTCTCACCTCTAACATGCTAATGCTGTTAGAGCTGACCAACATCACACCGTCTCTCACACACACACACACACACACACACATACACACAAGAGACAGGGACTTGTACTGTTGCCACATAGCTCTACTCTCAAACACATCATGTATATGTTCCTGTTTAAGCGAGCAGATTTGTTGTTAAAACAGTTCTTGGCCAGTCTGCTTTCCCACACACTCCATACTCTCCTCTGAGAGGACCTGCAATCTGCTCACTACATTATTAATAACATACTGACTTTCATGTATTCTCAGCTCTACGTTTCTACGATAGCGTTTTATACTATCAACATGTACATCTATGGCAATCTTATTAAATCCATTTCTGTAATGACCTCACTGCAGCATAACTTGACGTTATTCATCACCCTTTTCAAAGTCACTCCCCAAACTTGTCCTACCTCATTGGTAAGCTGCTACAGGCTCTTCACATTGCCATGTACGGCACATCCACGGAAAGACAAAACTTGTTTGCAAGCATCCATCTATCAGGGAAGTGAATGTTACTCCCTCTGAAATGCAATCTGGTGCTTTTTGTTCTGGTTTAGGTTTGTATTACTGCGGTACGCCTTAGAGTTCACACTGACATCATACATGCTTTGGGCTACAAACAGCTCCAGTGCTGCCATTCATTTTTTTTACTTCATGGCTTTCGATGGCTTCGCTCACCGTGTTCTGATTGAAAAATTACAGTGTTTAGTCTAGCCAGGCATCTGTGGGCCGGGTTTTCCGACCAGCTCTCCTCTGGACCCCAATCTGTGAGTTCAAAACATCTACTATGGCAGCCCCAAAAATCTTAGAATTTAGTATTTGCAATTACATTTGCATCAGTAAATGTAACGCTGGTAGATTCTCCCTTCTGATCCAACTGATTCCTGGTCTGCGTTTGTAGCAGTGCTTATTAGTTTTTAAGACCTCGTAAAAATTTGCTCATTTAACTTCCATCTGATTGGTTATATACATAGGGTCTGGTTAACAGTCAAAAAGTGACGTTCTATGTATTTGCCTAACTACTAACTAACTTCCTTGACCTCAATGGAAAACGGTGTGAAGTCATGGGAAAACGTAGACGAGAATCTATAAGTACTTAGGAAAAAACAATCATGGTGCTAAGACGATCCGACTGCACTCCACATTAGGCTACGTAATTATGCAAGGACAGATTTTATTGACGTGGCTTTGGTGCAAGTTAAGAGGTTGGGGACAGCACTGTCTCGTTTCCTTTAGTAAAGGATGGTCCAGTGTATCCTATACACCAAAGGAGATGAGAAAGGAAGCATTTAAGCGTGTTTCGTTAACATTTAGAGAATTCAACCAGCTCTTCTCTTGGCTGCCATTTAAATACTTCCAGTACATTTCACTCAGTTAAGAACCTTGGTAAGCAAAGAAAAAAAACTATTTGACTGAAGCCTTAGTGTTGTTAAGATAGGAAACAGGAAATTGGCCTCTTCCCTCAAGAGATTAATTTGACAGCTCGTTGAAAAAAAGTAGACTTTGGACGCTGAAATACAACATTGTAATGCCAAAATAAACCTGAGGCAGATGACCAGTCTTTACAAGCCTGTGATGCGATACACGGAGTGGCAACAAAGGCCTTGAGTGAGATGATGTATTGTGCCAGTTTGGCATCAGGTTTACAGAAATTGCTGAACCAAAAATATTCCAGGGAAAGTCAACACGGCTGATCTTTCTGAGCAACACATGGCTCAACATTTTAAGCTGCTACAATCAATATTTTATATTAATAACACCAAAAAGACCCAAAACTGAGCTAAAAGTAGACTGCATTCATCAGGTGCAATCCAGATTGATGCTAATGCTGCTATGTATCTGATGGGTGCATAAAATCAATTATTTGTTAACACAAAACTAAAACCAGAAATACAGGGATTAGGGACTGATCTGTGATTCGTTTTAGCTTTTATGCTGTTGTTCTGCCTGTTGTTTGGTGCGAGTGTCACACTTTCATACCAAACTAAGTCAGTTTCTGTCACATGACGTGGGGTGCGAGTTATTCTACGAGGCGATTCATCGCGCATAACCTTGGATGGATGTTTTACTTCCATTCTGGCATAAACAGTCGCTTTGAACTGAGCGTGTCAAAAGGCTGGCTAGGAGCACTGAACCCGGCGTGCCATGTCATTCTTCTTATTGAACCGAGATGCTGGCAGCTCTCCGCGTTTGAATGCTAATGATTTACTAAAACATTACGTACTGCCACGGCCTTCAACAATCCTCCCACTCAAACTGACCTCACAGCAGATTGTTGGGAGGGTGGTGGGGGGGTTTGGCTTGCTCTGCTAGCTATAATCTGCCTTTAAAATTTAATGACACCTGCACCTGTTATTAGGGATGAGAAAGATAACATGTTTACACAACTACTCGCTGGGGAAATGAGAGCAAATTTGTATTATTTACTCTTCACCAACCAACCGATATTTTCAGCATTTTCCTGCAATTTGCTCTGCAAAAATAAGAGCGTATGACAGAAAGAGGTTGTTGTTGAGGACATGATGGTCTGTGCCACTAATGGTTTCCAAGTGCCTGCGTTGCTCGTCTTGTTACCATGTGTTTGTAGTGTTTGTATTTGCGCTTGATTTTAAAGGGATGAATGCCTTTCCAACTGAAATATTACATTTTAATGCCACAATAAAAAAGAGAACAGGAGTGTTTTTATTCCTGTGTTTTAGCTTAATCTCCGGTCCTTTCTGCAAAAGCTTTTTACCCAGTCATCCATTTGCTCTTGATTGAAGCTGCCTGCGCTAAATAAAAGGCTAAAATCTCATAACCATCATCTTTCCCTCCAGCTGGCTTCCATTTATTATGTTCACTCCTCTCTGTTGCACAATAGTACAGTTACTTAGAGGTGTGTGTGTGTGTGTGTGTGTGTGTGTGTGGTATCTGATATTTTGCAGCTGAGCGTGAGTAAAAAAAAACGGCCACTCGTTGCGGATGTGAACGTACGTACGCCGCGATCTGAACAATACAAAGACAGGGAGACGGCGAGGTGGAGGCGATGTGGGTCAGTGGAGAACGGAAAGTTGGAGAAAGTGCTTGTGTGAGTGTGAGTAAGTGTGAAAAGCAATTGAGAGGGAACAGCGGCTGCCTATCACGAAGCCCCTTGTACTGCAAACCACATGATGCCGGAGTGTCGACTAGAGTTACTCTCAGCCTGAGCTTCTCAATATTTGACTTTCCAATACACTTATTTCCATGCTCTGAAGTGTTTTTGTAACAAAGGCAACTGCAGCTCTAATAATTTAGACATATACACTTTATAATTAATTTATCTGGAGTCAGATCAACATTTTCTCTTTTAACAGACTTAGATATCTCAACTGCCTTTAGCATTTGACAAGTACCAATCCAACTTACCCAAATTATTAAATTTGTATACGTCATAGGGCAGAATTCATTAGGATAATCTTTATGTAAGGGTAACATGAGACAGACAGCCCACCAAGACTGATTCTCAAGGTTATTATTAATTATTAATTTAGTTAAGTGACAGTGGAAGTGCTGCTATCTTTTAGTGATATTGACAAAGAAACTGGATTTATTGTGCGTTTCTCATGTCATGGTTAACACCTGATTGCCTGAGATTATTTTTATTTTATATATTTTATTTATAGAAAATTGTGGACGGGTTGTAAAGGTTTTGAATTTGCCGCAACTTGACAAAAATACACTCCTCAGTTTCGAGGCCGTCCTCGACTGACTGAGAAAATGAGAATTGTCTGTATACAGCAGTCAAGCCTATATTCAATATAACACAGCAAATGTTATTACTACATTATTAATACACATGAAGTTCAGTTTACCTCCAGTACTCTGTTCAGCTTGTGAAAACAGTTGTCTTCTATGAATCTGAATGGAGCTTTCTAAAGTCTGATAATAACCCTGATGATGTCATTAGGGGCTATCAAGTTGCACTGTGGGAAATGTAGGACCTAGTGTTTTGGGGGGTGTGGCTCATACCAGAGGCTAAAAGTCAGAATATGTCAACCTGGCTAACAAAATACTGCGTTTGACACTCGTTTAGTTAGTTTATGATTACATCTTCTGAACAATCTGGCCTTCAATTATCTATTTATAATTGCTCTGTGATGCACCAATCCTCTGTTTACATCCATCCCATGAACACGGGGATGACAAAAGAAATCTGCCTCGTGTAGCATCAGGCTTTAGCCTCGGCTCTGTGTCTTACTTGGCAGCTTTAAGCCTGGAGGAAACCTTTACTGAGGGACCTCAATCAGTCTCCATCTCCTGGATCAATATCCATTAGTCTGTGTGTGAGTGTGTGTGTGTGCATGTATGTGTATCTGTGTGTCTGTGCAGACCTCATCCTGGTGAATGGGCCTGAGTCATAAATGCATGCTCTGGATCAGATTTCTCCCTCTCTCTCTCTCTTGCTTGTCTCTTTCTTGCACAAACACGCGTACACACTGATGCTCATTCAAACATACAGACCAACCTTGTGAACGGCGTGTTGTAGCCTCTTAACGTTCATTCATGAAGGCCCGGCAGTGCGGATCGCAGTTTTTCTTTTTCCCTCCCCTCTCCACCATGAATAATACTCTACACTACCAACAAGTAATAACTGTATGAAATCAACACTAAATCAGCCTCTTAGTCATCAGTGCAGCCAAAGATATGTTTGGAGTGGAATAACTCAATGATTGACAACATGCCACAACAAAACTCCCCCTTTCAGAGCTCTGAGGCCTAGGTATTAATTCCAGTCTGGAAGACAGGGGAGAGAGATGGGGGGAAGCTCATTTTTTTTATTAGTTGTCATTTTGCATCAGGACGGAGAGGCCCGACACGACGCAACAAGAACGAGGGAGGGAGGAAAACATGAAACAGACATTGGCGAACGAACGCTCAGACAGCAGGCAGGCAGACAGACAGGCCGAGAGTAGGGAAGAAAACGAAGAGGGAGGACATGGGAAAGACAAAGAGACCAAATGCCGAAGGATGGAAAAAGAGATGGGGATGGAGCTGGGGATGGAGAGGGGGGTGAAAGCGTAGCCTGTGGCAAGACACTCAAACCTGTGCATGTCAAAACAAGACTCCCAGATCTATGAGGAGGAAGTTCGCTAGGAAAACAAAGAGGAGGGGAGGCCAAATGTGATACTCAAGCCTTCCCACCAGCATACTGCACAAATTTGTCACTATACTCAGGCCTATAGTGGTTTGACTGGAGATGAATCTGAACAAGGCTTTCAAAAGCGATGCCGTTTTCGAACCATGCGAATAAACTCGCCAAAGATAATGTACGTGCCTCGTACATAATCTGACATTTACAGTAAATACCTGTCCATAATCATCATTAGCTCAAACAGTAGGTGGTCTTGTCAATCGCTGTCCTGTTGCGCTCGGTGACATCAGTGCGCTAACTCTCAGGGGGTTAGAACAACAATAAAATCAACAGCGCCACCTGACAAAGAGGAAAATCCTGGTCATATTTACCATAAAGACCAGCTGTTTGTGACTGCAGCACAATCGTTCACGCATACCTCATAATCAGATTTAAGTATACCTCCAGAGGTGTTTTCAACAGGGTGTGCTGATTGTGAAGAAAACAAAAACACACACTCCTAAAGGGTCTTCGTTCAAGATGGGAGTCACTTAATACAGTGTACTTACATGCCAGTAGGCCGTGTTTAGTTTTACGTACACAAATTTGTCGACCCCTATAAATTAAACTAGCTAACATATCTGTCCAGGTTAAGTTAAGACCATGGCTAACATTGGAAACAGTTGAGGTTGGGTTGTGGTTAAAGTGTATGAACGTAGGCAGGATTTCAATCTCTGTCCCTTAGGGTACATCCAGACAATTTCAGGCACTGCGGTGAATTGCCACAGGGTTGTCCGGTGGTGTTCGTGGGGTACTGGAGGTGTATTTACTTGTGGCAAGCATAACTGCTGTGAAACAATCCGATTGACCACCTTTATCAATGCTGGGGCTCACTCAATCTCATTCACTGTCTTTGTTGCTCAACCAATGCTCACTCTCTCAAATCATCAGACGCAAACCAACAGAAACTTCTTCTTGTCACTATTTTGCAACCTAAATTGGGAGTCAGACACAGATTTAGAAGCTGAGTACATGAAATGAACAAAGACACATGAATCGACCTGTCTATCTGTTCGGGCTGACTGTGGAGGGTTGCCGCATCTGAATGTCTGATTGGCGGCTACGGGGTAACGTCAGGCTATTTTTTTCTCCAAAAGTTGGATCTGGTTCAACTTCTCCGCTGCATTTTTTGGTGAACGCATTATTAGCATCCACTAATCAGATGATCAGTGGTTCAATCCCCAGCTCCTCCAGTCGGCATATCGATGTCCTTGGGCAAGATACTGAACCCCAAACTGCTCCCTGTAAGTCGCTTTGGATAAAAGCATCAGCTAAATCTGAATGCAAATGTGGCGATTAAGGGTCTGAAATCAAAATTATATTAATATTACTTGACAATAAGGGTTAAAATAGTCCTGGGATTTGTTCAACAGCGGCAGATGGTTGCATGAAAATTATGATTCATGATCCTTTAAGTGTGTTTTTGTCAAAAACAGTCAAATATTTGTTTTCATTTAATCCATAATTTCTTTTATTAAATCAGCAGTTGCAGCTTCGATTCTGAAAACCAATTATGTGTGTCGCTGCTTCTCTCAAATAAACAAAGTGAATATGCAGTTGAAGTGCTCTATTGGTAAATAAAGAGCTATTTCTAAACTACAAACTAAAAATGCAGCAGATGGACTTGTGGTAATAAGAAAAGGGGGCATATCTAAACATTTTAATTATACAGCAAATAAGCAACAGATCTGATTATCAACGAAGCAGAATGGCTGCAGCTGTGCACCATCAACAAAACATACAAAGTGTGGCTGAGTACAGGACGCCCCTCGCTTCTCTCTCTCTCCCTTAAGAGGAAGCCATCAGATCAGCTCAATAAAAGATACTAAACTTCCCTCCGTGCTTATTATCTCGCTAGACACAAAACCACAGGAGCCAGAGGCTGGATGTCAATACTCTGCATTCTAGTCCTTGTTTACACCCTCTAACTGTACGTCTCAGCTCTGCCACAATGGCCCCACACATGACTGATTTGACACAATGAATTACTATTCGCGAATGCCACAGTTTAATATTTGTGCATCACACACTTAGGCGCACAACACCAGGAAAAATTAACTTGCCGCCACCACTGCACAAAAACAGTAAGCTGCTTAGGGAGGGGAGTTAGATGATGACACTGGCAGACATGACACCGGGGCACTGGATCTGATTCACCGCTTGCAGTCTGTGGACATTTCTTGAGGGTAATCTGGCATATGGCTGGCTCTTTTTGATCTCTTGGTGCAATTTATTTGTGTTTTCCTTCTTTGGTTTGGATCATTTCTTTTAGGAGACTTTGAGACATGTGCTAATTCAGTACTCTCATGACCCAGCTACTGATCCAAAGGATTAAACAGTCCAGAAATGTTTGCCTTACATCAGCGTGTCACTCTCACGCCTCTCTCATTTGTAAGAACGCATATTATTGATGTGTTAGGACCTCAAAAAGTAACTGATGAATGATTGAGGAAATGTGTTATTTCCTGTGCAGTGATTACATCTAACGTGTCTACCGTGGCGGTTTGTTTGAAAGACACCAGTGGACGCTGGATACTCGTGAGCTTACCAGCTTTGTCGCATCAAAACATCCACAAACATCACCATTTCATTCAACCGCATCCCAGAAAAACAGATAGAAGCATGTGATTAACTGTAGCAGCGTGTCTATAGGGGTGGGAGTGAATAACAAATAAGACATCCTTGCACATGTTTTCACTGTGCAAACACTGCCGGGTAAAGTTAAAACTTAACCATTTATTTCTCTGGCCCTTTAAATCTCTGCTAGCACCCCCCCCTGAAATTTACAGTTTATGAGCCATTGTTGCAGCCTATGAAATCACTGTAGGCCCGTGCGAGGACTTCAAGTCACAGTCCTAGCTGATTAATTAGCCTACTTAGCTACTGTTAACAATCTGTGCTAGTAGGCAACATCTAATCACACACACAAAAAAACAACAACAAAAAAAACAACAACAGTGTGTGAATAAATCAGAGTCTTCATTTCTGAGTTAGTATCAGCGACCATCAGACCGTGATGTGGATAATAAGGGCAGCCTTTTTGGCCTTGATAGCTGTGTTACACACGGCTAGCCTATCCTGCACAGTGCACACCCAGACTGTATGTGCCACGCCATGTATTGTTTACATAGCTTGCACAGTCGTGCTATTATTTTTTTTGACAACGCGGAGAACAACACGCACCCGAGTTTAACGGAGGGGTTGAATTTAGAAAGCGGACACACGCCGTGTGCGTGCGTGTGTGTGTCTGGACACAACACACCAATGAGCCGTTTTAGGTACACGCCAGCTTTGTCAACTCACAGGCACAAGCTAGCGATGCTAACCCCAAGCTAGCATCTGTTAGCTAAGGATTCACCAAATCTGATACAGGGATTCACTAGCTCGCAGGCTAACACTGGAAGCTAAACTAGTTAGTTAACACGCCAGTCCATTATCGGACAGTCTTGACCTGCTTCTTTTTCTCGCTTCAGTAAAAAAAAATCTACATGCACTCAACTCGGTTTTGACATTGTTATATCATCCATACGTGCCTTTAGCGGCGTGCTAATCTCTATAAGATAAAGTCTTTTTGGTCTAATTGTGTCGGACGGTGAACATACATTTGCGTCTGCTGTGTTTTCCTTTCTCCTGACGTATACTGGCTCAAACTTAGCTTACATCACACACCCTCGTTTTAACAGCAGGCAGCAGTGTAAGCAAGGTTAAGTAATGGCATCAAAGGTGGTGTGTTTTGACGAAAAGTACACGGAGATAGCTGTAGCAAAGCGCTCCCAAATCTGGGAGAGGTGTCCGATGATGGAACTCGGACGATTAGCGCTCTAGCTAACGTTGCCAGGCTACACAGTCCGGATGGGCTATTTGATGTAATTCCAGAAATGCATTCAAGAAACCTATTTTCAGAGATTAACCTAAATGTGCCGGCCATTGCTATTTGTTATACGCTTGATTTGTAATAATTCATCCGCTAAAGCCTCCGGTATCCTTCACTGCCTGAGCCCCATAAACAGTCAACACGGACGGGGAACAATGTCCCTCACGTTAGCCGGACCGAAAGGAGCAGCTCTCAGTGGAGCTCAGTCCGACCTCTTCCACTCGTTTTTGGGGCTTACCGGTCTTGAAGAACGCCGCTATGTCGCTGGCGTCCTTCGTCGTCTCCTCCGCTCCTTCCCCGGAGCTCATGGCTGCCACAACCCCGAACGTGGAGCTCAGTATCTCCCAAGTAGATCCCCCCAAAAATCGAGAAAAAGATGGCACCAAATCACTTCTGTCCCGACAAAAGCGTCATTAAAGACACACGGACGGTTACGGCGACTCGTAGACGTTAGCAGTGCCATCTGTGGACCTCCATCTTGGGGTAACGTAATTGGAAACGATCAGCCGGGGGCACCGGGTTCCTCCTCGGAGTAGAGCCGAGGGGAGAGTAGCTGTAGCGGGGAGGAGGAGGAGGAGGAGGTGGGGGTGGGGGCGGGAGGGGCCGGGTCGCTGCTCGGTGAATCTCCGTAAGCTTTCGGAAATGAGCAGACGGTGGGTCATCAAGGAACGACGGCGGTCAGTGTGTGTGTCTGTGTGTGTCTGTGTGTGCCCTTACAGTGAATGTAGGACATCTAAAGCCAGTGACAAAGACTATACAGCCTGTCAGCGGTGATAGCGATGTAAATGAAGAGCTTATAGGCCATGTGTAAGTTCAGTTATCTAATTTAGCTCAATTATGCGACAGTGTTGGGAGTTTGGGGGAATTTAACGGACTATGATTCATGCGCTGTTCACTGTTTTTCTAATGTTTCCATAAAAAAAGTGGGTGAATGTTTAGTTACTCATAAGGGAGGAGTAGAGTGATCGGTATAAAGTCTCCCGGATACAATCCAAACAAGAAAAGGTCAGCTGTTATGATTGAGCTTCAGTCATGGCAGTCTCTCTTAAATGTGTGCTCTGTGATCTGTGCTGTATTACTGATGCCATCTGCTGGTTTTAGGCCCGAACTGATGCTTCTGCTCAGGCTCTTTGCAGTGAGGAAACAAGGAACTGTGCAAGATTTAAGGATAGGATAGGATAGAAATTCACCTGTCACAGCAGCTCATATACACAAAGTTGATAAGAACTTACTCTCAAAGAAAGCTTTAAGATTTAAACCACATCATTTTCATAATGCCATGCATGAAAGATCACCAGCTGCTAGAAGAAACCACCCTTCAGCTTGTATTAGAGACATTTAAGCCTTTTTAAATGAGCCAGACATAATCACAAAGAGAGAAAAGACAGAAATCAATAATCTAATAATATATGCAGACATATTAACTAATATAGAAACAAAACTTTAAAATAATTCAATAAATGATCATTTTAAATGTTAGTTAGTTAATCCTGCTTTTTACCAAATCACAAGTCTAATCATAGACAATACTCTGATTAATACATCACTATAATAATAATTAAAACAAAATGCATTTAAAGTCGAATCCACACCTCTCTAAAACCATTTAAAAATGACACCAGGAAATTTACTTGTCACAGCAGCTGGTATACGCAAGGTTGATAGAAATGAAGGTAAAGTCTTAAAGTAGGAATTAAATCATAGAAAGTAAAAAAGTCATGCTGGTGTCTGCCAGCTGCCGTGGACCTGTAGCAATCTGTTGCTGAAGGAGCTGTTTAAGACTTTATGGTTTAAACCTCATAACTGTCACAGTACCATGCATGAAAGACCACCAGCTGCTAGAGAAACCACTCAGCCGGTATTAGAATCAATTAAACCTACGAACAAGACACCATCACTGAAACTCTATCGACACTCAAAGTGTTACATTTAGCATTGCATTTTAAAAAGAGATCAATGATGAGATCAATAATGTAATAATGAATGCATACATACTAAGTAATACAGCAATGAAACTGTGAAATAATCCAATAAATGTTGGTTTCAAATGTTAATTCAGCCTGCTTTTTACCAAATATTACCTAATATAAGACTTTGAGAGTCCCCTTTTCTACAGGATGTATGTGTTGTTAGACCAGTCAGTCTGATCCAGTGAATCAGAATAATGTTGCTGCTTGCTTGTAGATTATTACACGCTGATCATCCACAACTTGTGGGCTGTATGTTACTAACTGAGGGCTTCTTCAGTTAATGTCAAGTAAATATTTTCTAGGACTGAACAAAAGGTCCTTTTAGTATGAAAGCATCACAGCGAGTGTGTGTACTCAAAGTGCTTTACTAAACACACACACACACACACTAACATACACACTGCACAAAATGCTCCAAATGATTTCCTGTGAGTGAAAATGTTGATATTGACTGACCGTTGTGGAAATGTAGCAGCGGTGGAGTGACTTATCGATGAGATGACATTATCTTGTCCTTTTATAAGTGGGACTCAACATGAACGATTACCTTTAGCTGGAATGCACGCAGGAGTGCAGATCAGACTTATTTCTTATTTTTCCTCTCCATATAAAATGAATTTTTACCAGTGTCAGAGAACAAGGGGGGAACAAACTCTTATTTCATTTATTCATCTGTAAAGATAGTGATACTCACATTTTTATAACATTTATAGCCGAAGCTCACTTTGATAACACATGTTATCATGTTTAATCTTATCTAAACCTACGTGCAAATGTGTTTCTTCTTATTTAAAAAGTCATATAGTCTAACTTTAAAGCAACTGCACAGAGTTAATGGTCTGATGTGCTCTAACTATAATTAATATCTTGTTATTACTAAACTCTTACCATGTTAGGCTTTTAGTCAGGCTGTGCTCATTGCTGTCATACTCTAAAGTTGATGGATTTTAAATATTTGCACTTAGTTTTCAGTGTGAAGACAGGGGTGCTGATTTAATATGAACATCCAGCTTTAAGTTTAGAAAGTTCTATTTCATTCAGACCTTTTCATCTGTGTCATACTGGCCATGTCCAGCAGGGGGAAGGCTGATACTAGGGATCAACTGGCTTTTGTCCACAGAGGGATAATAATGATGGGAGGTGGGGGAACGGGATGAATCTCTTCTCTCCAACAGAATACTTATATCACATCACTGTTTCAATAAATAAATAATAAAAAAACTTGAAGTTGCCAGTGCTGACAGATATATAAAAAAAATATAACTGCAAAAGGTGCCGATGAAAACAGTTTGCCATAGACTTAAAGGATTCAGTGGGTTATGGAGACAGAGAGGGGCAACCAGCAGCCTAGATTCTGAACCCCTGCCATTGGTTGAGGTGTTGTGAAGCCTGATGACTGTGGAAACAAAGGATCTCCTGAACCGTTCAGTCCTGTGGCGCAGCGAAATGAGCTGAGTCGAGATGAGCAGCTGCTTCTCCGGCGTGCCAGGATGTTGTGACATTTTCCAGGACGGACTCCCACCTTACTCCATGTGCATCTTTACACCACAGTCACCAGTGAGTCCGGCAAGTGCTAAGCCACCCTTTTTCCCTAGCTTGCCCTGCTGCCTAGTGTGTTTATATGTAGACTGCAGCATAAAAGAAGACACCACTGACTATATGCTATATGCAGCATTTTACTGCTGATGTCAGGGAAAGAGTCGACAATGCCCCTTTCAGCAGAGGGTATCTGTGTCCGAGGACCTGTCCAGCTTGTTGTCCAGGTGCACACATACGTATTTGTGAGTCTGCACTACCACAGTGCCCACCCCTCTAATGCAGAAGGCGGAAGAGCTGGCTTAGACCTGCAAAAATCAACCACCAGCTCCTTAATCTCTGAGGTGTTCAGTAGGAGGCAGTTCTAATCAGCTGCTGAAGGCCTTCATCAGGTTCCCCTTTCCTGATACACGCCACAGCAGCTTTATCCTCAGAGTATAACTGGATGTGGCAGGATTTAGAGTTGCACTTAAAGTCCCCTGTGCGCAATTTGAACAGGAAGGGAGCCAAAGAAAAGTACCCAGTGGAGCCCCAGCTCTGCTCACTGCTGTCCCAGAGACACAGTTATCCAGCCTGACGAACTGTGGAAGCAAAGTAAGGACCCACGCCTGTCCATAAAAACGTATCTCTAAGTATGGATGGGGGGAGGGTGTCACATAAATCTGCAGTAAAAATTAAAGAACATCATCGCGTAGGCCTGGTGGAGCATGTAGAGGACAGCATCAACCCGTTCCAGTGTGTTCCTGGTACGGCACAATGAGGTCTAGTGTCTGTTTGACATGTGGTCTCAGTAGGTGGTGAAGCAGCAGCTCTCTGAGGATCCTCTAGAGAGGCTCCCCCAGCTGGGCGCTGCTCTTAACACACACCACTCATCTGCTGAAGAACAGGGGGAGGAGGATCAGGTGCGATGAGAGTTGCAACTGCAGTGTTCTTGCTGTGAGGTGTTAGCACCAACACCTCACAGCAAGAAAGTACCTGGTTTGAACCTTGGCCGGGGGGGGGGCGTCCTGTGTTCCTATGTTCTCTGGGTACTCCAGTTTCCTCCCACAGTCCAAAGACATGCACTTAATAGGTGAATTGGTGACTCGAAATTCCCATGATGTGGTTGCTCCAGCCTCCCTGCAACCCTGATGAGGACAAGCAGCTACAGAAAATAGCAAAACAACAAAAATAGTTCAACTTTGGCTGAAAATGTTGTGTGAGGACACTGCTAGGATTTTCAGGGCCTTTAAAAGCCCTGGTAAAGTTTACAGATCAAAACGTGTTTCACCATAAAGTTTCTGGATTCTGTTTCTTCTGGGACGTGGATGTCTTCTGAATGTTAATATTATTTTTATTGATCTTTTCACAAATTATTTGTTGTCCAGGTTTGTTGGATTAGTGATTTGGTTGCTTCATAATCATAACCTTTACTATACGATGATTTTAGTACAAGAAATCTTCGGTATCAGCTGAAGCTGTGTGCCCTGTGTCAGTAAAATATTCAGTGCTAGTTTAAAAGATAAAAAAAGAGAGCATCACACTGCATTCAAATTCAAATTTAAATATTAATAAAACATTTGAAGCAGGGGACAAAATATCCAGAACAAAGCTCAGTAACATTGGTACCTCCCTTTAATAACTCAGGACCATTGAATGGCTGACCCCTGCCTTCAGGTGGTTTCATTCCCACAGTGACTCCTGCCAAATAGCAATATATCCCTCTGAAATGTCAGCAGTAATTACTCCTGTGCTCTGAGACAACCTCTGAAATGAAAGAAAGCAGGTGGTGATCATGCTCCGTCTCCCTCACCCCGTCTGTCTCTCCATCTTTGTCCACATCGCCCTACTGTCCTCCACGTCATTGTTGGAAACCTCTTGAACTGCGCTGCTGAATAACTGGGAGTTTTTTTTTTTTTTTAATCAAAATCTGTGCACCCGTGCTCTCAGAGAGGCGCAGGGCTCTGTATTGTCGTTCTTTGTGTTGTGTTTGTGACCTGAGCCATCTCACAGCGCAGTGTCCTCTTATTGGTCACCTTATTGGTCACCTCCTGCTGCTCTGTTGTAATTACATGGAAGGAGGGAACAACAACAGCAGGTGGAAGTAGCACACACACACACACACACGAAGAAAACGCATGTGACAGCTGTAATCTCCTAAATAGAAAAAGCTAAGAGGTTAACTGGCCCACTACTGTGCAAGACACACAATCTGTGAAGTGATAGATTAAAGTCTGTTTGTGTCTGGCGGGCACATTCATACACAGCCTCTAAAATTCCTTTGGTGCCTATTTTGTATGCTACAAAATCAAATTTCAACACATTTATTTTCATATTTTCGCCACATCATTCGACTGCTATGATGCTATTCTGAATTTTGTGTTCTTAAAGTATACTTTAAAGGTCCAGTGTGTGAGATTTAGCGGCTCTGTTTACAGAATATGGCAGAGTCATGAGCCATTTTGAGCTGTACTGGGCTACTGTTTCTACAGTAGCCCAGTACAGACATTTTTTTTTGGCTAATTTCGCAGCCACGGTAGTTTCTTCTACATGCTAGGAGGGAGAGGATGAGGTGACGGGGTTGCAATCAGTAACTATACCACTAGATGCTACTAAATCTTACACACTGTCCATTTAAACCAAGAAGATTAAAGCAACAGTTTGACATCTTGGCAATAGGCTCATCCTGAGTATATCAGCACCTTTACGGTCTTAAAATCCAAAGTATAAACACGCTATATTTTCAGGCGGGGTTGTGGAGTTTTGTCATCGGTGGAGATTCCAGGAAGTCCCAAGAAATGGTTACGCTTATGCACGTAACTCCTGATAAAACAAATCTTTGGACAGAGCGAGGCTAGCTGTTTACGCTAACAATCTCCTCGCTGTAGCTTTTTATATTTAACAGACATGAAAACTGTATTAATATACTCATCCATCTCTCTACAAATAAGTCAACTATCCCTTCAAGGATGCAACATTATTTCCCCATTCTAACAAGATTTGCCAAGATTAACTCGAGGTGCACCATCTGTATCGTTATACTGCTGAGGGACTGGGAGGGTATTTATATATATTTATTTATCTGAATTCCTGGCAATTGGACTTTCTTGTGACCCACAACAGAGCTACATATTCTGTACTGTGCTTGAGGCACAGTCTGTCTGGTGTTATAAATTGATTCTGCTGCCAGAGTTACACAGCAGATGCAGTGAGAGACCTTTGCAGGACCTTGAAGGGACAAGTGTTATTAGCATACAGGAACATACTAAAGCAACTGTGAAAAGATGTGCTATTACTTTTTATTTTGATGGTCCACTGTGGACTCCCAGTTATCCCATAGCAATAATTCAAACGCTAACAGACAAGTAGGTGTTTTTCCACATCTACATCATCTATAAATCATTGTATAACTGCTAAATACACCCACTGATGCCGCTCGTATCTGGAAAACAATGTCATGTTTTTTGACTTTTAAAGTGCTTTCAACACAATGCAGTCATCACTGCGTGGACTATCAACTGCTTCACCAACAAACTATAGTATGGAGCCCCACAGGTACGCTCTCCTTTTGTCTTCAAGTACCTCAACAACAAACTGGACTGGTCGAACAACACAGACGTCCTGTACAAAAAGGGTCAAAGTCGTGTCCACTTGCCAAGGAGACTGAGGTCCTTTGGAGTGTGCAGGAAACTTTCTATGACACTGTGGTGGCATCTGCATCAACAAACCGGTCAAGGGGGCCAGCTCTGTCCTGGACTGTCCCCTAGACTCATAGACGAAGTGGGGGAGAGGAGGATGTTAGTCTATCTTATCTTATCCTACTAACCCTAGCCTTTATCTTTATGCTAGTTTCTAACTTTAGTTAACCACAGATGAATACAAATCAGGCAAAATTGGTATACTGATAGCCAGGGCTATGATATAATAAGGAAAATATTACTTTAAACAGTCACATTTTTCCCCCCAAACTTCTTTTTTTTTTCAATAACTGATGATAAAAGGGAGGCAACTGCAACATAATAATCCCTCCTGTGGCTCTCCTTTTTGTTCCAGCATCAAAAATAGCTCAGCGCCTTCACAGAAAAAAAGGTGCATTAGTAATAATTCCTCACCAGGTCATATAGAAAAATGTGACTTTCAGATCAATCCATTGAAGTTTCATCATTTTAAATAATAAAATAAAATAAATATAAAAATCTCAGAAATGTACCGAGAGGATAAAAGCAGCCAGGAGTAGATTAACGCTCCTTCACAGCTGTCACACCGATATAATAAAAACGCGTTGCACTGTGCTCATTACACTCACGTAGCGCTTTGAAGCTCTCAAGTACGCACAGACAAAGAGCTCTTGAACGCAGCATGTCAGGCACCGGTATCCTAGCAACCGCAGACGCGACCGGCTAACGTCCCGCCGGGCCTCAGCTTTTCTCAAAGTTTTACTACTTTTTACTGAGTGAATTTGTTTTCAAAGCAAAGAAGATGGACGTATCACTCGAGGCGCAAACCAAACCCCTTTCTACTCTGTCCACGTTTAGTTACATCCCACCGCGACGAAAGGAGCCAAAAGAAATGTCGTTCTTTAACAGGGACGTGAAGGTATGACGACGAGCTAAACGCAAGCTAACTACAGTTAGCCGCAAAGCTAGTTAAGACTTTTAATGAGGTTGTGACGATATGACAACAACAAGTGTGCTCAGATGGTCACAGAGTGAAGCTTAACCTTCACCTTCAAATATATACAGAATATACAGTATGTCAAAGTATGTTTTATATCATTAACACATTTTATTTAACTTGTATTATATATTGTAGATGTTTTCCTTCACAGCAAACCAGGTAAATCGAGACCAATATAGCCTACCTAGGTAGCTAAAATGTGGTTGATATTCACCATATTTCTTTGGGTGAGACATGCGTTACAGACTATGGAACAACTTTTTCAAGTATTATAAAAAATATCGAGTATTACAACACTGCATCAAACCCCAGTTATAAGTCATAGTTATAGCTGAAAATGAACTTTTCCAAAGTAAAAAAAAAAGTAAAAGGTCTTGGAGAGAATAAAACATCTAAATCAGAGAATTAATCTCTCTGGGTTATAGAAAAGAACACCTAGCCACCAAGAGGAACCTTTGTCTGACAATGATATTACTTTAATACCACGTGAAGGTCTCTTTTAAATGGTAAATGGAAATACCACCGGTGACTGATCTGCCGCTTCGCTTTTTGCTTCTTCTCGACCAATTTTAAGAAGAAGATTGTTGAGATTTTTGCCTTTGGTTCTCCTTCTGCTTTCTGCTTCGAGCCCAAAGTGGCACAAAATGATCCCCTTCTGTTTGAAGACAGTCTCTGAATGATAAACGCCTGTCCCCCCTGTCTCTCTCCGCTGGCAGGCCCCAGAGGTCTCCATGTATGACCTAGTGTTCCACCAGGCCGAGGGTTATGATATGAAACTGCACCGCGATGACAGAAAGCACCATAAAGGAAGAGGACTGGACATAAACGAGGAGGTAATGACCACACTTTATTGACTGTTTTAGTTCTTAAGCAGATCATTATCTCTGCCGGGCGAAAGCTCGGGGATCTCTCGTGGTTACAGGGATTCATTATAGTGATGCTATTTTATTGACCGCTGTTTTTGACCCACCACCATTGACTGCTGGCCCCTCACTCGTCTTAAACAGCCGGGGCCACAAATGATCAACCGCTGCTTCAGTTCTGTTGTATGTGACATAAAAATATGTTATGTAATTTAACTTGTAGATTAAGCTAGGTCAGTGTTGACTATTGGGGACATTATGAACGTCTTGGTTATAGCTGAACTCTGTTATGGATCAGCGTAAAATAAAACATTGCTGCTTGTCTTTAATCCAGCTGATCCTCTTGTCACATACTGGGACTGTGTAAATATTAGAAATGATGCTTGACATGCCTTGTTAATATTAATAAATATCATTTATAATGATTAATTGACTCCAGTGTCCTCCCATAGTCCAAAGGCATGAAGTTAATAGGTAAATTGGCGACTCTGAATTACCCTTAAGCGTGAATGTGAATGGCTGTGATGAACTGCCGAATTGTCCAGGGTGTACGCCACCTCTCGCCCTATGTCAGCTGGGATAGTCAGCAGCCCCACCGTGACCCTGATGAGTATACGCAGTTACAGAAAATGGATGGATGGATTTATTAATCCGACATATTGAAATTCATCAATTTTTTCCTTTTCAGCTCGCCTACCATTGAGCCAATGGTACTAGGCTGTTGAAAATGACTCTCGTATTATGTTCCCCAACTGGAGGTAACATTTAGAAAGTTACTGCATCAATTTGATCACTGTTTTCCTGTAAAAGGCGATTTTACAACCTCTACAGGTCCAGTAAAAGCAATGTTCTCATCTCATAAATTAGGTTATATTAACGCCTTCAGATTATTCAGCCTTGATTTATTAAAAGGTGGCTTTACTAGTATTGTACACACACATGTAAACCCTGTACAGTTCTCTTACCGTTAGAATAATTTAATGAGTAGTTGAAGTAGTAATGACGTCAGTGGACATCGCCTTAGCGCCGACCACCTACGCACTTGGCATACAGACCACAGGCCGGTGTACATTATGAGCTCTTTTCAGCTAATAACACTTTCTCCTGGTGTTTCCTGAACACACAACTTATCAAGCTTTAAATATTGGAAGCATGGAGTGTTTTCTATATATATACACAAAGAACATACATAGGAATGTCCCATATTTAGTCTTTATCACGTGGTGGCTGATATTTTGTTTATGGCTCAGTTTTGAAGCCATTTCATCTCCGCAGAGTAATTATTCATGTCAAGAAAACTAGATCACGCTGAGTTTCTGGGTCACTGAAAGAAGAGAGGGTGGCGAACAAAGCAGTCACACACACACACCGCTCGGCTTATAATTACAGTTAGTTGAGTGGTCGGCTGACAGCTCCTGCTGATTTGGGACGTTTATGTCGTGGAATTCGCATTTAAATAAAACAATTTATTGTATAAACTATTCAGAGAATAATGGCAGCGTGTTATAATTTTTTTCGTTCCTGTTTCCACTGAGGCTTATGCAAATACACTAAACCCACCAGTGAATCTGCACACAGCCGGGAGCAGGTACTGTCTGTTCTGCAGATAGTTAATTTGACCTCCCTGAAGTCAGAAGCCCCCGGTTTTCATAAATCTGCTGAAAAAGTTCACAGTGACACACACCGCTGCTCTGGGTAATATTGAGCAACACACGCGCTTCGGTTTTTCCCAGTATAGACTGTTCCTGGGCTGTTTTCCACTCCCTCTAATATTGTACCATATTTAATGTAGCAGCAGTGAAGTCAAATGAAACTTAAGGCAGAGAGGGAATAACAACCATGAGTATGGCTTCATGTACACAGGATACAGCTTTTTTTTACAGTAGCCATTTCGACATATAATAGTGGGGTCAACACAGGTGTTACTCATGATATTCATTAAAAAGGAACCTTAATTAGTGTCACCTGTGTTTAGCCTTGCAATTGTGTATGATATTTTACCATTTTACCAACGTTTTTGTACACAAACCTCCATCAGGCTGTTTTGGGTTAAAGTTATTTATTCAGTCACAAGTGGTAAGCTATGGCTGGCCCCATCTGTGACCTCATTACTCTATACATTACTCTGTGATTCAGTCACGATTGTTTTTAGGTCAGTGATTTCCAGTCAGGGGTACTTGTACCCTAGAGAGGAGGCTGGTTACCAGAGGGTACCTGAAAAGACTGAGGTGGTTGAGAGCTGAGGGCTCTCACTCCAGTTCTCCTTTTGGAGACTATAGGAAATATAGGAACCACAACACCCAAACAGACGATGATTGACAGTCTTTGGTTATTTCTTTTCAGTATTTATTCTGACTCTCTCTCTGCTCAACCTCAGGAAAGGTCCAGAGTTGTTCCCGTGCGCTCCTCTTCAGAATACGGCCACCGCCCTGTTCCCGCCCTCTACCTGCCGGGCCGGCAGCACGCCCGCGTGGCCTGCATAAAGGCCGAATTTTTCAGGAAAAACGGGATCATGTGGAATGTGGCAGAAGGATACGGATCAGTGGTCCCCATTTGAAAGGCTGAAGTCTCCCAGCGATCCCAGAGATCAAAGCGTGTGTCCTCGCTGTAAAAGCATTTATTAATAAAACCAGCAGTGCGGTGTGTAGATTTCAGTGTACTTAATTGATCTGTATTAAAGAAAAACAAGATCATTTAATTAGATGACATTCATTTATGATGTATTACTGTTATATGCTGGCAGTTATCGAGACAAATACTTATTGTCAGTGAAATTTCAGAAAATATGTAGACAGTGACATTTTCCTGGAAGCTCAAGCTTTGAGACTGAAATCGCTTCATCAGTATGAGCGTCATTTAAATGTTCAGGTGGTACAGACGGTCTATAAATCAAAAAAATGTCTTCCAGTTATTGCAGCTCAATTTTGCATGAGATCAAGTCCGGATGTTCAGATTCAGTCTAATGGCTGTTTTTGTTACGAGACTGAATGTTGTGGATGACAGACACAATATGAATTGTTAAACCGACAGGAGGGACTGAGATTCATTTACACAGGTGTAGAAGTCAGTAAAAAAATTGCTTTAGCCATATTGAGCATGTATTCATATTCATATCTGCCTTCATACGTTGCCTGCATTTGATCTCTCTCATGCAGCAGATTCGTGTTACCTCGCCTTATAGAAACAGTTCTGTTTGCGCATCACTAACCTCTTTGATTTTCTCTGGGATTATTTTTGAGTATAAATTCTGAACCCACGCAACTGAGACCAGCCTCCTACATAATAGGATGTTTGTGAGGCACTGACATCTCTCATTTGCCTCAGCCTTTGTACTCTGGCAGAAATAGACCTTTTTATTCTTAGACACGATACAGTGTTTGAATCTGTTTTGGTGTTTGAGCCGCAGTGTTTATCTAAGAGGGCTGGGAGGTAATAAATGTGGCGTTTCAAAAGTAGACAGAGCAAAACAGCTGAGTAAAATGACAAAGATGGCATACAAATTAGTATTTGGTAATGAAAGCCTTTGTTAAACGCTTTCACACCACAGTTAGAGATGGGAATTGATAGATATTATTGATATCCCTTTATCAATTCAGCTTACCGGCTCTTTCCGGCTCAATCTGCAATTGAGCGCCTCTAAAGGTTCCTTAGTAGTGTTAGAGCTTGTTAGGTTACATGTCAAAATGTGTTAACTTTTCCCCTTTGTCCTGTCTCTGTGCTAAGCTAAGCTAAGATAAGCTAAGCTGGCCGATGGCTATAGTCTTTGTTAGATAAAGCATGATCATACTCGAGACAAAGATGCTGTGCGTACGGGAGCGTCTGTATTAGTCATGCTGCTGCATGTTTGGTCTCGACAATAAACACGTCTGCCAAATGAAACCGTCTCCAGTCGTTCAGACTCACCATCTTCCTCACTATCATCCACCAAGCTTTTGAGTTATTGCAATGTTTGTGGAGACTGTGATCAGTCTGTCATGGTGCGCTCAAACAAACACACGCAGGAAGAGGACGTCAATTTATATACAAATGTTTAATGAATAACAAAAGGATGGCAGTGAACATTTACACACATTGCTGTTTGGTTTGGTTCCAGATGGATTATAAAAAAGAAACTTTCCTCTTGAATCCTGTGCCTGAGTCCTCCTACTCGTGACTGGGACACAAACACAGCTCTAAAGCTATAAATACAATTCACAGGTTTTGGCAAACTACCCATCACACTAGCGATTTGTTGGCATCGACTGCTCTATATGACAATGAACTATTGTAACATCCATTTAGAATAAAATGGAACAAACCGGCTCACGGTCCCGACCAGGCGGATATAAAAAAAAAAAAGCACAGCTCGACAAGGCAGCTCAGTTTGCTCGAGTGTAAGGCTCTGAAGCGCTGCAACACTGGCATCACTAATTAGCTCCACACCACTACTTTTGTACAGACGGGTGACTGCGATCCTTGAGAGCTGCGCTAATTTAGCAAACCTCTCTTTAGTCAGGCACTCCTTTAGACAGTGAAGAGACTCCTCGGCGCAAAGTCCTTGTTACACTTGAGATGTGAAGACCATCCAGAATGCAGTGTTGAAGGACTCTGGCGGTGTGCCTCGGCCCTGCTCTACAATGTGTTGCTAAAGACAAAACTGGTTCTCGACAATTGTCTATCCATCGTACTGCTGGCTTCTGGTAATGGGTTTTAGTTACGGAGCATGACAAATCACTTCTACGGCCACTTTGTGTGTGTGATTGTGTTCTCGAGTCTTATTTGTTCAGTTAGTGTGGCATGCTCAAGGCATCACGGTCCCTTGTGACAGAGATCGGGTCATCTCTGTGTGAACAAAGTAAGTCTTCAGATCGCCTTTGCCCTTCACGTTGATGATGCCACGACATGAACACATGTACCCTAGTGTTGATAATATACGACTCGTCTCCTCTGTTACCTGTGCGGAAAGAAACAAACGTGACCAGAATAAGAATTTCGCTGGCAAGACGGAAAGCCAAGCACTTGTATTTAATCCCACCTGTATTTTTCCCAGTATCCCGGTGGTCTCCATCCTACTGGCCACGTTCACGCTGTTTCCCCAGATGTCATACTGAGGTTTCTGGGCCCCAATAACTCCTGCAATCACTGGCCCATGGTTTATCCCTAGAAGATAAATAAAAATCACAACAATCACATTTCTGACTCAGCTTTTGGAAAGGAGATTACATCCACGCTCATATTTATGCCGCGAGGACCAACCGATTCTGAGCCTGAAGTCGTTGAAGGAGTGCTTGTTGATGACGTCCAGCTTCCCCACAAGAGCAAAGGCAAACTCCACCATGGTGCCAATGTGCATGTACTGTCTGTCATGTTCCTGAAGGGAAGTGCAGAGGAGGAAAATAACAAGTTAAAGGTGTGCTCTGACCCATGTTCAGACCTCAATACGTCAAATTAACAGTAATAATTTAGGGGTGACTGTAAATATATAAAACCTTTTTAATATAAAACATATTCAAATTCGATTCTGAAACACAGGCAGCCAATGCAGAGACTTTAAAATCGTTGGAATATTGTAATGTGATTACCGGTTTTATTGTACCAAATTGATTTTAAACTTACTGGCTTTTATTTATTATAACCTTTTATAATTGTATGGCCAAGTTTAACTAAGTTATAGCTAATAAATATGCTTGGCTGTGATTGTGATTTTAGGCGACAAGTGGAATAATTGAGAAACCTTTTCTGCATGAAACGAACCAGGAATTTCGAGCAGTACACTTGCCGCTCTTATCATCGCGAAAATGCAGCAGTGTTCAGCTTGATAGGCCTAACAACAGTAACTTACGTGCATGGGGTTTAGTGACCAGTCTATTTCCCACCCATCAAGGGGATTTCTCCTTAAAAACAACATGCTGTCACATTTATGAGTGATGATTTGCCTCCAGTGATATATTCAAATGAGCCTAGTAATGAGTAACTGAGGCTCGGATGAAAGCTTCCAAATGTATTTGGACAGCAATGATTGCTTTGACGCTTCACCCCTTCAGTCTTTGCTTCTTGTGTTACAAAATATGACTCCCGGACAATAGGAGCTTTAACTTCGCAGTGAGCCTAGAGGTCGTGTGATGTGTCTGCATGTGCACGCGGGTGTGTAAAAGCATGCCTGTGCACAGTCGGGTCCCGGAGTCACATTGAGTCCAGTCGCAGCCATGTAGGTGCTGCCGATGGTCTTTATCTTCTCCACCCCGCTGAACTTGGGTTTGGACAGCAGCTGCGGACGCATGAAGAATACAGCAGATAACATAACGTACGTGCCACATTAGAGAATAACCACCCAGTGTGGCTGCTTCTCAGAAAAAACAGTCATAGGATATATATCTTTTTCCTCTGGATTATCAGAGCGAGAGGAGTTTACCTCATCAAAGTCTGCTATGATCTCGTTGAGGAGACGGAGGCACTCCAGTCCTTCCTTATTGACATCCGACTCGGTGTAAAACTCTTTGAAGTCTGGGATGGAGGCGAACATCACACACACCGAGTCGTATGACTGATGATAAAGGTCCTGATAACAAGCAAGAAGAAGTTAAGAGCTGGATGTGTTGCATCGTTCGAGCACTGGTTAATGATGAATGATCTGTAGTTTCAATGAGCCCGGACCACAGGAAGAAGATCTATGAGCTGAATACCTAACGCCGAACAATGACACTGACTCTTTAAATAAATAAAATGAAACTTTAATCATCTCCGTGAGGACACTGGGTCAACGCAGCGGCAAAATAGTAACGGCATTCATCAAAGGGGAGACAGGGAGTAAGATGGATGTTAGAATAGAGGAAATAAAGGTACAGAGCACGGGCCAAAAATCTACAGCACTGGCAGGAATTAATGAGATATATAGGGAAAGAAAGTATGTTAGGCAAGTAGGCTACATCAATTACAGCATGTATGCAGGGACAGTGTGCAACAGGAGCAGAGCATGAAGAGTGAAACAGAGAAAATGTGTTCATTAAATGCTCCATGCAGCACGTAGCCGAGAAAACAATGTACTGACAGCACATACAGAACAAACAGATTCAGCGTGAATACACAGATTTGTTATTCCTGACAGTTTAATGAGAAGACCAATACCTCAGCAGCCACTTAGCTTAGCTTAGCACAAAGAATGGAAACAGAGGGAAACACCTAGCCTAACCCGAAAAGCGAACGACAAATTGTGATTTCACTAACGGAGGAACCCCAAAGGTCACGTCGTGACTGCGATGCTTCCACGTGACTTCAAAGGACCGACAGACTTTGTCGACTTTTTTTAAATTTTGAAAATCAACGGGCTTCTCTACGCCGTTTCTGCGTCTGACTTCCAGCCCAGCTCGAGTCGCCCTGTGCAGATTGACGTGGGCTGCTTGCGGCGTACATCAAAATATGTATTCACTGCGGAGCCGAGCTTTGAAACTTTTGACTAGAGCGGCCACGATTAGCTCCGACTGCCATCACGGAATGTGCCGCATCCGTGCCCAGAGGAATTTGGCCCTAAGGGTTATGTGATGGACGGTTTCTTTGCTAGGCAGCGTCATTTTCTGAAGTCTATGCTGGTTGCCTGGCAACCTCATCCTGACGATGAGAGCTACTTACAATGCAGCCAACAGTGTAAGCATATTTCTCAAAAAATCCAACTGTTCCTTTAATACTTAAATAAAACATGAAAGCTAAGTACCACAACTCAACATAAATATTAATACTCTACGTCTGTTTTTTCTTGGGAATTCACCTCATTTTTCCAGTTGCGTCCCAGGAAGTGTTCGGCGACGTGAGCAGGTAGAACGTTCTCCAGCAGCACCCGGTTGAGGTTCTCCATGGTTTCGATCTCCTCGCACTCCCTCTTGAATTTGTCCCTCCACAGGAAGTCCAACCTACAGTAATATTCATTCTGTTACAGGAGGACACAGAGTAAAGAGACACCTGCGTCATTCGCGCTCAGCACTCTGCTCCAAAGCTACAGGCCACAGAGGAAACCTGCACCAAAAAAAAAAAAAAAAAAAAGACAAGAAACCTGGAAATGTTGTCATTTTGATTTGGACTGGAGGGGACATTCGTCTGTGATATGAGAGTGTTTCTTAGAGAGAGGCTGCTTTCTTTCTGTTTTAATCATTGCCACTAGACAGAAACTGTACGGGATTTCTGGGATAAACCAACTGAAACTAAAGGGCTCGCTTGGTATTCGTGGAAAATTAATGTCCCGATAAGTTGACAGCGAAACACTGCCGCTCTCACTGCTCAAGGAAATAGTAAGTAGGCAGGAGTATTTTGCATAAAAGATAGCCATAACTTATTTTTTAAAAATGTTTTGATTATTAAAGCTTGAGGGAGCTTTCTATCCACATCCTCCGAGTGTGTGTTCGTGCATCATGCTGGCTCCCCTGAACACAGCATCGTTATGCTTGTATATATTTGAAAGCTTCGGGCTACCTGTGGGCTGGCCCCTAAACGTGTGGATGTGTGTGGGAGTCAGTCTCCTGTGAGCTATATTTCATGTGTGTAGTTAGCAGTCTGCGTGATCAATGCGTGCACCGAATATTCTTCCCCTTGAGATTAAAGTATGGTGCCAATTTAGGAGGTTCCACCAGTGTAGGCCTGAGATGTAGTGCCATAGTGTTGATAGCCTGAGGCTAAAATAGAAATACAGACAAGCTCCCAGCCCTCTAAGGATAGTTAGTCTGAACCATTCGTGCATGTGTACGTACTGTATGTGTATGTACAGTTTGAGAGGAGCGCCGAGGCCTCCAGGAATCTAGAAAGTAGGCCAGAGGAAACGAAGCTCATTCCAGATGCCTTTTGAGAAACCAGCTAACAAGCCTGTAAATGAGCTTTGCTCCGTCGTGCATCTGTTCTTGAGGGATGAATTACAGATGCCTTCGTTCTCCTAACCTGCTTTTTCCTCCCTCTGACTAAATGGTTAGAAATGGGCTCGTTAGGGTTGACGCTCAACATTTTTTGCAAGGCAAATTTGTTAATAGAAGACTAAAAGCATGCAAAGTAGATGCTCCTAGGCCTATGCCCTCGTAGCCACGCGCGGATTTGCGTATTTGCGCATCAAGGGGCCTCTGATGACGCCGCTTTTGACACCTTTTGACCTGTTTCTAAAATTATGTTGATGACAATTGATTAAGCATTTCACAGCACAGATTTATTCCCAAACAGCTGGTAGGACAAACTCAGTTCATCCTGAAAGACCTTGAGCTCGGCCTGGAATAAGATACGACAGTAACAAAGAGTTTACCACAGCAAAGTTGCGTTTCCAAAACAAACCATCCCTTCTGGTGACTGACCCAGAATGAGAACAACACATGGAGCTGTTTGGACCAACTGTAGCTCTCATGGGAGCCCCTGTTATGGGTACAAAAACCCTTGGGGGGAGTCTTTCTGTCCAGAACATCTGTTTTGGGGTCAGAGCTGATGGATGATACCCCAAAAAAGATAAAACATGCAGAACCAAATCTGTGTCAGCTGAGTTTAGCTCTCATATGAAGTGAGGGTGGTGGTGATGGAGGCAGTGGGCCAGGCTGACTGCTCCGCTGCTATAAAACGTCCATCTGAACAAGAATATTATGACCGGTGAGAAAACCGAGCCAAATGTTTGAACGCAGGCTTCCAAATGTTGTTCTGGGGAGGAGTGAAGATCATTTCGAAGGCACTCGCATCAAGTCTAATGAAAGTAAAACAAGATTCTGCTACGGCGCTGAGAGGTCTAATAAGATGGGTTCAACTGCAGTGAATGACCACGGTAACTTATGTTGAAAATATAAGCTATTTAGGCAATATCACATGGGAAGGAGTGAATATCAGCACGACTGTGATTCGGTTGTCAGTTGCTCTGTTGCCAAGCAATACATCAGTATTTTCCCGAACAGTAGCTTGACAGATTTGATCTATACGTGTTACCATGTCTCAGTCAGACGTTAATATTTTTGAGACTTTTTTAGTTTGTCTAGGTCGGCTGATGTCGAGCACACCTGGACGTCTGCGCTGAAGTATCCGGGTTTCCTTCCTTCCTTTCATCCTCTCCTGATGAGCATTCATTGTTTAAGTCAAATTAGCGGACAATATGTTCATATTACGCGGCGCAACGTCTGTTACAATTCAAGACAAATTTAGAAGTTTAGTTCAAAAGTGCTACTGACCTGCCTGGCTAACACCAGTAGTGTGATGAAGAAGATGAAAAGAGACACGGAGCCCATCGTCTTTAGATCCTTCAGCACTCCTGGTCTGCGCACACACAGAGAGAGAGAATACAATTATCACATGTTGGCTGTCTGGTGCGAACGCCTGGTGAGATTGTATAATCAACAAATCCTATGCAGAAAACAAAAACAAGTGTTGTCTGTGTCACCTGATATATCTCTTCCCTCTGTGCCATCGTTGTCTAAAAGTTATTTTGAGATTACTTATTTTGAGTCAGTCCAATTTATGCCGTCATGCTCCCATAAATACTCATTAGCTCAGTGTGGTACTGTTGCATCTTTTATTATTATTGTTATTATCTGTGAACTTATTACATTACTGCCAATTATGTAGTTTTTCCAGCCCTCCTGACAACTTTTCATTTTCAATTAATTTTAATACTCTTTATGAAAATCAATTTAGACTCATCATATCTGATTTTATTACTGCAATGTGCGGTAATAATGTGTGTTCTACAGGCTGAGCGTCATTACCATGAACACTGAAGCAGACATCGCAAGGACAGATTTCCAATCTCTGCTGCTCTGTACTGTAGATTAGATTTTAGGAAAAACACACAGTAATTATGATCCCATGAAAAATCTCTGGTATGGCCTTTTTCATAGTTACCTGTCTCTGTTTATTGATGTGCATGTACAGAACGGGGTGTTCTCCTTTAATACCGTACGATTCAGCTCATAACAGCCTTTGTTTTTCATTCATTTTGCACTGAATAAACAGATCATATGTTGACATCAAGTGGCAACCTCCGTGGCTGGAAGTGCAAAAAAACTGCAGTTCCTTGAACGGCCACTAGAAGCTGGCTGCAGAACAAGACAATCTCCATAAGCCCCCATGTTAAAATGTCAAACTTCACAGCAGAAATAAACATGTTTACAGCCTGGTACAAAAAACAAGTTTGGTCTATATTTGACCTCTTCATGACCGCTGTACTGAATCTATAAAATCTGAATTTTTATAGACCTCACCTGTTTATATTAAGGCTTAAAGTTAGGCATAATTAAGCGCCAGGCCGCTTTGTTTGACAGATGGCTCGTTTGAGCACCCAGGCGTCATTCGGCCACTCATGATCCACGTCTTTGACAATTTTTAGCTACCAAAATGGCGGTGGCCAGAACCACCATACTCAAGAAGATGCTTGTCAAGAAACAAAACTAATTTAACAGGCAGTCCTGGTTCTCAGTTATTCTTATTTATACGTCCCAGTGCTTTGGAAACAACAGCGATATGCTCTTCATGTTAATAAAGTCAAATCAGGAAAGAGAAACCAGGGCAGAAATATGGGAAAGTTTTCTTCTCAGTGCTCTGAAAACATTTTCCATAATGGGATTTTTCAGCGGTGAGACTCCAGGCTGTCAGTCAGATGAATTCGGCTCCATCAACACAAACTGCTGTATCTCATTCTGCCACTCATCGCCCTCCTCTCCAAGGGTTACACTTGATCGACAGTCATATGCTACTTCTGCAATACTCTTTCCCTCAAGACCAGGGTCCAGTCTCATTAGACATTTTAATGGGCTCTGCTCAGCTGATGCAAGCAGGCTGCAGGGTCAGAGGGGGGCAGAGAGTTACTAACAGACAGCATTGACCTTAAGTGGGCCTAATAATTGTTTCATTACTGCCTAGAGTAGAGAGGAGAGTGTGTGTATGTGTGTGTATGTAGAGTTTGCGGGTACCTATCAAGTGTCGCGGTGGGGTACAGGGCTTTGTTAAATCCGTCCAGCAGGGAGGCGTGTGTCTGGAGGATGATGATGTTGTAGATCACCACGGCAACCAGCATCACCACCATTTTCAGCTCGTAGTTGATCCTCAGGAACACTGAGCACGACACCAGGCCCAGTATACAGCAGTAGATGAAGTACTGGAGACAGGAAGAGAGTAAGAGACGCGGTGTCTTATAAAACACATACCGACATGAGAATATTCTTACACAACAAAGACGTTTTGTTTATGTAACCTCCAAAGAATGATTCTGTAAGGCCTCCATGCTCGAACAAACAGGACATTGAATAAAAGCTTTACAGCCTGACATAAATTATCTTAGTTCCTCTGTAGTGATTTTTTTTTTTTTGCCTTTGATGTGAAGCTATGTTCTCATCTTAATAGATTTGAAACAGCCATACAAAAGTTTCCTTGTGAAACTTGGGGGAAAAAACTGACACGGCTGTTTTCTTTGAATTGTTTTTCTTTTATGGTAAAGAGATATGACAGCGAGCACTGTGGAACGTTGCTTCAGCAAATGGCTGCAGGCAGTGGGTTTGGATCCTGTGGTCACACCAACATGTGAGCAATATATGTCTATTTAAAGTTAAAGAAGAAAATGTCTGAATGAATGTGAATGTTGTGACGTAGGCTGGAGCAAAGAAAGCTAAAAACACATGAACACAACTCATTGGAGCTGTTTTTTTTTACTTGTGGTCATTAATTTGATTACATATTCACCTTCTGTCCATCTCATGCTGTTGACCATCCCCCTATTGAACTTACCGGCAGGTAAAACTTGTTTTCTCCCGCGTTTTCCTCCTGGGAGTCCAACGCGCTGTCGTTAGTTAGATTCACAGGCGGAGTAGTTATCAGGACTTCGGGCTGGGAAGTTGTCAGGACGTCCTCTGTGGATCCTCCAGGATCCTCGGCGAAAAACTAACAAAGAAAACAGAAACGATGGGGGACAAAAAGAGTGGCCAGAAATGATTTAAATTATGTTTATGATGTGAAGATTTGAAGTTACTAAGTTTACCAATCTGACTAAAGCTGCATGTTTCACGTGACAATGAACTTTATCCAATATTCTTGTTTCTGTACAGAAATATGCTGTCTCTAATGGGTCAGTATTCTACTATTCTTCCCCTTCAATACTGCCTTTTTTATTTGTTTGCTTTTTACTTGCTTTGTTTGTTAAAAGGAAAAATGTTCAATAGAAAATAAAAAAGAAAACAACTAAGATCATTATTATTCATATAAATGAACCCACTCCATACTGTCCTTCACATAGTTTACATGATTATGATGTTCAAAAACCTCAGCGGACTTCTTAGCATATTGTATGACCATGCCCATCTACACATTTCTCAAAACTTTCTTGCAATAAATTGCATTAGAATGACATCGATACGATCCATGATTCAACATATACGTTGCATATGCACATAAATAATTATAAGTAAACAAATAATGTTTGTTCTTTTTTTTCTCTGCTGCCTGATTTGACATTACCTAACCTGATTGTTTCAAGTCTTCCAGGCCGTGCATGTGAATCCATTACTATCGCACGCACGTAATACACATACTACTCACGTCGTCATTAGGTAAAGAAAGTTGACAAGCAGTAGGAAACGGGCAGCACAAATGACATAAACAAGCCTTGTGAGAACATACTCTGGATAGAAGCTGTTTGGCAGGGCACCTAACAAGCACTAAATCATTATTTCACTGTGACACCCATGCACGCAAACAGAGAGCAACAGTCATAAGACTTTGTGTTTCATGCTAAATTTGTACAGCAATTATAAACGAGTGTGATGCACAACCTTGCAAAGTATGACATCATACTTTTAATGCCTCGTTATGAGACAACATAATGCATTTTGGCTTAAGCAAACTTTTATATTGCATAATGCGCAAGTGCTGTATTTAGCAGGTGTGTACGTCATTGCACGTGTCACCCTTGGCGTCATAATCACGCTGTAGCAATGAAGCGGATACACATTTAACCCAGAGAGCCTCGTGTTGGTGTAAATGCTGAGCGTGAACAGTATCTCAGGAGGTCTTATTGGCTGCATTTCCTTCCCAATGTGACCTAAATTAAATTAGACAATCGCAAATAAGTCGTCCACGGCTTCTGCACCTGTAAACGGTTTCTCACCATGTTGAACACGGCCATCACCAGTATGAGCGCAGTGGTCGTCATGGTGAGGACCAATCGCAGCCAGGGATTGTTGGTGACGATGATGCGGGAGGAAGTGGGGAACCAGGTTAGGGAGCAGAAGGACCCCTTCCTTCCCTGCTGAAGGTGCAAAGAAACAGAGAGGGACATTCAGGAAACATTGTACAGCTCAGAGTGAAATCTCTTCCCGCTCACTCTAGAAAATAACACTCCTCTGGGGACGTTGTGGTCTCTCTTGTGACTCAAATGAAGATACTGATCACCAGGCAATCACAATCAGGGGAAATCACATTGGTTATTTTTGCAGCTCAGGCCTTATTCGATCTCACTACATCTCCGCAAATGAATTCAAAGCCTGAAATTGTAGGACTGAGGCTCATCTGTCGCACGCATGCCATAAATGGAGGCGTTTCATTAAAAATCTTCTGGAGACGTGAAATTACTTTTACTTACTTTTTGAAAACGCATTATGCCTCTTCCTGTTTCTATTCTGAGATATACAGATGAGTGTTAGCTTCTTGTTTCTCGCCTCTTAGGACACCATGTCCATACTTGAGCATTAGCTCTCACACCTGGACTGACTCCTTGGTTTTGTGACACTGTCCAGATGAGCAAAAGTCAATATTTAACATTTGTTTTTTTTCCCAAACTGAGTGAGGATTCATGAGGACATAAAAAGCTAATATTGCCTTTTGTTTCCTGTTTAACGGCACACAGCGTATGTTTTACATCTCTCTCTCTCTCTCTGTTTAACAGATTATCTGTCTGCCGGTTGCGGCCGTGCTTTCTTCTTAGCTAAGCTCATTTCACTTGAAAAGACTTTCATTTTTTTTCCAAGAAATGATTTGATCACAATGGCCATGTCATGCACTCTTTCACAGATGAACAGAGCAGAGCATAATATGCTCCATTAATAATAACTTACTAGGGCATGGAGCTGCGGTACACACACACATAGGTGTATGTTCGACGCGGCTTCTCGTTCGTCAATTGTGTGGTCTTTCACCAGTGACCACTTCAGATTTTATTGTTTAGCGTTCATTAGTACAAACCCATCAAACATGACCTCTCCGCCTCTCTGTGTTCCCGTTGTATAAAGCTGGCATCTGGGTCAGATCTGCGCTTATTGATAACTCTTCATTAATCATAAGCGACCCACTTACTAGGAGATAATACCCTCTCTTGAGAAGCAAAAGGGTACTCTTAGGGTGAAAAATCAGTTATTGATTGTCCATAAAACATTTGTGACAGGTAGCCTCGCTCCAGAAGCTTGTAAATAACGCCCAGCCCTCCACTTGCGCTGGAAAACAAACAACGGCTGCGAATTGATGGATGAACTATCGCACGGAGGAGGATAAAATTCAGCTCCAATGGCTGCGGCTGATATCGTGTTCAAACAGCTACAACTAAATGCTGTTATAGATAAATCAGTTACAGCTTTATATTTCAAATAGTCCTTGGAGGAAAAAAAAAAAGTTGCGCTTGTGTGTTATGAAGAACACGCAGAAGGTGAGTATCGACTCTGACATGAAGAATCTCGATCCAAATAGTTTTTCAATAGATCTTTTTCTTTTGACCATTGTTGTTGTGAAATGGGGCTCTCTATCTTGTTAGGCAGTACCTTGGGAACAGATTCCTTTCACACGTAAAGGATGGATCGTGGTCTATTGCGCGCCTGGTCGACAGGTGTAAAGAGATTCATTCATGTGAAAGAAAAGGAAAGGCTGAATTACCACACTCGCTGCATGAGCATGTTTTGGTCGTGGAGAGTCCACGTGAGACTGGACACAATGTGAAATGACACGTCTTTATACTTAAGCCACAGATGGAGGCCAAATCACAAAGAGTTGAGACTATTACCACCTCAATAACGGATGAAATGTCAGCGACTACAACAGAATGTCTATAGAGAAAAAAAACATAAAGGATTGAGATGAGGAATGCAAAATTAGGATTATTCAACATGTTCTTCTTCTTCTTTTTTTTTTTACAGCAGCTTTAAAATTGAACGTAAAAACTTAACGGCCATATCGTTTCTGAAAGGTCAATATTTTATCTTGTGATGGTACAGCAGTTAAACATGTCCAGAGGGGGTGTTGTGGGCTGCTTACAATCGACTCCATGATTTCCACGGTCATAAAAGACTTTAAGTGGGAAAGAATGCATAAAATCATATTCTGGAACATTAAAGGTCAGATGCTGATTAATGCTATAAATACAGAGATACTGAATGAATTTTATACCATGTATAGTTTCTACAAGACATACACTGATCAGCCATAACATTATTGTTTATCTCGTTACATAGCACCTGTCAGTGAGAGAGAGTATTAAGCATCAAGAGAGCACTTTGTCGAAGTCAACGCGTTAGAAGCGGGAAAAATGGGCAAGCATGAGGATTTGAGTGACTTTGACAAGGGCGAGATGACCGGGTCAGAGCGTCTCTAAAACTGCACCTCTTGTGGGGTGTTACCAGTCTGCAGTGGTCAGTACCTTTCAAAAGTGGTCCAAGGAAGGAAAAGCGGTGAACCGGCAACAGGGTCACTGGCCAACTGATGTGTGTGGGGACTGAAGACTGGTCTGTGTAGTAGTTTGAGCTACTGTAGCTGATATTGCCAAAAAAGACCAGGCATCGGCACATACAGTGTATCGCAGTGTGGTGCCCTAAGCAGGATAATGTGCCCTGCCACAAAGCATTAATGGGTCAGGAATTGTTTAAAGAACACAGCAGCGAGTTTAAGGTGTTGACTTGACCTCCCCAGATCTCACTCCAAGTGGGATGTGATGGACAAACGAGTCCGATCCATGAAGGCCCCACATCATAACTTACAAGACTTAAAGGATCTGCTGCTATGTATTGGTACCGACCAACAGTTACAGTATCTCTGACCATTTCTCTGTGTTTTTAGTACAACTTATCATGTTTTGTGTGCAAACACAGACTTATTATAGAATTATTATTATTACTTTTTTCAGTTATACAGACTACGACTCTCTTGTTTACACTCCAAAACAGCTGTTTGCGCTAGAAGAAGATGGGGATGCAGAGCTGGATCTACAGAAGAGACGCTACAAACCATGTGTACCATCTGTTATCATGGGGGAGCTCAAGATCTTCCCCAAATAAGAAGGCTACAGAGGAAGCATCAAGAGTGTAGCAGTGTTGTGGCTGGAGTAACTTGGCAGACATGAAAGAGCAAAGACCAATTTCTTTCCTAAAATATCTTATGGTATATTATCAAGACGTGGTACAGTTTGGGCAAACTGGGCATATATATTGATGTATATATCAATGTATATATCAATATATAAATGCAGGCAACTCTCAGGAAACTGTCATTCAACTTTCAAGCGTTCATAAAATAGTATTGGTTAATGATATCAACCTGTATGAACATGACGGTGTCGTCAGCGTACAGACGAAGACCACTGAATTTATATACAAAAGAAAAAGAAAAGGCACTTTCATATTTTTGTCTCAAACGTGTGCATGCAATTGTGTGCATGAGTGTGTGTATTCGCTGATGAATCCATACAAACCCACCAGAATGTGACCAGCGAAGCAAAGGAGCAGGATCAAAGCCAACAGCAGGAATGCCAGGCCAAAGGAGATCCCCAGCACAGCAGTTCTGCAACACACACACAGACACACATTACTTCAACACTGCTTGGCACCTCTCGGCCCTCTGCAGTGCCATCCAGGGCAATAAATGTAATGAATGCTCTAATGTATTCTCCCTCAGACCTGCAATTCATTTACATTAAGTAAGCATTACAGTGGATTGTACAGCGGCATATTGTATGTGCTTCATAATGCACTTCCATTAATACATCACTTTGTTGAGGAGGGAGACACAGTTCGGCTGATTTAAAGATCTCGGCCATAAAACAGATGATGTCATGTCTAAATGTGCAGGGCGATGCTGCGACAAACGGAGCAAAGATGAAGAGAGAGCGAGAGAGAGAAATGTGAATTAGGCAATCAATAGCTTCTCAGAAGCTGAATTACACCTTTGGTTCCCAGAGGCAGTAAATTAGCATGACTGTGAATTCCTCTCCTCGCCATTAAAAAGAGACACCACACTTTGATTCACCTGATCTATAATCACTACCAGACATGGTGCCCTTTCATCTCGATCTGCTTTTTAGCATTCTGCCTCGTGCCCTCCTGCCTCTTTCATTTCGGCGGAGGCTTGTTGACGAGACAGCTGGCGTCAAATGGCTTTTTCACACCAGCCCGCTGCCACAGCTGGAGTTTACCAACGCTACGGGGGGAATGCGTACTGTAAATGCTGTGAAGGGTTGCAGACTTACTTGGGCAAGACGAGGATTTGCACTATGAATATACAGCAGAATATGAGGCAGGCGCAGGTGACATAGTACTTGAAGGCTGGTAATGTTGTGGATCTGTACTGTTGAGAGAAGATAAGGCAAAAAAAAAAATGTTGTAAGTGAAAATTGTGTAAGATGTGTTAAGGTAATATACGAGACTATAAGGCTGTGCATGCAGCCTCTATAATGACGTCTGCTTCACTCACAACTAAACAACTTAATCGTTTCCCTGGTGAACAATGCAGGATGCTGAGGGTGCTGGTTTCTATTCATTTGCCTACCTCTTTTTCCAGAGCTTTGTTGTGAAAGAACAATGAGATCCTCTGGATGTCTTCAGACTTCAGCCACTGCCTGGAGACACAAATGAAACATTAAAAAAAAAACACAAAGAGGGACCAGACTCTGGATTTTGTTACGTGGTATCTGAAAACTGCTCTGTAACTCTTCACGACGCTGTAATGAGCCAAATATTAAATGTGTGAATTCAATGCTGTTTTTGGTCTTTATTACTTATTAACGTAGCTACGATTTTCTGAAATGGGAAAACACAGCAACACATTTTCAAGTGAATGAAGCCAGAGAGCTTTTTCTTGTTTCATTAATAACAAAACAGATGGATTCATTCTGACTCTTTAGAGGTAAAATACATTCAAAACAGTGAGCAGCTGGAAAAAAAATGATGGCCATTCATAGTTTTGTCAAATGTTATTTGTGGAAAACTTTACAGTCCAAAGTTGCTGTGTAAAAATGAAGAAAAATGAAAATGAAGTGGGAGGTTGTTATGATTCAGTATATAATAATTAACTCCTGAAGATGCCTCTTCTGATTTAATGTTTTACCTGCTACCAGAAAGGCCGTTATCTGAAGTGACTGTTTTACCGATGCTACGGGGGGGAATGCGCGAGTGTGAAGCATAATGCAGAAATTTGTGCAGCAGACACGATGCTTACTTCTGCGAGTTGATGCCGTCGATGGTGCGAATCATTCGCTCATTGAGTTCCTCCTCAAACCGCCTCCTTTGAGATTTGGACCTGAGATGAAGGTGAGGGGAGAACAGATTTAAACTTCAGAAGAGAATAAATTAAAAAAAAAAAGACAGAGTGATGAAATGTGTCAAGATTAGAAATGGACCTTTCTCGTCTCTGGAAGTGGTACTGCCCCATGGGAACGTCCTGAAACAGAAATCAGACCATTCATCTACCAAAGATTGATCTGCATCCGTGTGTGGTATTTTTGTGTGTGTGTGTTTGAAAGACAGGAAACTTACAGTTGTGTTGATCTTGCCATTGTCTGTGGTCATGCTGTCTCGATGGTGGAGGTTGGCGAAGGGTTTGGCGGCGCCCCAGGACTCCAGATATCGGGTCATTCTGACAGACGCCCTCATCTTCCCGCCGTCCAGCGAGGGACGAGAGCGCACACCCAACAGAGGGCTGTGCCTCTCAGTCTGAGGAAACCAACAAGAACAGAGAAGGACACAGGAGTGGGATCAGAGTGACCGTATGTAGATTTTAGGACTGAAAGATAACACATAACAGAGAGAAAGTGAGACCACATAGGTTAACATCATATTAACTGTACACATTTTTATTACTGCCCAAGCTGAACAGTTCACGCTCACAGTCAGTGGGTGTAAAGTAATAAGGACTGTGGCACTGTGGAGACCGTAGTCAGTTGACAGCTCTTGACATCTGTGACCTGCCAGTCAATGTTTTGAGCTACTTATGCCACTTTTAGAGAATGATGCAGTTCTCCTTTTATTTTGCCATGAATGCTGAGTGCTCCTCTCTGGCAAACAACACACCACTTTACTGCTGACAGAAACACTGCCCCGCACTGAGCCATGAAAGTTGTTTTTATGGATATTTATGGAGAAAATGGAGCGGAGAGTAAAATCTAGAGGGGTTTGTCACATAATGCTCTTGATCGAGTCCTCTGGTGATTTATTTCAGGCATCGTGACTAACCAAACATGGCACAGAGCATGAGCCTGTAACATTTGGAATAGACACTGTCCGCAAAGTCCGACAGTGACAATCAGTGACAATGACAGTGGAGATGCCACCTCCTGCGACCTCCACCACCTCCATATTTGGCCTTGATCTCTTCCGGGGATTCTTGAAAATGTCACTGAGCACCTACAGCCTTTTTCCAATATCTGACAGGATATTGGAAAGCCATTTCCATGACAGTAAACACCGGGCAGAGTAGCAACTTGTCATATTCTGTAGATATTCTGAAGATAATTAAGCAATGTCACGTGAGAGGGAGTGATGTTTGACTCAATATCAGTGCGGCCATGATTGGGCCTGTGGCCACATGCTGAGGGTGATCACAGCACGCTGGTATTCAGTGAATGTCACGACTTCGAGTGGGATATTGCTTTTATACAAGCACCATTAGTTAACAGTAATGAGTGACAAGATTATGATTTGTTTATGTAATCATTGATTTGGCTCTGCCAAGATGAATAACACAAACTGCACTGGGACTGCACAGTTGCCAATCGACATATTAGCATTTTCTACGTGGACGTTGACTGCTGTCAGTTGATTAATGGTTGCGTCTTGATTGCTGGCAGTGACAGATCAGGTTTATCATAAGCTGATGATATTCCAATTATTAAACTACTTGTATAAATATGTTCATCTTTGTGGTGCAAACTTTGTCACAATCTAAGACAGATGATGACTGTTGTCATGTACTAACGGTGGTTCGAGCAGCTGTAAAGCTGAGTGATACGCTCTATCTCAGCCCGCTATTATTCAATCAGACAACTTGGTTGGATCTAATTGTTATATAATAATGTAATATTGTAAATGGACAAGTTATCACAGTACATATTACCCAGAATAAATCAGATCTCTCAAGTGTTCTCTGCTTTTATAAGTGGGATGCCAAAAAAAAGTTGAAAAACATGTAAACAGTGTGAGTGCCAATCCCATTAAATTCACGAATACACTGCAGTGAACAGAGAGTGCTATTAAACAGGCAGCCGATAACATTCAGCTTGCATGATTGCCCAAATAACCGCTAATTCAAATCTGGCAGAGTTACAACAATAGCTCGTGGGAACGTGTTGAAATATGTGATATATGGCACGTTTGTGGGACAGAAAATGTCATCACAGACAGATGATAATCACAAGAAAACGCGCTCCATCATTTAGGAACTTCTACGAAGCCCGGGTTTTGTGTTTTTCTTGCACAAAACCGTTCAAAGTGATGTGATTACTTTAAAGGAAAGCTACCAAGCCTTGGTCAAGGTCTTTGGAGAGGATTAAGAAGATGAAAACAAGAAGAGGAAACGGATCCCAAGAAGCCAGATTTAGAGGAATCGATGCTGAAAAGAGGCTGTGGCTTTTTGTGTCACAGAAGATGCACTGTAAAGCCCTTAATTCTCCAGGAGAGAGACGCGAACCCTGAGGTCTATGAAGCGAGCAGAAAGTGAACGCAGGACGCCTGAAGGAGGAGAAAAGGAAGGTCTTACTGCAGATATTTAAGGAGGTGGGTGCATCTTAGCCAAACTATGGAGGGATTAAGGAGGCAGAGGACTGTTAAGCGCGGTTTTTCATTTGCCAAGCCAAAAAGACTGAGCGCAGCCTGGATGCCAACAACATATTCTATATAGAGATGTTCTCGGCAGAGAAGTTCACAGAGGAGGCAGATCTCTTAAATGTCCTTAAGCGGCCCTTTATGTCCTGGTTTGACAGGAGGAGCTGCACTCATGTCTCAGGCCACTCGCATCGCCTCAAGCGGTAAGAAGGGATCCTCTCTGAGTAGAGAGATTGACTGAACGCCGGTGTTGTTCATTTGATAACATACTGTCATTGGTTCATAGCGCACTAATATTATTTCCCTATACTTGACATTGTCAGGATTGTTTAGCTGCCTGCTGTGCTCCTGGCAGGATGAAACTGTGGCGTGGGATTTTTTGTGTAACCTCCACATCGAAATGTTTGCAAAGCAGCGGTGCTGAAAATAGACCCTCACATTTTAGCATCATTATATCATCATGACATGAAGCAGGTACCGCTGCTGCAAACTGAAACTACTACTGTATGTGAATATTCAAACTGGATCGTAAACGATGTGTACTGGGTAATGTCCTTGTAAGCTTGACAGTTGAGGCTGATTGGGATGCTTTACTTTTTGCAGGTATTTCATTTTAAACCAAATTGTTCAAATTAAAGCTATTACAGTTTAGTCTTAGGGTACAATTTGAAAGCATCAGGCTCTTTCTAAATTGTGTTGTGTGGCATTGAGGAGGCTGCTGAGGGTGTGTCTATTTGTGCTGAATGCAACCGCTGTGAGACAATCAGGAAATAACTTTTTATTTCACTGATTAACCGGCTTTAGCGATGCCAGCGCTCCCTCACTCTCATTCACTGTCTTTGTCACTCAACCAATGCTCACTCTTTCAAACCACCGGGCATGAGCCAATTTGAACTTCTCTGTGTTGCCATTTTGTAGTGTTAATTGTGAACCAGACACAGATTTAGAAGCAAAACACAACAGGTAGAGTATCAGAGTTTAGTCAATAAATTCACTTGTATAGCCTCAGTTTCAGAGACATTTCAGGCTTGTGTTTTTCCAAAAGTTGGATCAGGCTCAACTTCTCTGCCACAGGTCGGTGTGTTTTTTCTCTACTGCCCTGGGGCCTGCACCGCTGCAGCTGAAACCTAGGTGGATATGAGTGTGTCTACGAAATTTCATTGCAATCCTCCGTTAATTAAGACATTTCACACCAAAAAAACAAATGTCAAACTCATGGTGGTGCTACATGAAAAATCAGGGCATCGCCATAGTAGGCTCCATCACCTGGGGACTGTGAATGTCTGTACAACAGTCCCTGACAATCCAAACAATAGCTGCAGAGATATTTCAGTCTGGATCAACAGTACTAACAAGGCTGAAAACTGTGTAGCCTGAGAAACAGTGTTTATTTTTACCCTATAAGTGACAATCACCCACATCCTCTGCTCTTTCTTGCGTTAGAGTAACCTATTCAGCTATGCATGTATGAAACCATGCAAGTGATTGTGTCTGACCTTGGGGTTGATGACTAGAAAGGTGACCACCCCATGTTCTTTCAGGTAGGAGTCTCGGCTCTGCCCGTCTCCAGGCTCCACTTTATACGAGCCCTTCAAGTGCTCCAACGTCACTGAAGAGATGTGGACCCTCCTGGAAATGAGACAGGAAGGGATAAGAGGACAGATGATGAGAGGTTAAGAGCTTGTGTCACTGTGCCATCAACAGGTCTATCAAACAAATGATTTCCTCTCCAGCTCTACAACTACACAAACCCGCAATTCTCTTTTTTTCCAGGATTTGTTTGTTACTCTTGAAAACAGAGGCATGGAGATGGAAATATGTATTTTTTAGATACCTTCCAGCGGGCGTGAAAGGACACAAACCATTAGCAGTCCAGTGAGACAGTGCGGCGACACTGGAGAGCTTATTTTCTGTGTAGCATACACATAACCACCTGGCCAATTTTCCCATGCTTGTTACAGCGTTAGACCTAATGGTCACATAACAAATATGGAGCTGATTGGTCAAACGAGATGGCTGTAATTGTTTAAAATGTTTATAACGGGGAAGAATTAGAACAGATACATCTCAGCGTTCCTTGTCAGTCTATAAACACGCTCATTTCCTGACGTAAAACAAGTTGGTAACGGGGCAAAGTGATTCATACCGTACACTTACATAAAAAATATTTGTGTTGATTTTGTTTGTTGGAGTTGCTGCAACACATCAATATGTTGCTCCCGCAGGTGTATCTTCATTTCTGGTTTACTGGGGTTGAGCCAACATTGATTTTAGACACTGACACTGATATGAATATTTCTTTTTAGGTTCATTTAGACTGTGATATATCAGGCTGAACATCTCTGCAGTTAAAAAGCGAAAAGAGCAACAACACACGTATTGAGCATTATTCTCTTTAAGTGTGAAAAAGCCTCTAATACAGCTGCTGAAACTCAAGATAATGATATTTTGGTAGTGCTGGCTGCTGGGACTTGTTCACTTCTACTTTAGGCCACATGGAACTGCAGTGGAGCAGATGGGAATTCACTGACTTGCTAAAGTGCAACTGAACATTAATCACTGGGAGGGCAGAAAGTGGTAGTCAATTCCCAAAGCATAACTTCCTGCCTGGATTACAAACTAAAACTGGCCACCTTGCAGGTACATCCCTCTTCTTTACAAACCGCACAATAATTACAAGAACTTGCAAAGCAGCACTGCAACTTCAGTGATATAAAGGTGAAACATCCCTTGACGTATGGGTTATATCTTACCCCGGCACGCCTCCTGCCTCCATATGGTTGGCTAGCGTCACGTCGTGCGACCACACGTCATACTGCCACTTCCGGAGGCCAATCACACCACACAGGACATTCCCAGAATGAACACCCACACGCATGTTGATATCGACGCCAGTGGCATCTCGGACCTTCCTGTGCAAAGTACAGAGCAGAAGAATTCATCTTTAAAGCTGGAGCTGGAGTTTGGATGTAGATGATCTATCTTAGCCAGATGATTAGCAGATGATTCACGTCTTTGCCAATTTTTAGATTAGTCGGGAAGCGGAAGAGGCAGGACTGCCAACATGGCCGCTGCCAGAGAGCCTAGATGTAGGTAGCTTAGCTTAGCATGGATCTGTCTTTTTCTGTCAAAGCTTTAACTATGAAAACCAAAAAAGCTAAACAACTTGACAAATTTATTGTATCGGGATACACCTCTTGAAGGAAATCTCATATTATCTCATATTCTTGTTTAAAGATTGGTCATATTACAACAAGCACAATGACCACGAATGCTTAGATGGTTAATCACAACATTGTGATTTTAAAAACAATATGTATAAAGTCTGTTTGTTTTTTTTGCTATTTATAGAAGATTGCCAGTGCTGCCGGTATTGTATTTTGTGACATATGTCAAAATGATTCAGTGTTTCCTCCGGGATTTAATTCAATCCTCTGCAGTGGCGCTGAAACACAGACTCTGCTTCATCATGTCAGAGGTGGACGACAGCGAATGGCATCTTTAATCTGATTGTGATTAAAGGTCAGCAAACATATTGGTCCATAAACTTAATGTGTTTGTGTTCATGCATGAGTGAAAGACATAAAGACAGAGAGCAGAAGGGAACAGCTGAATCTTTTTTTTTTTTTCATTTGTTTGAAAATGTGTTGTTTGCTCAGTTGGGAGGCTTATCGTATTGAATTCACATTGTGTTTACTCTGGAGTTCAAACAGAGCTGAAATCAAGTCTGGCATTCCTTCTGCTCAGTCTGTTTGACAGGCATGTGTTTGTGTGTGTGTGTGTGTGAGACAGAGACAAAGAAAGAGGGATCTGGTATTTTTACTTGATGGCCTCACACATATCCAAGCCCATCTTCACACAGTTCCTGGCGTGGTGAGGCAGCGACTCAGGCAGACCAGACACGCAGTAGTAACAATCGCCCAGGATCTTGATTCGCATACACTCGTTTTCCTTAAACAGACAGACAGAGAGAGACCTTTGAGCCACAAGTACTCATCTCACTCGAGTTAGGCTTTCCGAAATGTCGACCTCAATTTGCATACGTTTTGGTCTTGCCCCGCACTACTTCTATTTGTTCAAAGACTCAATTAGATCCAGCTGCAGATCCGGTGCAGCTTTGTCTGGAGTTTTACCTCCTACTTTAAAGCTGACTTCGTAGCTTTTGTCTCCTTATTAGCTAGATGTCTGATCTTATTGAGGTGGAAGTCTTCCGTGCCGTGGACATTCTTCAAGTTTGTGAAGTTTGCACAATGCCTGGTTCACTTGCAACATCTAACAAAACTTTGGGACCATTTTTCGCACATAGAGAGGAATTGATTTTTAAGGTTATTCCAGAGTAGCCATCCTCATGTCTCCTTCTCGTGCGCGTGAGTACTTCTTTGTTTGACTCTGTAACATGCTGCGAGTGTTTAAGTGAACTTCATTTCGGACTTTTGTTCAGCAGTGGGTGACCAATTTGTGCTGCGTGTTGCGTGTTCTGTTCAAAATGTTACCTCCTGATTTTGGTATGTCACTGAAAAATCAATAAAGAAATATAAAAAAAACAAAATAAAACAAAAAAAACAGAAGTTAAGGTGTATGGTAAAACTGACCACCAGACTCCTAAACGAGACTAGGACCCTGAAGAAGCCCAGTCAGTCCTGTCACCTCCTGAACTCCTATTTGTGTAACTCCCGTCAGGTTACGGATACGGTACAACAAAATGCAGGACTAACAGATATAAAAACTCATTTGTTCTCAACAGCACAATGTGAAATTGCTTCCTGGTGTGTTTTTATTGTACTTTTACTGGTTTACTTGTTACTTGCGTTTGTATTATTTGTGTTATTTATGTTACATTTATTTTATGCTTGTGTCGTTATGCTGCGGCACCACAAATTGCCGCTCGGAGAAAATAAAGACACATTGAACCGTGAACCTTGAGGTACATTTATCATCAAAACTCTTTTATAATCTCTCCAAAATGATCATTAGTAATTTTATTAGCAAAATGCAATTTCTCGTCACGCACGCACACAGTCACATCCATCCAACCCAAAAGCAGACACCCACACGCACCTAACACATTAGCTCTCATTCCACATGTGGGATGTCTAACAGCTCATCGCCGGATCGCGGTTTACGTAACGGCCGCTTCGTCAGGCGGAAGGACACAGAGCTGCTGGACACAAAGCTTGAGAGAAGCCTGACTCAACTGTTTAGACCTGCATAGCAGAGTACCCATGAGGCCCGTGAGATACACTCTGACCGGCCCACGCAGCTACAACCTGCAGCTGTTAACAACCACGCCGCGCTGGGATGGTTCGGTACAGAGGCCGACACTAGCCGCAGGACAGAGAAAACATTTATTTCAAGGCCGCGCTTCATCTGATTGACAGCACAAACAGACTGTGTTGTCTCTTCTTGGTTATTTCACAATTAAACAATTAGTGCACGGTATTTAAATAAGGTCAACTGTTTTAGACTTCAGGTAAAATTAGATGAAAGTGCTGTTTTTAGTTAATTAGTCCCTTAAATCCAAATGTCATCCCTGGTTTAGTCTAATCCGACTGAACCTAACAAGACCACAAGCTTCTTGACGAAAAAACCCCTAAAAATAAAGCAACACTGTGTAACTTTTCTACCATAAAATAACAGATTAAAAATAATTTTCAATGCTACACCGACTTGTAATCAGGTAAATCATGTCTCTGTCAGTCCCACTCTGCGCTCCATATGCCTGTTTATGCACTATGTAACATTACGCTCCAGGTACGTCACCCATGAGAAGTACGTAACGCTTTACAGCACTAAGTCACTCACCACCTTATGTTTTATGGATTTTATGGAGAAAATATTTTCTGTCTCTTGCTGCTGTTAGCACCGGGGGGGTGTTAGTGTTGGTGCTACAGGCACCACAGATGTTTTGGACCACCGGGATGAGGAGGTTTTCAGGCCTGGGGCAAATGCTGTTGTTGTGCCAGAACCAGAGCTGGACAAGCGGGCGATGTAATTGGAGCCTCTATGGACATAATGGCAGACGTGAAAAGACTGAAGAGGGCGTTGACGGAGGAAGCTAAGAAGGGAAAAAGAGAGAGCGACCGAGCAAGACGCTGCTGGATGAAAGACAGATGCCAAGCTTTGCTTCTCGCTGTTGGACTAGTAAAGTAATATTAGCTGGCTGCAATGTCTTGGGCTGTTGCATTTGCACACTTCCTGTTGCACAGTGTCTCTTTAAGGTAGTTTAAATGGTAAAGTCTGTACAATACTGGAGCAGGAACACAGCACAGTACATCTCAAAGGAGTTGAATCACCGCCTCTCGAACACAGAGCACTTTTACAGGACTGTTGAAGTAAACTGAAATATCTTTTCGGAGAGAACAATCATCCTCTTAGCGTGTGTGTGTTTGCTCTTCTCTGAAGAATAAATGAAGACGGGCTCGTCCTGAGTTACCTTTGCAATCTGGTCAAACTTGCCAAAGAGTTCATTCAGCATGTGCACGAGTTCCCCCGGGGAGCAGTCACTGGCCAGCCTGGTGAAGCCCACAATGTCAGCATACAGGATGCTGTAAAAGAACAAAATCAGGAAGAAACACCAAATAACAGAATTAATATCTATTAATTAAATAAAACATTGTAACACACAAAAAAGAAACATAACAACAACTGTGCTAACATAACATAACATAACATAACATAATGCCCTCTACGGTACCCTTCCAGGGCAGAAAACGCGATGCATAGTGGACTTTTATGTGAACCGAAGCACACCTGAGTCGTAGTCATGCTCATGAATCAGCATTTTGATATGCCACACCTGTCTGGTGGATGAAGAAGTGCTTACTAGCACGCATTTTAGCACATTTGTTAGCAAAATTTGAGAGAAATGAACCTTTAGTGTGCATAAAAGATCTTTTACTTCAACTCAAGAAGAAGTATAGCACAGCTTATGCAGTGTGTTTATCACGCATGCAAATATGAGTCATATAATAAAACTTAAGCAGGGTTTGGACAGTCCATCCGTCCATTTTCTGTCGAGGGTCAGGTCGCAGTGGCAGCGGGTTTAGCAGCACATTCCAGCTCCTCCTGGGGGATCCTGAGGCGTTCCCAGGCAAGATGGGCTATGTAGTCCCTCCAGCAGATTCTGGGTCCGCCCCGGGGTCTCCTCCCAATCGGACGTGCCCAGAACACAAAGGAGGAGCAGCAGGTCTTGCCTGAGCTCCCTCAGGATAATCAAGCTCCAAACCCTATCTCTAAGGCTGAACCCAGTGGAGGAAGTTTGGACAGCTTCACCATAAATGCGTCACCGCTTTTTACAAGTATTAGTGCGCCACAAAATTTTTGTTAAATATAAAAAATGAAGTTTTGAAACAGCTCTTCATGGAAATATGGAGTTTTAAGTTAGTTAGTTAGTATGACAAGGTTCAGGAACAAAGACCAAACCTTCAACTCATCCCAAATTTTAGTACTTAACCACACCTCATATGTTCACTCCCTCTTGCATTCAAATACAGGAACCACTGTGGCTCTAATCCATAGAGCCACTCTCAACTCAGACTCTCAACTCTCTCCAGGTTCCCTTCCTGTCTCCCTCCCACCTCCGCCGAGACGGTCCATCTCCGCACTCCTCAAGCCTTCTATGACCCTGATTTCTCCTCTCATCCCTTACCCCTCCATCCACCCACCCTTAATCCCTTCATTCCTCCTAGAGTATGTCATCTTGCCTCACCTTTATCCACAATAAAGCTGTCTAAATCGAAATCCATATTTGTTAGTGAAGTGGCAAGTCTGCAAAACCTACACACAACTAACTAGCAGAAGTGACTGTGTCCCAAAGAGAAGGAATGATATTTTAATGAGCACAAAAAGACACAATTGATTCTCAACACCAACAACCAATTATTACAGCTGTAGACAGGGTAGTGGAGGCAGTGGCTGCTGTCTGACTCCTCACTAAGTGTCGAGTGTAGGAGGATCCCGGCAGAATCACAATGCCACCTGTCCTTGGATGTCAGTTCTTTGTTCTGGGGAGATTGCCCCCTCTTTCACTGTGAGCTCGAGCATGTGAGAATTTGTTATTACTGGAAAGGTAATATGCAGAGCAGCATGAGCACACACCCTTCCCCCCACCCGAGGCCCACGCAAAAGGGACACGATGCTACCGTTTCCCCCTGTGAAGCTCCGGTGTGACAGGAAACAGGTTTTTAGAGGACGATCCACGAAGAGGCTCTCGTGGTTAGCCTGGATTTGTGTCTTTGAACCTCACCAATAGAGAGGAGGGTGCCATCGAGGAACAGAGGACATAGGCTCCTCTTCATTTGGCAAAGTGACCCCAGAGCACAACGGAGGTGGATTAACTCTGAATTGAATTTGGCCACGGCAATGAAAAAGGAAGAAGAAGATGGCATGTAGAGAGGATAGTGAAAAAGGAGACAGGAGAGGGGATGAGAGTAGCAACACAGTATGAGAACAATCCAAATGTGAGCAGCAGGTAGAGAGGGGGAGGACAAAAAGACGATGAGGGGTGAGCCGTGACGAGGGGGAGGACGGGGCAGCGTAGGAGCAATCAAGCGCCGAGACAGCAGCAGAAAATAATAACCTTTATTATGTGGAGGCCGCAGACAAAGGAGAAGGAGCCTTACCTGACATTGGTGTGCCGCTGCACATAGAGGTTGTGGAAGTTGTTAGTGCTCTCGGTTCGACCGAAGTTGGGTCCCTGAAGCCTCTGGATGATCTCGGCTTTCATCACCCGGGCTATGTGAGCCGGCAGTAAGGAGAGCAGTAAACGCTCCTGGAGGCGGAGAGAGGCAGAGTCAAGCCACGAGGACGTAGAAGGAAGCAAATGAAGTATGTCGCCAAGTTGGGGACGTAGTAAAAAAAAAAAAAAATGAATGAATATTTGAATTTACACGTTAACGTGACAGAATGACCTGTTCGAATTCTGTTACAACCTTTATCCCGTTAGACCTGTTACATGTTTTGTATGAAAAGAAAGTGCTATACAAATAAAGTCTGATTGAATGATTGATTGATTGATTGATTTGATCAAAGGCATTTATAATATTCATTCTTCTTATTGCTTATCTAACCAGGATTTTCTGCTCTGTTCTCCACTATACTGCATATAAATATAGCCACTGTTGTGGCACAGCTAATATTTAACCTCCTCAATAGATTTTTACCCCTTAATGATGGCTCATCGCGGCTCATTTTTCACCGCCGAGCACAGGAAGCTAAAGTCGAGTAGAGAGGAGCGATGGAGGCTGAGGAAAGCAGCGGGGCATGTTCTGTAAATCTGTGGGTCGCCTGTGATCCTACACGAGAAACTGAAGGCATACTTGTCAGATGGATTTACAAATAAGTTATTTATACAGTAGTGTTGTTCGTCCTGTTGGTTATACCTGCAGATCTGTGCAAATGTGACTCGTGTCACTGTTTGACTCTGAGATGCTGACGACACTGCAGCCCGATGGCTGCTGCTGATGTCTTCGAGAGCTGACACGTTCGAGTACACAATGAGCAGCACCGGACACATAAACATGACATGTCATTGTACAATACGGTCACTTATCTGATGACGGACTAAGAAAAATGGAGAACCAGTGATGCAAGATCCATCGCCCATAGCCGTTGTGTAACCATGTCAGTTGTGGGTTTTAATTTAGCACCATCCACGTCGGTCGGAGGTTTGTTTGAGGAGGATTTTGGTGTGCATGTGCGTGCGTGAGTGTTTGGGCATGTGCGCGCGCGTGTGTGCGTGTGTGTGTGTGCATATTAGAGAGAGTGAATAGCTGCCTGAGGGGGTGTGACTCATAAATGCGGCTCACAGCAGAGAGGGTCATTACATTGTTCACACACCACGGGCTCATTTCCTAAAACACAGCAGCAAATTAACTTGAGAGAGGAGTTGGAGAGGGAGGGGGTGCACTAAAAATAGAAACCCACACCACCCGCACTTATTTACTTATTCAGCACTGAAGCAATATGAACACTCTACTGCGAGAGTGCAGAGGGGGTATAATGGCCTGAAGAGATGTAGCTTTTATTAATCATGTGTTTGATTAATGTACTAAAGTAATCTGTGTTCAGCTTTTGAATGAGATTTGGCATTTGTTAGTTATGCACTGGCATTTACGTGGATCCTCACACACACACATAAAGGTAAATGCTGTGGTGATACGTCCAAATAACATGCTGTAAATGATGATAATCTGCAACTAAATTTGGAGTACTTCAACAGACATACCACCAAATTAAAAAAAAAAATGATATATTAATGATAAATCATGTATTTCACCATTAGTAAGACAATATTTCAAGGTCCAAAAATAATCATATCTAACCCCTACTGAGTGGACCACTAGTTATTAATGTGTAATTTTATGTGTCATTTCCCTGGTTGGGGAGAGAATGGCTAATGTCAGGGCAAAGACGCTAATGTCAAGCAAATGTCACTGCATAATGCCTCTTTAGACATGACTGACTTACCAACTCCTCAGTCCTGACAAAACTGAGAAGTGAAATATTCTGGCAATAAAACAAAACAAGTCCGAATTTCATTTGGGCTCTCATCCAGCGTGTATGTGGCTTCTAGGGAGGGACAGGAATAACAAGAAGAGTCCAGAGCCAAGCTAACATCATGCTACTTCTGATGGCTATGCTAGTACAATGAACAATATTTATATGTTATTCAGATTTATATAAATGTATATGTTATATGTATTTATATAACATGTATGTTTAGATGTTATGTTATACATTATCGTGTTAGCAATATTTAGTAATTAACTGAACAGATGAAGCTGATAGGAATATCATACATTTTGCAAATAAAATTCAAACAACCAACCAATCAACCAACCAACCACTCAAACAACCAGCCAACCAAAACCAATCTACCAACCAACCAAAACCAATCTATCAACCAACCAACCAACCAACCAACCAAAACCAATCTACCAACCAACCAACCAACCAACCAAAAGCAATCTACCAACCAGCCAACTAACCAACCAGCTTTACCATTCGTAGAACTAAAAAAGTACAGTTATATTAATGTTGTATAGTTATAACTAAGAAATTAGAAAGATTGTTATTGCTTAGATTAAAGATTTTACTTACTAGTAAATATATAATCACACTTTCAAATCTATTGTGTGTGTGTGTGTGTACCTGTTGGTGCTTCTCAAACTCTAGTTTAATGGGGGACTTGATGCAGTTGCAGGTGTCTTGGTAGGTCTGTTTGAGAGCCAGGTCCATCAGGTGTTTGTGGTATGCCCCGGCCAGGTTCCCGCAGGTGAAGATGATCACATTGGCTAAGATCTGCAACACACACACACACACAAAGAATGAAGTATTAAAATATCGTCAAGAGGTGACGCATGTTCCAGATATGCCCGTGCGTGTACTTTTCCCCACTATCTACCTCCTTTTCACTTAAGTCTACATAATTACCTCGTAAAGGCAGGCCAGAGCACACACTTCGACCGCGCTCGCACACCACTACGTCAACCTCGAGCTCTTTAAAATGAGGCCTTGCATATCAATAGGTCGTCCTTGGTGCTGTATCCAAGGGCAATGAATGTTTTCAAGCATGTTTTATTGTTGGTGTGCTTTTCCACTGTGTATATATGAGTGTGTGTGTGTTTGACAGAGAATAGACTACCGAGTATTATCAGTGTGTTTACTTTGGCGGTTGATCAGGAAGAATCACTGTGTGTCTGTCATCCTCCCAAATGTGGAGATTTCATACATGGCTTGGTGTAGTAGCAGAAGCACTGTATGTATGTATGTTCATTTAGAGCGGGTGTTTTAAGAGCTGTTCCCTGAGTACACTAAAAGGCAGTTCATTTGACTCTAGAGGCTTTTTTTTTTTACAGGACGGGTTCACTGTTTTACAGCCAAGTGCTTATTAAAATGTTGTACCTCATCATTTTTAATCGTGCGTGGAACGGCCTTACCAATTTTCGAGAAACTAACCCCTGTGCCGCAGCTGATAGTGCAGTGGAGCAATTATTTAGGCCACCAGAAAAAAACAAAAACGGGGAAGCTCCACCACAGAGTCATCTACCATAGAAGCAGGAAGTTGTGTAACATGGAGATTTCAACAGTGGGTTCAAAAGTTTCCGAGTCAGCGCGAACAATTATCTGCCTCACCTGCCAGACGAGAGGTTCCAGCTCGGTGACTTTGGAGGCCAGGCAGACGCTGAGGGTGACGGTGTGCGAGAAGCAGGTGATGGCGCTGGCGATAATGGCCGCTCTCATGGAGAAGGGCAGCATGGTGTAGACAACAAACACGATGAAGAGGAAGAAGGACACCTGGGAACGGGAAACAGAGAGATGCTGGTAGGTAAAGGTGCAGATTTGTTTCAAAGAAACCGGATTGCAGCTTTTCCGTGTCCTGTAAATGAACGCACGAAACAATCCCGCTGCTGTTTGAGAGAAATCTGCAGCCAGAAAACTTTCAGCACCATCGGTCCCCTGCTGCATCTGGTTTATAGCACCGAAAGAATAGTGGACAATAAATATAATTATACAATTTAGCATCACCGGTCAACCGGTTCTGGGCTGATATGTGCGGTCATTGAAGTGCTGCAGAGATGCCAAAAATATTGATCACACACACACACACACACAAAAAAAAAGCCTGTTATTGAATCTCACCAGGGATTTGTGTTCTGTATCTTCCCTCTGTCTGCTTTTTCTTCTCTAAAGACAGAGCAGAGTTATAATAGTTAAGTGGGCTGCCCACTCTCCTTCACAGAAATATCCAGTGATAAACTGCTGATCCTATGATAAATTATTAGACGCGAGTGGGCTGCTTGCTCAGTATTACAAAAAAAAAAGCTCAATCCTGAGATGAACTGCCTTCGAAAGCAAAATACAACACATCACAGCGTGACAAAAATACTCAAGTATGACTGCTCATTTCAACATTCAACATTCATTTCTTTACTGTGATCAGTCCTCTCTCTCGTCAAAGCTTCCCACTCTGACCTCCTATCTGCTGTGTGTGTGTGTTTCCTACACTGATACCTTGTGCCTCAACCTCCTGCTTCGTCCCTGTCCACTTCCCTTCGCTGTCAAGCCCACCCCTTCCTGTTATGGTGGCGACCAGCGTTCGAGCGGGTCACATTTTCAACCTGGACACCAGATGAACTCTGACCTTCCTGTCTGTCCGTTTATTTCCTGTGTCTTTCAGGTTCAGAGAGCCCGTCTTGGAAACAGGAATCGACAGCGGAGGGCGGCAGCACTGGGGGATCGGATTTGCTAAAAAACAAAACGGACAGAGGGTGATCTCGCTTGGACACGGGCCGCGACGCGCGGTGTCATTAGACGCAGAAAATGTAAAAATAGACGCTGTACTTTCCTTCCTTTGAGTGTTAGCGGGGAAGAGCTCACATGTTCCGCGGTGTTTATGACACCAATATCATAAACATTATTTGCCGTGACAGGGCACATGGTGATGAGTCATGATGTGTATTATAACTCAAACCACTGATATGTACTCTGTTGTGAAGCAAACACGTGACAAGTACATTGGATTGAAGTGATTGTTTGGTTGACCGAGTTCCTTCTAAAAGAAAACCTGAACACAGAGGACAGATAGACAGACACAGAGAGAGACAGAGGGGTGTTTTTTTGTAGGCTCAGACTTTCCGTTACTAGGGGAACCAATATAGGAAAGGATGCTGACGTCGGAGCATATGTGTTGTTTTCAAGGTCTAGCATATTTTACCATAACCTTCAACTCGTAATCCCGAGCTAGCAGGCGGCGGACAGAGGACAGTTGTGAGCGCGTGACGTCCGGCCTGTTTGGGTAGCTGTGGGAATCAAGAGTGGCAGTCCAATTTCAGGTGCGTCACCTGCTTCTCTCTGCTACACAGGCGAGCCAGACACACTCCATCTCCTCAGCACTCCGGCCTGAATCCTAATACACCCTCAAACACCTCCAGATAGGAACTGCTGCCATCATCTCACTTCTTCGATAACTTTTTGTTCCCCCCCCCCCCCTCTCTCTCTCTCCCCGTTTCTTGTTTATGAGTGCACAACCCTCCTCTTTGTTTCAGACAAAAGCAGCACACGGTCACTTGCTTCCGAATACAAAGATGCGCGCTTGGATACCCACGTCGAAAATGTTTTGCCCTTCGGGCGCGAGAGGCTCGTCTCGGCTGCATTTCTTGGATTCAAAAAGTGCGTGGCGACACGCACGCGCTACATCTTGATTCAGCTGTACCAGGTGTGGCGGCCATGTTCTATCTGCCTTCTGGGAAAAGCCGTGGCCTTCTGAGAAACTGGACGAAGCCCAGACTAACAGGGTAATGCAGCTAGACGGCGGCAGACACAACCACTGTGCCGTACGTGGACGAGACATCCGCGCGTGTCCTGAGAGAGGGCGAGCAGGCGAGCGTGTTTGGGGCAGGGTGGAGGGATTGAAAGCGAATGGGCCGAGCGGAGGACTATTTTCTCTCCGTCTGCCCCCTTCTCTTTTTCAGGCCTCTGCTGTTATTAGCTTGGTGTACTCCATCAGACGTGCTGTTCTCTCGGTAATCACAATCAATCCAACCCGCTGAGAGCGAGCCGCAATTCCAGCTGTTCTCTTTTCACCGGATTTCTGCTCCCCTACAAGTTTCGTTCTTTCTTTCTTGTCATGAACTAAAAGCCGCAGAGGGATAGATAGATAGATAGATAGATAGATAGATAGATAGATAGATAGATAGATAGATAGATAGATAGATAGATAGATAAGTGGGAGAGTCATGGGAGCAGAATAGAGTGATTAATAATGCAGAATGATTATGCTCTCACAGGTGGCTGATGATAAAAATATCCTCACCCCAGTGGAGGGATTGAAAGAGGGGGGAGAGAGAGAGAGAGAGAGAGAGAGAGAGGAAATGTGGGCACGGGCTGGGGTGCGGGTGGGGTGGTTGGGGGTCTTAACAGGAGAGGAGGAGGAGGCAGGTGGAGAAGCTGAGGAGAGTGAAATGGGATTTGATGAATAGGGCGAGACAGGGCGCTAGCGTGAGAAAATAGGATTCCTGAGACAGAGAGAGAGAGAGAGAGAGAGGAGTCTGGCACTGAAAACTAATGCGTCTGTCTGCTGATCTGCTCACCTCCAGCTCTCATCAGGCCTCATTAACACTTGTCACACGTGGAATTAATTCTGCGCTCTGAGCACACACACACACAATCGTGAAGACACCTAAACTCACGTAGATGTGTAAAAAAAAACCCCAAAAACTCCCACACCTGTACGCAATGAACACTCACGAACACCAAGCAGACTTTGTTCGTGGCGTGAGGGCAAACCACAGGATTTTACGATAGCAGACACGTGATTTTATTGCACCAATAAATCCACGTGTTGATCGCGAAATCTGCTCAGGAAGCGATCTTATACAAGCCATGCATGAATTTATGCAAATGTCTAGTAAGTGCCCGTCAGCGCGGGTATTCTCCCGGATTAATAAGCTGTTAAAAGGTATTAAAACTGCTGTGCTTGTAGCCTACTCGGTGTACTTTGTCAGCTCATTAAGTCTATTTAAAAAGTGCGTGACAGTGATCCCGCAGTAATAAGCCGAACATCATTACCGTAGACACCTCCTGTTGGTCCCCGTTAGTCATTATTCATAACATGTGGTCGATTTGCAGGCTAGTAATCAGTTATTTGATCGTGAGCTCTTTGTAATAGCAAACACCGTAAACATACAGGCACTTGAATATGCTCATATTAGAAGCATCCGTCCCTAGAATGAGAAATCAAGTGCATCCTGAAGCATGTTTAGCTCACTCGGTTTGGTCAGTTGTATTTGCACACTGTCGCTTAACTAACGCTGCTTGACTTCGCAGAGTACAGATCCTCGTGAAATCAACATTAGCCGCAGAAGAGGTGCAGATTTTTGCCGGAATACACACACACACACACACACACACACGTTTGAACTGCAGAATTATGCAATTTTGAGTGAAGTATTCTTTATTCTGTACTCCATCCACTCATAAAAAAAATGGACTATGTCATGGCTTCGCCATCCTGGAAAAAATATTCAGCTCGCGGAACGCTGCTGAATAATTCATGAGAGGGTACACCCAATATCGACTACAAAATAAGTCCCTGCGCCCTGCACTGATGATGCATGATGACAATCACCAAATTGTCCAATCAGTGAGTTTCCTGTCAGTTCGTGTGTTTTACCGCTCTCGGTCAGTGAATGAACCATCACCAACTATCATGTATGTAGCCATCGGCTGAATATTTAAGACCCCCTTGCACAACCCTCTCATTTCATGTCGGATGGAAACTGTCATAAAAATCAGGTTCACACTTCAGATGTTTTAAATCATACAACGTGTACGCGAGTTCGTATTTCTTACACGTCCTGCTTTCGCTTCTCTGATGTGGCTTTGTTGCTAAAGCTGGCAGGGCAAGGCAAAGTTCAAGTTAATGTATAAATAGAGGAAGTCCTGAACAGAACAAGGGTCAGAGAGGTGACGTTTAGATTGGGGATATGCTGAGTACTGATTAAGGGAATTAAGGGAACCGTTTAGATGCTTTATATGCAAATTGTCTGTTAACAATTCGCAGGGGTTAAGACTATCGATTGTGAAAGAACCAACTGTTAGAGCCTTTTTCTCTGTAAGCCCTCCTGTGTGTTGCACTGGTGAACGCTCCTTCTTGTACAAGAATAATAAATCCAACTTAAACTTTGGTGCTTCGAATCCAGTTTTCCTTACTAAAGGGTCACTCTAAGAAATTCTTGTAACAGAAATGCTACAAAATCAGTCAGAGACGGTGTTTTTCCCAACTCAGGAAGCCAACGTCTTAATTAGCTAGGCAGCTAATAAAATCAGAAGATAAAAATCGATGGCCCGCTACCTGTGAAATGATGTGAAAGCTGTGAAAACACACCGACGACGAATTTTGATTCACCGTCACCCACAAAGTTAGAAACCTCAGAAATACAAACCCTGACAGATGTTACAGAAGTAAACTGAGGTGGGCGGAGCTTAGCGAACAGTCAAACAAATCGATTGAACTCCCTCACACACACACAAGACAGATTATTATATACCTGGTCCCAGGGGCTGAGTATCCCTCCTGAGAACATGAACAGGTAACCCATGGTGACCAGACAGGCCCATATAAGGAGAGAGAAGAGGCGGAGCATCCGCTTGAAGACCGACTCAATGCAGACGAGGATGAAGATGGACAGGAAGAGGAAGAGGGCGGCGGGAACCGTGATCAAGAACGTCAAGTGGTCCTCCGTGTTCTGGGGAGAGAGACGGGGAGGATTATTAGTTTACGGGACAGTAAGATTCACAGTACGATCCTGTTTGCGTACTCGCACACAAATATGGCTTGTGCTGCAGAGTTAGCGCGGAGGAAAACAGATCAAAGCAGAGACACACGGTTCAGAACGCTTTAAATATTTATTACAGATTAGTTTAATCCAAAACTTTTGCGAAACCTCAGACACAACCAGCGCTGTCAAAATAAGGAAACAATGGGCCTGCTTTGGGAGAATGTTTGTGTCCTAGTGAGGACGTGAAGTCCTCATAAGGATAGGGGTGCAACATGACACGCACACACACACGCACACACACACACACAGATGAACAGACGGCACACAGATTGGCAGACAGACAGTCTGAGCCCGGAGAATGTGCTACTGCATCACTTCTGCACTCGCACTGTCAAAGTCAGCATTTAGAGGCTGTCAACACTCTCACGCACACACACGCGCACGCTGAAACACATTACACACACACACACACACTCTCTCTCTCTCTTTGACTCTGACCAGACCTCCCTCACTCCCCTCTTCATCCTCCCCGCAGCCTCTTCCTCAGTAGTATCCTCAGGAGGACGTACACAACACAAATCTGCCTGTAGTCTTTTCATATTTTCTCATATCTTGGTGCCATTTTCCGCCTCACTCTGTCTTGTGAAGACATTCTTGCCCCTTTGAAACGACCGAAATGAAGTGCAAATGATCTCACAAATCTGTGCGAGATAGAGAAACGACTTCGCCATCAAGACAAAATGACTTTCCAAATCACTTCACCAGACTTTTTTTTTTTACGGCGGGACGGATAGTTTGCGTTCTCTATACGGAGACATTATAAGTCCAGGATGTGCCAAGCTTCAGGAAAGTTAGCTTCATCTGTGTCTCTGTGATGAATTATTAGTGTTACCTGGAGCGGCGGCATTCACTTCCCTTTAACGTCTTCACCCTGAGCACTAAAGCGTATTTCTCTTTGTGCATTCTGTGGCTCTTCTGACTTTGCCCGAAAAAAAAAAAAGCATGACCATGCAAAAATCCAAGCGCACACAAACACATCCCACAAACACACACACACACACATAAATGTGGTCAGAATAAGAAGAAAATGCTCCCCGTGTCCTTTTGCCCTTCTTCATGCTGTGTGAATTATGGAACATGGTTTGCTGAGAGCTTCCACACACTGAGCACACGTCCACAGACTCGATCCTGCGCGACGCCCACGTAAACCATACTAAGTTATTCCAAAGTCATGATTGCGCTGACAGGTCCAGCAGCTGTAAAATGTTAAATTAGCGAGCTGCCGCGTGATGAGATGCCACAGATTTATTTATTTTTTTTTGCAGTGAAGTGAACATTTGTGTGGGCATAGAAATGTGTTTGATTCTCTTTAACGTGAAGCTCGCCCGGAGCGGCTTTTATGTAACAGAAAGAAAAAGATCCCAAAGGCTCGACCCTCGAATTTGCGGCTGATTTGACAGTATATTTGCTCGTGCTATTGGAAGCTGGGGCAGGATTCAAGAAGAGAGCTGTTTCTGCTGTGTTAGTGTAGCAGAGGTAGTGTGAGTCAGGGTCTGGAGAAAGGATCCCATGGGATCTGGCTGCTGCTGACACCATGCCAGCTATACAGTCGGCCTGGAGCGCGGACTGAATTCCAATGAGGATGTAAGCAAGACTGCAAAAACCAGGAGGGGTTACCTGAGTGGACATTAGTGACAAACCTGACCCCTCCTTTGGCATCATTTGCCTTAAACCCGCACACAGCGATGCACACGCAGGTTACGGAGTGAGGAAGCTGCTCTCACCACTTCACTGTTTTCACATATTTGTGTTAAAAAAAAAAAAAAAGATGCATCTGCACTTTGCACATTTCTGATTGTAGCCCATTTAATCCTGTTAAAACCCCTTTTTGAAACCATTTAAAGCCATTTCCCTCGACATGGCATACAGGGAGGGAGTTGTGCCTGCCTGCCATAATATACTGCATTGTCATCCAGAACAATTATTTCCTTTTTTAGCCCAGTCTGGCTTATCCAGCTATTATACTGGGAGGAAAAAGGGGGGAACAGGCAGTCATAGCAGCAGCAGCAGGAGCGGGAGCAGGAAAAGAGAACGAGATGCAGTAATCTAATTATTCAGCAGTGAAATGACACAAACACACCCAATACATTATGTCAGAAAGTGAGGAGAGTGTGCGGAAGCCTGTGTTGAAATCGTGACAACGTACGCGCTTTCTATATTTTGGCAACTTTATAACATTTATCCCGCCTGATGAGGAAGTACTGAGGCAGATTTCTTCAATTATGTTCTGTTAAACAGATCTGTTTGACCCGTATTTGACCCCAGAGATTACGATATAAATTATTAAAACTACTCTGAAGCGGCTTATCGGAAGCCTGAACAGTTTTCTATAGGACCTCATTTTTATTGTGGCTATTGAGAGAGATTTTGTTATTTCAGCTGTTTGGTGGTTCATCACTTCATTCTCTCAAAAAGAGGCCAGAGGGCCTTTCACTTTCAAACACCAGATAATAACAAATACACGTAAAGAAGGCTTAAAAAGCCACCAGCACTAAATTATACAAAGCAAAAGGAGAGCAGCTTGTCCGTGGCACATACCGAAGTATTACGATTGTATCTATCATGGGAGAATTTGAGGTGTTAGTTGAGTTTTCAGCTGTGTCTGGATCTTCATCCATTCATCACAGCACCCATGGGAACGTCAGGGTTGAAGAAATGGTTGTTTCATAACCGGACAAAAGAAATATGCCAGAGGGCACAGTAGTGGCATGGACTTGTTGAGTGGACCGAACCGGTTTGAAACGCATTCATACAAGCGGAGATCTAGCTGAATAATAAATAACATTCAGATTAAGACGGACGGCAAAAATAGTAACGTGAAATTGTAACTGAGGAAGTGGGCTTCTATCAACAGTAAGAATTTCACAAAAATCCGTGAAGCAACGAAGCCTAAAATGAAACATTAGTTTCCCTAAACCTTTGGGCACAGACCAAACCAGGCTCTTAGAAACGATGTCACCCTGCCTTATTCGATCAGAAAAAAAACTTCTTTGTATCATTCATGGAGGACGTGGTGTATGTGCACAAAGCTGGACTAAAGTTGCCCGAGGATCATCACATTTGGCTGAACTGCCCCCTTTTTTCATCATTTTGCTGTCAAGCCTCCGGGAATCACGGACAGTGTTGAAGCCAATTCGACATAGTGGCCAAACTGTGTAATCACAATAACTGCACACTGGCCCAAAAAGACTTTTTCCCACCAGCTTACATTATGAAAGATTGCGGTTGTAAAATAGTGGATGCATTTCTTTTTTTTTTAGCATCAAAAACCCTTCAAAATGGTTCACCATTGATTAAATAAAACTTGTTAAGTCCAGATAACCTGCACGATAAATCCATTTGATCCTTCAGGGGAGGGCTAAACCAATGTGCCCAATCCGGGGAGTTATATACCCAGGTATTGAATTTTTTGGGCTTCACCGAGCAGTGGATGACTGCTGGAGTCTTTTGAAGTTGTGGAGATGATTAACGATGAATGGTATCACCAACGGGATGCCCTGTGAATCAAAATCTACACATATGTTCCCGGACATTGCACAGCTTGTCACATTGGGATCGTGCTGTAAGCAGCAGGCTACATGCAATTAACTCCTCATGAATATTACATTCAGTGTGTTTTCTGTAGAGATACGGAGATCTGATGGTTTGTACTAGATGCGAGAACTTATATAAAGTCAGTACGTGTCATGTGTGAACCAGACCAACCTAACACTGCAGGCCAAACGTCCATGTTAGCTTGTTTCTACCTTGTGATAGAGCCCTGCACTCCCGCGGGACCCGATACAAAGCAGTGCGGCACGGGACAGATTTCGAAAGCTCATTGCGGGCGCGGGCGGGAGAGGCGAAAACCTGCAGTCCCGCAAACTAAAAACATGTATAAAATAAAATGTTTAAATGATTAATTTATGTCTATCATATATAATTTGTGCTGGATAGTTTAATTTGTAATTAATAAAAACATTTTAAGATGCCTACATTTGCGTATGCGGTCTAATCTCGTGTACGTTTCAGATAATTTGTTTCCGCTCTTCCGTGTTTGAGATCTCGATCATGGCAGAAACGCCTGGCACCGCGCACCCTCGCTAAATGAAGAGGACAGCTCAGCTAAGCTCAGCGTGTTTAATTTCCCGAGCCAATATAAAGAACCTTCGCGAGAAATAACGTCCGCAATCTTGCGGGATTCGCGGGAGAAAATATGGCCGGTGCGGGCCGGCGCGGGCCGGCGCGAGACTGAAAATTCTGTCCCGCGCAAACCTCTGCCTTGTGACATGAGGCGCTAGCTACGAGCCGCTAGCTACACGCTTCATTCGAGTTGTGTCGAATATTCAACCAGTCAGATGTAGCTTTAGTCGCCATGTAGGAGCCAAAACATGACACAAAGTTTTATTCAAATTTGAAACAAACTGTGGAAAATTAAAAAAAAACATCCCATTTTTTTTCTTGATTAAACTCAATAATTATTGCATGAAGTACCATACAAATATATACTGTATGTGGGAGCATTAGTGCTTTGTGGTTAGCCTGTAACAGTGATGTCACAACATCAATTTCACCTCATTCATGCACCTTCCTGCCCCGAAGTAATGGATCGGTGATCCATCATTACAAAAACACCCGGCTCTCACCGCCCCGCATCTATCAAACTGTCAACGAGGTGGAACGGACTACAGATACTATTAATATAATATCAAGAAAATCTTAATATGCAGAGATTAAAGATACAAGTGATCAGAAACTGGAACGAACATTGAAGTCACTGATAATCACGATGCGTAATGACGCTGATGATAATATTGATTTCTATTAAACTCTCAGACGCCATTAGGTTAAGACACTGCCGTGTAATCGCTGGTCCTGTACAGATACACACACACACACACACACACACACACACACACATACCAACACACTATCCAATGAATGCTACTTCAAGCTAGTACGAAAGAACAAGGATCATTTTCTCTAGAAAATTGCAAATAAGGAAATGAGAGCCTTCCTCTGACAAACCCACCCAAACAACACGCACAGACACAAAATCAACATATACATATATACGTACTAACACACACGTACACACACATTACATTAGTACAGTATGGGTGGAGGAGTCTGCGACTTAAAAAAAAACAAAAAAAAACGCCCCGTTCACCCACTCCAGCCCTGATCTGAGGAGAAAGATAAAAGTATGCAGTAATTTTGGGAACATTAGCGCTGCTTTGGTCGGGTTTCTGCCGGCTCACTGATAAAGCCAGAACACTTACAACAACATCCTCTCCTCCCTCCGCTGCTCAGCCCTCAGCTCTAAACCTACCCTCTATTTATTCCTGCCATTCTTCTTCTTCCAGCAGTAATAAACACACATGCCTCGCTGAACAACCGCTCCATAAGTATAGACCGGCCCGTCTGTCATTTAATGGGAACAAATTAGGGAAAAATTAATGAATGAAAATGGAGAATGTTTCTTTTTCGACTGATACTGTGAATGATGGGAAATCATTAGGAGAAGATTGTAACCTAACCTGGGAACACACACGTCCACAGCACCAGAAGATCGACCAGCCAGGGCAATAAAATGTATTGATTTGTCTTAAATAGAAGTAAAGGGATCGGTTTAGGTGGAGGTTCTCCGGGGATCGACCCCGTTATGGAGTTCAATTGAATGTAACAGGACCTCAGCGCTTCAGTGACTACAGCCTCCAGCAAGCCAACTCCCTGAATATTTCTAACGTCATCCAATCCCTCTGGAAGCTAAAAGAAAGCAAATTTTCAGACTCAAAAACACACTGGAAGGTCACTGAACTCCAGTTTTTAATCTTGGTTTACATGTAAACCAGCGTACATATACACAACATATTGAATATTTGTAACATATTCCTAACGATCAAGGTTTTGCCTTTGGCCTGCATGCGCTACTTTGAGAGCACATGACGCACACAGGGAGAAATAGCACGGCCAGTCTCCGGATCGTGTAGAACATATATCAGCAAAACAATAATTTCGAAACAACGGCGACCACAGCAATGAGTGGGCTTCCTTTTGTACGGCTATTTCATAAAACCACAAAAGCAGTACTTGAGAAACAATAGCTCGTGTTTGTGGATGAGCGTTTGTGGCCAAAACAACACTTTTCACTTGACAAAAGCACCAACGCCCACACAGCTGCGAACCAAACGCTCATCCCGCTCTTGATCCACTCTGCAAACCCGGCGTTGCAATTTAAAGTGCCGCTCCACGGCCACTTATGTTGTCGCACATATTCATACACACGCGCACGCGCGCCTGGCTGAATCACTCGGTCTCGTGCAAAACCCCGAAACTCTTCTTTTATTCTAACACTCCTCTGACAAGAAGGTCTCTATCTGATGCGGCATTTCACCACACTGCGGCCTTTATTCTGACTTTTTTCAAATGCACTTTAATGTTTTGATCAATGTGGTTAATTATAAGGAGGGAGGGAGGGGGGGTGTGTACCTCTGCTCTTGATCTACAGCCACAGTAGAGAGAAGCACGAGTGCCAGGAGGCAAAGAAGGACAGTTTGGGGGGTGGGGTTGAAGTCCAAAATGAAATAATGAAAGTCATATGCTTGAATTTTTCGGGTGACACAGTTCATTCGAGGCATTCAGCGTGTGCGGTACTGCCATGTTCACTTGTTTGAATGTCTACAGGTGACGCACAGCTTGTGATGAAGGTAAATACTTTGTCCTCTTGCCGAGAGGCGAGAAGATCGATACCACTCTCATGCCTGTGCAACAAATATGTAGCTGGAGCCAGCAGATGGTTAGCTTAGCATAAAGACTGGAAATTTCTGTGAACTGAGGAGTTCATTTTTACATCCTTGAATAGACACTTTGTACTTTTTTTGCGCTGATTAAACAGATCAGATGTTACATGTAAATTGTGATGATTTGGATGATTTTTTTTTGGACAGAACCAGGCTAACTGTTTCCCCTTGTTTCCAGCCTTTATGCTAAGCTAACTGCTTACTGGCTCCAGGTTCATCATGATTGAACTCACTGCAAGAAAGCAAACTATCTCTTTAACAAAGCTTCTATTAATTATAAAAACTCAATAATAATGTTTATATATTTCAGATCAAACTATCCTATCCTCTTCTTTCTGGGTGGATAAACTTACCCACACCTCTAAAGACCTGTCTGAACACTTACATCTGCACACACACACACTGTTAACACACACACACACACTCACCAGTCCTGAGGCAAAGAACACCGCCAGCAGTGCGAGGCAGGTTCCCATGACGATCAGCAGCAGGAACACGATCAGCGGATGCTGCTGGCTCATTCTGTAGTAGGACTCGTACAGCCAGTCCTGAGGCTTCTCGCCCTCCACACACGCCTCACCCTGGAAACCCGGGCACCCGTCTCCCAGGCTCTCAGGCCCCTCGCCGCCCTCGCCGCCATCGCTCTTCTCCAGCAGGTAGCGTCCTCGGGTCCACAGAGCCTCCTGCCACATGGGTAGCTGCCTGTGGAAGGATGGTCCCGCTTTCTGACTGACCAAAACACGTGTGCACAGGAGTGACCAGAGTGAGGGATGCTATTCCTTCCTCCTCACCTTCCTCAGTCCACCTCCTCCTCCTCCTCCTCCTCCTCCTCCTGTTTCGATTAAAAAAGTTTGGTCAGCTGTGTGGGATGGATGGACATCTGCGCGAAAGGGATGCAACTTTTCAGCTCCTCCGGGTTCCCTTGCATCCTCTGCTGCTCCCTCTGCTCGAGGCGACAATCTGAGTCAGGACAGTGTGAGAGCCTATCTTCTCCCCCCCCACCTCGTCCTCTCAGAAGAGGGTGCACGGACGCCAAAGAGGAGAGACGAGAGCTCACTTCCCTTCCTCTTGCTTCTCCTTCTTGTCTGCTCTTTATGTTTGGTCAAGGCAGCCTCCGCTCACCGCTCTGCGCTGTGGCTCTGCGACGAGGCAACATGTTACTCTGCTGAGGTGCAGATGAGGACTGAGAGGGAGAGAGAGAGAGAGAGAGAGAGAGAATGAATAACTGGGAGGGAGGAAAGCGAGCGAGAGGAGAGAGGGTGTGTACCAATGTGTGTGGTGGGGAGAGCTACTGGGTAAAAGTGTGTGTGTGTGTGCTGTACCTATGAGAGCGAGTAGAAATGTGAGAATGGTGATGTGTGAGATTAGCTAACGTGGAGAGAACTGGTATATGACTCAAGACTGTGTGTGTGTGTGTGTGTGTGGTGTGTGTGCAAGGTACAAAAAAAAAAAAGAAGAGACCTAGAAATTTACATAAGAGAGAAACTGCAGACAGTGTGAAGTTGGCAGAACAGAAGAAGAGAGGAAGAAGAAGAAGAAGTGTGTGTTTGTCAGCATGTGTTCGTGTGTGTGTGTGTGTGTGTGTGTGTGTGTGTGTGTGTGTGAAATGCAAAGCAAAATTGAGTGAGCGAGAAGGGTTGTAACAGCTGCGCTAAAAACAAGACGAGCAGCGGAGTGTGGAGGGAAAGACGAAAAAAATAAAATGCCATCCAGCAGCAGCAGCAGCAGCAGCCGGTGACGAGATAAAAGGACGGGCAAGAAAAACACACACACACATAAAGAGACAGAGAGACAGAAGGGGGAAGGAAAGGGAGGAAAAGGAAGAAGAAACAAAGTCAGGAAGGAAAAACCTCAGGAGACAGAAAGAGTGTGGGAGGAAGAGAGATCGGTGCTTCAAACGAGGAGGGAGAGAGTGAGAGCTGGTAATGAGTGAAAGTTTGAGAGCGTCAGTGTCTGTGTGTGTCGGTTGGTGGGAGTAAAATAAGATCTGACACACCAAAATCCCAATATTCCTCTCCTCCTCCTCCTCCTCCTCCTCCTCCTCCTCCCCTTCCTTCTCCCAGCTTTCATTGCTCTCTCCCTTTCGTTCTGACTCCTGTTCTGCCACGGCGGGCTCTCTCTCTCACCTCTTGCCATGCTACATGTGATGCTCTGCGAAGTGTGAAAATGGCCGTGGCACTTCGACGTGTCAAATCCACATAGTTTCCTCACACGCCAACCGGGCAGAGAGAGAAAGAGAGAGTCTGTATTGCTTATCTGATGACGATAAATACTGTACATAGACCTGAAGGCCATCTTTTACAGACTATGGGCGTCAGACAATAGCGCAGTGTTGATCTCGTTTCAGAGTTGAAGTGAAGGCAACGGAATAAGCGTCTGTCCCAGAGCATCAAAAATCACAAGCAGCCATGAGCGAAGCAGCAAACATATCGTCCCCAGTGAATAACTGTGAATAATATCCCACAATGCACCCGGCCTGTGTTCAAACTGGTAACAACTTCTACAAAGGGAGCAGACTGTGCAGCAGCTCTAACAGTGCCCGCTAAAATTCTCACAATCGGCGTGTCAAACTGCTGGTGGCTGTGGAGCGAAGCCAATGTGGAAGTGGCAACAACTGCAGTTCCTCAAACGTCCACTTGAGGCTGGCGACAGAACGAGTCAGTCTCCATAAGCCCCCATGTTAAAATGTCCAACTTCACAGCAGAAATAAACATGTTTACAGCCTGGTAGCCTGATTTTGGTCTCTATAGCTAATTACTCCATAAAACAGTCGAGGCTGATGGAAGTGTCATTAGTTTTGCAGGACGTAAACCAAAATTTGGGGATATAAATCTAAACTTTGACCTAAAGATGGTAAATGAAACGTCAGGGAATCACCAAAATGAATATAAATTATTCAGAATGGAAAATGAAGGACTGCACCAGGCTGACTGGAAACTTTGACCTGATAATTAATGAGGATTCATTCTCACCTTGAATGTCTCAGCCAACCTTTATGGTAATAAATCAAACTGGTGTCAAGACATTTAAAGTCAGGGGGTTGTGTTTGGACACACTGTCACGGGATCTGGTGACCTATCCAACACACAGTGTCAGTATATAAATGTAAAGGTCCTGTGGGCAGATTATTACAAAAAGGACACATGGGTACACGATATTTCATCTCCAGCTTTTCACTGCCAGACATTCAATACAATTTAAAAAACCCTGGAGTGTAACAGCGTCTGTTCAATAATATGTGAAAAATCATATGTACTGGAGGGACAAACACATGAATGGACATGCTCAGGATTCACGGAGATTATGGGTTACATCGAGCTTCAGTTCTTGAATCAACAGAATAGCTGGAAATCCAAGAGCGCTGAGCTCAAAGCAGCCGCGGCCGTCCAATGTTTGACGTGCGTCTGGACAAGGAAAAAGAAGTATCGAGACATTTTAAATCAATTTTGAGAAAGATTGCAGAGCAGGGAAATCAATCACTGCGAGATCACACTGAGAAATTGATAGAGAATCATCCAGTTGGCTGACGTAATGATGATAATGACACATGATAATGATAATGACACCCATCATCATTGTGCCCCGCTGTATGTTAACCCTCAAGATACCACAATAGTTTTTACCTACAGTACTGATTTTGTCAGTTAAATGAAGTCTCAAAGGAAAACACAGTATTGTAGAATACAAAACAAAAACTTCATGCATGTCAGTAATAAATATTCAGAAGCCCATACGTTTATTTCCTCTGTTTTCTTGTGATAACAAGTTAATTTCATTTGTTGCCGAAGTTCTTTATGTCATTACACTGAAATAACAAATGTTGCCCCGATATAACGGGATAGTTTTCTCGAGATCTCAACATAACAAACCATTGTTTTCCAGAGATGTAGTGTATTAAATCATTGCAGTTGCAACACCGTCCTGCTCCTCTGATATTGCTCAATTTAATGATGTTTCTTGCAGTGATTTAATATACCAGACTATCCATTTGTTTCCCCAAGATCTCAAATGAAAACAAATTAAATGAACTCGTTATCACGAGAAAACAGAGGAAGTATAATCCATGAATGTATGACGGCGTGGAGCTTCTGAGTAAATGCTCAGTTACCTTCATTAAAATTTTGATTAAATATTGCTTAGTTATACATTTAATCAAAGCTGTATTAGGCAAAATTTTGACCACTAGAGAAATGATCCAGAGACATATTGGTTGTCCCAATTCAATACTGAATCTACCTAGGTTCTGATAGTGTATTAAATTACATTACATATGCTTCTGTCCAAGAGTGTATTTACACTGTATTTACAAAGAGAAGACGACAATATCAATCACAATAAAGGATGCTGGTTTTCTCGTTGTGCCGTTGATGAATACTGTAGAGCTTTTTCAGGGCAGACATTTTGATACGCCACAGCAGGAACAGCACAGCTGGGTCTAATAGCGTTATTTATTTCCATTCAGGGGTGCCTGCTACACCTGTTTTCCCGTGTACGACAAGTCAAAATGTCTACCGTGAAAAACAAGAACGAGGAGTGTTGTCTCACAAAGTAAGGAGCTACTCGCGGGTGTAAGAACTTAAAACTAAAGGTTGACAATGGCAGACATGTTAGCTAACGATGGTATATACCTCCCTCCCATATAAATGCATGCATTTATATGCTAGATGCTAAAACTGCCGAAACAGTACACTATAAGAAGACAGAGTCAGTGCGTGTGTGTTTTAGACTAATGCCATATCTGCTAACGTCTTTGGTGACATGTTGCCAAACAGATGCCTTCTTATACATCCAGTTAGCATTCATCTGGAAACAGTGAAATTCACCTTTTAGCTGGGTTTTGTTCTCCACCAACTCTTAGCAAAATATATCTGGGTCTTTAGCTTGCTAAGTTTCCAACTTCCATCTTCACCGATTAGTCAGTTGGTGCGGAGTGGTGCAGAGTATGGTTGGCAGTCCTGCCTCTGTTAGCCTCCTGACTAATCTAAAAATGGGGAAAGATGTTTAGCGTGGGTGAACCTGTGGCTGGCTGAATGAAGCCTACACGCTCAAACGGGCTACCTGTGACAGCGTGTATGATGGGCAGGCACATACAGCGGCACCCTGAGAGCAGATGGGAGGTGTGGGGTGCCTTGCTCAAGGGCACTGGAGGTGAACTGGGACCATACTGGACCACCCTCCAGTTCCCAAGCCAAGTCCCTACAGACTGAACTACTGCCGCCCAACACGGCACACGATATTTAAGGAACTGCGATTTTTGGCACATCTGCGCTGGCTTCACTTCACAGCCACGAAGTTTGCCATTTGGTAGTAGGCTGTTATTTCTCAGTGCTGATATTAAAAATATCACTTAATACTGCTTTTAAGTAAAAAATATATAAATTTATATATTACTTTTCACTCTCTGCTGTAGCCTGATAATTTTCTTTGAGTAATTGATTAAAATTAATGGACGACAACTCCATAAAAGATGGAAACTACAAATAGTTTGAGGCAAGGACATGTATGGGCAAGTGTCACACAGAATACTACAAAATACTTGTAAAAGCAATACTGGAGTTACAATAAAAAACAAACTGCAACAGATAAAGTATTTATTTTAATTACTTGATGTAATATAAGTAATATGGTAAACGTCTGAAAGGGACATTTCAACAAACACCAAAGTCTCAAACAGACACAGAGATTTGAAGTAGTCTGAAGTTTCTCAAGGTCAGCCGCTGATCAGAAGAGGATCAAGCTCTCAGTGTCAGTAACCTCCTGAATGTAAAGCAGGGAGCTGCTGTCAGAGATCGGGGGCCTTCTGGAACAGCCGAAGCCCAAATATTTATTTTAGTAACAGGAAAGACAGCAGTGTGATGGAAGGGATGACTGACACCGGGAGTCACGCATCGTAATAACCCAGATTCCCCCTGACAAGCTGATAGCTGTATGACATGAAGTGTGATGTATTTACAGCATTACAGTGTTGCTCATTCTGCCTCTTGTGACTGTGAGTCGAGGCGGCTTCTTGACCTCGCAGAAATTGGTGTGAGTCTGTGTTTCATTGTCACATCAAATCTCCCCGCTGGTGGTAACGGAGGGATTTGACAAACGTGCGATGAGGTCTAAATTGCAGCGTTTGTCTGTCTGTTTTATCCCTGTGTTTGTGTGTGTGTGTGTGCGCGTGTGTGTGTGTGTGTCTGTGTTCATACCATATTGCAGCATATCATATGCTTCCTACTTGGTTGCCTTGAATAAGCGTGTGTAATGTAATCTAATTAGGTCTGCCTTACCACAACAAAGACAAGATTAATGAACTGAGTCGAGCTCCTTGCATGCAAACACACACACAACTTCTGTGACAGCTTAAGAGTGTGTGTGTGTGTGTAATTGTGCAAGAGAGAGATAGCTTGAACTGTGAGCCATTTTCCTTTATTCTACTTGTCCTTTGCTCAGTGTGATAAATGTTGTTATTCATGAGCCCTTGAGCAATGTTGCTCAAATGAGGGGAATCCCATTCTTTACCAAGATTAACACACATACTTTCTCTCTCTCTCTCTCTGTCTCTCTCTCTCACACACACACACACACAACATCACGTCCCTAAGTGTAGGAAGCATCACTGTGGAGCTAATCCGTGAAGTGTAACGTAGACTTTAAGTGGAGAAGGACAAGGGAAACTTGAGGGAGGAAACAACCCCAAAAATCAAGTCAAGCACACACACACACACGCACACAAACAGACAGACAGACACACACACACACACAAACATTCACATGCACAGTGCTCAGCAGAAATAAGTGTGTGTGAGACAGACAGCTGCAGACAGTATGCTACAACGCCTGTTTTTACCATGTTGTCAAACTACATCCCATTCATCATCCATATATATATATATCTGTGTGTGTGTGTGTTCGTTGTGCTATAAATAGGGTATTCTATTCTCGCTTTTATGCTTTCTCTTATATCTCTTATACTGCATCACATTAACAACAGGTGTGATTGTGCTGACCACCTGCTGCCCACACAGACATGCACACACACACACACACACAGCGCCAAAGGCGGTGACAGAATGAGAGCACATTGAGGAAGAGTGGCCTTAACACACTAATTCTGCATCAACACCCTCCCACATACAGACAGAGGCACAGTGTCAGGATGGAAGACGAGGCAACAGAAGCAGATGGGGAGAGGACGATGGAGCTATGCTGCCTTCGTGCGCTGTGGGAAATACCTCAACCGTGAGACGTGATCCCCAATAAAGCGGTAAACACTAAACGTGAAGGCTGCAACTGCTCGAAAACTGAAAACATTGTGTGGCATATTATCACATTATCAGGTTTATTGACCATACTTGTATGTTTTGTACCTTTGTACTTGTTAACAGTGAACAGACTTACTGCATGGTCTTGTTATGTTAGCTAAATGTTGACTATTTACACCAAACTCCCAGGAACAGTGCCAGGTTTTGATGATTTGACATAGCAGCCAAACCGTGTAATGTATTGAATTGAATTGATTCAATTCACGACCTCTGGTGAATTTGATCAGTTCAGTCGAGCAACATTTGGAAAGTCCCGCACAATAGACCTTTTTCACAGCAGTCATTTTGACATGAAACAGTAATTATACTAATTAAGAGACTTTACAGTGAGCCAACATGTGCCACGGCAGCACCCTGACTCCGTTTGACCTGAACAGAACCTTAGCACCTTTAGCAGCATTAGTAACACCTGTGTTTACCTACTGTTTCGTGTCAAAATGGCTGCTGTGAAAAAGGGTCTATTAAATCATTTTATTCCTGTTCAGCCTGTTAGTGCCTCCGTCAACTAGAATAGTTCTAGTCAGTTAGTTCATCGACCAGTGCTGGACATGCAGAGTATGGCGGATTTATCAGAGCGCTCCATGTCTTGGGATTAACTGCGAGCGAGCAGAGGCAGGACTGCCGAGAGCTACCACACTCTGAGCTTCAAGACAGCTCTTCAGAAACCTGCGGGTGATCACCGAGACCATGTTCAGGGTTTATAAAGAGGTCCATGGACCAAAGGGGGAAGAGTTGCATGATGATTTCTTTGTGTGTTCATCACTACAAGCAACCTCTTTCGCATTACACTGAAGATATGATACAATAGGCTTTATTTATCTCTCCTGGAAATTCAAATGTTGTCACAAGAAGATCCTCAGAAAACAGCAGGAGGGTAGATAAATAAGTATAATTGAACAGTGGAGAAAAATAGTAAATAATTGCACCCTTGACGTCATATGATCCAGTGTTTGTTTCGGTGCAACTTTAATGACACGGTAAAGCAGATGTTTAGAAGTAATTTGTTGTTTGTGGGTGCAGTAGTTCCAAAAAAAGTATATAACATACTGTATATGATATTATAACAGAAGAAAATATTCAAAGTCATCATATCTTTAGCTTTAAATGAAGAAGAACTGTGTTGGATTGCTAAAGCAAAACAAAAATATTAAGAATGACAGTCACAGGATCTTTCTGTTTTTGTGCGATGTGGTCTGTTGGTCACAGATCTGTTCCTGATTGAAGATGCTTGTTGACAGAGAGAAATTGTATTTATAGATCGGGAACTGGAAGTGGCAGCAACATTTGACCTGCACGAATGCATTGTGGTGGAGATAAAGGGTGTTTGCGCGCCGCTCATGTGCCTGTTTTTGTGGGTGGCTCCGAGACGTTGTTTCTTCTGTCAGGGTTTTGTCTGGAAATCGAATGAATAATTACTATGCGTGATGGTTGCAGGCCTGCTGAGAGAGATCTGCAGTTTGTCACTTTAAAAAAACAAAACAAAACAGAGAACAGCGTGAGCTCAAGAAGAACAGAGAGAGTTACGATTGGATTGTAGCGCGTTTTCCTCTGTGTGCGGCTGTTTTAAGTACAACAACAACAGCAAAACAGCCCTACACCCACCAGGATATCAGAAATCAGCATATGGACAGTCTTATTTGTGCCTCCACCTTCACTCATATGGGAAATCAAGAGGGTTGGAGATCAATGCTGTCTTATGGATTCACTGTAGCACACATACAATGAAATGCCAGAGGATAATCTGCCGTTCTGGACCCTGTAAAGTTGATGAAGATGAAAAATTGATGCGGGTTAAAGAGCATCTTGTGAATATCGAACTGGAACAGATGCAGCTGAGCACGAACAACGATAATTACAGCAGGACTGACGACGTGCTGGAAATTAAGCAGATTTACCACCTTGATGAGAGGAAAGTGGGCTTCATCACCTAACTGGGCGTCTCTCTCAACCCAACGGTGATTAAAACACACAGAGATGACCTAGATAAGTAGCAATCAAGGTGGGACGGCAGTGGGAAAGAGAGAGAGAGAGAGACAGTCATGGAGAGAGAGGGAGAGATACCACCCACTCTGAGAACTCCTGATTCCTCATTAAGACGAACACTGTGGGATTCATTAAAAACTACGCGCAATGTTTTGCTCAATCAAACACAACGATTTAACCACTCTGTACACTCATTTGCATTTGATCCCTTGACAAAAATTCCTTATTTAAGAGATTCGCAGAGTATCTGGGAATTGACAAAATGCTAAGCTAATCAGGCTGTTAATTGCCTTTGATTGCTATTCTTCAGAGGATTCTTACCAGGCTTGTTAAAATGCAGTTTGGCTCCGTTTTCGGCAGCACAAAATCTCGAGAAGTGGATGGTCGTTGAGTTTGAAGACTCCCTCGGTAAATGCCGGTGCTTCACAACATCGTCAAGTGCCAGAGATGGTGATCTCTCTCGCACTGTAAACACAACCCCGAACATGCTGGGTCATAAACAACGAGCCCTGGTGTTTCTTGAATAAAAACAAAATCTTGTTTCAGTTCACCATCGTGCAGTATCATGATTACCTTGAACACGGGTTTCCAATCAGGGGGTCAAGTCCTCGTCGGGGGTCACGAGGTGAATCTGGTGTTTGACGATTCAACATAAAGGAAAGGAAAAACATGCCATATTTATTGTATATCCATCCCTTTCTAAACTATACCATATTATTCGTAGAAGCTGGTTCATGAGCTTGTTTTTAGCTCGTGAAGGTTCAGTGTCTTTGACCTGGCAACCTGAGCGGGCTTTGAGTCTGAAGAGGACGGGGTCGGGGAGACGACTCTCCAGTATTTTGAATTTGGACTGCAGCACCAAACTTTGGTTTGTCTGTTCTGGGCTACCGTAGAAACATGGCTGTTCAACATGGAAGAGGACCTGAGGCCTCTGTAGATATAAAAGGATCACTCTAAGGTAACACAAATGAACCTTTAAAGATATCTCTCTGTGTTGCTAAATCTTCCACTATTTTTCCCAGCTAGTCACTAACTATCTTCTGCTTGGTGCTGTGGAAGTAGCGTACAGTGGCTTTTAAGAGGCTTCTACTGCAAAAAAAAAGAAAATGATCCAGATGAGAACGATGAGCGGGAAGCAAAACAGTAAAATTGGGGGCCCTAAAACCAAAACAAAGAGTTCAAAGATACTGAAATACTCTGTAGAGCTGTAGAGACCTGCAGAATAATGTGATAGTTACTGAGAGTGAAAGCTTAAAATTCTAAAATATGGATGATAGTGGCTTTAAACATCTCATAGCTGCTAATGTAGTCAAACTCTGAAGCCAGATATGCTTTTTTTAATGGTCATACGAGTCTCATCTGCCTGCCCTGCTTTTAAATAGAAGTATCAAAGTGTGAATGCGGCAAATCACTGGCTTCCTCATTCAGTCGTGGCATTCATCAAGCTTTTTTTTCTCCCCACTGAAACTCTTTAATTCAGCTTTGGCCGAGGAGGGACCGCTCGGCTGGGTCATCAGGTTGTAAGGCTGGCACTGCTGAGGCATGCCGGAGCCAGCAATCTGTTTATTGGACAGATTCCTCCAATAAATGTCGACAGCTTTGCAAAGACGAGCTCTTTACCTCTACGTGTTTTTTAAACCTTCTCATTGAGTGTGTCCCCTCCGAGAGAACCCGGGCTCCCCGGAGAGACCTTTGATTCTCATCTCTTCATCCTCGTCTGTGTTGTTCATCCAGACTTTGAACGGTAATCTCAACAGATAGCTGCTTTACAATTCAAACGCTCTGTGTTCGACTAAAGCTTTGGGTCTGATCTTTTGAAGCTTCTGCTGTAGTTGGGCTTTAATCGCTGTACAGAGGACATATCAGCGAGGTTAATGCGAGTTTGTCACGAAAATGTTAGGGCAAGTGCTTCAGAGCTGGCTGGACTGAGCCTGCCATCAGCAGACAGCACAGTACACCGAATCCTGAAGAAAACCACACACACTCAAAACACCTGACATCCACTGAAGGCTCCGGTGGGACTGATTGTGAAGCTTGTGTCAATGTGGAGTTATCGCCTCTGTATTTGGATTCTGGGGGGTGTTTAATCGTACTGAAGAGACCACCAGGGAGGTGGATGCCTTATGTTTGAGAGGCGCTCCTTATTCAGCACCAGCAGCAGTGCATGTGCACCACCCAGTGTTGATGAGAAGAATCACACGTCGCCTGAGGAAGCTATCTGAGCCACACAGACACAGTAGGAATAATCCCTTGGAGTTCAGACTAATTAGAGTCAAATACGTTTAAGGATGGCAAATTAAATCTGCACCAATCCATATTTTCACGCGAACAATGGGTCAAATGACTAATGTGAAAGGGGTCAGTTGTACTAACAAAACCCACGGGGAATTATCACCCGACTCTGCAGTTCCTGAGCCGTGCGTCTTTCAGCTCATTGTTTTATGGCCTGAACATTCACGCTCCAGTCAGCATTACTTCCAGACACAGCAGGCTGCTGTTTCCAACATATGAAGCTCTAATAAACCCACTGTACCCCGCCGCCTAACAACAGGCGGAATAAGTTAGCAGCTAACTGGTGAACACGGAGGAGCATTTAGCAGCTAAGCAGCCAGACATTTCCCTCAGGAGTCAGCGGGGACTGAAACAAAGCTTAAAGTCCGTGTAAAGGCAGGAGGTTTCTTTCTAAACACAGTGAATATGTTGGAAAATAGTTGCTGAAAACGTTTGAACGATGTATTACTGAAATGTGGAGTTAGAGGTTAAAACAGTTTTCAGTCCAGGATTTTGTGGGCGGTCCTAAAGGGTGGCTCGATGACACGCTGAGGCCACCCTGAGCATACTCTTGCACCCCTGACAGACAGATACATATATCTACATATCTGAAATGAACTCAGATGAGTGCTACCGTTACTTTGTGTCTGCTGAAAACTTATGTACCTCATATGTCTCCTGCATGAGAGTGTGGGGGGGGCTTAAACAGCTCGTTCAGCAACAGAGCTACCCACCATGTAAGAAGGACCGCTACCACAAGTCCTTCATTCCAACGACTGTCAGACCCTGACACCAGCGTGACTTCATGACTTTTTTCTGTATATTTCTTATTTATGAGTAATTTCTTATCCACCTTGTGTATATGACCTGCTGGGACGTTTTCCCCAGTGTCAGATCATTAAAATCCATCTAATATGATAATGTTCGCATTAGCTAAATAGTGTTAATGTTGCTTTAAGTGTCAAAAAACACACGTTGACTGGCAGTTTTAAAATGTTTATTAAAAAATAAAATAGAAAAAAATATATTTACATAAAAATGTCAAAAAAACAAAACAAAACAAAAACAAAAAAAAAAAAAGGAAAAAATAAACAAAAGCTGGGCAGTGGTTCCCTCAGGCCACTGGTAGCTAGCCATTTCGAGGGCCACTGCTCACATGAATCAGCCAGGACACAGAGGGGCTGCCACCTTTTCTCAACAGCAGCCACCAGTTTAAAATCCCTCATTGTATTGCAATGGGGCTAATATTACATTGCATCTACATGTACATGTGTACGTCGAAATCTCAGCGGTCCTAGCCACTTTGTGTTGCTTTCCTTTTCCCCCCCCGTCACAGAGTGAAGTGAAGGCAATGTGTCGGAGCACAACAAAGACCTTTGTTTAACCGTTTTTTCCAACGCCGACGTCGGATAGAGAAGAAAGTGGAAAACATGGACGCATTTGGACCGCTGAGATGCACAGAGATTTTAATCCATACAGACTTCCTAAGATACTGCATGTCAAAAGTCTTTGCTGTGAAGATGCAGGCAACTCTAACCCAGTCATCAACCTCCCATTTACCAATTTCATTTTCAGCCTTTCGTCAATGCTGGTTCTAATCTCTGAAAGCAGACACGGCTGTCAGGGATGCAGTTTGAAAGAGAAGTTTGAAAGGGCTTGCCAACTTCATCCACCTTCATATCTAATTTCTAATATTGGGTGGGGATTGCTTGTAATTGAGAATTTCATGCGGCGACGTGATTACTTCTCTATGGATGGAAACAATTATATAGAAAGGGATCATCCATAGGAAATAACAGGGTGACAGGGTGTGATGGTACAGATGGTCAAATCATTAAACATGAAAGGAATTTCTCTGATGATTAGCTCATAATCTGCTTCGGCTGTGAACCATCGGTCAAAACAGAAACCCTTCGTATCTGAGATTAAAATTGATGCCCGGTGGCAGTTTTGACTGAGAGATCAGAGTTGCCATGGTTTAAAGAAAAAAGAAAAACATAATGTGTAACAGGTAAAAAGGTAAAGAATTGTCGATGGACGCTTTGGCCCCTTCTGAAGTGCGCCGGGCAGAGTGCAAGTCGCTCTCTGGGCGCACGTTCTCATGAACTGTCGGGCGTCTGATTAAAAACCTGTGGCGGCAAGTCATGAGTCTCAATACGTTCTCACACACGTTTCACTATGTCACACGCTACACAGACCCAGACCCAACCATTGACATTAACATCCCCCATTCCTTACATTTGACGGATACATGTAGAAAACTAGACTTTGAAACATGTCAGGACCTTCATACAAATACAAGGGGGGGGGGGGGAATGCGCTTTGAGTTTCACATGAGTTGGCTTGCGGGTCTGACAGTCAGTAACATTACTCCAGACCAACGAGCAGTGTTTCTCATTTGGGGGGAAAAATAAAAAGAAAATAACAAGAACCCAAATGGAAAGACGATAGAGTTGACACAATAATTAGAATAATCCACTTGCATAGTAATAACACCAGCGTGTGTAGTGTTCTGGGCGAGTCACAGCCTTCGACAGTCCTGTCTGTGAGTGTGTGTGTGTGTATTCGTGTGACACGGCACGCTCGCGGAAAAACGACGTACACACACTCCAAGTAAACACAAAGAAAAGGCATTGCAAACAATTAGCGGAAGTACCTGGCAATCAAATATACACAAGATTCCTGAATGGAATCAAAATATAATTCCCTTTCACTAGGGTCCTTGGTTCAGGAAGACTCCCCCCTCCCTCTCCCTCCTTCTCCTTTGTCCAGAACCACAAAAGGAGAAAACTTTATCGCTGAGCATCTTAGTGTTGGTCTGCACTGATTTACAGCTGCGGGCGAGGGTTGACCTCAGCCCAGGGATCAGATTTCCACAACCGTGTCCCTCGACTAGAGAGAATAAGAGGATTTCTCTGACCTGGAATCAGTGGCTTCCTGTCTCTTACCCTAATCTTGATCTTCAAATTCAAGTCAGATAAGCCATTGCCTTCTTGGCCTCAACCCTCCTATGACATGTAATAAAAAGAGACGAGCACAAAAATGAAAACACACGAGCATATATGTTTAACAGAACAGGCTCTTTCAGGCCTAAAATCCTGCACTTTCTGGAAGCTTTTCTTTTCAAAAAAATCGCCTCCAGTGGAGAGAAAGATGGCCAAGACAAAACTAGCAGGCCGCTGCCAGCCTTCCCCTGACTGACAAAATATGGCAACAACACAGTCCCATGAGGGACACGCACACACACACACACAGATAAACACATACACACAATCTCGAGGTGGCACTGCTAGAGCTCTATCTGCTATCCCAGGGTGCAATTTCCATCCCTCTGCCTCCCTCCAGGATGCCTTAGACTAACTGGACCGAGGAACAAAACTTCCACGAGGAATTTCATGTTGACCTCGCCCATTTTCACAAGACGGATGGAGAGAAACGGAGGGGATGTCGAGATAGAGGAGCTCCGTGTTCGCACTTCTCTTTGTCGGACAAAACAACACAAAGTGGGGGAGGGCTCTGAACCGGGGTCCATCTCAACCTAATGACAGACAGGCGCATACACTCCCGCACTTACACAGAAACGACGACACGATGAACACACACGCTCCAGAGATGCTGCCTGGGGAAAGGTTTCGTAAACAAAATTTAAAATTCTACAAAAATAAAACAGTATAAAAATGCCTTTACATATACACACAAAATTAAATAAGCATTTACTTTAGTTCCAAAAAAGAAAAATAACATTATTGCACAAAATGAAAGTGTATAAACTGTAAAAAAAAAAAAAAAAAAAAAAGTAACACTGAACCACAGGCAGCTTGGCTGCAAGGGTCAAGACGAGGTCAAGTGAACTCGGCGTCGCCGCCGAGTCCAACAAAAACAAACAAAACACCAGGAACCGACCTGAAACCAGGATGAGGAAAACAAAATACTGAGAGTAACATAATACTGAAACTACGAAACTGTGAACAAAAGTCATGCAGAAATGTAAAAGGTAGAGATAGTAGGAGGAAGATGCAGAGCTGAGGGCTGTTGTTCCGATGTCGCGGCAGCCCCAGATGAAAACTGCTGGTCTCTGGTCCTCTGTCTGCCTGTCCATCCTCCTTCAAGACGAACGAAGAGCCAGGGTCTTTGCAGCCAGAGAGGAGAGGGAGGAAAAGTGTGTGTGTGTGGGGGGGGTTACGGGTGAGGAGGACGAGGAGGAGTGGTTTCTATCTGCTGAGGCTAACCGGCAGGCTGTCCCTCTTTCTGCGTCGCCAAGTGTTGCGGTGATACTGTGTGTGCGTGTGAGTGTGCGTGTGTCCGCGGTTCGCCAGAACGGGGTTGTTGACCAGCGGCGGGTTGTGGAAGCCCTTCACGTTGAACTTTACTCCGTTCTGAGGAGGAATGGAGGGAAGAGAAACGAGATGCAATCAGTAACACTTCTACTTTCTTCACAGATGCTGCTTGTTCGTTTTATTCTTTTATGGGACAGAACATTTGACCCTGCAGACTGACCTGGAGACCTCGGAATTACTCTGCATTAACCAATGAAATGCACAAGCTAAGCTAATTTCCTGCTTGCTGTAGCTTGGCAAGAAGATGCATAAGCACATTCCCAAAATGTCAAACTGCTTCTTTAATAAGCCACTACACTGTTTTGGAAGATGTCATTTTCCCATAGCAACAGGCCCACACCAGATGTTGGAACATCAGGCCTCAGAGCAGCAGCGATAAGTGCTGTTGCTTACTGATCAGTTATGAACTACAGATGGCAAGTCCCTTCTTTTATGTAACCTGTTACATGATTCGTCTTAAAAGGGAGACGAGAAAGAAATCAAACACTTGACAGAGACAGAAAATATGAGACGTGTGTGTGACAAGTTTGCCTTGACAGTGCGTTTGAGTGTGTTTCGTGGCATCCGGCGCCTACCTTGTGTGTGTGGCTGGAGTGGGGGCTGGGCAGAGGCTGGGGGCTGGAGGGGGCAGGGGCATGAGCATGGGCTGGGGGGGGCATGTGGAAGAAGGGGGGAAGCCCGGTGTCTATACACACCTGTCTGCCAGGTATGGAGTGCATTGCTAGACCACCGGGCAGTGAGACGCGAGCCTGGAGGAGGGAAGGGACGATCATTAATTACAGACGCGACGGTTCATTCTCTCCAAACCACTACATGCTTCTTCTTGCTCCTACTTCCCCATACTGATTGCCTACCTGTGAGCCTGGAGGCATGAGGAGATGGTGTCCCATGCCGGGCTTGCCGGTGCCGATGCTGAGGCCTGGCGGTAAAGCTAGGCCCAGGGGCGGGAAAGACGGGTACGGAGGCAGGGGTGGCGGCGGGACGGGACACGGCAGCGCTGAATCAGAGTCCTGGCAAATCACGCAAACACACAAGGTTGAGTACGTCACTTTGGACCGGAGAGAGAAAAATCAGGTGGGTGGCAGTATTACTCCGTAATTTTTGATGGGAACTACACAATGAGAAATTGTGCTGTCCTTTTGTTTGCTTGTGAGTTAAGTAACATAATGGCTAGAAGTCAACATTAGCAAACACTGTATGTGTCACATTGAGTGCTTTTTCACTCTGTTTTCTTACGTTGTCTGATCCGGACAGCGAGGAGACAGAGGAGGCCGAAGAGTGCTGTTGGGGGCTGGAGATGGACATGGGGGAGTCCGCGCTGTGGGGAGACACCGAGTCCCTCTGCTGCTCCTCCGAACCGACACCACCACCGAGCACGCAGGTCTCCTGCTCCGACGCCGGCTCCTTTGGAGGCGAAACTATGAATCACAAAGAAGAAATGAGTTCAAAGGTTGGGCCCGCCATTTCTACATAAACAGTGTATCCCCTCCAAATCAATTCCACGAGCTCTTTCTTTAACTGTAATCCATCTAATGCATGCAGTGTTATTTTCCTCTTATAACAATGAAACAGTTAATCCCGTACTCCTCATACAGTCTCACTTTTTCTTCATTACTGTGAAGTGTGAATCATACCTCTGTTGTCCGTTCGAGCCAGATCCCTGCCACCCCACTTCTTAATGATCCATTCCCTGTAGTCGATCACTTCCTGGGTCAACCTGATTATCCTGCCCAGGGTGCTGCAGGGAAGAGAGAGCTGGTTTTAAAAGAGTGCCACTTTCATCCCGAGTATCCTTAATACTCCTCAGTGGATTCAGTACTCACCTTTCAGAGTCTTTGTTGGGATACGACCGCGCAAGTGGGGACACTGCGTGACTCAGGACAGTGTAGGCATAGTCAAGCACCTGCTTGACATGCATAGCACCATAGGAACCCCTCCCCACATCGTTACCTGCATGGAGTAAAGACAGGCACAGGAACACAACAGTAAATATTAAACAGTAAAGTGAGCTCTTCAATATTCAGCCTTAGGCTGACATTACTTTTATATGTTGGTAGATACCGCAGCGTGTGATTTAAGACAAACACCGTATTTTGAAGGCGTACACCTGGGCATGTTTTGGATTTTATCAACCTGCTGGGACAAGACGCATGCTGCGAGTAAAGCCTCATGTTAGCCGTTTAAACCCTGAGCAAACAGCCGCAAACACAAAGAACACAACAAGCCGAGCTAATCGGCGGTGAATTCGGGAGGCGTTGTCGACTGTGCTGTCCAACTCGGAGAGGAAAGAATATTAATTAGATCTGTGGCACAGGTTGTAGTCAATCTGGAAAATGTTCTGCCCCAACAATACTCACTAACAACCTCATCCTCATTGATGTGTAACCTCTAAGCCAGATACATTTCTGCTTGAGAGTCACTGTTTGCACAGGTGTTTGTTCTCGGAGTCAGCTATTTGTCCAGTGCAAGTACTATACAATCAATGTAGACCTGTGAAACACAAACACACACCTGGAAGCAGCGGGTCCTCTATGCAAAGCATGGATGGCCTGTATCCATTTGTCATGGCCTTCATGATCTCCTCTTTGGCTATGTACGCGCCTCCGTTCTTGATGCGGATCCCTGTTTTCAAGTAGTTGAAATGGCGGCCGTACAGCTCGAAGAACTCGATCAGCAACACGCCCAAGTTCTCGTTGGGGTTCCTCGCATCAATGCGAGGATGGAGCTGGAGAGCAAGCACAGGAAGACTGGATAATTAAAACAGTTGTTACTATACGTTAGTAAAGACTAGCACTGATGTCTGCGTACAACTGACTACTACTCATACTACCATGAATGCCGTTATTGCTGCTACTATCAGCATCACTATCATAAGAAACATTACAGCTACATAATATAATACATATAATATTCTTATTATTGTATAAACATATATTGCCATCATATTTACTTTCATAAGCACCGTTACTGCCCCTAAAGTTGCTTCTGAGGAGCAACTGCTATCACATCCCGCACTAGAGCTAATTCCAGCTCTTATTACAACATTGCTGACGTGTGTGTGTGTGTGTGTGTGTGTGTGTGTCTTACTGTACCTGTAGGAAGCTGATGACCATGAGGATCAGGCTGTAAGAGCTGATTCCCCCGGTGAAGACTTCGTTCAGATCTCTCTGGAGCAGAAACTGCTTCAGCACAAAGATGAGGTAAGGCAGCACTGGATACATCTGAAAGAGACAGATGCGGAACGAGAACAGTTTATTTGATCAAACTCGAGGCAAGGAGAGAATCCTAAAAAGAAAAAAAAAAGTGAATTGAAATTTGACTCAGGTTGCGTTTGTATGAGGCACTGAGGAAAAGTGGGGGGTTCTGTATAGAGTTCAGCAAGTTAGGAATATGAGCAGACACCATTAAAAGTAAAGAGAGAACATGATTCCAATAACTACAAAGAATTATAATACATCATTTAGGAGCGGGAGTGTTAATCTTTGGCTAAAAAACGATTGGATTTGCTCGATTTCTGATTTAGTGGTCGGCGATTTCACTCAAGAGCAACTCCTGTTTCCCATTCAACTTTCAGTCATTTAAATTGTGATTTGATTCAGCAAGAATCCATGCAAATAAACCTTGCAGTGGACTCTGTGATGTGTTCCGGGTCAAACGACTGACAGGAAAATGTACCAGCACGACCTGCAGCTTTAGAGTGAAAATGCTGCTTCCCGAGGTAGTTTTATAATTTGTCATGTTTCCACAGTAACTTTGATTCAGCATTACATACCGTTTCTTTTTCCTTTTTTAGAAGTTATCATGCTGCCAAACCAGTGAACTCCCCTGCTGATGCTGCAATCACTGCTGAAACCACAGTGACTCGATCTTATTTTTTTTCGTCAGTAGACGCATCTGAATAATTCTAATTAATAATCAATGCTACGCATGAATTGTTACACCCCTACTTACCATATAAATACTCTATCTAGCTTCCAACTGGGTCAAACATCTAAAACGGTATTCAATGAGGCTCCCCAGTGACTGTGACTTGATAGTGTGCTGAAACCCCACAGAGCCTGGGAATGGGAATTACAAATATGTTATTTTTCCCCAGTTGAAAAAGAACGCATTACGTTCTGGCAGTACGTGTGTGAACGTCTCTGCCAGCGGAGTGGCAGGTCCTGGTTGACTTTTCAAATATGCTTTTAGGGAAGGTAAGGAGGGCCGCATGAGAATCTGACGTACGAGGATTAACTCTGAGGTGATCCCCCACAATGACAAGACCGCACTGGGGCCCGTCACGCCCATGCAACCACATCAACGATTGCTGGATTAATGCTGAGTGCAGCCGTCAACTTTCAAGCTGTGGCATGTATTCTCGGAGAAGCAGAACGCATAAAAAAAAAAAAAAATGCACCAAAGACGAAGGACAAATGCCAAAAACAATGTCAGCGTGCTGGAACATCAGCACCTGGAATTCCTCTTCTGCATTAAGCTACTACAACCTGTGCCTAAAGCAAGCAGAGATCCACCCTTAAGCAGAAATTCCGTCGAAGCCACGGGGCGGGTTTCACCTCCGCTGGGTGCATTCGGCGACTAGGTTTCCAGCAACACGCGCGCTCAGTTTGAGTTAAGTGGAGATTATACTGAGCAGCGGCTGCTGGGGTCCGTTCCAGCTTCACTTTGGAAATGAGACGAGCCAAATGTGAGATTGGAGTGAAGTAAAGTGTCGCGCTTTAAAAACTGCTGGTTTGACTGATTTACAGAGGGAATTTCCAATGTTCTGTATTTAGACCTCACTGTAAAACAGTAATTATGTGACTCCTCTGGTGGCTTTTATTGAAATTTGTCTGCATGACCTTTTCCTGCTCTCTCGCTCCATCTTTAAATTGCTTGTAACGTGCGCCGTGGCCAGATTTCCTTCAGTCCCTCAAGGCTTAAAATTCATAATCCCCGTGCAGATGGGTTTCTGCGCATCATGTGACGCCTTCTGGTCTGATGCGCTGATTAAATAAAATAACACGGAGATTAAAAAGTGTACCTGCGAGCTGCTATGGCTCACCTTAACATAATCCTTAATGAAGCTTGCCGCCTTGACTCCGGTCTCGACGTTAAAGCTGATGTCCACCTTCACCTCAGTCTCCTGGTCTGTCAGCTTGATGATTGGCACCTGAGCGGAGAAAAGGCGACACGTATGAGCAAACATTACCGTCAAAAGCTAAGGACACGTTCAGTGTGTGATGAAAGCAAAGGGGGAAACTCCCCCATCTGTTGTGACTGACAGCCTTTTAGAAGGAATAGCTAATCCAGCCATTAACTAGTTATTGCCGTGTCAGTCAGCTCGCAGTGGTTGACCTGGGCGCGTGCACACCCCACGGGATGATAGTGCTGGCAACGGAGCTGCCACACTACTGTGGGAATGAGGCTATAAACACGTCCGCCGGAGTAGGTTCCCATATTACATGGCCCCTTTTAAAAACTGCAAAGTCGAGGTTAAACCTCAAAACAAACAGAAGTAAACAGCGAGGTATCACTGCTGCTGAACAATTTTAATTTTGGTGGTTGGTGAATAAAGCTGACAAAGTATCTGCTGCCGTTGTAACATTATAGTGCATTATAGTGTGCCGCCTATTACCAAAGAGACGGATGTAAAATGTCTCTCATATTTCCATGGAGATAAAAAGAGTAAAAGGAGGCAAATGCTTTGCACTTCCAACCAACCTTGTGAAAATGCTGCTGGATGTTTTACTGGGTATAATTCCCATTAGTTTCTTGATGACTGGGGCTGTAATATCTTACCACTTAAAACATTAACGTCCGCGTAAAGTAAGAATAAATGCGCGTCCTTGGTTTTTCAGACCAAAGAAGAAAGTCATTAACCACCCAGCCAAATTTGAATAATTAAAAATATCGGTGGGTTTATGAAATTAGGTGTCAAAACTGGGTAAAAATAAGCAGTATGAAATGAGTCAGATGAGTTCAGAAAATGATATGACTAACTCTGAAACACTCTGAGTGAGATGAATTCATCTCGTTCTCTCTGCTGAGGGAGCAGGGTATGCTCAGGGTGGCCTCAGTGTGTCATCGAGCCACATTTGAACCTCCACATTCCAGTAATCTGTCATTCAAAGTCTTTTCACATGTTTTCAGCAACTATTTAACCATTTTTATAGTGTTTTTAAAAAGAAATCATGAAATTGCCTTTAGAGAGAGAGAAAGAGAAATTAACCATGTATTATGCTTAATAAAGTGTACGTTAACGTCAGTGCTAGTGTTTGATGGACATCTGTTTTTGAATACCTGCTGCTCTTTCTAAAAGGACTCGATACAAACGCAGCATGACATGTGTCTCTAAAGCCTTGGGAGCGGAGCAACACGTCCTGCTTGTCACTACTCACTGTAGCCTTGTCCAGCACTTTGATGGAGAAAGGTTCTGCCACGTTATGCTTGCGAAGAGCCTGCTCCAGCTCTTGCAGCGGGGGGCGCTCCCACTTCCCAAACACCACCAGGTCGATGTCACTGAGGGCAAAAAAAAAAAAAAAGAGAGAAAAGAATGTTAAAATATTGTCCAGCTAAACACAGCAGGTATAATATGATAAAAAACTGTTTTCTTCACTCGTGGATACAGGGGTCTTACCTCGTTGGAAGGTACAGCCCTGTGCTGAAGCTGCCAAATATTTGGACCTGGAAAAACAAATGAAATATGAAAACGATGAGCAAAAATCACCCATCACATTCCGTCTAGAATGGCTACATGCGTTTGACAGCGCAGATCCTGCGTCGTACCACAGCTCATTTGTCGTAATGATGTATATATCCAATTCAAATGTTTGCAAACTATCGGGAATGAGGTATTTCCGGGTTCCACTTCCGAGACGGTGAAAGCTGCCAAGTTGAGTAAGCGGCCAAATTAAGTATACAATAGCTAGGGGGGGAAAAAAATGCTGTGTTTGGGGGCTGCGAGCGAAAGCTCTCCAAAGGAAGCAGAGTAGAGTCCTTTCCCTTTCCGTCTGGTAAATACGACAAGGCAATAGCACAAAGACAGGCCGGGATTAATAGGTTGAAATGAAAAGGGAGCCTGTTACAAATCACAGGCTTGATCCATTTACCTGACAATCTGACTCACAGTGGAAGAGTGGAAGACTGACAGCAAACAAATCACTGCTGCACGTGTTTTACATGATTAAGTAATGAGAGGGGGCATTACATCCAGCCTATGTCGCTGCACTGCTCTCGGCGAGCTGCAGGATCCTCCATCACTATTTCAGCACGCGCACGGTGAGTGCATTTGAAAAAAAAAGAAATGAAGACAGTGACTTATTATTAAGTTTGATTAAATTACTTCAACTCTGTGACCGTTTTCATCTATGGATACTACAATTAGCGCCAGGATAAAGCACTTCCCGGTTAGCTTTAAAAGGAATGACAATGTGTGCCAAACTATTTCTTGGCCAGGACTAGTTGCCAGGCAACCAGTAGAGATTCCTGGAATTTACTGGTCCTGACCAAAACATAATCCAGTACATAACCCCCTATTAAAACGGCAAATTGTTGTCTTTCTGTACGAGCTGGACAAACGGGCTACCACGTGTTACTTAGTGAGCTTGCGATGCACTGGTAGGTCAATTTTGGACAAAGCCAGTCTAGCCGTTTCCCGGCTAAGTTAGTCGGCTGCTGGCAGTAGCTTCATACTTTGCGTACAGACGTGTAACTTTTGACAAGAGAATGAATAAGCGAATCTCTGACGACGAATCACACGACGACCTTTTAAAGAGTCCCAAGACGCTATAAAAGTGTCTCGCTCCAGATCAAATTTTAACCACAATTAAAACAAATAAAAACAAATGTCATATTTTTTGGGGGGGCAAGTTCTGACTCCTGTGAAGTAGTTAGAGAATTAAAAACACTATGTAAATATAAGTTGCTGTTATTATGCACACAGCCTCGTCTTTAAAAAGAAACAGTGTCTCAACAAAGATTTATGAGCAATCTGAGATCACAGTTTGTCCGTGTGCCAATAATTCCTCTTCCAAGAGTGGACTGTATGATTTAAGAGACTGCGCTCTCAGATATTAAGAACCCGAAAGAAGAAGGAAAGTTGATCCAAATAAACAGAGGACGTGTGTGCGTGTGTGTGCGTGCGCGTGTGTATTTTACATCTGCAGAGGGCCACAGCTCCTTGATGATCATCTCTATCCGGTTCACCACCTCCTTCCTCATAGCTGCTTCCTCCGGCCGAGGAGACATGAAGTTGTAGAAGTCCATCACCTCCTCGTGTAGTCTGGACGGACAGGAGGAGGACAGATCAGGGTTATTCTCAGCACATAAACACTTCTGCCCCACACAGAGCGGTGGGAAACCTGAATTGAGAACTAACAACCTCATGAGGACATCTTCTAAAATTTGACTTATACACATCGCACATACCAGATCTGGCTTAGCTTACATTCTGAAAGAAATATACCAGAGCCAGGGAATGAAAGCAACAGTATGGCTGTTCTACGGAAGACATTATGTAGTTTCTGTTTTATTAGCGTCTACTTGACCCTCCTTGGCTGGTCAGATTACCAAAGAAAACAAAGACAAACAAAACAATTTGCACAGCGATACACTGGCTCCAGATCGTTGCAGTTGCTTGTAGCCACATGTATCTGTAAAGTCTGAAATCCATTCAAATCTAAGCCCTCGTGTTGTACAATGACTACATTTTAATTTGCTTTAATGTCATTTATTTTTTGCTGACAGCTGTGTGAAACCATGGGCAGTGTCTTTACCAGAGGCGACATCAGAAGTTCCATTCCATTTGTTTTAGGATCACAGATCATTTGAGTCAAAGCCTAGCTTTCTCTAACCGAGCCTTAATAACAGACCCAGTTCTATCTACAACAGCACCTGGAACCACAGCCATTAAAGCAACCACTAGCCCAGAAATAAAGTGGCCATGTAAGGAGGGAGAATCTCATTATTAGGGAGGTCACTTACAAAAGGTAAAGCAACATATCTCGGAGGAATGTGAAAAGAAGCTTTAGTAAAACACTAAAGGCCGTATCTTCCAGAGTATGCCTGATGAGTCCCAGGCCTTATTGTTACTGCTGATATGGTTTGTGTTTGGAAAAAGCAGAGCAGAAAAAAAAAATGTTTAAGCTTTACCAGAGCTCAACTGGTGCTAATGTTGTGGCCCTGGTGGGGGCACATACAATGCAAAGATTTCTGACCAGTCAAATGCCTCCGAACAGTGGAACTCTGTTCAACCCTGTGGCCATTCATTTTTCTAGGAATGCATGCCATTATGTCAGTGTGAAATACAGGACAGGGAGACTGTCACAATCAATTACCAGAGCCCTGGAGGAAATGCAGTCAGCCCATGTGTCCACTCTTTGGTGAAAACTCTCGGCTAGCAAGCCAGGGCGTATCCATGCCAATAGTCCGCAGCTGACAGAAGGGCATGGTGATTGTTGGGCCCCACACAGTTAAGAACTGGTTTTCATTGGTATCTTACTGTGGAAACAATGCTTTACTGCCATTCGTGGGCTGTTTTCTGTTTTCTATCACTGTAGCGTAACTAAACAATTATTTGTATTTTCAATTTGAGTGCAAATCCTCCTGCGTGGGACTTCCCTGAAGGCAACTACTGCGAGACAAGTCAGCACATGAGCCAAAACTTGTATGAGATAACCTGAAGAATCACAAGCACCCAGAGGAAAAACAGGCTGTTCATTAACTATTTTTAAAAAAAGAGGACAAAACGTACATCAACAACTTCAGTGATTTATGGCTGTGGCGATTGTGAAAACATCAGGCATGTGCAAGGGCTTTCACGACACATGCCGGTTCCTTGTACAGAAAACTCCCGGCTGGGTGCAAGCAGCCATTACAAATATCACAAGGTCCTGCAACACATCTGGAGGCTTCCTGTCCATTTGTGTTTTTATTTATTTATTTAGGGAAAAGACAGAAATGACACTGAAAACATTCACTTCTATGACTCTTACTACGCAAGCAATGTAGTTACACAACACCAACTAAGTATTTATTAACACGAAAGAGCAAAAAAACAGTGATATTAAATTAAAATATATACTCCAGTGAAGTTCTTAAGGCTGGGTTGATATGGGAGTTGTGCTTTTGTTTATAATCGAGTGGGGAGTTATTGTATGAAGCACTTTGTGTTTTGTTTGTATGGAAAGTGCCATGCAAATAATGTCTGATTGACTGAAGTTGATATTTTCCGCTCTGGTCTATTTTTTTAATCAACAGGACACACACATTAAAGCCCACGCCTGTCTGTCATGTCACAGTGACAGAGCTCCATAAAGAATAGCCTGGAAGAACAGAGAATTAACGGTGACTGCACCCACAATAACTTTGGACCTGAATACAGTGAGCATAACTCAGTGTACTACACTTTAATTCAGTGTAATGAAAACACACAATATCAAGTTCCCTACACTAAGTCCGAAGTTTTATAATCACTTATAAGCAAGTGGAAATAGTTTAGCCACATAGCACATGTGTATGAACAGTTACTGCACAGGTTAAATGTTATCGAGTCACGTCAGCTAATACCTAGTCACGTAGTATTTTATATTTATTTGGGGTTTTCTACTTTTATAATTAGCCTTAACCCCATGTGTTTGACAGCGAAAATTTATAAATGTCGATTTTTAAATGGCCAACTTTAACACGGCGACACGGGAGAACCGTTAGCTGAGTTAGCTCTTAGGTCAGGCTAACGGACGAACGACACTTGAAGGCAACATATCCGGTCAAAACCTTCTAAATAAACACAGTGAACGCTCGTTACTCTGTCAAATTTAACTGCTTAATTCGCTATATTAAGTACACACTTTCGCATAGCGTGTGTTTGCGTTATTTTTCCTCTCGGTAGTTTGTTGTAAATTTGTATTTTTCATATTTTTTAAACGGCTCAGTTCAAACTTGAGCGGAGGAAAAAAAAAAACACACCACTTCCGGTCTAGCTCGGGCCGACTGTCGCTGTCTTTACGCTCCTGATCTAACGGCCATCCAGCAAACGGCCCAACTCCAGTTTACACTGCACTGCTGGCTGTATGCTCACACACACACACACACACACACATATATATTTATTTATATAATTATAACTGCGTTGGGAAAATACCACCATCACGTTGTACTTACTTGACACATATAATTGTGAATTAACGCCGTTTTCCGACCGTTTAAACCCAGCAGTGTCAGTTAAAAAGACGTTAGCCTTTTTTTTTTTAAAATACATATATATAAATCCTAGCTACGGCGGTTAACGTTACAGTGTTCGGCCACTCACCCGAGGACCCCGGGGTTGTACTTCCTCGTCTTCCAGGGTGTCCAAGTGCTCGCATAATTACCATTAGTGCAGTTTGAAAGCAAGTAATTCATCCCATAAGTGCTCGCTTTGTTGTCACTTTTCCTTCGGCCTGGGTGGTGACTGTGTGTGTGATTTACAGGTACGGAGGTGTGAACCTGCTGGCGCTTCACGCAAATCTGCTGTAAATTGAACGCCGGGTGCTCCTGTAGGTGACGGTGATGATGGTGGTGGTGGTAATGGTTGACATTATTGTCCATGCTGCCGCTGTCGCTCACGCCGAAAAGCAGATTGGCACCCCCGACGTTTTTATTAATGTTGCCCGTTACATTTCCACCCATAGTCCTCTCAAGTGAGCAGCTGGAAGGGGGGCTGTCCGTCCCGGATTCCTGTGAGGAGGAGGACGACGACGACGATGAGGAGGAAGAGACAGATCCCGTCTTCTGGGGCTGGGTTTTTCCCTCACCTGGTTCAACGGTGTTCGCCATGGCGGTGAAGGAGTTGTGTACGTTCCCGTTGGACAGCGCTATCCCCAGCGAGGAAATCGCAGTGCCGTTAATACTAGTAGTAGTGCCGTTCATGATGCTGTGATGGCTGCTGCCGTTGCTCAAACTGGCAGCGGCGTTACCGTTGCTGCTGCAAATGCTCTTGCTCGATGCCACCGCGGTCGCCACATTTTTTAAAACATCCAACGCAGCGTAATTCACGCACTGGTTGTGGTTTTGATTGTGGAGTTGCTGCTGCTGTTGCTGCTGCTGCTGCGCGGAGAGTGTCCGTACTCCCTGAGAGGTCTCCCAGACGTGCATCCATAAGGCGTTCGCAGGTCCTTTCTGTTCGGGCTGAATCCAAGCTACCCTCGGATCCATTCAACTTCAATCTGGTATCTAACTAACACTAGCGAGCCCGTCTTGAATCTGCGCCGCTTGCCGGACCTTTCAAAGGTCGCTACGCTGTCCGGGATAATGAAAAGAGAAGTATTTAAACATTAAACCGAATTAGGACCATTGATAAAGTGTTCCCTTTACACCGCTAGCTGGAAAAAAAATGCTAGCCGTTTCCCTACGGGAATTCAATATGGCGTAGTCTCTTCAAATCCATGCGCATGCGCACTGCGAGGGGTTTCTTTAACGACGACGACTGCGCCCCCCCCCCAATCCGCCCACTCTCCTTCATCACTCTGAGGCCGGCTGATGAATTGCACGGAATAAAATATTAGAATTTTAATTTGATAAATAATTAATGGAACAACAAATGCAGTGCACGGTAAAACGGCAGCAATGAATACAGGGGTCCCGTGGTTCCAGTGGCTCCTAAAAAAAAAAAAAAAAAAAAGAAAGAAAAGAAAAGGGCAAGGCTTAGGAGCCCAGAGGTCCCTGAGCACTCTATCTCCACCTCCCGGCCATCAGCAAAGGGTGGAGGGAGCGGGTGGGTGGGTTCATAGGGGATCCCCCATCAATATGTGGCTGGACACTGGCTGAATCTTGCAGGAGTGACACTATAAACTCATAAATAAGTATCGGTACATATTTAATTGTATAAATTTTTTTAATCTGTAAACAAAATTAGAAGGCTGTTACATTGTTATATATATATATAAGCAAATATGTGGATCTTGGGCACATTAATAGGTTGGGATCCCCAGGAAATCTGTCTTTCTGTGGGTAACCCAGCACCCACGTCTTCGTGATCCTCTGTTTAAGCTCTGACAGAAAAAAAAAAAAACGCCCACCGTAAACATTCGAAATCCCTGAAAAAATAGAAAAATGCATCAACGTAACTCCTCAGCAGAATACAATTTACATAACATAGAGAGGGAGACCACATTGTGATGTCAGCTGGCATCTTAAATACGGCCAGGGGGCATAATCAAAACCTCTGGTCCTTGAAATGCTGCTCACATACATACAAACACTCACACTGCATTCCACAGGGTAACACACACACACACACACACTGTCCGAGTGTAAATTGAGCTCCCCTTTTTCTGTTTATTATTTCAGATGTAGCTATGCTGCGGCCCCGTGGATCCGAATGCTCATTTTCAAGGGGCAATACACAGCAGGTGGTGTTGATCACTGCACCAGCCGTAACAGCCATCTCTCAGCCCATTAAGCTCCATGATGGAGCGGAGGCAGGCTGGATAAAGGCATAACCGACACCTTCTGGGATGCGTGCAAAAAAAAAAAAAAAAAAAAGAGAGAGAGAGTGAGGGGAGAGAGTGTCTTGCATAATGCCCACCCCCCCTACCACTGCTACTCACGTGCAGCATGTGACAGAGTCAAGGAAAACCCCCCAGAGCCAACCATGTGCCAGCTAGGATATGTATCTCGCCGTATAACGCACGCAGCTGCTTACTCCCACTGTACGCCCGTGGAAATCCACACTCCTCTTTCTATCTCCCTCCATGTTACACTGTCTTTAACAGAGGCGTTTTTGAGTGACACGCCACACTGAATAGGTTATTCCTCTCATCTCTCATGTATCACAGTCTCAGCTCAAGCCTGAACACCTAAACACTGACTGTGTGCCAGTGTGTGTGTGTGTGTGTGTGTGTGTGTGTGTGTGATTTCAGGGCTGGTTTGCCTCATTGTCAGCTTTTATGGGATTACCACATTGGTGATGACTAGACCCTGGCTGACAGATGCTTAAAACACACACACACACATATATATAGATATATAAACAGAGAGAGGGCAGGAGAAGTCAACACTATGCTCTCAGGCTTAACAGTAATAGCAGATAATATTAAAGAAGCAGGCAGTAGTCGGAGACTGCATGTGGCTTGAATGATAATGAGGCCGCAACATGTTCCAGATATTAACCCACATTAGTGGAAGGCTGCAGTTACACCCTTGTATCAACAGCTATTTCACGTATACATGCGTGAACATGTTGCCTGTGGCGTGTCAGCCCCACGGTGAGGTTATACCCAGTGTAAACAAGGACAGAGTTAGGGAATAGCAGAGCAGCAGGTTCAGAGCTTCAAATCGGGACCTGCAGTACCAGTCGACCTGCGCCACCTACAGGCAAGGAAATGATCTCAAAGCAGTTTAGACCTGAAGTTGTGCAGTCAGCACGCTAATGTGTGCCACCTACAGGCAAGGAAAAACATAGCTACATACTTTGATTTTAATGCTTGCACCACCTGCAGGCGATGATTGAGCATATTTTCTGTTAAAAAGAATAGAGTTCACGCCGCTGCGTGTTGCTGTCTGTCCTCTGTGCCTCAGGTTGTTTTGAAAAAGGAGGAGGGGGGCCCATCTTGAAATTTCATTTATTATAAGTTGAAGAAAATTAGCATTTTAATCTGACAAAGATCTATACATTTTTCATGTTATTGAAATATCTGACATGTTGTTTAGGTCCAGAATAGTTAGCTTTGATCAGTGGACTCCGTTATGAAATTATATTTTTGAAGTACTCCATCAACACACACATAACAGTAACACAACAACAAAAGGAAAAACGGCTGCTGTTACACTCTTTGCCTGCAGGTGGCGCAATTGTTAAAATTAAAATTGCGACTCCTATCTTTGCCTGTAGGTGGTGATGCTGTGGGTTTAAAAAGCTGCTGCTTTTCTTTCCTAAAGGTGACGCAGGTTGGCTGCAATGTGCGAATTGAATATCCGGAGTATCTGCAGCCTGCGTGGATGGATGTGAGAGTTAAAAGGCACTTCATTGAAATGCTTTGCATATAAAAAGAAAATGCAACGGTGTCCGCCTGAAGATGAATGGTATTGCAGTCAGAAGGGCTCGGGCGCAGAAAATACCGGCTGTGTAATATAGTGATGCAATTACAAGAAGCAGGGATAAAGAGGATACACAGAGGAAATAGCGAGACAGTGGGGACCTCAAACATGAAGGATGTCACTCTGCATAGCCGTCAGCAACACACAGCATTCATTTTTCAGCACAAACAAACATGAGCAGTCCTGTTATTTATTGATAAAACCATGTGTAAGATAAAAATATGTGAAGAGCGACATGTTTTTCTTAAAATTCAGAATGATGTGACCCGTGTTGGGGAAAAGTCTTCCACTGAGAAAAGGACAGAAGCTGCAGCTGCCACTTTCTGTAATCTCCTTGTCATAAAGCTTCAGAATGAAGTTCAGTACAACCTGTGTCATGAACCAATGCCATTTTCACTTGAATCTAAGTGATGAGATAAGCTGCACTTATTTCCAAACTAAACATCTCCCGAGAAACACTAAAAATACTGAAAACATTACATAAGCAGACCAAAATATTTTATTATTATTGTACAAAATAAGGCATAATTCTTGTAAAAGTTGGCTCTTGGTCAAGCTGATTATTATTAGGAATGATACCTTGTCTTCTCTGTTCTCTCAGTCTTTCATTCAAATCACACACCACCTCGTCCATTCGGCCTCTTTTATGCTCAGCGTGCTTTTCACTTCTCCACCACTTCTTCTTCTTCTCTCCTCTCTCGCTCTCTCTCTGACACTCCGCCAAGAGTGATGTGTTGAGGCAACGCTCTCTTCTCCTCATTTCAGGCATGGCTGAGTTATTGAGGGCCATGCTTGATCTCCATTTGATTTCCCTGCAGCCCAGTAGCCTGTGGAACCAGCCTGCTCCAGTCTCGGTCTTTACAGGACGGCGATGCAGTTACATTTTGATCCAGAGTGTTTGCGTTTCCAGGATTTCGAGATGCTGAGGTAAGTAGAAAAGTCTTTCTGATGACACCCAGAGCAAAATGAAGCTCGGGTGAAGGTCCCGTTTTTGTCTCTTTAATTCGCCTGTATGTTAAAAAGACGCATTTGCGACGGCCTGCTCTTGAGAGTGACTGAAAACTTTATGTCTGCTTTGCAAGTTTATGTTCCATCTGGAAGGATATGCAGATCAGCGGAGGGTCTTAAAACTGTTTATTGCTGGTGCACGGTGTTATAAATCCAGCGTATTGCTGTTGAGGTATGCTCCACTTACTATCTTATTTCCTCCTCTGGAGGGGGAGTGCCAAATGTTGCCTCTCCAGCAAACACAACTCTTCCGTTACATTCACTTGATGGCTGCTGAAGTTACTTTGTGCTTCACGGACATTATAACCAAAGTAATGACAATAATAAAAATCTTTTGAAGACGATGGCTTCTAACTGTTGCATGCTTGCAGCTCAGATGAGATCATTTACAAGCACGCAACCTGTGTTTTTCATTCACTCTGCTCTGACATCAGAGCTTTCCTAAATTAGAAAAGAGGATGATGGGAATATTCTTCTCGTCTGGTGTAAGAAACAGTACCTTTGCAGGCTTCCGGTACCCACGGCGTTTGTTAGAAGACAAAGGGAATCAGTGCCTTTCTACTTTTAGGGTAGTCTTCGAACTTAGCAAGGTACCATCTGTAGAGACAAAAAGAAGGAAAAGAGTCATTTTCTTCTATTAATACTAGTATTTGCTTCAAAGTGTGCAATACACTCCATGAAAACCTGCTTACTCTTCTTATATATTAGTGTGTGTGTGTGTGTGTGTTATTATTCTTACTTGTGGTGGGCCACAGCCCTACTGGCAAGGACTACCGTGGTAAAGACAGCGAAAGCTGAACTGTGAACAGAGTGCCCAGCCAGAGCGAAGCCTGCCCACTCTGTTATCTCTCCTAAAAAGTTGGCTCCAGACACATATTCAAACATTCCTCCTGTGGGTGGAAGACACAGGAATTACAGACAGGTATGCTCATCCTTTCATACGTTCACCGGAGCAAAAACAACACAAATACAGAAAATAGAAGCGGGATGGATTTTCGCTTACTACCGTTCAGCGCTTAGCAGAATGAGCCCTGACCCTGTCTCTCAGTGTAATTTCAAGGCTGCTAAAAACTCAAAGGGCATCTCCACACTGACCATAGATGGCTGAGCACTGACTATTTATCTGCAGGCCATGTGTGGCGGTGCTACAGTCTGTGTGAAAATGGCAGATTCTTGGCTGAGGGGATTCCAGACGTGCCTGGAAGTTCATTTGGAGCAGGGCGGCTCACAGCTTCCTCCCGCCTCGCCTTCTCCGCTGTGTTTTCCTTGAGGGTCCGGGATGGATTGTTTCAACAGGTTCACCGCAAGTTCAGACCCTAGGTGCTATTGTTGTGACTATGGTCTTATTCAGGGGAGCCACTCTCTGTGTGAGCCTGTTATGATTACTGATTGATTTAGCAAAGGGGGGAAAAAAAATCCAACTTATGGTTTAAATTAGCCAATTATGTGATCTAGAAAAGCAGTAATATAGATTTTATTCAGCTTTTCTGATACATACCGCCCTCAAGGCTCTTTGTCAAAAAGAATTTGGACATGGGCCAAAATGTTGTTTACCCAACCCCACCCACGTACTTGCCACATCTCATCGTCTCTTGTAAAGGTCAAACACTGCAACCAAGTATGCACCAAACCCTTCTTGCATCTGTTTTGTCAGTGAATTGTTTTCATTGTTATGCATTGTTTTTTCCATTTTCACGATACATAGTGATATACCCTATTGATTGGAAACAGCTAGCCTGGAAACCCCAACCCTTTGTGTTTGAATCATAAATGGAATGACAGGAAGCATAGGTGGAGCTGAGGCTGCGCTCATTATAGACAATTTTAAGCCTTGATAGAATTTCAACGGGTGAGTTAAATAAACGGGGCTATTAGCTATAGAGCAAAACTGTTTTCTGTACCAGGCTGTAAACATGTTTATTTCTGCTGTGAAGTTGGACATTTTAACATGGGGGCTTATGGAGATTGACTCCTTCTGTAACCAGCTTCTAGTGGCCGTTTGAGGAACTGCAGTTTTCAAGTTTTTCAAGTTATGTTGACGATGACATGAACATTATTTACAGTCCATGGGCTGAGTGCTTTTTAGCATGAACCAGTCTGTGTGCAGACATATAATATAATATGCATGTTCCAGTACAGGGCTGGTTTGCTGTCTAACATGATTACTATCAAAACTTAAGAGCGGTGTAGAAAATGTGTCACGTCAAGCAAAACTACACGCACAAACACTACAAGTATTGTGAGTCAGTGAGTCACAAGCTGAGTTGGACCATATTAGAGTCAAAGCAGCAAGAACCTTTTTAGAACACTAATGTAAGGGCTCACAGAGGGCAAGGCAGAGAGGAAAAGATAACTCCCGACAACCTGTGATTCTGCTTACAGTGTGATCCTGTATAATCATGCGACCACACTGGAAAATTAGCATGTACAAAAGACCGCAGAGTTCTGTGCCATGATGTGATTACTGCTTTCTTGACTTTCTTGTCACCCCACAGCAGTGGTGGAAAAAAGGATCCAAACTATAAACTTAAGTAGAAGTAGCATCGCAATATAAAATATGCCTTTAAAAGTCAATGTCCTGCATTCAAAATTAAAAATACTCTGGAAAATAGTGCCCTTTGGTTTGTTAAGTATTTTAGTATTTCTAATTGTATACAGCCCAAGTTTTCCTCTGTGAAACTTAGATGTACTGTAATGGGAGTATAGGACTTGTTCTCCGTGGTGAGAGCAATAGTCCGCCCAGTGTTTCATGACTAAAACCCTTACCTGTGGGAATCTTGTAACCAGTCTCTCCAGGCTTTCTCAGGTTCCTCAGGATGTGGTCAGAGTGCATATTCACCAACCAACCGACCAACCACAGCACAGACCCTGGAGATGAACCAACCAAAAGCTGCTTCAGCGTGACATTTTCCTGACCAAAAGCCAGTCAGACAACTCGTGTTTTTGAAGAAACGCTTTTGGGAAATGCTACTAATTTGAGTGAGGCGAGCAGATCAATAGCACTCCTATATCTGTGGATAGTAAGTTTTTAAGCAAAGCTTTGAAATTTAATTTAATTTAAAATGGAGAGAACGGTGGAACAGGGGAAGAAAGAGGGGTAGAAGAGATGAACTGGGAGAGAGAGAGCAAGAGCTAAGGATCCTGTTGTTATCCTGACTGTAGCGCGTGCACACCGTGTACAAAGGCTTTGCTACAGTGGTCGAGGGTTCAATTCCAACTTGTGGCCATTTGCTGCATGTTCTCCCCACTCTTTCTCTCCCTGCCTTCCTGTCACTATCCATGATCCTTTGACTGAATCTGGATATTTTGGTTCTTTCAAGCTAGTTTAAAATTCATCTGGAGCTGTTGCATAATCTCTTAAGGCCAAATCTATGTGCAGATTTTTTTTTAATTATACAAACAATATGATGTGTTGGGAGACATTTTCATAGTTAAGAAATACCTATACTCGGGAACTGTTGAGTCTCTGTAAACAATATTATAAAGAGTACTTTCTAGACCTGCTCTGCATGTTAAGTGTTGTGAGATGATTTGGCACTGTATAAATAAAACTGAATTCAATTGAATGATACATAATAAAACTAAATCAAATAAAAATGAACAGGAAACATCCGTGGACCACAAGCAGGAGTCGGAACCAGGTCGTTGCAGGAAGGACTGAGCCTTTTGTACACGGGGAGCCCACTCTACTATTTGAGCCCCCTATTTACGACTATTTTTCTTATCTACCTTGCATATTCTTTGCTGTGTGAATTTCTCTGGTGTCTATATTTTCTTATCTTAAAAAAAACAGCAGTAACAATGCAGGAGCACACATAAAAACTTGACTTTTAGTCCAGTAATCTATTGCCCCAGTGCATGTTGGGGGTTAATAGATTACTAACCCATCCTACCTGCAGTCAGCCAACATGTTGAAACATTTTCCAACATTATAAAACAATTCTTTGTTTATGCTATGCTAAAGGGGGGTGTGTAAGTGTTGTGAATGGCAGGCCAGCTCTATTTTACACAGAAGACAAGCCCTTCAAAATAAAATCATTCACACTTGCTTGTAAAAAAAAATTGTAGTGTGGGTAACAGACACAAAACACTTACCTGCGATGAAGCATGGATGTGTAACCCAGTACGCAGGGTACTCAGCATAATGACTCAGGTACCTGATCTGCATGTAGCCATTATAGAGGCAGAAAACAATGGCCAGGATGAAAGAGACAAACGGTGTCGGTTTACCTCCTCTGATTAAAAATGGATAAATAAGGGATCTGCAACAGAACAAAAATGTTGTCAGCACAACTCAGTCATTTTCAAATAACTTGCTTTGGACCAATTATCCAGCACTACTGGTGTAATATAAGATAGAGTGTACCTTCAGTGATCATAGTGACCTACCTGTGAACATAGTGGCAGAAGTACATGACAATGAGCAGTTGGTTGGGCAGCAGAGAGGTTTTGGCAGAAGATGTCCAAAATACCAGGCACAGAGGCACCATGAAGGCAGGCAGCTCCTGAACGAACCAAGCAAACCTCACATTAACTGGGAACCCATACTTGCTGGTAGCATATCGTCCGTAAGGGACATTTTCGAAGAGCAAAGTAACGTAAGTGCAGGCTGCCATTAAAAACATTAAGTAAGCCATGCAGTCCAAAATGTACAGCTCCTCATTTTCCGAGGAGAAAAGCCAGGACAGCAGCGAGTCCATCATGTCGGACTGATATAAACCGTAAAATAATGTAAATATAACTAATATTTGTCACTTTGCTGTATCACTAGCTAATACTAACGATGCTGTGTGGATAGGTGCAGTACACACGGGACCACACGACGAGTGACGCAAGGATGTCCCATCGAGAACCAATCACAGCCCCTGAACACATACGGTACGGGCTCCGATCAGCCAATCAGGACGCTTTGATTTGCATAGCCGTTACCCAACAACGCAAGGGGGTGCCTGACGTCACCAATATAGGTAACTGTTATATATCTACGCTAACGCATATTAATAAAGTTAATTTGCGTGTTTAATTCGCTGTAAAGAATATATAAATAACAAACTGTCTCATTATAGTGTCGCTTATGTTTGTATATTTTGCATATGTGGCATTCAAGCTGGATTAAACACAATTGGAAGATAACACGAGCACAATAAACGTAATAATAGTGGTTTAGTGGCCGAGTAATTCTATATATTACACTAAAGCTATCAAAGTGTGTTATTTCGTGAAAGCTGACAACAAACAACTGCCTCCGAAGATGCTTCAATTTATCTCAGGCAGATTTCGCGGACACCTCGAAAAGGGGTCCTGATTCACGTGCGTCAGAGGCAACACGTTTCCAGGAGGATACACAGCGCAGCAGCGGTTCATCTTCAATCACCAACACTCAGCTGAATTGTGCTTTATCCGCGTCGCAGGTCACGTTTCCCCCCACTTTCGTCCACCACGTCGTTCCGTAGGCTTTTCTCCAGAGTTGTGTGCTATTCCAAAATGGGGAAAAGAAGCAGACAGCGGCAGAAAAACCAGACTGCTGGCAGGGACGACAGAGACAACGCTGTAAGGTTTCACACAGAAAATGCAGCAAACTCTCGCTAATGTTGGGTGTAAAAAAAAAAAGAAAAGAAAAGAAAGCTCAGTCAGGCCACATATTACCTGCGAATGAGCTGGTTGCGTGTGTGTCTGAAGCAAACTTGTGCATTCATGCTGCTGTGACGCTGCTAAACACAGCTGCAACAACCACAGTTGTTTTACTGTTAGCTGCCGGTCATGTGTGAGCACCGTTTGTCATGTTAAATCTTTGCCTAGATGCGATAAATATTGTGTGGCTTCACCAGACCGAGCTCAGAAATGTGTCGATTTTATGTGGCCACGCCATGCAGGCAAGAGGATAGTTTAAGAAGTAAGCAGGGTTGCAGATAAAAGTCAGTGGAAAAGCCTGTTTATGATTATTACATGCCGAATCGGCCACTAGATCATAACTGAAATGTAACATGTCTTATATATTCTTCGCATCATTTACCCTTAACTATAAGCAAGAAAGCATTAAGTTGATACATTGCTCAGTGACCTTCTTTTCTATCCACATTTAATAGGTGCTTTCCCAGTATAATAATAATACAATATACAATACAAACAATATATGTCCATGTCTTCAGGGCTGGGGAGCTGGCTATGCTGACATTATCAAGGAGAATAAGCTGTTTGAGCACTACTATAAGGAACTAGGCCTGGTGCCCGATGGAGAATTTGAACAGTTCATGGAGGCAATGAGGGAACCACTGCCAGCAACCATCCGCATCACCGGATACAAGAGGTGAGCTGGACACATTTAAAACCTACATTACTACAGACTCTTTGTCTTTCCTTTTCTGTCTGGCAATCGCCTCATAAAACATCATTCGAGAACTTTGCATATCTGATTAATCTTAATCTAAGGTTCAATATTTGGGCTCATAATTAGGCACTACATGCTCAATAGTCCCTGCGTTCTGTTTTCTCTCCAGCCATGCCAAAGAAATCCTCCACTGCCTGAAGGAAAAATACTTTAAGGATATTCAGGATCTGGAGTTCGACGGCCAGAAGATTGAGGCTCCACAACCTCTGAGCTGGTAAGATCTCATGGTTTACCCAAGGCTGAAAGGACACACAGATTCAGACTACAAACTCAGGGCACACACTGCGCTCTATCCTGTCCAGGTATCCCGATGAGCAGGCCTGGCACACCAACATGAGCAGGAAGATCATTAGGAAGTCTCCTCTGCTGGAGAAGTTCCACCAGTTTCTGGTCAGCGAGACGGAGTCGGTGAGTCAAACTCAGACCGCACAGAAAATCTGCAAAGAAAAACCTGTTTTAACAGCAGTGTTGTTGGCCGCGTTCCCTACATTTACCCCAGATAGGTGGTTTGAAAGAATGAGGAGAACGCAATGTCAGTCGTCTGTTTGTCTTTGCAGGGCAACATCAGCCGGCAGGAAGCTGTCAGTATGATCCCTCCTCTCCTGCTGAAGATTGAGTCCCACCACAAGGTAAAAGCACAGCAGGTTAAGACTAGCACATCGGTCAGCGCTTAATGCATTTTCTATTTTTTCCCCTCCTCTCTCCCTCGTGCCTCCTTGTACGACTCTTTCTCCCCTGGCATGAAATCAGCTGTCTTCAAAAAAGATAGTTTTGTAGTGTCTGACGTGTTTTCTGCGCAGATCCTGGACATGTGTGCCGCTCCGGGGTCAAAGACAGCCCAGCTCATTGAGATGCTCCATGCTGACATGGAAGTGCCATTTCCAGGTAAGAAACACAGAGTTAACAACAGGAAGGACGCTACAATGACTGATTACTTAGAATCTGAATCCAGTATCTACGGGATATTATAGTCCATGTCACTGTGCTCCTGCTTTAATAATATTTAAGTTTAATCCTCACCTCTACCCTCCAGAGGGCTTCGTTATTGCCAACGACGTGGACAACAAGCGCTGCTACCTGCTCGTGCACCAAGCCAAGCGTCTCAACAGCCCGTGCATCATGGTGGTCAACCACGACGCCTCCTGCATCCCCACGCTCAAAATCGACGTCGAGGGGAAGAAGGACATCCTCTTCTACGACCGGATCCTGTGCGACGTGCCCTGCAGGTCAGCAAAGGGTTAGAGGGCATCGTCTCTGCTGACAGTTAGTTGGAGGTGGTAGGGGATAAAGAAAGAAATGTTTGATAAGCTCTGCTGTATGTGTGGTTGTTTGGCCGGAGAAGGGATGTAGTGCGACAGATGGAGATGAGCATTCACCCGGTCTGTCAAATGCAAGGTATTCACAGGTCCTTTTTATAGAAGGCAGTTATTAATGTTTCATCCTCAATGTTTCAGTACAGGCTTGGTGGTAACACATCATTCTCCTCTTGAAATCGAGCGTCACTTTACGGCCAAAACAGAACTGGATTTGTTTGTAAATGCTGCCTTAGTTCGGCCAGCTGTAGCGGCGAAGCCAGGAGGCCTTGCCAAACACAACATAGGGAGAGGGAGGGGAGGAAAAGCTGTAATGAAGACCGAGAGAGGCAGGCAGGCAGGCAGCGATGCGAGCAGTCAGCTAAAGCCCGGCGTTTAGACAGTTTGCGCTTGGCAGACATTTTTGCCCTGTGAGAAGTGTCGGGGATCTCTGCTGGTTTCAGCGCCTCGGGCCAAACTGGGGATGTATCTGACTGGTGCCGCTGTCTGCTCTGTGTTGTGCAGCGGGGACGGCACCATGAGGAAGAACATAGACGTGTGGAAGAAGTGGACGACCAGCAACAGCCTGCACCTCCACGGGTGAGTGGGGGTTGGGGGGGCGTGCTTTCGTGACAACACAGCACTTGTGGTGGACTAAATGGACTAGACAACAAGGGAACGGAGTGCGGTGTTCTTTTGTTGCTAATTAAAAAAAAAAAAAAAGTTGGCAGCATTACAGAGCGCGCCTGTGTGTGCATGCGTGTGTGTGTTCACCAGGCTCCAGCTGCGTATCGCAGTGCGTGGCGTGGAACAGCTGGCAGTGGGAGGGAGGATGGTCTACTCCACCTGCTCACTCAACCCTATAGAGGACGAAGCCGTCATCGCAGCGCTGCTGGAGAAGAGCGAAGGTAACAAACACGCGCTCACGGGGCTCCACAATTTAAGCAATATGCGGCGGACTTCTTATTCAAATGAGAGCTCTGTTTAAGTTTTGTTTCATGCTCCAGTTGTTACCTTTCATTTCCTGTTACTTAAACGTTTCTTCATGAATAATCCATTCAAATGACCATATGGGGCTTTCTCATCTTTTGTCATGGTTTTCTCGATGATCTCTAACTTTCGGTTGCCTCTGCCAGCCATTAAACACAAGTCAGAAGTCTTTATCCTTTCACACAGCAAGCTATAAGTTTCTCAAATGTGGGACTATGCGTCCATATTGAGTAGTTCATGTGACCTGACTCAACCATATCCACCACGGTGATCGTCATAAAGTTACTAAAGTTACGGGGGAAAACAATATCATCTTTGACATTTTGATTCAAAACATTATTAAAATAAGCAGCCAGTTATCAAAACGGTTGCTGATCAGTTTCTGAATCGATCGTTGGAAGCTGATTCCCGACCTGGACTGACGTTTCTAAATTCATGTCGGCGTGACATAACTTCTGCATAATGCATCAGTAGCTGATCCATTTGGAACAAGCTGCGCAGTGTAATAATGTAACTAAAACTAAATGAGTCTCTGCTGCGACTGTTCTGGATGAAGAAATATTGCATCAGCGCGCGTTTGAATGCCCGCACGGAGCCTTTCTGCCGTGATGTCATACCGCTAAAGACTGCCAAAAAACAAAGTCTCATTTTCTTTCTGCCACGGCGGTCTTTAACGCTGCAGGTCGTATTGTAAAAGTGGTCCGATAACACAGAGCAGCAGAGCTGAAGCAGCAGCCTGTTGTATGAAATGCACGAGGTCAGAGGTTTAGAGCGCACAATAAAATCTTCGCTTTCGAGCTGCTAAACGTATCAAATACAGTATACGAATATGACATCTAAATATAACCGCCGCTTTTCCGCCAAGTTGTAATGTCTTTCCTATCCCCGCTGCCAGGAGCGCTGGAGCTGGCCGACTGCTCAGCTGATCTGCCAGGGCTGAAGTGGATGCCTGGGGTCACTTCCTGGAAGGTACCGGAATGTTTGGTCATTACGACAAACCGAGCGCTTCAACATGAAACCACAAAGAAACGAAAGCGCCGTTTAAATCGTGGGAGACTGAGCTTTGTCGGCGCTGACTGTGGTTGTTGTCTCTGCAGCTGATGACCAAGGAGGGACAGTGGTTCTCCGACTGGTCTGAGGTTCCAAGCAGTCGTCACACGCAGATCCGCCCCACCATGTTCCCGCCAAAAGACCCCGAGAAACTTGCTGGCATGCGTCTGGAGAGATGGTACGTACGCAGACTCGCACACTAAAACTCGGAGGACTCCTTTAAGCCCCCCCATCCCCCCAAACCTTAATCTTTAAGTCCACGCATGGTTGATTTGGTTCTAATGGTTTCGTCTGAAGGCTCTAAAGCCAAAGCAAATAGGAGCAGCGAGAGCAGGAGGCCTTGTTAAACGCCACGCCGAGTGCCAAGATAATCATGTATTCTGTTGGTGAGCTCAGTAGCAAGGAGGCGATTATAAAACATATTCATCTAATTGGCGGCGTTGTTTTTCAGCGTATAGAAAAGAACGGCGCGGCCCAACTCTTTTTCCAAACACAAATCCTTATCTCAGCTTAGCAAGCGTTCCTCCCGTGAGCATTTAGTTCTCATGAAAGCAGAGAAATCCAAGCAGACACACGTACATGTGCGGCGTTTCCTGTTTTTCGTCCACGCCAGATCCATTAGCAGAGTAACGTGTGATGTGTTTTCCTAGCACACGCACGCATGCAGTGTGCATGGATGCACATATATGTGCACAGCTACACGCTCACAATGAGGAACGATGTCATTTCCCTCTTAAACACCTTGGATCGTGCCCGTGCCGGCCACCAGATGGAGCTGTTGTCACACGTTGTCAAAGCACCTTTTTTTTTTTTTTTTTTTTTTATTTAATGCTGAAGAAAAATCCTTGTTGATCTTCACAGTTAGGTGGCACCATAAAACTCAAAGCTGTGATTTATGTTCGCCTGTGTGTGTGTGCGTGTGTGTGTCTGTGTGCTTTAATGTCAGTATGAGGATTCTGCCACATCACCAGAACACTGGAGGTTTCTTTGTGGCCGTGCTGGTGAAGAAAGCCCCGATGCCTTGGAACAAAAGATATCCCAAGGTACTCACCTCACAAACACACAAGCCCTTAATGGGGTGATTAGATTGTCAGTCTTAACCTGAACCTCCCCCATGTGGGTATGAGACGTGCCTGTTGAACCTGCGCACCTTTCTGCATCGCTCACCTGTCCAGCGTTCCTAACCGCCGCTGGGATTTCTCTCCGTCCGCGTTTCTTTGTCTGCTCACCTCCCTCCCCGTATCGTCTCCAGCTGAGGAAGGACGCCTCATCCCTCTCAGCGGCCCAGTCCGAAGACTCTCCAGCGGCTTCGACCCCCGCGGACCCTCCCCGCCTTCCCGAGAGAACTGCGGAGGAGGCGGAGGTGGGAGGCCCAGAGGGAAAAATAGACGGGGAGGCAGAAGAGGAGGCACCCAAAGGAGCTGCCTTTGCTCAGGAGAGCACTACTAAACAAGATGGAGTGTGTGGGTGAGTCATGGTGGCCTAGTGAGCTAATGAACAAAGGAAAACTGCCTTGAGCCGTTACATAAAAAACAAAAAAAACAGGACTGAACGAGAAATGGCTTAACACAGCCATCACTAGTGCACATTTTTATTCCTTTACTTGATTGTTGGACATTGTTATGATCAGCACTAGTTTTAGTTTTTCAATATTAGTTTTTTGAGATTTATATAAACATCAGTAAATCATATGAAGGATAACTGAAAATCTGTCTCTGTTTTCCAGCCCCCCAGCCTCTAAGAAGATGAGGCTGTTTGGTTACAAAGAAGACCCCTTTGTGTTCCTCACTGAAGATGACCCCGTCTTCAACACCATACAGTGAGTAGCTCTATACGCGCTCGAGCTACAGAAAGGAGCGTTTTCAGTATCCTGGTGTTGCTAAACTTTTTTTTTTTTTCCTGTTTTCTCCAGGTCTTTCTATGACCTGTCGCCCAACTTCCCCAAGCTCAACGTTCTGACCAGGACCCACGAGGGCAAGAAGAGACACTTGTACATGGTTTCCAAAGAGCTCCGCAACGTGCTGCTCAATAACAGCGAGCGCATGAAGGTGTGTTTGTGTGCGAGTGTGTGTGCGTGTGTTTGTTTTGGAGCAGCTTTTAGTTGATCGCACACATTCAAAGCCAGCTCTGGTGATGGTGATGATGAAGCACTTCCTTGCATGGGAATCTGATAAAAATAGAGGCGACAAATGAAGAATCAATAGTTTCTTGGAGACGACGCATCCGGTATTGATCACACTACACAAACTGCATTATGTTTGTTAGGGCAGACACATTGGCTTTACGTTGGTACATCAGTTTATTTTTATAGTGTGTGTTTGTTTGTGTGTGTGTGTGTGTGTGTACATGTGCCATCCCATCAGAGGGAACCAGCCTAACAGATGGGACCCTCTTCTATCCCAGATCCCTCTGGTCCTCCACCCAGTAGCACCTGCACAGGTGGCTCTGTCTGTGTTTGTCTGTTTGTTTGTGCGCCCCGCTCTTTTTGTTCTCCACATGACTCCGGATTCTGGATGTGGTGATTGGAAAAACGGGGTGCTTCGTTCGCTCCCCTTCTCGCAATATTATATCGAGCTTCACAGTAAATATCTACAGAACTGAGGGCTTTTTTAGAGTATTAATAGTTTAATAAGAGAATTTCATATTGATTTCTCCTGCCTTAGTGTTCTCATATTAAATATATATAATGCAATGCTAATTTTGCTTCCACTTCAGGTTCAGCGTGTGTATTTGTTTGAGCAGCACGGTTGAATTTTACTGTGCGGATCACTGACAGTTGCCTCCCACTCCTGCTGGGACACCAGAGCCCAGCTGCTGTGTTTACCTTCACCGCTTTGTGATATCTTGCACGGTAGACGCCTCGAGCGAGTCAGCTCAGTAAACATCAGTAAAACCGCCATCGTCTGTGTAACATAATTAGTCCCTTTATTAAAAAAAACAAACTCAAAACCGAGCTTGTTTGTGATATCAGGAGACGTATTAATTAGCAGAGTTAAAGTCAGCAGAATTTGGCATCATTGTGTTGTTGTTGTTGTGCCGAGCCATATGTCAAGCGTGCGTGTTTTTCCTTGTTTTTCAGGTCATTAACACGGGGGTGAAGGTGTGGTCTCGCAACAGTGACGGAGAGGAGTTTGGCTGTGCCTTCAGACTGGCTCAGGAGGTAACACAAACACATGCACGCGCTGCTTTTTGTATTTTTTTTTCTTCCCCCGAACCACACCACTTGAACACCTCTTCTCCTCCTCCCACGTTAAACCTTCAGTGGAGTAAAAACAATTTTCTTTAAATCCGCCTGCTCGCTGCTGAGCGGCGTCTTATTAATTGAAAGCCGCGTTATTGTAAAAACGTTGCGTCTTCACACCTTAGCTGCACGTTCTCCTATAATCCTCTTTGTATGCAAATCAACCCTTATAGTGAAAACCTCCCAAATTCATTGATTCTATACTAAATTTCATTGTAGAAAGGGGTTTTGTGATCAGTACAGTAGCTGAATTAACACCAGAGGGCCAGACGGCAGAGTTCACACTCAAATAAACTTTTAGTTATGCATCGTGTAACTGTAAAGAATCTGGATCTGGTCTGCAGATTTCAACCGCTTCTCCCCTCTGTCCTACAAGGGTATCTACACTCTTCAGCCGTACATTCGCTCCAGGATAATCAGAGTGAGCGTGGAGGACATCAAAGTGCTGCTGACTCAGGAGAACCCTTTCCTCAGCAAACTGGAGGACGACGCTCACGCTCAGGCCAAGAAACTGGGTACGCGCGGCGAAAGATTCTCATCCGAAAACAAAAGATTGCAATTAAATAGCCACTTTGAGAGAAGTAATGCTCTCTAATTAAGACGACAGCTTTCTGTTTAATACTCCAGCGGCCGAGAGTTTAGAGTGCTGGATTAGTGACTGGAAGGCTTTTGGCTCGGCTGGCATGAAATAAAAGAGGAAAGTGAGTCATGCCGTCTTCCTCAACACCTGGTGTTGAGCTGCCCTTGAGCAAGGCACTGACCCCGAAAGCCTCACAAGAGGGGCTGAGTGGTCCCAGCGAAAGGAAAAACTAGTTACTGGTAGTTAGACTGTGCAGTTCTCAGATATTAATGTACGAATAATCTGTGTTGCTCTCTAGTTATGAATCTTTTATTCTCTCCACAGTTATGGGCAGCATTGTGTTGAAGTATATTCCCAACCCGAAGTAAGTTCTTCACTTTTTAAGTGTTTCCGTGTCATTTTTGTCATTATCCTTCTGAAGTGACGTCCTTGGTCATTTCTCACTCCCTCCATAATCTTCTTGTTTGTCAGTACCCCAGCGGAGCCCCAGTGTCCCATCCAGCTGTGTGGCTGGAGGGGGAAGACATCCATCCGAGCCTTCGTCCCCCGCAACGAGCGGTTTCATTACCTACGAATGTTAGGCGTGGAGGTCTTCAGAGACAAACAGGGCCTCGGGCAGAAACCGAAGGATGAAGGGAGGGAAGAGGTGGGAAAGGACGCACAGGAGGAGGTAGAAGCGGCGGAAAACGAGGCAGAGCTGGACTCCGAGAACGGCGATGAGAACGGATCATCGCAACCAAAGGTCGACGGCGGCAACCAGGGGACTAGCAGTTGAGAATGTAGAGGAGACGGCGGAGAGAAAAGGAGGATTGACTGAAGATGTATTAGAGCTCTAAGAGCTGTTGACCAGGTCCAAGACCACATTATGTGGTTAGAGCAGGGTGATGTGCCTCTTGAGGGTTTCTCTGTTTCCCCACACTGCCACTGCAGACGGATTCCCTCCCCAGAGATGGACTCCCTCAAGATTAAAAATTTTTGGAGCCCCTCCAGGAGTCAGCTTTTTAGTTAAATGGCTTGTCTTATTTTATATAGCTGTTTTTATGGTTTAACAAATTTATTCCACGGACAAGGTGGCATCAATTTTCTTTCAGTTGCTCATGTTTAGAGAGGTTTATATTAACTGCCGTCTTATTTTCTACACCTGTAATTAAGCCGAAATATGGAGTTGATTAAAAGTGTTGAAGGTTAACTGTGTCACCGATCAAATTATTTCAGACTTTAAGCTCATTCCTGATGTGTTGAAGTGTAAAAGGCATGCCTGAGAAGAGGTTGATTAGGTTCTGCAAATTACCGATTAAAACAGCGACGCGGGCTTAAATAGATTCTTAATGTAGTATGAACCCTTAAAACTGGTAAATTAAGTGAGTTAAGGACGGGCCAAGGGTGCTGCAAGTTTTATTTATTTATTTTTTTAGTTGTGATATTTATATTCTCTACATTCTCTTTCTTTTTTTTCCAAGTGTAGAAATATAAAAGCCAAAACTAATGGAAATCACTGTAAAAAATATATATACGTAATTATGTAATTACTAAGACAGCTCACAGTTGGCAGGGGTCAGAGCAGCACGGTCTCCAGCAAGATGATTTTTTAGGCTTTTTGAACCTTTGATAGTGACAGCTGAAGAGTGACGGGATAGTTTCAAAGGTCCGAATCGAACCCTGGGTTGCTGCAGCAAGGCCTCAGCTGTTGTACATCGGGTGCACGCTCTAACAGATAAGCAAACGGGGGACCCCAGTATGCAAGTTTTGAGTTCATAGCTGTCAGATTCAGCGATGATGCCGAGTCCAAAGGACAAATGTGTCAGGGGGAACAACAGTGCTAGCAGTTGTGTGAGGCCGTGCTTGGGTACAGCACTTCTTTGTTTCTGAACAACTGTTAATGCTAACATGCTGATGTTTAGTGTCAGTCACTTTTTTTTGGCACGTTACCATTCTAATAGTTGCTTGCTAGCACTAATTCAGAACAGCTGAGATCAGAAGTCATGAAGCATAGGGCAAACTAAAATTTTGACCTGATGATGGCAATAGATGGAAAGTCAGACCTTACACATTAATTTATTAAAGGTTCAGAATGTATGATTAAGTGGGACCTAGTGGTGAAGTTAAAGATTGCAACCAAATGATGATACTCTGAAAATACTCTCCCACATCACTCTGTCCCAGCATGTAAGAAAGATTCTTGCTGCCAAATTGACATTAAAAGCAAAAGTCCATATATAGATGAGGGTTCGGTTTGTCTGTTCTGGGCTACTGTAGAAAAATGGCGGTTCAACATGGCTACCTCCATGGAAGAGGACCCGCTTTCTCTGTAGATATGGGCTCATTTTAAGACAGCGAAAACACAACAATTTTATTTTCAGGCTATTATACTCTAAAAGAAACAAACTAATAAATATTGCATCACATTGATGCCAGTACCTACTCCTCAATCGTACGCATTGGACCTTTCTGGTCCACCCCTCATGTATTTAAAGACAGGTGTGTGTCGTAAATGGTAGAACACAAAATTAAACTTCCCGTGACAACAGCATATTTGCCACATCTTGTCAGCGGTTGTCACAGCAGCTTCACTGCACTGGACGGACGGATGGACGGACCTCTCTCCTGTTTATTACCCAGTCCAGCTGCCATGACAACAGCCGTCATGACAACCAGCCCCCTCACCTCTCTCTCTCTCTCTCTCTCTCTCTCTCTCTCTGTGGTGACAGGAGGGAAGAGAGAACAGAGGGACCACAGAGAGCATCCTGCACTCCTCTGCTCTCTTCTCATCTCCCTCATCACTTTTCTTCTTTATCCCCTCTTTCCATCCTCTTCTGTTTCTTGATTTGGTCTGTGACCTCTGAAGTGCACGGCGGTGGGGATTTCCATGCAGTAGAGCGGCTGTCATGTCAATTCCCCTGGTTGTGGATATGCCAGTGACAGCGCGGTTTGCAGAGGCAGTAGGGAGACAAGTCTGGGACAAGAAGGGGCAGTGTTTGGGGGACGTGCGAAGATCCAGTGGAAGAGTAAATCCAGTTGTAGCACGCTGATTTCCAACCTTCATCGCAGCTTATATGACAGAGACAGATGAGACTAAATCTTTGATTATTGAACAGTACATCTGAGGGAGGAAAAACAGGGAGAGAAAAAGGTATTTCAGAGTAAAAGCGAGGCCGTGACAGAGTGGGTAGCTGCTTGTGGAGTCAGTCAAGGATGACCGAGGAGAGAAAAACACTCATTTTTTTTCGAGCTGAGTAGAGGATAGTGCATGAAAATGGAAGGAGTTGAAAATGATAAAAGCCTTGGGAGGATGAAGAGACATGAGTGGATGGAGGGTTAGAGAGAGAGAGAGAGAGAGAGAGAGAGTGGGGATGAATAAATTGAATTGGACAGATAGAGAAAGGTTTGCAGATAAGGCAAAAGTTGTTACTGAGTCATAGGCCTGTCTGTGCGTGTGGGAGTGTGTGTTTGAGTTAAGCCTGCGTGTGAATATGTGTGTGTGTGCGCGCCTCAGCTAAAGCCTGTTTTTGTGTGTCTAAAGAGTGTGTGTCGGTGTGCCTTTTCTCGCTTTAACGTTCGCTGCCAACCTACTAATGCGAGTGATGACATCAACTCTGCAAAGGAGCACGAGTTCACCTTCTTTTTCCGTCATCCTCTCCTCTTCCTGTCTTTTTCTTTTTATTTAAATGTATCCATCCTGTCCTTGCCTTTAACTTCTTTTTTATATCACTCACTTCCTGTTTCCATTTTGATTACCTTTCTCGCTGGAGAGCTTTTGGAAAGACCTCACGTCCACCCAAAGCTTCAGACTGTCTTCTCTGTTTAAGTCTCTGCTTTTAGTTGTCCCTCAATACGCCATTGTATTCATTGGAGCACTGTTGCTCTTCTACCCTCCATTGTAGGGTATATTGGGATCTTTTTCAAGGCTTCAAAGACAATAAGGAGGAAAACTTGTGTTCCAGCAGCGTATTGTTTCACTTTGAAGCTGCACTACTTAATAATTTCATAGCAACAATGGATCAAAAGAAAGTGTTATTGTGCCATGTAAGCTAAGTAGCAATGGACACGTGGACCATGTGCAGCTCAGCCTTTGGTTGATCTCCAGAATTCACCAGAAAGCATCCAAGTTCAACTCATGGAGCCACCAGTCTATTCAATCCCACTCACTTGTCCATTTACTCTGCACGATATATGTTGTATCTAATAGCTTTACTGGCAGCTAATTAAAAGCTGAATTAATAAGAGATTTAAGGCTTCATACAGCAACCGAGTTACACCTGGATGTTGTTTAATCTGCATCGCTTTGAGGATTAATATAATTTGAACAGGTGAGTTCAAACAAATTCAGTTGTACAGTTGTACACAGTTACAGAAAGTTAGCTGTAGAGACCAAAACAGCTTTCTGTACCAGGCTGTAAACATGTTTATTTCTGCTGTGAAGTTTACCTTTTACTATGGGGGCTTATGGAGACTGACTTGTTCTGTAGCCAGCCTCAAGTGGCCGTTTGAGGAACTGCAGTTTTTTGGCACTTCCGTATTGGCTTCACTTCACACAGGTGGTGGCCTCTTGGCAGTTCGAGAAATGTTCAGTAAAAGCCATAAAATGTGCTCACAGAAGTTACTGGAAGAATCCAACATGACATTCTGTATATGGCCTTATGATGATTTGGCATTTTATCCATTTTATCCATTCATAATCCAAGTTATTAGATTGATTTACATTTTCTTTATTCTTTGCTTGCCTCTATTTAATAATATAAAACATGCCACCTTTTGTTTAGATCAGCATTAATGAATTTACAGGAATAAATGTTTGATGCCATTCTGATCCCACAGCACTGTGCATGGTGTCCCCTCTTCACCTCTTTCTTTTCTTTTCCTCCTTCACATCATGCCCTCCTCTGTTCGATGCTCTTGCATGCTTCATGCGCTCTGCCCCTCAGCCTCATGGACATGCATATATGTTTGGGATTATATAATCAAGCTGTTACGCAACAATAAAGAGACTGAGGCAAATTCACACACACACACACACACAGGGGGGAGAGAGAGAGAGTCGCAGGGTGGGAGGGGTTGGTGTGTGTGTGTGTGTGTAGTGGGGGGAATCTTGTGTTTCATGTTTGGATTAAACCAAATCCCACTCAGCTCTACACACACACACACACACACACACACACACTTCTCGCCCTTTCAAAATCCGCTGGTAAATCTCCGGTTATGGATGTTGGCTCTGTCTGAGTGTTGTTGTGCAAAGCCTGTGTGTGTGTGTGTTTGTATCCGCGTGTGCACGTGCAGCCTCAAACATAACAATGGCAAAGCAGCTCCCCTCCCACTCCACGCAGGCACAGAGACAGGGACTCGTCCTATATGATTTCATTTCTATCTCCGGCACACACTCTGTTCTCCAGCGCACGGTGCTGCAGCTTTCGCAGGCTTTAATCCTTTCTTTCCTCTCGTCCTCTGTCCTTGACTCGTGCTGAACGCGTGCGTGTGTGTCTGAACACGCCGTCTCCAGGGACTGCGTCTAGGGTTTAAGCCTGAGTTTACCTCTAATGTGTAATAAAAGCGTCTCTCACAGGTGAGCAAACACCCACTCCTGCATTAGGCCAAATTAATTCCTCAAGAGGCAGACACGAGTACTCTTCACGATTCTCGTAATCAACTGATGAACACCATCGACATCACAATGAGCCTCTCTTGTCGCTTGTACATCACTTGAGCCTCATGTGAAGCCAAATCCAACATAAAACAAGGTCAGATATTAGACTAAAAAGAGGTAATGAATGGGTTTGTATGTGATCTGACTATTATTATTTACCAGGGTTTAAAAAGAGGAGTTTAAAACTCTAAAAGTACAAAATACCTTCATATCGGTCAAACCCAAGATCACAGCACAGTCCAGGGTCATTGCTTACAAACTGTACTTACTTGCTGCCTGTCAGGTTGACTGATCTCATATATGGTTCAAAGATTTATCCTCGTCAGCAGCGCCGAAAGAAAGATGGGCTAGTGCGTCAGCATGACAGTTTGGGGTTGGCTTTACCTGCCCGTGCCCCCGAGTGCGATGTCTTTAAACTACTGCCTCTCTCTTTCTATCTGTCTCTGTCTCTGTGTCTCTGTAACCTCAGCCCTCATCCTGTCTCAGCTGACAAATCACCAAAAGACATAATGATATTCTCAAGGTAAATGAATCGAGGGTTCAAGGCAGAATCCAGGTGAGGGCCAGGTCACCTGTTCGCCCTGCGCATTAATACTGCGCACCCGTGGGATTCCCCAGCGTTAAATTGGCAGCGATGTCTCTGTTTCGTAACAGCCGTAGCTCGCACCACTCAACTTTTTCCTGCGCTTTACCACTCGGCTAACGCAATCTTCAACGAGTACGGCGTCAGAAAATAGTTCTGGAGGCTTTTACCGCCGCAAGAACTCCTGCAGAATGCATGAAACGCTCCATATAGCAGCTGTATTAAAAGAACAGTGGAGAGAAGGACGGAGAGTGTTTCTGTTGATGTTTGCGGAGGCGGTTTGTTAATGCTGGTTTATCTGTGCTCTGGAGGTGTTCTGCTGCACTTTGCATGAAGAATAAAAAAAAAGAAACACACAAAACAAACATAAAAAAGGACATTTAAAGAAAATAAAACGAAAAAGCCTCCTTACATGCACTAAAGAACAACTTGTAGACTTCTTAGAAATCACATTCTTTCTTTTTTATAGCTCTTCTTGATAAGAACCACTTTTCTTTGTGCTAGCCATTCAATAAAGCATTTTACTGCCTTTCGCTGTGAAAGTGCCTCAAAGCACTTACTGCAGCTTCCCAGAGGGAATGTAAATGTGCACATATGAGTCAGTGACTGTAGGATTTTCATTAAGTCTTCGTGGAAGTGCCAAGTCTGAAATGTTTAGGTTATTATTAGAACTGATAATAACCTCTATAAACCAGGAGCAGGTTGCATCAGCTCTTCTTAAGTTCACACTTAGCCTGACTGTAACATGTGTGTGTCGACTAAGTGGACATCTATTCATCACTACATTAAAAGGGATTGTCTCGATCAAACCGGTGAGATGAATTATCAGGAAATATTTCCACTCATTCACTGCCAGCTAGCAAACTGAGCTTACTGACAAATGAATGTTTTCTTACTAATATATGACCCTTATTCTTTGTTGTTGTCTACAACACGGATTGTACAATGAAATTCAAGTTGTAGTTGCTTTATGCTGCACACAAAACACAAAAAGAGTTATTTTTGGGGCTGAATCATGGACCCGGATGCTGAACATGCTGCTGATTCTCCTAAAGTTTTCATGTGACACGGATCTCCCATCAAATTCAGAATTCAATTCGAGGTTCTTGTGAGGACATATGGAGCACTGCTTGGTCAGAAGCCTGCCCACATTATAGGGACCTACTCCAGCTCTGATCAGGGTCCACTGGTTGTTCTTCGATCCAGGCTTAACGCTAAAGGAGATGATGTTTTTGAGGCTGTGGCTCCTACACTCTGGAAAGCTCTAGCTTTGGAGAGACTCAATTGTTTAAACTTACCTTTGTGTATTTCTTTTGTGAACGCCTCCCTTTCTTGAGAGGTTCTGTATAAATAAAGTTATCTACAATTTCTGAACAGCTGGTCAACCCCATCCTACCGACGACCTTGTGTCGTAGTTGCTTTTTCTACATCACATTTACCTACATGTGACCGCCACTATTTGAGGTAGAGGTACGTCATTACTGTTGATTTGGATTCAGCACCTGCAGCCAGAGAAATTGTTACTTTTCAGCACAAAAGGAAGTCCTTAAACACAACACTGGCTCCTGTAATCTTGTTTACCTTGCTAACCGGGTCCTCAACTTATTTTTTTTTCAAACCATGAAGCGCTGTCGTTCCTGTTCACTGTCAAACCAGAACCTGAACTAAAAAAAAAGAAAAGAAAAAGAAAAACACCCCTGCTTTCCGGTGAGCGGAGGGAAGGATAGTCGAGGAAGAGGGCGACACAGGATGTGTGGGGGGAAAGTAATGAGTTGCTGGGATGATGAGGTGAAGGCTAAGGGTCCCGGAGAGTTAAGGCATGAATGAGAGAAGGAGAGATGGATGAGGATGAGAGACAGAGAGTTAGAGTTGGAGTTAGAGGCGAGGATGAGGGGGGTGGTGGTGGTGGGGGTGAATAGTGGGTACAAGGCTTTATTTAGTGCATGCCTGCAGGTGTTGCCTAGTAACAGAGAGGAAACAGATCGAAGGAAGAGAGCTGGAGAGCACATCTCCCTTTATCTTTTTTCACTCTTTCTCTTCTCTGCTCCTGGCCTTACTCTCTTCCAAAATCCCAATACAGGCACGCAGACACTCACACACAAACAAAGACACTCTCTCTGTGTCTTTCTCCTTCAGACTCTGTCACACACACACACACACACACACACACAAACAGAAAAAGCCCTGTCCCTCATTAGCAGTCAGGATGGCTGCTGTCCTCCTGTCAGGAAGACGACGAGGAAAGGAGGGCAAGGAGAGGCGGCAAGGAGAGAGATGAATTAGGGACAGGGGAGGTGAGAAAATGCAGAGAAATCCTCCTGTAAAAAAAAAAAAAAGAAAAAAACATCCACCAAGGTTGTTGCCATAGCATTTGTTGCTCCGTTACACTTTGCTGAGTGAAAGCTCGGTTTTGACGGTTACTCTGCAGTTACATACAGCGCGCATCCAGCCGCCTTTTAACGACTTAATGATTTATATCCGCGGTCTTTCCAGAGAGGGCTTATTGCAAGGTAGGGAGCTCGATGAGCTGTTGGAGCTTTCATCCGATCGTGACCCTTCAAGGTTAGATTGAGGGCACTCTGGGTGTGTGTGTGTGTAATCGACCCAGTTACCTGCAGCTTTGTTAGAAAATACAGAAGCAACAGATCAGGTGTAAAAAGAGACAGATAAAAGGGGGGCAATCGCATCGTATCAGAATCCACATGATGATGATGATGTGTGTCTTGATTGAAAAAACCGAACATCCTCCTCCTCCGTCCGTGCACGGAAACACACAAATTGTATCACTGATGTGACTAATGATCCAAAGATGAAGATAATGCCTGGACTACCAATGAGTGGTGTTTTTTTTTCTTAATCTTTCTCTTATCTCTTATGTCTAAGCAGATGCAAAAAGGCTACATCCTCGGGTGTTTGCAGCACTGCGACTGTGAGTGTGTGACCGCTGTCTGCTGCTCATGTTCATGCATGCATGTCTTTGTGGCCGGGGGAAGGGTGTGCTTTGCATTTTAACAACCCATCCCTCACTAGCGACGTCTGCAAAGGCTTTACTCTCTCTCTCTCTGTCCCCCTCTCTCTCTCAGTCTCCCGTCTTTGCGCTATCACTGCCTCTATCTTTTTAACCGTCATTTGGGAGAAAGGGATCACCTTGAGTGAAATCCCACATGTGCTGAGACACACGGGTCCTTAAAGCTGGAACTTAAAGCTAACATAGCGCGTCCTACCTTAAAGGAACTCATTGAGAATCAATGCTATAACTGTTGCCAGCGCACAGCAGTCAGAATTGATCGAATTAATCGGGGCCGACCCTGATGCACATGTGCGTACACATGCACAGACGATGAGAGACGAATTAATCCACCGCCAAAAAGCTGTCTGGCTTCACAGAGATCTGGCTTCTAAGCACTGAAAGCTAAAAATACATTTTTCCCACATGCACTGTGCCATATAAAATATTTATAGTGAGCCCCGTCTACTAAGAATGGCAAAGATGCTACAGAGAGAGAGAGAGAGAGAAAGAGAGAGGGGAAGTAGATGCCAAAGCTTGCAGTAGCCTCCATCCCAGTGCCAGGGCTTACATAAGAGCTAACTGCAGTTTGAAAGAGACACACACTCACACTCTCTGTGTTTAACACACACTCAAACGGCGAGTGACAGAGAAAGACAGACAGGATAGGAGAGAGAGGGAGAGAGGACTGATTCTAGTGTGTTCTTTCTCCAGGAATCTATATTTATCGTCCCTTGTACCCTACGACTCGCTACTACGCATGTCCTGATTTTACCAAGCTTACATCTGTGGGTGTCATACATCATTCAAGGCCATGTGCGCATGGAGAACACACAATTATGATTTACATTGCACTGGTATGACTATTTGCATTGGTATACAATAATAATACAGTAAAGACAATATTGTGACTGTGCAGGCAGTTCTCTGGAAAATGAGGGGGTTTCAGCACACACCAACACTTCTCACTTCTCATGAGGCTTTCAAGTAGGAAATACCCGCCTTACTTACAAACTTCACTTGAATGGCAGTGGACTTTTTTTGGAGTGACAACATTTGTACTCGGGAAAATCACTTCTTCTCTGTCAAAAGTTGTGGACTTTCAACATTGTTCCCCTTATATGGACATCAGTTTTTTTTTCCTACACACATGGTAGTTCCTCAAAGTGGGAGGAAATCAAACGGCAACCCCCGTGGCTGTAAAGTGAAGCCAAAGTGGAAGTGCCAGGCGTCAGATCCGCCAATGAGCCACGTCTTTGCAGATTTTTAGATTAGCTTGGAGGGAGGACTACCAACGTGGCGGTGCCCGGAGCCACCGATTGGCAGGTCAGTGTCTTATCACTGGCGGCTTGTTTGAGCCCCCGGGCATCATTTGGTCTACCGACGATCCACATCTTTGTTTTAAGATTAGCTTTGAGCAGCAGATGCAGGACAGCCAAGATGGCCGCAGCCAAGGCTACCGCACTTTGAGCTTCACATGGGTGATGTCACAGACACAGTGTCCATGTTTTATACTTTCTATGGAGGAAATGCTCTGATCTTATGTTGGATAAAATGGCCATTTGAAAAAAAAGTCACAATTTAACAATTCATTATTAGCTATTGATCCTTTATTTGCACTTTATGAATCTAGACCTATTAAAAATACTGTGTATTAACATTTGATGTACACACCAAACACACGTAAGTGTGACAAGGAGCCATGAATAGCTGCCAACAATACGAATATGAACAATACAAAGTACATCTGATCTGAGCTATGATTGACGCAGCTTCTATTCCTCACATGTTTACTCATGGAGCAATATAAAAGATAATTGATGGACCCAGTTATTCAAACACATGCGCAATGCTTGCGTTATCTTTATGCAAACAGTCCCTCGCACATACGCAGTCCATTGTATCCATACATTTGTGTATCAGCAGGGAAAACAAATTCATTATTTAAGGCCATATTTCTGAGTGAGATACCAGCGCGTCGGGGCATAGATGCATAATGCATGCAGGCTATATAGAGTGAAATCACATCTCCAGTGTCCCTCACTCTACACGGTAAAGCTTCATTGCATATATATATATATATATCAAGGTAAAAGCACCTCCAGTATTTCATGCATTTTGAAAGACAGTTATATACGTCACATATTGACTTATGTATGTGGAGGGAGGTTGGATCTATAATTCAACACAGGCTTTTTGATGGCTTCTCCCTTGAGGTTTCTGGCCCTTCTGTCTTTTCCTTCTCTGACCCTTTTACAGCCCTTTCCTGCCTCCACTGATCCCCTAGACATTAACTCTGTCACCAATTGAACGACGAAGTGTTTCTGTGTGTGTATCCAATGTCGCGTATGTTTCGCGTGTTTTGCAAGCAGCAAGTGTCCTCTGGCCCAGCTCGGTTGATGTCATGCAGAGACATTCTGGGAAATCTCCTCAGCATCGCTCGTGTCAGCGAGGACGGGGCAGAGGAAGTGGGTGACTCACAAATCACATCTTATCTAATGAAGCTAATATAATTCAGAGGGAGAGGAGAAGCTAACCCCCTGCTCTTGGGGCTGTGTGGCCTTATTTCATTGTCTTGTTACGGCCCGGTTTGTTTATAAAATCGCTCTCTTTCACTGTGTCCTCTTGCTTCGTGCCCTTGTGTGTCCCAGTAGTACGGCAATGATGAGGTGGTAAATCGATCAGTAGAAAATAAACGGACAAAAATACTGAGAATCGATGAATCCAGCTGGGCCTCAAAGCTCAGCAAAAAAAGAAGTGGTTTGTCAGTGAGTTTTACCGCAACAAAAGTGGTTTGATGTAGGTGTTTTAATTTTGCTACCTCTATGGTTTTTGTTTAACAACTAAAGCTACTCGAGGACAGGAGAACAAACAATAAATGTTAGTAAAATGTACTATGAAAGCAGTGATATCATAGCCATTATTTTAGCCATTAATTATGGGAGGCTATTTGTCAGTCAACCACTTACCAACTTAAAGCCTAGATTAAATATTCCAGTTTTATGCTAAGCTAGGCTAACCACCTTCTGGCTGTAGCTTCGTATTTTGGGTACAGACTCAAGGGTAGTCTTTTCATCAAACCCTCATCCATAAAGCAAACAAGCACATATCACAAATTGTTGAACTATTCCTTCAACAGATAAAAGATAAAAAAACATTTCATCATGACTGCAGCTCTGCTCACACACCTCTCTATGCAGAGATCTGCAGACTGCTTTATAAGAAACCATTTATTTAGCTCTTTACCCTAAAAAAAACCTTGTCCTTATCTAACACCCCAGCGTGCTACTACCTCCAGTGATGTATCCTCTGACTTTATCATGAAGATTTATGCTCAGGCTGAAAAGGAAGGTAAACTATTGCACGGTACGGACGTGGCCGGACTACATTCGGGAGATTTTACTCTCCAGTTCATCCATAATCCCGAGTAAAACAATACTCCAGGTACGACACCACCCATATAAAAGGGGCTTATCGCCATTTCCTCACCCCTCTTAAAATCCCATTCCAACTAATCTCGCTCCGTAAAAACAGGTGCCATATGCTCGCATCTCTTTTGTGATTGTCGTGGTGCTACTTCATCGCGCCTCGTGCTGCTTTTACAAATCACATAAACGGCGTTATCCTTGGGAGGAGGAGGAGGAGGAGGAGGAGGAGGGTAGTGAGGGGGATGCTTGGATGTTGTTTTTTGAAAATAAAAGCAATAACCTGAATACATAAAACAACCATGGTCACCTTCCTCTCTTTAGTTTTCTCTCTCGTCTCCTGTTTTTTTTCTTTTTCCTGTCTCTCTGAGCCTCGCCGAGGTTGTTTTGGATGTTTTCTGTGTCAAGGTAACCTTCAGGGGGTTGAGTCTTGTTGTCTCACAATTGAATAATGAATGTTTTTGTCTGTGTTGCTTCCAGTCGAGCAGGAGAGCATGCAAACGCGCACACCTACGTACACACAGAACTGAGCTTTTTTTTTTTTTGCATGCTGACTGTGTTAACTAATCAGTAAACCGGAGCTCCGTTGCTTTGCCCCCGTTGTCCTCAGAGTATTCAGAACAGTGTCATCAATATCTAGCTCACTTGCGCTGATCCATACAATGCTCTGTCTCTCAGGGTGGGGGTGGAGGGGGGGGCCTAATGAGCAGCAGGGAAATATCAACTAGACAAAAACAACAGTGCTCGGGGATCAATTAATTGGGATATGTCAGCAATGATGATAGCTGTGTGTGCGTGTGTGTTCGTTTATTTTTATAAATTTGCATAGTTCAGCACTATAAGTGTTGCCTAACACCTGCTGTGTTAAGATATATTTGCTGCAAAGACATGACGTGTGGTGTAAATCTTCTCGTCTATCTCTCGGCAAGACACCCCCCCCCCCACCCCCCCAAAATGCTGAACTGTTTAATTTAGCTGATAGGTTTGCCGCTCTACGGGGAATGCTTGTCGAATACTTGGATGTAATAGACCCTTTTCCACGGCGGACATTTTGACTTCTCGTTGCTGGAAAAACACACAGCTAATGACGCTAACGGTGCCTCAGTTTCATTTGAGTGTCTTCGTAAGCGCGGGATCTGGGGCGTCGTTAATGTTATTAATTACACCTGTGCTGATCACGCTCTGTTCGTGCTATGATGAGTCAACATGTGTCAACATCTGTGAAAACATCTATTCTGGTGGCGTGTGAGGAAATGTGATCTCTGCAATAACGGACAAATAAAAGCCAGAACAATTTGGAGGCAAAACAGTGAATCAGCTCCTGTTCTGAAGGCTTCTTTCACAGCAAACAGACATCTTGATTTGTCATAGTAGGAACATATGTTGGAAAAAGTTCCTGAAAACACGTGAAAAGACTTTGAACAATATATTACTGAAATGTGGAGTCAGAGGTTAAAACAGTTTTCAGTCCAGGATTTTGTGGGCGGTCCTTAAAGGGTGGCTCGATGACACGCTGAGGCCACCCTGAGCATACCCCTGCACCCCCAGCAGAGAGAAAGAGATCAACTAATCTCGCTCAGAGTGTTTAAAAGTTAGTCATGTCATTTTATGAACTCATCTGACACAGCACATTCAGTGGACACACCCCCACAGTCCTGGAGCTGAGAGCACTGCTCATTTTTACCTGATTTTGACACCTAATTTCATAAACTTGTCGATATTTTTAATCATTCAAATTTGGTTCGGTGGTTAAGAACACTTTCTTCTTTGGTCTGACGAACTAAGAACACGTATTTATTCTTACTTTACATGGACTTTAAGCGTAGTAAGTCAGCATGTGCAACATCAGGACTCTGAAACACCTGTTATTCTCCTGCTGTGTGTTCCAAGAACAAAGCCTACAACTGTAAAATGAAGCCAATATGAAAGTGCCAAAAAACTGCAGTTCCTCAAACCGCCACTTGAAGCTGGCTATAGAATGAGTCAGTCTCCATAAGCCCCCATATTAAAATGTCCAACTTCACAGCAGAAATAAACATGTTTACAGCCTGGTTCAAAAAACTGTTTTGTTGTCTATAGCTAATTTCCCCGTTCATGAGAACTGTACTGAGGCTGATTTTTTATTTAACTCACCTGTTCATATTATACTAAGGCTTAAAGTTATGCATAATTAACAGCAAGGATGCTTTGACTGACACTGAAATGTTCTTACAGATAACCTGTCTGAGCCCCCGGGTGTAAGATCCACAAATGATCCACGTCTTTGCCCATTTTTAGATAAGACAGGAAACGGAAGAGGCAGGAATGCAAACATAGCGGTGGCCAGAGCCACCACACTGAGTTTCACAACAGTTCGTTAGAAACCTACGGGTGACGTCATTCTTTATACAGTCAGTGATCAGGGCCCCGAAACACTGTTGCTTTTCCTACTGTGACATGCAAATTCACGATCAAGGCCTACACTTGATTTGTCACTTGAGTGACATCGTCCAGGTACTTTGAATGAAAATCAGGATGTTTAATCAGGTGACTTTATCATAAAATACACCAGACTGAAAGAAAATCACAATGTATCATTATGTCATCACATTTTTTTCTGCTAACAGCCCTGCACACCCACACAGACGCTTTCAATTGTCTGATTAGTCCTCTGCTCAGGTTGGAGGTCGGTGGAGCCACCCTGTAATTACACGATGTCATCATGTACTAATAAGGATGATAGAGGTGGAATGGACTGGTTGCACAGTGGACATTTTGACATGTCATAGCAGAAAAGTCACTGCTATATTAATGATAGCTGCATTCCACTTAGAGGAGGTCGTGCCATTGTGCTCCCGGTTCACTGTCATAGTTACTGGGACACTCATTACTGTTATTATTAAGTACACCTGTGTTTTTCCTGCTGTGACAAGTTAAAATGTCTGCAGTCCACACAGGTCAAATCAAGCTGGGAGAACAGTGAGGAAGATGCCAATTAAGCACAGTGTGTACACGCCCACGCAGAGCTCTAATCAGGTAAAACAATGAGATCACCTGTGTGGGTGGACAGCGGCCTCTAAGACTAATGAGACTCAAAGGCTGCGCTACACTAAGTGACAGACGGATTTTGCGTCGTGACATGCTTCTGCTTTTTGTTGTACATTGAAAATTATGGCAACAGATCCTCTGTTGTTCATGCTGTTTTAAGGATTTTCGTTTCACTATTACGACATTTAGTTAGGGTGGAGTCCAACGTGACAGGAACCTGGTGGTTTCGCCATAATTCACCAGTTATCTCAAAGTGAAAGTAAGTCACAACAGAAACGGTAGTTATAATCCTTCCCTACAGAGCAGTTCATGTGTGATGGCAGTGCTAAGTGTGATAGGTCAAAGTCAAGGGGCAGTGTGAAGCCAAAGTGCCAAAAAACTGCAGTTCCTCAAACGTCCACTTGAGGCTGGCTGCAGAATGAGTCAATCTCCGTAAGCCCCCATGTTAAAATGTCCACTTTCACAGCAGAGACTGGAGTCTGAATTTTTATTTACGGGTGGGTACTGGTACAGGCTTCATCCACGCATTTGCCAATTCTTAGATTAGCCTGGAGGGGGCAGAGGCTAGAGAAATGGCTAAGCTTCAAAACAACTGTTCAGAAACCTACAGGTGACATCGTACTTACACTGTCCATTCTTCAAAATTCCAATTGGTTTTTACAATGGGGAGTTAATGTTATAATTTTTCATGCTCCCAAATAACTTGCGGTAAAACTGGACGTTCGTCTGCAGAGAATCTGCATTCTAGTGTTTCCAACTCCCAGGGATGAAATTATGAGATTTTCCTGCATTTTATTTACAGTGCACCTCATTTAACCTTCACAAAACTGCTTGAATGTCACATCCAGCTGCGGCCCAACCTTAATCTCTCAGCGCGGCCCGTGCGCACACACGCGTGCTCTCTTTAACACATCCACTTACAGGCGCCCGTGTCAGGTTAGGGCGACCACTACACACATGGAGAGGGAACACTGTGCTACCATCAAACTGGAGGCCGTCTGATAAAAGCCCAAGAGCAGAGGATTGCAGTCTGTCCTTTACTAAGAATGGCAGAAACAATGTCTTATTGACTGCAGTAAATGAAAGTAGGACAATGCAGAGGCCATGCAGAGGACACAGCAGCCTGAAGTGGGTCATTAAATAAGTGTAGCGGCACGCAAAGCTCCCAGGTGTGACAGTACCTCATAATGCAGATATGAAACAAAACCACAGTCCAACCAGCAGAGTTTGAATAAGCTGTAACTTTTATTGCACATTCCTGTTTGGTCTTGCAACGACCTTTGACCTTTTTGAACTTTTAAGACCTCGGTCTCGACCAAACACTCAAGTCGGGAGTGGGTTGAAGTTGCCCAGAGTAACTGATCACAGGTCAGATGTGCACATTCCCTTTACGAGTGAGATTTGAAGCATAGGGAGGTCATACTGATCCTAGATCTGTGACTGGGGGAACTTTCAGTCCAGATCTTTGTGTTTGTTGACTGCATTACCCATAAGCCAAATCTAGAGCAGGACCAATGGGGAAGGGACAGTAGTGACATCATGGAGGGGACAAGGAAGTATTCAAGGGAGCGTAGGAATTTTCTTCCACTTTGATGCACTCCCAATGAAGGAAATACTCCCTTTTATAATCTTGAGGCTTTGCAACCTTCTGTCCTTCTTTACTCCCTGAAATCCCCCCGAATAAACACACCTTACCCCATCACACAAATACATAGGCTATCATTCTTAGTAAGGTTTTTTTTTTCTTCTCTTTTTCTTGTGACAATACCTGCAACATGCTTCAAATCTTCATTTTGGCAAACCACAAATAAATTAAAACACAAACATTCATATAACACAATGTGACATTTCTTTTTAGGACGCTTAGAAAGAAAAAAATAATAATAAAGAAATATACATACAATACAGAACCCAAAAAAAAAGAGAACAAAAGAGAAGCATTTGCATTTTTTGTTTTTCCCCATGTTTTTTCTTGCTTTTCTTGAAAAAAGATATACAGTAGCTAGCTACCAATCACATATCACATGCAGATATAATACAACATAATCAGTTCACCCAGTTAGTGTCTGCAAACTACCAATCTAAACTATATCACAAAATTATTCTCTTGAAACCAGCAAACACTCAGCTTTTGAGATATTTTGTCTTAATAATAATTCAGTTTACAGTTTTCTCCGCCGACAAGCCAAGAGATCACTATGCGATCGACCCTGAACTGACTAGCCAAATTCAAAGAGGACTAACGCGCTCTCGTACATGATCACATACCAGATGGTGTGTTTTTTTTGTCTCTTTTGCCTATTTTTTTTTGTTGTTTTTTTTTTGTCATAATGGGAGTGTAGCACACATATTTGCTCACACATGCACTCGCACGCAGACGGACATTTGTTAACGACCAGAAACGCGACACGATGTGGGTTGAGGAGGAGGGGGGGCTTTGAAACGTGGCGCGCAAGCCCCGATCTAAACTCGGCTCCATCCTGCTCCGGGATTACGGCCCGGCCTGCTGAGAGCTGACTGGCATTGAACTGCTCCTGTGCCCCTTGGTCTTCTCCTCACATAGCCCACTTTTCTGCCCCTTCCTACACCCCAGCCTTCCCAGCACAAAAATACCCCCCCCCCCCCCAAAAAAAATAACAGCGCAGGAGTGGAAAGTGACAAAATGTCAGCGCAGAGCGGGAGGTTTGACATCCTCCATCTTTCTGCTCTCAGCTGCTCTTCTCTAATGACGCTCTGCTGAAATGTCAGGCCAATTAGCAGCTCTCCCTCTGACATTTAACTGGCAGATAGCAAAACAAACACACGAGGAGCCCACTGGACTGGACGGACAGATAGTCTGTGGCTAGTGGGCGCGTGATTGATTAAGACTGACGATGCTGCGGCCGTAGAGTTAATATTAGATGTTTATAAAGTCCTTTTAAAGGTTGGAACTCGGGAACTGTGCGTCTCTTAAGTAATCACAGCAGGTAGAGCGAATAATATCTGTCTTCGGCCATTTTGCAAGCCTCCTGACATTTCCAGAAGCAGTCGGTAGTGATCAAAGCTCCCACAATTCCCTCCTCTCCCTCTGTTCTTCTTCTCTCCCGTCTTTCAGCGGGCATCAATCAGGCGGGCTCTGAAGCGTGCACTCATTTAAAGCACCTCTCCGTCTACGGCGGCGCTCGAGCCCCCTGTCCGTCTCCTTCAATGCGTGTTACTGCTGACGTCGAGGCCGCAGGTCGAACGCACGAGTGCGCGCGTGCGTGCGTGCGTGTGTGCAGCGTGGTCCGAGCTCGTGCGCTCGCGTGTGTGTGTGCGTCCCGAGGTGTATATTTTACTGACCTTTAGTTCTTTAACATGGATCGGAGAGCGAGAGACAGGCGAGGCTATGTGTGCACGTAGATGTTCAGTCACAACCACCACCACGTGTTTACAGTAGTCATAATCAAGACAAGTAATTCAACCAAAACAAAAGAAAAAAAATCAAAACTCCCTTTAGGCCTTAGTGTCATTCACAGTAAAACATATTCTTCTCGGTTTAAAGGGTTTTCTCCCTTCCTTACACACACACACACACACATAGTGAGGCCTGGCCTTCAGCTGTACCATCTGGTATCTAAATCATGGGAATTACAGTCTTCTTCCTCTCTTACACACACGCACGCACACACACATACACACACGATAACATGAGAGCAGAGAGAGAAAGAAAGAGAGGTGACTGACTGTCATTCTACTTATCATACATAGTCTCTGCATGAAGCGACGTGTGACCTTTTTTTTTCATCTCTCCGTTAGAAATCAATATCCATCTACGCAACAGTGAGCTCTAAATTTAGCCACAAGAGACGGAGAAAGAGGAACAAAGTGAACGAGCGAGCTAAAGAAAGAGATAGATAGAGAGAGAGAGAGAGCACAGCTCCATGTAAATTACAATCTTCATGTTGCATTGAACTGTGAGCAACGGCACAGTCGAAAAAAGGAAAAGGGGGAAATGAAGGAGTGAACGCGTGCGCGCTGCCCGTCTATTAAACATTAACAGCTTCATTTATATGTAAATGACCCGACAGCTACAGAGAGAGAGAGAGAGAGAGAGGAGAGAGAGACGGCGGGAAGTGATGCCAGTTCAGTTGTGGTAGGAGGAGAAGTGAGCGAGGGGCGGTAAGAGTGACGGGGAGGACGAGGGGGAGGACGAGGGGGAGGATGAGTCTCCTTCATTCAGTAGTCTTTCACATGGGTGGTAAAGTCCACACTGTCCGACTTCCCCGACGGCACGTGCACGGGTGTGCGTTAAGGAAAAAAAAAACAAAGCAAATCCACCGACGGTAACGCACACTCTGATGCACGTGCACACACTCCCAGGTGATGTCCGATGGAGTGACAAACATACACACGTGATACACAGACACACACACACACACACACACCTCCCTCTCAGGTCTTTCCAAAATGGGGGAAAGAACCTCCCTGGGTCGAGAGGGAGGGGAAGGAAAGTCGCTTCTTGTTGGAAGAGTGACGATGGTAGCGGTGTGTAAGCTCTCGGAGAGTTTTGGGGGAGATGATGACAAAAAAAAAAAAAAAAAAATCAAAATTCAAAAAAATACTTGCACAGACACACAGAATCGAAATAGAGCCAAAAAAAAAAATCTTGAGTGAAACAGCAAAACGTGTTGGTGTGAGATTGTTGAGTTAGCGTGGTGTGTCGTTTTGCGTGTCAGGGCTAGCTGGGTTTTTCGTCCGGCTAGCGCAGGGCTCGGAGGGTCGGCGGCCGGGCACTCAGCCGTCGGACACGGGCGGGGACACCCAGCCATACTTCTCGTGGGTCTTCACCAGGGACTTGAAGGTGGCCTCAGCTTCCTTGCGGCTGAAAGCTTTCTTGGACTTCCCTGATTTCCTACAGATACGCCCCTGTGAGGAAGAGACAGATACAGAGAGGAAGGAAGGAAGGAAGAGATGAGGTTAGGATTGTCGTCAAACTGTCTGATGGGGCAATAACGAGTTGATTTATTCCTTCATTTCTTTCTGATTCATTCATACTCGGCCATTTCGTGAATATGAAAAAAAATATTCCATCAGCTCATCTCATCTCAGTTTCATAGAGGACACCATGACAGAGGCGTAGCTAACGTGAAGGACACCAAGGTCACGTCTTATACAATATCTCTGGGAGACATACACAAGTATGTTTCATTTATATAGTCAAAGATTTATTTCTTTTAGTTTTTAATCAAAGATCTTGTGATGGTTAAATGATTAGCGATGATTAAAATGAACGATTTCTGTATTTTTATATGAGACTAAGGGAGATACAGCTTTCTCATAGTTGTGTTTGCATGGCTACAAAATATACAGCCCACTGTGTGTTTAAATGTTCAACTGCAACTAACACTGTTTGTCATTATTGATTATTCTGCCGATTCGCTTGATGTACCCGTTAACTGTTTCGCCTGAGACGCTTCTCAAGTGGGAAACGTGCGTCACGGTGACTTATAGTCCGCGATGATGTCATCCTGAACATGTCTCCTTTTGTCCTCTAACGGATTCAGTTAATGTCTGCGTGCAAATGAAACAATCTCTGTGAAAATCGATGCGTTCCTCTCCGGCACAAACACATGCCATTCCTGATACTACGGATGGTGCCAAAAGTAAGAAATTGTCTTAATTTTCTCTGGGAATATTCAAAAGGTAGAATATGTGAAAACATTATTTGTCTCATCTTGGTACGCGTTGTCAGTTCAAAGAGAAAGATGGTTCTCTTGTTCGCGATTGTCAGTCTCTATCTGGATGGATTGTTTCAAGTCTTTTCAGGCAAAATCTAGAAAGACAGAGAGACGCGGACCACGTGTGCACGCGGATGAACTCGGTGGCACTGCAGCAGGGGAGATGGTGACAGGACAAAGTGGGTCCCGAATGCAGGATGACCACATTAAATCAGTGTTTATAGGCAGAGAAAGGCCTTTTAAAACGTCAGGTACAATCACATGGGAAAATATACCCTCCACTATATCAGGCAATGGAGAGATAAACGAAGACTAGACGCGCTACATGACGAAAAGGTCGTAAATATGACACACGGGCATGTAACCATCTTGCGCTCTGCGTGAAAAGCATCACATTCAGAGCACTGTGACATCCGACGGAGACATTTTTATCCAGGCACGACCTTGCTTAATCCCTCCCTGCTTCCCACACTCGCGGCTATTAATAAACACAGGCCCAAAAAAAAAAAAAAAGTGAAGTGGGTCTTTGTGTGGGTCGATGTGACGATAAAACTGCTTATTCTGTTGTTGGTGTGCGTGGGTGAATGAATGGAAAGAGGAACGGCTGTCTTGCGATCGAACATTCCCGCAGTGATGACAGCGCAGCCGTGACGTGATCCGCGTGGATGTCGGTACAGTCTGGATTCATGTAAAAGTCACCTTTCGAGAAACGCCACAAATCACGACGAAGGTCCGGCCGCGCCGTAAATCTCGTACTGCGGCTATGCTGAAGTTTCCGTAGTAGTTGGCCCGCTCGTCACCAGCCCGCCGCCGTGTAATATGTCAGGTACTTTACTGTATTTGTTTGTACACGCTCTGTAACACTGCACCACTTCCCTCTACCCAGGACCATTCTTGGCAGGGAGAAAACCACTCCACTGAAACCAATACTAATGAAATTCTTTGAGGAGGGGAGCTCCTCTGCATGCTGCAGTGCAGTACAGACAAATATCCTCATATTGTTATACATGCATGGTCTGCACCTTAGTGCCGCAGCTATATGCTTTTTTTTTTGCGATAATAATCGGAGCCAGAGGTTAGCCATTGTTATGTAGAGACACAATGTCTGATACACAAGGCGGCTATGACTGTTTCATTTTCCATTTGGCGCCCAGAGGCAGACTTCTCACCGAGAGTTCAGTGAACAGATTGATATCACTCGCACGTTGGTTAGTTTATCTTAGCTTAGCGCAAACACCGGAAACCGAGGAAACAGCTAGGTATCAAAATCTGCTTTCCAGCACCTCTGAAGGTCACTAATGAACTCATAAGTCTTGTTTGTTTACACACAAACCAAGTGTAAATGTGACAATCCACCTTTTTACTATCAGCTACTGATCCTGGCCAACAAATAGATATCTAAAAACCTCTTAGGCTTGAGCTGAAATCAGAACAGCGAATTCGACATCACGCCCCCGTAAAACACTGACTCACTCCTAAACAGTCTGAACAGCTCACGGTATCTTTTAACTACTGTTGTCCTGACACCTGGAAAAGGAGAGCCAAAATACAAGATTTAGACGAGGACTAGAGGATTTAAACGAGGTAGCGACTCGTCAGCGTTATCTTAGGTAAACCACTGTGCGATCTCTTGGATTTCAGGCCTACAGTTTCAGCTCCTCTGTGCAATGAGATACACCCAAACGCAGGACAACGTTAATTCTCTGCACCCGTGACATCTGATAAATGTCTGTATGTTCTGCTGCGTACTTGCTGGGCTATTTTGAGTCAAAGGTGATGCGTGGGATTAAAGGGAGACGCGGTGATAATATTAAATGATCTGGAGATTAGGGTTACAGTTTCCATTCCTGTAGCGACGCTGGCCTTATTTCAGAACAACACTCGCGCACTCTCTCTCAATTTGTCTCTCCGTCTCTCTCAAGTGCACACGCACACCCTGACAAGCTCATCCAACTATTGTTGTTATTTCATCTTTTATATATTATAAAACTGAATTAAATCTCTGCTGTAAATCCATCACAACTCATTTCATCTCCGTTTGACGCATTAAACTACAACTGAAACAAGGAAGGACGTGGCTGATCTCAACGCCGGCATGACGACAAACCCGAAACCAGAAAACTTTCCCCTAACTGGCAGGTTTTACTTTTTTTTTAACTCAGTGCATGACTCAATGAGCGAGCCATTCGTACAGCTGTCGCATGTAACGCTCCTTGAGGACTTGCTCTCTGTTCCTCCTTTACGAAACCACTTTAAAAGACAACCTCCTCTATTCTCATATGACTGATCCACGCAACCTTTAAAATGGGAAACAAACCAAGCGGCTGTCACCTAAGCAGCGCTGCCTAAAACCTGCTCTCTCTCTCTGCAGCCAGAGGCCTGTAAAACAGATTACCCCGGCTGACAAACACAGATAATGCGCCGCTTGGCTACTGTCAGAGAGCGTCGGTGAAAGGCTGGGATATGTTATTCTCCTTTCAAAGCCGCCTCATAACCGTCTTCGCATCTTCACATCGCCAGCGCCATATGGTTGCTGTCACCACCTCAAAATGGCGGCCGCTGCCTTGCCGTTATGGCAATTGGCCATTGTTAAAGAGGTGTGATTACCACGGCGATCGATGTTTGCATGCACCCACGCTATAAACAGCGGCTGCGGGCGTGCACGGGACGTGAAAGGGAGCCGGAAAAAGAAACACGCACCTGAAATAGATTAAGAGAGGAAGAGAGTGTGTGAACGTGTGTAGTGATGCAGCAGCCTGCGCACAAAAGTCTTCAGACTTCGGCATGAAGAGGGGAAATTGAGCATTAATTAGCACCATTGTGTTCACCGTCAGCTACAAGAATGGCTCGGTATGATGCATCCAAAGATGGCCGGAGAGAGGAAGTAAAAATATCTTCTTGTGAGAGAAAGAATGGGCAAACAAAGGAGTGTGTGCATGCGCGCGTGTGTGTGTGTGTGCGTGCACGCTGCGGTTCAGCTGAGTGAGAGCCCCGGGCCTATACAGTGCCATGTCAGTGTTTATCTATTTCAGCTAAGCGCCTGCTCATTGAGAGGTACACACTCGTGTAAAGTGGCTGCTGGGTAATCGTGTGAATGGAGATCAGTCAATGGACAGAGCAGGGAAGGCCCCAGTGCATGTTGGGAAAGAAGCTCTGGGGGCCGTGGGGGAGGGGGGAAATGTGGGGGGAGAGGGGGGATTGCGTAACGCAGACATGTGCTTAAAGGGGTCGGGATAAACAAACAAGAATCAATGTCATCATCATCCTCATCAGATCAGTAAGGAGAGCCCCGTGGGACTGATGACGGGGTCATCACAGGGTAATACCGCTGGATTTTTTTCCCCCCTGCGTTACTGGACAGTATGACAGTGTGAAGAGGAGCTTCAACAGAAAAATCCCTCAAAAGAAACAGGAAATTTTAAAGGGGCACTCCGCCGATGTCAGGAACAGAAGAAACTTTCCAACGATTGAAAACAAACAAACAAAAAAAAACCCTCATGACGTCATCAGGGGTTATCTTGGCTTTGGCTCGGAGTTCACACATTTTCAACAGAAAGGCTGCACTACAAACTGGAGATTTTGAGAGAAGTTGGCATGTAGGGTCTAATGAGATCCAGTTGCATTCAGGGAAATGTAGGATCCAGTGTCTTTGAGGTTTGACCCAGTCTGGGGAATAAAAGTAAGGATATCTTTGCCTCTGCTGCTACAGTTTTGACCCTCCTGTTAATAATTAATACGAGTTGTCAGACACAATGTAAGTGACATACTAAATTACTGTGATGCCCCTTTAACTTGGTTTGGACAAATCACATCCAAGACTGCAACTGACAACTGATTATTTTCATCATGCATTAACCTATCAGTTATATTTCTTGTAATAAACTGAACCCAACCCAAGTATCTACAGGTCAAGATGACTAAAATACTATACATAACATATTTCTACTTTGCTTGTCATTTTTACCACTCGATAGCAATTCATATCAAGCTGCATTTAGCAAGTTTGTGTTTTCAAATGAAGAAATGAACAAATGCTGTGCTGACTGCTGACTGTGTGGGATTCTTTGTTTTTTTTTTCTGTTTTGTTTTTCTTGCATAAATGTTTGCTGAACAAATGATTGCGAAGGAATCTAATTAGATTTGCCTGCAGTGCAAATAGAGAAGATGAGAATATGTTATAGCAGCAGTAAATGGACTATAAATCTAAATGACAGCGGCGTACTAAACGCTGCTGTACAGACAACATTACAGCAGTACAGATCAATTACCAAATTAGCTCACACCACAAAGACGCCTGTATCGAACATGAAGCCGAGCTTCCCGACACTAGACAACTGTTTTCTCCCACCTGCACGGCACCGTGGGCGTTAACTTACTGTCAGACAAACTAGATTACACTGTGACAGTGATTGCCTTAAAATTGGAAGTGTCTGAAAGCCAGACGGGTAAAGTGGTGACCGCTTTTAGTTCAACCAAACCCCTTAAAATGTCACCTCATCTCAGCTTGTGTGTGTGTGTGTGTGTTTCATCACGCTGCACACTGCAGGTGAAGACACGTGTAGCTCTGTTGACTTTCCCTTCACCACTTTGTCATGGCATGTATCCCGTCACTCTAAAAATAGGCAGGAAGCTTCTAAACAAGCCACATCGCTATTGTCATGGTGAACCGCTGCCAGAGGACGGATAAATGTATTCTGTGTATCTTGATTTATATATAGTACTGCGTGTCATGATGCATGAGAGATGAGTACATCCCCTAGTAAAAATTAGGACATGAAACACATGCAAGCGGCTGTGTAGGAACAAACAAAGAGATAAAGAGATGCGCGCATGCACACAGGAATAATTCATCAATATTGTTTCCATTAGCAAACTAGAGGAGGAAGACACTGCACCATAATTAGGGAGCACTGCAGAGCTGCAAGCTCATCTCCTCGAGCAGAAAATCAAGATGAACACACACACACTCTCTCTCTCTCTCTCTCTCTCTCTCTGCGTACAGTTTTTGCATGACTTCTCTCGGTTAACAGATGCTCAATGACCACAGATGACTCGGGAATAACGTTACAGTTATATCATCAAAGACAAAAAAAAAAGAACAGCACCAAGGGTTGGGGGCAGGGCAGGAGAATCCGGTGACAGTTTACATAAGGTCTCCCGTCACGGCGCTGTCACGCTGCTGACGTCAAAAGACAAGGGAGACGGTGGAGGAGAAAGAGGGATGAAATGACCGGAACATGACACAGAAGTGACACCACGTGAGAAAAGCGGCGATTCTAATCTGGGTGGAAGACTGAGAATCTAGTCAAGGTTTAAACGATTACAGCCTGGAGTGCATTTAGAGATGCGTCCATTTACATCGCAGAGCTGCTGCTTCTGCTGCCGCCGCCGCTGCTGCTGCAGTGCACTGAGGATGTGAAAAACAGATTTGACAGGATTACATAATCCAGTCAGTCTAGATCACTGAGGACGGCTGGTGGGTAGGTAGGCAACCTGCTGTCTCTGTTTCCTCGTCTGTCTATTCTATCCATCACCGCATCGCACGTGTTGGAACAACTGTCTTCTTTTTTTACAATAATCTGATAATAGCACAGATATTGTGAGGCTGCGTTGGGGAGAGCCCGTATCTCGTGGCACCGAGTCTTTGTTGTCAGAGGATGCTGATTTATGGAGGCAATAAAAAGGGAGAGCAAAACCCGGACTGCAGAGAAGATCTTGCATGGGGGAGATACTGAGGGTCGCGCTGCATGAAATGGCCGCCGTAAAGTCACATAAAGATTAATAATATTCACAATCATGGGTTTTGCTCATAGCAGAGAGGAGGGAGGGGAGGGGAGGGTAGGGGGAGGGGGGGACTACAGGCCTGTGGTATCACAGCACACCTACAGTTCACACTGAGCATAGAAGATGTTATAAATAGACTGAACGTATAGCAAAAGCATGACTTTGATTGAGTGACTATTAAATGTGTAAGCATCTCCCATTTGGGTTTATGTTTCATATTGCATGCTTGTTTCCTGTGGTTTCCGCTGGTGTCCAAAATGACACTTAATTCAGTCACTGTAAGCTGACCTAAAGGTTAAGAGCACATGTTCATATTTTCTTAATCAAATTGAACGTATTAGTCGTTGTTGTTACTTGTATGATTCTCAAAAAGACAAGCAAAAAACGCGTTAATTACGCACGAATGCGTAACGGGATTGCTCATATCCAAACACGTCATGGCTGAAAATAAACGTACTAGAGATGATGATGGTTGATGATATTCCATGCAAGGACCCACAAACCCACCAGCCCACTCCTCCCCTCACCTGTCCTTTTACGAGGCTGGCCGCAAACTGCCTCATGACCGCCTCCACCGTGTAGGCGCTGGACCATCCGCGGGGGGTCAACAGCTCCATGCATATGGCCCCACCGTCCAGCACGTAGCCGTTCTCCAACCGGGGCGTCAGGACCCGCATGAAAGGCGGCGAGAAGGGGAAATTATCTGGAAAGGTGACGTTGAGCAGTATGAACTCGGTGCTGGTCTCCTTCATGTCCTGCCACAGCGCCGAGTCCTTGTCCACCTGGTGCAGCTTGACGTTCCAGTCATACAGGTTGTCCTCCACCAGCTCCACCGTGATGAAGTTGTCCCCTAACCTCCTGATCTCCTGTAGCTCCTTCATCAGCCTCCGCGTCCGGACCTGGGTGCAGTGTTGCCGGTGAGGCGCCAGCGGTGGTATCGAGGAGGCACTGGTCGCTTTACTCCCTCCTCCTCCTCCCGTCTGCTGCTTCTCCTTTGCATCCTTGCCCTGCTTATCCTTGCCGGACGGCTTGTCCTTGCCGAGCTGGTCCAGCTTCCTCGCCTTAATCTCCGGAGTGCTCAGGATGTTGGTTTCGTTGGCGGTCTGACAGTGTTTGTTGGCGTTATTTTTCTGGTTCCCTTTGGTCCCCTTTAGCGAACCCTGATGGTGCTTTGGGTCCTCGGTGTCTCGGTCGTGCAGGCGGATCAGACCGATCTTCCGCAGTAGGGTTGCCATAATTTGTTATAGATCTATATTTTCTCCGCCGATCCCCCCGCACAGGGGCAAGAATCAACCCTTTCAAGTCGGATCCTGCTCGCAGAGAAGACCTTTATAGATGCTGATGATTAACCTTGTTGTACCGCAATCCCCCCTCCGTTCACTGCAGCCTCAGGATGAACACAACCGGGGGAGCCTGTGCTGTTTTCTCCTTTAGTGCAGCATCTCGACACGGCTCGGCTGCAGACAAAACAGCAAATAAACAACCAGTTTAGACGAACGGCAACACAAGACAAACGATCAAATAATCAAAACAGATCAATAAAAATCATTTCCCCCCCCTCCTACAAGTGGACCGACATCATGACTGCAGTTGTTCAACGATAGGACGATGCATTACGCAGAAGCACCGAGGTGATCCTATAATACATTTTAACAGAAGCGTGCATATCGTGTCATCATAGCGAAAAAAAAGAAATAGACATGAATATACTGCAGGTAAATCATAGCACCGGAAGGAGGAAAAATCACCTTTACGCATCACAAGGTTGTTATAATCCCCTCACTAATAAAAGACAGGCTTCTATAGGAAATGCAGATTATAGATACATACAGGTTGCGTGATATTAAAATAAATAAGGTCAGTGTCATATGCATTACGATTGGTTAAAAAGCCATAAAAACACTATTAAATCTCTCTGAGTCTATAATAATATCATACATTTTCCCATTATGAGCCTTCGCCCGCCCACACAGACCCAATATTAGACCAGCAATCCACTGCTTACCGTGGACGGGTTGAAACTCAGTAGTATGTCCCTTTTTTATGTCCCGTTTACCGGACAGATCCCTCCGTGTGCGCGGAAAAAAACTGAAGAAATGGCTCCTCCACCGTCACCGACCAGTTAGACCTGCCGCCGTCCGTCCGTCGGTGGGAGCTGCAGTGAGGAGAGAGAAGCACAGCCTTTCGATGTGTGTATGCGTGCCTGTGCGCGCGTGTGTGTGTGTGTGTGCAGCTGCCGCAGCTCCAGTTAAAATGCAGCCGAGGACAAACCAGCCCCCGGTAATCCTTCTCCAGCCCGTCTCCTCTCACCGGTGAAGCGACGCAACAGCTACGTCATTTCAAAATAAAAGCGCAGCCAAGCGCCAAAATGAGTAGGCTACATTTATGGATAAATGCGCTGCTTATGAAATAAAAGCATTGGCATAATTCTACTGGGTCATAGCACAATCATTTATATATTTAATGTTACATCGGCGTATCAGATGTGTAAAGAAAATGAACAACAAGCGACACAATAAAATATGACTGAGGACAAAAATAATATGAACACACACACACATAACACAATGCTTTATTCTGAAGCACAGAAAGTGAATTACATTAGAAAAATAACTTAAAATATACATAATAAAATGACCCTTGGTTAATTTATGGAGACTTTATTCCATCTATCTTTAAACTTTTTATCATCTATCTATAAATCACCAATTTAAGGCCAGAAATTGTGGTAAAACACTGACATGGTTCTTAAATATTTAGATTTAATAATTACACCATTCCTATCTGTTGCTATAACTTTACTTTTATTTTGAAGGTTCATGATAAATTTCCTGTTTTGTTCTAACTCTCTTGCTGTTCGTGTGGTTACCTGAACTAGGAAGATGCCGGATGACTGTTATGTCAACCTCACTGGCATTCACTTTCACTTTTAGTCTTAATGCAGGAAGTCAGCACAAGTGTATATATTTACACTGAGTAAAGGTTAGGCCACACCTTGAGCAGAGCTCAGCATTTCTAGAGGTTAATTGGAGAATACAGGCAGTTTGGACCCTTTCCTCGATTCCTGAATGTTCCAGGGTTTAAATAGAATGGTTGACTACAATCCACAGCCCCTGGTGTCATGTAGTAGTTGCCCACCGCTATAAAGAAATGTATTATTCACAATATAGTAGATTTCATAGGTGCAAGCAAACTTTAGTTCACTCAGCTGACTATTGCTCATCTCTCATTGTGCCAGTTCATCCGCAGGCCATGCAGAAAAAACAAACAAACACACGCATTCATTTATTAGTAAATGATAGGCTTAAACTTGTCTTTGTGATATACACCGACCAGCCACTTAAGTAGTTACACTTGTACAATCCAATGTCATTCACACTCCGTCATAAACATTTATGACACTTATAATGATTCAGGTTTTGTTTACACTGCCTGGTTTTGTACATGAGTGCATTATATTGAAGGGTGTTTATAATATAATAAACCTCTTGTGCATGTTAATGCAGTCCAATGTAACAGTACTGCAAACTACAGCCTCATATAATAGTTAATTTAAAACCTGTCAAAATTCTTTGTAAAAGTAGAATTGAATTGTAATCAAGTGTATCTTGTATTTAGTATAAAATCTCCATGTCTATGCATATCTATCTATCTATCTATCTATCTATCTATCTATCTATCTATCTATCTATCTATCTATCATCAGTTCATTTTCTAGGTCTTGACAAAGAAGACTGGCAGCACGACACTTTGATCGCTTAACGACAATGTGTCATACGTTGTTACCTAGTTACCGCACAACAGCCCCCTCAGCGATTGGTTCATTTCATTGCCGTAAAGCTCTTCTGCGCCGTGACTGTCGCAGTGCCTGACAGTAAACAGCTTCATTTCTTTTTTTTGACAAAAGCTTTAAAATCTGAACCGAGTTTATTCATTTAGCTTTATTTGATTGTTTTTTTAAGTAGGTTTAGAGGCCGTTAATTAAAATGGCCGAGAGGTTTGATAACCTGGAGGAGCACCTGGAGAAATTCATCGAGAATATTCGACAGTTGGGAATCATCGTCAGCGACTTCCAGCCGAGCAGCCAGGCGGGACTCAACCAGAAACTGTGAGTCCGCGGTGTTATTTCTACATTTTAACAACACAAATATAAAAACATAAACGCTGCGTTCGCTTATTTACCTGCTCTGTCGCCTCTTACCGTCAGAAACTTCATGATATCCGGGCTGCAGGACATCGAGAAGTGCCGTCAGCAGCTGCATGAGATCAACGTCCCGCTGGAGGTGTTTGAGTGAGTCCAGGAGCTGCTGTGTTTGCTGTGCATGCCCCACCTTATCACACAAGTTTGTTTGTTTTAGTGTTTTATTTGCACCTTTCTGTCATTACTGTGTGACTGTGAATACACTTTGACTTAAAGTCACACCAAACCCCGTGAAGACATGTGTGGATTTGATAGTTTTTCACCCCTTAACTGAAATTTTAGTAACATTATGCATCATATTACTTTTATTCTGTGTGTTTGAGAGGTGTTTTAAAATTCGGCACAAACATGCTACAGTAAAGTTTCATAGTAATGCTGAAATAATGGAAGCATAAAGCACAAGCACTGGTATTTTATTACAAATTTATTTGTGTATGTATTTCAGTAAGCATTCAAACAGACAAATCAATTATAAAATATGAAGCTAGCCAGCCAACAGCTGGTTAGCTTAGCTTAGCACAAAGACTGAAAACAGAGGGAAACAGCTAGCCTGGCTCTGTAGGTAATGATTAGCCGTATATCTTTAAAAAACAGAATGATGCTGCTATAAGTGGATTTTGTTACCCTCAGACAAAGCCGCCAGGCAAAGCTAGGATACCAAAAAAAACCTTTATTCAGCTTGTTAAAAAAGCTTGAGAAAGCTCTGATCCCAATGTGAAAGCCCCTTTCTTTTCTTTTTATTCCCTTGTTCATACATTCATACAGTACAAATTCATTTGTCCAATATTGAGGTATTTTCTTCATTAATTTGTGTAGAAAAACTTTATTTGTCAAGACAAATATCCTGTCCTCCCTGGGCACCCTGAAAAAATTGTAGTAATCAAGGTAAAAACAAAAACAGCAACAGGCAAAATATGAAGTAAAGGATGTCAGTTTGTAATCAGAATTAGGACCACTCACCCACGCAGTAATCAGATTGCCTAGTACAAAAGCATGTCGGCATACTCACATACACCTGCATAGTGGAAATAATAATAAAGGACAAATAAAACAATAAAAAACAGGTTAACTGACACATGAATGGGACGCTTGTTCTAGCCATTATTACTTGAGTGATTTGAGAAAGAAACAGTTATGTCAGAGTGAAACAGTTTGCCTTGGTGTTCATGAAAAAGACAGAGTGAGGGTAATTCGTAGATAATGTACAAAAATCCTCTAGAGTCTATATCATGGAATGTGCCTTATCAAATCTAGCTAATGAATTTCTTGCCTCGTGTTTGCAGATACATTGACCAAGGACGAAACCCTCAGCTGTACACCAAGGAATGTCTGGAGAGAGCCTTGGCGAGGAACGAGCAGGTCAAAGGAAAGATTGACACCATGACGGTAAGAGATAATAACGCCAGGGTCACTGAGATTCTCCACCAATGACGCTTAAAGAATAAACACAGCCGACAGACTGATTTGCATGTTTAGGAATTCTTTGATGACGCAAACAGCCTCAAGACAAACTGTTCTGCTCAGGTCTTATGTCCTTGGCATAAACCCATGAGTTTAGTCTTCTACATAAATGATAAGAAGTTCTAATAAACCAATGGTGTATTTGTATTCATTACAGAAATTCAAGAGCCTTCTTATCTCCGAGCTCAGCAAAGTCTTCCCCGAGGAGATGTCTAATTATAAGGCTATACATGGTGAAGATGCCCCCTCCTAGTAACTGCTGCACCACGACCCCCGACCTTCAACCTGTGACCCTTGAAATGAAAGCCTGGACGGAGTTTGAGCAGGCAGGATCCTCTGTGGTTGCCAGCAGAATTTGAACCTGACATTGTTTTTCGTAAATATTACGTTGCTCCAACTTAATTTAAAGAAATACAAATCAACAGCAAGGGAGAAGCAGACAGGAGGAATAATTTTATGTTGTTGCCACAAGACACATCTGTTTTTAATGTCCCTGCTGCTGCTGCATGGACACTGAGTACGCAATTTCTACAACTCCCATCTGTACATAAGAAAACATTCAAGAGCTACACAGTCTGATTCTACATTCGAATATCTACTCCCATCAGTTGTACATACGGTATATTTATACTCCTACACCTTTTGTAATGCTTACTAATCGTTGTGCGTCATACATTTGTAACACAGTTCATGACATTTTGTATCAAGCTCAGGTTTCTAATGGCCACGACTATCGAATGCAAATGTTATTTGATGGTAATTTTGTGCCTGATCACTTGCTATGGTCAGAAACGAGTCTGCTCTTTATTTGTAACTTGTTTGTATTATAATTTTTGTTATTAAACGATCCTTGTCGGACTGATGCTGTGAGTTTTGTTTCATTTAAATGATGAATAAAACATTTTTTTCAACAGATTGAATCAAATATAGTAGTACTATTAATACTAAAATACTGTAGAATAATACTGCTAAAAAAAAGTGTCAATATTTTAACCTTTCCTATCTGTGTTAGTGGGCCACCTGCATGGACATCAGTGCTGTGTTCAGGGTCACTCAGCTCAAGTGTCGCCTCTGAAACACTGTAACTATACACTGTGTAAGTGTGTCTGCCTCTGTAAGACAGAGACAGTTGCTGTGGAAACAGACAGAGCTGCGTCATCAGGCGGGTTACGGCCCCACACGCCTCCTCCTGCTGGGACTTAACCACACCGACACACCCCTCTGACCCCGTAGGTTGATCCTCTGGGACACAAGGAGGTAAAAGAACTCTGTTATTGGTTTGTGATCGTTGCAGTGAAGTAATACAGACAGCCCCTTGTCCTTCGCTGTCACTCTTCCCTGAGGATTTCCGAACACGCGTCTCGTTTTGTCAGCCGTGGTTTAGTGAGGACTCGGCTTCCATCTTTTATTGGGGGAGGAGGAAAGTCTCAGATGCTATATTTACATCCAAAGAAATGCGTCTTATTCTGCTTTTTAGATGTTTGCACCTATGATAACACCTGGTTACTTAAAATCTAAACATTTTCTTTGAAATATTAAAATCTCTTTTCATTCATTCTCCTTTCATTCTTAATCTTCACTGCACAAAAAGCATGAAACTACACCCAACAGCTGGTTAGCTTAGCTTAGCACAAAGACTGAAAACAGGGAGAAACAGCTAGCATGGCTTAACAAAATCTCCCTACCAACACCTCTAAAGGTTACTGATTATATCTTGTTTGTTTAAGAAAAAGACATTAACATGTTACAATTCCAGGAAGTCAATGTCCAAGGAATAATCTGGCACACAACCTCCCACAAAACCACACCTCGTCCTTTATTAGGGCCCGAGCATGACGCTGTGCGAGGCCCTATTGAATTTCAAAGGTTTATTATTTTTTTTGTTTTTTTTAATTCCTCTTTTCCTTTCTTTTTCTTCCTAAAAGTAAATCACATTTTCGACGGCCCATATGTACTCGAAAACTCACGGAAATTTGCCTAACCCCCCAAAGTCGGGTGTAAAATTAAAAAACTGTCCTGTCAGATCTTTATAATATGAAGCTTTAGAATGAGATCAAGTCATATTTAAGCAGAAATCAATCAATTTTTGGCAGGTGAAAATGCCCATTTTGTGTTGTAATGGTCCTTTACAAGAATTCCAAGCTGTCCTGTGAGCTCAGATCTTTATATTATGAAGCTCTAGAATCAGACAAAGATATATTCAGGCAGAAATCACCTTTCATTAACTGCGTTTGACCTTCAATCAATTTATGGCAGGTGAAAATGCCTTCAATCAATTTTTGGCAGGTGAAAATGCTCATTTTGTGTTGTAATGGTCCTTTACAAGAATTCCAAGCTGTCCTGTGAGCTCAGATCTTTATATTATGAAGCCCTAGAACCAGATCAAGTCCTATTTATGCAGAAATCACCTTTCGTTAACTGCGTTTGGCCTTCAATCAATTTATGGCAAGTGAAAATGCCCATTTTCAGCAGGTGAAAATGCCCATTTTGTGTTGTAGTGGTCCTTTACAAGAATTCCAAGCTGTCCTGTGAGCTCAGATCTTTATATTATGAAGCTCTAGAATGAGATCAAGTCATATTTAAGCAGAAATCAACCTTCATTAACTGCGTTTGGCCTTCAATCAATTTATGGCAGGTGAAAATGCCTTCAATCAATTTTTGGCAGGTGAAAATGCCCATTTTGTGTTGTAATGGTCATTTACAAGAATTCCAAGCTGTCCTGTGAGCTCAGATCTTTATATTATGAAGCTCTAGAATCAGACGAAGATATATTCAGGTAGAAATCACCTTTCATTAACTGCATTTGGCCTTCAATCAATTTATGGCAAGTGAAAATGCCCATTTTCAGCAGGTGAAAATGCCCATTTTGTGTTGTAATGGTCATTTACAAGAATTCCAAGCTCTCCTGTGAGCTCAGATCTTTATATTATGAAGCCCTAGAATCAGACGAAGATATATTCAGGCAGAAATCACCTTTCATTAACTGCGTTTGGCCTTCAATCAATTTATGGCAGGTGAAAATGTCTTCAATCAATTTTTGGCAGGTGAAAATGCCCATTTTGTGTTGTAATGGTCCTTTACAAGAATTCCAAGCTGTCCTGTGAGCTCAGATCTTTATATTATGAAGCTCTAGAATGAGATCAAGTCATATTTAAGCAGAAATCAACCTTCATTAACTGCGTTTGGCCTTCAATCAATTTTCGGCAGGTGAAAATGCCCATTTTGTGTTGTAATGGTCCTTTACAAGAATTCCAAGCTGTCCTGTGAGCTCAGATCTTTATATTATGAAGCTCTAGAATGAGATCAAGTCACATTTAAGCAGAAATCACCTTTCATTAACTGCGTTTGGCCTTCAATCAATTTATGGCAGGTGAAAATGTCTTCAATCAATTTTTGGCAGGTGAAAATGCCCATTTTGTGTTGTAATGGTCCTTTACAAGAATTCCAAGCTGTCCTGTGAGCTCAGATCTTTATATTATGAAGCTCTAGAATCAGACGAAGATATATTCAGGTAGAAATCACCTTTCATTAACTGCATTTGGCCTTCAATCAATTTATGGCAAGTGAAAATGCCCATTTTCAGCAGGTGAAAATGCCCATTTTGTGTTGTAATGGTCATTTACAAGAATTCCAAGCTCTCCTGTGAGCTCAGATCTTTATATTATGAAGCTCTAGAATCAGACAAAGATATATTCAGGTAGAAATCACCTTTCATTAACTGCGTTTGGCCTTTAATCAATTTATGGCAGGTGAAAATGTCTTCAATCAATTTTTGGCAGGTGAAAATGCCCATTTTGTGTTGTAATGGTCCTTTACAAGAATTCCAAGCTGTCCTGTGAGCTCAGATCTTTATATTATGAAGCTCTAGAACCAGATCAAGTCCTATTTATGCAGAAATCACCTTTCATTAACTGCGTTTGGCCTTCAATCAATTTTTGGCAAGTGAAAATGCCCATTTTGTGTTGTAATGGTCATTTACAAGAATTCCAAGCTGTCCTGTGAGCTCAGATCTTTATATTATGAAGCCCTAGAACCAGATCAAGTCCTATTTATGCAGAAATCACCTTTCATTAACTGCGTTTGGCCTTCAATCAATTTACGGCAAGTGAAAATGCCCATTTTCAGCAGGTGAAAATGCCCATTTTGTGTTGTAGTGGTCCTTTACAAGAATTCCAAGCTGTCCTGTGAGCTCAGATCTTTATATTATGAAGCTCTAGAATGAGATCAAGTCATATTTAAGCAGAAATCAACCTTCATTAACTGCGTTTGGCCTTCAATCAATTTATGGCAGGTGAAAATGCCTTCAATCAATTTTTGGCAGGTGAAAATGCCCATTTTGTGTTGTCATGGTCATTTACAAGAATTCCAAGCTGTCCTGTGAGCTCAGATCTTTATATTATGAAGCTCTAGAATCAGACGAAGATATATTCAGGCAGAAATCACCTTTCATTAACTGCGTTTGGCCTTCAATCAATTTATGGCAGGTGAAAATGTCTTCAATCAATTTTTGGCAGGTGAAAATGCCCATTTTGTGTTGTAATGGTCCTTTACAAGAATTCCAAGCTGTCCTGTGAGCTCAGATCTTTATATTATGAAGCTCTAGAATGAGATCAAGTCATATTTAAGCAGAAATCAACCTTCATTAACTGCGTTTGGCCTTCAATCAATTTTCGGCAGGTGAAAATGCCCATTTTGTGTTGTAATGGTCCTTTACAAGAATTCCAAGCTGTCCTGTGAGCTCAGATCTTTATATTATGAAGCTCTAGAATCAGACGAAGATATATTCAGGCAGAAATCACCTTTCATTAACTGTGTTTGGCCGTCAATCAATTTATGGCAGGTGAAAATGCCCATTTTGTGTTGTAATGGTCCTTTACAAGAATTCCAAGCTGTCCTGTGAGCTCAGATCTTTATATTATGAAGCTCTAGAATCAGACGAAGATATATTCAGGTAGAAATCACCTTTCATTAACTGCATTTGGCCTTCAATCAATTTATGGCAAGTGAAAATGCCCATTTTCAGCAGGTGAAAATGCCCATTTTGTGTTGTAATGGTCATTTACAAGAATTCCAAGCTGTCCTGTGAGCTCAGATCTTTATATTATGAAGCTCTAGAATCAGACAAAGATATATTCAGGTAGAAATCACCTTTCATTAACTGCGTTTGGCCTTTAATCAATTTATGGCAGGTGAAAATGTCTTCAATCAATTTTTGGCAGGTGAAAATGCCCATTTTGTGTTGTAATGGTCCTTTACAAGAATTCCAAGCTGTCCTGTGAGCTCAGATCTTTATATTATGAAGCTCTAGAACCAGATCAAGTCCTATTTATGCAGAAATCACCTTTCATTAACCGCGTTTGGCCTTCAATCAATTTATGGCAAGTGAAAATGCCCATTTTCAGCAGGTGAAAATGCCCATTTTGTGTTGTAATGGTCATTTACAAGAATTCCAAGCTCTCCTGTGAGCTCAGATCTTTATATTATGATGCTCTAGAATCAGACGAAGATATATTCAGGCAGAAATCACCTTTCATTAACTGCGTTTGGCCTTCAATCAATTTATGGCAGGTGAAAATGTCTTCAATCAATTTTTGGCAGGTGAAAATGCCCATTTTGTGTTGTAATGGTCCTTTACAAGAATTCCAAGCTGTCCTGTGAGCTCAGATCTTTATATTATGAAGCTCTAGAATCAGACGAAGATATATTCAGGCAGAAATCACCTTTCATTAACTGCGTTTGGCCTTCAATCAATTTTTGGCAAGTGAAAATGCCCATTTTGTGTTGTAATGGTCATTTACAAGAATTCCAAGCTGTCCTGTGAGCTCAGATCTTTATATTATGAAGCCCTAGAACCAGATCAAGTCCTATTTATGCAGAAATCACCTTTCATTAACTGCGTTTGGCCTTCAATCAATTTACGGCAAGTGAAAATGCCCATTTTCAGCAGGTGAAAATGCCCATTTTGTGTTGTAGTGGTCCTTTACAAGAATTCCAAGCTGTCCTGTGAGCTCAGATCTTTATATTATGAAGCTCTAGAATGAGATCAAGTCATATTTAAGCAGAAATCAACCTTCATTAACTGCGTTTGGCCTTCAATCAATTTTTGGCAGGTGAAAATGCCCATTTTGTGTTGTAATGGTCCTTTACAAGAATTCCAAGCTGTCCTGTGAGCTCAGATCTTTATATTATGAAGCTCTAGAATCAGACGAAGATATATTCAGGCAGAAATCACCTTTCATTAACTGTGTTTGGCCGTCAATCAATTTATGGCAGGTGAAAATGCCTTCAATCAATTTTTGGCAGGTGAAAATGCCCATTTTCTGTTGTAATGGTCCTTTACAAGAATTCCAAGCTGTCCTGTGAGCTCAGATCTTTATATTATGAAGCTCTAGAATCAGACGAAGATATATTCAGGCAGAAATCACCTTTCATTAACTGCATTTGGCCTTCAATCAATTTATGGCAAGTGAAAATGCCCATTTTCAGCAGGTGAAAATGCCCATTTTGTGTTGTAATGGTCATTTACAAGAATTCCAAGCTCTCCTGTGAGCTCAGATCTTTATATTATGAAGCTCTAGAATCAGACAAAGATATATTCAGGTAGAAATCACCTTTCATTAACTGCGTTTGGCCTTTAATCAATTTATGGCAGGTGAAAATGTCTTCAATCAATTTTTGGCAGGTGAAAATGCCCATTTTGTGTTGTAATGGTCCTTTACAAGAATTCCAAGCTGTCCTGTGAGCTCAGATCTTTATATTATGAAGCTCTAGAACCAGATCAAGTCCTATTTATGCAGAAATCACCTTTCATTAACCGCGTTTGGCCTTCAATCAATTTATGGCAAGTGAAAATGCCCATTTTCAGCAGGTGAAAATGCCCATTTTGTGTTGTAATGGTCATTTACAAGAATTCCAAGCTCTCCTGTGAGCTCAGATCTTTATATTATGATGCTCTAGAATCAGACGAAGATATATTCAGGCAGAAATCACCTTTCATTAACTGCGTTTGGCCTTCAATCAATTTATGGCAGGTGAAAATGTCTTCAATCAATTTTTGGCAGGTGAAAATGCCCATTTTGTGTTGTAATGGTCCTTTACAAGAATTCCAAGCTGTCCTGTGAGCTCAGATCTTTATATTATGAAGCTCTAGAATCAGACGAAGATATATTCAGGCAGAAATCACCTTTCATTAACTGCGTTTGGCCTTCAATCAATTTTTGGCAAGTGAAAATGCCCATTTTGTGTTGTAATGGTCATTTACAAGAATTCCAAGCTGTCCTGTGAGCTCAGATCTTTATATTATGAAGCCCTAGAACCAGATCAAGTCCTATTTATGCAGAAATCACCTTTCATTAACTGCGTTTGGCCTTCAATCAATTTACGGCAAGTGAAAATGCCCATTTTCAGCAGGTGAAAATGCCCATTTTGTGTTGTAGTGGTCCTTTACAAGAATTCCAAGCTGTCCTGTGAGCTCAGATCTTTATATTATGAAGCTCTAGAATGAGATCAAGTCATATTTAAGCAGAAATCAACCTTCATTAACTGCGTTTGGCCTTCAATCAATTTATGGCAGGTGAAAATGCCTTCAATCAATTTTTGGCAGGTGAAAATGCCCATTTTGTGTTGTCATGGTCATTTACAAGAATTCCAAGCTGTCCTGTGAGCTCAGATCTTTATATTATGAAGCTCTAGAATCAGACGAAGATATATTCAGGTAGAAATCACCTTTCATTAACTGCATTTGGCCTTCAATCAATTTATGGCAAGTGAAAATGCCCATTTTCAGCAGGTGAAAATGCCCATTTTGTGTTGTAATGGTCATTTACAAGAATTCCAAGCTCTCCTGTGAACTCAGATCTTTATATTATGAAGCTCTAGAATCAGACGAAGATATATTCAGGCAGAAATCACCTTTCATTAACTGTGTTTGGCCTTCAATCAATTTATGGCAGGTGAAAATGTCTTCAATCAATTTTTGGCAGGTGAAAATGCCCATTTTGTGTTGTAATGGTCCTTTACAAGAATTCCAAGCTGTCCTGTGAGCTCAGATCTTTATATTATGAAGCTCTAGAATTAGACGAAGATATATTCAGGTAGAAATCACCTTTCATTAACTGCATTTGGCCTTCAATCAATTTATGGCAAGTGAAAATGCCCATTTTCAGCAGGTGAAAATGCCCATTTTGTGTTGTAATGGTCATTTACAAGAATTCCAAGCTGTCCTGTGAGCTCAGATCTTTATATTATGAAGCTCTAGAATCAGACGAAGATATATTCAGGTAGAAATCACCTTTCATTAACTGCGTTTGGCCTTTAATCAATTTATGGCAGGTGAAAATGTCTTCAATCAATTTTTGGCAGGTGAAAATGCCCATTTTGTGTTGTAATGGTCCTTTACAAGAATTCCAAGCTGTCCTGTGAGCTCAGATCTTTATATTATGAAGCTCTAGAACCAGATCAAGTCCTATTTATGCAGAAATCACCTTTCATTAACCGCGTTTGGCCTTCAATCAATTTATGGCAAGTGAAAATGCCCATTTTCAGCAGGTGAAAATGCCCATTTTGTGTTGTAATGGTCATTTACAAGAATTCCAAGCTGTCCTGGTCAGATCTTTATATTATGAAGCTCTAGAATGGGATCAAGTCATATTTAGGTACAGAGTTACAGATTTATGAAACCTTAGCTGAATTGTAGATGAAGACAGACAACCTACAAAAAAGTCTCTTGGAGCAATGGGCTAAAATTAAAAGGAAGTGAGATGTTTAAGAATGAAAATCAACATTTTTTGTGTTTCGGTCTGGTTGAGAAGGGGTCCTATTTGAACGAACTCCTCATAGGTATTTTATCCAATTGACTTCAAACTTGGTAGTTACATTCATATAGACTTTCTGAGTACAAGTTATCAAAATTATGAATTTTGATGAAACGGTGTGGGCGTGGCGCTATCTCGCTTCCTGTTAATTTTAGCCCATTGCTCGAAGGCTCGCATGCTTTCCGACGTGCCAACCCATCGAGTTACGTGGGAGTGCGAGGGCCTGTCCAATGCTGCTTGCAGCTTTAATTAACATTTTTTTTTGTTGGTTGCTGCTATAAGTGGATTTTTAGCCAAGCTAGCTGTTTCCATCCGTTTCCAGTCTTTGTGCTAAGCTAAGCTAACTGACTTTTTTTCTTCTTATCTAACTCTCTTCAAGAATTTTTACAAAAATGTCAAACTATTCAGAGTTCATGTGAAATATGCGGTTAGCACATACCGCTGACTTTATAATTGCTTTTGCCAAGGACAGCTGTGTGAGTACTAGCATGAAATAGATGGTCTTCATGGATCCACAGAGGGACCCATGGGAAACGCTGTGCAGGGGCTTAAGCTGGCCCATTGATCGCAGGTTGGTGGTTCGTCCAGATCCTCCTGTGTCAAAGCGTCCTTGAACAAGATCCAACAAAAAATGCAATCAACCTGAACAAACCTAAAATGAGAACACAAACAAGAAGCAGCACGATCCAACGCCAATTAACAAGCATCTGTGTCTGAAAGTGAAAATATATTTCACACTTTTCCGTCTCGTCAAAAAACACATTTTCTCCTGTGATGAATATGATGGCAAACTGTTTAATCAAAATAGTATTTGCACCCGGCTGACTTTGATCTCAGGTCAGTTCTCAGTTAGGTGGATCATCAACCATGATATAATTTGGGGATGATACACAGATTTTTAACCCCAAAAGTGTCGTAGGAATGAAATAAACAGGAAGCCTGTGATGCCATCAGCAGAGTAAACTTGTACTTTAGTGATCTCAGACTACCTGTCCTTCGGCGTGGATGCAAACCTTCCTGTTTTTTTTTTTTACCCACAGCACCTTGAGCATCATTTATCAGATGCCGCCAGCCACCCCCGTTTCTCTGCTCTTCACTTCTAGTCTATTTATACCCTTTGATCCCGCTTTTCTATCACTGGGTGACGAACATCCTCACTGCAGCAGAGTCACAGCGGCGTTGGTCAAGGGCACCCTTTCAATCCAATAACAAGCCGTCAGAGAGACGAGAAATGAAATTAAATGCTGTTTTCATCCAGTTTGTGTTTGGTGTCTGCGCACCATGACATTTCTTTCACAGGGACACGCCGACTGTGTGTGAATGTGTGTGTCGTGATGCTTGACTAAACAGAAAAGGGGAGAAGGAGGGGGAGAGCGTATTGTATTGTAAATATGTCTCTGTATGGAGCACTGAGGTGTGTTGGATGACTCATCCAAGGTGACTGAGTCTTTCTCTCCCCCCCACTCACCTACGCTTCTTGTGTGCTGAGGCACCAGACACCCACAGACAGCCTCTTCTTTTACTTAGGTTACCTTCTTACCTCTTATAACGGCCAACGCTTTTACTTCTGTGGCCCTGCTGTGGCATCAGCAGTGCTGATTGAAATGAGTCATGTGGAGGTGGACTCTTCTCAGCTTTGTTATTTGTTGTTCTCGTACACTTGAAGGGAGGGGGGGGGGGGGGGGGGGGGGGGGGGGGGGGGGCAGAGTTCATATAGCACGCTGGGTGGAGTAAATACTGTAATTGCCAGATCCTGCGATGGTTCATATTGGCTGCTGGAAGAACCCTCTATTCTCGGATTTCATGGCGTAAATGGGACACTCGAGATATTGCTTTTAAAAAACAAAGGCACGAGTGCACTGCACCGCTGCCTTTGTCCTGCAGGTATCACATTGTGAAGGAGTGTTTGGTGTTGTATCAGGTGATCTGTTCCCTTTGCAGTCTTTAAATAGTTAATTAAATTCCCTTTTAAACATGGATTTGGGTCAAAGAAAGGCATTAAACCATGTAATGCAGTTAATTATCATCACAAAGCAAACAGGCTCCAGTTTATTAAAGAAATCAATCCACTTTCTTCGGTTTATGTGTAATCTAACTGTGCATTTATTCGTTGAAGGCTTGCATCTTTAAAACGTGCTCTGCAGAGAGCTGAAGACCTAATGTCACCTCAGGGCTAGCAGCTGCTCTGCTAGCTTCTGTAACTTAATGCACTGTCTCATTTAGTTTATTTTCAGGCCTTTCTGAAGTGTTCCCCTGGTTTACAACTTATATTCATATTAAGATATTTTAATGATTCTCTATTACAGCACTCACTATTTGAATTTTAACCGCTCATGGTTTTAGCAAAGTTAAACCAGTGCGGCAAGGTGAACTATGTTTCAGAAGTAGGAAAACGTCATTCAAAATCTTATCAACATTTATGACTACTCTTATAGCTGAAATACAGCACAGCCAGTATGCTATGAGTCTCATTTGATATCAGACTGTAGGACAGACAGGACTGAACAGTTTTAGCAGATATAGAAAGAGTTGAAATGTTCACTTTATAAAAGTGTGTTGGTGAGTTTTAGGGACGAGGACGAAATCAAGTTATGAACAGGTAAGTAAGTACCAGTCGCCACAATGAAGCCACGAGCTAACACTGCGGTTTCTTGAACGACCACATGAGTCTGGCTACAAAAGGAATCTCCATAAACTCCAATATTAAAATGCTAAACTTTGGATAAAGGGAAATAAAAATACGACATCGTGGGTGCTACGTCCATGTCTTATACAGTCCATGGGAAGCAGATTGAGAGCAACATGAGATTTCGTTCTTAGATTCATTTTAGCTCTGTTTTGGTCTCCACCTACTCCTGAGGGGAATGTGTGACTGATATTCACCCACTTATTTGCTAACTTTGTCTATCTGCTGCTTGGTGCTGGTGGGTTTATCAGAGCTTTTTGCTTCAAAAGAGCTAAAAAGATTAAACCAAAACGGTAGTGGACATGAAACCAAACAATCAGAAACAGTGGAGTCAAGTGTCATGTTTGATGTGATGTAATTTAAAATAATTTTAAATATTAGAATTAGTCACCCTTTAACAAACCTGCTAGCTTTTCCAATCTATTTGGTCTCCCCTGTTCTGTCTCCCTTTGTTAGCATCATGGTCTCGTAGCTTCCCACTTGACTGGCATTAGTCTGTGTGGTGTTTAACCTTGGGCTTATGGGGAATGGTGTTCACTAAAGGCCTCTGAAAAAAGAAATGGAGGGCAGAACTACATGATTTTTTAAATTCACAATCCCCGTCCTGACAAATGAAGCGAACCACGGCATGCTGTTGAGCAAGGTTTATTATTACAAATATCAATGAGGCTTTCTACCTCTGGAGCACAAGTGAAACCGAACTTCTTGTTTCACTTTTCACATCCTGCAGCATGAGCTGAGTTTATTTGTTCAACCCTGCTTCCTCAAAGCCTTTCCTCTCGCTGCCTGTGGACCTTTAGAAGCTTGGCCGCGCTCCATCATCACATTTTCCCCCTTTCTCTCTTCATTTTATCTTCATGCAAATGCTTTGGGAGTTTAGGGCCGAGATAACAGTTGAAATGTAAAATCCTCCCGCGCCCTTGAGTTGGCGCAGGCAACACAAAGGCGGGGGCTGCTGCCTTTGATGCTATTAGCATAATGTCTTTCTGATGCTAATGCTAAGTGCCTCAGACTGACCACTGAGGCTCGCACGGCCCGCAGCCGCGATGGGCTAACATGGCTGCTGATCGCTCTCTCTCTCTCTCTCTCTCTCTCTCCCTCGCTCTTGTTTGTAGCATTGTAGCTTCTGGCTGTCCTGCCTCAGCTTAGTGACAGTCATTCACCTTCTCAATGAAGGTCGGGAGGCGGACCCCTCCCTCCATTCCTTCTGTTGCCCCGGTCACCATGGAAACACCCCTCCCATTCGCAGTCACCCACCCTTTCTCTCTCCTCTTTGGACAATGGCCTTTGGTGTGTGTGTGTGTGTGTGCCGTATGGTAGATGTTAAAAGTGTGTGCGCCTGCGTTGGGGTAAAAGGTTCTTTCTCATCACAGCTGATTTGTGTTGGTGATTCTGCAGTGCCCCAGCGCTCAGATATGAATTGTAAAACACATCACAGCAGGAGTTACACTCCTACGTACTGCTCTCTGGACATCTATTAACTCCACACACACACACACACACACACACCCATAGAGACATGCACGCATAAGCACACAAAGTGAGTCAAATAGGCCTGCTGCGGAGGTGAGCAAGGCCTGATTGTGTTGCAAACAGTAATGAGACACGCAACACAAAGGCTAGCGAGGAGCATGACTATTGCACCATTTGGACCCTCTTTGAGTCCGTTTGAGTGTTTCTCTGTGTGTGTGTGTGTGTGTGTGTGTGTGTGTGTGTAATAGCCAATAATGGGATGATAAAACCCCTAAATGAAAACTATAAATTAGCCCACTAATGTATCCTGCATGACGCTCCTCACACCTGCCACAGCAAAGCACTCGTCAACAGCAGAAATTGAATTATTGCGCTAAATAAAAACACCACAGATGGAAGTTAATAGATGGAAAATATGACTTTCATCTCCGCTTTGTGGCCAGGCTACTGGCATGTGTACTTTCCTCTTCTTCTCTCTTTTATCTCTCTCTCTCTCTCTCTCTGTCTTTTTTTGGATTGCCATTTTACATCTGCGGCCAGGCTGATTTGCTGACAAGCAGTAAGAGTGGGAGTGAACAAGACAGAAAGAGAGACGGAGAGAAAGGAGATAGAGAGAGAGAGGGGGGAGGTGGAGGAGGAGAGAGTTGTTATAATTTCCCCCTGGTTTAATTATCTAAGTCTGCAGACAGCCCTACTCTTTCTCTCTTGTCGTTAAATGTTAGAGGTGAAAGTGTGAGCCGCGAGTGTGTGTATATCTGTGTTTGTGCATGAGATAGTCTTCTCCCCGTGTGTATTAATAGCACGCACAACCAAGCACAAGACGTGTATTGAGCAGGGAATAGCATTATCCCACTGTGACGTTTAAAAACTTGCTTATTACATCGCGGAAAGAGGAAATCGATCATTTTCATCACCTGCTGTCATCGCGTGATTAGAGTCAATGAGCCATCATATTCATAGTTATGATTTACTGTACACTTGTGCAGTACTCCCTCCGTTACACCACGTATGATTAGAGCCTCTGAATTACCCCCCCTCGCCTTCCTCTTCAAACAAAGCCTGGGAAGACAATCTGCGGAGATTCTCACATTTCTAGAAGTGCTATTGTGATAGTGCTCTATGCCAGAGGCTGTTTTGGCCCGAGGCCGCCTGTTTTCGGGATATCAAAACAAGTACTGGGGGAATTCTGCTTCATTAGATATTTGCTGTTTTTGGTCTTTTTGTTTCAAATGCTGAGTGTCTTGTAGTTGATTTTGCTTGAGATCCGTTTGTGGTTATTAACCAGCGATGCACCTTTTTTTTACGACCGATATTGTGACAGCAGTTAGCAAACATATATTTGGGATATTTGGGATACAATGTGTAAGAAAATACTGTGTATATGTCAGATAGCCATTGTTATTCACGCTTGTTAACTTTTTGTGGTTGCACAAAAGTGGAAATAATTAAAGAAATATATCTATATCTTCTGATTTTCTGATTTCTGGACTTGCTAGATTCTTCCAAGACTATTTGCAAAATACTATTTGTTAATGCACCAGTAATAATAATGATAATAACACATGATTAGTTTATTTGTTGATATGCCAATTGACTGCCATCTATTTTGATTGAGTGAAGCCATTTTCCGGCATTTTTGAGCCAAACTACGACTGCCTTTATTTGTCTTATGTGACAAAAACTGAATATCTGAACTCACAGATGAACTATAACAGTCTGTTTTAGTCAAATTGGGTGTTTTTAAAGGAAAACGTTGCAAATCATTTTTAAGATGAGATGTGACATTAATAGGCGGTGTCCCAAGTGGTCGACTGAAATGTTAATTTGTTTCTTGAATAATTTCCCCTATAGTCAGCTGCTACACAACTCTATTGTCCTCGGGGTGTTTCTTTTATCCCTATGGACACACACCCACACACACACACACACACATGCACACACACGCCAGGCTCCATAAAACTCACGACCACGCCTTGCCTTTGTTTCGCCATTTGGCTTCAACTTCTGTCTTCTGATGTGACCCCCGCAGAGGTCATCACATAAATGCCAAGCTGGTCGAACTCCACCCCCCCCAACAAACATGCAGAGCACACCCCACCACACGCAAGGTGACCTGGCCACATGCACGTCACGCAAACTTCCACCCATGCACATCTGACCACGAGCCGGCCGCGTACGTCAAGAGGGGGCTGCCTGAGAAGAAAGAGAAAGGGAGAAGACACAGAGAGGCAGATGCAAAACTCCCTGGTGCTGAAACTAATCCAGAGGATTGCGACAAAAACACGGGATTAATCTGTACTTTGGATAACTTTTAGCTGGCTTTAATTCAGTGAGCACAAATAAGGCTGGAAACAAGCCAAAATAATTAAAAATAAAATCCAGAAATCCAGATTTCACTATATAACAAGAGGTGTTTTTGGATAAAAGTTTGTTGTTTCTTTTAATCCTTTACGTGGTTTAAATGTTTTTCTCTGTTTATTTTATTAATTTCTAGTTTCCAGTGCACATTATTGCTGCTCTCTGCAAAGAAGCAGCTCGATAAGTGTTATAGTGGTCTATGTTGTGGTGGTGTGTGGCAGGACTGACTGTCTGCAGGTCAAAACCAGAGGGAGGAAACCTGAATGAAGCATTCTGGGAGTTCTTAGAGATGCAGGTTGCCCTGGTCATGGGGGAGATGATGGATACAAAATGTATAATGGGCATATGTGTGTGTTTGCAGGGGGTCATGTGTCTGTGTGTGTGTCTGTGTGTGCAGGTGGGGGGTTGGTTTGGGACAAAATGAGGTTGCCACCAGCATAATGAGGGCAGAAGTGTGTGTGTGCACGTTTGTGTGTGTGTTTTTCAATACGACTGGCCACTGTATAATGGGCCAAGTAGGCCATATTGTTTCCGGCTCGTGCTGAAGTCCCCGTGGCAGCAGATGTGGTGTTACACAGCAACAACAAAAGCTCATTAATCACTGTCTATATAGTGTGTGTATTTGTGTGTGTGGACTTTTTTTTTTTTCGCCTGTATTTTTTTTTCTGTCTGCCTCTTCAGCGTGTGTGTGTGTGTGTGTGTATATATTTGCAAGTGCAGCCACTCGTGCATACAGTTTGATCCAATTGCAGGCTGAAGAAGTGTGAAGCAGTGTGTGAACTCCCTGGTGTGTGTGTGTGTGTGTGTGTTGGGACAGGGTGGGGTCTTTATAGCAGTCTAATTCAAAGTCTAGCTGGGGGGGCTATTATGTGACACCAAGATCATAAAACACCAGTGGCAGCTATCGCTAACACATTCGTATAACCGCTTCAGACATCATTCAGCGCCGCAGATTTAGAAACAGCGTGATAGAAATGGTAACACTGTTGAGCGTGATGCGCCTTTACGCTTAACAAACACACAGCCACGTTTCCAGGAATCGGTGTAAACAGACCTGCGGTAATCGGATTGATGAGCATAATTCACTCTGTCCTGTTTCTCGTGACGCTCCCTGCAATTACGTGTGAGATTTGATCAGGTCAGAGGCAGTTTCTGTTGCCCACGCACACAAATACACACACCTCCTCGCGGATGACTCAAACCCCCACACTGCCCGAGCCCACCTGCTGCCTACACTTGACTTCTTCTGAAGTAGTGACTTATTCTAAAATGGACAAAAGACGAGTAATCATCCCTCATCCGTCTCCACCCTCTCTCTTTGTCTCCCACTCCCTCTTTTTTCCTTCCACCTCTTTTCCAACTTGTGTCAGACTTTCTGTCCTCATACGAGGTCGGGCGAAGATGTTCGAGCAGAATTCAACAGAGTCGTAATGATTCTGGGGGAGATCCAGATGTTGGCCCACGGGCTCGGTAGCTGAATTTCACAGCAAAATGGATGAGTTTAATTTCCACTTTGAATAGTGCTGTTTATTTTTGGAAAGTAAATAGTGCTTAGGGCTATGATTTTTCAAACTGTGAACTTGTTGGGAAATTCCAGCATGTGTAATGATGAGATTACCCTCACGGAGAGAGAGAGAGAGAGAGAAAAAAAAGATAGCTTCGGTTGTTTGTTTAAGTGGCTTGAAATGACTCATGCGTACGGTTTTCTGACACGACTTCTTGGGGTCATGTGAAAAATGAAAAGAAAGCAATGATTGTTTGTTTAAATATATGTATTTTTCAGTTACTATGTGTTTAGTAGCAGCTCGTACATTCAGTGCACGAATTTTAGACCGCTAACTAGCAGTCAGCAATAGTTTCCATCAAATCATGGAGGTGAGCATGTCTGAACCAAGACCAATTAGTTGTCAAAGAAGCTAGAAATGCTGCACGGCGCTGGTCAGTTGTACTCACTTTATTTAAGCTGCGTTCAGACCAACGGGGTAACCACCGATGCTATGCAAGAAGTGCTAAAAATTCCTCGAGCAAGGCCACTCGGGACAGGCTGCAGGAGCGAGGCAATTTCCATAAGCTGCCATATTAAAATGGCCAATTTCCCAGCAGAAACAAACATGTGTCAATTTCTCCGTTCTTGACAACGGTGAGGGGGGTGAATTATTTTTTCACTCACCCGTACAGATGATATTATGGCTCGAAGTTGCGCATAATTAACAGCGTGACCACTTGATTGACAGGTAAGTGCCGATACAGATGGCTTATTAGAGCGCCCAGGCATCATTCGGCCCGCATCAGGTCTGCCGTATGCAGATTATCCGGCAGGCGGAAGGAGCAGTACATCCAACATGGCAGCGTCGCATATTTTCAGCTTGGAAACAGCGCTTTGGAAACCTACGGGTGACGTCACTCGTGCTCTGTCTCTTTATATACTGTCATTGGTTCAGACAGACAGCATCAAAATGCAGTCCATCCATCCATCCATCCATCCATCCATCCGGTTGTGGCGGCAGCAGGTTTAGCACAGCGTTCCAGACTTCCATCTCCCCAGCAACATATTCCAGCTCCTCCTGGGGGATCCCGAGGCGCTCCCATGCCAGATGGGTTATGTCGTCCCTCCACAGCGATAAATTTTGAGAGCATTAAAATCCTTTCTCATAAAACGCTGTGCAGTGTTTTGGGATCGGACATTCAGTCCCATGAACGTGTCACTCTAACTGAACTTCTGGGCTGAACTTGTCACGGCACGTCTGCGCATCTCCCTCTTTCCTACCGTTTTCTACTTCTTACCCTCCTTTGTGTGTCTTCGGTACCCTCTTGTACCCTGGTCATGTGTGTCTTTCTGGGCGTGGCAGGCCTGTCCTGCTACAACCTGCATATCTGCATATCATCTGCAGTGAGTCTTCGCTCATTTCAGTCTTTGCCAGATTCAGCCTCTCGTTTGAATATTCCTCGTCTTGTTTTCTGTTTGACTTTTGCTCTCTCCATGCCTCTGGTTCACTCCTCCCTGCTTTCTCTGTTTGTCTGGCAGCCAGCCACTAGCCCAGCTCACTCTGCCTGCCCAGCTCCACCGCTGCCCCCCGAATCAACTCATTTGACTTCTTCGCTCTTTCTGAATAAATGTGTGTGTGTGTTTTTTTAAAGTCTGAGCTCTGTTTTGAGGATTACTAAACCCTCATACTTCAAAGAACTTGCCACATCACAGCCGCCTAAATTTTTTGAATCCGCGGTTGTTTTCTGTCTGAACGCTGCTTAATGACATTTCGGTTGTTAATCCGCTATTAGATAAGATTTCTGACTTGAAGAGGTGAGAATCTTATCTGAGGAGAGTCTATCGACTGAAATGTCAGACATAAATAAAGTGAGTACAGAGTAGAGTACACAGAGTGAGTTAAGAACCCGACAGTGAGGAGGATTTCTGGTTTCTTCTCAGTTCATGATGGGATTTTGCCATTAGGACTCGTCATTAACACCTTTTTGAATGTTTCTGCTGGAAGACCAAACTCATAAGGTCAGATCAGGAAGTTTTAATGACTCATATCTATAGCAGTCAGATTATATTTTGTCCTTTGGGGATAAGGACTTGTTCGGTAATCACATATTCATTCACAGTCTTTTGCATGGCGATGAAGCAGCTAACACGAACAGGTGCTACAGAGCTAATAGGGGGGCCTAAATCACGCACAACTCAACAGCAGAATGAACAAGTGAATTAGTTTAATCAAAATGCTCGACTAAAAGTAGAATTACTAATCCAATTTAGGGACAATTCCTCCTTTAGCTGAAGCCTTGGACTTCGAGAAAGCAGGAGAAGCTGAGGTTGTTTTTAACCACTGGTCAGACAGCTCTAAGTTGTTAATAGCTCCTGTGTTGACTGCTATAGAAATAGTCTTTTGGAAAGCACTGGAGTGTTTTTGGTAGGACACGACCAAGGAGAGCTTAGTCTGGAATCACACCAAGCCAGTCAGAAATGTCGCAGCTTAGGGAGGAAACGCCGCTGGTATCAGCGTGTCACATAATAGTTTCACTAGCTGCATCCAACAGAATCTCAGTGCCAGACGCCTAAATCCTGCTGCGCGTTACCTTCACGGCCGCTGCGCTTCGCCCTTTACACCTGCTGTGCACCGAGCACACACCGCACACTTTCACACGGCGGCTGATGCCAGAATGAGCTTGTTCAGAGGGCAAAACACAGAGACTCTGGTCATCCTTCTGCGTTCAGCCAGTCGGTGTATCGCTGCCTGGCTAAGCCTAAGCTGTCAAATTTAGACCCAGTTAACTTGTGTTCACAGGGTGAGCAGCTTAATGGCTTGTCCTGACTGGCAGAGCATCAGTGGCAACATTGGCTGAGAGTTACATAACACCACGTCATGGAACTGGATGTGGCCTTTCTCTCGCAGCTGGTAGACTGCTGTTCTTGGACCCATGACATTTTAAGACATAATTCTAATGTTATGCCAATGTTCAGCCTGTGGACAAGTTAATATGAAAATAAGATTTAGGCTGTCCTCAGTGAACCTCTCTAAGCATCGTGGTGAATCACCACTGGACCTGAAAAAAACCTGCAAAGACAGAGCCATCAAATATTTAAGCTGTAAGTTGGTCTATTTTCACCTTTAAAGCCCCAAACCAAGCACTGTTTAGAGAGAATGCACTCAGTCAGCTTCATGAATAAGTTAGTGCAGGTTTGTGGATTGTAAATGGTTAAAAGGACGTGCTGTTTCGTCGCAGGGACTGTGAATTAACAAAGCAGCAGAGAGAAGCAACAACACCTGCTTGCAGTAATGATGCACATCCGAAACAATCCTTCCAGACATGGCTGAAAGTAGGCTTTGGTGCTTGCCTTACATGCCCGCTGCACAAAATATAAGTGTGTGTGTGTGTGTGTGTGAGTGTTCCTGCATCTGTGGACATGCCTGTGTGACTACCAGCTCTACCTGTGCGACATTTAGAAATTACAAGAGAGGAAATTTATAATTGCCTTCTTGCTTTGGACTTCAGTCTCTGGAGTGTTATGGTAGAGTACGGAAGAGGAAGGTGGATGTGGAGGTGTAAGGGCGAGGTGGGTGGGTGGTTGGGGGTTTATTTTAAAGTGCATAGTCGTGGACGTGGCCAAATTTAGATTGGCAGAAAACTGCTGACTTTCCTACAACATCAGCGCTTTGTCTGTTCAAGGCAGACGTGTGGAGAAATTAAGAGAGCTGAGGTGTGAGGCAGAGTAAGGGAAGTCCGTGCGGGAAAAGCATCAAGCTTGTCCCAATCAGCACTCTCCATTTATCTCTTTATTGCAAAAAAAAAGGAGCACACCACTGATTTTTTACATAAAGGTCAGTTCACTGGTCATGAGTACTCTGTGCAGGACAAATTTATAAGAGAAAACCTACATTACAAACTGGGGACAGGGAGTTGGGTGCTTACAAGTACCAGGCCAGTGTAGAGTTGTGGCTCTGGCTGGTGCCATCTTCCTGCCTCTGCTGGCTGGTAATCTAAAAATAGGCAAAGACGTGGATCATCAGTGGACCTGAGGCGGGCTGAGTGAAGCCTGGGTGCTCAAACAAGCCACCTTTAAAGGCAACTGCCTGTCAGTCTAAGTGGCCACGCTGTTAAATATGCATAACTTTAAGCCTTAATATCGTTTGAACGGGGGAGTTCAAGCTGTAAACATGTTTATTTCTGCTATGAAGTTGGGCATTTTAATATGGGGGCTTATGGAGATTGACTCACTTCTGGAGCTGTTTGAATTGCTGCAGTTTTTGGCACTTCACTTCACACTGGCTTCACTTCACATCTGAGGTTACTCCTTATTTGGGTCCTGCTACTTTGGTCCTTTTGTTCATCCAGGGTCATCAGCACGTCAAAGTTTTCACATGTCGTGTGAAATATCCACTGGATCGACTAACACAATCATTTGTACACATTATATATTTATGCACATTCATGGTCCCCAGAAGAAGAACCCTAATGCCTTTAGTGATTCCTGATTTACGAGTTTCATATTTATGGTTTTGAATGAAATTTTTAACAGCTACTGGAAGGATTGCCATGACATTTGGACGCACTTCTATGTACCCCTAGGGATTGTAACAACTTAACTCTTTTTGTTTTTGATCTGTGTCTTGTGAGTCCCTCAACTTTAAATGACTACGGGTATAAATATCTGGAATAACTCATTAAGATTTCAGTAGAGCTGTAAATCAGGATATGGTCCCCACATTTGAAACACATGCATGCAAATTACCGGCCTCCTACCATTGCAATTTGGTAAAACACTAGGCTGCTAATGTTATTTGCTATGACATAAGCTAAGTGCAGGATTCATATCCCAAGAAGAATTATTATCATCCCCTTAAAGGTTCATTGGCACATTAGTGAGCTGATGAGGTCGTGGTCGGACATGGTCAGAGCAGCAATCCTTCCCCTTGCCCACAGTCACCAACGCAAATTTATCGGAGGCCTTTGCACATCCATCTATTCATCCCCTATAATAATTCTCATGCGATAGCTTGGAGTTAAACTGCGTGTCAGATCATTTGTGAGTGTGCAGGCACTATAGACTAATCCTTTCGCAAAGACCTAGCAGCTTTGCATTTAATTTTTCAGGCCTTCTGCCTTCATCTTTCTTTCCCCTTAACCCACTTTCTCCCTCCTCTTGGCTCCACACAAAGAAAAGCAAGAGCAGTGCTTTGGTAAGGATGTCTTTAGCTTTTCTTATCCATGCTCATAAGCTTACTTAAACAATTAATCTGTCTGGATTTAAAGGTTTTAATTCCCCTCTGTGTATATGCAGTGTAGAGACTACAATACAATAAAGGCAGGTGATTTTCTTGTGATGTTTGTTGTTCGTCTTATACTGACTTGTATACTGAATTTGAGTCAGGACTATTGTAATCCTCCTCTCATATCACATGAGCATTCACACCCTCACACATGCACACACACAGACAAAAAAAAGGCATGCATGCAATCTGCACAAATGCATCTTTTTACACACGTTCATCTCTCACAACACAAACACAAAGAAATCAATGCCAGTCCTTTTGTAGAAGTCAACCTTTCGTCTAAACCGGCTGCTGCTTTTACATCTCTAATCTGTTGGCTTCTGTTTCTCATCAAAGTATCAAAATCCCTAAATAAAATACCAGCAGAGTTGTCACACGGTGTCTGTCTGTGAAGGCAGCGCAGACCTGGAAATAGCTTTGACATTAGTCACAGATTCACAGAAAAAATCCTAACAAACTACATGTGCGACAATGACGTAAAGGCGCGCCGAAGGTTTTCTGCATCTTTATTTGGAATCAAAGGTCACCTTCACTCCTTTACTCCATGCCGTTCACCTGACAGGAATAGGATGGGATGAGGATGGATTACACAGCGACACTCTAGGAAAATATCATCCCGTGTTGGAAGTATGTCACAGAGGTTCCCTGAATAATTAAGCTGAAGTGAAACTACTCCTACTGCATGGTGGTGTGTCTCTAGGCCTTGGCTTCCTTCTGGTCTGTAGTAAAAATAGGCTAATCTTTATTAATTAAACCAAACCCTCTTTACCTAATTTTAGCTTTAGTCTCACTAGCAATGTTGGCAAGGGTATAAGAGGGGGAGTTGTGCTAATTGTAACAAGCAGTATTCATGTGTTGTTGTTTTTGTGATTTCTAAGGCTTAGACAGACAACTCTCCAGAGTCAAAGACGAACAATAACCATGGACTGCTTCACATTAGCAGCTCTGTTGTACTATTATAGTTATCTACTTCTACCCCAGGTGGAGGTTTAGTGTTTTATGCAGGGACACCTTGATTGTAGAGAATCCATCGCGCACCTGGGGAGTAGAACCGCTGACTTTCCGGTCTCAAGCCCCCTTCCTTCTTTTACCTCCAGGCTTCAGCTGATGTAACCCACCATTCATCTGACACCAGACATCAACATGCCCGCAGGACGATCAGACTGTGATACGAGGGAGAAAAATGCATTAAATGCACACAAGTACCCAGTGCAATCATGGTGCAACCGGAGATATATTTGTCCACATTTCTAACAAAGTGCGCTGCAGTTTCCAAACCAAAGACTTAAATTTAAGCACCTAAACAGGCACAGTGGTTCTTTGAGCTGAATGCTAAAGTCAGCATGCTAACATGCTCCCATTGACAATCCTAGTATGCAACATTTTAACCACTCGTGTCCCTTCTTGTCTAAATTGTACACATATAGTAGATATTAAATCATATATGGATGCTAACACTGTGACAAAAAAAGGAAGATGGTTTGAACGAGTCAAACAGATGGAAATACAGAACAAATGGACCACATACAGCCATCTGGTTGCATCTGATGTGGCAACATTAAAGCGAGACACGTGAGGGTCTATAGCTCTCTGCTGCAGCCTCTGCTGTGAACCTCTTGCTCCCTCGGTGCTTTTGAACTTAGCCACGTACAAAAAAAATAAAAAAAATAATAGACCACCTGCTGTCTTTCTTTTTGGGAGCCAGTGAGTGGACACTTTGAGTTTGTGGACCATTTCCCTGTATGTGTGTCAGCGTGTGTTTGTGTGTACGTGCGTGGAAAAATCACATTTCCTGTGAGTCTCATTGAGTGTTATTTCGAGGAAGCGCCGCAAAGATTTTGCTCTGTAATGGAGGTTAACAGAGCTGGGCCTTCGAGATGCCACTGGGTAGAGATGAAGCATGATAACCCTACAATACATCTGTCTCACACACACACACACACACATACACTCTTCTGTTTGTAATGGTGCTCACACAATAGAGAGGCTCTCAATTGACTATAATTTCTGCATGATTAGTTTTTTGGTGTGTGTGTGTGTGTGTGTGTGTGTGAGTGTGAATGCGGGTGCCATATAACCCTTGCCAGTGTGCTGGTGGGATCATTTGCATGCTGATTGATGGGCTTGTGTGCACATGCCTGTTATATGTGTTAATTAATCCATGTTCACCAGTCACACTCCATCTGCAGAGTGGGCCTATATATACGCATGTATACGCCCTCACAAATAATTTCCATCTAATGAGTGTGTGTGTGTGTGTGAGGCACAGATTGGGCACAGTAAAGGCAGAGTGTGTGGAGTGCATAAACGACACACAGAAGGGTTCGTAATGCGTGTGTCATCTGGCCTTCTGCTCTGTTTGAATGTCACTGTGTGAGGTCAGCCTGACTGTACACGCACACACACACACACCCACACACACACACGATGTTTCGGTCACTCATAGCACTTCAGCTCCCCGAGCTTATGTAAGCACCTGTGTGCCACGGTCGGCAAAGACAGGAATAGCCCCTAATAAGGAGCTTAAACACAACCACAAACACACAGCTACAGCTCTATGAATGGCGTTAAGCTTCTTTTTCCCGCGAGAGAGTCGTCAATGAAGTGTTTTCGAGACTCTTCCAGTTGATCAGAATAGAGCTCGATGATTTTCTCAACACGTAATTCAATCACATGTATAAATCTATAAAAGCCAGTCAGAGTGACCGGGTATGGTCTGGCCCCGGGCGATTTTTATGTAATGGACTTTTTGCAGCCTCATGACTCGCCGGTGACTCTCCCCTTATTTGGCAAACGGCCGAGGATGACGCAGCACAAACACTGTTGCTGTGCCGTGTCATTGCATGGCTATTTAAAGGTTGCATCCTCACTCGGTTGCTCGCGATGTGTTTTCCTAGTGATGCTGCCTGCTTGCCTTCCTCTCCTCTCGACTGTTTATAGCTTGTTAATCTGTTTTTTTTTGTTCTTCTGAGCAGGCCCGAGAGAGTAACAGGTTTAAAATTGAACCAGAGTTTAATATATGAGTGATACGAGTGTAATAACCGTGGCTCTGTGTTGTGTTGTGCAATTTGAGGAGCATGTGAGTTCGTGCAGAGATGTTAACACGGGCAATCGATCATGCAGTCCAGGCAGGACGCGCAGTAATAGCAACAACTTAGTCTTTGATTTTCATTTGGCTGCAATAGCCCAATGTTTCTCTGCTGTCGTTCTTGGTGAGCTGGGATTTATTATTCTCTATGTGGTCAAAATGTTTTATCTTCTAACTTAACCATTTGAGTTTAGTTTTTTCCCCCATGTGCATTTTCATACCTTTAGATATCAGCCTTATTTGATTGTTTATTGAGTCACTGCTGGTGCAAACCGGATATTTGTTTCAAACATAAAAGCAGATACTGAAAATGCAATACATTGTGTTTGTCACGGGGTGACCAGAACATTTATAGTGGAGCTATTCCTCAATAAAAATTTGCAAAGACAACAAGATATGGGCATATTTGGCAATTTTCAGTCCAGAGATGAGTTTTAGCTAAGCTGGAACAACCTCAGCGAGCTGATGAAGCGCAGCAGGTGACTTATTGCGGTTGGTGTCATGCTGTCCTCAGGAAACCATTATCAGTTTGCCGGTAAGGTGAGAATGGTTGCAGTAACTCACGCTCAGTTCAGCTTATCAAAAAGTGGTTGTTTGTTTTATGAACAATAATTCTGTACGGGAGGAACAAAGACGTTTATTAAAGTCAGCGTTTGTCAGGGAAAGAAAAGAAGAGCTCAAAAAGGATGTCTGGAAAGTGAATGTATACAAGTGGGAGTTGATGGCGAGCTTATAAAAGTTATTTTTGAATAATTCAACCCAATTTATATTAATTAATGCTCGCTGCTCATTAAAATTCATGACGCAAAGCAACTAAACACAATTTTACTGTGTCTTCCGTTCTTAACGGTTGTGGGTTGTGGATTTAAGTGTAATTAAAATGTCTAATATATCACTCTCAGTCAGAATAAACTTCTCAAATATCAACTAAGTGTGAATTCTGGGTCACATGAAAAGTCCAAGTGAAACAGGAATAAATGCTGCATTAGCTTTTTCCATTTCACATTCACATTTACATTTTCCATTCCTTCCAGAGAACGATAAGTTAATTGCCTTTGTTTTATGTGCGATCCTGATCGTACAATCGTCCTGACATCTTGACAGTGCTGAGGTATGCAGAAAGGAAAGGTTAAGATGCTGGGGGTTGGGTTGTGGGTACGAGCTAGCCCTGCCGAATATGAAATGCTATCAAATTACCATGCTTCACATGTCTCAAATTAGCATACATCAGATCAAACAGCCTGAGACTCCTCAGTGATTATGCATCCAGGCGGATGTTCAGTTTCAACCCTATTTTATTCCCAATTATCATATCATTATCATAGCATTGCTCCTCTGCTGCTGTGTAGTCAATTTAGTCTACACTGCACTCAGGGGAGTGGTAGACATGGTGTTGCCAGACAGAGTGTCTGAATATATCCATCCATCCATCTATCTGTCTGTCTGTCTGTCTATTTATTTACCTAGACTTTGTTTTCAGCATTGCAGTGAGGAAGCAGGAGAATTAGAAAGAGTGAGAAAGTGAAAGAGAAAGACAAAGCGATGCAGACGGTAAACACGAGCAGAAAGTGATGCAGCTGTCTGCGGCGTTTGACTTTGCTGTCATGACGATGTAAACTCTGAATCATCTCTTCCTCTGCTCCAATTTGACTTTGGAGGATTCACAATCGCTTCTCTGATGCAAGTCGGCAGATAAAGGGGTCAAACCCAAACGAACCCTCATTGTGGATAAAACACGTACAGTAAGGTGCCTCTTAAAAGTCTTCGACGGTGTGTGAACTCATGTGAAGATGATCTCTCTGCAAAAACGAGCAGAAATACGTGGACAACAACTTTGATAAATTGTTGGGTTGTGACGGAGTTGCCGCAGAGCTGCTTCTCAGAATTAAATGCCACCTCGTTGCAGCGCCGTTAGGAAGTTGAGAATATTTTCCAAAAATTAAACTGGCGCAACAACCGTCCTTGACTGTCAAAAACCACTCAACCTGTCAGAGGAGTGCTGCGGCGTCTCTATACCCACTGTGATGCACAGCGTTAATATAAGCGAACAAAGAGAGTCTGAAAGCGCATCCGCGGAGGAGAAGAAAAGAATGGTTTAATAAAAGGACTGAGAGAGAGAGAGAGAGAGGAAATGGCGGGCTGGGGAGAAGAGCGTTCCTTAGAGACAGCGATTAACATTTGATTGGCTGTCATACAGTGAACTCCTGCCATGCTGTCAGGGTCCTTGGAGGAATTAATGTGTTTGATTGTTTAGGAATGAATAAGAGGGGGTGGGGGGGGTAAAAAAAATGTAAAAAAAAGGGGAACAGTGCTGCGACAAAGAAGAGGGAGAAAAAGGGGGGCAGGGAGGAGAAGGATGCGAGGGAGGAGTGTGTTAATTAGAGGAGAGAACACTCTGGTTATACCTGTCAGGTCTTTTAACTCTTTCCAGGCCATATGGAGCGTTAGCAACCATTTACCGGCCCACATCCGGGATTACACTAAATGATGCAAGATACAGTATCTGTTGCAGTGTTGGTGAGATGGAAGAGGGAGAAAATGGAAATAGACAGGACAGGAAAGGATGAGATGTGGAACAGGACGAGACGGGACAAAACAGCCGAGGACAGGGACGGTTATATAACCTGCCTGGGACCCAAGGGGATCCGTGAGGCAGGGCAAGACTTCAGAATATCCCACGGCATGTTTTACTGAGTCAGGAGTCGTGATGGATGTTATGTTTCGTCTCTTCTGCTGGTTTCTGTTCTAATACAAGAATAGCTTTCTTACAGTAATATTATATGAAGCATTGATTTACAGTATTATAATGTTATAACACTGATATGTGCTGAGTCATTTCATGTTCTGGAAAATAACAAATTTAAGTCCAGTATTCACTCCTCTTTTAGCTCTTTGGTCCACACGGACATTAGCCACATAATGCTATAAGCTATGCACGTCTGAAAAAAGGTGAGCAGTGAACCGAAAGAGCAAAACTGTGGGTAGTAAAACTGAAACTATGAGCTTAAAGGCGCTAAAAAGGTCTGTGGAGTTGGGTGCGAGTGACACCTTTCACATAACTTAGTTATATATTTTCCTTTAATATAAAAAGTTAGAATTATCTCAGCTTCATCTTAGTTCTGTACGGTCGGTGGCTCTAAATACTGTGATGCCAATGAAAGCAAGAAGATTGACTGAATCCGGAAATGTGAAATTGATTCAAACCGCTGAATGTTTCATGAAGTTCCTACGAAGCTTGAACTTTAGCTTCTGCTTGTTAGTGAACGTTGCAACAAACTTTTAGATTATTGGATATTTTGTGCAGGACTGCTCTGGGGGTGTTGTAGTGGAGTTTCTCCGGTGTTTATCTTTTATAACGAACCAGTTGTCCATCTTTTGTATCGATGAATCATGACCGTTGAAAGTTTAGAAGGCCAGCGGGAAGACTTTCTCTTTCTGAAATGGTCTCCACTTTACAATGCTATGATTTAACCAACAGTTGTCCATTCTCAGAAATACATACACGCCTTGTGACGTACCACTATACTACACTAGTGATGCCACTCGTCATAGTCCTTGTGTCAGATGAAACCTTGGCTTCATCTGACACCTCTGCACGAAGCTCCCGCTACTGCTCTCTCTAAATCGATGGCACCTGTATGGCTCCCACTGTGAGAGGGACAAATGAGTGGAAGAAAGAAATGCTCCTCGCCGTGCCGGCTGACAGGTGAGAGAGAAGTTGTATCAGAGGGAACGAGAGTAGAAGGAGCAGAGAGGGGGAGTCAGTGAGGAGGGGTGGGGGGAGTTGAGTACAACGCTTCATATGTTCTCCATCAAGAGAGCGCACTTATAGGACTCGAAACGATTTAAAACTCACGTGGGGTAAAGTAGACAAAATCTATTAAAATCAACATACCTCTCATCGATTGGCAGCGGAGTCGAGCGAAAAGCCACGTAGCCTCTGGCTTTGGCTCGGAAGCGGCGAGCTTTCATCTAAAGCATGTCAGGAGTACACGCAGACCTGTCGAAATCATTCACGATAGACTCCGCCGCTCATAAAAAATGATCCCACCTGTCCCCGAACAGCATTATTGCTTATAGAAGTCATATGTCAGCAGCGTATATTATTAGATGCATTTCATTTCTTGTCCCGTTGTGACAACAGACCGAGAGGGAGACAAAGCACTCGAACAGCATTTGAGTAAAAGTGAGTAATACTGGATATATTATTCATTTGATACGAGGTGAATATTTCATGACCTGCGAGTTGAAACAGAAACTGCCCCGAGACTATTTCAGTCTGGGTCAAAACTCAGTGGAAATCAGCCCAGTCTGATGCAGAAAATCGCACCTGCTGGCGCGCGTTTCTGTTTTACTGTAAATCTTGGCTGGACGTTTTGGGGGGAACGGCAACGCGCTCGCCGCTCTCATCTATGCAAATGAAAAGAAGCTCCTACCCTCCCTTGGTGTGTTGAATTCACTGAGCTAGTGAATAAAATATACCTCATATTTGCTATTTATGATGTTGTGGTTATTTTGTTGTTGCGGCATCCAAAGCTTTTTTCCCCCCCTCACACCGGCCTTGGTAATAAACATCGGCTCTACAGTACGCCGGTAATTCAGGCATCACCGGAGAAAGATGCAGTGCACCAATTTGTTGTACTCACTATAACGGTATGATTCATAGTCTCTGTTTGCCCACTCCAAGGGCGTCTAAGTCCTATGGAACAGGCTGTGCTTCTTTTAAATAGACCAGTAATGCTGTCTCAATATTTTTTCTTTCACACTCGCTCAAACATCAAGACGGCTAAAGCGGCAAAAAAACATTTCAATGTATTTTTTGTGCTCGTTTTTTAATTCCTGCTGAGGGACAAGCCGTACGCCGCAGTTTTGCATTGTGTTGAATATTCGCGGAGGTTGCAGTGAAATGAAAGGTTAATGAAAGATTTCTATCTGCTGAGGCTATTGACATCCCCGATGACCTCACGGATAAGCCTGAAGTGATTCGGTGAACCGGGAATGAAAGTGAAAATGTTCAATTTAGCAGTAAAGTGCGCCGGCCGTGGACGCCGGCGTTATGTTTTTTGACAAATAAAATGACAGGATTGGAGATGATAAAATATTTATTCACCTTTCAAGGCCTCGCTTCTCACCGTGCCTCTCCTCTGAGGTTAAAGTGACAGTTTTAACCACTTTAGAGTTTTCATTCAATTCAACATCGAGCTTTTTTTCTCACAGCAAAAGCAAGACTGCAGTACAGTGTGCCGTTGAAGTATCCACCAACACCGACATAACGCAATTACATCTCAGCGTGATACACCTGTAGCCTCTGTATGCATGACTCTCTCTCCAGTTGCACCAGCTTCCATGGCAACTGGTCTACTTTAGGAGAAGCTAATGAGTGTTAAGCACAGCCGTGAAGGACAGAAAGCAACTTAAATTCTTACCTTGGGTTTCCTGGTGAAGGAGAAACACAGTCAAGCCTTTGCGGGGAGAGACGGATGAGGTGTGGAAGGTTTAGGAAGAAAAAGGTGAAGGAAAGTGAAGAGAGGCAAAACTACAGTACATTATTGTTTTTTTTCCCTGTTGAAGAAATGGGTAGACTTTTCGGGAGACTCATTAATTCTCTCGTCGTTAGATAAGACAGAGTTAGATGAAAGAAGAAGACCTCATGCCTGGAGACTAAACATGGCAGGTGGTCGTAATGTTATGGCTGATCAGTGCATTGTGGTATTAATCTTCTCATCTAACTGTTTTCTAAAATGTTGAACCTTTAATGGTAAAAAAACAAAACAACAACATCACCCCTGAATTTGATTGTGGAGATATTTTATATTCACATGCTTCCTTCTAGTCTTTCCAGTGCCTTGTTTTTTATTAGAGGCGATACATTTCACAGTCACCATGGAGATTTATATCAAAAAGTTGATCTTTTCTGGAAGGGAAATGAACTGCATCAGATTTATAGTATCCACCAGGCTCGACTGTTCAAGCTCAAGCTACTCTGTTGCTCTGAAATCCATTATTTATGGTGCGGGATCATATTGAGAGCCAGATTCAAATACTACACACCTATATTCTCAGCAATGCATGACAGGTCTCTTATAAACGGGGGGAAATCAGTTGGAATTAACTCGCCTCTCACATTGTCTCTGAAGTTTGAATTTGTTTTTCATAAAGTCTGTCTGGCTGTTTGATTGCTGCTTTATTTTAACAATCTTTTTTATGGATTCATTTCTGTTCCCGTTCCCCGTGAGGAGGGAATCTCAATTTGAATGAAACCACCTGATGAAATAATGAAAAATGAAAGAAAGCAAACACGGGAAGGAAGAGGAGACGGAGGAGGAGGGAGGGAGGGCTAGAAAAACATCGCAAAAGAGTGACTCAGTTCGTCTTCTCGTGCCAGCTGGGGTTCGGTCCGTCTGACTGATTGGTTTTGGTTCAATAGAGGCTTGACTGCAACATTAGAGCTTGATGGACAGGTCGTTGGCGCTATCGGCTGATCTCATCCACAGGCCAAACTATTCGGTGTGGGCGTGTCTTATCTCTGCGGCGGGGGGAAACGGAACGCAGTCGATAGCCCTTACAGGAACAGCTATCCGTTCTGTCTCGTTCACATCTAGATCCACGTCGGACCGAGGGTGGGTTTTTTATGTGCCTGACGGACTTGTAAATGAACATTGATTCCTTAAACTGTCTAACCCAACAATCAGTTACCGGCTTTGCACAATAAGAGGACTGTCAAACAGCCAGAGAGAGAGAGAGAGGGGAAGAGACAGAGATAAAGACAAGGCTCCAAATTAAAAGCCTGACCTACTCTGCTTCCCTTCACTTTATCTGTGATCGACCATCTGAAAGTGTTTCTAAATCACGCAGCTGAAGGGAGAGGACGCGTTCCAGTGCCAACCGCATACGGATAGGCTACAGCGCCATTATCATCAGCTGTTAATAGCGTGTCCTTATCATCGGTCGTTTGTGTTGTGTATGTGCGTACAAGGTCGAGGAAAAATGAGCTGTAATCTGTGTGGACTAATGAGATTACGTGACATGAAAAAAATGATCAGAGTACATTTCAATTTGCAGTTATTTTTAGATTTGTTCTGTTGTGCTTGATTCGTCATAATTACTAAATGATTTGATTATTTTTTCCTGACTGGAAAACAGCAGTTCTCCAAGTTTTGGTCTGCCAATTTAGGGAGCTAACATACTACTGAGAGCCTCGTGGCAAAGGAGGACAGCAGCATGACTCTGACCATCAGATCATATCTGCGGCTGCAACTAATGATTATTTTCTGATTTTTAATTAATGCTAATTGTCTGTATTGATGAACGAAGAGTCAGTAAATTATCCAAAAAATGTCCATTCTAATTTTCCAAATATATTCACTTCACTCTCGTTTTTTGCACGACTGAACCCACATTATACTATTAGTCTCCAAAAAACACCTGGAGACGATATAAATATATTGGATTTGATTCTGAGGGTTCAAAACACTTAAACACTTGAGAGCTGTAATTTAGTATCTCAGTAGTTGTTATAATTCCCTGAGGTCTGCCTTTCATCCCGAAGCTGAGAAATGTCATTGAACCCAGTGTGGGAGCAGAGCTGTGGAGCCAGGTTGTATAATCCACGTTGACCCATTCACACCAACAGCAAACGTAGGGTTGTCTCGAGTCCGTTGAGCTTCAGTGTATGAGGAATACTAGTGTGTCTCGGGGAGTCTGGCTGGTTGTGGAAGAAGAAGCTTGCCGACGGCTCATTAGGAGACACGCTTGGGTTGTGTTTCACTCTAAACTGAGCTCTAGTTTGTCACTTCTTGTGTGGCGCAAAGACCTTAGTGGATACCAGGAGTTTGTTATAATAATACAAGTCTGACTGATGTGGGTACATTATTATCTAAAACTCATTTCCTGTTGCACTGCTGATAGTGAAAAAGCCTCTAGAAATATAAACAGTAAACTGTTTAAATGGATTATGATAAGATGACTTTTCACCTTTCCAAATCTCTTCTCTCTCTGGTCAGGATTGTAGCCATGAATCTACATTTTTTAGATGGTTTGGCATTACCTTCTGCCCCTCCACCTCGTCCCCATTATTTGGGAAACCTCCATCACTGTGGGGGTGTATGAACATTACACAGCATGAGAGGAACTCTCCTCTCATCTCTGCCCACAACCTCCCCATGCAGCGGACACCATATGCCACGTACACACACACACACACAAACACAAATCTGCACAGGCTACACCCTGGGGTTCGGTGCTTAGGTGCAATTTTCTCAGCATCAAGATAAGCTTTCTGTCTTGTCGTTTCCATAACAACGCAACGTGGTGACCAGGCAGCGGGGGGAAGAGTAATGAGGTGTCACGATACCGCCGTGGGTTACCGATGACCCCTGATCCCCGGGGCCAGTGAGAACACGGGGACTAAGGAAAACAAGGCCCCGCAGTAATCATCCCTCTGCACCTAATCTCATGCCTGGCTGTTTAAACCCCTCTAACTGTATTTGGGAACACACAGGAGCCAGCGGGGACAGACAGAGAGGCAAGAAGTGGATGGAAGGGGATTTAGCGAGGACAAGGTTGCAAGTGTTTGGCATTTTGGCATCTGGGTCTGCAGTGCCACCACTGTTTCCTGTAAAAGCAAATGGTAAACACAGCAATTTCATGCTTTAGGACTATTTCCTGGTTCTGAGGAGTTGCCAGGCAACCAGCAGAGACCCCAGGAAGTTACTGGTTGCTGCCAAGATACTGTAAAATGGCAAATTGTAGACTGTGTGAACTTTAAGGCCCATTAGTGACAGTTTTTTTTTCCCTTTTCAGTAACTCTTTATTGACTGACTAGTGCTAGTGTGTTCGTGACTGGATTAGCCCGTTAGTCAGCTTCAGTTGTTTGCCAACGACGAGCATAGTTTCCACTTATCTGAGCTGATAGAGCCAGATATCTGCATGTTATAGCAGAATCTGTAGGCAAGAGACCAAGATGTTTGCACCAGAAGCGTTCTGGTTTCCACCTGTAGTCTGAAAAGTATGAACGAGGGGGAACCAGCTGTCATCTGATGGTGAACTGCACTGTTTTCTGGATTCATATGCACATATTTGTTTATGTATATCATGTATCTAGCTTTGACAGTATGATATGTAGTATCCGTAACATCATCCGTAGGTTTATTAAGGTCTTTGTGAAGCTCGAAGTGTGTTGGTTCTGGCCAACAGCACCTTGGCAGGCCTGCCTCCGCAGAGTGGGAGTGAGATGGGCTAAATGATGAATGATGTTGGGCTGTTCAAACAAGTGACCTGCGATGGCACCAACCTGTCAAAGTGCCGCACAGGTGAGTATAGTGGACTAGACCATCTTCTGTTATTGTGAGCATTGCCAGTGGGTTTATTTTGTTTAGGAACCCGAGGAAATAATATATAGTTATGTATGTCATTTTATATTTGATTAATTCAAGCACACACAATTAACCTGGCAGTAATGATAACGGCGTTATAATGATGGGAAGAGTAATCAATTAGATTAGATTTGTCTTGACAAAATGCCGTTATTTATTGCGCCATTATTCCCATCACTGCAGGTCGCTAATCAGACTGCCGAGTATATCTGCTGCTGGCTACACCAGAAGCCCAGAAACACTGCCCACTGCCCCCAGAGGCTAAATCATCATCAGACAATAGCCGATGAGTTTCAGAGATTTTGTGATGTGTGCCCTTGTATTCGTCCTGCTTCTGAAATCTGCATGTTCTCCAGCTGCAAAGAAGCCCCAACCAGTGAGTATCTTATTAAAACTTCAAAGCAGGTTTGGTATAAAAAAGGTGACACACTTAGCCATATGCTCACTCTGCAGTGTGACAAATGCGCCACAGAGAAGAGGCCTCAGAAAGAAGGGACAAGTGTCGATGCGTCCGGTGATGAAATGAAATTCAGACGTCCTGAAAATTTACACAACGCCGTGTGATTGTTCTTTTTTGTGTGGATGCAGGCTCCCCCACCCACCCCCCTCTCGCTCCTTTAGCTACTGTATCTGGGTCAGGGTGATAGACAGACAAAGAAGGAGCGGGGTGACTCACAAGTGTTTGTGGTGTTTGGACGTGTGTGTAAATGCATGTACGCGCCTGTGGTAACTGTCGACTCCTGGTCCGACGGGCTGGACAGAGCTCAGTGCTCGTATGACACACTTCCTGCAAAAAAAAAAAAACAAGGTCTTTCACAGTCCTTGTCCTCTCAGGATGTGTTGCACGTCTGCAGAAATCCAACAGGATGCAAACTGTGAAGCCATTTCATGCGTCTGTGTGTGTGTGTAGAGATTCACAACACATCTCACGCAAACCCTTCACAAAATGTGCTGTGTTCAATCAATGCACACGATGATGTGCTGTGACAGATATCAGCAAACGTAGGTGGTGCGATTGCCTGTAGCAATGACACATCAAAATCAAAAGTTGAAACACGCTCCTCCACAGCTGCTTCCTTTATCACATCGCAACCAAATCAGGTCGAGAGCACATGAAAACAATTACCGAAGCTGTTTAAACATTTACTTTTTCTCCCCTTCCCGTAAATTGTTGTTAATATTTTGTGTAGTGATGCATTAAAGGTGAACTCTGCCTCCTCCACATCCACATCTGTCAAACACTTGCTGAGTTTTTCAAGGTTTCCAAGTCACACATCACTACCAAAATCTGTTATTGAGTATAAAAACACTCAACCTTGGAGGTTTGAAAAGTGGCTGTAAATGTTTGTAGTTTTATTCTTCACCGACAGGCAGGTCAGAATAGATTCATAGTCACGTAGCATACAATGGATTATAATTTCCAAGACTTTTTTTTAATGTTTTCAAGTCCATAGAAACTTTTAAAACCACTTCCGTGAACTTGAACTACGACCTGCTGATGAAACTATATCAGCGACATACCTGGGAGCCTAAATGACAAAAAGAATTGATGAAATGTTGATGGAAAAGAACTGGCGTATCAGCGTTAGCCAACACATCGTCGCTGGACCACACATAAAGGTCACTACTTGGACTCGACCAGTGTGAATCCCAGTTGACTGCAGCTGCTGGTCTCTGTCAACATTTTACAGAAACCTGTCAGGCCTACGACGATGACTCTTTTAAGTGTTACTTTTAAATCCTAAAAACCGGAGGAGGTGGGGTGCGCTGCGACTGTCAACCAGCAATCAGCAAAAAAATATTCATACCGTGGGGAACTGTGTTGTGGGGAATTTGATATTTAAACTCATATGACAGATTTTTGTTGCAGTGCAAGTAGGAATTGGAAAGTAGGAATTTGAAAATTATAATGGTGGAAAAACTCATATTAGATGACTGCAGTGTACACAGGCAAAGCTTCACTCGTAACCACCCGCATGAAGACGGGATTTAATAAGTGCTCTTGACTGTATCTGCCACACAGGATCATGAAAAGAGAATTCATTTTCTTTTTAAATAACTTTTCCATCCAAACCATCAGTCAGCTCCTCTGTCAGCTGTCACCGAGTCCCACACTGAAACTCAACTCACATGCCAAACTGATTGCACCATGAATAATCCAGAGCTCTGACCAGCTCACTTTGACTTTATTATAGTTCAATATACAAACACAAAATCCCATTTCCTTGTATCTGTAATTACTGCTTTTACTGACATAACAGATCTGGATACTTCTTCCAGGTTTGCAAACAGTGGATAGCTACTACAAGAAAAAGCCGTTGGCAGTACCGACTGAGAAAACAGGGAAACTTCACTGATATCTGGACGGTCACCAAGCATGTCAGCTGAACTTTTCCTGGTCACCAGCCATGAACAACTTGCAAATGTGTCAGTGAATGGTTCTCCTTTTTAGATTTTCTTTTTTATCTTTTTAGACAGGGTATAACTCAACTAACTTGATGGTTAAAATTGGCGTTTTAGTCCATATTTTACCATACAAATAGAATTTTTTTACCATTTAAACAAACCAGTTTTGCCATTTAGAGTAGCTCTGAACACTTCTCTGTGTTTTTTTTTTTCGACCAATGTCCATCTGTTGTGCAATCATAGACTTGGAACTATGGAGATTAGTGTTTTTACGGACTACTTCATGTTACATCGAGTGACCCATTCAAAAAAAAAAAGCCACGGCTTTCCGCTCGAGAACAGCTGTTAGCGTTAGGCGGTGCTAGCGTACTCTCTGTGGAAAGGCTGGTGATCCATGCTGAAGTGAGGTGAAGGATACGGGGATGCAGTTGGAGTTGGATCTAAACGCCAGCAGCGGAAAAGACGGTGCAAACCATGCGTACCATCTGTTGTCATGGGGAATGTGAGACCAGCTGAGGACAGACGGGAAAGCAGGGAGAGAGGGGAATGACACACAGGAAAGGAAACGTCTGAGGACCACGGGTCGGAGTCGGAACCAGGTCGCTGCAGGAGAGACTCAACCTTTCGTATGTGGGGGAGCCCACGCTACCACCAGGATTTTTCTTGCCTACCTTGCATATTATGAGCTGCTGTAACAAATGAATTTCCCCAGTGTTGGATCAATAAAGTCTATCTTATCTCATTTTACAATTAACATGAAAATACAGCATGAAAACTGAAATATAAAGGTTTCAATAATTTTGTCTGACAACAGGTGATCGAGTTAGAATTTCCAAATTATTTCTTGTGGGCATGAAGCAATACTCTTGAAGTAATTCAAGGTCATATTGGACTCTTTCACTTTATGCGTCCCCATGTGGCAATATCATGCAGTATCTGTCAACATGAATTGTGTGAGGTGAAAACCTTACACGGAAACACAACCAAACCAAACAATCCAGCAGCGTGTGGGTTGGCCTGTGAGCCAAGAGTTCACACAGTGACAATAGAGTCGTTAATATTCAGCTTAATCGAATGCTAATTATGCCGATAGCATCTTTGCGTGTTTCAGTGATTCTTTGTCGCGCTAGTTCCTCTGCTTCCTGTGCGCTCCCACCTCCGATCGCTCCTCCTTTCCAGTCCTCGCTCGCTCTATCCTCTTCTGTCTTTTGTTCCAGTGTATCCCTGTGAGTCATCTGAATCAGAGATGATGCTCTTTCTCTCCCTCTCTCACTGCATTATTGATCAGAGCAATCTAAGCAGACTCAACCTTGTGACGGCAGCGCACACAGACACACACACACACACACACCGTGGTTTAAATCGCCTCCCGTCCTCGCAGCCTTGATTTCTCTTAGATAAGAGCATTAACTGGGCCAAGAAAAAGGAAAAAAAAAAAAGAGTATAGTACAGTACAGTGTAACACCATTTCACATGTGTAGGTGTGTAGGTGTGCAGCCTTCAGTTTAAACTACACCTGGCTGATGTCTATAATTCAACATTAGATTAGATCCAGGTCTGTTACAGATGTTCTCTGTAGAAGGGAAAATCCATTTCATTAACTTCAGCTGTAATGAGATGGTTGAAAATCATTTTTTTTTATTTCAGGGGACCTCAGAGTAGCATTTGGCTGTGACACTGTTTGGTATAGACACTGCTATATTTCTTAGTATGCCTTAATTTTGAATGCACGTGGATGATTACTTTGTTGACACCAATGTATACAGCAGAACACATAATTTAGACATTTGGGAAATTTGTCCTCGCTTTCCCAAAACCTTTTATCAAATCACACGTTTCACTAGCAAAGACCACGCCACCACCAAGATACCTTTAAATGATTTAACAAAACAAGAAGATTGTGAGTGAAGCGTGAACTTTTGAACTTCTTCGGTGTGGTGCTGCGTTGTGGGGAAGCTTTGGTGGGGAATCCACGATAACACCCACAATGGACCCTATCGAGAGTAGGAAGGAGGGGAAGAAACAGGATAAAAACTGCTTGGGCTGGGGTTAGAGCCAAAGAGAAGAAGAAGATTAGGAGGGTGTATATAAGAACGTCAGAAGTGGTGTGGTTGGGGTTTGGTTCTGCTTCTGAAACTTTCCTACAAAGACTGCTGTTCATTGACCACCGTCTCTCCAGGCTGGTCACAATACTCAAGGTCCTTGGACTAAACACCTCACTGTGCATGTGGATCCTTGATTTCCTGACAGGCAAATCCCAGGACCACTTTCATCTTTGACAATGGAGCACCACAGGGCTATGTTTTAAGTCCCCTGCTGTACTCCCTGTACACACCACCGTACAGCTTTTGACCAACACCACCGTCGAGTTTACTGACGACACAGCTGTGGTGTGATATATTTTACGGTAAGTACGGTAGTTATTTTCTATCTTTTTTATGTGACAAATAAACTGAATTGACAAACTGCACAAAGTTCTACAGGCAGAGACAAATGAACGGCGTCCCAAGAAAATCGACTAGCATTTTCCATCCAAACCATCAGTCAGCTCCTCTGTCAGCTGTCACTGAGTCCCACGCTGAAACTCAAACAGAAAACTACTTTACAAAAACTGTTGGCCGAGCGAACAGGGAAACTTCACTGACATCTGGACGGTCACCAAGCAGCTGAACCTCCTGGTCACCAGCCATCACCAACTTTTGTGTGAGTATGTCAGTCAATGGTTTGGCCTGTCATGATAAAAAAAAAAATTGATTACCAGTGGTCAAATGTTCTCAGACAGGCATGGGAAATATTATTTGGCTTTATTCAGGGTGACGTGAACAAAAATCTAGTTTCTTTGGTGTTTCCTTTGAGCGGTGCAGCTGAATGAAAGTTGTGTTTTTCTTTTGTACTACGGGCAAACCATTCCCAAGAGAGATTTCTTTGCTTTGTGCACTGCCTGCCTTATTCCTTTCGTCTCCTTTGTATCAAAGATGGATGGAGAAACCCCAAAACCAAAAACAAAGTTACTATATTATAAGATATTTCAGTTGTCACATAATTGTGACTATGAAATTTTGGTTATGTCGTAACGGAGAAATCTGTTTGCTTGACGGAGGCCACGACATGGTGCCGAAAGTTTAACTTGGTGATATAACGTAAATAATAGATGATATTTTGCCAGAGCACAAACAAATACATCGTCTGCTTTGTCAACGCTTTGCAGCTGCAAATGACTCCATAGATGCAATAATAGCCTTTCACACTGTCCTTAATTGGTGAGAATCGAGCAATAGATTATTCAAGCTGCTCGCAGTGTGAATGCACCATCAGTGTGTGAGTGCGTGTGTGAATTTGTTTTTAATTGCTGTAATGCTTCCTCATTTCAAGCTACAGTGGAGGGACTCCTGCCAGTGCGGTAGGAGGTGGTTGGCTTCAGGAACAATACGATCACAGATGCCTCGCCTTGCTCTGCTTTTTAATCACAACCAATCAAAAATACATTAGTCACACATACACTCACGTGATCACACGCATGTAACAAGCCACCGGGAGCGGAATTAAATCAAGAATTACATGCCCCCAGATCAAGTTCGAGTAAAATGTTCGATTTTTACGCAACAGATTCGCTTAGCCGTGACGCAGTTTCACCGTCAAATATTCAGCGTCAGTGCTAATATACGTGTTGCACGACCATAAAATAATAAAGGCGTCAAAGACAGAGGTCTTTGCAGTGATAGCAAACCCCTCAGAGTGTTACTGTGGCGGCGGGATAATAATATCACTGTGATAGTACATCTCAGAATCAACACTGACGTACGGATAATAAAACAAACATGGGCAGAGAAGGTCGGGCGGCAGAACAAAACACACACGGGACGCTAGAAAAATGACATTTGGCCACAAAGGCTATCTGGACCTACAGGGGTGTGTGATATCAACATAAGGTCATTCTCCCTTAGTGGTTTTTTAGGTCAGAGATGGGGAGGTGTGTAGACTTTTATCTCAGCTTTGGTGTCATTAAAAGGCAAAAACCTCATAGTATGAAAAAAAAAAAAGTAATTTTCTGTCTTGCATCTTGTAATTTAAATCCTCAGTGATTCACATCGGCTCTAAAAACTTTAGCGACGATGCTCCAACCCAGACAATAGCACAGATGAGGGGGAGTCATCTTCTGCGGAGCCTCGCCTTATAACCGACCCCCCCGCATCCAGCCGGCTGCACAATTACACCTATCCCTCTCACTTCACCTCCCCCACCACCTCCTCTCTTTTTTCTTTATTCCCCTTTCCCCACAGTACAGGTTCTCTTTCATCTCACTTTCATCTTTCCACCCTATTCTCTCACCCTCTGGCCTAATTCTGTTGTCATCTGCTTCTTTTCCACCTTCAGACCTGCTTCATCACTCTTTCCCCCTCCCTCTATCATCGCTTCTAGATCATCCATCTCTCCTCCTCCTCCTCCTCTTTAGGTATCTCTTTTTTCTGTACTGTTTCAGCCCCTCACCCACTGTTACCTTTCTCTCTCTCTTTCTTCTGTCTCTATAGGGGGCTTAAGGCTGCCAGTCTGTCTCGCTGCTGATTGCGCGCACACACACACACTCATGCTCAAACATGAACATACACACACCTCCCCAGGGTGCGTTGGACTTTGCTCTGTCCTGCTGTGGTACCGATCTGCTCACCAAGGTGAGGGGGCGTCTGTCCATGTTTCATCACTCTGCCTACTCAACTGAGAGGGTGAAGCTCTGGTTATCTGGCAAACCACTGTGGACCTGGGTTGCCAGTTTGGGTGTGGTCATCAGCATGAGTGTGAATAAGAGGGCAGATTAAATTGAATTTTGATTTTGTGATGCAAAAATGTTTTACGAAGAGGTTCGATAAAGAAACGTGATTGAGTGTGATGAGGCGTACTTCCGAAATTGAAGTCCCAAACTAATCCTATTTAAGTTTAAGACAATATTTCAACCACGCAACATGATTTGCCTTTGAAGAAGACAAAAGTAAGTCTTCTAATGGTCCTGGTGAAAATGAATGGTGGAAATAGAGCAGACAAGATCAAATCACATCTTTATTCAGATGGGATTCAGATTGGAACATGAATATATTATGACAGTACATCCAATAGTGGATATTCCACTTACAAACCACAAGTTACAACCTCAGGATGGAACTGGAGCTAAAGTCTGAGGATCACTGAAGCCATTGGGATTCATCCTCTTGGGACCATGAAGATCCGTAACTAATTTCCAGGCAATCCTTCCTATAGTCTCGGCCATGGCGGACCATCATGACATCCAGCTCAGTGAGCCGTATTGCATTGTTTGGAAAAAAGGGAACCGGGAGGAGGTCCAGTAGAAGATCATGAGCTTCAGCTTGTCGGTTCCCTTCTTCTGTCCTCTCGATTTGATATTGGCAAATCGCCAACGTTCAATATCAAATCGAGAGGAAAAGAAATAACGTGAATTATCAGTCAAACTTCACAGCACAACAGATCTGGTGAAAAATGAACAAGGATTAACCTCATTGAAGATCGAAGTTAAAACCCCACTTGTTTGCATTTTGGCAAACCTGCATCACGGGACGTTGTAGCTTCTGGCAGCTGTATCCGATTAACCCATTCATCTTTGTTTACGTGACTAGCAAATAAGATAGTACGTGACATTTATCCTGAATAATCTAATCCGAAAGATTACCCAAAGCCTGAAAGAATGCGTCTATTCAACATGAGTTATGCCTCATTATGTTATAACGCCTTCCTCCTCACATCACATGACGTGCGGCTGGCCTCCTCCCATGTGAGACGTGTGAGCGTAGCTGTGAAGCCCGTGTTTAAGTGTGGGTGCGTGAATATTTTTTTATTATTGCTGACAGGTTTCGGCGCCACAATGCAAAGCTGGTTGTAAAAGCTGTACACAAAGCGACACTGGCTCTGTTGAAATCACCCCAGCCAATGACAAGACATTCAGTGGCTCCCAATCACACCCTCATTAAGGGTGACTGATTGCCTCTTATTTATTGTCTCCGGGATAATAACTCTCAAATTATCAAAGATTCCCTAAATTGTGCTTAAATTCAATACTTAATTTATCCGGTCTTACGCTGTGAACAATACAAAATCATCACTTGTAATTCCTCTTTCTTCTCCTCCCACTAAAGTCAACAGTGTTTTTCCAGCCTTTACTTTCATTATTGTCTTTTTGTTCCGGCACCTCTTAGGACGCCGCTCGCTGATTATGGCCTCTCAGTTTCCATAGTGATGCTGAAATGAATTATGGTCATAAATGGGACAAAAGAGAAAAGAAAGCTAGTATGACACTCCGGGCCCACTCTTTTCCCTCGTCTTTTAAATGCTCACTTCAGCCCCATCAGCGGCACACTCCAGCGTTCTTCACTGATTTAACCTGCTGATCTCTTTCCATACGCACAGAGGAAAAGGCCTGCATCACGGTCATCAACCGAGGCCATTATTCCCACAATTCTTTGGTGGAGTGGGGGTTGAATTAAATTGAAATTACGAGAATAAATTAGACATAGTATAATTTCAACAATGATGTAATAAAATGCAATAAAGGCCAATTAAAATAATTCCGCCGTGAGCCCTCTGGAGATACAAGTAACTGTAATATTTGCAAATTAATTTCTTCTCTTATCCCAGTTTATCTCATTTGAGGATATTTTGGGATGTATTTCCTTGTGTAGACTCTTCTGCAGTTTATTTATTTATAATGTTCTGAGTCTCATTGGTTTGTCATTTTGTTTTGCAGTGGCCACATCTTAAAAGGTGACCCGTGGAAAAACTGGACCTGCATGAGCCTCCCGATCTTTTAAGAAAATAAGTCTTCTCTAAAGAGACGGGTGAATAACAGAAATTATGTTAGCTCATATAAGACACCTGCTTCCAGCTGTCAAAACACCCTCTCTGATCTTTACCTCCATCGTTAAAATTGCAAGCCCCTCTCAACTGGCATTATGTTTTATTAGCAATACTTTGACCAAGTGGCAACCTTCGTGGCTATAAAACGAAGCCAAAGTGGAAGGGCCAAAAACATCCGTGTACGAAATGAGTCAATCTCCATTAAAATGTCCAACTTTGCAGCAGAAATAAACATGTTTACACCCTGTATTACTTCTTTTCTATAATTCAGCTGTTCAAATATTATCAAGGCTTAACGTTTACGCGTAATTAAGAGTGTTCCCGCTTTGATTGACAGGTGGATGTCGTAACAGGTAGTTGGTTTCAGCAATAAGGCTTTTTGGATTAGTTGAAATCCGGCGAAGTCAAGGCTGCCAAGATGGAGATGACTAGAGGCAGCACACCCTGAGCTTCACGACGGCTCTTCGGCCGCAGACACCGCAGAGACTAGGTCCATTTTTCCATTACTCATGGTTGCTTTGTCACCTTTTTCAACCTTTTCGCTTTTACTAAATTTGAACAAGTCAGAGAAATTGAGTCAGATGCTGTATTTCTGGTCCTCTCTTCGCCAACAGTGACTAAACGGACAATTGAGTCATAGGTTATGTCCCGTTTTGGGTGTCAGTGTCGCAGACAGTCGGCCGCTCAGGTTACTTATGTACAGAATAATCATGCTGCACTGCAGTGTCGGACTGCGTCGCGGTGACGTCGCCGTCAGTAAATAGTTTTCTGAAGCTGAGAGCAAAGGTGGAGTGGAATGGTTCGGCCAATGAGGAACGCGGACAGTTTGGGGATGGTGGTGGGTGACGAAGGCAAAGGTTGGGTGAGTAATTGGGGGGTGTGTGGGTGTGACATATGGCGGTGGGTTGACTTCCTCAGCTGGACATATTTGACCACCAGCTCTCCTACTGAGAGCAAACAGTGTGTGTCTGTGTGTGCGCGCGTGTGTTTGGTTTGTGTGGTCATGCACCGTGAAAAATGCCCCATCTGCAATCCACACTTCTATTGAGGGGGCAAATAAAGGTCACACAGGGACTGTTACCTCTTTGTGTGTGTGTGTCTGTGTTTTTTTCCCCCTTCGTCCCAATTTTGTAATAGAGCTGGTAACACTGATAAAACTCATCATTACGGCCTTTATAAAAACACCTCATATTGCCAGACCCTTAAAAATAGCCTTCAGTCAGCGTAAAAGCCGGATGATGACACCGCGGAGCGATCCTGATGTCTGTTTCTTTCTATTTTTCAGCACAGTGGAGCGAGAGAAACCGGGGAAAAAGCTCTGAAGATGTCTATTCTCTCCGCTTTCAGCGTGGCCAAAGCATCCGAGAGGGTGTAAACAAGGCGGGTCAGCAGTAAAAAAGAATTGATAGAACAAGGACAGACACAACAAAGGGAGAGAGAAAATGGAGAAAAACCTGAGAGAGCGTTTGTGCACCTGCTTTGTGCAACGAGCTGAGAGAGAGAGAGAGATTAAAATAAGATTGCTCACGCCTCGAGACTCGCTTCCGCTCTCTGGCCTTGATCTCCATTAGCCCCTTTCCTTTTGTCTTCTCCCGCGACCGCGTCATCGTCCCGCGATTGTCATGACGCGCGGCGCTCCGCGGCCCAGATGGACAAGCGTCGCTCTCTTGTGTGTGTTTTTGTGTCATCTGCTATCGCATGTGTGGGCAGAAGAGCATGTGTGCTCCTTTATATCTGCATGTGTGAGCAATCCATCTTTGTTAACGCATATGTGTGAACGTTTGTTTGTGACGGGGCCCGAGATCACATTTAATGACACAGATGCATGTGTTTCTAAAAATGTATTTCACATTAGACTGATCTGTTACCACAGCAGCCTGCATCACATTTATTTTACGTGCCACTGCATATTACATTCAGCATTTACCATGAAAAGTAAATAAAAAACAGAGGAGTGAAATAAAAGCATTGTCTAACTTTTCTACCGTAAAATAATTCTGACTCTAATCAAGTGAACAGTATCTGTCTGTGTTGTTGTCAAGACCAAGACCAGTAGTATATAGCCTACTTAGGCAGCTAACATGTCTCAGGGTGAGCCACACGCCTCGCAGCCTTCTCAGGAAGTGTATTGCAGGATCTTCAGACTACTGTGCGTTTTCTTTTGGACACACTTTTACAGATTTCCTTTTTGATGTGCAGGACGTTAAATTTTTATTACAGGTGGTTTGGCTGTGCGTGTAACGGAGTGGCAGCGGCGGCTAACAGCCGTTAGCTGTGACAAAAATGTTCAATTAGAAGCGAGTCATTGTTTAATGGTTTCTTTCGAAGCGAGAGGTTTTACCTCCAGCCTCCACCTTATTTTAATGTTTACTCACAAATGACTTTAATGATCGCCTTGCTTTAAAAAAAGAAGTTAAAAGCTAAACTAGTTTATATTCATGTCTTTTTTATACGCCCTACTTCATAAAACGCTGAGTTTAATTAGTTGGAACAATTTTGCAGCTGTTGGCTCGTGGTCTTGTGTTTAAACCTCGACATGACCTTCTCTTTAGTTTTCTGTGCCGTGCAGGTGTTTGCTCTATAACTACAGACTGTGGAACAACTTTTAAAGTGGTCTCAAGACAAAGACCGATCTGTGTCTGTCATTACCAGCTGTTTAAGTGATTTTGGCGAAACTGGATCATATTTTATGGGACAAAAGTTTTCCCTCTGATGTCCAGAGTTTCCTGATGGACAGTAAAGCAAACTGCTGCCAACTGTAGCTGTTGTTCGTTAATGCTTACTCAGGACTGCGAGTTCAGGACTGGGGAATATTTTAAAGTTTATACCACAGGTGTTTTGGACTGAAGCAAATACGTGGATTTCAGGCGCCGATTCATAAATATTTGAGCCTGAGATAAATGGCAGACTATACGTACAGCTTTGACCAATCATAGTTTGCTGTTCTCAGTGACTTGTGTGATGTACAGGCACCATTTACACCTGGTCACATGTGATCTGCTGCATTAATGCTCTGGATAATGACACAGGACTTTGCCTTTACACCTGCCTGAACAGTAATCGTATTTTTACATGCAAATTAGTTCGTTGCGGCCAACTTGTCAGCAAACATGGTGCCTACCCTTGTCAGGGGAAGCAATGCAGAGAGCGGATGCCATTCATTATTTGCTAGGGAAGACTTGCTATCTACTTGTAGCATTCGATAAGCAGCTTGAGTTAGTAGAAAGAGGTGGAGACAGGTGACCTTTTAACTTGCTGGGTGGATTTGCGGTTACGCTGTTCGGATTGCATTCACGCCTGGCCGAGATGTGATCACAGCGTGAGCCTGACCACTTCCAAATCTGGTCTGGTTGATCTGATTACATTTTTGTCCAGATAACGTGTCCAGATACCGGGCGTAAGTGGGGCTTCACAATTCTTTACGTATGCCATCATGTTTTGTTGCTCAGCAGCGAAGGTTGGCTCTTTTTGCTCCTCACTGGGTAGAAAGATGCACAGCATATATATATTGTATGTGTGATGAGGGAGATGCTGCACCCACAGGTGTATTTCATGTAGTATAATCCTGACCTGAGGGTGACAGTCAGATAGGATACAGGTTCGGTGAAATAAAATACGCTCTCGAGTGGCAACACTTGCAGCTGAGCCAGCCAGTTCTTTAAACTCGGTTTGAGAAGGCCCAAAAAATTCTGACATGCTCGTTCCTTTGGCAGGATATGTTGAGGCTGCTGACACAGAAACATGAAAATGATCAAAAGAGGCTCCTGACTGGCTTCTCTTCAAAACGTAGAACAAAATCAACAGCTATGACAACAGCACTCGAATTTTCTTTAACGCCGTTTCCCCCCGTCTGCTTCGCTTGCAAACAAAATATTATTTCACGGAGCAGGTTTGAAGCCGTGTGCCGACTTTGGAGCAGTTCATTTGTTACCGCAGCGTTGCTTAGTGACAGAAGCAAAACAGTTTGGTCATTTAGTCGAGCAGGCAGAGGTGCCATACTGTCAAAAGACTCTACAAACATGAGTGAATGTGTTGTCTGGTGGATGATCGACTCTGTTCACGGGCGGTATTATATGTCAGTCAGTAAATGCTTGACCTAGTTCTGGTTTTACAGTCGAACGAGCCAAAATAAAAACAACAGCTTGAGCAAGATGTTGGCAAAGCTATTTTTTTTAATTGGACAAACAAAAGAAATCTAAGACAAGTGATCTGAGCTCTAGTTATGTAATATTTAGCTCCTGCTTGTTTCATATTTTCAGCGTGTCGCGTTGATTAAAACACGGCACGCTTGCATGCGAACTCTAATTGCAAAAATTGGCAAGCTGAAAATTCCTGGCGCGTGACCCCGAAATGAGGAAGTCTTCATCATCCCTGATGTGGAGGAGTTTGAACGAGTGCAGGGAGAGATCACAGGGTGAGAAAATGAAACATGGAAAAATGAGGGCCAGCTCTTTGATTTAGCTCTCTCGTTCGCCGTCCTCCTCCTCCTCTTCTTACTTGCTCTCCTTTACTTTGTCAGTTCAAAGCGAATCCTGAGAACCTTGCCTCACCCGTGTCTGTCTGGTTTTGTTTGATCTCACATGCACGCACACACACTTAAACACATGCCCAAATATCCACAAACTCAGGGGGAAACACCATTCAGAAGTGCACACACATTCATTCACAGAACACACAAAAACGTACAAATCAACACACGCGCAGTGCATCATTTATAGAAGACAGTAAACACGGATTATTCATGGTTTGATAAGTCGTTATGTAAGGCTCTCTGTCTGCTGTCTTGCCTTTGCCTTTGCCCAGCCCGTGTGCCCCAGCAAATCCTCCCCCCTACATCTTCCTGGTGCATATAATAGCTTTATCACAATGCAGCGTGAATGCAGCGTACCGTGCATTAACGTGCCGAGCACGTGGATGATTTTGTCCCTCGCTCTCTTCTGGCGCATGTCTGTGTTTGCGTCTCTTCGCATTCATTAAACAGGAAGTTGGCCTCATAATTAATTTCCTGTCTTAACTTCAAGAAGATGGATGAGAATGATTAGGTGTAACAGAGACAAATGCAACACAGCAGATAGCAGAGGATTTTGGTTCTCTTTTGCAAAATTGCTTTCAGTAGATGGATCGCTGTGGCGACTTTCGGACTTTTGATATAAAATGCGTCAATAAGTAGGAAAGATAGTAAGCGAGCACGTGAAATGGATTATGAAATCATGCAAATGTTGACACAAACACGTTTGTCATTTGAGGCCTGCCAAAGAAGTGTTGTGTAACATGTGACACGTAATGTACGAGCATATGAAAGATGTGACACCATGTGCTCACACAGCACACACGTCCCTGCCAATGTGCGTCACATTGCCTAAAACTAACACGTGTGTGTACGCCGAATGTCGACGTCTTTGACTGACTAACACTAACATAAGCACCAACACGACCACCTGTGTGTGCTGCAATGATCGCTGACAAAAGGAAACCGCACAGACTGAATACACAGGTTAGAGAATGAGGTGAATAAATTGTGCAAATGCAACAACTGGCAATTATGTCATACCATCTTGTGTCTCCTGTCTATAAAACTGGTCTTAGCTTTGTTTCTTCTTGCATTTGCATATCTCATAACAGAAAACAGCTTGATTATCCACCAAACTTGAGATGGAGGGAGTTATTGTACTTGTACACTTGACGAGTCACCTGTCCTCACAAATACGGTATGTCCTCGCGAGGTAGGTGTGCATACGGATGAGATGTCCCCATGTGGGACTTAAACAAACGCACACACAGATACTGACCTCATATGTGTGTGCACAGAGTTTGCAAAACAGTGCGAGACGCAGCACCTTATCTCTTCCTCTTCTTCTTCCCCTCCTCCTCTCCTCCCTCTCTTCTCCCCTGTTTGTCCTGTTATACATGCAGCCATGCAGAGCAGTCTGTTGTGTAGGCAGAACTGCAGAGACTCACATCTTCCCTTTCCTTTTTTAGTTCTCTCCATTTATCTCCCCATGTCATCTGGAGCTGAGCCGGCCTCCTCTGCGCTTTCAGCCCACTGCAGGATGCATCGTTTGCTCATGGCCTGCGCTCTGACTTTGCTGATTACCTGTTTGTGTGTGCGCATTTACAGTATGTGTGTGTTCTTTCTTTCTTTCTTTCTTTCTTTCTTTCTTAGTCACTCTGACTTTGCAGATCTCTTGAAGGTTACAGGTATGCTGTGAACATGTATTTTCCTATCAGCACTCCTCCAGGATTACTGCTAGCAGGGATTATGTTTTTTTTACTCGGCATCTGTACGTCTATGGGTGTGCATATGAACTGATCGTTTGTTTCACCCCTCCCACACTAACTGGGAGGAATAATGTGGATTTCTCCACATGATGAAGAGGAGTGTATGAGACTCCAGTAAGAGTGATGTTTTTATTTTTATCTTTATTTCAATGTAAGCTTCAAACATCAGCACATCTGGCTCGAACTACATTTCAGACATATTTTATACTCCAGCAACGCCAGACAAACTCGTTATTATACTCGATATGTCACATCAGACAAACAAATTCGTTAGCTCTCACTGTCTCTCTGAAAGGGCTCATTGTTTCAAAAATTAGTAATAATTTCAAGTGACAAATCTGCCACTGTTATTGTAAATTATATGTTGGCAGAGAATGAAGCTTGACAATAGCAACAGTAACTAAGGGGGCTTAGTGAATGGTCAATTGTGTGTGAATATCTGTGATTGGCCTGATGCAAATTATGTAAAGCTGTGACTGATAGAATATTCCAAAGGTCTGTAATTAGTAAAAACCCACATCAGTGCCTCTTTCCTCTTTGTGTCTACCAAGATTGTATCTATTTAATTTGTCTGACTTCGTCTCGGCCTGTGTCTCACCCTTTCTTCCAGTTGTAACCTTAGCCGCGCGAATGCAGCCGGGACTGGTAGGGTTGCAGCCACTTAGCATCCTCGGAGGATATTCCTCATCCAGCGGGCCGGTCAATAACGGGGGCAATCCCCGGCTGTGTGACCTGGGTCATGTGCTGCTTCATGTCCAGAGAAAATGAGACGGGGGCGAGAGGGACAGGGAGAAGATGGGAAGACATAATTGAGTCATTAGTTCTTTACTGTAAGTGTCAGAGAATGATGAACCAGTGGCTGCAGGAGAGAGACACAGATAACAAATTAGGGAGGGAAAAATTACAGAAGTGGATGGGAATTTCTCCACAATGAGGCAGTGCTGCGGACAAGAAATGGAAAGAACATATACTTTACTCTAAATGCTTATAGTTACCAAGGCAACCATCAAGCGACATTGCTTTAGTTTGTTTTTTCACACGTCTCGCCAATAAAGGGCCTGATATTTCTTAGCTGTCTTTTTCCATCCGGACATCAGACAGACGTGGAAGAACATGACAAAAAAAGGCAGAGGTGAGGCCAGGATGGAGCCGGCGCGGTGGGACAGAGGTCCCCAGAGAGATGGATAGAAGCGGCGTTATCTAAAGAGACAGAGATGGAGGCATGTTTAGGGACTTGAGGAGAGAAGGAGGGAGACAAAGGAGGCAAGGGGCGAGACTCTTTACCTCCTCGAGGCCTACTGACAGCCAGGGCTGGGTAAAGAGCACTGAAATGAATGGGCGAATGACGGTGGGAGGAGGGAGGCAGCCTAGACATGGGGGAAGGTGGAGGAGGAGAAGACAGAAGGAGGGTTCATGATCCATCTTCTAGCACCTGACACCAGATCAATACTCGCTGAACCACGGCAAAGCGCCCACATCTCTCTGCATCTTTCTCTCTCTCTCCTGCTCGCTCTTCATCTTGATCTCTCGGCCTCATTCATCTCTTCCCTTCTATCTTCGTCTTTTTCCCCTGTGTCAGTGTGTATGACCTCCCTTATATCGTTCCTTCCAAACAGACGGAAAGGCTGCAGTCCCTCATCATACATGTTTTTTTTGAAGGCTGATACCGATGTCAGCTTTGCTACACCAAAACTGCACGTAGCTTCTTTGTTGTTCACTTTCAAAATTATCTGAATGAAGGTACTCGGTGTGACACACGACTCATTAAATTTTATATCTGCCAAAAGCTTCTGAAAGAGCACTGATACAACTGAAATCAACAGATTTGCAGACTGACATTACTGGGGAAAATCATATCTTCACTTTTGTTACATCAGTGTGGGGCAACAAGCGTATCCTGATATGATTTTGACTAAAAGCCTAATAGTGTATTGATTTACAGTATCATTCCAAATAATAAATGCAAGAGCACTCCAATGACCTAAAAATATTTTTCCTCTACAGTTAATGTTGTTTTTTTTTGGATAAAAGGTTTGGGGAGTCTGGTTTCTGCTAAGAGCTGGAACATCTGACATAAATATTATCTATAATGTTACTGGTAACTGAATTTTGGATTTTAAAAACCACAAACATTTTCTTCTTTTTTTTTCTTGTGTTTGAAATCCTAGCCACAACATGACAACCTTGTGCAAGAAGGTTCCTGGTTTGAACCCTTGAAAAACAGTGCCTGCTGGGATACGCTTCAGCCCCCTGCAGCCCCCGTAACGATAAGCAGTTACAGAGAGTGATGGATGGAAATAACCTTAACAACAACCAATTTTCTGTGCAGCCATTCCTCCTCTTAGTCATCATGGCCCTGTAAAGCCATGTTGCAAATAATGAGATAAAATGACTGTGTCTGTGTATCGTATAGATGCGTTTACCAGTGTGCATGCAGTTTGTGAGCAAACACAAGCTTAGCAGCTTAGAATACGGCTACTAGCTAATGCTTCCCTCGGCTTTAACAGTGATGGTAGCTGAACAAATACACCAACAAGCCACAAAACACACATATGGCTGTGTCCGAATGCCTCAGCTTTCACTAGACTTGATGGCCAGATGAAGATGAACTGAATCCGTGTCTTTGCAAAATTGAAAATGCAAGCAGCTGTTCACTGTCAGCCGAGGGAATGCTCTAGTACGGCTGCCAGGAGGTGTTTAAACATCTATTCTACCACCGGCTGTAAATGACCCACAGTGCATGCCTGGGTCAAATTGGTCTGTGTGAATTTCTGTCTTGCAATCCATCATATCACATGTTTCCACGTCTTGACAGAGTGATAGATAATACAGAGAGAGAATAGAGAGGAGGACAAACGAGACCGCAGCGCAGATATGAGGGCACGAGGAAATAGGCCGTGGCATCTCATGTCTTTTCACAAGGCGGCAGATGTGCCATCAAATTCAATTAACAGCTTAGCCCCCACCGATGACGCTGGCTAAGCCCGCACCGAGACGACATCAGGGAATATGGAAGCTTTTTTTTTTCATCATGGAAATCTCTGTAATGTCTTCAGTCATCCCAAACTGACTGACACAAGCTTCTGCTCCCCGCCACTCACAGCCTTCTGGTGTAATGGACTGGCAAGAATTGATTATGAAACCCAGTAGCAACAGATCATTTGATTACTAGTGGCAAACCAGCCCCCCAGAAAACACGATTATTTTAAACACACGGGAGTCACCCCACAGACCTGCTAACCTAATGAAAGATAATCAGTTAATAATCAGTATCTTAGAAATTGTGTTGGAGCTGATGGATCTAATTTTAATTCCATCAAGCAAAGAGCAATCAATGAGGTGTCTCGCGGTCGGACGCTGACCAATCACCTTCTTACTTCTTTAATCTTCCATCTCCAATCGAACTGGGCTGTCATAGATTTATAGATTTGTAATCTTCATTGATTTTTGCAATGTCATGTAATCTGTTTATTGGTAACTGTGTCTATAATTCAAGTTAAAAACATATCTAAAAAATCCAATCAGAGTCCATCGCTCACACACGTGTGCAGACAGCAGTTGCATGTAATTCACAGAGATCACTTTCTAGCCTACAGGAAGCAACGAATTTGTGGAATTATTACATTCGGGACAACTGAAATTGTTCCATGTAAAGGCAGCTGCCAGGTGTGTATATTTGCAGTATATGTGACACAGTCTGCAGCTAATGGATTTCAAGCAGAAAATTGGAGGGGCTCTTCTGCCCGCAAAGCAGCACAGATGAAAAAAGGCCCGACGTATGATAGCAAAGTGTAGTTTTCTGTCTGTCTGGGGAAGAGATGTCAGCAGTCTGATCCCTCCCTACCACCAGGAAAGCCTCACACTGTCATGTTATCCCTTTTCTTTTATTCCTGTCTTACCCCGAGAAAGAGGGGAAGAGAAATTCTCTTTTCTGACTAGAGACATGGTAAAAATAACACGTATCATATCATATAAGCATCAGGAAAGTAATTTTGAAATGCTATACGGTGTTATGTAGAGGCACAACAGGATAACAGTGAGCTACACTTGCAAATTCAGAAATATTTAACATTTAAATATGTAAATAAAAATATGTAAGTTCATAAATCTGAGTTCATGATACATTTTCCAATAAAATGGCTTATCTGGACACCCACACGTGGAGCTTCAGAGGAGGTAACTGACGGGTTGAAGGGAGGTGGGGGATGGAGCCAACAGCTCCGCAAGATTGAAGAAGGGGAGATGTGTTCAGTGACAGGACGGGGTCAAGGGTCGGTGTGACAATGTCACCGCGACCCCCCACATGATGTCTGAGGAATGCTGAGGAAGGGGCTGCGTGCCTGTCTCTGGGGGATAGAAGAAAGGGAGCGGACAGACGGTTAAAGACTGCATGGATGCATCACCCGTCCATACCTGTTAGCATCAGAATCCACTGAAGTGGCAAATGGACTTTGAGTTAGCACCAAACCGCTTCTACTACTTGAAAACAATTACACATCTTAAGATACATATTAGAATGGATATGTGTTTTTTTTTCTAGACTAATGATGAGTTCATGGAGCACAACTCTCAAAATTTTTGTACATACAATTATACATTAAGATTTTTTTCTTTCTCATACAAATAAAAACTAGAAAGAAGAAAAATCAAGGTTGTTATTTCTTAATATATATTTCTGGTGCCATGCCATTTTTCAGAACCATAGTCTGCAAAATGCTCCCAGTGGGCCAGAAGCCCATTTGCCTGACAGCCCGTTATTCTAAAAACAAATGCCGATTGCATTGAAGGTCCATTTCCCTCAAAGTAAAGAGCTCGATGACCGCTGTCCCTGTCCATGGTGCTGAACCTTAAAAGCCGATCATTGTGACCACGAGCCTTTCCTAAACCTAACCAAACCTACAACTGCCAAAAGCTGCCAAACACCACCAGATTCTTATACTTATTTTGAAAGTTGCACAATTATTTTCACTCACTTCACGTGTCAGTGGCTTGGGCTCATATAGGTGTAAAAAGTGAACATTGGCCAGTGTAGGTATTAGATGCTTTGGCTTGAGACTGAGAAATCAGCTTTCGCTCTCATTTTCTTTGACTGTTGGGGTTGGGATTTTAATGCAACCCAAGTAGACCGACGCTTTGAAACTGAAGTGAACTGTTTGCTCACAGTGCCTCTCCTGCCTTACTTGAGCAACAAGCTAACGCATCCACGATTTGCCATCACTGCCATCACACGTCACAAAATACTTAACTTCACTTTTCAGACGGTTTTGTGTCGTAAAGATCGGTTCAGCTTCATTTTTTCCCTCCATTTTACATTGGCAGAAAACAACAGCAGTAAAACACTGTAATATGTAAGGGCAAAACCTTTAATGATACAGTATTCATATGGTATTTTCATGTAAATTATATAACAAAATGTTTCTTTTGATTAAAAGTACCTCTTTACCTCTTTTTCTTGTCTTCTGGGTCTTGGCATCAGATCATACTCTTGTTAAGAGGGGCGATTGTTCCTCTTTTGTTTCCATGTCACCTCATTCATTGGTCTCTAGCTCACATTTCAGCTGAACATGAGTCAGGAAAAACACAAACATACGCTGGCCAGCACACATAGACACACACACACACATAGTATATATGCACATGCCTCCTGCCTGTATTATGCCTCCATTTAGTGAATAATGTATGAGTTGTGTTTCCCTGACAGATGCTCTCTTCTGTCACTCATCCAGCACTTGAATGCCTACCCCACCCCCTCACACCCCCCGCATGCACCACTCCCCAACATACACACATGTCCAGAGGTCACACAAGGGCACGGCGGGGACAGTACGGTTTGCTTTTGCATGAAACAAACGCTGTCCCATCCATTCCAAATATTATCGTGGCTGCTCCGCAGCACGTCGACTCATATTCAAGCTTCATAATAGTCAGCTGAGGACAGGAGTTAAAGCTTTATTAAGTGGATATTGTTCACAAAAGAGCGGAGAGAATGAGAGAGAGATGCCATCATGCTGCCAACCAGCCTCTCCTTTTAAGTCGGCATCAGTGGAACTTATCAAAGCTCCAGAAATCAAGATGAGAGGCTGGAGTGAGAGGCTTTTAGAAATAAGAAATCTGCTGGCGGTGAACACAGCCGTGTAATTTCCTTTCCTGACTCTCGGAGGCTCCTATCATTGCCATTGATCTAATGCGTCTGGGGGATCTTTCTCTCTCTCTCTCTCTCTCTCTGTCTCTGGTCTGTCTGGGAGGAGAAACCAAAGGAGGAGAGTCTGAGGGGGAGGAGGGAGGAGGAGGCGGCGTGGAAGACAAGATGAAAGGGACTGCTAGAAGAGTGAAGATAAACACCAGGCTTGAGGAGAGGGGATGGGACACAAACGGGGAGGAGAAAGTGGAGCCTCGAACGCTGGGTGAAAAGGGGCGAACACTTCCTCAGCCCGCTGTACACCGTGCATGTAAATCTCTTCTTCTGCGGTTCTTGTTTCAAACCTGCGCCCCGGTCCTCCAACCTTGATGACTTACCCTGCGGCGAGTACATAATGAATGTTACTCTGCTCTCTGTGGACTACAAGACATTGCAGGGCAATTTATTCCCGGTAAGCACAAGGGCATAAGAGTCACGCAGCCAATACGCATAAAGCCGCTGGATGAACCGGGGGTCTCTGTGTCCCATTAGGTGTTCACCCACTCGTTGTACTCTCGCCCACCACATACACCACACATGAGAACATTAACTCAAGCAAGTGTACCTGACAAAAATAGAGGCCTAATTTAGACACGCACTCGCTATTGCCCTCTCATTCTCCTTCTGTCATTCCCATATCATAACAGATTAGGTGCATTAGCAACGGCTGCAAAGGAAATGATAGCAATTTGTACGGCTCGGATCGATGTCCACGAAGATAATTAGAACAAAAGCGTTTTATATTCATGTACTGTGGGGAGCAGGCAAGCTGGCTAAAAATACTTCCTCAGTTAAACACACTCACTTGTTACGTTTGCCAGCTGAGTTAGTGATTTCGCCAGATTTGCTGATCGTTGGGTTTCCTGTGAACCTCCCACATTATGATTTTAAAGGATTGAACTACAAACTCACCCACCAAGAATATACCAGTGTGCCATCATCGAGGCCCAGACTGGTGGAGATTTTGTAATCACCAAAGACTAATATATTTTTCTAAAACCCAGATTTCTTGTTTCTTTCCCCACGAAGTAAAACTTGACTTCCATAACTTCCTAACTTTGCAAATAGATGTTACACTGATTTATATTTTTGTCTCTTCAACTTCATCAAAACTAACTCTCAGGCTGAGGCCTAACTCTCATTTAACATGCAATGAAAGCCTAATCTTTGTTTTTTTGGCCACTAGAGGGCAGAACAAGCTGAACGCCACACACATATTTGACATATTACGCTCATTCAAAGTTGATAGGGCTAATGTGTTCCCAAACATTGCCGAAGAACACATCAAATAGACATGAAGCAACCTTAGTTTGTGGCAACCTGACGAATGTCAAATAATTTCTTTTCTTTCTTTTAGCAACCTTGTTATTAGCTCGATGCTTTACTATGTTCACTAGCTAGTCACTACCTTTGTCTGCCATTTATAGTAGGTTTTCAGAGCTGTTTAGCTAAAAGCTCTTGCTAGAAATAGGTTTGACAATGATTTATGTAAAGCTGCATGCTGTAAAAACAAAACAATTAGCTGAAAGGTGCTAAAATGCCGAGCTGAGGGAATCGCAAAGTCAAAACTCTTGATTATTGCAGCTCTAGGGTAAGTCGACACTTAAATACATACATATGTGTACGCCCTACTTTCTATGGATTGAAACTTTAGAGCGTGTTGTGCTGCGGGCCTCACTCCAATCAGTGTTGTCCCAGCAGGTGTTCTGTGTTTGACAGCTGATGGAAACCCCCCCCGCCGTGACATCACTGATTGGGGTGTGGTGGAACAAGTGCAACATGCTTGAAAGTTTCAACCCAGCAAGAGCACCGCAGCGGCAAATTTCTGCTCTGTGTGAGTCTATGTTGAATATTTTTTAATGAGAGCGGTTGTTAATCTAGCGATCAAGCGTTCACAACACTTTAAGGATCAGACTCAATGTCTTTATTTAAACTCACTTACACTGAGATTGATTTCTACATGTCGTTTTTGTGTTTGTACTTCTTTTCGGCTTAATTAAAGGTTAGCCAGAGGAAGTTGTGTGGATGCCAGGCACAATGATGGCATGGTAATCACTCAGATGGGTGTGGAAAATCATAGCGATATGTTATTATTAGAACAAAATAGCCAATTTGTCACTCCATTATGCAGACACACACACACACACACAAACATTTGTGTGCACACACACTCTCTTTCAAAGCTGGGTCCATGTCCCAGTGTACACGGTGTTGTTTGCATAGCAGAAATGAGATCATTCATGAAGCCCCCGAGGTCACATTTCCTCAAGAGGAGGGTGAGAGGAAAGCATGGATGAGATGAATTGCAGCGTTCTTAGAAAGAGAGAGAGAGAGAGAGAGAGAGAGTTGTGGGGGGTTTTTATCCTGGCTGATGAGGGAGGAAGGAGGGTGAGTGCGTGTTTGGAGAGTAAAGCGTGAAAATAGATAAGAGGGGGGGAGGGACGGAGCATGCAAGAGGAGCTAAGAAAAAAGGGAGAGGGGAGGGAGGACGATGCCCTGTTGCATTTTTTTCAGGTCTGTGCTCGAGTCGCCGAGGGGATGGACGCAAGCTGCAGACACGGTTCGCCGCGCAAGGACAACTTGTCACCTTATCACTCTGTTTTGCCTTTATTCCCTCTTTCCTTTAACTCCTCCAAGTCCACCTTCCCTTCTAAAGCCAATGTCAGACTCCCACAATGTTTTCCAGCCATCTTCTGCAACCAAAATAAATTCCAAGCTTCCTTATCAGAGTGTGCTTTTTCTGATTATTCGCTGCATTTTATTAAATGTCAGGTCACCTTGTTTTTAGATACAGCTCCTCGACTAATGATGCACAGCACTGGGGAGAACACTCATGTTGGATCTGTTTCTATTCTCAGGCCACCTACACACTCGATTTGTGGGTCAGGCTTGAATGCCCTTAATTAAGAAGTCTAATCATTTTTCCATCTCTTGAAATCTGCCTGAAAAAGCAAGAAGTACTCTTACTTAGTCCTTCTCTGGCCTTGAAATACTGTACGGGGCATTAAACTTACTGGATGTAACATGATTGCCCCCAGGTGGTCACATTTAGAAGCTTGCACATCGAGGAGATGGGTTTGATGTGTCGAATTCAGCTTTATTCTGTTTTTTCACAACAGATATTAAAGGAGTGGTCTGTAGCTGTAAGGACTTCCTATCAAACTACAAATCCTGTCCATGCAAGTTTAACTTATAAAGTGCAACACAAACTCAGACACCTTGGTGACACCTAAACCTACACCGACTTATCACAGGTCTTCCCACATGTACAGAACTTAATCTCCATATTCATTCGGATGGCATCAGCTGCACTAAACTACCCTGGGGTTACGGAGCCTCACTATATCATTGGAACTTTCTGATTAAAGTCCTCCTCTGTTCCCCTCTTTGAAGTCAGTAATGATATTCAACAGACGACACAGAATGAGAATTATAATGAAGGTGAGACTTGAGATTGGTCGGGGAATTGAAAGGGAGCGTTCCGATAAGACTGTGATCCAGGACGTTTTGAATTTTGTGCACAGTTGCACGTAGTAAAGATAAAAGAGGAGCAAAGAAGAAAAAATGAGAACGAGAAACAAAATATATGCAGAATAAACATGAACTTACCTTAAAAGTAAAAGAGAAAGCTGACATGACTGACCATTTTCTGAAACCACTTATCCTCACCCGAGTCACTGTATTCCCTGCAAACCACATTTCACTGATTAGAAGTAACTAAATACTTTTACTCAAGTACTGTACTCACAGATCCAGTGTGTAACATTTAGAATGAGCCTTTTAAATGTACAGACTCAGCGGGTCCATTTTATTTCAGAACACGCAAAATTAAACACTGACTCGTGTTGTAATCAGCAACTACACCACTAGATGTCACTAAATCCTACATACTGGTCCTTTAAGTACAATTCTTAACTAAAGTATTACTAGTTTATGCTGCTTTAAACTTCTAATACACAACAGATTCAGTTGGAAATATTTAGTTATTTGACGTCTAGTAACTTCACTGATTAGATTTTACAAACCAAACATGACTAAGGGGTAAAATATGAAGCATTATCATAGATTAAATTACCAAACAGTGTAGAAAGAAGTTCAAATGAGCTCCATCTTGATCTGCAGAGACAAAATGTGCATGATGCATTCATTTACTTTAAGTATATACCATTGATAATACTTTTAACAGACCATTCATACGCTGCAGTTCTGCTACTTTCGCTAAATTAAAGGATCCATCCACCGCTGCCACATTTTGGTTCCAAGCGCTGCCCTCTGCAGGCCGTGTGAGCAAATGACTTCCTCATTCAGTCACTTCTCTCTGTGACAGGTAGGTGGCAGCAGACACCAACACCTGAGGACAACTGAAGCGTCATCCAGGGACCGATTTCCACTGCTGTTTATGTTAGTAATTACAGAGTCATTAAAACTCAAGCATCCTCCTCAGCTGTGGAGGCAGACTATTATCTGCAGATCAATAATATTCTGTGTGTGTGTGTGTGTGCGTGCATGTGTGTGTGTGTGCATGCATGATGTGCTGCTGATGAGAATAAGAATAAGAGATGAGTATGGGAGGTTGACTGCGAGTAATGGGCCATAATTAGGGGTGAATGTTTGCACACTCACACACACACACACACACACACACAAGATGCGCACACATGCGATAGCCTGAGGTAATTTGGCGGCACTAAATGAGATTATCAGTAGCGAGGTGATTAATGAGCATCCCTACTGCAGAGCCTTATAATCAACAGTCACTGCTCTGCTGTGATACACACTAGCTGGAGCTCTGCGCAGGTACATGATACCCAGCACCTGCTGCTAACACCAGCTTCTCTTCATCGCATCGCCGCAACAGGATGCTCCAACCGTCAGATGAAATCTGAACCCGAGTGCCAGGGCAACTTTTAATTGCATTATTGGGTACTAATTAAATACACTCAATTGAGCAATGGTGGGTTTCAGTCTCTTTTTTATGGGTAGAACTTATTTGGTCTTTTTGTTAAATCCAAGTGCATGTGCTTGTACTCGGATCAGGAATTTCTTTGTGTTCATTTTATTGCCGTTAATCGACATAATGATGAGAAAAACATTAAAGACAAAAACAGGTCTTCACTGAGAAGAGTTGTGAGCTTTATATGACATCTCGCATTGTGTTATTTGGGGCCCAGTCTGCAGAACAATAAGAACATAATACTCGGTGTGAACGTTACTACAAATTGGGAAGATATTGTTGAACTTTTTCCTGCAAAATGAGCAAACATGTTCTGTTTTTACTGCTGAAAACAGTGAGGAAAAGTATTTATGAGAAGCGCGTTGATCAATTTGAGAAACAGAAATCACTCTTTTGGGCTGCTTGCAGCTGCTACATGTAGCGTTGTAGCAAGAACTCATCACAGTGATACTGTATAATTTTCAGAAATCAGAAATATGAAACATTGCTGAGAAGACCAGTAGCCTCTACATGAAATGTTACAATTTGTGTCATCAAAAGAAAACATTTTTACAAATGTCACCGGGAAGATGATGTTGCGCTCTAGGTGCAAATTTCAGCTTCTCTGAGCTGCAGATGATAGATGATGCGCCGCGCTTCCTCTGTTAAGCCAATGAGAAAACAAACGCCACAGAGGAGGAGGTGGCACAAGTTGATACATCTTCTGTTCTACTGCAAATTAGAGGGTTCATGGGAAATGTGGTCTTTATTTTGAAAAGCGGATGAGTAATCAAGCATAAATCATGCCCTTACTTCTTTAATTATTCCAGGGTGTCTGAATAAATATCAGCCTATTGATATCAAATTTTGGCAGCGACTCAATTCGAGACTGATATTTTAAAACATTTCATATGGAACAGTTCAAACGAACGTTGCAGAGGCTTGCATTTAAAGGAACCAACGCGCGGTAAATGAGCTCAACAACCGTCTATTTTATTCTCACCTCCTACACAGTGGACGGGGCTGCTTCACCATCTCTGTGTGCAGACACCTAGATCAGATAATGCTCTCTAAGTCTCTATGGCGAGCTGTTTGAAGTAGCACCAGTGAACTGAAGCCCTCCCCCAGCCTTCGCCTCTTGTTCTGCGAGAACTGTGCAGTGTGTGCGGGGTGACGGGGTCAGGGTGACTGGGTCCCCTCCATCTCCATATAGGCTGTAGGCTACAGCTGCTCCTATGAGATTGGTACCTCAAATACACAGGCTGTGCCTTAGATGTCCCTGTGTGTGTCTGTGTGTATGTATGTGTGTGTGTGTGATAAGGGCCAGAGGATAGAGACATCTTTATCGTGTAGAAGTGGGAGGATTATCCCATCACCGCTGTATAAAATACAAAGAGAAGGACGGTAGGCCGGTTAACCAGGTGCTGCAGCACCCACCCAGACTGCAACCCCTTCACCTTTACCATGACAGACCCGGATCTTCGCTTCTTAAAATCCTCTCATCGTGCACGGTTTCCCTGCTGCACTGCATATGATCGCTTGCTTCCACTTTCTAATACGTTTTATTAAATAATTTAGCAAAGGAACTATCTGTTTGGTGACATTCTGCATTTGTCTTGTGGTGAACGAATCCAATGTAAAGCCCCATCCTGCAGACGAGCGGGGCCTCATATTCGCCTGTGCCGCTGGTGAGTGACCGTGACCGTGAACGCGGATACTGTCGCTCATTTTGAAACAATCCAACATCCTCTTGTGTAAATACTCACTGGAGCACCGTGTGTGTGTTCATCCACAGCTGGAGATAAACACACTATTAACTCCAGTTTGCTAGAAACTACAGTACCCAGAGTATTTATATAAAATTAATCAGGTTTTGTTCTTTAATTTAATTCATTCATACATCTATAAATCCCCCTTTACAGAAACTGACTTACATCTTCATAAATATTGACAATTGAATGCTTTAATGCTCTTCTTTATGAATATAAAGGATTAACATATAATTAATCATTAACCAACCAACCAAATCATAGTATAGTAGTAAGAAAGTGATGCTGTCAGTGGAGTGCTGTCATTTTAGGAGATTTTAATGATTTCTTTCCACTCAAAATGAAGCCGAATCTCATCGCGGCAGCAGCACATAAAATGTCCAAGAGTGGAAATACTGTATTTAAAGGTGAGACTGCTGATGAAAGGATTCATGAAGCACGTTCAGGAGCACAAAACTCAACATTTCAGCGCTCCCAAAACATTGCTGACGGTGTCGCCACAGTTTCCAAGCTGCGCTGGCCTACAGCGGAGCCACAAACTGATCCCAGCTCCAGTGCGCCGAGTGAAAGTGTGTGTGTGTGTGTGTGTGTGTGTGTGTGTGTATTCTCCACATTTATCATCTCTGCATATCAGCACACGACTAATATTTACCCTGACCTCATCACTATTCATCTGTTGATGCCTCAGCGGCGCTGGGTTTGATTGTTTATCGTCCTAAATAAACATGTGGTGCCGAACAAAAGACTGCATACGGTAGGAATATGAAACGGCTCTCCCATTGCTTTCCGAATCAGTAACATGTGAGGGTGGAGGCGCCCGGCGGTGACTGCTGCTGTCCGCACAGGAAATCTGCTGATGCCGGTGTCTTCCTAAATGTGTTCAATATGCTTCCTTAAATCACAAAGTGACAGTCTAATGACACAGCACATCAGTGTCACTGTCACAGTTTAAATATGTGCTGCCGCAAGTTGTTTGCGGCTGAGCCTCGATTGTTTTGATCCCATGGTGAAAGTCAAATGATTAAAAAAATAAATGTTTATACAGTATATGCATGTATTTATATATGAGATGTACAGTGCGGCGTTCTGCCGGCGTCGTCCTCCTCCGGTGCCGCCTTCGTGCAGATTGCCATTTAAAGCGGCTGAATAATTGAGGAGTAACATTTGCGTCAGCCATCCTGGGGTGTGTGTGTGTCTGTGTGTGAGAGAGAGAGACTTCTTAGGAGCAGGTCACGCACACACCTGCTGGAGTGGCTGCAGACGAGAGGCCATTATTAGCTATGTCATTATCATATCATATGCGGCAGCTATTACAGCTTTAAATGAGCGGTTGAATCGACACAAATTAAAGCTTTTCTACGCAGAAAACAACCCGTCGCTGCTGAGGCGTGCCCATTTACAGTTTCATTAAAATCATTACCGAACAGCAGGGGTGCAAGAGATCTAAACCAACAACACACGAGTCTGAACCAAAACCATCCTTCATTCCCACTGAAGACGTAAATATCAAGTCACAAATATGTACTTTAATTTGTTTGTGGTTTGGAACTATTTTCAGCTGTGGATGAATACACATCGTGAGTGTTTATGGCAGCGGGGCAGTGTATGTGGGATGGGCTCACTGATGTGTTTTTAATAGTTTTTGGACGACGAATGTGGCACAGAAGATAAGATACGTCAGATTCTGGCTACGCTGACAACAAATGTTAATCATTCAGATTGTTTTTAATGGAATTTGTTGGCAATACGTTTCTTTCTTATTTCTGTTATTTTACTATTTTACTATTGGTGATTCAGTGATTCAAAACATGTTTGTTTTCCTCGCGGCATTATTTGAAATCTATACAATTAGAAAGATTTGAGACAAATCCTCATTTTCCCGACTCAACTCTCACTCCTTCATCCCTAAATCCCAAGTTTAAAAACTACTGTTCATTAGTCGCTAAATGTGTGCGGCCATTTTCTGTTTCCCTTGTAATAGTTCACAACCCTCACCTCTGAACCTCAGCGCCTCAGAGGTAACCGAGGCCAACCCGAGGATTAATCCCCAAAATGGCTGCCTCACCGAGCTGTTTATCCGCTGACCTTTTATTAAGAGAGGGTCCCTAACCTGAATGAATACTGTTACACTGGCAAACACAGGCAGACGCAATTAATCAAAGCCTTGTGTGTGTGTGTGTGTGTGTGTACGTGTCAGATTTCAGGCCGCACACCTCACGAGTGTGTTTTCACACTGCGCAGTGTTTCTTTAACCTCTCCTAGACTCCTCCGGGCCTCACCAGGAAAGGAATCACAACAGACTTAGGTTACACATGTCCTACAGGGTGTGTGTCTGTATATGTCTATGTGCGCGCGCGTGTGTACGCCTGCATGCCTGCGGGTGTGTGTGTACTGCGAGCCCCTCAATTTTAACAAGGATTAGCTCTATATTTTCCTTTCATCAGTTTTCTGATGGATCCCCAAATATGTCCGAAATCAAATCGGGACAAGCGGCGCCCTGTGCGGATGTTTGGCTGGTAAATCTCCTTCTACCTTAGTGGGTTTGAGGCTGTTGAACCTTCACTCAACAAGGGACAACACCCCTGCCCACACACACACACTCTCTCTCACACACACAAACCCAAACGTCCCCTTAAGTCATTACAATAATCCCCCTCAGTCCGGATCTGGGAGCAGAGCAGGGACTCTTCGAACTTTCGATTAAACCAGACGTTGGCTCACTGCAGCTCAAACAAGAGGCCACAGCAGACAGCAGACCACCACCAGTGCTGTAGAAAAAAAAGAGAAAAAAAAAAAAACACGTAGAAGAAGAAAAAACACATGGGGTTGTGCACGAATTCGCACACACGCGCGCACACACAAACACGGGCGGGAATGTAGGTGCTGCATCAGTTATTCTTCATGAAATATACAGTTCAAAGCTGCAGCAGAAGCTAAAGCCAAACAGTGAGCGTGCATAATGGCATTTCCATACTGTGTCACACAAATGTATATTCACAATACACACGCACGCACACGCTCAGAGATGCGGGGGCACTATAAACAGCTCTTTATATCTCTCCCATTCAAATCGATTTGTTTACGGTCGGCTGCCAAAGGGACCAAATCTAACTGTTTCCCCTTGAATACATTAGACGGCGAGTGAGGTTGGGAAGTGATAATGACTTCCCCCGCTGCTCTCCCTCTCTTCTCCTCGTCCTCTCTTCACCCCCCCTCATCGCTCCTCCACCCAACCCAACCCCACCTTCCCCCTCCCGTCCATCCCATCTCCACTCGTCTGCATCTGTGTCTCAGATGGGGATTTTGACGCGTACTCGTCTGATTGAAGCCGGACGGACTCCATCTTTCTCCCTTCTCCCTTCTGCGTCTCTCTCTCTCTCTCTCTCTCTCTCTCTCTCTCTCTCTCTTTCTCGATCCCGGGCAAAGAACTGCTAAGTCAAAAGGCTGCTGTCTCTCTCTCTCTCCCTCTCTCTCTCTCAGGAAAAGAGCCTTTATCCTTCAGGCCAGGACGCTGAGGCCACGCACATCAGGGCTGTGCGCTGAATAGCTGGGGGCCAAGAACCAGAATCCTGGACACATCATTTCATCTGCAGGCTTTCACTTCATTAAATACTTATACTGTGCAGGTACTGTATGTACACTGTACTGTTGCTAAAGTTATCATATAATAAGAACAGCTTTATTATATCTGAATATTGTATAGAAAATCAATTCCATTTTATTCATGCAGTTCGACACCCACGTGCGACATCCTCTATCCTAAAGGAAACCAGACATTAAATATTGAGACAGAATAATAATATTAATTCAATAAAGTATTGTAAGTTTAAGAGTTTCAAGTCATGCATGGAGTGAAACCAAAAAAACTACAACTCCTCAGTGTTTTACACAGAATTGCATCCTGATCAGGATGAAAAGGAAATGTAGGACAACATGTAACACTCCTATTTGAATGAGTTTGTTTTTCCACTTCAGTCACAGACTCTTACACTGGGGAATTGACCATTCATACCAAACACAGTTAGACTGAGCAGAAAGAGGCTCCACTCTTTGAGGGAGCTTTCAAAGAATTCGAGCAGCGACAACGGTTCTGCTGTGAGAACTAAGCCCCCCCCCCCTTACATTAACACAAAACACAAACTTTAGATCTTTGTTAAATCCACTAAAAAACCTTACTGCACATATGGTGAAGTTTGAAGCTGTTGCGCCAAGCGGTGTGTGTGCGTCAGTCGCGTAAAGGTGCAGTCATTTGTAAATTTGCATCTTTGCTTCAAGTTCAACTTTAAGCCTCGACCAGTAGCGAGGATGGAGCTTGTGCGTTCATCTCGACAGGCTAAGATCGCTCACCTGCACGTGGGGAGTGTGAGCTTGTAATGTCCATCGTTGTACACCTGCACTGATGAATGTGATTGGACGTTAGCTGGCCATAAACGAAGTTCTGTAAGTTCAGCACTCTGCCGGAGCCAACGTGCTTCATGTCGAGTTTCATGTCAGGTTTTACGTTAAGCTTGAGTGACCCGATCTGCATATTTCTGTTACTGTAAAGATGAGACTAGAACTAACAATATGCCTGCCTGACTGTGGCTCTCAGCCCGAAACTCACTGGCTCTCATTGCAGGTGTGAATCTGAATGAGAAATACGTCATTTCATGTTTAAAATAGTAGCTAAAAAACAGCTGGGTACTGTCTGCTAACATATTTTCTGGGGACTATTTTCAGCAGAGGATTAATACACATTTGGCACCTTAGTGATTATTTACGGCAGCAGAACAATTTATGCTGGATTGGGAGTGTCCTGGTCATGAACATGTCCTGTAATGTGACAATATGACTCATCGGTGTGTTTTTAGTGTTAGTTGGCCAAATATCATTTACATTGTTTCAACCAGCACTTTTTTTTTAATAAGGTCATTTCGAGGTGCAGTAAGCATCCATTCATATTTTTATTTGGGCAGAGAAATGCCCACAAATCTTAAAATCTGAGAGCCAGCGACAGGAGGAAAGAGAGAGAGAGAGATTGAAGGAGACAGAGAGGACTTATTGTACCAGTGTTAGCAGATGTACAGCAGTGGGATGTGTGACCAAAGCTCTGTCAAGCTTGCGGGTATCAACACAATGGGGACAGACTGTCATCCCCCCTGGCTATTAATATTACATTACTGTCACTTCAGACCAATCTCTCAGTTAAAGAGTCCTCTGTGTGTGTGTGTGTGTGTGAGAGAGAGAGAGAGAGCGAGAGAGAGCGTGTGTGTGCCTGTGCAAATAGAAAAACAGAGTTAAATTTGCAGCTAACGGCAGATTATTCTTTGATCCATTATGCAGGGAGGTAGGAGCCGGGCCTCCATAAATGAGTGTTGAATTATGTAAAGCAGCGTTTGCGTGAGAGGGGGAGACCTTCATGGAGAGGTGACTATCAGAGGTGGAGATCAGGTAGGACACGATGGTGATGATGACATGTATTGGCTGGTGAGGTCATGTCTGACTCTCAGGGAAGCTTCAAACGCCGCAAAGCATCATCTGGCCAACATGTGGATCTGGTTTAATGCTGGATTACTGCCTGTCGCGGCGCTTCTACGCACTGTTTGTGTTTCTCAGTCTTCTTTGTTCTGTCTTCCATGCGGAGTACAGCTTGTATGTTTTTTCTGTATGCCCTGTTCTTCATTAGGGTTTGGGCTGAGCGGTCGGGCGGGGAATAATTGTTTTAAACTGAAGCTTCCCATTATTTTTGTGCTGTCGCTGCATGTCTAATTTCATTAGAGTCTCAAAAAATTTCAAGTGATTTTTTTAGGCTTCTCACTTTTTTTTTTCGCACACCACTTATGACTCCGTGGAAGAATCAGCTCAGTTTAAGGTTTTCTCACAGATTCATTAGCAGACAGATACAACTGGAAACTGCTGAAATAACTGCTGTGATTCATTTAAAACTACTAACACAGCAGTCACCAACTACCGGGCCGCGTACCGGTGCTGGTACCAGTCCATGGGTCACGCAGAAAGGGTGAATAACAAATATTTTGCATCAAAAAACCAAAGCACATCAGTGTTGTTTGCTTCGTCTTATTCCACTTTTGCCAACAGCTCCGGAGCATTAACCGAATCAAGAAAACACACGACAAACACAGCGAGGATTTTGTTCCTGCAGAAAACAACTTGACGACATCAACGGGGAGAAAAAAGCAGCTCAACAGGTGCTTTGAGTGAGAAACTTGTGTCACTGCCAGCTGTTAACGCTACCCGTAAACCGATACTGAAGGTAAGATACCTGTAAACTGATGCAGACGGATATCAGCGTTACAGGTGAAGAGTGTCCCAGGTGAAGTGTGTCCCAGGTGAAGTGTGTCCAAGGTGTAATGAGCTGCTGTAAATATGCTTTCTGAGCATTTGGTGATAAAATGAAGGGACATTTTTTTATTTACATTGGTGTAAACATTTTGAAACAATTCTTCAAAGGCAAAGAGAAAGAAAGAAAAACTGAAACTCTAATATCTGGGTGTCCGGGAGGTTGTTATATTTAGTTTAAAGATGCAGAAAGGCCAAGCAACAACATATGAGTTATGCTGTTCTGTTTTATTAATCTGTGTGGGCGTCTGTGCGTGTTTGAGCTTCTTTTTCCTGCTGTCCAAAGGTTTGTAAGCCAAATTATACTAATATAATAAATAGCTGTAATGGTGCTGATAATAATAAACACAATAAAAATACTAATAGCTGTTGATGTTGGGCAACACAAGGTGCTTCTTTCGTGCACTCCCCAAAGAAATCTCACAGATCTTTAAAAAATGATACTACAGCACACGCAACTTTTCAAGAAAACTTGCAATACAGCTAAGCAAACAGACTGACTGACACACACACACGGATACACACACACACTCTGAGCTTTGTAGGGAATATGGCTGGAATGTGAGATCGTCAACAGAGCATGTGGAAGGGAAGAGGAGGCAGCAGCCTGCCAGAGTGTTGTTATTCAGGTCCACACGCCTCGGCATCTGTGTCAGCTAATGAGAGAAACTCAGCTCTGTTTCATCTAGTCTCCCCGGACCAGGAATTAGCATCTCCAAAGACAGACGCAGCGAGAGGGACGGAGGGAGGGGAGGGAGGCAGGGAAAGAGAGAGGGAGAGTCACAGAGAAATACAGAGGGGGAGAGAGAGAGAGAGGGAGAGAGAGAAAAAATGAGGCGAAAAATAAGTGTGATCGACAGAAAAAGGGGGGGGGACGGAGAGAGAGAGGTGGGGAGGGAGAGGAGACTGGCTTCCTAGACAGGGAGGTGAATATAAACACAAACTCTCTGTCTCTCTGTCCCTCACACACATGCTGTAGCATATTGACAAGGCAGAGTTAAGTGAGGTGGCGGAGTGTGAGACAGCCCTTAATAGGTCCCTGATGGACCCCCAAGATGAGAGGCCAGCCACTCAACACAGAGGGTGGGGGGGGTGGGAGGAGGAGAGTCGGGGGTCACAGGTCAGAGGTCAGCCGATCATTACCCCCACCCCACCCCACCCCTCCCTCACCAATCCACCCCGCAACCACCACCACCAGCATCACCACCAGACGACCAAGCGTCCCTCTCCCACTTGACTGCACAGTGCCTAATGATTATTAACACGTTAAAACACTTAAGGAGCGCTGGGAGCGAACGCACCCCAGAGAGAGAGACGGAGATGAGAGGAGAGGAGGGAGAGAAAGGGAGGGGGGGGGGGGCACGGTAATGATGTGCTTGCACATGATTTGCCGGATAGATATCACTAATCACCTCGTCCCTATGGTGACACCATTGGGACGCGCGCGCACCCGCTCGCGCGCGCGCTTTCACTAATGCGGGCTCGCACAGGAACAGCGATATCAGTCTAATAAATATTTCCCTTTTGCGTTTGATTTATTTTTTTTTCTTTTTCAAAGACGCTGGTGCATATTTTAAAGGCCGCTCGTTTGTGTGTGCGGCGCCGCGCGATCCGACCGTGCGCGCGGTCGCCCGCGGTCGTACGCGCGGACGAGCGCGTCTCTGCAGCCTGAATTTTTTTTTTTTTTTTTTTTTTTTTTTTTGCTCTCCCGTGCGGCAGGTTTGTGTGTACACAAGTGTGTGCGCGGAGCAGCGGGGAGCCCTCTCATCTGTGCTTAGCCCAGTAAATGGCGAGTGATTGAAGGGTTTGATGTGGAGTGATTCAGCTGGGAGCTCGTCTGTCTGTCGTCGAGCCCCACATCTCATAATCTCATGTAGCGAGCCTCTTCAACGACTCGGAAAATGAGGCTGGCGGAAATATTTTACAGCCGCCGAAGATGAACCCAAACCAAAGAAACCACCCACAAAAGTTTTCCCCGGAAGGGATGGTGCCCGTCAGCGCCTCGAAACGGGCTAATGAGATGAGAGCGAGAAGAAAGAGAGCGATGAACAGAGAAGAAATGGCGAGAAATCGCGAGTCTGTATCGAGTTTTTGCTTATTTGGGGAAACAAAGACGGCAGAAGAAATCCTTTCAGATCAATTAAAGACATCAGGCATATATTTCAGAACCAGCGCACCCACTCGACTTTTAGACATTTTAGTGTCCTCACCTCTAAAGGCTTGTGATTTCCAATGCTGCATTCATGGTTCAGCTTTCAGGAAATACATCTTCTGAGGCAAAACAAACAATAAAACTGAGAACCGGTGGCAACAGCCAAAAAGAAAAAAAAAAAACAGTCAGTCAATCAGTCAGTCTCAGAAGTAGCCATATTGATCACGACAAATAAATCAGAGGCCAGAGAAATGAAATACCTAGGATAGGTCTCTTTAGATCTCCTTTTCAAAGGAGTTGTGGCCAAGACGTCAAACTAATTGTGACCATTTGTGCTCATACACTGTAGATTTTAAGTCACATTGTCCAGCTGCAGCTTGTCACGTTACTAAATTCCTGGTTCCAAACCTATACGACCACCTGATTTGTCCACAAAAGGAAAGACACCACAAAGTGGCACATCGAAATTCATCCGCACGTCTTCATAGAGACTACAGGACTAGTTGTCAAACTGCGGTAACCGGTGCCGGTGATCAGACTGCCGTTCGACGTGAATGGGACCTGGCGTTGCAGCCCGCCGCTGCCAGCTGAGCTAACGCTATACACAATGCACCCGGCAGCATAAAGTTAAGGAAGAAGCAACTTTATGTAAATGTCCTCTGATGCAATGTGAGCTACAACCGGGCGAGATTTGATTCCCGCAGAAATGGAAGGATGGAGATGTTTACATCGCTTCCTATGCAGACACAGGACCACACTGCCGATCGGTGCCAGCTCGAGCGTTATTGTTTCAGATTTCGGATTTATTTCGAATATTCGGCATACTGCAGGATAAAAGCGAATGAACCAGGCTAAACCAAACTATGCCACGAACAGCAGCCTCCTGTGTTGTGCTGTGGCTACAACTGTCCAGTTGGAGCAGAGAGTGTACATTACGTGCTCAACGCGACATACCCGCTGCTGCTGGGTCGCTTAGTGTTACACAAACTGTACAAATTCTCTGAGTGCTCACAAACAAACTGATACTCCGACATCCTTTGGGTTTTCTATCGGTGATCACGCGACTGATTTCAACTGAATCTGGCTCTTCGAACTTCAACAGACCCTTCAGACCCATTCAGTTCTTAAATTTTGAAAGACCTCAGCTGCTTTAGGTGTCCCAACTTCAACCCCCGACCGCGCAACATCACACTCTTCAACATTTTGATATGTTTACAGTGTTTGCTTCTGCAGTTTTCAGACAAAATCTCTATGATGTGAATAAAACAGGAAATTCAGACTGATTATCAGGCAAAGCAAGCGATCACGTCTACTCCCCCAGATGGAGCCAAGGTGAGAGATTTTGTGATTTAGTGTATTAAGTATATGAATTGAATAGTAAATTGAGCCATATTTGACTCACGAGTCACCTCTCCATCTGTCATGGACAGTCACACGCAGCATTTCAGGACTGACATGAAGCATTTCATCTGTTCCCTCAGAGAAGGTGTGTATGTGTGTGTGTGTGTGTGTGTGTGTGTGTGTCCCAGGGGTGTATCGTGTCACTGGGGGTCAGCTGAGCGGCTGCTCGGGGAGGATCCGCCAGTGAAGTGGTCAAGCAGCCCCAGATGGGTTTCTAATAGTCTTAATCCAACAGGTCAGTGTGCTGGGCTCTGCCCTGCTGCCGCCCCTCATAAACCTGGTTTTCCTCTCCTTCTGCCTCCTCTCACTCTCTTTCAACTCCCCTCTGCTTATCTAACCTCCCCCTCCCGCTCTGTCTCCCCCTCCTGTCTCACTCTGCCTGTCTTTCCAGAAAAGCAGCAAGAAGCTAATGAGGCTTGGCTGGCGTTTATCCAGCCCTCTATCCCCCTGTGTGTGTGTCTGTGTGTGTGTCTAAGCAATCTAAGTATCTCCGGGCCAGATTTATTATATTTGTCTGCATCAAAATAAATAACATGAATTACTTTTTTTGGTGCATCTATAGGCAAATTAATGCAGCAATATGGATAATGGGAATATATATATATAAAAAGCAGAGGTCGATGGGAAAACTGCTCTGGAAAGACAGGTAGTCACAGGCTGTTGGAAATGGGAATTCCAAGGTTGATTTTCAGGGGCGGAAGGCAAGTTTCCGCCCCATTAAAAGGTTCCCAGTGCAGGGAGATGCGCTCCACCTCGGATAAGACAGTCCCCTTATCTCTCCATGGAACAGACAGATGGGAAATCATTCCCGCTTTTCCCTCCTTCCGTGAAGCACCTGCCTGTTTTCCATACAGAGGGACTCTCCCTGAGAAACAAACACTAAACAGCCTCCCGGCACACGCTTTGATGCCGAAATCTACCTTTTCCCTACCTTGAGAATGCGCTCAATACATCATTAACTCCCATTGCTGAAATTTGCAGACAGATCGAGCTAATGAGACACATTTCAGAGAGTAAATTTCAAAAAAACGGGTTCACAGTTTGACAGACCTCTATGGCGGCGGTTCACATTTGATATAATTTACAGAGAGCGCCAACAGATAGGAGGCGAGAGGCTGAGTAATCACATGTGATGCTGCTGCTGCTGCTGCTGCTGCTGCTGCTGCGAGGATAGAGACAGAGAGGAGACCTGTCACACACATCGTTGTAGCAGTCATTAGTGCAAAGTGACAGTTTCTGGTGGCCCTTCAGTCAGCTGGGGAAGCAGAGGAGAGAGAGAGTGTGTGTGTGTGTGTGTCAGGGAGGCGAGACAGCAGGATGTAATGTATTATATCAACAACAGGTTCACTCCAACACCCTAGCCAACGTGACAGTGTTAATATTGCAGGATTATTATTCAGCCGAGCAGAGCTGAAGGTGTGATGACCCGAGCAGGTGACGGGACTAATTAACCACCGTTTGACCCTGCCTGCCTCAGACAGCTGCTTTGTCTGTGTGTGTGTGGTGTGTGTGTGTGTGTGTGATACCCAGCTAAGAAATCATTTTTATATTCCCCTGCTTGTGAGGGTGTGGTAATTGTATGTGTGCACCCACCCGTCCGTCAAATGTTTCAGGCATCAGATTTCAGGTGGTATCCCACACATGATTTGATTTGCATAGGAAACAAATTAAATGATCTCACAGCTGCTGACAAAAAAAAAAGATTTTAAGTCTCCGGGTTTAAGATGCTGGATTAAATCAGGTGTTAAGAGGTAACACTGCAGTGTGCAGTCAATCAATCGGAGGGATATATGTAAAAAAATACCTTTTCCATTTAAAGTATTGAAGTCTATATGTGTGTGTGTGTGTGTGTGTGTGTGTGTGTGTGTGGGATGGTGGCTGATATACTGTAAATACCACCATGTGAATGACAGTTAATCACCAGCAGGCAGGTGTCCATCAGCACAGAGGAACATAATATGAGCTGAGGGAGTGTGTGTGACTCCGCCGTGCAGGTTCAAAAGGGACTTTAACTGTGACAGGTCTGTTACGTTCATTTGCATATTTGAATGAGTTTGCGCACACAAGCGAGCGGCCAGAATTGACAGCATTTATCTCAGGACCTGCAGAGAATAGAGCCGGCCGAAAAATTACATAAACCTGGCGACGCCAGAGAAAAACGCCAGATATATAGTGAGAACAACATAGATATGTATAAACCACAAGCAGTTAGAGTGTAACGAGGACAAAGCTTTGGCCAAAATGAGTTTTTATGATTGAAAACTATCTGAAAATGAGTTGGTTATTAACTTCTTGTAAAAAAAGGTGATCTGCGACTTAATAACAAAGGATTGTTCTGCCGCAAAAGTGCTAAATCTCAGACGCTGCTCATCAGATCTCAGCCAAACTCAGGAGAATAATGCATCTCACTGATGTCATTTCTTTTTAATTACGCTAATAACATCCACTCATTAGACCAATCTACTGAAGTTTTAGAGGAAATGATGCATCGGACCACTTCAGTAAAATGATTCATCATGTAAGATTTGCTGCAAGACCTAATTTTACTTAGTGGTCACTGTTTCTAACATCATTTAAGCTCTATTACTTTTACTTTTTGACCCCTCCTAACTAATTGGACTCGAGGTTTTCATTTAGCTGTTCGGTTTGCTCTTTAAGCTTTTATGGAAAATAGTAAAGTATGTTTTCAACCAGGTTATCACTAAAGTGATGCACTCTGGGATCTCTGGTGTTGACAACCCGTCTACTGAGCTGAGCTAAAGGTTATGCTGCACTCCATCACAGGTGCCCTGCGGACTGTTATATTTACATTCAGCTTTTCTCACCAAAACCTATTGTTCGTATTGTTGACTTCCAACAAATGTCTCGAATGGTTTTTCTCCTTCATAAACACTTGCAAAGCCAAATTTTCTTAAAGATTTTAAACCTCCGTTTACCAGCGAACTTTCTTCTTCTTTCCTGCATTTGTTGTCACATTGTTTTTATACCACAACCTGTAAATCAGTGTGGCAGTGTGTGTGGTCAATCGAGACACGGGATGACGATGGTGCACGGGACAAACAAAATGAGGACCCAACTGCTCAGGGTAAAAACCTCCACTGGTGACCTTTAAAGGGTGATTTACTATTTCATTTAAACAAAGTTTTGAGGCCTACAAGGGACAGATTAGAAATGTTCAAATCAATCAGTCCAGCACAGCCTGAGATGTTCTTTTGAGACGTCCGCAGTTTGGCTCAAAAAACTCCCAAAAAACTGAATCCTACATTTCCCATAATGCTACTCAATAGCGTGTAGTTGTTTTTGGATAGTCCCACCTTGAGAAAATTCCCACATCTTTAAAACTCCATCACCCAAGTTTGTAAATTTGTAGTCTGGTGATCTCACCAACATCAAGCTGATTAGTAATCTCCATCTGTCCTTATGTTATCATCGAAGGCTGTGATGATAATATTCTCCGATGCTTTTAACAATGACACAAGTTTAAAACTTATTATTATTATTCAAAAGTATTATATGTATTACATATTTTGTCAATGACAATAATTTACTGATTTTACTGTCTGTTGTATTACTGCAGAGGGACTAAAACTAGACTTGAAGGAACAAAAATCTAAAATTAATATACATTTCATCAAAAGAAAAAATAAACTCCAATTAAGATTAAGCAGTTCAGACAAGTTTGTTTCTCAAACGGGCCAACAGTGACTTACATTGTGGCCATTTAAAAAAAGAAAACGGCTTCATTTGGCTCAGAGCGACTCCTCAGACGTGTGATCGTGGTAAGGCGGTTACATCTTAAAAAGTGGTTACTGACTGACCCAAAGAGGGGGGCTGACTCATTTCTAAGCTTCTCTAGGATTGTTTCCAGTCCAGATTTTGAACAGCTACCTGTAAAAGAAACCATAGCAGACACACACACACACACACGGAGGCCGCTGAATTCTTGTGGGCCCCCATGCACTTTAATCTTTAATGGCATGGTGATGATTGAGTACTCTTGACCTCCAGGTTTACACACACACACCCCCGCCCCTCACACTCACACACACACACACACACATCTTAAATCTCTGCAGCTCCTTTCCTCGACTCATTCGTCGTGTCTTTTAACTTCTCAGCGTTCCTACAGATTGGTGACTTCCCCGGTTCAACTCCTCAACAATAGGCAGGTCCTACCCGGAGCTGGGGAAAGCTGGCCTGCTATTGTCCCGGCTGAAAGCCCAGTTATTCATTGCCCGTGAGTTAAAGAGCTGACCCCGGTGTAACACTGACGTAGCTGGCTTACAACACTGAGGCCCTTTGTCTGGCCCTGCCTCGTCTCTGATCACCCTGTAATGAACTGAGAGCTCTGTCGAAAATTTACAGCCCTCGCCTTTCATCCCCCTCTTTGCCTTGTCTTCATTTTTAGTGCTCTTTTTCTCAACAGACATCGTTTTAAAGGGATCCCCTCCCTCTTGAGCCCCTTATACAATAACAATGCTGACAATATGAGATGGGTCATTAATTTCCTCTCAAAGGATCCCCAGTTGTTTTACCCTCTTCTCCCATCTTCCCTACCTTCTTTTGCTTGCTGTGTTTTGTTCGCCCTTCCCCAGCTCTATAGGGATGAGTTTCTGCATCCCATAGGGGTTCAACTGACACACACACAAACACACACGAGTAGGCGAGAGTCCTAAATGAATCACCTCCTACTGTTCCTGTAATGGGGAGTTAAACGCTCTAAATGCTTTTACGACATTTAATCATTACCTCACACAGGCAGCAGTCCCACACAAACACACACAAGCTGTTGCCTCACGACGACACACACGGCGCTTATCTGTGAGAAAATACATTCAGGACATATGCAAAAATGTTACAGGATCCGAGCGATGTCCAAACATTTTTTTTTTTTTGGTCCGGCTAATATCTTATTTTTTTTTTCACCCCCCCCCCCGAAAATATTTCTTCAATCTGGAATTGGTGATGGATTTCTGTGAACTGCGGATGGACCTGCTGTAATAAATCCTGTCCTTGAAGTGTGTGTGAGTGAGAGTGCACGTGTGCGTGCGTGCGCGCGTGTGTGTGTGTGTATGTGTGTGATATCCCAGGGTAAATTGTTTCCTCCAGGCTTTGAGAGGTGGGCATTCAACAGCCTGCCAAAAAAGCTATAGGCGATAATTAAATGATTCCACGCTTGAAAGGAGAAAGAAACAGAGAGAGGGAGAGAGAGAGAGAGAGATACCCAGACAAAAAGGGATGGAGGGGAGAGAGAGAGAGCGAGAAAGGGTGCTGGACGGGGCGTGTGGAAGGGAAACAGAAACACACACACACACACAGATTTAGAAAGCCACTGTGTGGGATAGTATCACACTCTGTGGGCCAACACACCGCGGATCCAACCCAGCGCCTGAAGCCAGCGTGGAGATAAAGAAACATCATTAATCAGCCATGTTGGAGGAGTCTCATTCAGGATGGCTCCTGTCAAATGCCAAACGAACATGTTTAATTCCAGCTCCAGTTATTTCTGCTGTCTCTGCAGCGCGCTGCCTCAGATAAACAATGAACGGAGACTCGGGAGACGCGCTACAGTCACAGTCGCTGGATCGGCTGGCGGTCCGGTGCCTTGCTCAAAGGCTACACGGCCATCATTGTTCATGTTCATTTACGTTTTTCAAAACTTTCCCTTTTAATTATTTTCAATATAGAAATTTTAGACTTTAATTGAACTAAAAACCAAAAATTTAAGGTTATTAAATTTAAGGAAAAATCCATCGGTTTTGAACTAGTGCTATTTTGAAGTGTTGAAACAATTCTTTAATGAATTGATTAGTGAATTGACAGAAGATTAAAGGGATTTGTGTTCAAAAAGTTTGGGGACTCGTGATAGACATATCTAAAAACACAGCTTAGTAGAGTCTCTCTGTGCCATGTCTTTCAAACTTAGAGTTTGTAATAGAGGCTTTCCCTCTATGCCCCAAATCAAGATAACCCTGACGATGTCATCAGGGTTATTTTTTTTTTTATCCAACCATGTTTATTAGAAACAACGTTTGGCACCTTATCCAATGTTCACTGAACATCTTTCAAGATTTTTTCTCAAAATCTATCCGCCGTCGCAGTTTTAGTAAAAGATTTATTGTTTTATCTATAAGTGTATTGTTAGAAAGTTCCTCAAAAGCCACAGAGGACATTACACAGCTGGCCCACTCTACAGTAATATTGGTGACGCTCCCCTTTAATTGACAATAATTGTTTGACTTATTTAGCAAGTAAAACACTCAAGGCAACTTCCCAGGTTGCTAGAAAGATTTGCTGCTTTTCCCTGCGAGTGCTTTGGGTTTTTAGACAGCTGGTCAGAAGAAAGAAAAAAACAGCAAGGAAGATGTCACCTTGGGTTCAGAGAAATAGTGACGGTCCTTTTTCTTTTCCATTTCTTCTGGTGTTTCACGGACTACGTGACTAATAATTCGTTATCCGAAAAGAAGAACTGCTGTGCTAATTTGCCGTCAGTAAATTCTGGCCAAATCTGATCAGTTGTGTGGAAGACACAATATTGACACAGGTGTTTAACATGCGAAATGTAAGATTCACATATTCAGATATTTTATGCCTTTATTGGACGGCGGCTGTATCACAGGAAGGGACAGTGAGATGCAATAAAGCCGGCCTCTCACATACATTTATATTGATTTACATGCAGCGTTTTTCACATGTGAGACGCAATATTTCAAAATTACACATTCCACGTGTTGCTTTTTTTTTTTTTTTTTTGCATCTTATATCACACGTCACCCCTTTCTCCTCTCCCCCACCTCCCATTCAATAAGCAATCCAGCGGTTTAGTATACGCTCATTTACATTCCCCACACTGTCACTCACAGGCAGACACACACAGAGAAATTGTTGCTGTATGTGCCAATTTTTCAAGACTCGGAGCATTCAGCGTTCATCACTTGACACCCCGAGTTGCTCAGGTTTCAATGCTCAAACAGAAAAGAAGAAGAAGAAGAAGAAAAAAAAAAAAACTCACTCTGTCTCTGTCTCTTATTCTCCCGCTCACTCTGACAGTAGGTGTTGCATACTAATGTGTGTGTGTCTCAGGGGGGCGAGATGAGGAAGTCCTCTCCCATTACTCAGTGCCCACCAGCTGGGCAGGGGCAAGGGCTACAGCAGCCAGACAGATGGTACTGTCACCCCCTGCTCACACACACGCACACACACACTTACACGCACACACAATGGTGTAACAGTGAGGAGGAAGTCATTAGCTGGGAAAACCGCAAGATTCCTTATTGAACGGGGGGAAGAAGAGGGGTGAGGGAGATATAAAGGGAGAGAGAGGGAGGGGAGAGAGAGAGAGGGAGAGAGAGGGAGAGAGAGGGAGGTTTTATCCTAAACTCAGTTCTGCTGAGGCAATCTGTCATGGTTGAAGTAATTGCCCTCGTCTTGCGTGAATGAAGTGATCTGTCATCGCCCACTGCATTACTGCCTTAAGAATTGCTCTGACACACACACACACACACACTACACACACACACACACAGGCTACACACACTACACGCGCACGGTCACAAAGCCGTGACCCTCCTGAATGCTCCAACTAAGACGCATACAGCTGTGACATCTTGAATAAACCGCCCTCTTAAAATTTTTTCAGTGAAGAAAAAAAATTGGAAAGGACACACAGCATGTCTCTCTCCTCTCCCGTCTCCGTCATTCATAATCGCCCTTTGTCTCGGCGGGGAAAGGACGCGGGTATTTGCTGAGCCTAACGCGAATTATTCTGTTTTATCAGTAAGAGTAGAGTGGGCTTGGGTCTCATTAGGTCAACATCCTCTGGTCTTATATTGTAGATTATTTGGCGTGGTTGTTACACTGTGTTGAGTGAGAAAACAAAGCGGCGAGGGGAGGTATAATTGCACTTTAACTGCCACTATTGGACTAATATTTGTTCAAGTGGTGAAAAGAGACATTAGTCACATTGATTAGGAGTCATTATTGGACTAGCGGGTGGTGAGCTGGGCTGAATGGCTGCGCGTGTTGGATGAACGTTGTATAGTTATTAATGAGGAATGACAGGCAATGTGTGGAACAGTAATACAACTTTAAGAGTAATATGTTTGTCCACATACAAGGGATTTCCCTTGGTGTTTTGGTGCATAACAAACATTAGTTAAAATAGATAGAAGGAAAATATAAATCAAGCACTAGAAGATATAAATGTATGTGCATTTTAAATGAAAAGAGCTGTACAGTATTCAGCAGCAGTGTACAAAAGTTACAAAAGTATGCAGTGTATTTTAAAGGTGCAAGATATTTATCAAAAATATAAATGATGTTATCAAAAGGTGTGGAATTACTGTAACTCGGGGTCATGGGGGGTTAAAAGTAAGTCAGAAGGTGACCCGGGCCTCGCAAGCTGCTGTTGGGGAGAAAATATTTTTAAAGTCTTTGCACAATGATTGTGCTCACAGTTGGTAAAACTCTCAAGTTTGCAGACGACACTGTGTTAGTCTTACAGTCAGAATCAGTGACTTTTGCGTCCCACTCTTCGCTACTTATCAAAGTCAGCTTCCTTAAAGCGCCAAGTGTGTAAGATTTAGTGGCAAGAAAAATAAAATAACTACAGGAAAAATATGAAAGTCCCCATCCATAACTAAGTGTTTGGTTTGTCTCTTCAGTGGGAGAGGACCTCCGGCTTAAAAGGAGCGTGCAGTACTAATGAAAACATAGTAATGCATATTCTGTTCTGCAAATAGAGGCCTCTAAATATTACACAATGGACCTTTAGATTCCTTGGTTATCATTCATCTTCATACAAGCCTGACGTTATGACAAAACAAACTCTCATCAGGGAACATCACATACTGTATGTAAGGTTTTCTTAATCCACACCTCTTAAAAAAAACAACAGAAAAAAAACTGACTCCTCCCATCCAGTGAATCATCTTTTAGTTTACCACATCAGATAAACTGCTTGGAAACTTGAAAACTAGTTGACACTTGAATTATCCTCAGGCGAGATAAGCCATGAACTACTACTAAAGTATAGGGGTCCATATTTTTCCCAAGCTCATGATTTGTATAACATCAGTGTTATTTATTTTTATGGCTTTTTAAGAGACTGGCACCTTGTACAAATCAAAATGAGCCACTTATATCAGATTCCACATATAGGCACGGTCTGTTTTTATCAGATATAATTATTAACAATGAACCGGCACACAGCAGCCTGTGTCATCTTAATAACGTTCATCCCGGACAAACATGCACTGCATGATTCACATGATTTAAGTACCAATATTTAGTGTCAACACAGAAAGCAGTTTGTGTAACGAAGCTAAAAGTACAACACACACTGACAGCAACAACTACTGTATTGTGCCACATGATATGACGGCAGCACACGCCTAATGTGGCATGCAAACAGGTGTCATGGTGGAATAACTGGGATGTGCCAGTTGGTGCTTTTTGGGAGAGGTCGGTCCTGGGAAATAGCAGTGGCTTGTGCTAACACAAGCTGATTGTGCGCTGGCTTATGTACATAAAAAAAACAATGGGTGTGTGTGGTTTGATGAACGCTGGTGTGTATTGCCCTTAAGGGTGTGGAGATTTTGGTGATGTATAGACATGGAGCACATCCAACTTTAACCGGATTTCGCATCATCGGTCATAGTTATGGTGTAATCCAGCATTAGCCTCCCACTTTTAAAAACATCTGCTTTCAAGCAATGCAAAAACAAACGTTTTTAGAAATATGCCCGTGCTTGCTCCCATGACCGAAGTTCATATTTCTCTGTTTGATATGAAGCTGAATCCAGGAGGAAGTTAGCTTAGCATAAAGATTGGAAGCTTGAAGCTACCAAAACGGCACAAACGAATTCTTTACTTGTGCTAAATTTGCACAAAAACCTAAGTGCAAAATGGTGTTACAGGGGCATTATATGCTGGGCAGTTTCTTGACCAGAGCAGTGAATTCCAGGACTGTTTGTTGGTTTTCTTGCTAAATCACAGTGAGGACAAGACGTCATCTTCTTCAGTCTTCAATCTCCTAACTAAGAAAGGAAGATGTGGAACTTTGTTTCAAAGTCTTACGGCGGCTTGCACGCGTAGATGTTGGTGAAGGGAGTAATTTTAAAAACAATCACAATTATATCTTTTAAGATTAAGATATGTTCTGTTTCAAAGGCAACAAAAATAGCATCCTTGGGAAAACACTTATTATTTATTTGCCATGAGAATGATCTAATTCAAAGATCCGGCCTCAGTCAAGATGCATCAGTAGCATTATAATGAATCCCACAATCAAATGCAACAACCAAGTCCTGCAGTGACAGCTCCGCAGTCAATGCCACATTTGCAAAGTTTAAAATGTTTTTTTTTTTTTTGTTTTTCAGACAGGTGTTGATTCAACTTAATGGTAATTCTGAAAGTGTTTTTACTGAATTGCATATATTGCACAGGTGTTCCTGTGTCCACCTCTTGTTCGGTACCTTAAATCGCAGATGCACCCCCACATGCAGACACACTCACAGACTCGCCACCTCCTCCATCACCTCCACACATGCACACTCACACAAACAGACGGTCAAATTGACATACAGTCTGTCATATTTGCGGCTGGTAAACAAGCGCTGAGAGGCTGTTAAAGCCGGCAAGCTGAGTAAACCAGAGACAACAGTGTGCTTAATGAACTGGGCTGCCTCCCAGCACAACATCTCATCATCACTTGGACTTAAACAAACCACTCAGCTGCTAATTGGCCGAGCTGCATGGAGCCGCTGTGAGGAATGTATGCTCCCCACCTCCACTGTTGCTTCTCAAAGGCTTGACAGACAGCAGCAAGACAGACTCTCTGTTATTGAGTCTTTGCACAGATATGTGACAGTCTGGCCTTCTGTTGGGCTTGACTGTGTACATCCATACTCAGTCACTGTATAGTCTCGTGCTTCATTTATGTGTTTTCCGCTGTAATTGATTTTTTTTGTTTTTGTTTTTACTCTTCCTCGCTGTCGCCGTTTAATGTGATTTACTGAAACTGTTGGTGCTCAGACTTTGAGGTGAAAGTTTGCTCCTTTTGTGCTATATTTCCCAAAAAGCATTTGTCAATCAAACGCTGCAGCCAGTGCTGTGACATCTTTCTCCGGTTGACAAAGTCTGAGTTTCTGGAGGTATACTCCTCTTTCCTTCATCTGTTTTATAGCTGTGGTGGCTATCACTGCTGACGCTAACTACCCAGCTCTTCTTCTTCTTCTTCTTCTTCTGTTTATTTCAGACAAACAAATAAAGCCCATCACTTCCTGTGTGCCAGAGGCTTTCGCCCAGGAAAGCCCTACCAGACACCAGGTGTTTAGATTAGCGAATGCAAAGACTCATAAACTGGGTCTAAGCTGATTTATATTATTTGCAAACAAACATTTATTTATATGAAATGTTGCAGATATTTCTTCATCGCCATTTATTTACATTCGTGTCTGCGTTATATCCAATTAAAATATTGCTGCTGTGCCTTCTCACTTTCTTCACATGCATCATGAAGGTTTCATCTTATCGTCTTATCTTACCGTTTTATATGGAGCTTTTGGGAAATCATTTTATGTTTTCAGAATTGCACGACTTCAGGCGTTTCAGGCTACTTGTGCGGCCAACGCTTCACCCCGCGAGTCGAGGTTTTGCTTCTGGGTCAGGCCAACTTTGTTGCAGGGTGGAGATGTTTCGAGCGAGCGTTGGGTTTTAGAGGAGGAAATTGATAGAGCTTAAGAGCAGGAAGCACACCCAAATGGCTCATGGTCAAAGCCTGAGAGTAACAAAAAAAAAAAATCACATCTCTGCAGTTAGTTCAAGTTCATGTATCTGTTTGCTTTACCGTACCTCAGGTTTATTGAGGAAATGTGCAAATATTTGTGACAAAGATATGAATGATATAGATATCGAGAGTGGATTTCAAAAATAATGATTTTTTTTTTATGGAGCTGCTGATAGTTTGCAAGAGCAGAGTGGGTCATTTTCCTGCCAGAAACTGTCTTTTAAAATCAATTAATTTAATCTATACAGAACGATCTACCTATAATAATTGTGTGTGTGTGCAGTCTGACCTCTTTTCAGGTCGTCTTGGTAGAAAGGTTAAGTGCAGGTCCTACCACCTGCAGTCTACTTAGCTTATATTCGTAGTGTAACTATATGTAACTATTGTATACTATACTGTACATGCAATGAGATAAGAGGCATCTATTCTGAGGTTTCTTCCTTTTATCAACCTCAACAAGATCTTTCCCTAATCTGGAACAAGGTTGTGTAAGTAAGAAGGGTTTCATTTTATATGTATTATTATCATTTTATTCCTTTGAGTCAAATTTGTGATTTTAGGTGTAGGAAATCAAATAAACCTGACAGTGCAAAAATAAGTAAACAAATAAAGAGATAAGAACAATCTAAACCAGGATTAAACAACAGGATTTATCACAATCCATTTGCAATTCACTAAAAGCATGATGGTTGATTTTACTTTGGTTTTTACTTTGTGTTGTACCTTGTTGCACAAATAAACTTGAACCTCCAGCTTCACTGTGAGGATGATACGTCTTCTGGAGCACTGCTGGGTGCAGCCACAGAGGCTAATGTTAAGCTAATTAGCGATTAGTGAGTAAATACCTCCAAAGTTGGCTTCCTTTAAGCCAAAATATTTAATTTTCTCTTTCTACACGTGAAGATGTGACATGTTGGCTGGGTTTTAAAGGCACCTTTGAGCCCTTTGGGCTTAGTAATAGAAAAATTATGTAACAAGTGAGTTAACTAATTACTTTTGTGTCAAGTAATTAGTGCAGCAACAAGAGTGATTGATTGCTTTTTCCACCTAACTTATCCAACATTGCTTTTCAGCATTACGTGGATTTTCTCCCTAAAAGATTGATGTCACCAAACCTTGTCACATGGCCGACTGTGGACTGGAGTTTGGTGTCCAGTAGCTACAAATTTTAGAAAACTTCATTTAGCCATTTTTATATAAAAAAAAGTTTTAACACTTGAAGTGCAGACTTGCAACTAGCAAGTACATAGAAACGTAAAGCAGACTTTGGTGCAACATTTTACGTCTTGAAAGCTCATTTACTCCATTATGTGACAGTAAAATCGGGGCAGGGCGAAACAACTTTTACAGCAGGACTTGAATGAGAATGCTAAATGGATTGCACTGACATAGCGCTCTTCTACCTTGACCAACAAAGAGCTTTAGAGTCGGCCTCTCATTCACCCATTTACACACACCCACATACAGGAGGCCGTGCAGGATGGTGGCCTGCCCATCGGGAGCAACTTGGGGATCAGTGGCTTGCTCGAAAACATCCACATGTGACATGACCCGCTCTGTCTCCTGCAGAAAGGCTTCTTTGAGTATGTTTAGCATCCATCATTATGGCACTATCATTGCCATCATATCAATAATATATAGATATATTGGCTGCTATCCCATTGGTATTTCCTGGCCAATATTGACTTTTATCATTCCGTTTAGTCTAATACTGCTGTAACTACATATTCAGACAGTACTTTGATATGACGTTATTTGGTGTGATGGTTTTTGAAACACACAATAAGATGTTGGCAGTATCAGCCAGGAGCTTCAATTTCAGCTGGATAAAAGAGACACAGCCCCTCAGCATCTCCTTCTCACTGGCAGTTAATAGGTGATTAAGCGCTGTTGCAGACAGTGGGCCACGGGGAGCCAATTGATCTGACCTACGACCCCTCACTCTGATGGAGGGGGTGGCTGGAGGTCAGGCCTGTAAGGGATACTCTCTTTATCCTTCCCCAAGAACAGGAGCTCAAAGCTTGGGGAGGCACCCAGCCAGGATCGGAGGGTCTCTGGGGCCCCCACCACCACCACGCATCACATTCATATGGTCAATATGAGGCAAAGAGCAAACACCTCAGTGCACTGAGACCTCATCATGCTTTGACCTGAGCTGAGTATCTTTGATTTTCCCAAGGGTACCAAAAGATTTGATGCCAGATTTTGCTTGAACAGACGAACAGGAAGCAAACACCGATAATAAAAAAAAAACTTAGTTACAATATCTGTCATAGGTGACAAGTTTCGATCGGATCCTAACTCCTCCAGCTTGGAGATCTCTGTCAGTCCTGAAGTGAAGACTGAGCTGATCCTTCTCTCAGTCAAGGACTTGTAGGGGATTTTCAGTGGAGAGGACTGTGTAATGCCACTTCTCTTTGAGGTATCCATTGAAGTCAGCACTATTGCATTAAGCTTACTGGCCTTCCTAAGGGCACCTTTTCATCACAACCCACACACACGCACACACACACACACACATCCCTTCCCTCACACTCCCCCTTTTAAGTTGAGGTATTGTCTTTGACAGCATTATAACGGTATCATTCCACTCCCACTGTGAACAACAAAGACAAGAAACGCCAAATCCTAGAACGCAGCAATGTGTGTGTGTGTGTGTGTGTGTGTGTCTGTGCTCTTTAAAGCAATGCTAATGGGCTCTAAGAAGCATTAAAGTGACCCCTACTGTAACAAAAGAGTTAATAATCCGTTTAGAAAACAATCAGATCCCTTGCCATGAGAAAAGCCCCCCACTAAGTCTTTCTGTAAAGAGGAGGAGGTGGGAATTCACCTTTTTTTTTTTCAGTCAGCAATCTTGTTGAACATCGCTTGTTTTTATCGCTCTCTCTACGGGGAATGACGGAACTGTATTTAACGGCAGCCCTCGGCCGCGGTCGGCGAATTAAAAAGACTCAACGCGGTTGAGTTTTTTTCGCGAGCGGTGGCGACCATTTTAAGACAGGGGAATTCAAAGTGACCCCTGCTGGAGGTCAGAGTTTGTTATCAGCCCTATCCACTGTAAATGAGTCCCATTGGGCTTCTAAAGGAGCTATTAACAAACAAACACTGGCACGCCCGTTAATTGCTAATGATAGCCTCTTTGTCTGGTGTTTCCCCTCTGGGTCAAAATGTTCAAGCGTCAAAACAGGATCCATCTCCAGGTGAGTGGCTGTCGGGTGACACGGCCAATGATATGATAGGCGATACAAGCCATTAAGACTATGAACGACATCTCCCGTGCGGTGATTAAAAAAGTATTAGAGTGATAAAATGAGTACGGGCTCGGTGTGAGAGATCATAAAACTTCGGGCAGCTGAATGTATTACCTCAGGCAGGCAGCCTTATCTGTTATGCGTTAGAGTGATCCATCTATTTTAACATCAGGTCAGAGCTGAATCTATCACTGCTTATCTTTGCTGTCAAGTAGATGAGGACAGGTTTTCTTCTTCTTTATCTCCGCTGCTTGTCCTTCCTTTCCTCCCTCCACTCTCTCCCCGCAAGCTCTGACACCCTGCAAACTGATCACAAGGCCTGTGGAAGACAATTTATTTCGGAGAAAAAGGAGAAATGTGACAATTAAGCAAGATAGTTTTGCTTCTTTGAGAAGCTTATCAGCTCGTATTTAAGTGTCAGTTTCCTGGCTTTGCTTTTTAGGAACATGACACTAAAAATAAGTGAAATTATTTCGCCTCATCACAGTTTCTCACTGTGCGCATGAACATTTCGACTTTACGAGAGTTTATGTGATTAGAGAACGGTGCAATTACTTAAAAATACTAATTAGGCTACTTAACAGCTGAAGTAATTAGTTTCACTGCCAAAGGTCAAAGGTGCCTTTAAACAGCTCCTCCATACCCGCATGTACACACGAATTAAAGACGTCTAGAACTAGAAAGTGACTGCATGAGGCGCTACTTCAAAGTTGCGTCGTCGGAGTGAAGCTGTGGGGCTCACACATCCTCGAGCTCTGTGTATTAAAGCACAATGCAGACTTCCCTGGGGCTAGCGTTAGCAAGAAAGCTAAAAGAGACACAACATGAAACTAAAGCTTTAAAGCACTCCGTTGTTCACTTGTTTACTATCATAGACAGTGTAAAACATGGACACCCACAGGTTTCTGATCAGCCGTTTTGGAGCTTAGAGTACGGTGGCTCTGGCCACCACCATCTTGGCAGTCCGGCCTCTGCGGCCTCCTGGCTAATCTAAAAATGGGCAAAGAGGTGGAGTGTTGTTGGAGCTGAGCGAATTGAATGAAGCCTGCTTGCTCATACAAGCGACTTGTAACGGCAGCCACCTGTTAATTATGCATAACTTTAAGCCCTAATATAAGTTGAACTGGTGAGTTATATAAAAATTCAGTCTCAGTAAAGTTGTCATGAATGGAGAAATTAGTTATAGAGACCAAAGACATTTTTTGTACCAGTCTGGAAATATTTTTATTTCTTCTGTGAAGTTGAACATTTTAACATAGGGGCTTACGGATATTGATTCTTTCTGCAGCCAGCCTCAAGTGATAGCTCGAGAAAGTGCAGTTTCCGGCACTTCTGCGTTGACTTCACGTCAGCCACTTGTTCACTATACACACATTCTGAAGAGCACTATGCAGAGCATAAATTTACTACCGCATACAAAGTGATTTGTTCACAGTTGGAGACAACTTTGAACTTACAGTCACATTTCTTCGATTTTGTTTCAGGCTAACCGCCTCCCCTGAGCCCCTGCACTAAGCTAACATGTTTCCCAGCCGTGTGCCCCGAAGCTGATATCACCACCATAGCTGGTAGTATTGGTGTATTACTGGGATTATTAACTGTCAAGCAACAATTGAATTTCAAATTATAATCTGTTACATTACTCATTAGTGAAAAAGTGATTACATCACTGTAAGGGCTTCCTGAAAAACACTGCAAGAGGGCTATTTTTAGATCATTTTCTTTTAGCACTCTATGACTGTTGAAAATTCAAGGTCTCGCACACGGGAGAGGTGGGATTATCTATGAATACCAAATTAGCCAATTATTTAATCATCGTTGCATTGCTGCTGTCATCCCTCCTTTGTTGAAGTGTTTGCAAACAAAAAAAGAAAAGAAATCAGCTTTATGATGTTTTTAGCCCTCTTCATTTACATCAGTGCAAATTACCCAGGAGGAAATGGCCAGTACAAGTGGATTGTGGGACTTTATTCGAATGTTTCCTGCAGTAAGTTATTCCTTTGTCTGGGCCGAGCTAATAGCAGGGAATGGGATTCAAATAGAGTCAAGCTGCCTCCTGAGATCCCTCAATCCACCGTCGCCATAAAAAGAGGTCTGAGGCCAGTCTAAATATTTGGTAGTCTTAGCAGGTTCATGTTAAAAGACACACACACACACACGCACGCACAGAACACACACACACACACATACACACACACAGTGAATGCACAAGCAGGCCGAGGCTGTGAAGTTGAATGGCATAGCTCAAAGCCTTCCTCCCCCTATCCCTGCCTCTTTCTCTCTCTAAACCGCCAAACCATTCTCCCCCTTTCTCCAGCTCAGAGGAATTCATTAACTGCCTCTCCACAGAGACACTATGGAAATCAGGCAGCTACAAAGGCAGAGAGAGGGGAGAGAGAGAGAGAGAGAGAGAGGGAGAGAAGAGGGAGGGGTGGTAGTGGAGGTGGTGGTGAATGGGGCTATATTATCCTATTAGATGGTGGATATGTCTCGTTTCCCTCCCCTGTCATGAGAAAAACATTAATTTTAAGTGAGAAACGAGACAGAGGGAGGGGAGAGAAAGAGAGAGGGAGGGAGGGAGAGAGAGAGGGAGGGGGAGAGAGAGAGAGAGAGAGAGAAGGGGGGAGAAATGGTGAGGGTCTTTAACATTGCTCTTTTATCGAGCTGAAATGGAGAGTCCCCTGGCTCCATTTACCTTGGCAATGAGGATAGAGTCGCTCTCCATGAATGCCATTTAAAATGCCATGGAGATTAAGCATCCTCTCTCTCTCTCTCTCTCTCTCTCTCTCTCTCTCTCTGTTTCACACACACACACACACACACAGCAGCGGCGGCGGCGGTGCTCGCCATAATATGTGTTTAGGAAAACAGCTTTGAGATTCATGAGTAAAGCCCTTTAGGTGCCAGCGCTGAGGAGGGAAGAGAACGGAGAAAGAGACAGAGAGGACCATCACTTAGGCAGAGTGGGCTTTAAGCACTGTAATTAAATCATTAGATCCTCCCCTCCCTCCATCACCCCTTCCTCTCCTCTCCTCTCCTCTCCTCTCTCTCTCAGCTCAGCCAAGCTCATCAGGGGCTCCAGTGTGAAATGATGAATCTGTATTTATGGGGATGGAGTAATTACACAGCTAACCTCTGAGGGAACCCAGGAGGGCCACAGGGCCACTGAGCAGGGCGCTGGGTGCTCAACCTCATTAGCACTGCCCGAATGTGCATGTGTGTGTGTGTGTGTGTGTGTGTGTGTGTGTGTGTGCGCGTGTGTTCAAAGGAGCAGACTGAAAGAGAGCTGCTGCATTGATTGTTTGTCAATGAGTTAACATCTACATGCATCCACCTCATTTTTACACTCTTCCACATAGAGAAATATTAATTTTCTTGCATCTCGTATCTCAAATTTAGACTTTTTCTTTTTTTTACTCTGCAGCATCAGTGACTTTAGACTTACAGGCCCCAGCAGAGTACAGTAGTCCATTCTTCTCCACAAACATCTGCCATTTTCCACTCCACGGCTCCTGTGTGCACCGTATCTCTGCTATCTCTTATCCTCGTCAATCTCTGTCATTACCTTTAGCCTCCTTTATCTCCTCTCAGAAAATATGCTCCACTGACTTCCGTCGATAATCACGGACATTCCTCTCGGATCTGGCCGACCATATCGATGCCTCCCGGCCCATCTGCTGGCCAGAATGTCCCGGTATACCCTGCGGATCGGCTGTCAAAGCGTGGAGGGGGGAAAAATGACACCTAAAGTATGATGGTTAGATACGGTCAATTTGCAACAGTTGTTTGAATTATTATTATTATTCTTATTCTTATTATTATTATTATTATTATTATATACGGTGCACATTTCCTGGCACATTACATTAATAGTATAACAATATGCGCACAACAATCAGAGTGTTGGTATAAACACAGTGAGGAGGTGCTTTTGTTAAATAAAGTCATACTGACCATAAAAAGGCAGCTATACACTGCACACACACACACACGCACACACACACGCACACACTTCACAGGTTTTCCTCCCTGTGTAGACACAGTGAAGACTGCAGAAATTAGATCACACACACACACCAACACACACACACGACCTAGGCTAACCAATGCACTAATCGCCTGCCCCGGGCATAGGAGGAGCTTGGTGCTTAAGTAGGCTGCCAATCAGTCAGTCAGCTCCACATCCAGAAGCTCCTGCGGCCAGACACACGCATCACTCCGCACTCGAGGTGCCAAACTGCGGCTGTGATACAACTACGGGTCGGTGGAAGTGGAGAAGCTTGACAGTTTCTAAAAGGGGGACTCTGGTGATTTAGACACCCCCTTCATCCTCTTCTTCTTCTTTCTTGGGGATTCCTACTTTCTGTTTTTTTTCCCCTTGCCTCCTCTGGCTTTGACTTTGAGAGAGATTTACTATACGCGTTCTCCGGACATGTCTTTCCCTCAGCTGGGGTACCCCCAGTTCCTCAGTGCCTCCCATGAGGTGTACGGGGGCGAGCGGCCGGCCTCTGCCCGGGAAGGAGGCACCGAGGGCGGCGTGAGCTCGTCCGCTACCGCCGCGGCTGTCGGCTCCATGCTGGGGATGTACGGGAGCCCATGGGCGGCTCACAACTACAGTGCCTTTCTGCCGTACAGCGGAGCTTCAGACCTCGCCCTCATATCCCAGATGGTGAGAGTTGATAGTTGTTCAGGTGCTCGTCGTTTCTCGGGCTGTGCTTTTGTTTATTGCAAACTAACGCGCGACAATCCATCAGTGTGAAGTGATTAGGACTGTTAACACACATCGATCTGTTCCGATTTACAGGCGTTTATAAATTAGAATTGCAGCCAGTTAAACGGCTCGTTGTCACTTAACGTTTAATTGACTTTATGTTTAAATACATGTTTATCATTTCTGTAAGGAGAATCACACATAAGATAAAGTCCTTAAGGTTCAAATTAAACTTTGTAATTATGACTTTACATTTTTTGTATGTGTGGAAAGCTCAATGGAAAACTTTACAGCAGAATCCTTAAAAAGTGTTATTTATTAATTAGAAAAACACAGTTAATAATTGATAATAAACTAATTAATAATTTAATGGAAAATGTTTATAAGCTGAATACAAATGAACTGTATTCCTTCTCAGTTCATTAAACAGAAACTAAATTTTAAAAATATTTAAACCAATTTGAAATTGAAATAATTGTGAAGCTGCTATTTCCTACATTTAAATGACGTATTTCCTGATTCACGACGTGTATAATTCCTGATTTAGTGATAAATCGCTTAGTTGGTGCCAGACTGATAAGATATTGTAACTTTTTAAAACTTTTTAGCTGCATAAAAAAACAATTCAAATGTTTATTTTTACGCATTATCTGAGCTCGAAGAGGAAACCATCAACAAGTTGTCACCCCTCTCTCTCTCTCTCCCTCTCTCTCTTCAATAATATTTTAGGGCTCCCAGTATGAGCTAAAGGACAGCCCGGGGTCACACACAGCCTCTCTACCTGTCCACGCCGCCCAAGGCTTCTATCCGTACGGCCAGTACCCATACGGGGATCCATCGAGGGCCAAGACGGCCACTCGGGAGACCACAAGCACCCTGAAGGCCTGGCTACAGGAACACCAGAAGAACCCCTACCCCACGAAAGGAGAGAAGATAATGCTCGCTATCATCACCCGGATGACACTCACACAGGTGGGTTGCGTGTAACGTTTCCGCGTCGGCCCGTGTACCGAGAGTGTGCGCGCACGCAGAAGGTTTTGCTTGTTTTTCAAGTTATGGAAGATTGATCACTTCCTCTGAGAGCAACAGTTCATTAAACGACTCGTTACGCGATAATCCAGTTGCCACTCGTGTGACTGATGAGTGTCACACTTCCACCCCAAGAGAGAGAGAAAAGTCTCCGGATATTTCTGATTTCAAAGCTCGTTTAATGATAACGAGGAATTATGGAGAAGCATGGCTGCAGAATAATGAAGGCTCTTTTTTGCATTTTAATCTCCAGTTTGCAGCCACGCATTGTCAAACGAGCACTGATTTTACTCACTTCATAAAAACTTCCTCTCATTTTTCCCCCCCAGGTGTCGACGTGGTTCGCGAACGCACGCAGACGCCTGAAGAAGGAGAACAAGGTAACGTGGGGCCGCAGCGCCGAGGACCGGGACGGCCGCATCTTCAGCAGTGACAACGAGGACGATCACGGCAAGAACGGCAGCGACGACGAAGACGAAGAGGAGGAAATTGATTTGGAAACTGTCGATATCGAGAGACCCGAGGAGCAGCGAGCAGGGGAGCAGGGCTCCGCGAAGGGAGAAGGAGAGGCAGAGCTGGCCGCCAGAGAGCAGGCCTCGGAGCCGAAGAGCTCGGACAGCAGCAGGACGCTTTCTGTAGAGGGCCTGAGAGGAGTGGAGGCGGCTCTTTCTCTCAATAGATCGCCTGTTGTCAAACTCGCAGTGGATCATTCTCCGAGCAGACAGGAGTGCCAGAGACCGCAGCAGAGCAAACCCAAAATCTGGTCTCTGGCTGAGACCGCCACGGCCCCGGACAGTTCACACAAACCTTCCCCCGCGGCCCATGCGCACCACCCGACTTTGGCCTCCGCCGGCCACCCGGCCTTACTCCCGGGTCATGGGATATATACGTGCCAGATTGGCAAGCTGCACAACTGGGCCAACGCGGCTTTTCTGAACGCCAACTCTCTTTTGAACATGAGGTCGCTCCTCGGAGGAGCGCCGGCCGGACACCTGCCTCTCCACGGCGCGGTGCCGGTTGCGCGTCATGACGCACGACAGGCGGCTGCAGGTCCCGGAACCTCGGGCACGGAAGATGACAGTGATGTAGAATCATCGGGAAGCTTCAGTCCAAAAAGAGATGGTATGGGCTGCATTTGATTGTTTGAGCCTGGGCAATTAATTTGTTAAGTGAAGAGGCCTCAGGACGAGTCTTTTGACGCACATTCCAACGAGAGCTGATGCAACAAATAAATTATCTACAGGGCAATTGAAGCACAATTTAAAAGTGATATTTTAAAGTTAATTATAATCAATACATTGTTATTTATTTGGTTTTATTTTCCCTTTATTTACAGACGAAGAGAGCGACCACAGGCCTGACTCCCTGAAGTCACCATTCCAGCTGATCACTGACAGGTAACCTCATGAATTCGAAATCAATTTGGCAAAATGACATTATCAACCTCAATTTCTCTCCACATGTCTTCTGCTAAATGAACCTTAAAGCAGAGGTAAACACTGTTACACCTGACTGGGCGGAAGGCAGAACTCGGCACATAAATCATGTGATTGAGTCCCCACTTTAACGCCTCGTCAGGCAGCAGTCTAATATATCCTGCGGGGGCCTCCCCCCCTTCAACAACGCTGAGTTATCGCCACCTGTGTCATTTAAATAATCTGCCGCCATTTATTCACGCCCCCTCAGTGAATGCAGCTAATGTATGTCAAAGAAAACGCTGATAGCAACATCAGGGATGTAGTGGAGGGTGAAAAGACATAAAACAATTTACCTATAGTGTTTCTGAATTTGCATAAATGGAGTTGAACATTGCCATAGATGATCTTTAAAATAAGAAACTTGCAGTATTGAAACTGGGGAATAATTTAAAGATGTGTGTAAATGAATATATTGTTTTCTTTGGCAGAATATCTGTGTCCTGAAGTTTGTATTATAAACACAGAGTATACATTATTTTCTCCCCTAATATTTGAGGATTTCGCTGTTGCACTTCTTTCACCTCTGACCTGAGTTTTCTTTGTGTTCCCCTTCCTCGTTTCAGACCTCACCATGGGACAGCACCACAGCGGGTTCTGACGACAACATCATGAGAAGACAAAGAAAGAAAAAGAAAGAAAGAAAGAAAGAAAGAAAAGGAAAAAAAAAGAAAGGAATAATTTTATTTAACAGAGAACAGTTTTAATGAAGGATATTTTTTGACGGGGTTACCCGTCATAGTATTACTGTTTAGCTTCTACTTCTACAAAAAGAGATGGTTGTTTTTTGTTTTGTTTTTTTTGTCACAGATTTGCTCGTATCTCTCTTTTATGTCCTCTGTTTTTTCTTCGCCTCTTCTGTTGTGAATGGAAACCTTGAAAATTGTAAATACAGGATATGAATTTGTCTTTAAAGAATATATTTTTGGGGAACTAAATAAATGTCATTATAGTCATTTATTATTGGAGATTTTTTTTCCCTTTTTTTATCTGGGTTGTTTAAATTTTTATACGGTTAATACACAGATTATTATTTTATCTGACAAATATCAGTTTTAATGTGAAAATTATAATTAATTCCAACATAGAAATTCACATTTCTTCTTCCTCTCTCTAAGAAGATGGGTAATTTAAGTAAAAACAATGCATTTATAATGTACACATTATGTGTGTGTGTGTGTGTGTGTGTGTGTGTGTGTGTAGATTATTATTGATTTCCACTTGTTTAATGATGATCACAGTGCACTCGCCGTTTAATTGACCTCTCGTCACTGTGTCGAGTTTGGTTCACACTCTTCATGCCAGCTGAACCGTGCGGCGTCAGCCCTTTTTTTTTTCTTCTTTTTTTTAGCAAGAAAAGTCTCGCCCTTATTGAAATCTGCACTCTCGCCAAAACTCTCAGAGACTTATGCCAGCGCCTTGGAAGCCACTGCAAACTCTGCGGAAATTGAAATTGAAGATTTCCAGGACCTTATGAACCTGCGCCTGTGCTTTCAGCCCAGGCCTCCTTGCTTTAATGTCAGATTATACCCCCTCAGTGCCACCACTGCCGCCTCTGAAATATGGATCAGACGGCAGGAAAGGCCAGCAGCCAGTATGGGGGTGGCAGCTCAGGGGGAGGTGGATGGGAGGGGAGATGGTTGGGGGGGGGGGTCTATATATGTGTGTGTGTGTGTGTGTATGTGTGTGTCACTCAGAGCCATCCTTGACGTTCACAGGCCCAAAGACAGGGGACAGAGAGAGCGAGAGGATGGTGGGGGGTCTTAGGGCTGTTAATAGCGACTGTTTCTCAAAGCTGGGCTCCTATATACATGCTTGGATTAGCAGCAGGTCATGCATGCCATATGATTTGGGTCCTCTGGCCTCTCAAGGGGCCTGGGCACCCTCGGGTTCATGCACAGACACAAATTTGATTTAATTGCAACTTTAAACTTGATGTGCAGACCATGTTAGAAATGATTTAGAAGCTGTTTTAGGTTCACATTTAATTTTTGATAGGCTGACGCTGATAGTCAAGTGACTGTCAACGTCTCTTCACTTTCAAGTACGGCTAAGGTCTATTTGGATTGGATTCCTCAGCTGGTTAGAATTAGCTTAAAATAGGGTCAGGTTAAGGTTACAGGGTCTACAAAGTTGCGAAGTACTATGTGGCAATGTGTTAACTAGCTACTTTCTGTCATTTAATAGCTTGATAGCAACAGTTGAGAACTAAAATGAAAGGCTAATCTTGTGTTTGCTTTATTAGAATTTGCCTAAACAGTGTGATAAAATGGAATGTGTGACCGTGCAGCAAAGCAATCGGTCGAATGGTGATTTGAGCAGGTACAGGATACACACTGACACAATCAGAGCGACCGGGTTCACGGACCTGGAGATTAACTCAATGCTGCCACCTCACTCTCAGAGAAAGTAAAGCAGACTTTTAGGTACTTCATAGAGTACAATCTACCGGCTGAGGTAGAATATGTGGAACTGTTCTGCACGTCTGCGTGTGGTGGCTGCCTAGTGAAAACCCTGCATCTCTAAATTTAGATGAGAAAGACAGAACAGATAAGGGACATAAAAACTTTGTGGATTATTTGAAATGCAAAACGCTGAATACGGGCCTGCGTTCTCATTAATATATTGGCAATTTGGGAGATTTCACGATGCAGATTCGAAATATTCAGCCATCCAGTTTAACTTCAGCACGGCGTTTCCACGGCAGCCATTTTGAGATGAAATAGTAGGGTCAGCGCAGGTGTTACCGGTGATACTAATTAAGGTTCAGTTCCATTTATTCCAGCAGAGACTTCTCCAGTGAGCGAACGTCACATCACCACAGCAGCCTGTTCGACCTGAATGGAACGGGCCCTTAATTAGTACAACTGGTAGCACCTGTGTTTACCTACTGCCTCATGTCAAAATGGCTGCTGTGAGGGAAAAAAAAAGTCTATTAGTGTAAATCTGAATTTACAATGACAGAAAACTTTACGGAGGACTAAATAAATAAAAATACACCAAGGCCTAGAATGAACAAAGATCTAGTATGTGTGAAAAATTATGATTTTTAAAAAAATCTTTTGTCTTTTAACTCTAAACCTAGAAAAAGAGCTACAATAGAATAGAATCAATATTTGGCCGTGACTTTTATTGAATAATCAGTTTTAAAAAAAACATCACTTTGGTCCCGTAAAGCTGTAAAGTGATCTGTGACTTAAATACACAGATCGCAGGTTGCAGATTTGAATTAATGTGAGATATATAACTGTCATATTTTTTCTGGAAATAGAATTTATAATTATATATGATTTTTTTTGCTAAGCTAAGCCAACCTGCCACTTGCTGTTGCTTCATATTTACATCACAAACAAAGAAGCTGCTGTTAATCTCCTCACCCGGCTCTCAGCAAGAATACAAAGAAGCGCACTTCGTAAAACGCTGAACTATTATTTTAATCCTGACACCTGTGAATGAGGTGTGGGGAGATAATAGAGTCGTGACTTTGCTGGTGTTTTCAGGTGCCGCAGATAGTCTCCTCGCTCGAAAAACGGGTCTGTATTTCTTAATTCGTAAATCCACCCAGCCACCCGTCGCTTCGCAGACAAGTCAGAAAACAACAGATAGAAAGAGCAAACTGGAGTCTAAAGAGAGCAAAAAGAGAGAGGGAGGGAGGCAGAGAGATGATGCAGTGAGAGCTGTCATTGATGTGAGAACAGCATGGAAGGAAGCCAGACACTTGAGGCCATTTTCACTTCCTCTGCCAACTCTGACAGACTGCCATCAGCACCGCTGAGGAGGATATCAGCCACTCTTTTCTCATATACACACACACACTTCACTTTTTCTACACTTCGTCCCAGCCAGATCACGCTACTGTTCTTCCAAGTACCCAAACAATATGTTATTCTTTCAAAGTTGGATATCAACGAGCTTAGCATGATGGGGCTGAAAATGACATCAAATGGCTGTTTAATCAGTTACACAGCGTGCCCAAAACATGTTTTGTTATGAAAGGAGTGGAAAAAGCTGAGCAGATCCAAAATATGATTAGTGCCTTTCTGGCGGGAGCTGCCGGAAACTTCTTCAGAGTTTCAAGTTTATGCTTCATGTTGGTTGTTTGTCACCCAAGCCGCCCCAAAACTTTTCAAAACTAGAACTGGTACACACTGTAAAAAGCCGCAAGAGAGGAAAACAACCGTTCGCTAATACTCCTGAATGGCGCGCTCTCTCTGCGGAGTTTTTAGAGTCCTATCAGCCCCTCAAACTCTCAGTGTGAATGGAGTCTTCATTGGTGCTTTGGTATTCTCATATAGGCCCTTTGGTGAGTTCTAATCCCCATTAAAGAGGTAGATTATGGAAGGGATTTGTCTTTGATTTGCCTGTCCCACTGCTCTTTTCTGTCAGCACCTCGCTCTCTCTATATATCCTTCCCTCGTTCCTTCTTCTCTGCCTCTCTGTCTGTCTTGATGGGATGGTCGGGGATTGAACAATGATTGCCTCCATGTGTCATCCCCCTCACACTCCCACCCTTCAGCCATCCTCCTGTGATTATGGCCACATGTATGAGGGCCCCTGATCGCCTGAATAGATTTGTTAATAGCCCCCAGTGGATGAGAGGGGCCCGGGCCCCGTAGCCTGGCCCTCGTGTGCAGATCTATCCCCTTTCGAGGTACTCTGCATGGGGGTGAGCTCCCAGCCCTCCCTTACTCTTCTCCGCTCCTCCGCCACACAGAGATAATCAGGCTTATGTAAAGACGACGTGCTCTTTTGACAGTCATCAGCTCATCAGTGATCCAATCAAGCCCAAATCCGCCATTGTTCACTGCTGAAAGTGTCTCAAATCCGCTTGTGCAGGAGAGAGGGGCTTCGCTCTTTATCCTGCCAATCACTCCTGACATTCCTGCCCCTGTTGCCATGGCCTGGGGTCAGAGGTTGAGAAAACAGAGAGCATGAGCTGACTTGGGGAGAATGACAGGCCGCTAAAGGAGGGACTCTCCGCGCAACGGCCCTATTGGTCAGCCAACGCAGGGGGTAAATGTAGACAAGTTAGGACTCTATAGCCCCGCTGAGAGGGCCAGCCGGACAGAAAGGGACATGGGTAAGAAGGGGGGTACGATGAGGCAGAGAAAGGGCCAAAGGAAGAGAAAGAGGGCAAGAGAGGTGTGTGTGTGGAGAAAGGAGGAAAAAGAGGGTTAGGGAGGGACAGTGTTTGATCACCAAATAGGCTTTAGAGAGCTTGACCCCGAGGGGATCCAAGAAGAAAAGGCCTGACACACAGTTAAAGGCTGTGGGGTGAAGAAATAATGAACATGTGAGTTCATATTTCTTGAATCTTTAATGCGTTTTACGCACCTAAAACGTAGAATTTAAGCATTTCCTGCCCCCGTATCAAAACAATCAACTATAATTAGCTTTGCCAACAAAGCTGCCAACAAAATGTTTGATGCGTCTGTGTGTGTGTGGTGCGTGTGTGTGCACATTGCTGGCTGCTGGGCTGTAATTTGAAATGGAAATGTACCTCCCAACGCAATGAAGCTAATACATGTCATTGCAGGATAAGCGGGGCACTGGGTTAAATCTGTTGTAATGTTGTCAAAAGAATAATTTTCTGTACCCAATGTATACGTAAGTGAGCAAATGTTTAGCCTAGACAAGATATCATAGGGAATTTACGCCATTCACTGTTCCTCCATAGGGATTAGCAGAATTAAGCGTTTACACAAAAGCGAAGTATCAAAACTCATGGGTAATTCAACAAGCTCGGCTATCCCGAGTTTACCGAGCGCCGCTTCTTAGCCGGCGTTTATTGTCAACGCTGCAGCTGCGAGCGTCGTACAGACAAATAGCAAACATGGTCAATGCCTTTTAGAGGAGACAAATTTAATATACAGGGAAAATACAAACAACAAATACTATGAAAGGGTGGGAGTGATAAGTCTTTTCTCTTGTTGTCCGCCCATTCACGACAATAATCTGCGGGAAGAAGCAGATTAGGGCAGAGGGAGGGTTCGTGGCTGAGCGTTCGCATCGCTGGCTCTTTTCAGCCATTTTGAAACAATGTTTATCCACCGGTTTGTTATAGTAGAGCAACTTAGCTTAGTGTACTGCTGTGAGAGTCCTGAGGGGAGCTGAGGACTCGCTGCGTCTTTGTTCAGCATCCATTGAGACACGTCGGTGTATTGGAGCGGGGCGGAGAGGCTGCACCAAATGAATTCATACGTGGCGATTCTTGTCGTTTGCGCCTCGGTTTGTGAAATGTCTGGGAAATGTTGCGGGGAGTACGCTCATCAAAGTCACGTTGTGGGTTTGTAGACTTCTTGTTTGCATGTGAGGAAGAAAATTAGCCCTTGATATGACTTTTTTTTTTTTAACCTTGGTGGATGCAAAACAAATCTCTGTCTCTATCAATACTTTGTGTGTTATTAAGCCATAACTGCTCTGTGTTCCTAACAACAAATACAGAAAAAAATATAGAAATCAGAGTGTCTCAAGAATTTTCAAATGAGCGTTAGTAGCTTTAAAGAAGAGAAGCAGAACACTGCTTTACAGTCATAAAAAAAGACTCTTGGTTGGTTCTATAAAGTTTGAAACAGGTTCAAACCTCCTGACTCCAGACTGAAATATCTAAACAATAGATTTATGGTCCTCAGATGATACACCGTTCAAGACTAACTTATACAGCTAAATCTTTCAACATTTACAAGATGGACTAACGTTCGTGGTTCCTGAAATTACTTTTAACTTCATCGCCACCATGAGGTTGGTATTTGTGGTTTCGAAGTGAAATGTCTCAAGAACTACTGAATGTCCGTAAAATCTGGCACACGCTTGTTAACCTGAGTATGAATTGCGAGCGTGTAATTGTAATAGTAAGCAGTAAGCAGTGCGTCATAAAAAATTCTAACTTGTGCTGTTTCTGACCAAATGGCTGCTGAATGAATGTTATTTCAAACCCTGACCCGAACATCAACTGTTAAATTAAGTCCGTAAAATAAGACGGTAAGCGTCAGCATGTCGGCTGTTAACGTGTTAGCTGATGCTAGCATGGCTGCAGACTGTAAACAAATCTGCTAGAACGGGAAAATTATAATTTTTTATAATTATATTTAAATGCAATTAAAATACAAATCCACTACTTTTCAAATGTAGTAAGTGTTGAACAAAGCAGAACACTGCACTACAATTACTTAAATAAAGTTGACTAATGGGAGAAAAGTATCGAAATAAATCAATTTGTATTAGAAAGTGTTTGAAATGATCTCATCATCATCAGACAGTTTTTGGAATGAGGAATATTAAGAGCGTACAGTAACCCAGCGTGCAAAAGAAAATAACAAAAAAAAAAACCTCTGCTGTCTTTCACTCTGTAGATAATGATAGATGACTCACGGGTCACATATCTTCACAGTGTAATTACACATGAGATGCATGCATGTGCGTGCACACACACACTATCATTGCACACACACACACGCACGCACACACGGCTGCAAAGTAATGTGAGTCCTCATTCATCTGCCCAAGTCGTTTAGGGTAATAGAGCTTAATGGAGTATATTAACCCTGTCCAGCTTGCGTCCTCGCTCAGATGTGTGTGTGTGTGTGTGTGTGTGTGTGTGTGTGTGTTCATGCACATGCACAGGGAAAGGGGAAACCTGCCAACTGTTTATCTGCAAGGGACACACACAGAGGCACACACGCACACACACACACACTCTGCGGGAGCAGAGATCTGGTTTCCCACTGTCACAGATGCTTACCCGCCTCTCCATTAGTGATGTGATTGGAGTGGACACAGAAAACCAGCAGCCTCGTTCCCACAGGGGCAATCTGAGGAAATTATTGCCCCACTCCTCTCCGGGGAATGTCAGAGCTGCAGAAAGAAGCACTTAATCGACTGCTATCACATGCAACTCTCTGTCAACCGCATAGCATGAGTTTTTCGAGCATTTGGTGTGGATTAATACTTTGTGAAAGAGCGTGTGATGATATGTGATCAGGCATGGCAGAGAGTAAGAGGCTCTCTGGATGTGGAATCAGGAGATCAGACGCAGGGAAAGTGGCAGGCAGATGATCACTGGAGAATGAAGATTGATACAATAGTCAAGGTCTGTTTTTATACCATTATCCGTACGAGACGGGGAGGAAATCATTTTGTAACCTACGAAGAACATTGTGGTATTAAATCCAGGTTGTCTGTTCTTATGCAAATGCTGCACGAATGTGACAATAAAGATTAAGATGTAACAAAAACACTGAAACAAGGGGTAGGACGTGGGCTGAGCGCTGCTGGCGGGCAAAAATCCTGGGAGGTCCAAGCCTGCGATGTAACACGAAATCTGCAACCACACCCGAGTCTATCCGTGCGGACAAGCAGACCTGCTGTAGTGTCTTTGGTCAGTCACAAAACTGTGAGTGACCTTTCCACCCTGGTCAATAACAACTGCAAGTTGAGATCACTGGCTACCCCCAGGCTAACGCCACACACACGCACACAAACATATCATTACCAGCACAATAAGGTTGTAGTTCCCTGAACCACCAGAGGATGGCACCTGAGGTCTGAGCAGTGGTAAAGCAGTAGTCGAGTAAAAACACCAGGGGGGAAATGAAGCTCAGATTTCCCCTTTATGGTGTTTCCCAATCCAAACATCTAAAGTGGACACTGAGGTTAAATGTTGTCCCCAGTTTTTCAGGAGTTTCTAGAAATATTCACTTCTCTTTAGCTTAGTGGAGTTATTTGATGAAGAAATCCAAATTATGACTTGTTATAGTTGGTCCCCTAACACCTTTCTCACAGCTCAAAGACATACTTAACATAGTTTTATCACCTTCATGACCTAATTTATAAATATATCTCATAAATACGTTTTTGAACTGACTGATATATTTCAGCGGTAAAGTAAAAGCAGCAATAGCACAGTGTAGAAAAGCTTAAATTATATTTGACTACATGCGCAAAAGTAAAAGTTAATTTACTTTATATGCTGCTGGGCAGCTTGCCCACAGACACAAATAAACGCTTATCTCATATACCATAATCCATTTCTTAAAATTGGCTCTGCTAAACAACCAATTAAAGTTATCAAATAAATGTAGCAGAGTACAAAAGTACAATATTTCCTAAAAGTAGTACAGCCTCAGAATTGTACTTATTTCAGCTCCTGTGCTACCGCTGGTTTCAGATAAGACACATTACTCCAGCTGAAAAACTGGAAATGGAAATACATGTGACCTATATCTGTGATCGATTTCCCTCGTGAGTCCAAAATAAGGATATTTCTGTTGGAATACACTGCTCAGCACTGGTGGGCATAGTGGATATTTACCTCAGGAGTTGGTGAAGACCAAAAACAGAGCTAAAAGAGAGCGAATGTTGGATTGTTCCTCTTTAACTGCTGCATGTGTAAATAAGCGAACCTTTGTCAACACGCATGCTATAACTTAAAGGGCGGTGTCAATGTTGTGTTAAGAACTTGTTTCCGTTGCCTCCAAATGCACTAATCACAGGTTTAAAGGTGCAGCGTTTAAGATTTAGGGGATCTATTTACTCAGAATATGTCAGAAATGTAATAAAATAAGCATAATTGTGTTTTCTTTTCATCTGAAAATAAGAATCATTATGTTTTTGTTAGAATGAGCTGAATGGAAAAACGAAATACTGACTCTAGACAGGGCTTTTTCACATTTTTTTGCACATTTCAGAGGGGGGCAAAAAAAAGGATGAATTAAAGGAAAATAAAAATAGCAGATATCATAAAGAAACCGCAACAACAACTGGTCAGAATTCAGGTAAAATCGTGTCATAGTAGTCAAGATTTGACATAAACGAAAATAATCAAGGCAGACCAAAAGAGATGAAGTGCAAATAAACAGACAGAGGATCAGTAAGAGAGTTAATATAGGTTAAAGTGTTTGTTAAAGGCTCTATTGGTCCCTGTGGACTGAGGCTTGAAGAGCTGAATAATGTATGTCCGCTCCCGGAGTAATGAAGTGGAAATGATAGGGAGGAATACGGCTGGCCTCTCAGGGCTCAACGCAAACTGTACACACTCTTAAGAGCTGCCTGTAGACTAAACCTGTCTCCCTCTCTGCCTCTGTCTACGTCCACTCCTTTCTCACACACACACACACACGCACACATACTTCACAGCGACTAAGAGGGTTAGCTTGTCTCTGTTCCCGTATCTTACATCATTGATGAGGAGGACCAGGGCATTTATAGTATCCCACTCAGGGTTCAGTAGCTCCAGATCTTCCACGAGGCTCTTATTAGACACGAGCAGAGGAGCAGCAGATAGCATGGCCGCTGTTTGGTGGTCAGACAGGTACTCGGTGTTGGCAGCCTTGTTTGTGGATCAGATCTAGCCTGGTTTGTGCTTGTACTCGGTCGGTGTTATTGTGCTTAACAAGAAGCAGCTGCTGTAGGCCTTGTCTTGTGGTGAAAAGAAAGGGCTATTTTCTTTCCTCATGATCCATTTATTGCTCGTCCTCCTCTGTCCTGTTCTTTCTCTCTGAATATCTCTCTTTTTTCTCCCAGAGCTGAAGCTTAAAAAAAAAAAAGGTGGTTACCTTGTGTTACCCCTGTGTTCATTTGTCTGACGGCAGAACACTGCGAGCAGAGAAAGTCTTGCACGGACTTTCTCATTTTGTTTCACTTCACTTCAGAACACATTAAGATAACTATAACTATAACTGCAGATACTATCTGGACATCTTTTTTTAATCTTTTGCTGTTAAGTAACTCTAAAGCTCACTAATCCACGTGTTCTCGCAGCCAACACAAAGCTGTGAGAACAAGTAAATTCCAAATCTAAAGGGTTAAAATTATAGTTTGTCCACACAGCCTGGTTACACTGTCCACTTGCCCAGCTCTGGTTCTGGCACAACACCATCTCCACTCCTTGTGTGCAAACGCCCGAGACTCTGTCCTAAAAACGTCCCGAGGACATCAGAGGGGAACCAGAACACACTTTTTTCTCCCTCAAGTATGATCCAGTTTCACTAAAATAAATTAAACAGTAGTGTGTTATTACAACATTACATACTTCTCGTAGGTGATCGTACCCAAAGTCCAAAAACAGATTTATAGGCTGCAGAGTGGGAATGACGGAGAATGACGTAGCATCATAATGGTTTAAAACTGTTATTTTATAGTAGAATAGTCACACAATAGGATTTTAAAGGATGTGACTATATGGCAGTGAGCTAACCATGGGAAATATGAGGTTTTGCTGTTCCTCAGTGGACATTACGTCAGCATATCCTCTCATGAAACTGTTAATAATATTTTTAAATTTTGATTTTTGTAGGGATTAAACAGCTTTAGTGAGTTTGGTAGGTGGATTATATTATCTTTGGACAAAGTTATGCTAGCTTTATGCTAAGCTAAGTGACCCAGGTGCTAGCTGTAGCTCCAGTGAAGGTGTCAATATATTCCTCCATTTTTTTTTGACCGTTCATGGAACCATTTCCTGCCCACTCTAAGACCCAAAAGAGGCTCAAGAAACAATGAAGTCATGTTTCCACTCCGGTTGTTAGAAAGACTCGCTTGAATTTTAGCCCCTCAGCAGCACCTGCTTATATATTCTTTCTAGGCGAAATAGCTAAAACCAAGATGATGGCTCAAAAAGCATCTGCATGTTAAACAATGATTAAAATTGCATAGAATCCAGGCTTTAAGGTAGAAATATTAAAATGCTGCGTACCGTGATTGAAAGAACTTGTGATTGGAGTTGTTTGGCTCTCTTTTCCAAACACTTTCTGCACTGCCTAACCCTCCTCCTCCTTTCATATTAACATGCTTCTATCATTAACCCCCACGCCCCACCTCCTGCATAATAGCTAGCGCTGGATGCAGGCAGGAGAGAATGTGTTTCCTTTCTTTTTTTTTTGAGGAGCATCTTGAATGAATGATTGATGCTAAGGGAGCAAGATCAGAAAGATATAATCACGGTCTAACGAACTCAAAGCCTTAAGAAATATATACTGGAGGAATGCCATAAATTTATAAACACATCATATATTAATATATAAGTAGCCCACTGAATATTCAAAAAGAGGGAAATAACAATCTATCCACCTTCATGTGCTATACATGCTTTATATTCTTTCCTTTTGCCCTGGAAGACGGTAACAAAGCTTGGAAGTCAAACCCTGCCTCTCCGGTCTGCTCGTTCATCTACACCTCACAAGTTATTTTCCACATAAACTATATGAAACGAAGATTAAACAGTCATGTTCATTGTCAGTGGCTAAACAAATTGCCATTCTCCGTGAGTGACATGTGTTTTGCGTGGGGAGATAACTTCATTTCCAAGCTTTGAGCACAGATGAGGGAGAGACAGTTAGTCCGTGTTCAGTATATGAGCACCTTTCACGGGACAAATGGAATGTCAATCAAGCGCTGGTACACAGATGCTTTCTCCCCGGTGGGGCCCGAGATGCTTTCTGGTGATGCAGCTCTGTTGTTCTAGTCCTACTCTGGGTGCACTGGGAATATTTTGTCCTTTTACCCCTCCACATCCCCTCGCTCCATTTCAGATCCCCTGACTATTAACGATTTCTTCTGCTCCCCAAGTTTGCCTCTTAGGCTTTCCCTCCTTTCCACGTCCTTTCTTCATGTTGGATTTTCTTAAGTTTCTTACCTGACTCTCCTTCTATCGCTTATTTCTTCTCTCCATAACCATTTTCATTCAGCTCTGATGATGGACAGTATAAACATGATTATGGTGATGGGCGGGGATGTTTCTTAGGCTTAATTTTATATATTAAAAAATATAATGTCCCCTCCCCTTGACCTAGAAAAAAACAGAATATGCTCATCCCAAATCAAAATAGTAAATGTATGGAAAACATAACAAAGAGCTGTTAATCAAATGAAAAGTTGGGAGCGCTGTGGCTGCAGATGGACGTTATGTTATATTGCACTGCACCCTCCACTCGATCTGAAACTCTGTCCTCTAGAAATTACTTTTATATACATCAAACTTGCTGCAGTAAATGCATTTTTTTGTGTAATGCCAGCCGGATTGTGTTTGCTATCTCTTTCCCTGACATGAACTAAACATACAGTAGTTTGTTAGTAGTCCTATTCTTAAAAGACCATGTGTAGAATTTAATGCCATTTAGCAGTGTAGTTTATGATTGCAATCACCTCGCCTCACTTTCCAAAGTCCGAGCATGTACAAGAAGCTATGCCTTACAACACAAAACCTCCTATCTAGAGTCGGTGTTTAGTTTGTTCGTTCAGGGCTACTGCCGAAACACGGTAGTTCAACATGGAAGAGGACAGCTATTACGATTATCTCTGTAGTGTAATTGGGAAACTATTTAGTCCTATATGAACATCATTTCTTCAGCACGAAGTGACAGACAATAAACCTCAAATGAGTGTAATGAATCTGGGATGAGAGCAAAATGACACTAACCTCTTCCTTCTCTAACCTGCCCGTAATTTCCACACAGTCCCTAATTCCTTTCCTCTCTGACTCCTTTCACTCTACCCCTAAAATTCTTTACCTTTTTGCCATTTTTGCACAAATGTATCCAATTATTTTGAACACCACAAACTCCTCTAACATTTCCCCCAATCCCTTATACAAAGTGCCACAGTCTCCATCCTCCCCTCCTCACAAAAAGCTGAATGAAGATCTAAAAAGTGGATTGAGGAGAAATTAGAGAAATGTTTCCACTTCAGCAGGACGGCTTAAGACTTTGTTATTAAAAACATGACAAGCCATTCAGTTGGTAAAGGTGCTTACTCAAGGGAATGCACAGAGTGTTTATTCTTTGATTAATTTGCTTGGAGGAGACCTGAAATTTCCCCACTCATGAATATGTGGATGACAGGGAGATTTCTCCGTGGTGACAAGTTATCTAAACTACAGGGCAAAACGATTATGCTAATATCAGGTTGTAGTCATCAATCATCTTGTGTCAATGTGGTGTCAAGGCATCACGTTCCTGATCCCCCCTCTGGCCATAGCGCTGTGTGAGTATGTGTGTCTGTAGGGGTGTGTGTGTGTGTATGTAGCTGAAGCTGAATATGTGTTTGTTTGGAAAGGAGAATTGATCACATTCTCATTACGCCTGGGGACTGTTGGGGGGGGCTTGCACTTGCGCTTGCGTGGAGCTGTTCTCCTGGATAAGAGCTGATAGAAAACTGGGAGGGAATTAATTAGGTGAGTTTCTCCATCTTGATATGAACACCGGGATACACACACACGCACACACACAGTCCGGGGTGACGTCAGACAGACGCGCCTTAAAACCAAAGAGCGCATCAGAGGGAAATGCATGGTTTGATCACACACACACACACTTACACACACACACGCGCGCTTTGGATTGTAAGATAGCAGGGACACCGTAGAAGCTGCGGCAGCTAGGTGAATGAGGCGGAACTGCAAGGGAAGCAAAGAAGTTACTTTTAAAGGCTGTTTTCGTGGCGCGTAAAATGAAAGCGGTGCGTAAATGTCTGCGTGACCCCGTCTGGATAAGGCTGTAGATGATAGCGACATTTTAAAAAAACGGGAAAGTTGACTGGAGAAGTAGCTCTGAACTCGTGTCAGAGGCAAAAGTCTACCAGCTTGGCACGGATGCTGTTGGATGTCGCCTCGGGTCTGCGCTCCTGCTTCTGTGTCTTTGATCTCGTTTGAGCCATGGCTTACTCTCCGCTGGGATACTCCTACTCCACCACACCACAGGTACAGTCAATATGTTTTGCATGTTTGGTTGGGATTGTTTGTGCTTTTTTGTGCAACTTGTTTTCTTCAGAAAACGTGACATTGGTTTATAACTCAGTATTTGTTTTCAGGACATGTTCAACTTTTTTTTTTTCTAGAAATAACTGAAAGCAGTTTTCACGAAACGTTTTTCACTTATATAAAAGACACCACAAGGATAAAAGGAAGAAAAACTACAACAGGAATTTTAATAGATCTGAATTTACTTAAACTACTACTTTTTTTTTTTTTTTTTACTTGTTTTGTGTATTTTAGTATATTTTTGGAAATATTTTTCACTTATAATGTAATGGGACAACTAGGATTAATTTTTTTTCACTCTTCGTGCCAAAGTTTCTGATGACCTCCAGCTCTCTGGCCGGTTGTCTGGAGCCGGGAACTCCTCCGTCACACCCGGTGCTGCGCTCCCCGAACCACCAGCTCACCTCTGGCACCGGTATTGGAGTTTACAGCGGCCCTTACCCAAAGAGCCAAGGTTACTATAACACCTGCACCAGCGACGCCACTGCTCTCTATTCAAGAGTGAGTTTCATGTTTGACTTACTTGTGTCATTTTCGCACTTCTTTTGGTAGACGGGGGAGAAGGGAAGGCTGAAAAAGAACTAGTGACCCTGTTAGTGCACTTTTTCTACAGGCATATGCGAAAGCATGCCAGAGTCATTTTTTTAATAGCACATTCCTGTGACAACATTTTGGAGTATTATTTATGAGATTGTATATTTATATACATGGCATTATTTTCAGGGGGCACTAGATCCCAAAGATGGAGTTGCATCTGTGCATGTGGGGACGTCTCAGACTCCTGCCTACTATCCCTATGAATATACATTTGGACAATATCCCTATGACAGATATGGGTAAGTCAAGGTCTGCATTATGACCGAGTGCTTTCATTTCCCTTAAATCAAAACCTCATTGTACATCAGAAGTCCTCCTCTGCCAGAAGAAAGATATTTCTAGCAAGTTTGCCGTGACCTCGTATTCTTTTATGTCTTGGGATCATAACATAACATAAAAAGTACTTCACTCTATTATATCCTTACTTAGAGTCTGGAACTGGTACAAGACTACGTGTGTGGATTTTTTTTTTTTGTATTTTATGGTATGGTCTCTCTCTTAAGACATCATTAATATATGATTTAAAATCAATAGTTATTTATAAATGAGGGAGGTCTTTCTTTATAGCAGATGTCTTTCGTTTATTCTTGGTGTGGTGAACATGATTCCGATTGTCACCATTTGCCTCAGGTATTCCTGCTCTGACGGCGCGTCCCGTCGTAAAAATGCCACCCGAGAGACCACCAGCACTCTGAAGGCTTGGCTACAGGAACACCAGAAGAACCCCTACCCCACAAAGGGAGAGAAGATAATGCTCGCTATCATCACTAGAATGACACTTACACAGGTCAGTTATTGCAAAATATTATAGATTTATGCATTCAGATCGCTGTTTCTTGAAATGTACTTTCCTGTCAATCCATTTCTGTTGGCATTTAATGAATTGTTCTTTGCGTTTGCTTTACGTATTTCTCCCCCTATATACTGCATGTCTTTCCTTCCGTCCTTTACCCGTGTATACTAACAGGCTACTGTTCATATGATTTCATGTTGTTTTCTGACCTTGATTCTTTCCCTCCGTTAGGTTTCTACTTGGTTTGCAAATGCACGCAGGAGGCTGAAGAAGGAGAACAAGGTGACGTGGTCGCCACGGGCTTGTAAAAGCTCTGATGACCGAGGCTGTGATGATGACAGTGACGAAGCTGAGAAGCCACTTAAAAATGACAAAGACCTTCCTGGTAAGCAGGACCTAAATCAATCTGTCAGCATATTTTGCATGTTTCAAGGTTTGCTTGAAGTTTGATCAGCATACAAAGACTTATTGTTATCTGTATCATTTATTAATGCAGATCAACAATGTGCAGACCTTCAGAGTGATCTTGAGGACTTCGATCTGCTAGAGTCCGATGGCTCTGACTGTGAACCAAAACCACAGTTTCTTTCTGAGAACAATGACCCAAACCCAAACACAGACCTCTCACATGGGCATCTCTCACACAACCCAGAGCCACTGCACGGAAAAGAGAGATTGTCCCCGGACTGCCCCAAACTCACACCGGTCCAACAGCAAAACAGCGCCTTCTATCCTAATCCAGACCTGCGAAGTACAGACGCCAAGCCGAAAATCTGGTCCATCGCTCACACTGCTGTGTCTTTGGATGCCAGCTTGCAGCCAGAATACCCTCCATGTATGCTGTCATCGACCGGGTCGTCCTCTTCAGGGTATCCATCAAATATGGCGCTAACCAAGGCAGACAGGCAACAGGAATCACCAGTCGCCACACTCAGAGAATGGGTGGACGGAGTTTTCCATGGTCCTCCTTTCCAACAGCCCAAAACAGCCGAGGCGTGGAAAGGCATAAACGATGCCGTGATAGACAGCAGAACACCTGGACAACCCTTTGAACTCGTTAGGTCTGCGTCATCTTTGTAGTCCAACCAACACGTCATCAACGGAATATTTCAAGGACTGCTGGACTTAAACAAAACGTCTATATTTTATTGTTGTGACTTGACCAATTGACCCTTCGCTAAGCACCAGCCCCCTCATTGACAGTCGCTATGCCTGTCAGGCCATGCAGGTTTTAAAGACAACAGTGGCAGATTTACGATAAAAAAAAATTAAAACAACAAGCCCTTTGAGCCAGACAGGTAGACAAAAGCAGGCTTCTTACTTCTGGCCCACAACCGTTCAATTTGTTGTCTGAAGACAGCTGGTGGCAGATTTTATAATCTCTAGCTAGCTTGCTAATTAAGCTGGACCATGTAAAAGGGGTTTTAAATATGCGTATGTTGGCTACATGATATTACGTTAACTGATTCAGGCTAAAGCTTCATGTACCAGGAAAAAAATTAGCATATCCTTGTAAGAGGCATTCAGGCTTTTATGACCAACAAATGCATCTGGCAAATATAACGCTATCTCACGTAATGTTTTCAATTAATGTTGTAACCCCACAAAGAAGGTAGTTAATGCTAGCTAATGGTTTTGTTGGCTTGGCTTTCAAAGTGCTGTTTGGTTGCTGTCAGTAAGCTAGCTACCTGTACATGCTAATGACTGCAGCTTACTTTACAGCTGACACACACACACAAAAGTTACTAATAAAACTTTTGCTATTGGCTTTGTAAACGCAGAAAAAAGGATACTGCCCTCTAAACATTTTAAATTATAGTCCCATTACTTCAATATATGAGAGGTACAAAGTTTGACAGACATGGTGCAGTTACAGTTACTAAGCTTTGATTATTGTTTTGATGATTGATTTGATGATTGTACAATTGTCGTTTGGGGTAGGCGATTAGCAAATGGTCAATTACCAATTTATGATGCTAATTTAGCCTTTGGACGGGCCCTAACCCTCTTCCAACTTACAAACCATTATGGGCCTCATTGACGGTCATATGTTTTAGAGCAAACAGTGTCACCACACGCGATCCTGCAGCAAGGTTGTACAGTTCACACACATGAAAAATATACAATATTGTACACTCGCACTATAGCCTGCACATGCACTGAGTCACAAAAATAAAAGGTGTATTCTGCAGCATGGCAAAGTTCTCTGAGTGTGCCCTTACATTAGCCGTCCACTGCGCTGCAACCACTGGTATCAGTCGAGATGGTGTGAATTCTCTCCACGAATCGTGGAATATACCTCCGTAGCTTTGGCTATGTGTGTGTGTGCGTGTTTATGTGTGTGCGAGTGTTTGTGTGCATGTGTTTTGAGGGAGTGTAAGGGGGGAAGTGGGTGGTATTCAGCCGTGACTAATGGAAACACACAGAGGAGGGTGCTGCTAAATTGTTAAATCGATGCCACTTCCACTTCGGCTCCAGATATAGCTGCAATCAGCGATGCGTCCCTTTTCATTAGGCGGCTTTTGACTTTGTCAGCCTGGGACTGCAAGAAAATCCACAACGCACAAAATGCTTCATAAAACCTCTTAAGTAATTTTAAGTAAGTGTCACATCTTTATCCACTTCGGTGACTTTTTCATACAGCCAATAAGAAGAAACATCATTGAAATAAACAGAGAATAACTGCTGTTATTAGGCCTAAATGTTTCATGAAAAATACACTTCCATCAACTTCAATTATTAAAGTTAGCACTGAAAACATTTTAAGCCAACACTTTTTAAACAAAGCACAACACTAAACAGTGAGAAGTTATTGTTTTTCACCCCCGTCTTTCTCCTCCTCCTGTTTTTCGATTTAGGAAGAGTGATAAAGTATTTATCAGAACAGAGGAGGGATCGGCCTGGGCTTTGTATGGAATTAACCATTTCAGATTAAATAATTCAGGATGAATTCAACCGAGAATTTCATTCTGTTTCTGCCTCATAAATAAGTAAGATTTAAGATGATAAATAATGACATCTGACTTCTTATTTCTGTAAACTTTTTCTTTCTTCCACTCGCTGTCCGACAGGATTTCACTGCGGTTGGCTGCAGATATATTTTTTATCATTTTGCTCCAGCTTTTCCTTTTTTTTTTTTAAATATCTAAATTTAATGCGCAAGAAATGATACAACTTTGTTTCCCTTTGAAAGATCTTGACGTGGATTTGACTTCAAAAGAAGCGGCGGTGGATATCATGGAGGATATAGACTGGCGGTCAGATAAGAGTGCTGAGTGGGGTTAAGAGATATAAGGTGATACTTGTTCTCACCTTCGGCTGTTTGAAACATAAGGTGTCTCTTGGGCGCAGAGTGTGAGGGAAAACTGCAAAAGGTCCAGATACTTCCTCTTAGAGAAGTGTTAAAATGACATCTTTACAATTATATTAAACAGGTAGAATTATGATGTACAATACTGTCAAAACTTGGAATTATATATTTTTTTTAGTTAAGAGTTACCCTCCATTGTCTGTCTTACCCCCCGTATTCACCTCTCACACTTTCCCCCTTACTCGAGTAGTCATCGCGCATCTTCTCTTCTCTGCTCGTCCCCCTCTCTAACCCCACATCTCATTCTCATTCCTCATCCTCCATACCCCCCACGTCCGCCCCCCTTGCCCGGCCCCGTCTCTTCTCCCTCCCCTTCTTCCCTCTACTCGTCTCACCTCACCTCGGTCTGCTCTCGACACACAAGTGAGCCACTCAACAGCCAGTCTGACACGAAGGCCTGCTCCCTGGGCCATATAATGTGATTAAGCCTCAGTGTGTTGCTGTACAGGTCGGGGAATGTTAGAGCCACTGTTTACTCGTCTGGCTCACATCACTGAGAGTTATTTGGCCTTTTGGGAGAATTGACACAGGGTTGATAGTCAAAGGACATTTTTTTTTCCCACGCACAAAAGTAAGCCTGTTTTTAATTGTTCATATTGTTCGGTCTGAACTCTCTGACCCTTTTTCCTGAATCCCTTCTCCCTTTAAAATTTCAGAAGGAATGTCTGCGCAGGAAGTATTGACAACTTCAAATTACTCCTCTCTGCACCCTCCGTCTGACACCTATTTCCTTTCAACCCTGTCTGTGTCTCTGTCACATACTCTAACACACACACGTTGACACACACACACACACACACCCTGGCATACATATAGACACAGTTCTAAGTCTCTTGCGTCTTGTCACACACACTTTGGTTTCCGGGGCTATCAAAGTGCTGAGTGCAAACTCTCTCCCTCCAAAAACTGTCACATGTCGCCAGAGGTGTCTCGCTCCCTGCGGTAACCCTCTGAGCTCCTGGCACAAGAACAAGTCATTATTTCCATGGTAAAGGTCAGAAGCTCTGTCACCTGACTCTAAAGTGGAGCTGAGTGGAGTCGCCCCGAGACAATGACCAAAGGTCAGCTTTCTGTTTTGCCTCTCATATAGTGAGTACGGATTTGAGGAGGATGAGCTGCTCCCAGATCTGCCTATGAGCTCCTTTTGGTCACAGTGGCTTCTAGACACGGAGGTTCAGATAATTGGCTGCAGGGAGCTCCATAATGAGCCTGAGGGTTTGTAATATGACACATCTTCAAGGAGAAATATTTTAATAGGGCAATTACAGCGACGAAGAGGATGTTTTGCGTAGACTGAGTGATTGTTGTGGAGGGGCGCTGTGTTCAGGAATTCAATGGCATTTAACTCCATTATCTATCGCGCGGCTCAGCAGTGAGGAGGTTTTCAATATGATTACAGTCTCATTTGAGATTATTTTTGTCTGAATGGTCTGACCCAGCGGTGCAGGTCACATTATACTTTAGAGTTGCATTTGCAATTATTATCTAATATTATGCAGAAAGGAAGATAACTGGGTGTAGCCACAGAGCCTCTGATGATTTGACAGTTTAAGGTTGAGCTCATGAATGAGTCCGCCCGCAAATTGGTCAGGTCCATCTTTATAATCTGGAGTCACTTGACATATATACGATGTTAAAGAACACTTTATTACGTCGGCCGATGCATTTAAGAGCGCTGAATAATTAAACAGTTCGGTTAAATCCAGCACAAAAACACCCCACTGTTTAATTCAGCACAATTCACATGCTCAGTTTCATCTGAAGATTTTGCCCGCGGCAATGCCTCCAACTCAACCAACCACCACCCCTGAACCACTCAGACTTACCAACCGCAAGACCAACCAGTCAGCTCTCTGACACTGACCCCGGCTCGCCTGACTCATTTTAACAATACACCTCTCTCCCCTTCAATCATCCAAAGTGGTCTGACTATAGATGAGGTTAACTACAGCATAGGCCTCTTTTCCAGGAGCCACCAGGGCCAATTATATCAGCCTGACTACTCTTCCCAACCTGAGCTCTATGGTGTGGAAAATGCAGTTCCACTGGCTGCATCACTGGGGACAGAACAGGCTAGTGCTGTCTGGAGCCTGAGCCAAGTGCAGGCCAATTTGGCATGCAGAGGTCTATGGAGAATAAGCCTGATGAAATATATATATGATCTTCTTCAAACATGTATTGTTCCGCGCTACTGTGCCTTATCAGGCCGACTCCCTCCTGATGTCTTCCAGGCTTGGCAGAGCGAGACTATAGCGCAGATTGTGTGGGACCGATTCACGAGGAACGCACAGGGTTTTCCTCAGTGGTCCTTACAGTAAACAGTAAAGACGAGACATATTTTGCCCGCATACTGATGAAAGTTCAAAGCACTGCGATCGCAGGAAATCAGGCTCTCATGTATTTAAAGATGCAGGAAAGAAAGAAACCCCTCATGCAGAAAATAATAAAAATAAAAGTGCAGCACAACTCTGATCGGCTGTCATTTTACAGTTAAATCTATATTGCGTACAAACTCAAAACACATACATAGGATCGGTTTGAGTAACAGCCTTTCACTGTCTTTGCAGTGCTGGGCTAAACATATCTGCAGGGCACTGCTGACATCTGTCTGTTACACCGGGTAACTGCAGCCAACAATACAAACTGGAAAACCAAACCACTATCTCAGAATTACACCAGCAGTCCCATAAAAAACGGGGACATGAAACGTCACAAAAACAATCACATGGTCCCTTAATTGTGGACACATTATGCATACAACTGATGTGTCACAACATTGACTTGGAACAGGCTTCGTGAAGAAGAACAGACTGACAGCAAAGGCGGACGGACAACATATAATTTATTAACCAATATGGCGATTTATACAGAGAAGCAAAGACAGAGGAAATGTTTCAGTGATGATGCTTCTGCTTGAACTGTAATCCACAGTAGCCGCATGTGCCCACTTTTGTGTCTTTATCCTGAAGAGAGAGACAGAAGATGACACAGTGAGTATCCATACTTTAGGATGTTTGCATAATGCTGCAGTTAAAAGGTGATTATAGGAATATCCAGTTATAGAAGATATCATAGATATACATTACAGAATATCAAGTATTTGTTAGTTGACTTAACTTAAATGATACAACTTGACTATTAAAGCAAGAACATAACTACCCTCAAGGTGACCCAGGTATTATATAATAATTTATGCATTTAATCCCCCAATCAATGTTTGAACAACGCAAATATACAAATTACATGAATCCAAGTAAACCTAAAGGACCAGTGTCACATTAAACCGCAGTATTGGCTGCTGCTAAACGGGAAATACCGACCAAAATGAGAACGACAAACGTGCCGGTTAGACTGTGATAAACAGTGCCCTTCAAATTATTTCATACTAAAGCGTGCTGGCTCTTACCAGGTTGATGTAGACTTTGGGGTGGCCCAGGGCTCCTCCACCTCCATCACAGGACACGACTCTGGCCTCAACGTCGGTCACTGGCTCCTCCGCCACCAAATTGATGGCAAAGTTCTTATTCACCTTGACACAAGCAACGTGAATTATGTCATTATCCGTCAAGTAAAATGGGGTTCATATGGGGAAGAAGTAAGCAACAATGTTTTAGCAACCATTAGACACATCCACCCAATTTTCTGTAACCGCTTAATCTCATTGGGGTCGCGGGGGGGGCAAATGGCAGGGTACACAGTGGACAAGCCGGCAGTTGATCACAGGGCTGACACAACATCCACGTCCATACTCACACGCATGACACATTTAGAGTCACTATTAAGTGCATGTCTTTGGACTGTGGGAGGAAGCTGGAGTGCTACTGTGCATGTAAGGTTTGTATGATACAATACAAGAGCATGTTACTGTGAGGACTAACAACAGTGATGCACACAGACTGTACTGTTTGTAATGTTATACTACAACAAACCTGGATTTGCCGCATTTAGATCGGCTGTCACCTGAGCTTTATTTAGCTGGTTACCTCTTACCTCTTTCTGTCTGCCAATGAATCTGGCTCTCCTGGGATCATCTGCATCAAAGACCTGAGAGGAAAAACACTACCGTTACAAAGGGCATGGTAACATTTATGGTAAGCTTTTCTGGCCAATTCATGAGCTGACCCTGCAAACAAAAATATATACCGGCAGTAGATATCAAACGTTATGTTCAGTCATATTCAGTATGTCCGATAATGGACCTACTAGCCTCGCAAGGCTAGGCTAACGTTGACCCAGTCATACTAATGCAGACGGAGTTAAAGAGGATCACTTCTCAGCGCAACGTACCTGCCCGGTGTGAGTAATGGGCTCCCCGGTGCTGGACACCTCTACGCTGTAACGGTGAACGGGTACAGCAGAGAGCCTCAAAGGTGCGACGAGCACCTTAGCATTTTTACTGAAGGACAGAAGTCGACCAACTGCGGCCGCCATGTTTACAACAGCCTGCTCTCCCAATAGTGATGTGTCGATCGTGAACGAGCCGGTTCAAAGAGCCGACTCTTTTATAAGTGAACGATGGGAGCCGGCTCACGAGGCGTTTATTTTTCATTTTGTTTTGTTTTGTAAAGTAATACAGTGTGCGAATATCACATGTATGACGTGCATCCAACAGTCAATAGCTGTGCTTTTTTATTGCTTTTTATGCTTAAGTATTTATAGGTTTTTCTATCTGCTTTATGTAGCAGAGTGGTTCTAAAATTAAATGAGCTCATTCATTGGGCGGTTTCAGTCTGCATTTACAATCTGTAAATGCAATGAAAACAATTGGCAACAGCAATTTATCGATATTAGAGAATTTTATTTTTTTACTTTTGAATACATAGAACGGATGTATTGAATAATTTAAATGATATGTACACATACAAATCATAAGTCAAAACATGAATAAAATATTTAAAAAAATATATAAAATGTATAAGTGGTCAAACAAAGAGCCCTTTGGGAGCCGACTCTTCTTGGTGAGCCGAGTCAAATGATCTGACTCACTAAAAAAGACCTGAACTTCCCATCACTATTTCCCAAGGTGCCTTGCAGGGACACAATCTTATATGAACTGTTGAAAGCCCTGAGTTTTGCCTCTCAGGCTCAAAATACTTCTATACAATGCATTGCTCCTTAACCTGATTTACAGTTTGGACTTTTTCGGTATATATTATGATATATAACAAGCAAGTGACTGTTTCACAGTTGAGCAATATTTGTCCAAAGCCATAGAGGGGAAACTAGCCGACAGGCTAAACTGAGGGCATCAATAACTAAGGCCAAACTTAACCGGAAGCAATTGTATCCTCTCTCTCAAGCAAGAGCAGCGCAGCGGTCGTGTTGTGGCGATTAAAACATTCAGGGACACACGTCTCCTGTTTTAAACATCCAAGGAGCTGCTTAAAGGTTTGTCTACATTCTGTGATACGGCTGTGTCTCGTCGGTGGATAACATGTCGGCCCTTGTTTATATCTGGTGTTGAAGCTAGCGGGTCGACATGCTCGCCTCCTTAGCATGCTGCATGGCTGTAACACAGTGGTACATGTATTTACGTGTGTAAGTTGTACAGTATGATTGATAGATAGATAGATAGGGCAAGTAAGGCCATTTATTGTTAATTTAAACGGGATGCATAAAGTAATGCATTTAATGTAGGCCTGAAAAAGGTGCAAGTCACAACATCACAGTAACCAGACTAAAAATGTAGTCTGATGTCATAAGACATAAAAAAATATGCCATATCTACATTTTACAACTGTGATTGCACATCACCGTCTCTCTCTCTCTCCCCCTCTGCAGCCTTTGCCACCATGGCGCCTCTCCTCTTGAGGCACCTGGCTACTTCCCTGACTCGCCAAGTGGCCCAGATGAGCCGGTTCAATCTGACCTTCTCCTCACCAGCCGCCAGTGCTTACAGATGTCTCTGCGCCCTCGCGACAGCTCCTCGCACGCTGCTCCTCTCATCGGCCAGATTCAGCCCCATCCAGCCCCCGTCGTCCTGCTCCTCCGCTCAGTGTGGACCGTCTCTGTTGGGACAGTGTCAGCTTCTTCCCTGCGTCCAGCCCTCTGCGGGCATGAAAACCAAGTCTGCCCTGAGGAAGCGATGCAAGGACTGTTTCTTTGTCAGGCGGAGGGGGCGTTTGTTTGTGTTCTGCAAGACACATCCGAGACACAAGCAGAGGCAGGGCTAGAATGTTGAAGTAGATTGCTTTGTGATTGTGGATATTTGGAAGAACCTATAATAAATTGTTTGGCTGAAGAGTGTGCGTAGCTCTTTTCACACCTCCTCCATCTTTCCGGCGGTCACTCACTGTTATTGTTACTCTATGTCTCTCGACCAAAGCGTGCGCTCTCTCTCCTCTCTAAGGAGTGGCAGAATTATATATTGTTTATGTTTCTACAGAAACCAAACACTGACTCTAAATGGGGCCTTGCACATCTTTTCGTGGAGAAATTGCTGAAGTCAAAGGTCAATGGTGAGATCAGGAAGGAAGAAAGTGTTCAGGAACCTTTGATGTCTTATGCTGTATTATTTATTGATGCATATCAGAAGTTGAAGTACATCAGAAGTGCCTGATATGGTCTCACATTCTGCTGAACTCATCCTGTTGGATAGACTTTAAACCCCAAGATAACACCACAAATACTATATGCCTAGAATTAGCCAAAACGAATGTTTTTACCCATGCAGGTGTTCTTGTCAGTATATTCTAGTCTGGAGACGCAGATGTCTGTCTACGCAGATTGGACCGTCAATGACAAGCTATCTATTATGTCAAGGAAGGCAGCAATAGGTCTCTTTGACCCTGGACACCACCGTGTTGAGATAGACTGGCACCTACTGTTCTCAACCAAAGCCAAACAACTGATACTGCCGAGGACCTCAAGGCCCACACGTGACCTCGCGTAACCTAAGATAGAAAATTCCCTAACAGTTGTCATTGTAGATTCTTCCCCACACTTGGAAGTTGAGAGGTAATGGTTGCAATCCGCAACTACACTGCTAGATTATACTTAAATCTTACACATGGGTACTTTAACTATAATTTTCCTCAGCCTCCACTATGTTTTATATCAGAGACATACCTAAAATAAGATATTTCTGAATTAAGTAGCTTCCAAAATTCTCATAATACTTTTCTTTTATAATAAATAAATAATAATAAATAATAAATAAAAGCCTAAATATAGAAAAAATAGGAAACAAAACAAAACAGTAAAGCTTTGAACATATACTGCAAATTCCAGAGTTTGACCTAAAATGGCCAAAATGCAACGTTTTCTCTATGGACCATTGTGTGGTTAGATTTTTAGTCCTTTTTAAAATTTGAACTAATTATCTTACTTTTCAGACTGGGCAAAATGTTGCATGGCATCTGGTTATATCCAATCAATCCAATCCAATCATCCAATGATATGCATACGTTAACTTGGATCTAATCTTTTATCACACAGTTTGTTTTTCTATCAGTCTTCCACAAGAGGGAGCCAAACTCTATACTACATTAATACAGGAGCCAACCTGCCATCCAATACTTAGTTACCCCACCTCCTTTTTTCTAACCTCTGCTAAGTAAGTTGTCCTGATGACATTGTGATTCCTACTGAGCAGCCTTCATCAGCATCTTCACAATAACGCCCCACAAAAGCTGCACAGAATCTTGTTTCTGGTTCAAGGGTTACGTGCTTGTAAGGTCATGTCAGACACTAGCAGTTCATCCTGAAGTCTATAACCACCTTTGTATGATTGTGTTATGACTGAAAGGCAGAGAAAGCACAGCACGCACAGCGGTATTGACAGACTGTAACATGCAAGGCGCGCAGCCATTGAAACCTGACTGGTTTGAAGGATGTTTGGCAACAAACAGAGAGGCTGTGACTGCCATCCCACGTGAATAGTTTTTCTAAAGGTTAATGTTCACCGATTGTGGAATAAGGAACAAAAAAGAAACAAACATGCATGTGTGCACTTAGGCAATATCATTTCATCTTAATATTTGTTTGATTAACTTCCAGAGAACACAGCAGGATGGTATTAAAGTTTTGCCACAATGCAATGGCATTTCACTGAACTGCACGGTCATGGACAAACATACTAGGGCCTTCCTGTGTGAAATCCTTCAAAATAAACTGGACTTGATAAACCAGTCAGACCGAGGGTACAGCGCAGACCGGACACCTGTGGGTTTGAAACACAACAAAGTCTGTTTATGAAATGAAAAGCTGCTGTCATCTAGAAATAAAAGACACAAATTGATGGGTGGATCAAATGCGGGGGAGGAAACTGGACTTCAAATGCATACTGAATCTCACAGGAGGCAAATCAGCCCAAACATCTCAAACACACATTCCACAGTCCCAGAGCTCTGTCATCGTTGTCATCTCCTTATCTGTGTGTGTGTGTTACGTGAATGCATGTATGTTAAAGTTTATGTTGGATGTGTGTCTCAAATGTTGTGTGTGTGTGTGTGTGTTTGTGTGTGTACATGTTACACTTAATAGTTGAAAAGTTCTCTTTTTTGGTCTGCACCATTTCTAGTTGGTACAGTGAGCTCACAGTGACACCTACTGCAAAATTTATTTAGACATTTGCAGTTATATTTTTAATTTAGTTAAACGGGTTGTTTTTATTGGATTGGACAACGACTTCCATATGAAAACTCATGTGACTCATGGGCATGAGTGTGTGTGTGTGTTTGTGTGGGTGTGTGGTTTTTTGAGATTTGGTCATTTTACTTTCAAAATAAAAGCTTAAACAGGACGCAACATACCTAATTTACCAACGTTTGAGTGCCTGAAAGTGAAACGTATGTTTCAAAATGCAACACAAATGATTTGATTTTGATTTTGTAGAAATATAGCAAAATTAGGCAAATATGGGATCTGTGAACTGTATATATAAAGAGGAGCTCGGTCAACTTTTCAAATAATTATTTATTCAGAATTATGCGCTTTTATTGTTTTAACATAAGATGTTTTTTTTATTTTATTATATATATATATATTTTTTATTTTTTACCTCATTGCCTGTCACAGTCACATGAGCTTTATTTTGAAATCGGAAGTAGCGCTGTTCGTTGTTGTAGGCTGGAGTGAGCGGCTCCTCCCCGCCCAGCAGCATCACTCTCTCCTGTACTCACACAGGAAGGTGGACAGAGGACTGAAGAAGAAGACGAAGAAGGAGACCCACAAAAAAAAAAAAAACCTACGCATCAAAACAGCGAAGGCAGTTGCGGGACCTTTTGAACACTTTGGGTGTGTTTTTTTTTTTTTTTTGCGTGTCTGTTTCAGGTCGTCAACAATGAAGTCATCCAACAGTCGTCCCTCCAGGCTGGGTAGAAACCCCTTCGTACACGAGCTGAAATTCACCCTGACAGAGAAATTAAAGGTGAGACACGCCGCACGGCGACCTGTGTTGAATGATTATGTTGCGTCTTAAAGTGCTGCCAAATGCACGTGTGTGTGCTGCTGCTTTTTAAACTTTGCCCGCCTTGTTGTTGACACTTTGTTTGCAGCGAGGTGATGCGTGTGAACATCTTGGCATTACCGGGAAACACTGGCGAGGAACTCAAGAGAAGTGACGCAATCTTCTGACTGTCTAGGAAATGTTTCTCCTCGGTGCTTTTCCTGTTTGACAATGGAGAGCAAGCCCCAGCCTTAAGTAGTCCTCGAATGATGAACTACAATGACAGCAAACTATTTAAAGAGAAACCACGTCTGACTGACGCAGTCAGGCTTTTCCTCTAAATCTCAGGCTCCCTTCAGATTTTTATTGTCAGTGCCTCTGCTGGAAAGCTGACCCGTTTAACCCCCTTTAGGAGATAATCCTGCAGTCTTACGTTACGCTCAGATTTTTAGGAGGGGAAACAAAGAGAATGCAGTTTATGATTTCACCTGTATCATATTTTGGTCATCAGTTACATCTAACTGCCGGGGCTGGCCCATATGCTCCTTTGTATGTGTTATCTGAGACTGGTGGCGGCGGTGGTGGTGTCATTATAGGGACAGCCACTACCCTACATTTTCTTCCATGGATCCAGGAGAGTTGAATCTGGATTGACCGAATTTGCATGGCGGGTATTTGCATTCGATTTTTTTTAAACTACGCACCTTTGTAGAGTACGCTGAAGCCAAAACACACTCATTCTTCTTCCTTACGTAATCACACGGCTCAGCTGTCATACTGAAACGCTGCGCAGGACCTGACTTGCTCCCACACTTTGTTCATAGCTGTTTCCTTTGACACATCCAATTGATTGGGCACGTACACACACACACACAAACATACAGTGTTTACACTCAGGCGTTGGCACCGTGGTAAACAAGCTGACACTTAATCAGGTTTCATGTGCGCTCAGATGGTCCTCATTAGATGCGTCGGTTTTCGAGGTAGCAGAGAAAGAGCGACCAATGGTTTGCGTTAAGTTAAGGCGACGTCGTGCAACTTTTCTGCCGTCAACAGATTTTGAGTAACGCCAAGCTGATGTGTAATCAGGTGAATTATGTCTCAGTCTCACCTGCCTTAAGTATGTCACACTTTACAGCAACAAGTCACACTCCACCAAGTATTTTGCTTATTTTTGTGAAAGTGGGTCATATTTTATGGAGAAAGTTTGCTGGTTTTCCCTCTGATGTCCTCCGGCTGCTGCTGTTAGCTACTGTTTGCTCAGTTTCTCTGGACTGTGGGGCACATGTGTTTTGGACCACCGGGATGAGGAGGTTTTCAGGCCTAGGGTTGGGAGAATGGGTCTGGGTGTCATACCAGAAATGGAGCTGGGCAAACGGGCAATGTAACTGGGCTCAGCAGCCTCTATGGACATGATGGCAGAGGCAAAAAGATCGAAGAGGACGCTAAGAAGAGAAAAGGAGAGAGTAAATCTGGGACTGTATTGTTCCAGGGTTGTTGCACTTGATTGATGTTTGGCTGCAAAGTTGTCGACTGGCTAGTTTCTGATCATAAGTAATATAATTATAACAAATACAAGTGTGTAACTGTCCAGATTTACGGTAAATAACACTTTTTACATAATGTCACTTTAAAATCAAGGTTAGGATAGGGCTTGGTGGGAAGTTCAACCTGATGATCAAATACGATGGTGTACGTTGGTGGTATAAAGAAGTTAAAGCCTGGTTTGTGCTCTAGGCCAAACACGAATGTGGAAGTGGGAGGTGAGATATTCTGCCACAGCTGTGGCTACAGCCTAAATCAACCATTGAAATTGATGGTTTGTTACCGCTAGAGGACGGCGCTCCTCATCAATCAGCTGATGGATCAATGGCTTCTCATGCTTAGTGATTAGTGGGTTCTTCTGCTGACAGAATGACAGACTGCTAATGTGGTACGGGTCTAACGGGTCTTTGAAAATTAGTAATTTCATTTATTTTTTTTACACAAATATATATATATATATATATATATATATATATATATATATATATATATATATATATATATATCAGGAGGTTTTAATGAAGGTGAGACGAACTCCCCTGAATCAAGTTACCCTGAAAGCTAGTCACACAATCAGACAAAAAGAGGAAGTACACTTCCTCTGGTTTGGCCCATTAGGTTTATCTATGTTTCTCTATAGCTCCCAGGCCCAGAGGTGCAGGCCTGCTCTCATTCAGAGAAAAACGTACAAAGCACAAGGCTCAGGAAATTGGCCTTTATGTCGGCACCGTTGGTTCCCAACAATTATATTCCTCTGAGAGCAGTGGTAAACCCCGGCCTTTTAGATTCTGCATGCTTTCAATGCAGCAAACCAAGCTTTTAAGTTTGGCTTTGTAAAGACCTTCAAACTGCCTCAGTTTGGCTTGCAAAGTGCTGTAACTACAGTGTTTTCCCCACCCGGTGTTGTTCTTGGTGGGAAAACTGATTTTTAGTACACGTCTGAGTGTGCAGCAGATTGTAAACAGCTGTTTGTCTGTGCCAGATGACAGCAGCAGTCCGGCGAATGCAAGCTAGACCATGTGTGTCTGTCTCTGGTTCGCACCTACCGCTGCCTTGCTTGTAATGTGGCAGAGCGGTGTGTTTTTTTTCCACTTCACAAACGTGTGGACTAAACAAATATGAGCACCGCCTGAACATAAACTTCTAGGTGCGTGTCTGCTTTTGAGTCTGGGGGGGGGGGGGGTTCGTCGTATTCAGACAACCTTGTCCCGCTCGACGCTGATCATCCTGGCGCGTGGTCGTCCTGCATATATTTGTTTTTGTTAACTTCCAGCAAACATGATCAGCAGGACCGCAGAGCGACTAGGTCAGCAAGTGAAACAGACAGACGACAGACAGTAGCGCACATTCCAGCTGAGTCACACATTGCTGAACGGTGAACACCATACAGACGCGGCTGCCAACTCAGCTTGCACATCAAATACCTGTAACTTTGTATTCCAGTATTATTTCTCCTTTATAAAGATGTCTAAAAAAGACATTTTTCTTCCTGACAGAAACAAAGATATCATGCCACATGAGAGCATGTGTGTGTAACAGGTTCTACTACCTTTATCTTGTACTCGGTGGACCGCTTGTCATCACTTGCTGCATCTTTACACCAACAACATGGCAAACAGGGGGACAGGTTGACTGCTTCCCGGGCTCCCATGTGGAAATCAGAGCACACTTCCCTTGGCTCATTGAAAACAATTAACTCAGGGCAATTAGCCTTCACTACAGGGTGTATGGAGCAGTTAAAAGTGTGCTGGGCCGCATTGCACAGGGGAGTTACTGTAGGGTGTTATGTGGCACGGCTTATGGAAAAGTATGTAGATTAATTGTGTGTCAGTGCATACTCATAACTGTTTGTTGTTGAGTAGTAATAATACTAATACACGTTATTTATAGAACAAGAGTGTTTACAGGATTTAAAATGATAGTACGGCATTTACTAAGATGCATCTGCTTTTCTGTGGCATTTTTAGCCTAGTACAGCTGTATGTGTCAAAGACGAATGGCATCATCCTTTATCACACATCTTCACAAATATTGGATGGATTAAATAAAATTTTGTAAAGACAGTCATGTTCCACAGAGGCTGAGGCCCCTGATCCCCTGACCAGAGGATAAATTCTTTGATGGTCATCTGACTTCTTGTTGACCGACAGTTCTGTTTGAGGCACTGGTACCAAATTCTGTGTAGATATTTATTGAAACATCTACTACCACATGAACTACTGGATTGAATGCTGTGGTCAGCGCGGATATTCTTGGTCCCCAGAGGATGACCCGTTAAAGCCGTGATCCTCAGGCCTGCGCAATTAATTGAAATATTGGTAAAATTACAATATGCAGTATCCAAACAAACAAAAGCTATGACTTCTTGATGAAGGCAAAAATTTGTGACAAAGCGGCGTTATAATGAAGTGCTGTAGAGCTGCACAGACTCCCTGGCCTCCATATGTTGTCTTATCACTTTCATATGTCTGTATTTAAGTGGGTGAACAGTTGCATACTTTAAAATGAAAAGAGACTATGTTCAGTCAAACATGTCAGCTGAGGTTTGTAAACAAATATTTGTTTATGTAAAATAATGTTTCCATACATACACGAGGTGTGCGTGTTCAGAAAGAGGAAGCTCCCAGCTGCAGGATGGACCGAGTGACTCCGTGCATTAACGGTCCATCACAACATTAATGGTGCCATATGTACATACAGAAGGAGTGTGTGTGTGTGTGTGTCCCTTCTTGCATATTTGGAGACAATGGGACCCTTGAGTCTCCTGAATATTTAAAATACGACAGGATGGCTTAACAAATCACTGAACCTTACCCTCAGGCCAAAAAAACATTTGCTGCTATTTGGTCTACAGAGAGTAGACAGTATTTTCTATGCACCTTTGTACTTTTTTATGACTATCACACTCACAGTTCGTAAGTTTTTACTTTTATAAAACAGATTAAAGTGAAGTTATGGTGATGTTTCATCACACTTGAACTCTGCGGAAACTTAAAACACAGACGTACTAGGTAACATGCGCAGACGTAAAAAAATAAGTAAATAATGAGACAAATGAAAAGAAGAATTCCTGAAAAGCTATTCCATCTGTGATTGGCTGTTGCACAGACGGACATTTTTAGATAAAGAAGTGGTGTCATGAAAAGAAAAGTCGGCGTGAGTAGTAACAAAAGAAACAGAAATGTAAAGAGCACAGTAATAATTGATCGCTCCTAGAGGACAAAACGTTTATACAGTGTAAAGAGGTGTGTGTGTGTAGAAGTGAGCCCCGCCCTGCAGGAGCGTGTTTTTTTTTATGGCACATTTCAAATCATCAGAGGTGGATGGACCGCTACTCTCATAAAACATTAGAAATTGCTCCCGTCTCCCCCGCCCCAGCTCATTCTCATGCCACCTCCTGAGAAAATGTCATCCGGATCCTCCCAGATGGATTCGTTAAGGTCTGATGATGAGTGCGCCGTGTGTCAGCCATGGGGGTGGTGAGGCACGGAGAGGCGTTAGAGCATCATAAATCACCCACTTTACTGTTTATTTATTAATGCAGCCCTGCAGTGTGCACCTGGGCTCCTCCAGAGAGAGAAACACACAGGAAAGACCGGAAGCGCTGGGATATGATTCCCCAGGGTGGTCACAAAAAGCGCATCAATGCAAAGTAGGAAGAAAACAGTTAAAGGTAGAACAGAATGATAAATGAAGGTGCAGCTGTGCAAATGGACACAGGGAGTGAGAGATTGATGGATGGATGGCTAGATGGATAGTTGAGGAGAGGAATTCCTCCGGGATTGGAGATTACTGTAAGGCTGGGGGGGGATAATGAGAGGGAGGGGAGCGAGGGAGCGCGATAGATGTACGGGATGAAGAGATCGACCCGAGGTCGGACAAGGGGGAGGAAAGGGGCTTAAAATGTCACACAGTTTGAATTTACACTGGAGGCCATGACTTTGTGACCTTGTTAGTACAGACGCACACACACACACACACACGCTCATTACACAGTAAAAGAAAAGGCATGACAGGTCAGTCAGCTGACTTCTCATCTCTACACCGGTACTCTGGCTTCTTCAGTGGCGAGACTTAAACTGCCCCGTATGACCTGAAGCTGAACTCGGCCTCGTACACCGTGTTTGCAGAGTTGCCTTATCTTATTTCCAACTTTACTGTTTAATAAAAGCCCACCGGTGGTATGCAAAAGCAAAAGCCATCGTCTGATAATATCAAACTGTCAGCTAACAGCACAAAGCGTACAGAAATACACAGCATGAGCCGCGCCGCGCTTATTAAACACGACAAATGGCAAACGTTCGGAGCCAGGTTTCAAAGAAACCAAATGCGTTTTCTTCTGCCGTTTAAAGACCGCAAATGAATAGCCTAAACAGACAAAATAAATGTACATAAACTGTTGTAAATTGTCAGATTTAGACACGTGCTGGAACTGCCTGGAGGTTACACATTCCTGGCAATGTGTTCCTGCTGCTCTCTCCACCCTTTTGAGGAGACCGATCCCAGCGCTGCATGCAACTACCGCTCCCTCGAAAGAACACCAAAACGGGTAGTCGCCTGAAAAACAAAAATCAGATGTCAAAGAAGGTGTTTGTTCCTGCATGTACATAAAGAGTGCATACCAGTACAGTACATGCATGTATGTGAGACACCCATGCAGGCTTGTACATGTTTTCTTTGAATGTTAACCCTTTCTTCACGGGTTCAAATCAATCTGTGTTTTTCTAACAGTGGGTAACTAGTATTCATATATAAACATGTGTTGGACACATAAGCCTGTGAGCTCGAGTGCTTCCTAACTTGGAAAGTATGATTAGAGCAAGACCGCTGTGTGACTTATAGATGCTTGTTTGTTCCTTCCTGGAGGCACAGATGGAATGTGCTTCTCATTCTTTTGCCCCTGTAGGACATGCGGGCGTATTATTCTGCCCTATAGGAATGTACACTGTGTTAAAGCCTCAGCATAATTATTAGCTGATAGGAATGTCAAGTGGTCGGACAGTTTGCGGATGTGTAAGGGTAACAACAACGTGTCATATCTCTCTATCTCCTCAGATAGGACTGATGTCTGTCACCGTGTTTCCCGTGCGGCTGCTGCTGGTGTCCTTTTTCATGCTGCTGGCGTGGCCCTTCGCCTTCACAGCCTCCCTGGGACGCTCCGAGTTTGTCATCGAGCCGCAGTCATGGTGGAGAAGGTGTGTGCGGCGGATATTTCTGCGCGCGTGGGAGAGTGTTAAAGAGAGCGTGTGTGCGCGCTATGAAAACATATGGGATTACACCAAAAATGTGTGTAAATTATGTGATGAATGGAGCTAAACGAACAAGCCCGTTATCAACCACAGTCTGCTATCTGCTAATTGTTTATTAGCGTTGATGTGTGCTAATTAAATTTTATGAATACACAGAGTCTGTGGGATTTATGTGAGCTTATTTGGAGTGAGAAAGATCAGGTTAAAGCAACATGTTGTGTATCAAACACAGACAGATCGTTTGCATCAGCCCTGTGTGGGTGTGTGTGTCCTTCATCAGGTTTATAGACCTGTGTCTACGAGTCATCATGCGAGCCATGTGGTTTTGCGGAGGTTTCCACTGGATCAAGGTGAAAGGGGAGCGGGCAGCGCCATCGGAAGCGCCCATCCTCACCGTGGCACCGCATTCCTCTTACTTTGACGCCATCCCAGTCACCATGACCATGTGCTCCATAGTCACCAAACTGGAGAGCAGCAGCATTCCTGTCTGGGGCAGTGAGTAATCCACGTTTCACCGCCTGTATAGCCCGCAGGTTTACACAAAGAGATACAATTTACATGGCGCTTACAGTTTGGGCCTTCATACCAAAACAAGTTTTATATTTAATGCAAACTGCTGGCAAAAAAATAAGAAGGACTTAAACATTCAAATTAAAGTGTTTGGTAGAAAGATATTTGGGTTTTTTTATTGAATTAAATATGGACAAACAGGCCAGAATATTCAAATATTTATATATTTGTTTTGCTGGGTAGGTATTATCTTCTTCAACTCACGCTTTGGAGTGTGCGGTTGAGTCTTGTAGTTAATAACAAAGCTTAGTGAAACGATCAAAGCCAACCGAATGAGAATAATATCTGCACCAACCAGGTGTGTTCACTGCTGTTTTATCTGGTTTGTGCTTGTTAAATAAATACTCTCTGCGTCTATACTCTCCCTCATAGCACTTTCTGTTTTTCTGCAGAGCATGTTCGATTGTCAGCGGACCATGTATGAGGGGCAGAGTGAGGGTGTCCTTCACGAGTCATGCTCTGAAACCCCCCACCCAGCTCAATAAAATCTAAACAACAGCAGTTTCAAATCTGGTTTTCCAAATGATTTATTAAATTAGATTCAGCTTACTGACACATAGCACATCCAGGCATTAGGTAGCACATTGATTATAGATCGCCAGACAGCTAAAGACTTCACAAACAGCATGCTCTGACCGCGAGTAGTAATTACAGATGCTGAGCTGACTTTTACGTCCCTTAACAGTTGACTAAAGTTTTGAAGAAGAACTAACTTAAACCTTTGTGTTTTCTCTCTCGTCCTGGCATCTTTCTCTTCACCATCGTCATCCCAGCTCTGATCAGCTACATCAGACCAGTGTTTGTGTTTCGGTCAGATCAGGACTCCAGAAGAAAAACGGTTGAGGAAATCAAACGGAGAGCCCGGTCCGGAGGGCAGTGGCCTCAGGTAACACACATGAACACGCACACCAAACTGAAAATACACACAGAGGAACAGGGGGGGGGAAGTACAGCTGCTCACACCACAAAGCACAAACACAGTGAGTCACACACAGTTTACACACATCAAGAGCAATTTAAAACAGTGGGATGCATCAATTTGTTTGTGCATGCGCGCCATAACGTGTGTTTGTTTGTTCTAGATCATGATATTCCCAGAGGGGACGTGCACCAACAGGTCAGGTCTCATCTTATTCAAAGCAGGTATGTATTCAGTCCCCTCTCCTGCTTCAGGCATCAGCCAGGTGAAACCAGGTGGAAGACAGTCGTGCGAGCGCGCGCGCGTGTGTGTGTTAACTAATGACACTCCCATCAGCCTCAGCTGTACTCACTAAAAAGGCAGCGGCCGCAGAATCTGCTAAACATCCGCACGTTAGAACATGTTAGCATCCTAATGTTAGCATGTAGCTCAAAGCTCCACTGCGCAGCCTCACACAGCCACTGGTGTGGTTGTTGACTCCCATACTTAGACTTGCACGTGCGCTTGATTTATCTCAGCGCTTATTCTCCAGAGAAGCTGATACAAACGTGGTCCAGGCCACAGCTCAGAGCAGCATTTGGCTGATGTTGTTGGTAATTTCCAACCACGGGTGTGTCTGTATGTTAATAATGAGACTTTGTGTTATCGCTTTGTTCAGTATTCATTTCATTTAGTGTGCCTGGGCTTGTAAATTATTATTTATGCATAGAGTTGACTGTTGCCAACTCAAGGTGTAGATGTCTGATCAAATTAAAATCGTGTTGGCACAGCAGGTTTGGGTTCAGTGTCTTGCTAAGGGAGACCTCGACAGGACACGTAGCTGTTGCACCCAAGTTTTTTTTGGCATGTTTTTCTGATTACATCCCCAGTGTGTGTGTGTGTGTGTGTGTGTGTGTGTGTGTGTGTGTGTGTGTGTGTGTGTGTGTGTGTGTGTGTGTGTGTGTGTGTGTGTGTGTGTGTTATGCTGTCAGCCATTGTTCCCTGCCTGCCCTGTCTAATCCCCTTTTTTCCAGTCTGTAATTCTGTCATTCCCAGTAAGCCCCGTTGGTCACATTCGGTCCTGCTTTGTTTGACTGTGTGTGTGTGTTGGTCCAGCTTGATCTGGCTGTTGTGTATTACCAGTCCTCTCTGGATGTGTCTCCTCTAGTTATGTCTCTTCACTGGCTTCCAGCACAACAGATCAGCAGTGTGTGTGTGTGTTTTGATGTGAATGGTGCCACCTGTGCCTGATGTGCTCTGCAGATACCTCCAGTCTTCAAAAGACTGTTTTAATGCAGCCCTCACTTTCATGTTCACCATCCTCTCCCTGTCTGTCCCCTTGCTATGGTCACATTACTATTCAGAAAGTGTAGACATCAGGCGCTCTTATGCTTCGTGTTCTTTCACAACCTCGGGCTCAGATAGAGAAATATGTGCAGCCAGTATTGTTCTATTAAAACTCAGATGTCATCCATGTTTCATGATGGAGGTTTCTCCTTGGTTCCAGCTGCTTAGAGTCATTGTTAGTTCTATTTTCCAACCCAGTATTTTGATCTCTCTCTCATATGTTTGTGTTTATTTTACTTTTTAATTGAACTCACTTGAACTTGTATATTTAACACCGGACAGATTATATTTTAAGCTACAGCTGCAATCAATCAATCTTCAGCCTTCCTCAGCTTTAAGGGAGCGTTTCAGCGTCTTTCAGCCCATTTTTTTTATTTTATGGTCCACAGCGTTGCTGTTTTGGTTCACCGCTCCCATAAACCTTGTCTCCAACTGGAGGCAGCTGCTTTCAGCTAATAAACCAACTAGCTAGTAAATACAGTGGAGCATTTACCAGAGATACGGATAGAGAGCCAGATACCTTTTTGAGTCTGTGGAAACTAAAAGAAAGCTCAAATAAGTGGGTGAGTATTGGACCTACATTGATCATGTGAGCAAAAACACGACTCCTAATGAATGCATGTTGCTCTGTGTCTGCTAGGTGTTCAGCTTTATTGCCATAGTAATATTCTTATACAGTTTTCATCTATTCAAAGCCCAGAAAGGAGCATGACCAGGGTTTTGTCCGGTGATAAATACTGCATGTAGCTTCTATCAACTCGTCCTTCATCAGCGCAGTGTTTGCCAGGGCTCGTCTAAACCAGTACACAATGTGGACCAGGACACGGCTCTGTCTCTCTGCTGTATTCAAGCCACTTAAAATCTGCAGGAAAACCCGTTGCCAAAACGGCAGAGTACTTATTTTTCCAATTAAATATGCATGTAGGGAGTGAATAAAAAACAAAGGTAACGGGTAAACACAGTTTCATCTCACCGCCTCCCTCCTCTCTCACACATCCTGTCATTCTCAGGTGCGTTCATACCAGGACTCCCAGTGCAGCCTGTGGTGCTACGCTACCAAAACAAACTGGTAAACACTCACTGTCTTTCAGCCCTTTCCATACCTGTAACCTTCGACATAGTTCAAGCTCAGCTTGACCCGTAAACACGCCGCCGTACACAAACCTACACACACCTGTGATGTAATGGTTTCTTTCCCACACGTTCGTATATGTTCCTCTTGTGTTGAATGACTTCATGTTCTAGTAGGGTGATATTTCATCCCCCTCTTTCTCTCTCAATCTATCTCTCTGCCTCACACTCAGTTACGTGCACACACACAGGTATCATGTCTCTCACTCGCCACCTCTCCTCACTCTCTCATGAATTATACACTTCTTATTACCTAGTTTTTTGTTGACTGTTTCCCTAGAAAGCTTTTGTCACTTTTTCCCCTTTGGGCCGAGTTTCGTCACTGTGCTGACAGCGTGGCAGCATAGGGCAGAGACGAGCTGAAGAAACCACACCGACGGAATAACTTGTCCAGACCACCACCAGAACTGTTTCCATTCAATCTGTTTCCATCTTTTCGTTTAGCTAGAGAACTTTGCAACTCCAAACGGGAGCAACAATAAGCAATCTACATCCAGCCGGGACACAAATCATACAAAACACTCATTGTTAGGGAGCCAAATCAAAAATATGTTAAACTTTTCTGAATCTGACACAAACAAGCACCTGAATCATCTGTTTAAAGAAGTAAAGTAGTAAAATCGATGCGGCAGAACTATAGACGTCGCCTTTTTTCATTCTACGCTTTCTTCCCTGTCAAATCTTGGTGCATACATCACCCACAATGCAACGTGACTGCTGAGAGTTCAGCTGGTGGAGGTGGATATTTTGCCTCCATTTTCCGCCTCGTCGTCTTCAGCCTCAATTAACGTTTCCACTTAATCAGACTTCACGCCGCTTCCTCCGCAGCCACACGAGGCTTTCATCTTCCACACATGCAGTAGTACTCGCCCAAGACCTGTAAACACACTTTGATGTGTAAAATCGGTACGTCGGAAGTTCCATTATCATGTCACAGAAGTGCAACATTCGCAGTGAAAGTGTAAAGAGACGTTGGCTCGAGAGGTGTTGCAACGTTATCGGCGCGCATCGGCGTGACGGTGTTTAGCGTTTAATCAGCGGCAAGGAGCGTTTAAAGTGACTTCAGCCATCCTCTGAACAGACGCACACCCACACACCTCAGAGAAAAATAACAAAAAAGCACTTCCAAGAAGTTAGGGGAAGTTGTAGGAAATCGACTTCAAAAGATGTTTGTGTGTTTTATATTGAGCCATTTCCTCTCTCTCCTTCCTCTTCGCAGGATACTGTTACATGGACGTGGCGAGGCCCTGCTGCGTGAGTGTTTTTGTCTCTTCTCTTACACACCTACACACTAGCACACACACCGCACACGGCTTCCACTGTGCCTGCTAAGTATGCAGTTCAAACACCAGTGACCTCTTTTCCATTTTGAATGAATGTGGAAAAATGCTGCAGGGACACCTCTGTTATCGTCCATCATGTTATTTTTTTTTTTCAACTCTCCGTACTGTCTCGTCATGTATAGACAAAGCCAACTCTTCTGTCTTCCAGGTTCAAAATCCTATGGCTCACTCTGTGCCAGCCTCACAATTCTATAGAGATAGAGGTGAGTGGTGCAGTGATTACACTGCCCGTCTAATGCGATGAATGTAATTCCATATTTATTAAATATCTGCACAGTGACACGGCAGGTCAGCAGGACTAATTTGAAACTCTTTCCTTAGTATCTGCCTATTTACACTCCGTCAGACAAAGAGAGGGAAAACCCTGCCCTGTTTGCCAGTAATGTCAGAAAGCTCATGGCCAAGTAAGTATGTGTTTTACATCTGCATGCGTGTCCTTGATCAGCGTCAGATTGTCGGCGCTTGTTTTGCACGTTCGACACACGGATATATACGTGAAGGTCCTCATAAACCTTTCCCTCCGACCTAACAGGGCGCTGGAGGCGCCACTCACAGACCTGTCCTTTGATGACCGTGAGATCAGCCTATCACGAGGACCACTGCGCATACACGACTACAGCAGCCTGCTCGAGTTCAACCTGCTGATGTCCCGCCTGGGGTGAGTTGAGGGAGACTGGATTGACCGGTTGGGCTAGGTGTACGGCTGTGTTGTCCAAGACTTAGAGGGTGAAGAAACACTGACACCTATTGGTGGCGTGATGGAAACACATACAGGAAGATGGTTCAAATGAAATGAAGTCTTTAAGTTTCGGCACAGATTTCTATGCAGGTGATGAATTAAATAAAAAAATGTCAGATCTACAATCGTATTATTATTCGGTTAATTAGAGAAGATGAATGATATACTGTGAGTGTTCATAAAATCATGTTTCATTAGCGTGTGTTTTGTCATTTGATCACATAAATGTTAAAGACACCCAAGAGGAGTCTTCTTTTCATCTTCTGTGCTGATTAGCTCCAATATGGGAGCTCTCTCATTAAAATAATCTGCGTTGGTGCCAGGTGGTTAGGTGGAATCGTAGTTGGCAGTCAAATGACACTCGTCATCACGTTCATGAATACATAGAGACAGCTGTCTCGTTTCCACATGTATGCATTTCTTTTTAATTGTAGCGTTCTATGCAGAAAGACTTCTAGAGTTTTATTCAGCCATGTTCATTAAAAAATAAGAAACATTGTGACAAATGGCTCATTCATTTGTTCAGAGTTTCAGAGTTATTATTATATGTACATTTGTAAGTGCTGTTCTTGCAAAAATCACTTGGTCCTTCATTGGTTATTAGTTATTAAGACAACATACCAATAGTTCAACTTAGAGTGCAATAGTAGTTCAATTATCACACCTTTTTATCTGCTTTACTCCTGAAGATGTCGTGGATAGGTGTGTGTGTGTGTGTGTGACTTTTACAGAGTGAAGGTCAAAACATGTTTTTCCCCATGTGACGTGACTTCTTTGTATTTTCTTTTGTGCGCTGCGCATTAACAGGCAGAGAGCAGGAACTTCAGAGAAAGTGTTGGAGGAGCAGGCCAGAAGAGCCAGAAAGCTGCAGGGAGACAGGCTGGGTTTGGACGACTTTGCCCAGTTCCTCAGTCTGCCAGTTACAGACACACTCACACAAGTCCACAGTCTCTTTGACCAGGTAAACACAGACAGAGTCAAGGCCCAACAGAGTTTTTATTTGATTTTTTAAATCATTTTAAAGTGAGTAGAAACAATGAGATTACAAACTGGTAACGAGTACATAAAAAGCAAATATGACACATGTTGTAATTGTTGCAATTGTATAGCAACATATAAACAGAACATATAAAGGTGTAGGTGACATACTATGGATTAAACTGGTATGACAGGGACTGAACAGCTCCCCCTTGTGGAGAGTCTGCAGACTGCTAAATTTCAGCGTGGCAATTCAATCATTCAATTCAATCTTTTTTCATATAGGGTTATCATTATTTCCTTGCTACCTCTGCTCACTAAAATTACTCTGTTCCCAGCACGGAGACGGACTGATAGACATCAGACACTATGTTATCGCTCTGTCTACCATTCATCGACCGTCAGACTCAATGAAGACCCTCAAACTGGCCTTCAAGGTGAGCACATTTTCCACCGAATGCCGTCCAACATAAGTCTGAAGTCACTGCGCTAAAGAACATGCGTTGTTGCGCAGATGTATGAGGACGAGGAGAAAGGGGAAGTCATCGAAGAGGATCTTGCCGCCATCTTGGAAATAATGTTGGGGGTGCAAGAGGTGGAACTTACATGTGTGTTTTTATACCAGGATGACCCCGACACAAACAAGATCACATACGGTAAGATCCAACGTTTGTTCGTCATGAAGCGTTTTCAGCTTTAACCACGAAACGATGTGATACCGTTTGTACACATGTAAGACCATTGTGGAGATGATTGACAGCATCTATCAGCGCGTCCCCGCTTCCTCCGTGCTGTCACCATCACGTTTGATTTCTTCTTGGCTTCAGTGAAGAGGATAAGCACCGTCTGTCATTGATTTTTCAGGGTCCTTTACATCCACCATCTGCCTTTTCCAGAAACTGTCAGAGCTTTTCTGTACACTCTTCACTTCCCCATGAAGCAAATTTTTCCCTTTTAACATGAAACAATCCAGCAGATTTCCCATCTGCACAAAATGTAAAATGAAAGTATACAGACGAATGGAAGCTGTTAATTTTCTCTGTAATGGTGTTGAATCATCATAATTATACAAATGCCTCTAAATGGAAAAAAACAACAACATATTTGTATAAAAATGCTTCACATTGCACCTTAAATGAAGAGTAAAAGCTTCATTTCAGTCCTCCCTTAACCCAAAAATAAAAAAAAAGATATCCGACATGTTAATTTAATAATGTAAACTAATAAGATTTGAGATCATTTTCTGTCTTTTGGTCATTTTTCCAGATGACTTTCATCATTTTATAGAGCAGAACCCACACTTCGTCCAGCAACACCTCGATTTTAAAAACCATCCGCGCAAATTCTGCGTCGGCCGACCCAAGAGCTGCAACGGCAAGAGCCACGGCGACTGAAGAATGGACTCTCGTCGATCTGATGTAACAGCGTCTCCACGTGCTGCAATATGCCCACCACCTCTGTGCCTTAAAGTGCAGGTAGAGAAAAGAGGAATAGACGGAGAGTCACGCGGCCGTAACAAAGGACGGATCAGAATAATGATCGCTAATATCACTTCTCTCTTCTTCTTTAATTTTTGTCCCCATTTATAACATCTAGAAAGATATTTTTCAGTTCTGCTCTGAAATATATTATCATTAGAAATATATTATTTATTTTAAATTAATTTTCTCATGTAGGAAGTATAAATATTTACTTTTATTTTTTTTAAAAACCCTTTTTGTTGACTTTGTGTTGAAGGACGGCGCTGTTGTTGTTGCTCTCAGCAAACGCACACGAGCACACTGCCCTATCATGCTGCTCTTCATTTCCATGCTGTACATACAAATTTAATTTCAGGTGAAGGATCAGCATATACAAAACGCTGCGTTATCGTTATTCATATTTTATACCAAACCGTGTAACGAATGCAGCAAAAAATCTGCCACGTATAGCCCAGAGAAATTACTCCAGCAGCTGTGTCACTGCCGCAAATAAACAAACCAAAAAAAAAAAAAAAATGAATATATATGTATTTATCATACGATCCAAATATGTTTTTATTCTATTTGGTAATATGATGAGTAATGTTATATTTATTTTAATGCACATACTTAAAGAGGAGGATTGTTAAGCATTTCTGTGGCGGCTAATCCTTCCTTTAAACCTCTAACAGACCGCTAGTACACAAAGTATATCTTCAGTTTCTTCAGCCTTCTCTGCTGGTTTAAACATTGATGTCAGATGGTTTACGTTGGACTCAAACATTTTGTACCACATGGCTGCGATGTTCCTGTGACGTTTCATTTCTCAATTAAATGCAGAAGTCAAAATCTTTGTGGGTTTTATGTTACAAAAATAAAATGCTTTCAGATTTGAGTTGATGTCACCCCCTGTCTTTATCCACTAGGTGGAGCTCTGCTTTCACACATTCACCTCCAAGGTGTTTTGACTTTTTCGACTCCCTCAGACTCGCTGTACTTAAAGTCAGCGGTTCTCCAGTTCTCATTGTTGAAATAATGTTCATAGCTCCATTTACTTACTCAGCTGTACATTCTGTTCATGCTGTCTATGTTCGAGGTCTTTTGAGTTTCCCCTTTGATCACTCGGTAATCATCCAGCACGTTTCTCCAGGCTGTACCTCTCTCTGCTGTTGCTTTAATAATGGTTCCTCTTTTCTGGGTCCACATGGTGGTGCTAGCTCCCTAAGCTATGCACACCAGAGAGCCCATGCACCACTGCCCACCTGATGGACAGGAAAAGCATTACCTCATCCCTTCCTTTCATTCCTTCAGGTAAAAATAGACTGATTAAGCCCGGGCTTTGATGAGAGAAACCTACAGAGGAGGTGTGGAAGCAGTGAGAGAGGGATAGAGATGGAGGAGAGAGACTAAATGGATCGTTCTGCTCCAAATCCAATTCCTAATAGCTGGAGGGAGGGTGGGTGGGTGGGAGGAGGGAGAAGAAAACAGTCAAAGAAAGAGGAGAGGGAGAGGGGGAGTGGAGATATCACGTCTAACAATTAAGACCTGCCTTCGGGGTCTAAAGAAGAAGCTTTGTTGAGAACATATAAATTGCTCATTGAGCAGTGCCTCTCTGCAGTCTCTCTCAGATACTCCTGCCTCAAAGGAATCTGCCATAAAAGACAGCAGCTGCAGCCCACCACATAGGGGGGCTGGAATCTGTTCACAGTATTTGGGGATCCATCTCCAGCCGTCATTCTGGCCAAGCAAAGCCCCCCTCCCCTGCAGTAAACACAGCCCTGGATCTAATCCCAGTGACTGTAGTTGTGCAAACATAGTACATCCACTGGAGATCCCATGTGGTTCCTGTACTTTGCGGGGTCAAAGATCCAGCTCGGTTCAGTTTGTTTTTGTTGTACAGGCCAAATGGATGAGCCTGTTGTTACCCTGGATAACAGCCCGTTTGCTTTTCTGTAAGCCCGGTTGCGGAGCTCTGCAGCGGCGGTTAAAATATTTGAGTCAAAGTTTTATCTTGTGTGTTTAATACAGGATTTTGCGATAAGGCCGTACAATCAAATAAGACATTTCATCAAATGGAACCTGCAGTGTGAAACCTCCACTGCAGTTATTCCCAACCGAGGGTACTTATACCCCAGGGGGTACTTGGTGGAGGAGTAATCTCTAGAAACACATTTCTGCATATGAATGCAGAATATGTAGGCAAGAGTCCACAATTTTGGTGCCAGAAGCATTCTGAGTTTTCCATTTGTATTCTGAGTAATACTGACCAGCCACGCTTGAGCACACTTTGGTTGCAACAGTCCATGTGGAAAGCCAAAGAGGTGGAACGCAAGGCAGAAAAACAATATTGAAACCTATCGGCTATTGTGACAATGATTTAGCTCTAAAAGACAAAAAAACAGTTTTCTGCATTGGTATGTAGATATGCGTTCATAGAGATCGGCAGAAATGCGCCTTTCTTGTCACCCTCACGTATCAAAGTCTCATTGGACTGTGAAGAAAGTCTTGGCCTCAGTATTCCAGATATCTGTCACCGGACGCCCAGAAACACTGGCCATTGCCAGAGGCTGCATCGTCATCAGACGATAGCCAAGTGGTGGAGTAGCAGCTCACTTACTATAAATTATGAATAATAAGTGAGTGCATCACAACTAGTTAAGCAAGCAGAGAAGCCTAAATAGCTAAAAGTAAATATTAAATGGACTGTACTTATATCACACCTTTCCAGTCTTCTGACCACTCGAGGCCCTTTTATCTCTTTCACCCATTCATACACCAATTGCATCAGCTGCCATGCAAGGTGGTTAAATGAGAAATGGGTGCCTGAGTTCATGTGACAGGGTTGTGTACTTGCATCTGACAAAAAAAAAAAAAGGTTTAGAAGAACTGATCCAAGGGACCTTGAAAACTTACTGGTATCCTTGTCTTAAATTTGGATAATCTCCACTTTAATTGACCCAGTAATTCTAGCTCTTTTTTTGGCTTTACTGTTTAATTCCTATTCAGCTGGCATTATTCAATTAAACAGCATTTTGGTGTTTTTTTTTTTTTTTTTTGGCTGTGACCTGATTCTGTTTAACTATTCACAGCTAGTGTGAAATGTATTTTGGGACTTGGGGAGTGATTGATGACACATCTGAGCAAACATCTCTTGCCACTCAGCTTCATGTAGTGGGTTTCTCGTGCTCATCAGCCCACTGAGTTCAATGACAAACAAAAACAACAACAAACAAACCAAAAAAACTCCCCAAAAAACGGATTTTTTTTTTTTTATGACAGTACAGTTACAGCCAGTCTCTCAGTTCAGTTTAGGAAATAAGTCAGTCATTAGGTAAGAAACACATCACAAAGTATTTATTCATTCATTGTCTTTATATTATTTGCAAGGAAATGTGCCCAATTTCATTTGGGATTGACAGTATGTCAGCGATTTTGGGAAATTGGGATGAGAAGATTGTTAGGAACATGAATGCAGTGCATTCCTGTAAGTTGACGCTCAATGCCCAAATACACCTTGGACAGATGATGCTGCTCAAAATGTTTCAGCTGAAAATAAATGAAGACGTTTTCTGATCGTGCAACTGGACAAAAGAGGTGAGGGGTACTCTCCGACCAACTGGATGGACATGGCATAGTACTGGTAAGGCTGTGAAGCTAAAACCATCAGCAACAACATTAAGGTTCAGCAGGTATAATGTCTAACATGTTTTTAGTTTAAGGTGTTCACGTGAAGACGTGAAGCCAAAGTAAACCAATGTGTTGGACAAATGACAAGAAAGAACACCATAAATCAAGGCATTAGAGGATTATCAAAGCTGTTCACGGTTCATCCTGTGGGGAACATGGTTGTCTGAATCACATTTCATGACAAAAGGTCCAATAGTTCTAGAGGCCTAAGACTGCATCACATGAGGAACATGAATGTCTGAAGTTTCATGGTTTCATTGATGGTGCTATATGAAAAATAAAAGGATCAGCAGAGTCATTACGGTTCATCCTCTGGGGACCGGGAATATCTCAATGGACTGTCGTGACAATCCATTGAGATATTGACTACTCAGGACCTCCTCGTCTGTTTGTCTTTATCTCTACTTTTATCAATGGTACGCTGTACATTTATTAAAAGTAGTCAACACTGTGGCCTTCATGTGATTGGTTCAGCTTGCTTTTTTCTGGTCCGGTGCAAAGAGCAGCACGACATCTGTGGGCTGCCTGTGGTGGTTTGACACTCTCACTGTATTCTTGTTTGGACTGTTGGCCTCACACCACAGGCTGTCCGCCTCTTTTCCCTCATGAGGTGCTCCAAAAACAGAGCAATGTAGGTGTTGAAGAACACGCACATGCTCGTAACAAATTCTTCTGAGTCACTTTCCATGTTCCAACCTGCTCGCTTTTGAACATCCCTCCTCCAATGTTAACTAAACGTCAAATGTCAGAAGCAAGGCACTAGAAAAATAATTTCCCAGAAAAGTGAATAGGCATCCTGCTGTATCAGTACCTTTTTTTTAAAACTCCTATTTACATGAATGGGTTTCATTTAAAAAAAAAAAAAATCTCCCTTTTAACTCACAGCCAGGTAAAGAGCTGTTGAAAATGGATGTATGAAAGTGCCTGCTCTCTAAGTGCTGCATATTGATGGTCGATGGGTTGCACCAAAGTATAATTCATCCTTTATGGTTTTTCCTCGATGTTGCATATATCTGGCTTTGAAACATGCACTTGATCAAGAAACTCTCAGAAGAAAAGACAGGCCGTGTTGTATGGAGTCCATTAGCCATTGAGACAAGCGGGGAGGCAAGGCTTGTATTCAGAGATGGAGAGATGTAAAGAGAGCGATACTGTGGCTGAAAGGTTCAAGGCGAGTACCAAGAAAATAAATCAGAACTTGCTGATGCGATTGTTAGTGCGCAAACAGGATGTAGAGCCTATCAGGTAGAGCGGTCTGTGAGAAACATCAGAGAACAGTTTTCTGTAGTGGAGAAACACTTCGACAAGGACAATTACGGTCATGACTGATGTTATATATGGAGATGAGCCGCTACAGGCCTGGATACAAACGCCCTGAATGAGGTTGTTGATGGAACATACCCTTTTTTTCCCCTTCCATTTATCACAAATCATGCATACTGTACATTACTGCTGACTATTTAGATTTTTGAATGAATATTTCCAACCTTCCTTTGGCTTATTGAAGAAAGAAGTTTTACAGTGTGCACGAAAAACCTGAGAGGAAACTGCAACAAGATTCTTGAAATATCGTCATCAGGGTTTTTTACGCTTTGCTAAAAAGGGAAATGCAAGTGTCAATAAATCATGGCGCACGTGACATAAACATCTACTGAAGCTTCTCCAGTGGAAAGATAAGAAAAAACTAGCAGCAGATGAAACATCAGATCTCAGATGAAGAGAGTGTAAGCTCCTTCAGTTCAAACACATAAAACAGAGATGACGCGTCTCCTTGCTCGTTGCGACCGAGTGTGGAAGATCAGCGCCACCAGAATCCTCTCCTTGACAAGTGGATGGAAATTCGCTTTTGCCGATTTCCTGAAAATTTGGTTAAAATTTGAGCTTCATTTGAGAAGAAATGTAGTTTCTGACTTTCCTACCCTGTCTGTGTAACCCTACCCAAAGCTCATTGGCTCCTAATAAAGAGGAAATCACAATCCGTCAGGCACTTCCCGTCATTTTTAAATAAGCAAAAGTAGTTTTCTGAAGCAGCTGGCCGCTGTAGTGTAAATAAACAGAGCGGACTATTTTCAGCTTCCACCTGATACACGTTTGGTGGTTTTAGTGAGTATTTACAGCAGCAGGACGGTGCCTGTGGGGCTGACTCAAAATACAGTACAGCGCTCGTGTACATGGTAATGAAGGAGCATGTCACAGACAGTGTAGCTCATTGATGTGTCTGAGCTCTGCGGCACACAGGAATCAGATATACTGGGCTTTGGCTCCATAGAAAATTCTGAATGTTTGACTCAATCCATAGTTGGTTTTGGTCTTTAAAGGGATTTTTCTGACAGTAAATAAAAAGAAGACTTATCCTTTAAACTAAATTGACTTTTTTTTTTTTTTTTTTAATGGAAAATTTTCTACAGAAAAAACACAGAGCTGGATTGATCCGTGACTTTCGAGAATACTACGCACATTTTTTTACTGAGCAGCTCCCCCATCTGAATAAAGGACAATCTTTTTGGTCCATTTAACACGACCTATTGGCCACTTTACTCGCTGTTAGGAGATATGATGTTCCATTCCTGGAAACGTTGAGTGCCAACTGAGTGAGTTACATGATAGGGCTGAATAAGAGAACAAAAAGCTTTTCTTTTTTTTTCACATTTTATTGGTAGCTCTTTGCATCATGCTGTCTTATAATAAGGTTCTTTATCAGGTTTTTATTGACTTGACACCACCGTGAATGCCTCCTATCTTTCTGGTATTGAATATTATATGCAGGTTTTGTAAAGCTGATTAGAAAGCGGACGCAGGCCTAATTTATCATATCCAGTTAGTGGCATCCTATTCCCATACAGGTGCCAAACGGACAGGTCGTCATTTTGCCTGCAGCGGGCTGTCAGTGCGACTGGGGCCCGTGTGCGGTTGCAAATGTTAGTGTGTGAACGTCCATCCTGCCTTCAGCATCAGTCCTTTTCACTGCAGCCATAATTACCACTGTCTGAGGGTAACCAACAGTGGCGGATCTCATTATGCCATGATATGGGTCGCGTCTGCATATACAGGCGCGCATACACTACCTATTTACATATGAATGTATCCAGTTTTACACACACACACACACACACACACCCACGAGCAGGCACACGCCCGCCTTACCACCCACCCACACACGCACGCACACACAAACACGGCATTTACATATAAAAGCTTTTAATGTGCGACACACATGTTACATAGTACACACGCGCAGCAGCCTATTCATACATGCACCTCACACATATGGGCTACTCATAAATTTAGACACTTCCGTCAGAAGGCCCTCGCCAGCCGACAGGGATATGAACCCAATATAGCATCCCAGAGATAAGCCAGTGACTCTGGAAGCAGAACTAATATTATTTGCACGGTGTCGAACGTTTATCTGGCGCCGCCTGCAAAGTGATGGTTCGGTGTCACTTTTGTTTAATAATGATGTGCCAATAGTAATATGCCTGCTGGCTGGAAACCTATTACAGTTCAAAAGATTATCCAAATACAATCTAATTTGGAATATTGCATTTTGACAGCCTGTGACTGGAGGAGGTGGGATGGTAATGCGATATTTTCTTTCCTTTTTAAAAATTCCAATTAACATTTTTAATGCTCAACAAACCAATGGTGACTGCAAATATGCAGAGGTGTTTGACTGTGCCAAATCTCCTGATGGATTTCAGACAAAGGAGAGCGGGGAAAAATAACTTTTGCACAATGCAAACTTTTGATTAGGCGAGTGTCATGTTTGGACTCTCCTGTCAGTTGACTTTAAATTGACATTGTGGGAAAAGAGATAATCTTTAAATATACTGTAGGAGAGGGAGTGCTGTCAAACACACAAAAATCCTTATTTTACATTCGTCACTCTTATCTGCGATGACAGAGTTGCCTTCTGTTGTCACCCTAAGTGGAACGGTCTTACACACTGCCCGCTTTAATATCGCGTCTTTACATTCACATGCTGTAAATTAGTATTACGCAAACACTGCTTATCGACGTACATTGTTGCGACTCTTAAAAATCTAAATGAAAAGGCTTAGTTTAGCAGAACACAACATTTAGATCTCCACTTATTGCACCGCATATTTTTCTAAGGACACAATAATGACCCAAAATGCTACCGACCGACCAATATCACTTTATTAAGAGCTGTCTTTGCACACCTGCAGCCGTGAATTTAGCTACCTTATTATCACCTTCCTCTCATAAATACTTAATCAAGATAGATCAACACAGCAGATGAAATTGTTGAAAAAAAAAGGAAGACTTTTTTTCTGGTTATTAAGTTATTAAAATTGAAATTAAAGTCCACCTCAGATCATCTGACATTGTTATATATCATCAATATCTAATGTTTAATGTATTCCGGTAGTTATTTTGTGATAAAGTGTTTTAATTTACTTTTTTTTTTTGTTCACATCCACTTCCCCTCAACTTCTCTCATCTACAGTATGAGCGATTTTTGACGACCTGACCAGAGAAGCGGTGAGTTGTTGCTTCAATCTCAGCGGCTGTATGTGCATATTAATATTGTGACAGTAGAGTTTATAAGGTTTCATCTGACTTTGGAAAGGTTTTAAGATCTCAAGCTTTGAATTTTTCATTTTCAGCACCCATAACTTCGTCTCACATTATATCCGTCATTTTTACTCGTCACGTCATGTGTCTGTGTCGCGTGTCTTATAAAACTGTGACAGTAAACACCTGGTAGGAACATAAACTGTTAATTTGTGCACAGATTGTTCACAGGTTTGTTGTTCAGCTTATTGTTTCATACCGTGGAATGACAAGCAGCAACATTTATATGACACAAACAAACAAACAGTCATCGAGGATTAACTGAATCTTAATTAGACAGACACAGATCACGACGAGGATCAGCTGTTTCAAAAACAAAAACAACAAATGTTCGAGCGAGGGTCTAAAGTGTGACTTTTGTCCATCGGGAGCAAAGCAGGAAGTCAGTTCACTTTATATCAGTATTGTGTTATCTGTTAATGTTGACCAAATGGTGATTATTGTAACCATGGTGACAAAGATCCCTCAACCAAGTAGTAATTATAACCCAAACCACGTTTTCCCAACTTCAACTAAGCTGTTTTGTACCTAAACCTAATTAAACCATAACCACAGTGAAAACAGTTGATGAACTGCAGCAACATCAGTTTGAGAAAAGCCACGGCGGCGTTTGGCTTTAACGCTGCTCGTCGTAACAGAACGTAGCTTCATAATTAATCAACATTCATTCATTTTAAATGAAAGCTAATGTTTGTTTTTCTTTGAACTGATTTCTTAACGAGGGTCAGCATTAATGTTAATTTAATTTATCAACAACTTCAATTATATAATAGTCATTTTAACCGCATTTCCTGTGCAGTTTCTTTCTGTTTCTGTTCATTCTACATTTATAAATAAACAGTCTGATTGAGAGAAATCATCTATAAATATCTTCACTTTTTTTTCCCCTTCTTGGCGGATTTTTCTTTTTCTTTTTGATGTGGGAGGACGTGCTCGTGCAATAAGACTTTTGGCTGACGAAACAGGGTGTTGCTTTGCCCACCACATCTTGTTTCATCTTCAGAGCCTCTAACATCAGCTAAGCAAAGGTTGGCTGTGGGATATAGAGGACTTCATCTTGAATGTACAGAAAATACATCCGAAGGCTGATGCTGTCCAAAACGGTACAAGTTGTACTCGAATGCTCGAGTACAAGACCGGAAGGACTCTTGCGGTACGATGGTGTGAAACATTCACCAACTGACATGACTTTCTGCACATTACTATTCATACTGTCAACTTCCTGCACGCGTGCGGCACGTGGCCGCTATTTCATGGATGAGTGTATATTGTGCGGCGCGGAAAAAAGAATTTGCCCATTGCAAATGCTTAAATTGAGCCGTGGTTGCGGAGGGAAATAGCATCTCTTCATGTCGTGATGTGTGAGACATCAGCATGGTCAACCATAACCGTTTCTAGATTTCTGATGAGTTCGTTGACGATGTGACTGCCTGCTGTTGCTTCACTTGTAATGGAACTATGTGCATGTTTAGTCCCTTTAAAAGAAAATGCTAATTTCAGCCTGAGGGCACGTAATGACAAATGAGAGTGATATCGAGCCTCCCCTTGGTACCCCTGTCTCAGTTATGGCATGTATTTCCTCTAGACTCCCTGTTCAGTTCTTATGTTCTTCACAACGGTCACATCTGTTTGACTTCGGCTCTTAGACAAACAAATTTTCATCAGATTCACCAACATTTCAATATTCCGCTTTCGTGTTTCTGCTCTGTCACACTTAATGTTAAAGACCGTTTAAATTGCACCAAATCAGGACGGCTCCTCCTTCGTTGCTCCGCAAATGAATCCAAGCTGCACGGGATTTTGAGGGAAGCACATAAAATACCCCCCCAAGAGGTACACAGAACACACATGAGCAGATACAGATCACGGGGATATCAAGAGACACATAAATGCACAAGGCAACAGATGCCATTGTAAGTATGGTAATAAGAAACTAGCGGAGGAGGAGGAGGAGGAGGAGGAGGTGGAAGACAGGAGCGAGTAACAGCAGCAGCAGTATGAATGACTGTCAGATGAAAAACACAACCTCACTGACTTCTGAGAACATGATTGGTGACTGTAATTTGTGTAGCGCAGCAACAGGAAATCAAAAATACAATCTAACATAATGTATCGTGCCTTTTCGTACTTTTTTTTTTGCTGTATGTTTCTTCTTTTTGAAGTCTGCCCCATCGGTATTAAAATCATCATTTATGCTTTTTTTTTTTTTTTCCAGGACCAGTAGAATAACATTTCGATTTTTTGATTCTACCTGCGGATTTGTTTATTGTTCGAGGATTTTAATGCCAGTTGTCTGTTAGTCCACCACAAGTCAAGGCTGAAGCATCTCAACAACTGTTGGATGGATTGCCATGGAATTTAACACAGTTATCCATCGTCCCATTGGGTTGGATTGTAATAACGTTGATGATCACTTAGCAGTGCTGTGTAGTTGCTTTGAAGAGCCGCGCACTTGGCTGACTAGACTCTTATGGACCTTTTAGACACGACGCAGCAACGGTGCAGCACTGCACCCTGGAACTCATTATTTTCAGCTGCTTGCGACGCCTCACAACGTTGTTTTGCTGCGTCGGGCAAACCGCAGCGCACACATTGTGACTATAGATTGTAACTTTGTGTTTTATGTTTTTCTCAGCTTGGTTCTGTTTATACAAAAAAATATTTTAAATCCCTCAGGCTTTCCTGGCCAAATAATTATTACATTAAATATAATATGTACTGATTTTTTTTTTCACATGACTGGCAGCAGACCCATTTTTGCCTAAAGAGTGCCCAACCTCACACGTTGGCTGAGAGACATCCATGCTTCCTGTCTGTTTTCCACAGCAGATGAGATGTTACAGTATCATATCAGCGCAGCAGACTCCCAGGCACCCAGAGATACAGCACCCACACACACACACACACACACACACACACAAACACACTCACTGGGATGGATGGGCCTGCCAATCAGCCGAGCAGACTGCAGCCCAATCCTTGGCTGGCGTGGTTCTCTCCCACAAACGGCGTGACTCACACTCCCAAGATTTGCAGTCAGTGGAGCGTATCAGCCTCCATCTTCACAGGAAACACTGCCATGGCTTTCCACTTTTCTATCTCATTATGCATTTACATACACTTGCTAATAAACCCAGCATGCTCAAAATCAGACATGCAAACATGTGCTCGTAGTAGTGCGAGGAGCATGTTGACAACAAGGACAGAAAATAGTTCCTGTGATGGCGCTGACGCTATACGCAGTCAGGATGTGTTAATGATTTTTGTCACAGGAAGGAAGAAAGAAATTAAGAAAAGAAAAGAAGACATCGAGCATACTGCAGACAAACACGCTCGGCATTAATCACAATTTGATTAACTGAACCTGTTAATTATTATAATTTGCAATACAAAGCACCACAAAGGTCATGGGAACCTGAAAACAACTGTAATATGGGATTGGAATAAACATCCAGCAGTCAGTAAACACAACATATACTGAAGCTAAGTGTGCCGCGATACAAATGTGGCAGATTACGAGGACCAGCTGTGGCCAAGAGCGAGTGTTTGGACGTGTTTGTGTATGCGCGAACCGTCGCGATTAGCAAACGTTAGGTAACCTCCTGTTAGTGTATGTGACTTGGGAGACAAGGCGAGATGAGTCACACTCAGCTGTGACTCATGTCCCCAAAGTAATATGGCGTACACACATGGACACGGCTCACACGCAAACACTCCTGCGCTTACCCATCGCTACACCTCTCACGTCGCATCTCGCAGGCAACATGAACACAAGGAATCCTGCTGACTGTTGGTGATCCATTCCAATTCCCATTCCCCACATTCCCATTAGCCTCGGCTAAGTCTAGTTTCAGTTTATGAATATCTCTAAAGCTAAAGGATGGATTATACTTGGGAAAAAAAAAAATAGCTCATATGACATATTGAAGTGCTTAGGTGTTTGAAACCACTGTTGGAGGGCCTGGTGAAAAGCCGGCTGTTACAGAGAAGTGAGAGATGTGAAATTCAATCATCCGACAAGCAAGCAGGCAGCAGGAATACTGGCAACCTAATCACGTAGACACTCTGTGTTTAGTGTTAATTAGCAAGTGTTAGCGCGCTCGGGGCTAAACTGAACTAAACTACATTTAGCGTGGTAAACGCCAAACCAGCTAAACATCCATATGTTAACACGCAGTCTTTGACCAAAAAGTCTTGAAGACAGTCGGCACACGTGCGGAGGACACATTTTTATTGAAGTCGTGTCCAATATTCACTTTCCTTAAACGTCTGTTTTTTTTTTTTTTTTTCATCAACCAGCTCGTCCTACTGAGGAAAATATCTGGGTCTTTAGCTGTTAGACAATTTTTTTTTCACCACCCACTCACCCACCCAGAGTGTCTCTTTTCCCTTTGTGCTGGGAAAGTGGTCTGAGCTCTTTTGTGAGAAGCTGCCACCTGTAATTTTATATTGGGGAGGAGGAGGGGGGGGGCTGTAAATGTTGAGGACTATGTGCAAACCTTTCAGGAGGAGCTATTCGATCGAACATAAATATCAAAAATATCACTTACTGTAGCTTTAAAACGGGTTTATATTCCTGCCACGGAGGAACAGAGTCAGAAAATAAAACCCCAACATTAAAGCTAGTCGACCACCTTCTGGTATGCAGATATTTACTTTATTTCAGTCATTTATTTTACTCTTGTGACACTTGACCCTCATTTTTTTTCTCCATTATCTTCATTATAGCCAGTAACACGATTAAACAAACATCAACAAAAACAGTGCTGTTAACCAGTAAGGACATCATGATTATTCTATTTTTATATATATATATTTTTCTCTAACTTTTACTCTCTATTATTCAAACTAATTTAACTAAACCGGTGGACCCGATCAAACAAGTGGCCTCTAAGGTGCCAGTGCAAATTCCTCACCTCAGTGCTTCACACACGATGACGGCGTATGGCTGTAAACAAAAACTCCGATTGGTGTGAAAAATAAAGAGAGGGGAAGTGCTGGTCCAATCAGAAAAGAGTCTTTGTTCGGAGTTGAAAATAGAGCACTTGAAGCCCAACTGTTGCCTGGAGACACAGATTGCAGGCAATTAAGGAGCCAGATTACAGTGGGGAGAAAATAGGTGATATTGTCAATGGAGCACGAATTTGTGCATGTGTGTGGGTGTGAGGGTGAGCGGATGAGTGCAAGTGCATGCGACCGCACATGTGTTGAATTATTTGAGGCATTAGAGGAGATATGTGAAAATGTAGATCCAGAACTGTTGATGTTTTTTTTTTTTTTTTCAGCTTTAACTTTGTTTTTTTTTTCCTGCACGTGAGCTCATTTTCTAAATTGCCTGCGATCCGAGTGTCCGTATGTACGTGACTGGAAACGCCACCTTGCTTTAACTACTAAAAAACGGTGCCATTTATATTTTAAAAAATAATTGGTAAAAAAAAAAAAAAAAATATTGAGCACAAATACCACAAACAAGCGGGGAAAACGTATCAAACATATATTTTTTCAGTCATTGGGATGCTGCTTTCTTTGAGCATTGAGGTGGACGTTTTTGAAATACAACACTGCACGAACACAGTCTATGGTCAACAGCGATACCTCATCCTGCAGCACAAGATATGTTTACCAGAGCCACAAGTATTGAGGCCTCACTTATACATTTTAATTTGGATTAGTTATTCAAGTTGTGCTTTTTAAATCCTGAGAAGTGTGTCTTAAGCAGAAGTCAAACCATAATCATAAGCTTGTTTATGTGAAATTAATCTACTTGAAGGGCTTTTGGTGATGTGATGTGATGTTGTGGCTGGCAAGCTTCGCTCTATTTTCTCTCCTTTGTTCTGTTTACTTACTTTAAGTTATTGAGGATGGAAAACAAAGCGCTTCAAGCTTCAGCTTTCGGGTTTCCAGACCTTTATGTCTTTACTGTATATCCACACCACAAAGCAACCTCCATTTGAACAATCTGCATACTAAAATGACACTTGTTTCCACAATAATACTACCGTTAAATGAGGCCCCAGGACGAGAACAAAAGCCTGTACACCATGTAGCTCAGCATGAATCTTTTTTAAGAAGTGGGCTGCACGTTTTCCACTTTTGACAGTGTGACGGGTATCTTCTCTTCCTCTGTACCCGGCGGCCTGGTGACCACATCCCCTGGAACCCTCCACTTTGACCCAGACTCTCCTCTCCGTTCTCCTTCACCGGGTCTGTGGAACAGCCTCTCCTTGAAGTTGGCCCTGGGGAGGATCCAAACAACAACCCCCATCACCGCCAGAGCTGAGCCGAGGCAAGAGAGGCCGATCCCGGCCGCAGTGCTGAGGTGCAGCCCCCTGTTGAAGTTTGCGGCCCGGGCGTCCACAAAAAACAGGTCTCCCTCTCCGAACGACTCAATTTTATGGGGAGTGGAGTAACCGACTGACAGGCTGGCAATACCTGCAGTCAGGATCAGCAGACCCAGGGCCAAGGACACCTGGAGGGAGACAGATAGAAACCTCAGTCGGTAATTTGTGCAGCCTTAGTCCTTTTTTACTATAGGAGGTAATCTTTTCTCAGCGCTCTGTGCTTCTTGTTAGGAAAGGTCATGTTGTTGTTTGTGATGCAGAAAAAAACTCCAAATTACCAAATGGGCAGGGGGCTCACATGCAATCCTTCACCTTTACAAATACCACTACAGCACTGCTTGCAGTTCATCATACAAAGACAACAGTTTGAAATACACTATATGCACTTTGTTACATAAATATATCTCAGAGTGTTTTTACACCGGGGAAGCAGCAGTAGGGCTGGCGGAGACAAGGACAGCAGTACATGGGGAATATGTCTAATTCGGGGGGAAACAAGGGAAAAAGTAAGGTGGAATAATAAATTCACTTTTTCTACAACTGAAACTTTGTGTATTGTTGAAAGGTAGGAGCACTAAAGGCTTTTACAATCACAGTAAGCCTCAAAGTAGCACTTAATCAATTGCATTGATCGACACAGTTCCCAAGGAAGAGACTAATAACGAGTCCAGTTCAAGTCAGTCAGTCAAACAGCAGTAACATCATTATGGTTACAATACAAGCGACTGTACATAAAACAAAGGATAGTTTTGTTTGGAGTATGTAAGAAAAGAGTGTACTGTAATTGTTTTATAAGTTAAATATTTACTATAATAACTACTATAATAACTATAATATTTATATATTCTATAGACACTATACATTCATAAGATGTTTGTTTAGCATTCTTAGTCTGAAGTGAAGTGAAGCCAAAAACTGCAGTTCCTCAAACATCCACTTGAGGCCGGCTACAGAAGAAGTCAATCTCCATAAGCCCCCATGTTAAAATGTTCAGCTTCACAGCAGAAATAAACATGGTCTCTAGCTAATTTCTTCATTGTACTGATGTACTGAGTCTGAATTTATTTTAACTAACCCGTTCAAAGTAAATCAAAGCTTAAAGTTAGGTAGGTGCTGTTACAGATGCTTGTTTGAGCACCCAGACATCATTCGTTCTACCTCAGGTTCACTGAGCTGGGAAGCTGAAGAGGCAGGGCTACCAACGCGGAGGTGGCCAGCACCACAGAACTCTTTGGAAACCTATCTGGGTAACGTCACACGCACGCTGTCCATTCTTTATCCTGTCAGTGGTCTTAATACAGATGCAACATACTCTCACTGAGCAGTTCAGGGACGATATGATAAAATGCTGGGTTTCAAAAGCTTGTGAGCGTAATGAGAAACAAAGGCTGCACTGAAAGACAGAATGGCATGAAGAATTACACTTATGGGACATCAGCCACTACGCTATACCAGTGAACAGTTAAATTAACTTTCTTTGAGAGTACCTAACCTCCCGTCTCCCCAGAGAATCTTCCTTATGTTTCAAACAAACCTGTAAACATGCATCACTTCCTGTGTGCCTGTACGATTTCTCATGGGACATAACGGGTATCAGTGGTGGATTTTTTTTTTTTATGTCTAATGTGTTTTATTAATCAGTGGCTGATATTTATTTAAATCAAATATCACAATAGGAATGAAATTTGCAAGAAATAACAGAATGGCGGAGCAGTGTGTAGAGACACCGACAGACACAGTTTCTGCAATGTCGGATATGCATTTTGTGGATTTGTTTATCCTATTTTGAACCCAAGTAAAGTAGTATTTAATTGGACTCAAAGAGAGCAGTATGAGAGGTTTAAGTACCCGGGATGAAATGATGGTCGTTTACCTTCCACACAGCTGAGTTCCACCACAAGGTTGACCTCTGGCTCCGGACGAACCCTTGATCCTCCGGGTCTCTCTCCCACATGGAGGACGAGCACTCCTCATAGAAGTGGTGCAGATAGGAGCGAACCCCAAACTGAAGACAGCTGGAACCAGCCTGAACGACGTTATACATAAAAAGGACCAAATTACCTGATGATAGAGAGGAAACTTGGACAGATTTTATGTCATATCATTCCCAGTTGTTGTAATAATTATTGCATTTAATTGACGGTACGTTACAATCTTGGAAATGTGGTGAAATCCTCCCGTATTAGAGCGTAAGTCTTGCTCTTAAAATAGATAAATATGTGCAGAAAGCACCAAAAAATGTTAACATATATACATTTGCTGCGTTTTAAAATCCATTTTAAGAATGTGGCTGCGAAGTGTTTACTCCTATCACATTCCATGTGTATGCAGTCTACGTATTCAGTCAGTATTTCATTGGCACCCTGGACTCTTGTGGGCTGTAATCCAAAGTGTTTCCAAATCAGATTAAATGTCCTCTGTACATCTGATTAATGTCAATGACTCTTTTGGCCGGAATAAAATCAAATGATACTCGATCGTCACAGGGTAACTGACCTCACTCCCCGAGGATTCTCCTCCTGAGCCGGAGACACAGGCCTCAGAGCACAGCGCCATCGCACAGCACACGCCTTGTACACCTACAGTAAAAATTACAGATACTGTGGGCGATACATATTCAGAGTCCTGCACGGATTGATATGTGTGCATGTCAGCTGCTAGGCTGTTGTAATACAAACACTGTTTATCTGCTGAATATGGATTTCCCTCAATAAAAGCCTTCCTCCCTTCAGAGACCGGTAATAAATCTTGGCCTGTGTCGTCAGGTTGCCCCAGTTATTGTTGCTGCGTGTGAACGATTGACGGCTGCCGTGGCCCTGAGGTGGCTCTATTACCACCCACGGATGAGTCACACATGTGCAAGTGCGTGCACACTCTATTCTTCCTCATACGCATATGCACACATGTCCCTTTGTTGTTATTCTCCTGAGACTGTTTGATTGATTTCTTTCATTCTCTGCCTTCAAACTGTTTCTCTTTTGCGGCCACACATGCCTGATCTCAGTCTGTACTAAACGGTGAGCTCAACCTGACGACAATTTGAAACACAACCCCTGAAAAACAAATCGGCAATCAGCAGAGGAGAACATCCTGCTTCGGTATAATGTAAGGTTTTTATCCTGCTCCAAGGCCAAAATGTTGAACCTGACAAGGTGAGTTGTCACCAAACTATGTCCAATTTAACAGTCCGTGTGATTTGTGTTTGTTTACGAGCCTTGGTCTCCATGTAACTGGAACTGTGTGGATATAAATGAAACACAAACGCTAATACAAAAATGCAAGAAAGTAAACTTCTTATGCCAACAAACTAACTTGTTTCTAATGGCACCAAGATGAAGAGAAGCACATTCAAACGGATAAACAAAATATCCAAACATTTTAATTTCAATGTCATGAATTAGCCTTAAATTACCTGTTGCAGTTTGTGCTTTTACTTTAGCGAGTACAGCCTTTAGAAACAGCACTCACAAAGTATTACATTATCTTCTGAAAAGGGAAGAACTGAATGTGGCCAGACTTCAACTTCAAAATTGATTTTTTATAATATTGACATCCCATTTATTTTTGTCTGGCTTCCTTATAAAGGAAAAAAGATCTGACCTTTCTGCCTTTATTCACGCTGAATGCCAACACAATTAGAAGAGTGAATTCACAAGAAAATGAGTTGGAAAGTCCATAACAAACAACATTTCAATGGAGAACTTTCTAATGATGCTTTTAAATGACTGTGTGGAGCACTGATGACTGACTCCAGTACATTAGTTGAGTATTTCCATTTTATACCACCGCATTTCAGAGGAGGATATTGTACCTTTTTATCCACTATATTTGACGGCTTTCGTTAGTGGTTACTTCTCACAGTAATACCTCTTGTAAAATGGAGATAAGGTAAGATAGACATCGATGATCCCACGCTGGGAAAATTCACTTGTCACAGCAGCTCGTATACACAAGATGGATAAGAAATGACTCATAAATCAGAAATAAATAGTAAAAAGTCGTGCTGGTGTTAAAGAGTCTGACGGCTGGTGGAATTAAAGACTTGTGGTAGCGCTCCGTCTTACACGGTGGCTGGAGCGGTCTGTTGCTAACATCCTCCCCCTCTACCACTTCCTCTATGGAGTCTAGGGGTCAGCCCAGTACAGCGCTCCAACATCAACATGCTATTAGTCCAGACTATAATGAGTACAAGTATACCATGTTATTGAAATTAAATTGTCACTGATTCCACTGAGTGACTCGGAGTATATCATGATGGATTTAGTAGTATGTACATGTTAGAGTTGGTCATGATAATAACTTAGAGTAACTTCTTTTATATGGCTTCTAATTTTCTGTCTGACTTTTGACATCCGCACTGTGAAAGACACCCAAAGATGGAAAATAACCAAATACATTTATTCAAGTACTCAGTAGTATTTTGAGGTAGTCATACTTTTTCTAGCGTGTGCTACTTTCTACTTTATAACCATAGCGACTCTGCTACAGTTCAAAGGGAAATCCACTGATCTATCTGGCAAACATGGATAATGCATGAGACTTGTGAAATTTAGATTTTTCAGCTCATTAAATGCAACAATTTGTTCAAGAAGACCAATGTCTGTTGACTTGCGACCTCTTACAACAGCTCCTCTTACTTGTCCTCTCAGATTTGTCTCACAACCTTTAAAACTTTTCACTTAAATGTTAAAACTACCGCTGCTGATGCATCATTGACACTTTACTTTGGTATTTTAAGTTACTTTTTGATTATAATACTCTGCTGCGCCTTTACTTGAACGGGATTCTTTAACTTGTACTGAAGCAGGTTCACACTCTGGTAGTGGTACTTTTACTGAAGTAAAGTATCATGAGTACTTCTCACTTATTGCAAGTACTCTTGTATAAATAATTATATGGAGCACTGACTGGTGACAAATGTATGACAGATGGATTTTCCATGATCATAAAACACAGGTGTGATCATTGAATGTTTCAGCCCCATGAACGCGCTGAAGCAGAGCGCTCTCCATGGTGCTGGTAACTTTGCCCCAACTTTTCCTGCACACTCACGGGCGAGTAAAATCCAGACTGAGAACCAAACATTTCAGCATTTTATTCCCTTATTTGATCCTCAAGCAGCCCGAAAATCCAACAGCGTTTCTTTGCTGCCCCTCGCTAATGTTGGCTATCTGGATTCACATTCGCTTTATAATCTGTAGATGAGAGCAGATATTTAGCAGAGATTTGGTCGCATCATTTCAAAAAAACAGGCAGAAACAAACAGGCACGGTGGTCATCTGAACTCAGCACAGACGGAAACTAACCGCCAACACTGGACACCAGTGAGTCATCGCGGCCGTGCAGCCTCAGTCTGTCCGTTTCACACTTTTCTCCATCGCACTTCATCTACAGCGACTCCGTTTTTTACCCCCCCCCCCCCCCACCCCTTTTCACTCACACCGAGTTTTTACAACCAGCTAAGGACTCAGTCTTACCCCCCTTGGCCGGAGTGCTCGCTCTTCTCACTGGGGATCCATGCGCGGTCGGACCGGTTGATCTCCAACGCTGCCGCTGATGCCAATCGGCTGAGAGGACAGACTGAGCATGCGTGCTGATGGAGAGCAACATGTGTTAAAACTCCAGATAAATATATGACAGCTGTCTGTTAATCCTGTTACACTGTTGATGAATGAGCAGGTACCAGCCAGATAACACACAGTTTATCCTTAGACTTTATTAACCAGAGAAGGCGTAACTATTCTTTCTGAGCCACAAATGGAACCTAATTTAAATTTAATTATGATATCTGTCAATGTTCAGAGTGTTGCAAAGTTAACTTTGTTCCTCGACTCATCATCTCCATCCGCTACACAGTATAATGATCCAAGCAAAACTTTAAAATACTATAGGAAAAGAGTATTAATCAGAAAATATGTTTCTATATACCTCTGGAGATTAAAGCATTAGCCGCTCACTACCAGCCTAAAGGAATATTTAATGGTATTATATGAAAGCCAGATTAAGACTGCCTATATATTTATCGCTGTCTTATAGTCTAGGTCTCGCACTGTTGTCAGTAATTCAGCTGGGATGAGCTGAAATCCCTCCCTCACGGCACATCCTGTACCTGCCTGTCTAAGTTTGTCTATTATGAAAGTTTTTTTTGGTGTTTGGCTCCAGGTTTAAACTTTCCTTGGAAGACCTCATCTTGACCCACATTAGGGACTAAAAATCAGGACATTTAGGTCTTAGGCTTTGATTGTGACCATTATTTTTTCTACTCACTCTTTTCTGTGTCCCACAACTTTGCGCTAATACAATACCAAATCACTCGTGCGACCCTTCAAAGCAACGTGATGTAACCTTTCTACCACAAAATGACATTTTTTAAAATCATTTTGAAGCTTCACTGACTTATAATCAGATGAATGGTGTCTCTGTCATTCCCACTCTGCACCCCATATGCTTGTTCATTGTGGTAAAAAGGTGAGGATGGAGGAAGCTAAGAGAGAAGATGAGAAAGTGAAAGAGGCCGCCAAACAACAGCAAATCTAAAAGACTGACTTTTAGTTGGCTGAAACACAGATGCTTAGCTGGGCTTGTGTTGTTGCATTTGATGTTTGGCTGTTAGCAAAGTTGTTGCTTTTTTAATCATAAGTAGCATAATCAACAAATACAAGTGCACAGATGTACATATTTAAGACAGTGATACTGTGGGATGGTAAATCACAAAAACATCAATTTCTATCCAGTGTTGCTCTAAATTATTTTAAAATTTCCAAGTCCACATAATCACTGTTTGGCAATTAAATGTCATTTTAGGAAGAAAATTAAGGTTATGTAAAGTTTTTTAGTGGCAGTTGGGGGGAGGCTATCACATTTTAATCCTTCTAAATCTGCTCATGGCCTATTAAAATTTAGAAGCGAACATGTAACTGACCATCATCAGACATGGCAGATGGAGTCCCACAGGGTTCACCTTTGGGTCTCACTTTATTCTCAGTCTTTTTTAAATGCCTCTATCTAACGACTTCAATTTTGCCTTGATTATTTTCTGTTATTGTTGGTTTGTATCCAAGATAGATTAAGATAGATGTTTTTTACTATCACAACCTTAGTATGAATTATTATAAAGTCAGTACAACATTCTCTATAAATATCTTAGAAATACCATAGTATTTTTTTTTTACATTTCAAAGGTACATTTTTGCCCAAAAAGTATAAAAAAGATTCACACAGACAAATCAATCAAGTTGAGAACTCTTTTATTCATTTCTCAATGTCTAAATTCAGCCTGGGAGAAAAACATCCTTCCATCATTGTGCAATATTTCCTCAGTTTCATGGTTGAGTCCTTTGAACTTGTCACAGTGAATGAGATAAATATTGTAATGTAAGGTAAGTTTTTGTAAAACGCCTCTGAACTATCTTTCAAATGCCAATCTGACAGGATAGGACTTAAATTGAGTGCTGCATTCACCAGCTGTCAATGACTGATAATGCCTGCGGGAACACAAAGTAAAGAAGCATTTCTGCCTCTGTAAGCAGGAGCTCTCATTAAAGGCAGGCTCTCTTCAAGGCATGGTCTGTAGCTGAAATACACACACACACACACACACACACACACACACACACACACTCCACATTCAGATACAGTATGTGCCAATATGTGTTCTGTAAATATTTCAATGTTTCATGAGGATGCATTATTTATGCAGACTGTCATAACAGATCCCAAATGAACAGAAAACAAGTACTGTCATTTTCACATATTTATCCGATCTGTGTGTCAAAAGAACATTTGCTACCAGGCAGAATGAGTGTGTGTGTGTGTGTGTGTGTGTGTGTGCATGGGAGCAGTGGTTCATCATCCCTACATATTTGTTATTTGGACACAGTATGGTGAGGCATAAAAAGCAGGATGAGACGCTTTCTGAGGTACCCTGTTGAGAGAAAGACATGGAAAACTGTTCTCTCTCTCTCTCTCTCTCTCACACACACACACACACCCACGGTTTTTGTATGACCAAGCTGCACTCTATCAGAAAGAGAAAAAAATTTCCATGGTTACGAGTCCAGCAAGGTCAGACACAGGAAGTGCGAGGCAGGTGTTGATTGGCTGATAAATAATTACACTTCCCTTTAAGATGATGTGCAAACAGGACTTTTTTTCATCGACTCTATTTAGAAGCCATTGTAAAGCATTATCAGTCATTTCAGCTGCATGCCTTGCTGCCTTTATTACTTCCTTTATTCACCAGCTTGGGAGGGTTATCCTTTGGTGTGATAAATTATGCATTGTACTCGTATGGTATCTTAAAAATAACCTGTGCATCAACCCACACCAGTCTATAAAAGCCACTGTCAATATTGTGGAACATCGAAGCCATCATGTTAATTAGTTGTGAAAAGCCTTTCATTTATTGGCTCGTCAAACAGGATGGATAAAACATTTTCCAAAGCCACGATATTTAGGTTTAAACTCATTTTCTCCACCTGTCTAATCCATGTCAAGGTTAGGGTGCTGGCCTTTATCCTGGACGACACTTTTTTGACATGTTGGCAGTTCAGTGCAGTGCTAAATGAGATATTTCAAAAGTTTCCTTTTTGTTTTTTTTGTTTTTTTTTTAACTTCATTTTGAAACACCGTTTATATTTGAATGCTTAAAGGAACAGTTTGCCTCTTTGGCAAATCTGTTTATACGGTTACTTGCTGAGACGTACATGAGAAGCTCGATATTGTCTGTCGCTAGGCAATAAATATTAAGATACAGTGCTGCTACAGGCAGTTAGCTTAGCTTAGCTTAGCTTAGCTTAGCATAAAGACTGGAAACACTGCTCTTTTCAAAGGTAACAAAATCCACCTACGAGCACCTCAAGAACTCACTCATTGACATAATATATCTTGTTTGTTTAACCAAGCTGGGTTAAACTAAGCTAACCGGTGGCTAGCTTTAGCTACATATTTACCGCACAGACACGCGAGTGATACTAATTTCCTCTGGGCAAGACCAACAAATTCTTTTACGACACTCCTTCTCTCCTTCTTTCTTTTTCTCTCTCAACATTTCAAACATTCGTGGTTTGTGAGCTTACCTTTTTACAGCTTGATAAAAGTCTATCTATTTTCCTTTTCTTCTCTCTATCTCAAACCCAGGCGTGCCTCATGGATTCACAAAAGACGTATTAATACTCAAAATCATTCTCTGGTTCTATCTCGAACGCGCAGGCTTTGACTTATCTTTTAATTGCACAGATTGCTTGTTAACTACAATTCTGTCTCTTTCCTCCCTTGTGTCATATCGCTGTTACATCCAAGCATATAGTCAGGGATACATCAGTCTATCTCAAATGCAGGCATACCTTTTTAATTGCATAATTAAGTGCTGGGTAAATTCACTCTGCTGTTCTCGGTCTCTTTCTTAAAAGCAGGTCGCACCGTTATGGATGCATGCAAGCTGTATTAAAACCTCAAATCTTTTGTTATCTTCAACGTAGCTATGCTTTTAGCGAGCGCACGTTTTAATTGCACAATAAAGCTACTGCAAAGCACAAATTTCCTCTCCCTCTGTGTATTATATGAAGCGGAGCTGCTGCAGCGCTGCAGGCAGGGTGATGGCAGTGCACAGTTCAGAAGGTCACTGGATGTGTTTGTGGGTGCGGGGCCAGGGAATGGCTGCGTTACATCACGCAGAGCGTCAGATAATGGCACATTAACATGAATAATGCATCCCATGTTGACAAGCGGAGGGAAACACACAGAGTCTAAATATTCTATAAGGAGAGGAATTCATAGAATAGAATAGCACTTTGGGAACTAATGGGCCGTCAGGTGTCACATCCCATGATGAAGAGGCAGAGGAGTGTGTGCATGTGTCTGTGAGTTGATGTGCGCCTGCATGACTATACCGCTCGTTATTGTTCAATATGGGCTATAAAACCTTTTCTCAGAAACCCTTTTAAATGTATTCTCATTTTGGGCTTCATGCTTGCACCACTTGTGCTTGTCAAGAGAGAAAAGTCTGTTTTTAAAAAATATTGTAAGTAGTGCATGTGCAGCATTCACTGTAATTTGATTTCCAGACTGTGTGAAGTGTGGAAGAGGCGTAAAGCAAAGATAAAGCTGTCAGAATATGTTCATACTTTTGCAAGACTCAGACAGTTACTTCCGTTAAAAAATGTTTCATCATGGTCTGATTGATTTGTTGTCTGTGGTCAGTGATGGAATACCTATTAAGATTTTTTTTTCCACTGCTGTAAGTAAAAGTTTTACCAGAAAATGTTCTTAAAGTACCAAAAGTGACGTTTTCATTCAGGCAGAATGCCCAGCTACTATATATAATGTATTATTATTGCTGATATATTATTGTGTAAGCAGCATTTTGAAGGCTGAGGCTGGTGACCATTCTTATTTTTTTTTATTGTCAACAAATACCATTACAAGACCAAAATAAACAGTGTATAATGATGGGTCAAAAATACACTGACTAACGTCTGGACAAACATTACTTAAACAGGAGTCAATACTACATTTCTTGGGACTATTTTAAACCACAAATTGACAAATTGGTCCTCTGGTGAATATTTGTGGTAGCAGGATGATGTATGTGAGTCAAAATAAACTGTGGTCATGCTCATGGTAATGAATTAACATCCATCTATCCATTTTCTGTAACCGCTTACCCTCATCTGGGTCACAGTGGGGCTGGAGCCGATCCCAGCTGACTTTTGGCGAGAGGTGGGGTAAACCCTGGACAAGTCGCCAGCTCATCACGGGGCACATTGAGACAAACCATTCACACTCACATTCACACCGGCGGCCAAATTAGAGGCACCAATTAACCTGTTAACTGCATGTCTTTGGACGGTGGGAGGAAGCCGGAGTCTAGACACGGTGAGAACGCGCAAACTCCACACAGAAAGGTCCCAGCCAAGATTTGAACCAGAGACCTTCCGGCTTTGAGGTGACAGTGCTGTAATGAATGAACACTGATAGATAAATCTCATTTGGAGTGAATATATCAGACACAACTTGTTAGTTGTTGAAGAAGTCATTAGAAAAGGTATGATATCTAGCCTAGAAGTAATATTCGGACTTGTATATAAAGTTTAAAGTATCAGAAAATGGAAGTGCAGTACCTCAGAGCTGTACTTAAATCAAGCAGTTACACTTTCCAATGATGTAGAGTATCAGTGATCTTTAATTTAAACAGGGCCACCCTCCAAATCTTTACATCTCGGATGAAACATCACAGAGACTGACATTTTTCCACATACTGATTCCAGTAGTCATGAAAGTGATTTGAAATTAGAGTAAAATCATCGTCATTAACTGTTCCAGTCATGTTTCAGCTGCAGGGAAAAATGTTTTACATATGCTGTTAGATTCCACGTGTTAGAGGATGAAACACACCCAACTAAAACCGTCTTCTATAAGGCCCTGAAGCATGGCTCCTCTTCATCTTTCGCCCCAAGAGGATACATTTCATCATTCATCTACTGATTATCATTTTAATACACTACATCCCATATTCAGATGTGGGGCTGGAGAGAAAATCCACTTACATAATCCTGCTAGGATTGAGGTCTATCTATCTATCTATCTATCTATCTATCTATCTATCTATCTATCTATCTATCTATCTATCTATCTATCTATCTATCTATCTATCTGTCTGATTTAATATACAGTATTACACAGTTCATGTCTCATCTCTTGCATCTCAGACAGACTGACCCACTTCTCTCCCTTTACCCAGAACAGACTGTGCCTGGAGGGGAGGCTAGGCACGACATAAGGCCGCTGCAGAGCTGACTGGTTCAGGGGTCCATCTCAATGGGCCCTTTTTCCTCCCCGTCTTCCCTCAAGTCATTACAGTGGCAGATAGCAGACAGAGGGAATGGATGGGTTTCATTCCAACGAGACGCTTCCACTTGTCTGATCATTCAAGGTCATATCGTGCAGATCAATAAGACTACACTGATGTATGGGGAAGTAGATAATGTGTGTGTGTGCGTGTATGTGTGTCTGCATGGGGGCGGGAGGGGGGGGGGGGGGGGTTACACAGACACACACCTGCACAGGGTCAGACACAGTGTGTTTTCTCAGTTCCCAAACCTGACACTAGATGTCAGCGGAATGCAGCACAGGGCTTTGTGTCTGTTTGAGTTTATCAATGCAAGCTCCTTTGTTTCTTTAGTCTTCGCACAATAGAATAACAGCATACATATTTGAAGCTAATGCAATGTGTTTATCTATTACAAACCTTCTACACAGCTGCGTCGGTTAGAGCTTGAGAACATCAATGATTTCCACATGGCAATGTAAAGAAACAATGCCTGTGGGATGTGTTTAGGCTTTGCTTGATGATTGATGATTGGGTTTATTTTTTAATCTATTAGAATAAAAACACAACACAAAAACTAATGGAATAATTTCAAAGGATTCATTTATCAAAAGTTTTAAGAAGCTAATTTCTAAAATGTCAAATGCGTCTACACACACCCCCAAAAAAAACATCACTTGCTTTTAATCCTGTCATGCTAACAGAGATTAAAGTAAAATTGTCATGTTTGTCACTGGAAGCATCTTTGTCTTTCCGGCGCGACGGAACAAGTGCATAAATATTTTAAAGTCATATAATGCCTCTATGCTCCCCATGCAGCTGCTTCAAAGATACCTTGAACGCACCAGTGGCTTCCACGAAGCTAAGTGTGTCATCAATATGAAACTTTCATTTAAAATGGTGTCTGCTGTCACATTGCGAGATGTCAGCGACTCACAGTATAGATCCATGAGTTCCAGTGTAATCACATTACAACCGTAGAATATTCCCTTGCTGGGACGGGGAATCATTATCATATCAATAACACCATTTATCATTGATATAATTAGATAGCTGACTGTATGTCATTCTAAACTGGCACATATAAATTCTATCCTACAGCCCCCCAACCTCGATCTCCAAGAAGTCATTAATGTATCCTAGTGTAATATTATCACATGGCTACATTCCTCTTCTCTATCTAATCTAATTCATCAGTCTAATAGGTCATAATTAATTGCTCCATTATTAATCGAATGATGTCATACCTACATGCCTTGGGGTGAAATGAACTGTCTGTCATCAGGAACGCAGTCTGTGAGTGCCGGCTTCTGGATGTGCGGATGTTTGAGCTTTCGCCTGACGCGCGGCACTCAGTGGTGTCAAAAGCTCATCAAACTCAACCATCTACTGATCAAATTTATCACTGTTCTGCGTGACCGTGTGATTACTGCTGATTACCTCGGGTCAAAAGGTTCAAACATCATTGAGGAGGATATTACACCGCAGTGGGACATGAATATTTAACTGTCTCATTCTGGTGATGCTCTCTCTTTGGCTAACTTGAGCCAGAGGAGATGATGATTAGCTTCGCAGACAAGGCTAACGACCTAGGATGGATTAGAGTGGATGGCCATTGAATATGCCAATGACATGGAGTGGACAGTCTCATTCATGTGGAGGAGTCAGGTGTGGAAGCTGGAGAGGGCTTCAGACAGCAAATTAAACCTTTGAACTTATACTACTCGAGATTCTCATGAAATCAAACCCAATTTTTACTATTTATAGTCTGCATTTTTTCTGAAATAACCATTCCGTCTATTTACATTTGGTTATTAGCTCTCAGTATTGCATTCAAACTGCCTACCTATGCAGCAGGGATTCACAGGAGGTAATCCACTGTTACTTCTAGTGATTTTTATCTATCACTGTTCACCTCACTAACACTGGCTCTATTAAATCACTGCAAATTCCAATCCGACATTTCCTACTGCTGCCGCTTGACATTCAACTAGCAAAACATGGATTGGCTTTTATTGTGAAGCTGTCACAGGAAATGCAGTGTGTTTGTTTCTGTTGTTGTGTCATTCATTCTTTATAGTTCAAGAAAACAAGACGGTGGGTCAGATTTCAGTATTGGACTGGATCGAGACGGAGCAGTGAGCTGTTTGATGAGGAGCTGCAGGCTTCTATGTAGATCTCAAAATGACGTCTGTATTAAAGGTCCAGTGTGCAGAATTTAGCGACATCTAGTGACGACGTTTCAGATTGCAACCAACTGAATATCCCTCACCTGTTTCGAGTGTGGAAAGGAGGAACTACAGTGGCTGTGACACTTATAAAAAAGGTCATTCTAAGATAAACGTAATGATTCTTATTTTCAAGTGATTATGCATGAATGAAAATGTAGTCATGGATATTATATTCCATTTCTGTCAATAGATTACCCTTGAATGTTACACACTGAACTTTTAAAACAATGTGAGTTTGTTTGTCTGCACTCTAACACACCGTGCTCTTCTGCTTTAAGTAAGTCTGGGACCTGTAGTATTAAACCAACAGGTGTCATCAAATAAACCGGGGCTGAGATTGTAAGGGTTATAACTTTAATGTTTGTTCTTTAATATCTCCATGGGAAGCAGTTCTAGAAAAATAGAGGAGAGAATCTCACTTTTAAGCGTTTTTATTAGCTCTTTTTTTTCACATTTTCATATTTGCAAATTAGCCCTTACTTCCTTAAATGATGATTCAGCGCCAGTGCTGGTTGAGTTTATAGCTCATAAAATTTCAATGTATATTACAGCAACTTCTGGCAAAGCACTTTGCTTTGCTGTGGGACTGGAGAGACACTAACAAGCCAAAACAAATACACAGATCTGCATCATAAAAACACACTGCTGGGAAAAGTTTAGAATGATATCAGGCATACATTACCCCAGTAAAAACTACCTCAGAGAGATGTATAGGGACATATTCAAGCACACACACACACACACACAAACAGAAATGCATATTTTAACCACCTTGCCAGTGCTGGCACTGTATCATTGTCAACCATCTGCCCCTTTGTTTCAAGCAGCATTGTAACCTTTCCCAGAGTGTTTGTGTGTGCGCGCGCGGGCGCGTGTGTATTTCTGCAAAGTCGGTGTGTGTTATCACTGGCGTGCACACATGCTTGTATATCCAGTGTGTGTTCTGGCTGCCAAACGTCCATTTGGTTGGGGAGTATTGCCAAGGTGAGGTGGAGGTCAATTCTACACAGCTGAATCATTGAACAGCACTGAGCTGAGCCACCGCCAAGCCTGGCAAAGAAGAGCATAACACAATGTCATCATCTGGGTACGAAAAAATCTCAGTGAGGATTGTGCTATTAAACGTTAAGGGTGAGTAAAGATTCACACCATGACGTGTTCGTTTTACATGAATTCGGCTTATTTACTTTCCAGACGGTGTAGTTCTCGGGCTGAGCTCGATATGAATTAAAAAAGATATTTCCTTGTCTGTTTTCACACAAAGTTGGCGGTCAAGGCTGTTTTTTTTTTTTTCTTTTCTGTGTGGGGCCAAAGATGCTCAGTCCCCACTGAGCGTTCCTGCTTTCATCCTTGAATCTGATCAATAATGGATGGAACTCCCACAGCCTCGCAGGCAGGGATTGCTTGGAAAAAAAAAACTTGGAAAACCAGCCGTAATTCTGCCAGCCCCGGAGCGTCGCGCCGGAGACGGGGCCGCGCTTGGCCGCCAATTAGCACCAACATTTTACAGTCACTTGCTGGGTGTGACTGTTTGGAGACGCACTCAGAAACACACATACACACACACACACAAACGCATGCAAGCACACACTGACAAACACCTCTGGAGAGCCGCTGACCTACTCCCCTAACCACTTTATTGATCTGTGGGCCAAAGATGTGAAAGCCTATTGAGGTCATCATTAATGATTCATCATATCCAGAAAATGTCAAATGTGGCTTGGGAGCGTAAACATGAATGCGTCAGATGTTATGGACTAATAAACATGTGAGAGCTTTGAAGAAATTCTCCATGCATCTATATGAATCATACATGTGAGAAGAGAGGATACCAAGTATAGAGACGGCTATCAGATGGGGTGATGCAACCATTTCATCACAATTTGCTCTGATGCTGTCACTCACTTTTCCTGGAACTCCCACGGAGAGCTATATGTTATTCTGAATAATCTTCCTGTTGGTCCCGTCTCTGTCTTGCGTGTTGGCCTCCAGCGCCGCACAGACGATGGATGGAAATCAATGGGACCCGGTGTAAGAAGGGCACATGCGTGTTAGAGTATGAGGTCTTTGCTTATCTGATGCTTTTAGTTCGTGTAGTTGTCCTCTGATAAATATTCTAGCACACGCACACGTAGACAGACAGCCATGTATATATACAATGCATTAGCTATTCCACCGAGACCCACACACATGCATGCTATCCCACAGGGAGAGCTCGAGTGTGGCAGCCATCCACTCTGAGACATGCAATCGCTGTGGATTTTGAGACCTTTTCTACAGCCATATATATATTTATATATATATATATACACACACACACACACACACACACACAAACTACACTTAAATACCACATTAACTTAGATGCCTCTCCTCTATGGCCTTGTGCTGTGAGGGCTCCCCGCAGTTCTTGGAATGATGTGATAAAACTCACAGTTGTTTTCCCATTGGCTCTGTAATTTGGGGCTCTCCCTCCACGGTCTTGCAGACAGGGACTCCTCGGTCCAGTACAGAGGTCCATTCAGAAATTCGATGGTTAGGATTTATGGGTCATGCCAAGCACAGGGCTGCCCTTGTGTGTTAGCCCCAGACAAGACCCGAGCAGGGGATATAAATTTGACTTTATGAGGGCAACTCGTCAGCTCTAAAAATCTAGATTTCCATTTAAGGAAGAATATCGTTGCATCCTTCTCATTCTTACTTTTTCTCTTTTGAATTCACTTTGTCCAACAAAATCACAGTCACTTTTGAGTATATGAACAGTAACATGCTGTGTTGATTTCACCACAGCACAGACAACAGATGAGTTTTGAGACATAATGTTAGACTGCAGCTCTGACATATTGAGCACCAAATATTTGATACAGCAGGAAACAAAAGTTTCCTGCTTTTTTTTTTTTTTTTTTTCCAAATTCAGACTAAATCAACACATTTCAAGACATAAAATACTCTGCTTTGAATAACAACTTGTGTATAATTAGTTTTTTTTTCTACCAAAAAGTTGAATCCATCTCATTAAAAATCCCTAAAACTAATCATTTGTATGAAAGTGTGCATATTTTTCATTCCAAACATTTTGCAAAGGTTTTATTTTATTGAAATCACACATCTGTGACAATTTCACCCAGTAAGTAGTGGAAACATGCAAAGAAGCTTAGCTTAGAAGACTGCCGGCTAGAAAACATAGACAACTGAAACAACGCACACGTTTAAGATGGTCGAAAAAAATTGCCTGCAAATAATTCATGGGTAAATAAATCCAATCAAAGAGTTTGTTAGATCCCAAGGACACCCAGGATGTGTTCAGGTGAGAAATGTAAACCGAACTTGTGTGTTTGTTTCCAATAAAACTCCACACGGCAGCTTTAAGTTAGGGAAAAGTCCTTTCTCTTTGCCTTGCGCTAGAATGTGTAAGTCGCATGCAGGGCAATGGCTGGCTTGTGAGTGCACGATCACACAGATGATGGATGTGGAAACAGCCGTCTGGTGTCAAACTCCGCACAAGGACGGTCAAGCACATATTTGAGTGGCGGGGTCACTTAAGCACGTTATAATATCGCAGTATAGAGACTGTAGCGTATAACACACTGTGCTAAGAGACGGCGAGGGTCATTCGCCAGACATTAGCAGACCCTTTTCTGTAATTTTGTCCCTTTCTCTCCTCGCCACTCCACAGTGTGAGCTCTTATTAGACCAGGCCCATATCTCTAACTGAACAATGACTTCATGTCTCTGCAGTTAATTATCTGTCTGATCCATACCATAGAGAAGAATGAATGAACTCCAACTCTGTGTTCCATACATAGGCCACACTAATGTTCTTTCCATATAGGCAGGCACCGGCAGAGTCACGAGACAGAGCTATTAGACCAATGTAATGAGTTTACGTATGAGTAATGGCCGCACACTTACTTGCACAGAGAGCTCTCTGCACATTGTTTCTAAATCAGCTCCTCTCTTGATTCGAGTGCGGCAAATCTTGCGGCTAATTTCGCAGGTCGGGGAATGATGAGGAGCAAATAGCTTCGGCGCGTCACACCCGCGTGTGCAGGTGTAACCGACGCATGCTATACGGTACAATAGGTGTGGCGCAGTCGTGTACCACACACCGCAACGCCGTACGGTAGATAAATCCAAAGAGGCGCTCAGTTTCAGCGAGATCTCCTTTGTCTGATCTAATACTTACATTCACGTCCACTATATTGGCCAGAATTGCCGTAATGGCCCCAGCTGTGATGCAGTGTATGTGCTAGCCCTGCATCAGTGCTTTTAAACACCTCAGCCATCATTCTGCAGCACTGGTGTTTATTTAAATGGATTTGGCCTGCTTAGGCTGTAAAGAGAGAGGGCATAAAACACTGAGGGCTAGTGAATTACCAGCAATAAAGCTGCGAGCCGAGCCTGTTGACGGAGCTAAGCCGAGGTGGGCCAAACTAGGCCATGCAGGACCACCAAATCCCCAAGCTTGCCTTTAACAACAGCCTGAATTCTTGCTAATTGTCTCTCCTTGTCATCCCTGTTTACTCAAGCCTCACCACTTCCCTTGCCATAATGGATTCAGGGGCTTGACAAGCCATGTTTGATTGATTTCTCTCTCTGACCACTCAGTGGAAGGACTCCTGGCTGCGTGCCAGCTGTACAGTGGGCCGTCCCTGGTGTGTGTGTGTGTGTGTCTGTGTGTGTGTGTGTCTACACATTCTGATGTGTGCGTGCACAGATGGAGCCACTATAGCATAACCGCCACGCTATAACTCTACAGTAGGATACTGCAGTGTACAGCGCTCTGCCCGGAGGGTGTCATTAACATTTAGAAACAGCCCCGGCATCAGTCACACTGCCTCTGCTTAGGTGTGTTTAACCTTTCTATATGGAGGGATACAGCAGCCAGAACAGAGGGGATTTAACAAAGAAATAGACTTGCTAGAATGGAGAGAAGTATTAAAATGTAAAGTGAAGTTTAACAGAGGGCAATACAAAGGGACAGCATATTTCCATATTTATGTTTTGGGTGTGTATGACTGAAAGTCGAAGCAAAGTCGCAGGGGTTTGATTTATATCCTGTAAGAGTGGAAAAAGTTGGACTGGAGCGCTTAACAAATTTCAACTTTTCTGTTCTATCGAGTGTGTCTCTGCGCTGTTTCAGGTTTTATGTGTGCCAGGGCTAAGCAGTTCTTATGATGGATGTGCCGGGCTGTCATCTCCGGATCGCCTCAGTTAAGATGATAGATCCGAGAGAGGAGAGGGGTCGATTAAAGTTCACGGCTCCGGAATTTAAACTTCCATTGTGCTTCCCCTCGAGTCAGACATCCTGCCGATGAAGACGATGACGACTCGAGCGATGTTTGCTCGAGCCACACTAAAGGACGGGCACGCGTCCAGTTGGCACGGCGGGTAGAGCTGATGGCTTAAATCATTGTTTCTGACGAACATCTGCAAGAAGTGGCTGTGTGTGAGTGTGTGTGTGTGTGTGTGTGTGTGAGAGAGAGAGAGAGAGTTATTCTCATTATCGCTGAATAACTAAGCAAGCCCTAGCCTGCCAATTATGGAGTGTGACTGTCAAAGTTATTAACATAACTATGCGCAGATGTTGTGGCAAATCATATTGATATTGAGGTGACTAAATCCACATATTGTTTGGCTTTCAGGTAACATTTAACTCCATATTCAGTCTTTAAAAGCAGCTATATAATTAGATTCCATCTAGCACATTTCCATGGCTCAGTATGTAATCTTGACACCGTTTATGTCAGATATGCTAAACGCAGAAGGCATGTGTTGCAAGTAAATGCCTCAAAATGTCATGCAATTACAGTATATTGTGGCTCAGAGTGGGCTCCAGAATTATAGTGCACAACAAACAGCACAACATATGCTGCATATGATCTAAATCCAGTAATCTAATGGTAAATTATGAAGCACGGCTAAATAAAAGGGGAGCATTAGCCATAGCTGTCAGCTTACACTGATTGATAGGCCGCACAAGTCGTGGCAGACAGGGTGAAGTATGGAGTGTAGGGAGCCGCGAGCGTGTGTGTGTTTGTGTGTGTGTGTGTGTGTAATTGCATGCAGACGTGTATTACAACTATTATCAGAGAGGTAAATCACTTTATGAGGTAAGCTTGTGTTATGATGGATGTAACGCGGCGCACACTGTGCAGTATGTCAAATACAGAAGAAGGTGCGTATATAAAATTGTAATTAGGGATAATCCTTTCATGTGTCTAATGATATTAAGTGATATATACCCGACCGCAGTCGAGTTATTCCGGGGCTCAGTTATGTGACGATCCTCCAATACCTGTACCTTGGTTGGAACAGGCTTACAGTAAAGTCCATTAAAAATAGAGCTGTCTTCTTTCATTTGAACAAGATGAGCAAGACCATTAGATGGCAGATTATAATATTTCAAATGTGTGAAGTTGAGGGCTTCTCGCACGTACGAAGTATCGAAGTGATTCACCCTCTGTTCTTTGTTATGGCTCTGTCACGTTGAGCCATCTAGATTAAACGGGAATGATTTGAATTTTGCTCAGCCTTCTCGCTGAGTTAGATAAGAGCGGATACCACTCCTGTATGGTATGCGCGTCAAGGTCCACGCCTTCTGCTGCCATCTGGCTCCATAAGGTGGAGGCTCCAGGAAGTTCTTTCAGTCCCGTGGGTCATTACCCGGCCACCAGATGCCCGCTGACAAGCTTCCCTCCCAAGTCTAGCTCCAGGAGGGAAGCCCCAGTTTCCCCTTTCCGAGCGAGGTGCTGCAGCTCCTTCTTGGCAGATTCATATCGAGCCTGTGAATCACTTTTAGCCATGGCCCTTCCCTTAGGACCAGTTTGCCTTGAGATTCACATCTTCCAGGGACCCCTCCATCATGTTAAGGTGGTGATTCTTGAAGGGGGTAGCGGGAGACCTGAAGGTAGACGCAGAAGACACTGGAGGGATTATTTGTCTGGTCTGGGAACACCTTGTGGATCCCCCAGGAGGAGCTGGAGAACCGGGGAGAGTGATGTCGGGACTATTTTGCTCAGTAGCATCTCTGCTGATTGTCTCCAAGCGGCAGCCTCCATGGCTGGGAAGTGAAACCAATGCAGTAGTACTAAAAACTGTAATTCTTCGAGCGGCTGCTTGAGACAGGCTGCAGAAGTGAGTCAGTCTCCATAGGTCCCCATGTTAAACCTGTTCATATGATATTAAGGCTTAAAGTAATGCATAATAACAGTGCAGCCACTTTGATTGGCAGGTAAGTGCCGTTACAGATGAGCACTCAGACTTCATTCGCCTTCCTGCCTCAAGTCCGCTGATCATCCTTGCTTTGCTGATATTGACATTAGTCAGAAGAGCAGAAGAAGTAGTACAGCCAACATGGCGGCGGCCAGCAGTGCATATTTTTGAAACCGCGCTTTGGAAAGCTACAGGTGATGTCGCCCATGTCCATTCGTTATACTGTCATTGGTTGTCTCCCCTATAATTTCCAAAATGTCTAAGACCTTCACAGTTCAGAATTGTACTGGGAGCCAATCAGATTTAAATGATTTAAAATCATGTGAGGCATAACAATCTAAAGATTTGAAATAATCCTTTCAGCTGCACTGATGTCAGGTCTCATCCCCTTTCTAAAAGAGATCTTCACAGAGGATCCCTCTGTGGAAAAACATCTTTAGCTTTAATTAAAGATGCATCTCTGGACTTCAGGACCGAGCGATGGACAAGCTCCAGGTTTCAAACCGCCAACCAGCAGTTTTGATATCTTTTCTCTCTACCTCTATCGTGGCACCCAGACCGGCTGGTCCAAGTCCCAAAACGGCCACGGAAGATAAGAAGGAGAGGTTGAGAGATCTCCACTCCAAAAACAAATCAAAGAGCGAGAACAAGGACACTTGGAGGCGAAGCCTGTCCAAACAGAACTGGAGAGGAAACACAGGAACGTTGAGGTCTGACAGGAAGAGGAGGATGATGAAGAAGACGGAGAGTTGGCAGATTGCGGTACTGGCCTCTGCATTCTGTCACTGTCAATCCAATGGTTGCTTTACTGCCATTGCCAGCGCTGCAAAACATGAAGTTCGTATGATGTGGTTAAAAATAATAATCCCTTTCTCTGCGGTGCGAACAATCAAAATAAAGGATATTTTCCTTCAGAAACGGCCCTCTTCTTTTATTGATTTTGCTGCACTGACATTTGAGATGACTGCAACAAACTTGAAGGTGTATTCGAGGCCACCGGAGGACCAGAATTCTGCCGCTTTAAATGGATATTTCCCATGTGAATTGCGCGTCTTTTATGACTTCGTCCCAGCCGCACGACAACATCTCAGCGTGTCACGAGTTTAAAACAAAAAGTGCATTTCTTCCGCGCTCACCGAGAGGATAGCGAACACGGCATTCAAAGCCCAGCCCGAGATTTTTCATGATGTGCTCAAAGAAAAAAAAAAAAAAAGAGTAGAAACACAATGAGATGCACGCCGCAGTTTGAAGAGCCAAACCAAGACAGGCGGTCCCGAGGGGTTTGATTACAAATGCTGCAAGCTTTTTTTCGCCATCACAAACAAACAAGAATCCGTTCAAAGAGGGAGTCTAACTCAAAGTAAGACACTAACTTTCATCTTTTGGAGTTTGATTGAGCAAAAAGGTAAATGCTTTGGTTCTGAAATCTTTTTTTTTTTATTCTACTTTACTTATTTTTGCTTTGACATAACGGATAAATTGTGCTAATTGAGGACGGCGAAGAAAAAGTTCAAATTAAAAACTTGCTGTTTGTTCAAAACCAGGGGACTGCCGCAGTCGAAATGTTCCTGTGGTTTATTTCTGTCACAGCATGCAGAGGAGCACACACGAAACACGTCGGATTTCAATCCATACGTGCGATTAGCGAGTTTAACCGAGTGCGGATCTCTTCGAATCTCCACAGAATTTGCAGGAACGCGAAGGAACTACTTTACGTGTGGACGAGAGACGGGATCGCAACTCGGATCACACCCAAAGTGTGTGTGTGGGTGTGTGTGTGTGACCTTAGCACCGAGACAGCTCTGATTATTCGTGGATATGGAGTAAATGGGAATAATTTCCCCTCTGATGAGCTATTGCTTTAATCTGTCAGACGCCTGCCTTCACGCTTCTGCAAGATAGTAAGATGACATCATTTCTGGGCACACACACACACACGCGCGTGCTAAAGGTAAATACGTTGAAAATTTCTCAGAATCACTCGGGTCAAACGCTCTTGATATATTCACCGCCTGCCTGAGCCTCTCTGTTTTGAATTACTTGTATGGTAATTTTGGAGAAACTATACATTTAAAAGAGCCCATTTCTATGGCTATGAAGAGATACGGGCGGTTTAGGTCAGAATAGCTCATGCACCCATTTTATCCATCAAACACCCACCGAGTGAGCCATTCAAATCTATACGGCCTCGCCTGCTCCTCTATTCAGTGCTCATTTAGCGATAGAAAGATGGGGAGGAGATGAAGGGAAGAGCGAGCCGTCAGACAGCCAAATGGTGTGGGCCGGGCAAAATCATACACACACACACGCACGCCACAGTATATCCAAAAGGAGGTAGATCATTTGAAAGAATATTACGGCTGCAACTTAAAGCTGGAGCCACGCCAGCAGCCAAAAAAGACTTGAATTTCACTCTTAATCTGTTACTCACTCTCTTTCTCCCTCCTACCAACACATTTTTTTTCTTTCCCTTCCAATCTCACTCACTCTCCCACCTCATCATCTAATCCAGCCTGAGGGTAGAGGAGTGTGTGTGTGTGTGTGTGTGTGTGCGAAAGATGAGCCAGTCTTAGCCTCGCTCTAACCCCTAACTCCCTATACACACACACGCGCGCGTGCGCACACACACAAACGTGCACGCTCGCATGAAAATACAAGTCTGTTGGCATACATGCACTTACTGTACACAGGCATCCACCTACACAGCAAGCAACTCTACTCACAAGGACGTATTGACACACACACACACACAAACACACACGCACACACTGTTGGCATGGCTGGCTAGGTGAGGGCATGCTTCGATTGTGATTAGGAGGGCAGGGGTTATGATCTAGGCGCCGAGGTGCGACGCTGCATGTATTATACATTGAACAATGATTCTTTGGAGAAAATGGTAATCCAAACATAGATGAAATATTCATGCCGCATGGCTTGTGTGGTTCACCTCTTTTTGCTCTTTAACCAGATAAGATCCATGCGGGGTTAAAGCAGAGGTAAATGAGACAGAGAGAGGAGGGGAGAGGGTACGGAGAGCAGAGGAAAAAGGAGAAGTAATGTAGTGAAGCATGAAATCATGGCTGGCTTGTGTAATTTAGCTCTGGGATGGGGCTCACTGGCTAGAATTTCATTCCCCTTAGGCCTGCTTTTAACATACACTTCCACACACACACACACACAAGTGCACAGTACAGCACATACAGTAAAACAACAACAAATATGTTGAAAATAATTAACCTGTTGTATTCCACTAAACCTCACAAGGCCTTTTTCGATCTATTCATCCCTCCTTGGGAAATAATGCTCACACATTTCTTTACACTCTCCTCCGGTATGCTGCATTGATTACTGCCACATTCGACAAAGCAAAATGCACCTTTTTTCCTCCCTCCTGTTTGTCTGACAGAAGTCCATTGTTGGTGTCCCTGTGTTTGCCTCAGAGAACGCCAAACCTGCCTGTATGGCCGCGTCCGCCGTCCTTGTGAGCACACTGAAGTGAAAAACAAGAGATCAGTGTTTTCAGGGTTTTACGGGACTCGGTGGGTGTCTTGTAAAAGGGACACAAGATGATCGAGTGGAAAGCATGGCAGGAATTCAGGTTTCAAGGTAGATGAGTTCCACCGGAGAGAGACGGCTGGTAAACCTTCATATCAGGCAGGGTCAGGAGGTGGTTACATGTGTGAGCGTGTGTGTGAGCGCCTGTGTGTGTGTGTGCGCGTTGTATCTCAGCATATTCAGAAGGAGAGGGCGTGATGCAAGGGGGGCCGGCTTCCCATCCATAACATTTAACATTTAAGGGAACCGCAGAGATCTGATATTTCGCTGATGCTGATAAGTACGACAGCATGGCAGCAAAATATTGCCGCATTGCTGAGGACGCACACACACACGCACGGGCACCCACACACAGGCCAGGCATCTATAAGAAATATTATTCACATGCGCTCGCAAAACAAACACACAAAGACAGTCGTCACACGCAGACCCTCAATCACACACACACGCAGCATCTATAAAACACCCTATTAGGCCTCATCCCATCATATCTGAGCCCACCTCATCACTGACCTCACACTATAAAACTTTAACACACCTTGGTGTTCGCGAGCACACTCCGCAGTGTCATTACAGCCGCTCTAATAGGGTTGTGCGTGTGTGTCGGCTCCTCTGGGTTTATTTGCTCTGTGTTTCCTCTGCAGATGGAGGCTTTACAAGCCCAGGAGCCTGTTATTGGCCTCCTGTCACTGTCCCAGTGAGCTGTGTTAAATCTATAACCAGCTGACAGCTGAGCAGATATTGGAGGACTCTCCATGAACAATAGCACAGCAAGAGAAACACTGTTGCTATCACGGGGAGAGGGGGGGTGAAAAAAAAAAGACAAGGCTTTACAAGCTACTCAGCAGACAATGCTGATGATGATTATTATCGCGAGCTGCTTTGCTGCTGTGCTGCACTGATAGATACCAGGTGTGTGTGTGTGTGTTTCTGTCCAAGTGCGTAAACCAGTCCTTCAGTTTGCATGTCAGAAAAACACTGGTAACAATAATGTGACCTGACTACACTTATGTGCAGACTTTTCCCTCTCCGCGTTAGCCTCTGCATCAAAGTTAATCTATGCATGTACGCAGCCACCGATTCACAATGTTTCCTGCAACACACAATGAGCACAGATGCATTAGTGGTTGGGGCCATGCACATTACGGAGGATAATTGCCTATGCATATTTCCTCGTGTGCGCTCCCTCCTCTCCCTGACGAGCAGCGGATTGGATTCGAGCGCCAGTTGCAGAACCATTAATAGAAATTAAGTGCCAGGGAGAGCTACTGGAGAGAGACCAGTGGAGCCGGAATGGAGTTTATGTGAAAGATAAATACATTTCTACAGAAGAGTGCCTCCGTTTATTGGTTGGGAAATGCACTGTGATATGATAGAGGGGCAACAAATGAGTACGGAATAGGACGATATGGCTGAGAGAGAAGGGAATGTTGTGGAATTAGAGGCCTGACTTGAATAAGAAATGCCGCAAATAAAGTTAGGTCGCGGCCCGAGTTTTACATCTGTGATCACGGCGGTGAGTTCAGAAAGCTCAAAGAGATACACTGGGATGTGACGGCCCCACATTTCCCGTCAATGCTCTAATTTATCAACAAGCAACTGGAAGACAAATGGAGCACCGCTGCCATCCAGTCAGTCCACGTTGCTCTCTCTGTCCTGAGAATGTCGAGTTATTATCCGTCATCCCTCGAGTGTCTCTCCCTCTTGGCTGGCTGGTGTCAGACAGATTACATACTCATCACACACACGCGTGCCGGCGAGCGCGCATGCGCGCGCGTTGGGTTTGAGCTAATGAAAATTCAGCCTCATCCTGGGCTGTGTAATGGGCCCTAATAACAGAGTCACTGGGGGCCTCGCGTGTGTCAGGCAGATTACACTACGCACACGGACTAGACGGACAGGTCCTTGGCAGCGACACACCCACACTGACACATGCAAACACACCACGCTCATCCTCGAGTGGAGCTGGATTCAAGAGGTGTAAACGCCTCTCTGACCACTAGGAGGCAAGGGTGAGCTTTGCCAAGCAGCCACTGTAGAGCCACTGAAGCCCCTCATAACAGGCTGAAATGTAGGATCTTCAATTACACACATGACTTATCCCATTGTCACGTTGTTCTAGTGAGCAACAGATCATGTTATGCATACTTACTGTATATTATCTCTCATTGTCAGCACATTGCTCTAATAAAGTTTCATTATTAAACTGTTCTGTGTATTTCCGATTATGCTACTGCTCTAGAAAGCTTGGGTGAATTATTGAAGGGGCCTGCTGGGCTTCGGCCCAGGAGCCCAAGGGATGAGAGAGGTTCCTGGGCCAGGACCTGTGTTTGAAGTGACTGTTAACATTTCTTGTTGGTTGGAGTTCAGGTAGAAGTGAGGATATCCTGACAGTGTTCTTTAACTCCTGATCAGTGTCTTGCAATATTCAGAACAAATCCAGTATAATATATTTTTTTCTGTATTATTACAATATTTGGTATTGTTTGCTGTTGTATTCAGTAAAATAGCTGTAAAATATCTGTCTCAGCCTCTCTTCATCTTGAGTGTGAGCTAAATACTAAAATTAATCTGCAGTTTTTCAACCAACAGCAGGACCTGAGTGCTCAAAAGTACAAAGAGACAAAAAAAGGTTGCAAACACATGCAAAACTATTAAAAAGAGATCCAAAACAACTACAAAGACACACAAAAGGACCACAAAGAGACAAAAGTGTCACACACCATGCCATTTGTAGACGTTGCAGGGACTTTTACATGTTGCTCAGGGGCCCATTGTCTCATAATCCATCCACGCTAAAAAAAAGCAAAAGGAAAACTCCATTAAACACAAGTGAGCCCAGGGTCAAATGTAGACACAGCAGCTCATTTGATCAAACGAAAAGTCCAAGGCACGGGAGACTGAATTATGATTGCCATTCTGGGGGCTCCGAGCTCTGAGGCTGATCCCATGTCAAGAGAAGCCAGGGGAAAGTTTCACGTCAAGAGGCTACCGGGTCTGCATATGAACTCTACCTGAACTCCAAATAACTTTCCCTGTGGTCATTTAAAGTCATCGAGGGAGTGAGAAGGGGGGGGGGGGGGGGGGGGGGGGGGGGGTTCTGAGGAAGGGACAGACGGCTGAGAGAATAGATGAGGGAAGAGTGGCAAAGATGTGACAGGGTGAACAAATGTGCGTCATTCCAGCTGGACTGAGGTACAAGAGAGAGGACAAGTAGAGGACGAGAAAGAGGGATTGAGACTGAGAGGAAGATGCCAAGGGAGTAATAAGCACACAAGCCTTCCATGAAATACTCCTCAAGCTCTCTTTCTTGCTCGGCATGACCCTCCATGGTTCAAGATTTTGGCATGAAGTGCACACAAAGTGCAACTCAACAAGTTCTAAACCGCAAGCTATATATATGTATTCTATTGATCCATGTGTCCAATGCTGTGTTTCCACTCAGCTTGCTCTTTTTGGTTTTCTATTGTCAAAAGTTGTGGATGGTATCTGATTCCTTGTGATTAGAGTGAAAACATTTCAGTCCACTCTCCTGTTTTTTTTTTTCCGTTCGCCTTTTGTCTCCCTGCGTTCAACTTTTCCGAAACAAAGTTTGTCTCCTGCTGCGTTCATTCATTCTTCCGTGACCGCTTATCCGCACCGGGGTCGCGAGGGACTAGAGCTAATCCCAGCTGACATTGAATGAGAGGTACGCCCTGGACAAGTCGCCAGTTAATCACAGGGCTGACACAGAGACAAACAACTGTACACGCTCGCATTCACGCGTATGGGCAATGTAGAGTCACCTGTTAACCTGTTAACCTGCACGTCTTTGAGTGGTACCCGAAGAGAACCCATGCAGACAATGTGTGCAATGTGGAGCTGAGCTGTACCATGCGGTGGAAAAACGGCTTATTAAACATATGGATTTTTACATGTGCTCTGATTTCCCACTTGCACTATTATTATTAATATGTATTGAGTCAACCCAGCTCAATAAGAATGAACCCATATAACAGGATAAAAGAACTGGGGAAATGTAGATGAAGAAAGTGAGAGGAAGCAGAGTTGAGACTGGAAGGTTGTTACATCCTGGGTCAAGGATCAGAGATGCTTTGGAACTGGATGAAGCTTTTAGTTTATTACAACTTAATTCAGGTAGTTTGGGCCATCATTTCTATCAGATATGATAATATGGTGCTCGGCAAGAGATCTGGAAACAGTGTGAATCGATCACCCCTAGAAGCAGTGCACTCTTTGTATAACAAGATGGTAAGTAAGGGTGTGGAGGGTTGGGGTAGTGAGACCTCTAACCATAATTTAACTACCACAACCACAATCTTTTCTCATCCTTCACCATATAGTTGTTGCCATGTGCAAATATCGTGGAAAGCAACGTTTTTTTTTTTTTCAAATTGTGCCCTGGTGATTGGGTTGCATTGGTAAAACAAAGGATCACACAGTCAGACAAGTTGTAAACAACCCAAGAGTTAAGATATATTATTATCTTAATCACTTTGTTTGGCGCTAAAACCGAAGGTTAAGCCTAATATGTTTTTAACAGTCCCTCACTGCGCAGGAAAACCATCTGTGTGTACTCCAGAAAGTGGTAATATTTTTTTTAGTTTGGCTTACTGGAAGGTATGTTTATGACATGTTAACTGTTTGTGTTTTATGCTCCATTAAACTCATTTTTGGGGCTGTTGCCACATTCCCAGATCTCAGCAGCTGACATGGTGAGCGCATTAACCAAAAATATGAACATGTGACATTAAAAAAAAACAAAAAAACAAAAACAAAAACAAAACAAGAACGATCCTTTCAAGTTTCATTTCAAAAGTTGAACCGCTGGACACAAGATGTCTCGCACTTCACTAAAAAGCCTCTTCTCGGTCTATGCGTGCCGGAGGGTTCAAGTTTCCATGTCACAGTTATGTAAGTAACATGATTGGCTCTAGACGAGTTGCGATGTCGCAAACTCCACGACTTAAAGTCAGATCTAAAGGGAACGCAGAGAGAAACTTGCCTTCCTTCGGCAGATTGAATGCGCAAACAGCCTTCTAGGGTCAAACTCGGCACATCTATCATTCTGCGCAGCGGAGCGCAAACATCCAAGAAGGAGTCTTTAAGCACGAGGAGGCCACTTAACCCCAACTGCTGCACAAATACTCAACTGAAAGACAATATGCTACCGAGCCTGGATGAAAAAAAATAAGAAGGAAAAAAAACACACTGACGAAGGCCAAAATCATGATCATATTTTGTCCACATCTCAAAATAAATATTGCAAAAAACGCATCCTTGCTGTTGAGTCTGACTCCCCTCTGTGAAAAGATAGACATTTCAAACCACCCTCCGTCCATCTCGCTTCTCCCTACAACGCCCCCAACCACCCACTCATCCACTTACGGCACCACCCCGCCCACGCCATGCCCCCCCCCCCCCCCCCAACACCCCCACCCGCACCCATCCTGTTAGTAAGCTTGGACATGCTTCCCAGCCCGCTGCCCACACATTTCTCAGCTCCTCTTCATTTTGGACACTCATACATTTATGGAGTGATTCGGTGCAGTTCTCCCTCCAAGGCATCCAGGATTACTGCACATACTGAACTGTGGCGAGCAGAGGGGGTTTGGTGTGTGGAGGGCATGAGGGTGGGGAGGGAAGGGGGGGTACTGGGGGAGGGCGGTCAGTTGAAAGAGGGGAGGAGGAGGGAAGGGGGATGCTTAAGTGAGGGATGAAAAGACAAATGGATCCAGCGGTGGAGAGGTATCCAAAAAAATGAGAGAAAAATGATAAGAGAGAAGAATCGAGATTGTTTTTTGACAGTGCAGGAACACTTCATTTGTCCCACAGAGAGTGTGTGTGTGTGTGTGTGTGTGTGTGTGTGTATGTGTGAATGTACAGTATATAGACATCCCTACGAAATGTGTGTGTGTGTGTGTGTGTGGGTGAGTGAGCCTTGTTTGAGATGTCACCAGTAATTTAAGGCCCTCTTTTGGTGCAACACCCACTTTTCTCATGTGATAAAACACCGTCTATATCACCTGTGAGCCTGTGGTCTTTCCATAAGAGTACATCTGGGTGTCTGCGTGTGTGTGTGTCAATGAGTGAGAGAGGGTGTGTATGTTGTACTCTAATTAGCACCTAAACACACAGGAGAGTGCTGTAGGCAGACAGCAGATAAATCAGACGAGGCTATAAGATCGTAACACACTAACAGTAGATATCAGCTGCACTGCAGCTTTAACACACTTGATAAATTGACAATACAGCAGTAAGCTATAAGCAGCTGGCTCCTTTCCCAATTCCAAAGCATTGGATTGTGGGGACAATTTTGTGTTTGCACTGCAGCTTTCTTTGTCCCAACTACAAAGATGCAATAAGTAATGAGACATGCACCAGGAAGGGTTTTTTTTTCCACATTCATTTGCTAATACATGCCCACTGCATTTCTATATGTTTCCCTCCAATTACCAGCATTACTCAAAGTCAGAGCCTCTCCCGGCACATTTTTCATCTTTCACTTTCCTCACTCTCATCCATTAATTTGAATATCCCAACCCCGACCGAGCGGTTCTAGGCAAACACAACGGCGGCGGCGGAAACAAGCTTGCTCCCTGATGTGTGTTGTTCCTCTCTTTTCCACTCCGTCTTTGTGTGTCTCCCTGCCTCTCTGCCGCTATAAGCACTGCAGGCGTGAAGGAGAGAGATCCCAGCAGTACAGTATGGTCTGGCACTGGTGTGTCCCCGCCCCAGGGGAGTCTGGGAGAATGAGTCCCAGCGGAGGTTTGTTTAAATGCTAGAGGGAGTGTTTGCCCCAGACTAGCCTCTCTCGCACTAATGGATATGTCTGTGTTATTGATAGTAGGACTGCAGGAAAAATGTGTATAAGCTTTTTTATGCATTCATTATACTCTGGCCATATAGGGTGACGTCTCGTTGCCCTTGTAGGTGAGATCTTTGTGTTGGAGAAATGGTTGTGGCATAAGATGTCGGATTCTGATCTGTAGTGAAATTGCTGTGAGTTAGATATTTATGAAACATAAACCCATGTTATCAGCCTTAAACAGACAGTCGGGTTGCATCAGAGGAGAGTTTCAAATCCCCTTTAAGACTGACCAAATGTAACTGAATAAAACTGTAAGTTTCAGGTATGAACAGGAAGGAAGAGATGAAGAGCGTGAACCCAAGCCTTGGTCTCTGCATCAACACCACACCGACCACTAAAAAGAGGACACTAAGGATGCTCTCAATCAAAAAAATGTATATGTGTAACATGAAAAGGGTCACTTGTTCAAAAGCTGCATATTCATTCACTGATTCGGTTCAGTTTCGCCGCTCTCATCAGCGTTTCCAGCAGCGGCAGGCAGCTTTTTTTTCCAGCAAAAACCTCACTGTACTCCACCTGTCAAAGGCCAAACGAGAGACAGATGAAGTCAGCAGCAAACTGGTGAACATAGTGGAGCCAGATATTTCCCTCCGGGTTAGTGGAGACCATAACAGAGCTAAGATGACAGTAAACATTGGACTCACATTGGCCAGGTGGTCAGAAACACACAAGTCTAAGTGAATGTGACTCTCTTATAAACGACTTTATCGAGTTAATGTTGCGTTCGCTGCTTGATGTGCTTCATTCCCCCAAGTGGGGGGCGGGGTGGGGAGAAAATCAATGAATGCAGGTTAAGTTTACAGTTAAGTTTATTAAACAATTACTGGCAATTTGCGTCAGTTAACACACCCATAACCAGAAATCTACAGGTCTTGCGGTGGCTTGGTGTGCTAGGGGGGGAACTCCTGGTATTTAGACTATCAAGCCAGCTGTGAGGTTGTGGTGTGTTTATGTGCTGTACTGTCAGACCCAAAGCACAAACTATAACAGAAAAAAAAAGAAAGGAAAAGAAGACGTGTTGTGCTTCATTTTTTATGCTCTAAAATTAGGCTATAGTAGAAAATGTACTTTTCTGGCATGAAAGGACAGATGTTGGAGAATCCAACCACTACGCTGCAATAAAATCATGAAATTGTACGAAGGCCGCGTGCTCACGGCTGAAACTGAAAGTGCTCTCGTGCTTCAGTGACACATTTCTTCTTGTTTGCGCTGTTTGTTTTCCCACAAGACTGCTGTAAACGCGCGCCCTCCGTAACGCACCTGACATTTATGTTGAGCAGCCTTCATCTCTCCGTCTGCACAGTTCAAATCGCTTTCATCTCTCTCCGGTTTCGTAGTGGTAATAGGCGAGATAAAGAAAGCACAATGAGAAAGACAGACAGACAGAGTGAGAAAGAAAAGAGAGAACATCCTGTAAGTGAGAGTTTACCCAAGAACAATGCTGTCTGCCTTCAGCTGAGGCTGTCTGCAGGAGACATTATGTCATGTGTTACGCCTGCGAAGGCGAGAAACTGTTGCAGTCAATATCTTGCTGCGTGCATCTTGCGCTCGTTTTTTTCTCCCCCTCTCTCTCTCTCTAACTCTGTCTTGCCGCGAGGGAAGAACCTGAGGACTCGTGGATAGTCGTGGGCTCTTTTCTGACACAATACATATTCACATGGACCTCCTCAGCGGCAGCTCGCGATCGCTGCTGGCAAGGTTAGCTCTGTTTATGAAACCATCAATTACACATATTTAATTTAGTAAGAGAAGAAACGCCGCCACACTGACTGAATCCAGACCGAGTGTCCCCCTGAGCACTGGGATAAATAGAGCAAGGGAAGAGAAGGAGGAGATAGAGAGAGAGGGAGAGAGACAGACAGACTTCATTAATTCTGTCGTCCATCTAATTGGAGCCCTGTTGGACCCTACAGCTAAAAATGAAGTCCGAAACGAGTTCTAATGAGAAAAAAGACGTGAGGGGGAAAAAAGTTGGAGCCACTCATAGATAGAGAACAACCTTGGGCAAAATCAAGTCTTCATGTACAATACAGACCCTTGGGATGCCCCCAACTCCCTCGGCTGGACGCTGATTAAAATTGGACGGTATTCATTCAAAATAATGAGACTAGAGGCCTACCTGAACTTTCTAATCAGACAAACTGATGTTGTGGAGCGGAAAATGTGAAGGGTTTAGATCAAAAATTCACCATCACGGTGCGATTTGCATTTAAAGTCCACGAGCAGGGAAAAAAAGAAAGAAAGAAAGAAAGAAAAGTTGCTCACTTCAGTCCAGCGAATTATGTTCAAGAAATGTTCATATTTTCAGATACTCACTGTCGCAGACACTTCAACCTTGATGAAAAGCCCTCAAAGCAAAAGACTTTGAAACATTTGGTTCTTCAGCTGACCTTCCTTTAGACAAGAGTAAGGGATTCAAGAGGAGGGAACAAAAACATAGCGTTTCATGAGAATAAACTGGAGATACATTCCAAGATAAATATTTGTAGATCAATTCGACTGAAATCATTGTTACATAAGATAAAGAGGGACAAAAAAAAACATGCATATTTGGGGTAATTACATTCGCCTGGACGCGTATCAGAGCCCCACCCCGAGGTCTCAGTCATAACAAATGCGGCATCATAGGCGACTCTGGTTATGATGGTATCAGTGCATCAAGCCTTTGTCTTTCATTATGGCTGTGATCAAAACCAAAAGCCAGACCGCAAATTAGAGGAAACTGAGCTGAACAAGGAAAACAAGCGCGGCCAAATAAACAAGAGGACCGTGTGAAGGAGTGGATGAGAAGATATTGAAGTCGAGCAGCGTAGAGTAGAGAGAGGTAGAGGGTGGCAGAGTAGAGTGATGAGAAGTCAAATAGAAACGAGTAGGGACAGGTACGGTGAAGTAAAGAGGGGTAATGCAGTGGAGTAGATGGAAGGGGACTCGAGTGTCGAGGGCTGGAGTATTCTAATGTAATGAGGAGTGACGTTAAGTACAGAGGAGCATAATTGAGAGGTACGGTTAGAGGGGTTAACCCTAACCCTAAGACTATGGGGTACAGCAGAGAGCAGAATACAGAGTGAAGAGGAGTAGAGCAGAAATTATTAGAGGAATATACAGAGGAATGAAATACAACAGAGGACAGGAGAGGAAAGTACACAGAGCATGGAGGAGTAAAGTTAAGAGTAGAGGTAAGTTGAATGCAGAGGACTAGAGTAGACAGAAGTAGAGTAACGTACATGGCAATATAGTATATAATCACAGTGGTGGTCAGGTAAAATGGAAAGGAGCTATGTACAGAAGGATAGAGGTTAACGTGCTATGGTACGGAGAACTAGAGTAAATTACAGAGGAAAAGAAAAGGGTAGTAGAAGGGTCGAGTACAGAGGACTTATGTATAGGGTGGTAGAGTAGAGTAGAGAGTGGAGTGGAGAGAAATGAACAGAATAAAGGACATAACTGCACACTGTAGTTTAGCAGTCGTTGAGTACAGTATAGTTCAGTCGGGATCGGTAGAGAAGAGTAGAGCAGAGCATAGTAGAGTTTAGCGCAGTATAGTTTCGTGGGGATGAGTAGAGCAGAGTATAAGAAGGAGCAGAGCGGCAAGGAAGCAAGGAGTGAATAGTGGATAAGAATCAAAAGTAAAGAGCAGAGAGTACGACAAAGTAACTTAAAGAGCAGTAGAGTAGAGTACTGTACAGCAGAGATAAATAAAGTAGAGTAGCATGAAATAGAGTACAGCAGAGAGTAAAATACTAAGGGGTCAAGTAGAATGAGGAGGCTTAAAGTGCAGTGTAACAGCAGTAAAGTCCAGAGAAATAAAACAGTGTAGAACGGTGAGAGGTATCAGAGAATACAGTGAAGTGAGAGGTGTAAAGTACAGAGCTGAAAGTAAAGTACAGCTGGTTAAGTGTGATAAAGAGGAGCGATGCTGAAGTTACTGGAGTAAAGTAAAGAGCAGTAGAGTACTGCACAGCAGAGAGGGGTAAGTGCACAGCAGCGGCGTCTGCTAAAGTGCAGTTCAGCAAGTCACGGCGCAGGAGATCAGATCAGGGGCAGGTTTGTGTTTTCACAGTGCAGCGCGTAAACGTGCTGCATGCAGGCGGCTGCACAAACTGCGTCTCGTACAGGATGTTCAGTTCATTTGTTTGTGTGATGTGACGGCAGGGTGGAGCGAGGTCTGGCTTCTGCTGACTGTCAGCATGTTACCGGCACGCTGGGAACTGTCCTCGGCGCAGAAGCACCAAATCGGAGTCCTCATAGTGAAAATGATTAGTCTAATCGAATTCATCACTGAGTGTCGCCTCATTTCTATCTCCAGTCCCATTCACAGAGACACACACACACACACACGCACCCTCTGTCCTATGCTGTGAGGCCCCCTTCCCAGGAAAAGACACACTGTTCAGTGGCATTCCTACAGCAATCCAATTAGGTTTGATTTCAATTCAATTACTGGCCTGTTAGGGGAGTAGAGTGGAGATCCATTGAATGAACTTTACTCGGAAATTCCATTAATACTGAGAAAGTCATTCAAGTCCATAATCTGGATGAGAACAGGGTAGTGGAAGAGAGAAAGGATGATATTAACCCTCACTATTTCCCTCGGCATGAAGTGCAGCCGTAACCGTCCACAGTCTGCCGCAGTGGCGCTTCTCGTCAAACAGGGAAATCATTAAGGCTCTGGTTCAACAGCAAACTGCAGAGTCTCACACAGGAAGACATCTGCTACATGTGAGACCACAAACAGCAAACTGTCAACAACTATCTACCCCCACAACCTCCCTCGCTGCGCGTGTGTCTATGTGTCTGTGTGTGCATGTGCAGTTCATGTGTGTGCAGGCCTGTGACTGCAAGAACAACAGATAAGCATGAACGCATCTCGGTGGCAGCGTGCGCAACCATAAATTACTACCCTCCTGAAGATAAGAAGCCGCTATCACTTTGAGCCCGCTGCAAAAAATGTCCATGGGGGGAAAAGTTGTTGTTCCTCATGTTTTATGTTGCAGCTTTTATGTCAAAAAAATGACTTTGGAAATGAGTAAAACGTCACGGTAGAGGTATGTTCTCTCCCTGTAATTACCTAGGAAGTTTCCAGGAGAGAACTTTATAATTTGGTTCTTATTATACGACAACTAGAGACAAAGTGTGTTGAGTTTATCAGCAGCTGATGTGGAGGAATGTCCTCCTGAAGGTGTCAGGTAAACCCAAATAAATGTTTGTCTCTTCTTCAATCGTGTTTATATTTCACATTTTTGCATGTTGAGCTGACCTGAGAGAGCTTCGGGGGTTACGCCAGAAATGAAATGGAAGTAATCATTTGGGAATGATCTATTTGGTGCCAAACCTCCTCAGAAAACTTGAGGACTTTACCAAAAAAATCCTCCGTGTAGGATAAATACGCCGTACCTGTCATTGTCTATGCACACCTTAGCTTCTGTGGTTAGCTCTAGACGTCAAGACGTTTGGGTTTGTTCGTTTAAAGGTAGATACCACAAAGGTTTAGCTGGACCTGAGTTTTCTTACTAACATCTTTTAAGCCCTATATGTGTTTCATCTTGTAAAGGCGTGTTAATTATAAAGAAACAGAGCAGAATCAGGTAGATTGGACATGTATGGTGAAGGAATTGAAGCTTAAAATCAGGATATAGCGAAGAGAAGGCAGCGTTTTCTTTTCCACGAAGATAAGGATTTAGAGGATTTTAGTGTCAAACCTCGACTAAATGAATTGTTTCGGTGGATATTTTTTGCAGCACACAGTATGATAATATACCTTGGAGCATAAAGGAAGTTCCCAGACAGGAGAGCAGACAGTTTCTGTCACAGATAAGAGCTGATGCAGATCTAAGACAATGGGCTGTTTATGGCACCGTATCTTTATCCAGAAGAGGAAGAATGAGTTCACTAACTTTTTAATATCATGGTTTAAAAAAAAAAAAAGAAAAGGAGTCTGTCTTGGTGGCTCTTTCTTTCTTTCTTTCTTTCTTTCTTTCTCACACCCGAACATGGACACACAAACCTCCCATTGACTGCTCTTATATTGGAGTTTATTCATTATCCATATCCATCAGCATCAATCACTCGCCCCATAACTGCTCCCCATCCGCAGCCACACACAGGCACAGGTACACACTCGCAAAACACCAAAACTGGGATACACTCCACTGCCGGCGAACAGACTATCAATGTGCTTTTTACTGGCGTGTCTGAGGCGCTGACACCTCTGCACTCGGTCTATTGATTTTGTTGTCTTATCCTAATGAGCCTTGCGTCATCCATCACCGCTCTGCTGGTAGCACTCAGGCAGCCTGGATGACTGGAAGGACTGAATTAAGAAGGGACGGGGACTATCACCTTGCCACTAGGTATATATCAATAAGAGTTTCCTGACTACCATTTCTGAAAGGAATTAAGAGTAATAAAAAAACGGGTTGCACATGTGAGGGTTTGGATAGGATAAGTGCATTCTGACATGATTTCAGGCCCCTCAGCTGATGACTTCTGACCCCATGGGCTCTTGCCTTTAACACTTGCTTTTCTTGTGTCACGAAAGTGCTCTCAGGTTGCGTTCGCGTGTGTATGTGCAGGTATGAGTGTATGCGTCGTATAGGTGCTGGCTATAGCGATGATGGGGATGTTAGAAGACAGCTAGCACCCATTACTTACTTACACCTTTTGGTATACGGACGGGAAATGACACACTTCCACGCCCCGTAGCTCCCGCTCTGCATCCATCCGTTCATCCACCGCAGACGTTATGGAGGATGGCTCCGCGCTTTATGTCATCCCTGCGTCTCCAAATGGTGTTTTGATGCTCTGCGCCCTGTGTTGACGCATCTAGAAACAGCCAGCCTCTATTATCATTTGCGCTGCTGAAGGAAAAATCCTCTTTGTTGTCAATCTTAATGTCAGCGTTTGAATAGAATAAACGACCCTGCACCGGTCAATCATGACTCTCGCTCTTTGAGTAGCGCTACTCTATAATTTATTTTGAAGCCCACTACAAATCAGATATATTCCGTGAGGTCTTTATACAGCTTATACAATGTGCCATATGTCCTACATCCTCGATGTGTCTCTGTTTTCATGTCTTTTAATCAATTCAGTTCCAAGAACATTGTGTGTTCTTCTTTGTGCTTTGGTGGATCCAAAATATTACATCAAATCAACCGTACACCAAATAATTCCATCGTGACCTGCGTCTTTTGTCCTGCATGTTTGCATGGACCTGTAAAACACGAGGTCAGGTCCAAACACCACACATCTGTTTACTTCCTGCCAACGCCAACATCCTAAACACTACACTCTTTCTCTTTTCCACATGCTGTCTCCTGTAGCACACTTCCGACATCATGTATTATAGATAGAGCTTTCGACACTGTTGAATATAGAGCCTACTCTAGAATCTATCATTCATGCTATATCCCAAGTCTCCAACTCTACACTTTAAAACACCGCCGCGTGCTCTGAATACAAAGTCAGCTATCAGCAACAGTGAAGTGTGCCAGAAAATCTTGTAGCGCCCAGCATCTTGTGTTGTGCAGCTCACATCCTGTTGTGTCCTTCATTAGATGTCTTTTGTTTTGCGCTCTTCAAAGCGTGGTCGTGAACATCCCTCCCTCTACATCTTGAATCAATACGCTGTGGTCAGTGTTCAACGGAGTGAATTTGTCTTATAACATTCCTCATCTTGCACCATGCGACGTGTGTTGCAACGTGCATCCCGTTTACAGTTTTGTACGGCGTGTGTTGTCTTACATGCCGTAGCTCTTAGACCTCGCACTACCAAATTACACATCTTTCGTACGGCGTCATAATCCACGCTACACAGACTCTCATCCACAGGTTCTGCACTCTGTCCTACATCACACACCTTGCACCCTATATCTATTCTTCATGCATCTGTAAGTTACAGTCTACATCCTGCTTTCTACATATTACATCCTGTGTTTTATATTACAAGCTGAACCTACATCTACCTACATTTTTTTTTTTTGCCCCACGTCCTACATCTGCACGCAGTCAGTATACATAGAATAGGCAGTATTTGAAGTGTAGAATTGGATGCAGATGTCTTCGCTTGGCTATTGCTACCATAACACATGCTATCACTCAAGGCTTCAAATGTTCTCCAAAATAGAACCAATCCTTGATGAGAGAATAATTGTGTAGGAAAAAAAAAAAGAGCAAAAATACCCTGTCTTCAGGGGGCACTTTGGTGAAAATTACTGCTCTAATCTTATTAAACTCTGAGTGTTGCCACTATTTGCTGGTTTTAAAGACGATAAGCTACTTATGAAGCGGTGTGGAGTGAAGTGCAACTGTGCTGCGAGAATATCTCCCAGTGTCACTCACCACACGTAAGCAAACTGCGCATCCCCGCGCCGCGCTAGCACATCACACACCAGCACAAGCCAAATACTATAGTTCACAGTGTGTATGAAAAAAGATTACACACAGGCTGCGCTGTCATGTGACTCCCCGTTTGCCACAAAAACAGTTTGTGACTTCCCCGCAACATTAGCACCCTAAGGACAACACACACACAAATGCCAACACACACAGTCAAGGAACACAAACGCGTGCATGCACAAACACTTACGCACAGACACACACACACACACACACACACACACACACACACACACACACAGACATACAGACACCAAAGAACCCAGCAGGCTTTGGGAGTCATGCCCTGACCTCTGGTTCCCAGTCAAAGGGGCGCTGTTCGCCAGTATACAACAGCACCACTGATCCCCCGTGTTCCTCTTGTAAATTTTGCTCTTTCTCCTCGGTGCTCAGAAGAGTCCTGTGTTGTTTTGTGAAAAGGAGGAGGAGGAGGAGGGAGAAGTGGCGAGGCAAGAGAACAGAGGAGTGAAGCCACTGTCTGTGTGAGACTGCTAAATCACTGTGTCTGCATGAAGGCTGGGATTGTGCGTGTGCTTCCTTTGTGTGTGCGTGCGCGCATGTGGTTTTGTGACCCTCTACAGTACATGTGCGCATAAAAAGAACAGAGAACAAGGGACCTTTAGTCTGGGATGAAAACATAGACCAATGTTACAGGCCAAATAAGATTAACTGGTCTAATGGACACACTTATTTTCATTATTCTGCATCGTTGCTACAGCCCGGAGAGAACAGGCTCGTTCCTACCAGCAGCCCCGCGGCAATGACGTGCCGACGAAGGAGTCTTCACTCCATCCACTTCTAATTTTCAAGAATTCATCCATTCATCCTCCCATTTTGCCACATTAACACGTTACCTCGACAGGATATTCCATCTGTCTTTATAACTTATTAATTTAAAGTATGCACAAAAGCTACTCGTATCATTCGTGACAGTATGGTTTGCTGTGAAATTTAATACAGCCCTTTCCTTATTACAGATTGGAATGTAGATCAGTGCAATTCAGCTTAATGACTATAAATAAATCAGTGATATTGAGGGAGGAGCCACTTACGTACCCCTCCTCTCCCTCTTTAATCTAGCCCTCCTCATTAACACAGGCGTAAATATGTAAATGAGATGAGACAGCATGGAAATATACAAGCCTATTACACAATTAACATGACTGCTTGATTAAGTAATATAGAGACTTTATAATATCGCCGCATGCACGCTTGTATATATGCTCGCACATTAAAACTCATTTATTGTGTGAGTAATTGTCTGCACTGCAACCCCTACAACATACACTTCCCGTCACAGTTATTTTTTTATTCGCTTCAGAGACCTTTCTCTTTCATTTTTTTGTTTTTGTTTTAACTACTCGATGATCTATAATTTAACCTTGATCAAGATGTCATCCTGTATATCCCAGAGCGAGATGAGCTACGTGATGCAAACTCATTGAGATTAACAGCATGACCATATAACGTTACATCTAATCCCATTCTCCTCCTGATTACCTAAGAACCAGATACCATCTAAATCTGCCCAATAATTGCAATGCAGATGATGATCAAGCGAGATGGAGAGAGAGTGACAGTGAGGGGTATCGCCAGTTTGACATGATTACAGCACCGGCCTCCAGGGACCCATATCTTGATTTAGATTAAACCACGCTCGTCAAATGGAAAGCACCCATCTTTAATATGGCCGTATATCAGCCACCGCATAAAAATCTGAGGTTCCATCAAGTCCATGAACAGTCCATGAGGGGGTTGATTAAATGAAGAAAGACGGAATGAGGAAAAAATCTAAATACAGTGTTGATCAGAGGAAGAACGTGAAGTGAAACCCAGCAAATATGTTGACGCTGAAAATAAATTGATACGACAGCCTGCAGCAGAAAAAAACAATGGACCAGAAAAACCGCAGATGTAAAATTGCGTAAACATGGCACCTAAATGGACGAATAGTCATCCATAGATATACATGCATCATTTCATAACTTCAGAATATAATACGTGACTGATATAAAGTACCCAATATCAAGTTTAAGTACTTTTTAAAGGGTCGGTTAGCCGCACAGACAGTATTACTAGATGAGTTTTCTGGCCAACTGGGCTGATTTTTATTTAATTGTGTGGATGAAATTTGCTTTTGGTGGCTTGTGATCATTTGGGCCAGCAAAAAGTTTTAGAGATAGAGACGAGTGAGATGTCTATTAACTTTCCAGTCATTTAAGACTGATGGGGAACTTTAACAGGCTCAGGGCTGATAACTTGATTTACAAAACCAAATGTCATTACAGTCTGTTACAGTTATGAATAAAATAAAAGCTGTCTTCTGAAGTCTGTCTGATGAAACACTTAGCCTGGATCTGTCCAAAGGTAACAAAATCATCCCACCACTAACTCCAAAGCTTACTAAAACAAGTTGCTGTTTCATGGGGGAGGTGTACTGGACTATTCTTTGGCCATGTGTTGTGTGGCAATATAGAACATAGAAAAGTAGGGAAACATGTTCCGATTTGGGTGAACTGATCCTTTAATATGAATTTTACTACGGAGTAAACATGGAAATTGCGTACTCATTGGGACTGGAGCTATACTTGTCAAATAGAGCTACAGTAAGAGGCTGGCGTTTGTCACCAACCAGCTCGTACACGTCTATCAAGCGCTCCGATTTGACATGAACTGTGACTGACGACGAGGCACCAAAGCAGACACAACAGTGGGGAAGAAAGCTGACAGAGAACGCCACAGACGGCGCGATTTTCCTCAAGGGACAACTTCATGAAAGAAAAAAGATGGATGACGATCACATGAAAATGTTTCTTTCACATGCAACGCATTAGCAGCGCGTCTACAGAGAAGCGACTGTGGCCTGCGCGAGAAATTCTTGCCGTTGGAAAACAATGGCGCGTACTGTGTGCACAAAGGGAAAAAAAAGCACTTTCTAAATGGAGGACACTGAAGGGTTGGACAACGTATACTGTATATCTCACGCAATGCTAACTGGCCTGAAGATTTGGATTAGCCTGTGACAGAGTTTATGTGGAAGTACCAGTATAGTTTGTACTGGTGGCATGAGAACGCCTACACCACCCAGACAACGGTCATGCTGCAGCAGTATTAAGACAGAGAGCCGCTTTTCCACCTCTCCTCCGACATCTGTCTTTCTCTCTTTCCGTCTTTTCTCTCTATCTTGCACTCTGTTGCTCTCTCTCCCAAGAAAAAAAAAACATGTTTTAGAAGGTGTCAGGCAATCAATATAGTGATGAGGGCTGTTGTTTTGAGGCCTGATATACTACACGCACACCAACACAAGAGTAATGACTACTATCCACGGGCACTGTAACAGTCATGAATTATACTTTATTGGCTGCACTTTGTCAGATATATGACTCTCCTGCCTCCTCATATGTATTCTGCAGCTGACAAGATTTGATACATACATGAGCATGCACACACACACATGCACGCACACACAGGTAGAAAACACTGATCACAGACCATTCTATAAACTCCCCAACCATGTCCCGAGGCCCTCAAAGAAAAAAAAAAACACAGAGATGAAAGCTTTTAAAAATAACAGAACAAGACATTTTCAAATCAATACTTGTTTCTCTCTTTTTTCACCCCCCATCTTGAATAGTGCTTGATGACCCACGCCATTAGAGTAGACTGTGAGGCGCGTCGGCGACGTGCTCGATACGTTGAGCGGCATGAACAATGCTGGAGCTGATTGTAAGAGGCTGTATGCTCCTGGGGGGGTTAATAAAGGGGATTGTTCTGTGTTGTATTTTCTCTTTACTCATTTATGTTCAGCTAGGTGGAGGTCAGACGTAGTGTCCCTGAAGCCATACAGTAGGGTGTATGTTTTCAACAGGATGAAACTCAGTAGCCTTGACCCGAGAACACGGAGAACGGAGTGAACACAGACTCTCCGCTTCGCTGACTAAATCAATCTTTAATACACCATGCTGCTGCCTCCTCAGAAACGGTAAGAAATGCAGAAACCATACACCGTGCGCCACATACCGCGCGCGTGTCTGCGGGTGCCCACGTGTGCGCTATGGAGTAACACACACACACCACATAAATGTTGAAGCGTGGCTCTGTACAGCGGGTTCAGAGGTTGAAATGGGCCCATGCTTCTCTCTCTCCATACCAAAGAAAGAGTTATAGCCGCCAGGTCAGCTGCATGAAAAATACACACACTCTCATTGTGATACACTCACACATGAACAAACACCTGGTCGCAGAGCCCGTGGACACTTTACCGGTCCTCCATTCGGCCACGAGCTCCTCGATCGCACAAAGCACCTCAAACTCCGCGCGCAGCTTGAATATCCGATCGTTCCAAGAAGCAAGTTCATTCATTTTGCCTGCTTGGCTGAGAGAGTTGGCTAATGACATGACAGAGGAGCTCCATGCAAATAGCCAACATCTGTCACAGCGCTAGCTCCACTCCATATATTTATTTGCTGATCCTACTTAATATTTCTGCATATTACTGGCTGTTTGTTGGAGGCGGACAGTGATGCATGTTCCTGCATGACGCCGTACAAAAGAAAGCAATCTCCTGCAACCCTCACATCCACTCCTGCTGCTTCTTCTAAATGCATATTTTGTGCTGGCTTTGCAGCCCGCTGAAGGTCAGAGGAAAGTAAGGCCCCTTTATTGTGGAAATAGGAGAAACACATTTGGTGGAGCTAATGTGTGCTGCATTTATCACCGACACAATAAGGAAGGCTAGATAATATATCTCATGCAATGTGGAGGGAATATATTACATGTAGGTGTTGTGATGGCTGAATCTGGGTGTTATCTGCGAGGGGGTTATTTAGGTTTATCTTGTATCACGGTGACATTCAGATTCTGAATATCCAAGGTGCCCGCTGACTTAGTTTAAACTCATTTCACCCTGTTAATGCAACGTTTGTATACATACACTAAAACTTTAATAACTCAGATGCCTGTCTCTTATCTTTAAAATAAGAGCCGGTCAGATATCAAATCCTCTTGAGACAACCTATTTGGCATTTAGCTGTCAGTACCTCATCACCTTACTCTGTCTTCCCCGCAACTTTTCTTATTTTTTTTCTTACTGCATATGAGGGTGGGGTCAAACGTCGACATGGCTTTTTTTCCCCCCTGTCTCTGATCCGGTGTCAGCCTTCAGAAGTGATCCCTCACCAACACGGGGCTGTCTCAGGTGCCCCCAGCGCTGACTGGCAGGCCTTGGAAGTGGAGAACTGCTTTAGCCCAACGTTCAGTCAGGCTGCTTGCTCGCTGACACATTCAGACAGATACATCACTGAGGGCCAATGACAGCTCGTTATTGCTGGAGATGATAGAAGCTCACCACGGGGATTTGTATCAAAGCAGGAATGTTTGTGTGCGTGCATGTGTGTGTGTGCGTGTGTGCACGTAGAAGAATTAGATGAGAGGTGAAGACACGGGGTACGAGGACTGCCAGCGGTTTTCAAAGCTGAATATGGGGAAAAGGGTCCATACTTTGAGCTTGAAGGAATTCATGAAGCACAAACATCCAGCCAGCTTTTAAACTCGAAGATGTCATCGCTCTCTTTTGCCAATTTGAGTTCTTGGCAGTCCTAATATTATAAATCAAGGAAAGGAGTCAAGTTTCTATCTGTGTTTGTTTGATGGTTATACTACAAAAATCAAATTTGCCTAATAGTAGAAACTCCTAAAATCTAATCACTTGTTCAAGTCCAAAGTGTCTCAATTCTTCTGTGGACATGTGTTCATATCTAATAAAAGACAATGAAATTAACAAACCAGGGTGAAAATAGAACCGCACAGCTGAAAATAATCCACAAAAAATGAAGCAAATATGTTTTTTTTATGCGTGTTCGAGGGGAAAAAGCTGCAAGATTACATCAATATAATACTGCGTCTTCGCCAATATTCCTTATCTGCTGTACATGTGTGCAAAGTAGCACCATAAATCTACTGTATGTGCATCAGCGAAGACAATTTACTGATAATTAGATTTAATGAATGTTTAAATGGGCTGTAATCGATATTTTTTTTTATTAACACTAGATCAAATATGTAATGTGAAAGTAGCCGCTCTTAGTGACCTTTTAACCCTAACCCACAGAGAGGGAGAGAGAATTATCACTAGACTCTGTGGGTCCTTTCAGCTTTCCAGAGCATTTCAGCATTTTTTAAGTAATTGCTTTAGTTTTCTGGCACGCAGTTCTACTGTTTGGGTTCACTGTCACCATGCTCATAGTAACTTTTTAGGGGACTGCGAGAAAAAGCTTTAAAAAGAAAACTGTAAGCTACCTGCACAGCCCCAAACAGATGACAGGCAAAGTTAGCAACTAGCTGGTAAACACATTTAGCACTTAAAGGGTCTTTAAGAGTTTTTTAGGCAGTGGTGGAGTCCAAAGCCAGAGCTACAAGAAAAGCGAATGTGGAACAGAGACAAGTCTAACTGATCATGTTGCTAAATGACAACTAAATGTGTAAAGAGGCAACTGTTTGTTAGCTACTTTGCAAACGTGTTCCCCACTGACTGCACGGCCAAAAAACAAGTCATCACAGCTCTAGAGTACTAGTTTGACTTTTTTTAGTTTTTACTTTGCTCTGACTTGGATGAGAAGAAGGATACCATTCACTTCAGTGCTAAATATGAAGCCAGAGCCAGTTAGCTTAGCATTAAAATAGAAGCAGAGGGCAGCAGATATCCTTGCTCTGTCCAAAGGGAAACACAGTCTTCCTGCCAACACTTTGAAAGCTCACTAATTAGCACATTATACCTAATTGTGTTGAAACTGTTTCTTGGGCAGGGCAGTGACTTCCTGACAGTGACGTTTAGAGCTAGCAAACTATTTATATGGACAAAAGCAGCTGTTCTTCCAGCCTTTATGCAGTGTTCTCCTCTAACTCTTGGCAAAAAGTCTCAAAAGTCAAACCAACCCTTTAATTAATTTGTGCTGTTTATTTTACAGAGGTGTTATAAAAAGCCTCAAGAGGTCACGCAGTGGACTTTTTCTCTTCAAAGTATCATGTCATAGTAAATGTACTTTCATGCCTCAGCGTGGTTGTCTGTATATGAGGTGTGTCTGTATCCTGTTTACCAATCTTGTTTCAATTTGATGACACCATGTCTATGCGATGCATGCTGTAGATTTTGGTGTGTGTGTGTATGTGGATCTGTGTGTGTGGGGTCAGTGTGTGTGGGACACATCATCATCATCATCATCATGCCGTAAAACAGTCAATCCCAGCAACAATCAGCCCTTTTCATGCGAAGGCCAAGGCAAAATGAAGCTTTCATGCTCAGACAGTGAGGGCTATTGATCTTAGCTATGTAATCTGAAATGACTTCTGTGTTATTATTTCTCTTGTACTCTGTGACCCAGATAGAGCATGAAATGATTGTGTGTGTGTATGTGTGTGTGTGTGTCTTAGGGGATGATGTGCCTCTTTTTCTGACCTCAGTTATGCAACACAGGTTATTCAACACGTTAAGCCAACGGGACGGTTACACCCTGGATTGTGTGCGTGTCTGTGTGTTTAGCAGTGCGTGTGCATCAAAAATGTGCTTTTTTCCCCCCCCCAGTGTCACTTCTTTGCATTTTTATGTTATTTTTTAGAAATAATTTCTCGCTTACCAGTTTAGGATCAAAAGTGGTGAACAGCCGAGGACAGCGGAGGAGTGATGAGTCATGTTCTATCTGAATCTGTGGTACATATATAACCACTGTGAGAGAGAGAGAGAGACACACACACACAGACAAACATAGACAGACACAGAGAGAGCGAGTCCTGCTGCTGCATTAAGTGAATGATGTGACAGTAACCAGATCCTCCATGGATTAGCCTCTTTCTTTCTATAATAACTTCTGCTCTCTTCCCAGCCAGACCAAAGCTCGGGCTGAAATTGTGTCAGAGATACGCTGCAAGAATGTAACAGTTATATCATATCCAGATCTCATTTTCATGAATGAGTGTCAGTTTGTTTTGCTCGGTCGCCAGTACCTATTTCACAATAATGATTTAATCTAATTTCAAATGCTTTTGTAACACCAAACATAGAAGCTGCTTTGTTTGGACCTGGGCAGTTTTGCATAAGCAGCAACAGCCACCGCGGCTGAACCATCAGAGGAAAGAACAAAACCCTTTGAACGTCAAGCAAGAATTCGCTTTCAATTCTCGTGATTAAGTGTTGCTAATTAGGATTCCCTGCAGTTTAGGCTTAACCTGCGCTGAGGTCTACTCACCTGTTTATTCAGCACAGTTTCTGTGAAAATCAACCGCTGGAGGCTCTTTTGGCTCAGAGGTCCATGGGCATCAGCTCAATCAGCCAGGATCAATATGAGTTCTCGGTAATAAGTGTGAGATGAGTGGAAATGACTAAGCATCGTCTGGACAAATTCTTCAGCTTTGCTGTCCGACGCGTCAGAGATTAGCGCTTATAAATCACTGAATGCATACTGGATCATACACTCACTGATGCAAGGGATACTGATCATTATTGAAGGAAACACTAGGTCCAACTCCCAATCAGCCTGATGTATCCTAATGGATCTGAGCGTGCTCGCTATCAGCTCACATCATGTCATAATCACAGCAGGAGAAACTATTTTTGGTCATAATATTATGACCTTCAGTCAAGGCCCGGTTGGCTGCAGCTTTATTTTCAGTACAAGAGGTGAAAACAGAATTATTTTTATAAATGAGCCTTTTAAGCATGTTAATTACTTTTTTTTTTTTTAGCATGCATTATTTCACAATGTTTTCAGGACATTATTATGCCTATTACGCTCCTGCTTGACCTCAAGTGCTTGTTAATTCATGCTGCTGCTGCCAGCGTTGCTGTTCTATATCTATCGCGGCCCGTTCAGACCCACTGCGTTTAGGATCAGGTCTAATTATCCTTGAGTTGATTTCGGGTCAGGTCTGACTGCGCCTGGGTCTCTTCTGAATAGTTTTTTTTTTTTTCTGTAAATCAATTTAAAGCAGAGCTCGAATGATTTTACACAACAAGTCTGAGTGCTGCTGCATGTGTGAAAAGTTGTGCGGAGCATTTTGTGGCTCCACAGGGCGCTGTGTGAAGTCAGATAAATTGATAAAGTGATGTCACCTGAGCTCGGGCTGAAGACTACAAGTTTGAAACTGAACAAAAAAAAAGAAGTGAGCTTACCAGGCCTCTGTAACCCACGCCACATCTCTGCTTAAGGCTACCGGCCCCAGTCAATTCAGTCATTGTGGGTAATGTAGGCATCAGGTTTTGATAAAGAAAAGGAATAAGAAAGATACAGTATGTCTGGTTCTGGTACTGTAGTTGTAGACATTGTAGTATGAGTCCAATGCTAAATGGCTTTTTTAAGCACAATGGGTCCACCCACGAAGACCTTTACTGGGCATGTATTTAGTGCTAATCTATATAATATTGGACACCTTGATTTTGTTGATTGGTCAACACTCTTCAGCACGAGGCTTTACAGACTGTTTCGGAGTCCTAAGCATCCAAAACCTCTGATGGTTACACACGCCCATCACATGAGGGTTTGGCTGAAGTCATATGTGAGTCATTAAGGTCACAAGGCAGTCATGAAACCGTGGCCACACGAAATACTGCAAGGTGTGAATTGTTGCGAAATTGCCTGCAATGTCTGCGTGTAGCTGATAATTTGTGAAACAGCCATGACCTGGATGGCCGAAAATCCTCACGGCTGGACTTCGCTGGATGTTCCCATGACCTATTTTATACAGGAGCGCCCTTATGTAATAGTCCTGCAATCATAACAAGATATACGGTGGCTTAAATCTGATCCTCAACACCAGATTGATGATTCAAATATTCTTCTCAGTTAGTGAAACATTTCTTCCTCACCGTTCACTTGGTGAGATGTGTCGGAATTTAAAGTCAGAGTTTCCCCCAAGAGGCCAATCACCACCTTGATTACAGGGGCCGTGGTGATGCCAGCGCCACGTGCGTAGCCACATCACCATCACACCTGTAATCAGAGTAAAGAAATCCCTCGCGGGTGTTGCTGCAATAATGATGCATGACTTCGTTCCTTGAACTTCATCACTTGAGCGGCGCGTGTGACTCGATTCCTCCATGTGCGAATGTCGGGCACCCTTTGGGAAATGGGACTGTCAAGTATGCAGAAATCGCGGCTTTAAACTATAAATACTGCTGATGTCCCATATTTCAGGTGAACAAACAACAGTCAGCTTACAGTGCTGGTTTCAGCTCTGTACTTATCAGATTAGTCAAGTTTAAGTCCCTCAGATGGGAACTGAGTCCCATCATCCCTTTCAGAGTTTGTTTTTGTGTGCGCAATTTCAATCACACAGGGACTAGACCACCATATGTGTGTGTGTGTGCGTGTGTGTCCATGTACTGTACGTCTGTAATGCTCATCAGTATTCATCTGCCAGAAATATGCATTTTTAGAATGGGCAGTCGTCTGGCTGTGAAAGTAAGATAACACGAATATTGCACCTTTTTGAGAAGGACTGAAAGGGGACAAATCTTTAAGCACTTGACCCTCTGCCCCGCTAAAGAAAATAGCTAAGTATGTAATTTAAAAGTGTGAAACGTGATTGCATGTTTTTTAGCGGTAAAACCACTTGCAAAACCATTTTGAGATTTTCCCTGTGCCTAGATAAGGAGACTTTGAAGAAGCAATTTCATGTGATGTTAGTCCAAATCCATTCCCCTGGAGCCTTTAAGCTGGGGCTGAAATCTCGCTGGTGTGAGGAGTTTGTGTCTTACTGATCGGCTAAGCCCCGTGCCTCTTTAGCTGCCACTATTCACCGCAGCACTCCCTTATTGGAGCACGCTTCAGCCTCACACAAGTCAGACGTCGGGGCAGAAAATGGCTTCAGAGTTCAGAGTTAACCGCGAGGCTCCGAAAAGTGAGGCGAGGTCTTGCGTGGTAAATTAGTCAAAGAGGCGACAGGAGGCTCAAAACAGAAGGAATTGCTTTTATCCATTAGCTGCAATTGAAAAGAGGAGAGGTGGAGGAGAGCGAATGCAAGAAAAATCAATCAGCATCAGAAGCGGGTACATATTCCATATGGTCCAATAACATTTGTTGATCCCTCGCTCTGAATTGCACTCAGCCGTGCGCATATCCCTTCAGAGAAGTCTCCCATAGTTTTAATTACCAGCTTGTCTGCCGCCAAGAACTTTAAGAAGCGCTCTATCTCCGGCTTTCATCGCACACTCTGTGATTCTCTCCAAACTCGCCTCCTCTGCTCTCCTCTGCCTCTTCGTCATGTTTTTTTAATCTCTATCAGTTTCCAGTTGTCTTTCTTTCTGATGACATGACACAAACAAAAAGAAGAAGAAGGAGAAAAAAAAAGAAAGCGGAGAAGGGAGTCAAAGCGTGCGAAAAAAGATTGCAGGAGAAACAAACAGCAACAACCCACGACAGCAGCGGCGGCGGCGGCGGCGGCAGAATGGCTGGATGTCATCTGCAGCAGCAGCCGTAGCGCATGAGCTGTGCATTCCAGATTCTATTTACATTGTTAAAAGATGAAAAGAAGAAGAAGAAGAAGAAGAAGAAGAAGAAGAAGAAGAAGAAGAAGAAGAGAGATTTCAAGAGACGTTACATGTTTGTCTTTGTTGCCGAGCTGACAGGACAGAGAGGGAGGTCAGATGGTTAAGTGAGGTTAGAGTGTGTGTGCGCGAGAGAGAGAGAGAGAGAGAGAGAGAGTCCTCCACAGACACAAATGCCAGCACATCCGCCTCAGGGAGGAAACATAACGGTAAACCTGATGAACTCATGTTATCTAATCCCTGCTGGAGTACACACTCTCTGTCTCTCTCCCTCTCTCTCTCTCGCTGGCTCCTCTTAAACAGAGCCTTGGCATGCTACACTCAATAAGAACGCTTTTCATCAGTACAACACCGCGCTGATAAATCTTTCATTTCTATCTCCACCCAGTGATCATGACACTCTGGCTGAGGCAAAGACTTGAGCATTAGTGTCAATAATTGATGTTATCCAAAGCAACACGGTCTCCAATAAGGACGCGGTTATGAGAGCTTCCAAGCGGGTGAGAGGAATTACCTGGCGTAACCGATTAGTCACCGGTGCATACACACCTATAGGGTGATGCTTAGTTAAGAAATAAATAAATGAATAAATAAAAAAAAAAGTTTCAACCCTGCTAGTGTTGTTTCTGTTTGGCCTCGTTTCCATCTTTCAAAAAAAGTACCCCAAAAACACTGCCCCTGAGCACTTGTGAGTGTGTGTGTGTGTGTGTGTGTGTTTGTAGTTCTCCTAATCTTTCATTTGCACGGTCAAAACACTCAAGTTCAGTAATTGGACGGACATGTGTACCATAACTCAAGCCACGTTTACCTCACCACCATGTGCCCTCAGGCAAGGTCTGAGCATAGATAAGCAAAACTGTCTGCAGAACTCTGTACTCATCTGAGGCACTGGGGCTTTTAATGTGAAATCCAATAGTTTCAGGGTCAACTGATCTCTGACAGCATGTCTGGATGTATTATTCAATGCCAGTGGAGGTTTGGGCAGCAGGAGGATGGACACAGGATTACAGACAGGCCAGCCTGTACATACACACACACACACACACACACACAAAAAAACAATCCACAAAGTGCATGTCTTTCAAAGATGCAAAGATGCTGATGTACACAGACAAAAACAACAACTGTTTTTTTCTTCTTCACTGTGGTGGCACGTTATGCAACAGAGTGAAACTTGGAGTCGGTCCGCAGAGTCGTGGCTCCGAGCTAAAGCTGCCAAAAACAGAAAAAGAAAGAGAGAAAGAAAGAAAAAAAAGAAAAGAAAAATCAAAGACGGTGTCTGACCCCAGCAGGGTCACGCTAAAGTTCTGCTGAACAGATCCTGTTGCAGCTCATGCATAAGGTCTCAACATTTTATTTTTATTGCTGTCATGTTCAATCAGTTCCCTTGAGAATTGGGTCAGCCTCCTCCTTCTTCTTCTTCTTCTCCTTCTTCCCGTCTCTCCATCTCCATCCTTCAGTCCACACGCTTCCACACACACACACACACCCCGTGCACAAAGGGGTCCTTCCTGAGACGTAAACCATGCTGTTAATTAAAAGATTCCTCAATGGGCATCTGTGCAGTAATCTGTGTTCACTGCATCCCAGTCGCGCATGGATCATTTGACTAACGCACAACTACCCATGCATTAATGAATGTATAATCATCCATGTACAAAACTGCTCTTGGAAAAGGGGAGATGGAAGAAAAGGGTGGTGGTGGGGGGGTTAAAAGATTGATTGTTAATAGTTTTATGACTGATAAACAAAGCAATCGATCAATCTGTGTGTAGCCGGAGAGGCACTTACATGGGTTCCTGGACGGTTGGGAATAATTTGTCGTCTCGCGGTGTTAACCCTTCCAAGCGTGGAGGATGTGGATTAATTGTGAGATGGGTGAGAGGGATGGGCGGATTTCTCCACCATGCAGAAATGATTAACGCTGCAGTTAGGCTGTGCCACAAACATAACAGCTGCAGTAAACGTCTGAACGGATATGAATGATTTCGTCTGTGCGCGCGCGAACCCGCGCGCGTGCGTGCGTACGTGTGCAATCACGAGCGCGTTACACGCGCGCGCCGCAGAGAAGGAGCGATACAGGTCGCACGCGAGAGTCAGGACACATCTGATTACCTTAAAAACTCACAGCTCTATTATCTTTATTGATTGCAGGGAAAGCTTCAGAAACACACACGCACACACACACATGTCCATGGAAAGTCTCATATTTTTCACAAATGATTATTGCACGCTGTTTGGGTAGGCCTGAAACTGTCCCAATAGAGGCCAGATCATGCGACCATCTGCAACATCCCATCTGGGATAGTCTATCATAAATGTTGATTTGGCCAAGAACACTCACTCTCTAAACATAGTGCACTTTGCCAAAGAAAACAGTTGCCAAGACGAGGGAAAACATTCGCACAGTTTTCACAGCTAATTGTAAAACATCATCATTAGGAGAAGACCAGTATGCCAAATCAGTCAAATCAGCACCGAATACCAAGCAGAACTTTTGTCGGCAGGAGACGCGAAGAGAACGTGATTTCTTTTTTAACGTGTGCTCGCGAATGAATAATTTATGCCAGTAAGAGTCACTGCCGAAATTAGCGCTGAGGTCACAGGTTGTTGTGGCCACTTCTGTGAATCAAGAAGGAGAGGTTATCAGCTGTGCTTCGGCGTGGAGTTGCCTTAAAATACTGAGGTGTGTATGGAAGTGCGTGCTGTGGTTCTCCCCGAATCGGAGGCAGCGACGTGTGTGTGTGTGTGTTTACCTCTTTATTTACTAAGGCAACACTAATTACTGTACACGGACTGTGCCTGGGACTGCCCTCAGGATGCATTCAGCAAGGGAAGGAGAGCTCAGGTGAACTTTAGCATTGGCATTTGTAGAAGGTCACCAAGCTCAGCAAGTGTAATGTAGTGTCCTTAATCCCAAAATGTTTACTTCAACTATGTTTCATGCAGACTAAATCTGCAGCTGAGAAACAGGCCTGCGAATTCATTCTTTCGTGTTAATATCGTTAGCAGATTCACTACATTCATTCTTATCTTTCTTTCACAAACAACTGACCAGGTTTTCGTTGCTATCAGTCAGGTTTTGTTTTCACAAACAGTGAAAGTTGTCCATGGCCATGGATAATCGAATCCAATGTCCTTTTTGAACAGGCAGTTCCGGGAACCAAACTGAGAGACTAAACTAGGAAGCAAATGTCCCCGCACATTGTTATTGCCCACATTTCAAAAAATGAAGATCAGCTAATAGATTCAAACCTTAATTTTGCTCACACAATGAAGCAAAAGGGAGAAAGAAAAGTAACAATCAGCAGCCGAACATTTTTATGGTTATTTATTTCTGCTTGTAATTGCATTGAAACAAAACAGCAAATGAAGTGTTAGCTAGTTAACCTGCTTTGTTCTTTCAGTTCATATCTCTCTCTCTTTTTATCTCGCTCTTTTTAGATTTGTTGGGAAGTCAAACTACATCAAAAAAAACTTTCTTTTTATGTTCGGGGCTTAAAGTTAAAAGCGTGGTTGCTTTGATTTACAGGTGGGTGCCATTATAGGTGGCTTGTTTGAGCCACCGGGTGTCATTCAGCCTGCCTCGGGTCCGCCAATCATCCACGTCTTTGCCAATCATTAGAGGACTGCCAACATGTTAGCGGCCAAAGCTACAGATTCTGAGCTTCAAAACTGCTCCTTAGAAACCTGTGGGGGATTTCGCGCATACACGGCCCATTCTTTATACTGCCGTTGATTAAAACACATGTAAGGTTCCTTCTTCGTTCTTAAAGGCTGCATGCAGGCTTTAAGAAAGTTTTATAATGATTTTAGAAAGATATAAATTTGCGTTTTGCCGTTAAATACTGTTGTGTAATTATCGGTATTTTTTATATCGGTTATTATTTAGCATTTTTCATGTTTCGGACAGACAGGAGGGAAGAGAGAGGAGGGTATAAGTGAATCTGGCTATGGGGCCGTCTGATCACTGGCATCTGTTCAAAATGTTAAAACAGTATTCTGTGGTTTTAAAAAAAATTGTCTAAACTCAAGATTTATAGCCCTTTTCAGACAATTGAACTTGCTCAGGTCTTCCCCTTGTGCTGAATGACCACTGGGGTGATCACAAGACCACGCAAAGATGATGAGTCAGCAAGTTCCCAAAACAGCGCGTGAAACCTCTGGGAAAAGCTCCAGAAAAAAAATGAACCTTGAGATTAAAGGCATAGCTCTGGTTTTTTGAAGTGGGGTTGCGTGAGGTACTCATGCATAGTCAGTGTGTTAGCTCCAGTAGTCAGCGTGCTCCCAGTTTGAACAGACAGGAGAAGTCCGGCTAAGGAAGTAGAGCAAAGCACTGCTGCACTACTTGTTTTAGCCACATAAAAAAAATAGATCGACATCTGTTTGAATGGACACTACAGTGAGCATGTTTTCACCGCGTTACCTAGCCCCTTACCTTGGCGCTACATTGTCTCAACTGTGATACTTCCTGTGCCAAAGCCCAAATGCTCACTTTGGCGTACATTTAAATGGATATTGATCTTTTCATGTCACCCTTTTCTTTACGTGGCTAAAACGTGTTTTTCTGCTGCCCCCGTCCACAGCAGTGCTTTGCTCTACTTCCATGCTGGGCCTTCTGCCTGCTCCTTCAAACCCGAGGTGCGCTGACCGCCGTCTACTGTAGGTGACACACAAGTTCTTAATGCAACCACAGGTCAAAAACTAACTATCCCTAAACTAAAACTATCCCTTTACCTGAGAGGTATGATTCTCGCGGCTAAGACTGAACTTCCACAATCACGTTAGCCGCATTGTTTAAAATCAGCTTCCGTTAATTTGTTTAATTTTAATTAGAAATTCTTGTTGGTGGACAGATTATTTCTTTTCCTCCTGATGTTTACTCAGCAGTCAGTAACGTCTGATATATTTTCAAATGAAAACTATAAAATATATATATATTTTTCTATCAAATAATGCATTATCAAACCAATTTAAACCAAATTAATCTACATTGTGAAGCCTATGTTACCCAAATAGTGAGTCTCCTGCCATGAGGAAATTTGCATTTAAATTGGACAACATCCTTTCATGTGCACAAGGGCGGCTGGGCAGCAGAGAGTAATGTTACTCCAAGAGGAAAAAAATGACACGCGCATGCACACCCACCGGCAACCGGCGTAGTAATCCCAATATTTTGGTCATGAATGTTAACAGTAGGCGTGGCCCGTGTTGCAAGCAGCCAATGATGCGAACCCGAGACAACATGACACCAAACTGTCTGTGCCACTTCTCGCCACACCACGGGCCAGATCCCAGCAGCAGGTGAGGCATCTAACAGGGGCAAGGACTGTTGACAGTGAGTCAAAGTGACAGACACATCACACTTTACATCAGCAGCAATCCCAAACCACAGAGCGCCAGTCCTCTGCGCCGACACCTTCAGTTTCACTCCGGTGTCATCACCCTGCTTTCCCTGCCTCGCCTCACCTAAACTCACCCCTCGCCCCCCCAACACAGCCTCAACGCACAACAGAGGGAGGCCAGGGGGCGCGTTCAAGAAGAACAACACTTTACAGCAACAATGTTCAAATGTTCATGAATTTCAAACACTAGGACACCCGGGGGCAACTTCTATTGATCGTTCGCAATCAATGCCTTTTATTTCTTTTGTGTTAAAAAAAAAACAGTATTAGAGACACACATTATGTAGGAGACTAATTAAACGTTCCAGCAAAATGATCTCGGACTAATCACCGGCCCGACCGCAGCCTCTTGTCATGAATACTTCATCTGAAATAGTTTGTGTTCATAAAACTGTCCTAATGACCTCAGCTGACTTCACACTGCTGTAATGGTAGCCTCTAGGGTTGGCTTTACTTTCTGCTTGTGTGTGTGTGTGTGTGTGTGTGTTTGTTTGCAGCATACTGCATGCTTTTGTATACATACACAAAGAAAAAGTATTATCTATTGTCTTAACGCGTCTCGTCATAAAATCATTTGAGATATCAAAAGACTTTTTTCTTCTTTGTTTCTCCTACGCTGGTGTGCTTTATTTTGTCTTGTTTGATGACACGCGCACCAGAAAGAAAACATCCCCAGTTCACCGTGTGCTGTTAGTACGTTCGCATGCATGATGCAGGAAAGTAAAACACAAAAACACACACGTATTCGTCACATTTCCTCGCACCTGTCCTAGTTGGCAATACCAATAAAATATGTTCAAAACAGAGCCGGTGCGCTGGAGGTGACACATTCTACACCATTTCACACATCAAATCAACAGCACAAGCCCGGAAGTATCACACTTTGTCAGGCTTCACATCTTTCACGTTTTTGCAGTGGTTGATTCAGATAAACAACAGGCTTCCACGCAGCCTCGAACAATCCCGTTCTCCCCTCTTGTCTGTAGTCTGTCACCCGTTGAAGCTCAAAAGGTAACAAGAAAAATCAGAGTGAAAAAAGAAAAATCAGAACTGAGCATGATGCTAATAACTTGCTATGATAGATCTCTACCCATCTGCAGTTGTAAACATAGCACAGTATTGCCCAGATTATGCTTTTTATATTACCAATAATAACTGTCAAGTCTGAAAACCTGCAAAACCTTCACTGACATATTTTATTATAACATTTTCTTTAGCTAAAAAGACATATTTTGCTCAGCAGTATTACTACTATTACGTCTTCTGGATGTGTAAATAAGCAGCTATTTGCTAAGAAGTTCACCACATCAGTGCGAAATGTGAGGCAAACATGTCGGAGTTGTGTTTACAGCTTGTTTCTGCCGTCCCAAAGCGACCGGTTAATGTGGGAGGAGCTCGGAAGGGATGCGTGCTATTGGTCAGATATTGTAAAAGGCAATAAAATCGACGAGGCTGTGTTAAGTTTACGGTGAGCTTGAAACTTCAGCCTGAACTAAATCTTGCATACTTTTTTTTTTTTTTTAATCTTGCAGCCATATTTGATCAGCGGCATTGTACAAACCCAACAGGACAGATCGGTGTGATTTATTTACACCTGAGATGAGAATGTTTGGAGGGGCTGTCATTTCAGAGACGCGCGCAGGTAACGACACCATGAACCTGAGGTGCAGCAGATTTTTCTGCGACTAAGCCACGCATTTAGCTTTTGATTAACGCTTGAGAGTGATAGATGGGTAAATTGTCCCTGGCGTATGTCTCCGTAGCCTCCCCGCCTACTGTCTTTCCAATCATCTCACCCTCTTTCCCCTCGCACTCTCTCCCACCCCTTTCTCCAGCAGCAGTAGGGAAACTGGGGATGTGAACACACACCTCTTTGCCAAGCCTCACAGCTCCCCTGGCACTACGCTGCAACATAACACCTTCCAAACCCTCCTCCTCCTCCTCTTCCTCCTCCCTCCCTCCCTAGCACTGTTCCCCTTTTCCTCTCTCAGCATGGCAGAACAGCATGTTTGATTTTACAGGAGCTAACTCTGCTAGGGTTTGACCTTTACGGGGTTTTCAAGGCCGATACTGATATTTTTGGACCTAAACTGCTGATAGCAAAAAAGTGAAGTATTTTCAGTGGCTCCTTCATCGCTTGTCGAGAGTGGGAAAAAAAACTGCGAAACGGCATCAGAGCATGAGAAAAGAAAATGCCCCATTAAAACTAATGACATTCCTGTAGTTGACTGAGCAGCATAATCGCTCTTCAAGGCACGGTGTGACACTTCTGTGGTTTACTGCAACTTTGATCATACTTTTGAAGTGTTGTTCCATCTATGGGCTTCCAGATAAAACAGAGACGTGCATGACAACTTGTTAAACTGTTTAATTAAGACAGGATGGTCAAAGCAAAGTAATGTCCTGGATGAACATGAAAATAAAAAGAGACAAGATGAGAACTCACAAGAAGCTAATGTTAGCCATTTCAATGCTACGTGCGCCTACAGAAGTAATGGGACACCCTAACTGGTCCTGACTGGTATGGGTTAATTACAGTTTGGCAGTGAAGAAACACTTCTATCACTTAGCATAGCATTGTCCTCAACATACTGCTGAGATCTTGCAGAAGGTGACATTGTTGAACAAGCTAACTTTTAGCCTGATTTCCCAAACGTGAAAGTTTTGCTCGCTGCACAATGAACTCTCCTCGTACAGGAGCTGCCTGTGCACAGCTGCAAGAAACATGGTGAGTCAAAGTTAAACCAGGACGCTGTAGGGGCAAATTAAAAAGGACAGTTTGCTTAATACAATTTCCCTTTATTGTCTCTTCCAAATATCTTTGGCTAACCCGGTACTTTGCTTAAAATCTGCTTTTGTTTCCCATCGCACTTCCTCCAGCTACATCTGGAAGGAACTTCTAACATCAGAACAATGACTAGTAGATATCTGACAGGCCAATATCGGCCCAGGATATTGGTCCACAGCAAAAGTCTTCAAGCCAGCAACCCTGACAGGATGTACTCTCTCACTCATTTTTTTTTTCTCTTACTCTTTTCTCTCTCACCCCTGCACCTCACCAGCTGCCTCCAACACGGTAATGACAGTTTTATCAGTTTAACCACGTTTGCCATCTCCAGGACTGGGCTGCTCTCCAGTCCTGTCTGCTGTGTGCTCAGCCCCGCTCAGCTAAAACCAGACACTAACAAGAGCCCCCTTGTATATCCATTATGCAGATCTACCATAGATCCTGCCGCCCGCGTCCACATGCTGCTGTACTGTATATGCGTTGAAACCTGTCCAGGTTTTACATATGGAACCTGCCTGCCAACACCTATTTCACTGACACCTAGTCTCTTCCAACTACAACCTGACTGTGATGTGTTCTGGGCCGCGGAAGGTAGGTAGGGATTTAAATTAAAAAAGAAAAAAAAAATCACGATATAAATCAGACAAATGAGAAGCACATTTGCCAGTTGTGCCTGATTGATTTTCAAGAAAGATGTCTGACCGAATTGCGTCATTGTAACAGAAAATTAACACTGTGGTTGCCTTAAAACCCACTGTAAACCTTTTGCGCTTGGAGTAGGAGGTCGAATACCAAGTATAGTTCAGGTCAATAAAGTCTCAACTCTAATACCGTCTTATTACGTCTTGAAGTCATCACTAGATCTGAACCAGCATTCACACCGCAGTTCTAAATCTAACTTCCCTCCCACCTAAAGATAGACTCCGACTCTCTTTATAGAGGCCTGAGCTGCAGAATTGCATATTCTATTTCAGACGTCCCAGGCTCACATCATTGTTTGTTTTAGCAGGCTAACCTTCCCCATGTATTTATAGGTGTCGAGGCCAGGAGAAAGACCACAGTAGCTCCATAAATAAGCTGCCCAGGCCTCCAGTGAGCCTCCCAACCAACAAAAGCCCAGTCATTTCACAGGCCATTACCTGGAGCCGCCTCGTAGGGAGGCTGGCCCGGCCTCCGAGGCAAGGGAGGGTCGCACGGCTTTGAGGGCGAGTCAACCTGGTGGGAGGATTGAAGATGTTTGGATTAATAATAAATATGGTGATATGTTTTCTGTGACTGGAGCCTATGAAAACGTGATGGGAGTAAATGGAAAATAACCAACTGCGATGCTCTGCATCTAAGGCCGTTCTGCGGCGGTGGCTCACACCATTTTCACCGTCATCCCTCATGTCTTTCATCCCCTTACCTTTGCTTTCATCCACACAGGCTGCCTCTCTCTCTCTCTCTCTCTGAACCTTTGGCCTCAGGATAGTGTTGGAACCTCACCCAGATGCCCCCTGGCTCATAAAAATAGATTAACCAAAAACATCACACACTTGCAAAGACACACCAAATCCACCCATGACGTCATACGTCAACAGAGTGTGTGTGTGTACGATGTGTGTGTCACTGCTTATCTCTGCCTCCACAGACGCTGTGTAGAAAGCCAGTCAGCAGAGGCCACAGCCAGTGCGCTCCACAGCCTCTCTGGCAGCCAGACCTCGCTGCGCTGAGGAAACTGCACCCTGCAACACAAACAACTCATCAGCCACAGCAGCGCTTCAGTGCCGACTGCTAATCCCGGTACCTCCCTGCAAGGTACAGCACTGCAACACCCACACAGCTTTAGGAAATGGATGTCATCCTCCCCCTGGCTTTAATAAGGCTCTGCAGAGTGATGAAATATTCAAAAGCATTGTTTCGCAGGGCCATTCGACAGTGGCATTTGTCCTAAATATTGCTGCGCTCATTTGCTGGGTGGCGACAGTGATGATTCCATAAAACACATGAATGGAGAGAGTTGTCATGTGGATGTCGCTGAACACTGAAGGCTCATGATCTTAAATCAGAGGGGAGCACTGCTGACTGGCACAGTGGGGGGTTCCAGCGGAGCGACTGCAACTGCTAATTTGTTACAGAATGGCCCTTTACGATTTCAAGGGCACCATAACTGTTAGATGAAGAGATGTTTTTTATTTTTTCCGATTGTGTCGTAGAAGCATGCAGTATGCGTGGCAAGGTAAGATAGCCAGTATGAAAGCCATATCTTTGCCTATTCTGGTAATGTCTTTAGGAATATCTATCTTAGCGTTCGTGACTGCACGGTTAATATTATTGCCAGTGTTTTAAATTCATGTATGACAAAGAAGACTTATATTACATGTGTCCTTGTAGGGGGGCCGTCCTTCATCCTCAGTGAAGACACCATAGCACACATCCTCCACACCACCCACCATCTCACCTGGAGAAGATAGGGAGCTATGTTGAGTTTGCTGTTCATTGGCTACATTTAACACCACAGTTCATTTCAGATCAGTCACATGTGGACACACCTCACCCACCCTAATCCTCAACCCTGGAGCACCCCAGGGCTGTATTTGAAGCCCACTGCTGTACTCACTATACACACTGTACAGCTTAAACTATACTTTTGACACTAACGTCAAATTTGCTGACAGCACAGCTGCAGTAGGCCTGATCAGTGAAAGCAATGAAAAGCTCTGAAGGAAGTAGAGAAACTGACCTACAGGTGTCAAGACAACCTACTCCTGAATATCAGCAAGACTATGAACATGATAGTGGCAGGGCAGGAGCTACGTCCCCCGTAATATCAACGCGCTTCAGGTGAGAAAAGCAAGACAGAAACAGTTTCACCTCAAGCGCTTGAGGAAATTCCTGAGAAATACTGACAAATTTCTACTCCCGCACCATCAAGCATGTGGCATCTGATGGAAACCATCACTGCCCAGTACTGAAACAGAACCAAACAAGCCCTCAAGTCCTTGCAAAGAGTGGTTTATTTGTCTGAATGTACAATAGGTGGTGCTCTAGCCAGCCTAAAAGACATCAGACGTTGCAAGAAGCATCTCAAGGATCAAAAGAATTGCATAACCTATGTGTGACAGACAAACTTGAGCTTTAACCCAAAGTATCAAATTAAAAGCAGGGCGAAGAATGACAAAAACAAGAAAACCCTGAATGTTTCACAGGTTCCAGGGCTGGTGGCTGAGCAAAGAGGTAACCATTGGTCATCCTGGCGAGGTGTATCTACTGAGGGTTTTCTAATAAACCCCTTTGCATATTATTCCTAAGGGTGTATATGTAAGCTCAGTTCTTTTTTTGCTACAGTTTGGGCTGTAACACATTACAAAGTAACACATTTTAGTACATTAGAGCAGTAACAAGTAAGAAAAGGACACGTATTTCTGCCCCAGCTCAAAGTGAATACCTTTCTCAGTATATAGTGATCGCTTGGCTGACCCGGTGGCAGGCTATGGCACAAGCCTACATGTGCGTGTCAAGGATCGTTATATTATTATTATATTATATTACTTGAAAATCCTACGGTTCAACAGCTAGCAGAGTGTGATGAAAAATCAATTGATAGTTCAGATTACTTGATATTATCCTTTCTATTTTTTTAAGGTTTCACCAAAGAAAATGTGAAGAAAATCCAGAGAAAAGCCTAAAAAAAAATGTGTCTTATTATATATAAAATATTACGTTAGGACTAACCTGGATGAATCACCTGGCAATTTCTCAGATAAAAACATCAAAGTGAGAAATTAGTGACCCACAGTGATCAGAAAGTATTTTTTTTTTCTGGCTGAAATAATTTGACTTGTGGCATTAAAAATCTTCTCATGCCTGTCATTTCTTTGTGAACATACATTGAATAGGAGAAGGCTTGACGGAGAAGACGGGAAGGTGATAGTATTCTAACGCACAGACACACACACGCACACACATATGGCTTCAGAAATGCCAATACGCTCCACACTTTTCTTTATAGAGCGAAACAACAGCCATTAGAAGATGTAATGGATTAGCCACGGGTAGAGTGAAGGCAGACAGAGAAGTGAGGGAAGAGGGGACAAACCAAGATCGAAATGATGGAGATTGGCAGATGGGTAAAATGGATTGGATAGACCGCTCTACGGATGAGAAGACAGGGCGGAGAGCTGATGCAGACCGCCGCTGCGAGAGATAATGGAAACTGATTACAGAAAAAATCAACAAGGTTTTCTCTCATTCCAGGAGCACTGCTTGAAAACGTGGCAGTAATATGATTGGCGAGGTCCCAGATCCTGGTTAAAACTGATTGTCACTGAATTTGGTCCACAGCATCAACAAGTTCTATATATAGAAAGAAAAAAAAAACAACAACAACACAGCAAGGTGACAGATACAAATGTGAGCTAGAGATCCGACTGACAGGAACTGCGGTTGTCTTTAGGAGCGCTTCTGTGCTGCCTTCTCCTCAGAAACTGCTCTTCTGTTTACTCCGTGCCTCCCCGGCTTATGTTCATCTGAAGGAGCAGAGGAGCTGCTGGAGACAAACAGGATGTCTGTGGGAGGACGAATGAGAGGGGGTAAATCTGACGAGGAAGTTTGTGCATGTGCCTGCGCCTGTGTGTGAGCGTGCGTTAATCCCAGGAAGGACTTCCTCTGAATCGGAGCTGCTTGGGAGTTCTGTGGGAGTTCCAGACGTTGACACGGGAAAAAAGCAGAGGAAGAGAGAGAGAGAGAGAGAATAAAAGAAAGACAGCAAAAGAGCAAGAGAGAGAGAGAGAGAGAGAGGAACAGGAGAGTGAGAGGGATCAAGGGCAGTAGCACTATTGAATCCCACACATACACACACACAGAGAGGAAAACCACCCACAGAGAAAGGTTGCGATAACAGCGGCAGTACTGGCGTCATTATGAGTTGATGATGATGAACACGGGCCCACCTCAATGACACACAGCCTGAACCCACTCAAACACTTTGCCTCAATCAAAGCTCCTCCAAACCTCTGACTGAACAAACACGCCATCTGACCTGGACCGAACAGTGTGCGCAATTAACCCTCAGCGTTTGTTTTCATCTACTGGGTGTGCCAGGTGGGTGGGGATGGTGGCAAGGCACGATGCATCCAAGTTAGAAAATTACAATACCAGTTGTGTAGGTGAAATGTCCCAGTGTTGAGACGGAGGGAAAAGAAAGCAAACAAATACTGACTACAACAAAATGTTTCACCACACTGGAGATGAATTTTGGTACATATATGCATGGTGCCCAGAGGATGAATCCCTAAAACTTTGGCGATGCCCTGACTGTCCATCTAGCACCTCCAGCAGGTTGACATTTGTGGTTTAGAACAAAAAACTAGCCTTACTCTTCAGTAGCTGCTAAAAAGAGGCGCAGATATTTAATAAGAGGATCAGTTATTCGGGTGTTCTCTGTCCAGTCCTGTCGTAATACAACTTTTCCATTTCCATTTAGTCACTTTTGACCAAAGTGACTTTCACTTTCACTTTTGACCAAGGTACAGGTACAACGAGGACATGTCAGCGCAGCAATAAGTGCTACACTTTTAGATTAGATTTAGCATGTCCAGTTGTCGGTAGCGCTAGGAGAGCGGAGGTACTCTCTGAAGAGCCGGGTCGTCAGGAGGTTGTTTAAGGTGGAGAGAGAGATGCCCCTGATCTGGTAGCGCGTTCCACCAGCAGGAAACAACAGACGAGAAATGTCTGGATCGCCCTGAGCGTACCGGTGGCAGAGCCAGGTGTCGCTCGTTAAAGGAGCACAAGGTAACGCATGCCTGTATAAGGGCATTCAAGTGAGTGAGACCTTGCTAACTCATGATGTTCTTTATTTGCGCTTGAAATAATAAATGACTGTAATGCACATGTATGGCAGGGGTTGAGTCACCAGAGGTTTGCAAAATAAAACTGATGGGTCACAAGATGATTAACATGATGAGCAAAAAGGAAAAAAACATTTTGACTCTTTGGGACTAGAAAGTCTATTAAAGTGACACCAGTCTTGTTATGTACACGTCAGGTTTACTCAGCTTGAAGAGTACCACTATTGCTACTAATGTCTTCTCTGGCTCTGGATGGAGCTCTCTAAGATATGACAAAATAACCCCGATGATGTCATCGTGATATCATCACGAGTTAGGCTTAAGGCTTTAATATATTTGACAGATAGCTAAACATGGAGGTTGAAAAATGAGGACAGTTAACTAATTAGGGAAGGCTCATCCTGACTCATGCTAGGGATTGAAAGCTTGAAAGTTTTGCGAGCCTCCTAACTTTTTGAAAGCGCGATACCAAATCCCAGGAGTTTCATTCTAAAACCAGCAATCTGAGAAGGGAAACATCGCTCATTGGTTCTCGCAGCTCAAAGTCATAAAGAACGTGTGATGTAGGTTTGAAAGAAGGCTACAACTAGATATACATCATAAGAGTGTGTCCTATTTAACGCAGATAAAAAGAAAAGGGAACCTTTAAAAGTTTAGATTATTTCATCCTCCTCTGCATCCTTGAACTGGAACCAGATCCATGAATAATTTACCCAGATGTGTCATGCTGAACATATCACTTCTTCACCAGGAAGTCTTTAGAGGTTACGTAACCGAAAGAACCCACAGCTTGTCCTCTAATTAGACAGGGGGAAAAGTTTGGCCTGTAAAACGCTGCGTAATATATATTCCAAACTCCCTCGTGAATCCTGCCTCTCAATTTCCTTATGACCATGTGTCAGGCAGAGCTCTGGATACCACACACATACCCACTCCATCATATGTGTGCTTACTCATCATCACGCCGCCACATCACAGAGGACTCATGCACAATACACTTGTCTGCCATCCAAATGTGGAGAAACCACAGCAAGGAGACCAAAGAGACTAGAGAGGCCGACCCCCCCCCTAACATTTCAAACTGCTCCCCTCCTTTTTCTAACTCAACCTCCTGAGTCATAAACTATCGCTGCCTCAGAAGTTCGGGTTCAGAAACTAAACCTCAGTCTGTAACCTCCGCGTGAAAGAATAGTGTCTCCGCTCTGAATGCATCTGTCAAGGCAAAGACAATGATAAAGAAAAACACTAATTTAACACTTATCCTTGGCACGCAGGGTGGAAAAAAAGAGCGGCATTCAGTGCCGGAACAAGCGTCGAATGTAAGAGCTGCGTGGTCGTGAGATGTCAAGAACTATGACAAGGTTAATCAACGCCCCGCTACATTCTCTCCCAAAACGTTTCAGGGCCTGCGTGAACAACATTTTACAAAACCAATTATCTCTTTTGAATAAAGGGTGGTCGCCTATCAAGAGCGAGCCCACTTAAACAGGGTCAAATACAATTCGCTATCACGCCACTTTCAAACAACATATCAAATTGTTGTCACTTCCATTTACGACAGTAATGTGTACCTAGTAAATTGCACTACTGCCTCTGACTGCTGACAACAGCTAATTGTAAATGTCAGAGTTATTCATGCGCGTCTCACCATGCTACATGATTAAAAATCACCTATAGTTCTTTTCAAATGTGTGATAGCGAACATCTCATATAAAAGCTGTAAACATATATTTGAAGGGGACACGGTGTCTCTCGGAAGAATCCCTCATTAAGTGGTGCAGCAGTGGCAGTACGCTGCGCGGCTGAGGATGAGGATTCCACAGTGAGACAATGAAGACAAAGTTGCTCTCCAGTTAATCATTTTTCTCATTTAGTAGAGAGCGTTAGCCTTGCTACGAGCAAACAGACTCAAGGAGAGGAAACACACAAGATCTGTATTTAAATTTTATATTTTCTCCCGTCCCTGGTCACCCAGTATCTTTGTCCTGACCATGACTGCGCGCGCGTGTGTGTGTGTCCATGTGTGACAATGATTTGTTTTCTCTCCTGACCGTGATTACAGGTTGTCAGCCATGCTTTTACTAGAGCTGATGGGTAATTTCACTCTTTAACATGGTTTAGAGTTGACGGCTAGATTGGCATGCACGGACAGACACACACATGCACACATGCGCAAAACATACGCACCCGCCGCATACGCACGCACACATACTCGAGTGCCCATGGGTACGCACACAGCGCTCACACGCGCAAGCTCACATACACACTGAACAAATCAAGTGCCATGTCTATTAGGGTGGACTAATCAACAAGGCCTACATGTTCTGTCACAACTCACACAACAACATTATGGATAATTTGTGTCTATAACATTGCGTGCAATTATTCCTGCATACATTCCTGTGTGCATGGCGTTTAATGAGGCAAGCTAATTAAATATGGAAATTAATGAGATACAAAGGAAATAGGGAAAAGCACAGTCCTGATGCATTTGAAGGGGATGCTAAAAGCATTTTATTACATTAGGGACTGGGAGGGAAATATGCCTTCCTCTAAGGAGACTATTAACAAACACAGTGATTAGCCCAAGTCAGAAAACAGCAAACTACTGTACTGTGTGTTATTCTCAATACAGTTCATTCTAAACATGAAATATTAAATAGAAGCTCTTATGTTTCTCATTCATACAGTCTTTCGTTTGTGGTTTTTGATCATGAATCTTGTTGTAGATAGAAAATCAACATGAATCACCTTAATCACGCAGTTTTCTTGTTTGTAAACAGAAGAAAAAAAGAGATGTTTCTTGCAGCGAAGCTTGGCAATGCCGTGGAGTAGATTCGTTACCAGCTGTGCACTGAATCAAAAACTTATGCGGTGTGAACCGCTATTGTACGTCCGCTTCTTTTCACGCGCCATTTCCTTCCGCGAGTGTCGCACGAGATGATGACCACCCCTAAATCAAAGAGGCCTTTTACTGAGAGACATCACATCATGCTGTAAGCAGTGTGTACCCCGAGCGCGCGCGTGTGTGTGGGTGTGTGTGTGAGTTTGCGTGGGCCCTCCAGATACATGGGGTCAGACACAGTTTACAGACGGGCCGACTCCATCCCAAAAACACACACCCGCCATGGGACACAGGCTGGCCCGAGGGTGTATACGCTCAGCTTCAAGCGAAAGGGGGTAACGGGAGGGCAGAGGGAGGCTAAAGTTCATCTAAAATTGCATCACCCCTTGGGAAGGGACTCTGGAAGTCGATCGGAGGTGGGCGTGCTGAGAGAAGGTCTCTGTATATTAATGGCGTCATACAAACGCTGCATGACATTTGTGATTTTTGCACTAATTAATACTTATTAACAGACCGCAACCAGGTTTATTCTACTGTATGATCCTATCATACAGTGTCACTATACAGCGGCAGTAATTACAGCCAACTCACACACTCAAACTCTAACCGACTGAGATGAACTCTCTCCGGGAGTCTGACTGAAAACTCAAACATGTGCATGAGTAATTGGTTCACGCTGCTGCGAGCCGCATCACTTTTTTTTACATAGGTATATTGATAATTAATGAATAAACCTATTTCCCATGACAAATACTGGTGTAACACACCCGCATATCTCAGTAAAAACTGCATTGTGTTATTTTTTTATGCCTGATAGAGGGGTTGCCCAAAGCTCTCCTTCCTAAAGCGTGACATACGTGACCCACGAGCACGGGTCAAAGCAAACAAAGCAGATCATCTTCGTCTCCCAGGTCTTTACCTCCGATAAATCCCAAAGGCATCGGCTCTTGTTCTTTTCCGCGAAAACAAACTATCATCTGTTTAACCTCTGACCTCTCTTCCACCTGATGTCACCGCTGATGTCACTCCTTCACGTCCCTGCTTCTTTTTTTAATCTCTCCTCTCCTCGCCCCTCCCTGGAAAGAGAAGTGATGGAGGAAAGAAGTGAAGAGGAGGAGGTGGAGGAGGTTGGAGGGGTTTAACAAGTCGGCGCAGGCCTGTCCCATAAGGCTTACCTCATCCTTCTTTCCGTTCCCATCCCTCCCTCCCACCTCTTTCTCTCTGTCTTTATTTATACTTCACTTTTTTTTTTCCATTCCTATCCCATTCTAGTTTCTTTCCCTTGAAGGAGAACTCTTGGCTGAGTAGCTGATAGCAGCGACGTAGCGGCACTTAAGAATAATGCCTGACTTCCATGCTTAAGGCTTGGCTACATCAGCTTTCTAATGGACATCACCACAATTAGTGGACACGGTCAAAGGTCCAAAGCAAAGTTGAGTTCAACTGTGGTGAACTTTGACCCTTCAAATTTGCACCACTGTCAACATGTTAAGCCACGTTGACAGTGCTCTCCTCTGGGAGAATCCAAAATGGAGGAAGCCATTATAGCATATTATCTGTGTGTCGGTGTCTAATTTTATTCGACCTCCTCTGTCAGAGTATAAATTGCTACACCACAAAGATATAGTTACATAAAATCACAAGACAGGAGTCAGTGGCACAAACGCTTGAATGCTGTGAATCCTGGTACTGAACGAGCAAATGTGCTTGCCCATGAAGTTCAGGTGACATACTAGCACTTGCTAGCGTGTTAGCGGTTAGTTTGCCAAATACGATAGCCCTGTGAGTACTAGACAAGTCTCTAGAAACAAATATTTTGCGAGGACACGCAGATCAGATTTATTTTTGTCTTGCCACTTTCTGGTGTGACAACACATTTAGGGAAAATCATTTATATTTGCCTTCCCCTTGCTGACTAAGTCCTTAACTTTTGCACACTAAGAAGTGGTGAATCTCAGTTCAGGTAGCGCCGGGTTCTTCTACACTACATTCCTGGGTGACATTAATAACAATGATAGCGAGAGGAGAACTGCTCGGATAAGTTTAGCTGTGGTTGCACCTCTCCGAGAAGCTTCATTATCAGTCTTCAAAGAAAATGTCAACTACAAACAAAAAAAAAAAAAACATCATTAGTCTCTTTTTCTTTCTGTGGCAGAAAAAAAAACATAATCATTAGTGTGTTTCTCTATCTCTCTCACTCTCACCATGCCTGCAAGACAGCTTTTCTTCTCAGCTGCTACTGTAAAAGGTACGTTAAAAACCTCTCCGAGTCACAAACACACGCACACAAACACACACACACACGCGCTAACTGATTAAAACCATCACAAACTACTCGCATTTGCATAGATAGCAAAAACAAGTGATATGAAAGGAAAAGTTATTGCTGCTATAGCTTTCACCCTGACAAAACACAGGACGCTATATATGCTAATTAGCCATTTAATATGAATGTCTAATTAACAGTATGCAAATGAGACGCTGCCTTTATTGGACCTGTTTGATATGGGGATGGACGCGGTATTGAAAAATCCCTGGGAAAACAGACATCCGAAGCTGTCGCTCAACACACACAGGAAATCAATTTGGTTAATTGTCAAATATGCAAACATGTAAATTGAAGTCATGCATCGCCATGGCCGAGGCACCTAACCATTGTCCCTGGAGCATGAATGTGAGCGTGGGAGCAGGGAACACACACACAGCCGTGAGCACAAACACACAAGCACACACTCCTCTTATCTCATCAGCCCTTTAATGTCGTTGGTATTCAGTGCTCTGTCCTCTGACACAATGCATGCCACTAATTACCAATTCCCATGATAAGAGCATTGCCCATAGAATACATGATGGCAGATGAAGGGTCTGCCTGCTAGGCCACGGCTATTGAACATTCAGACTACACACCACTTTGAAAATTGGCTTTCAATCAACATAGTGAGGACTGCTTAATTCTGCCACCGTTAGGAACCTGCGGTGTCGTCCCACAATGGCCTTCTGAAACAGCTGCCATCCAGCCTGCACAGACAGCTAATGGCAAAGGACAAATACCTGACAGTCTCCTTCATAAAAGTGCGAGGGCAAAACATTTTCATTCCCCCTGCGCAAGGATGTCTGGCTGCGCTCTGGACTGTATCACCTTGCAAAACACCATGAAGCATTCATCAACAAGCCCAAAACAGAGAAAGTCACCGCATTGTTGGCATCCTCCTCCACTCACTGTGACTAAAATGAAGATAAAATGCAGGAAGAGTAGACACCACACTAAAGATTTGTTTTCTTTCCTCTTCTTCTTCTTCTTTTTCTTCTTCCTCTTCTTCTTCTTCTTTTTTTTTTTTTTGCAGTGAAAGTTAATTGAATTTGTATGTTAATGAGGGCTGTGCATAGCTAACGAGCTCAGTGTGCGACCCATTAACACGTTGAATGATTGTTATGCCCCGGGCAAGAATCACCTATAGGAGCTCAAACATGAAGACAAAGAGCCAATCTGAATACATTATGGATTCATTTACATGTTCATCTACATTAGATACATGTTACACTGATATTTGTCCCTCAGTTCAATCATGGAGAGCTGACTTAAAAGATCTCAGTCGGGATGAGAGGATGGAAGGAAACCGAACTAAATACTCAAAGAAGAAAAACCAGAAAAGCGGAGTGGTCATTCAGAAATCCACAGAATAATTTGCTTCTTACTCATTGAGTGTTTTAGCTCAATGACGACAAGTTCTCACCTTGTTGGAGATGAGGAATCGGTGTGATTCAGTCGCCCCCCCCCCCACCCACCCTCCCGCTCATCACCATGACAATGTGTGAAGCGCAGTGAGATCTCTCAGATATCATTACGATGAAAGCAACACGTCTTTAAATAGCTGCTCGCTGAAGAAAAACAAACGCATTTCTGTCTATGCGTAATCGCAGCCACTTATTACCGCCACTGCCCTAATAAATACAAGGAAGTCTAGTAGCGGAGGAGTTATTTTGTTATCTAACATGTCATCGCTACCTCACTTTTTAGTAGCTGGCAAAAGCAGGCCTAGATGTTGGCATATCTGACATTTAAGAAGAGGACTGTGCATTAGATGAGTTATTAGATGAGTCCAGCCACAGGGTCCTTTCACTGAAGTTGGAGTACCGTAGTAAAGGCATCGCTAACTAATGATGTTCTTTAGCCACACTAGCATGGCTCTGAGGCCAGTCCACCACGTGGTCCGGACATATCTTGAATTATCTCACAAACTATTTAATGGATTGCTATAAATTTGCTACGGATTTTCATGTCCTCCAAAGGATGACCCTTTGGTGACTTCACCTCGAGCGCCATCATCAGTTCGAAAGTGACAATTTTGTTCAACACATGCAAAACCGATGTCACTCCCATCAAACTCAGCTGAACTTAGCATTCAGTGCTAATTTGCAGGTGCTAAAAAAAATCCAAGCTGAGATGGCAAACATCCCTAAGTTCAGCTCAAAGCGCTGCTCTACTGTTGCGCAAAAGTATATTTTTTCATGTCGGGGGAAAAAAGGTCACTTTACTGGGGGAGAAAAACAAGTCATTTTTCATCAGCCTTTCACTCGTTCTGCTTTTGAGTTTGCCGCCGAATGAATACAGCGATTTCATTTGAAATGAAGGAGAAAACAGCATCTACCGTGTAGTTTTGTTTCGTTTGTAAAGGAATGTGGTAGATCATTTTTTTGTGCTTCGGATATGCGGCGTATCCTTGCATCACTGTATCCCCATGCAGCGTCTTCACAATGAAAAGATAAGCCGATAACGTGCAGGCGATATACAGAAACATTATCTCTCACTCTCGTTTCACTCTGCCCTCAGCCACCCTCTTGTGTGGTGGCTTGATTGGGATTTGACTCCTGCTATTGGACTGTTGCGTAAGGCCACTGCAGCAGTCGGATTGCAAAGTGTGAATATGAGCCTCTTCATAGTTGCCGTACAGCAGATAATAAGGCTTCCTCTGAATAAGTCTAGACATCTTTGCTCCCCTGGGGTCTTATTCATATCGCGGAGACATAGGCAGGCTAATCACCACAGGCTTTCATAATGCACACACTCAAAGCACATCAAAAGGAGTGGAGTACATGGAAAGTTCAGATCAACCTGGATGTATCATTCATTCCTCTCCCTCTCTCTCACACTCTCCTCCCTCGCCGCCTCAGCTGTTATATAAATTTGCTGTGCATCCACCGGCCCTGCCTCCCTCCCTCCCTCCCTGCTCTTGCTTTTCCAGCTTAATGGCCGGCTGTGTATGTATTGACACAACTCCTCAAAGCCACACAGCAGTGAAGGGGCAGCGAAGTCCAGCTGGGGGGTCAGCTTAATGATAAGGTTAATGAGGGTGGCCGGGACTCAGGCATGCCTCCGTGAGTTAGGAGGGAAGAGCATAGGAAATGCTAGGAGAAGAAAAGAGTGGAAAGGGAAGGAAAGAAAAGGAGAGGGAAAAGAGGAAAGAAAAGTAAGAAACAGAGAGTAAAGGAACGGAAATTGTGGGGGAGAAGAGGAGTGGTCAGAAAAGTAGAGGGAAGGAAACAGGAGGACGGGACATATAAGGAAAGGAGTGATAGGGATGATAGGAAAGATCAAGACCATGGGGAAGAAGGAAATGAGGACAGTACAGGAGAGGAGAGGAAAGAAGAAGACAGGGAAGGACAGGGAGTGGAAGGTGATGATAGGAGAGAGAGGAGAAGAGGACAGGGAAGGAGAAAAGACAAACAAAGGAAAGGAAACGAGAGGGTAAGGAAGAAAAGGAAAGGGGAAAAAAAGAAGAAGGAGAGAAGAGAGGAGGATGGGGAATGATGGACAAGGAGATGGAGAGAATTAACAACAAGGAGAGAGGAGAGGAAAGAAGACAACAAGATAGGGAAGGGAAGAAGAGAAGAAGAAAGAAGAAAAATACTGTAAAATGAAGGAAAGGCTTGGGGAGGAGAGGAAAGGAAATGAAAGAAGCGCTCACATGCAGACTTAATCATTCACCAACAATAAATACCCCCACTATGCCTCCGTGCACTCTACTTGTGGTTTGTTTTACTGGATGGACAATAGAAGGGACATAATGAGCACATGTGTCACTTAATCATCAGCCCAGTTGCTGGTAAAGAAGCTGTCATGCTTCCAGAAAGATGCTGGCAGTCATGCACACACACACAAATGCACGTACACACACACTGGCTCTGCACATGCTCCTCCTCTTACAGAGCATATGCTCCTGCCCAGACAGCCCTGTAGGTGTAAATCCTCAGCTGACAGACATGTTGTAGGTGTCCAGGCAGAGATTAGCCCATTTCTTTCTTTAGTCTGGAAAAAATCCTGAATCAGCTTTAAGATACTGCTGATGCTCATCTCTAATAGCCTAATCTGCTCTAAACTCTCATTCTGTGTACGTATGTGTCTGAGAGTCTAAACCGCCTCTTTTTTTTTTTTAAGTGTCACTGAGGAGTGGTGGCAAAGAGTATCTCAACAACAATTTTCCGAATTGTTTCCGGTCCTGTCCGGATCAGACTGATGGAAAACATTCAGGCATTTTCTGTTTTTTTTCTTTTCCATTTATATTCAGGTGGCGCTCTTGACTGGCGTGAGGTAAAATGTGCACAACTGGAGGATGAGCTCAGAAAAGTTACAAGCAAACAAAAAGTGCAAGTGGCAAAGTTCAGGACAGGAGTGCCCTCATCATATTCCACAATCCAGTAAATGCAGACAGAAGGAAATACTGCTGAATAAGACAAAAGAAAAAAGTAGGAAATCGTTGTTTCTGAATTCCAGCGAACAGAAGGCCTGTTTTAAGCGGATTACACATTAACAACAAATTAAGAACGTCCACTTCGATGCAACAAACAAATGGCTAACGCGCTCTGACTGCCAAGATGAGTCACGAACTCAAGTGCCACAGACACTCGACAACATGTGTACGCCTCAGACAGATTTTATCAACTCTCTTTGACTGTATCACCGGACGGAGATAAGTTAATTAAAGTTTTGATTTGGGATGTTTTCTAAAGCACAGTATCGAACTCAGTTATGCCCTTAGATAGAAATAACTCCTCCTGTAAGTTTACACCACTGACAAAGTTAATAGTTTCCCAGATGACTCAATTGGGAAAGTACCCACACTGATAAACAACAGTATGATAGTGTTACTGACAACTGAATTATGTGTGTGTGGGGGGGGGGGATAAGACAGTGAATCATTATTCATTTCTACAGCGTCATTTCTGTTGGTCTTTTCCAAACATTTGCTTTATCGTCCATCTGTCATGTGACGTCTTTCATCACCTACGATACAGCGTTTCTCTCTCCACGCTAATTGGCATAAAAAGGGCCTTCTACAATTACAGGTCAAATCAAGGTGACATATTGGTTGCTGATTGGCCCAGAGGGGAATTTCATCACATATTGGGGATGACATGTTTGCTGTTGCCGCAGTCGCGTATGTGACTCATATACCTCAAGGAATTTGAGCCGTATATGAGTGCAAATGCTGAGAGCATGAAATCAGGTTCTTATAGTTAGTGTGGAATTTCTCCAGGAGGTTCATGAGATTTCTCACCCAGGCACGTTGAACCGACCTTGTTTTTGGCATATCATATCAGTGCTGTCAAGAGTCCTCGTAGCTGAGGTTTTGATGTTTCGTTTTCGAAATTTGAATGTGAGATAAGGAATTACATGGACATTGTGTGAAACAATTTCATCAGAAAAATGTCCACATTGGAGATAGTTTTACAAACTGATAAAAAAAAAAATAATAAAATTGAACTGAAATTTGATTCCCCACTTTCAGTTTTCAAAAGAGGATCCATTTTAGAACGGTAGAACAAGCATCTAAACTTAAAAGCCACGGAGAGGGCGTTTCCAATGGCAGTGGTTGTGAACTTGTGACCAGTAGCTATCCTGACACGTATCCACAATGTGCTACTGACTGGAGAACAGCGTGCTGTATGGCCTTACAAAGGCATTTCCCTTTGTCTTTTTACTGTACAGCAATCAACATTTTGGAGGACCTATCCAGTTGTTAAGTTTCTAGAACGTAGCTGGTCCAACTAGCTAGCTAGCCTGGCCCTTTGAGGCTGGTTACAGATTGAGTCAGTCTCCATAAGCCCCCATATTAAAATGCCCAATTTCACAGCAGAAATAAACGTACAGTATTTTGCAGCCTGGTACACAAACCAGTTTGGTCTTATATTCATGACAACTGTATTGAAGATGAATTTTCTATGTATAATTAAGAGCATGGCTGCTTTGATTGCCAGGTGCGTACCATCACAAGTGCCTTGTTTGAGCAACCAGGCTATGCTCAGCCCACCTGACCTCCACCCACAACTGAGGTCTTTGCCTATTTTTGAATTAGCGAGGCTGCAGAGACAAAACTGCCAAGATGGCGCAAACGCACTGCTTACGTCGTGTTTTACACAGTCTATACGTTTGCCAATGGAAGATATTGTTTATGTTTTGTTTATGTTCTTCCAGCAGCTGTTGCGTTATCGTCAGGCGCGCGCTCCTCTCAGAGTTGTATTTGTGACACTTTATACAAAGGAGGTCTTGCTAACGTTAGCTGTCAGATGTGTTGACAACAAATAACCAGTCTGTCAAAACTCACAGCAAGGTGTAGTGCTCTAATCACAGCGCATCGTACGTTAACCCCTGATTCAAGTGACAAGTCCATGTACATTCCATGAATTGGGACTGAATGATATAAAAAATATCTTTAATCTACACCCACACAGAAAAAAAATCATTCCTATTTCCTTCTATTTTAATTTCTTGGTAATGAGTAAATTTAACAAAGATAAATCATATAGTAATTAGATGTAATTTCAATTTTACTCTAACCAGTCACCCCAATTTCAGCATGTGAGCTGCTCAGTGGCCAGAAATGAAATGTACCAGGAAGTCACTGGGCGTGAATGTGTGAAACGGTCTTGCTAAAAATACAACATGCATGTCCAAGTAGTTTCTGTTACATAAATTTACTTGAAAAAAACTTTGATTGGACCGTTTGCCATGCTACCAAATGTGTTCACAAGCCTGACTGACCAACCTCAATGCCCAGGCGCTCTGGATTACACACATCACTAGTCTGCTGGCTCCACAGCTCTAGTCAGGGCCTAGAGAGGGGAGATAATTGAGTGCGTAGGTACACAGACCCGTATACAGTGACACTTCATATGAGCAAACATAAAGCCTGATCAAACATGTCAACATGGTGATACAAGATGCTGAATGGCTTTCTATCTGTGATCTTCTGTGTGTGGGAAAGCTCTGCGTACCATGACGCTTTGTGCTTTGTACGTGTTAATGGGACTCGCTGATCAAATATCCTCTGATCACTCAGGAGGATATGAGAGTGATGTGAAGTCGATTGACCCCCCATACATCATAGTATACACTGGCATCTTTGTCTGCAGGGAGCTAATACATTTAAATTAGTTTTAACACTATTTAATTATAGTAGATTGCGACTTTTAACAAGTAACTACTACACTGGGAGCTGCTCAGGACAACTACAGTCCTTTTCCAGCGGGCCATAAGAACTTTGAATTTTACACAGTTTTTGTGTCAGGATGTAAACTACAGTATAATGACGCTGCAGCTGCTGATTTTTCAGTTTTTCAAAAGAGGATATCCGTTTTTTTTTGTTTTTTTTTAACACAGCTGGTGTTTCTAAGAAAAGTGCTGTCATCTTTAATGGTACGCTAATGGCTGCTGGAGGACGGCAAAGCCCTGTAAGGCCTACAAACATCGATACAAGATGTTTGCTTCCTTTTTGCTCACATAGTGTTTGTTATGTAATTTCTTTCCTGGGAAAACATTTCAAAACGTGCAGTAAAGGGTAGGCTAACTCTCTGCCATCTAGAGAGCGGACGTTGCTTGCTAATATTAGAACTGATTATAGAAAGGAGGGAGTTCAAGCATTAGCAACGTCTCTTTAATGGGTCTAGTTGTGACAGCAAATGGCCAGGCTGCTAAAAAAAAAAAAATCACACCAAAGGTTTAATTAGTGTGTAATCACCCGAGAATAAGAATCGCTGGCAGGTTGATGCTTGTACAGGAGCCCGGAATGGACGAGGCGGCTCTTGACAGGCTGTTCTGCGCACATTTTGCCAGGCACGCGCAGGCTGTTGCAATCCACAACTACACCTCTAGATGGCACTAAATTTTACACCTTTGTCCTTTAAGTTTGTCAGTCCGAAACAAAAATTCACCCTTCTTGGATAACACTAATATAGCAGGTGCCACCCTGGAAGAAAAATAACTAAACAACTTCTTCTTCTTTCCAAAATAAGCACATAAGCCACAAGAAACATCAAAGATAAACTGATTTCTTTACAAAAAATGGATTTCTCAGTTTAATATGAAGCAACTGGGGTGCCTACATGATAGCGGTTCATGTCAAAGACGTCATTTGAATTTTACATGCAGTTTTTGGGGTCAGAAGTACAAGACCCACAAGTACAGTAGGTTTGTGAAGCCTAATACCATGAGAAATAGGAAAAGGAGGTCAGGGTTTAAGAAAAATAAAGGAAGAAATCATATATCCTTCCTGGTTTGGAACCTCAGCAGCACTGCGCTTGTCCACTTCTGTCAGCAACAGGATATGTCAGCATAAACCTGTTGTCTGATCGTGGCTCATCACACTGGTGCTGAACAGTAAGAGCTTGATGAGTGTGCTGGATAAATATTTATGAATCCATGACTGGGCCGGGGGTGTGAGAGTGTAATGTGGGAGGAAACAAAGTAAAAATAAAAAATAATTATTAGCCTTGTGTTCCCAGTCAAATAAAAGGCTATATAAGGGGATATCATTGTCGATAAATTACATTCTCTGGGAATGTTTCACTCAAGTCTGCATCTGATAGGATCAATTTTAACTGTTGTATAGTCAGAGAGGAGGTAATTCAGCCTGACCCAGGCATCCAGAGTACTTGGAGCGGCTTCAAAACCTTCAGAGGGACAAAGAGAGAGGCATAACAACACAGCATAACACAGCCTAAACACAGGGAGAGAGATAGATGAGGAAAGATGGAGAGAGAGAAGGAGGTGATGAATGGTGTTGTTTTTCTCTGTAAGGAGGATAACTGTATCCTCCTCTGGGAGCAGCGGAGCTGGAGAGTGTCTGTGAGCGCCAGTCATGTGTCTCGGAGACAGCCAATGGAAATGGGTGGATTTGGTTCATACGCGAGTTTACTGGGTCAGAGTCAAAGCAGTGGAGGAGGCTGCAGCCAATAAGAATGCACAGCACCGTCTGGAGGATTAGCCAATGAGATTGGAGTCTGGTGTCTGGTACCAGTTGATGTCTGACAGTTAGACAGACTGTATCTAATTACCACAGCCGAGGCTCAGCATGGGTCTGTGTGCACGTGTGCGTGTGTGTGCGTGTGTGTGCGTGTGTGTGGGTGTAACTGAGGAGAGAGGGAGTGAAAATTAGAATTAGAAAGGAGGAAGGTGGTTTGGAGGTTTTGGCAAAAGTTGAAAACAAGGCATCATATCTGGAGAGCTGCCACGTGAAAATAAAACTGTGCCAAAAGGCGGCGTGAATATAAATACACACGCGCTGAATTCAGAATTATCTTATTAAATTAGCCATATTAGGCAGTGATACATCCCATTGCTCTACATGCCTATTATTAAATAAACTCATTTCGGGTACAGTGTGTGAACAAAGGAAACATGTGTAACGACTGTGTGTGTGTGTTAAAGTGTGTGGATTTCTGTATATCTCTCCATTTCCTGTATGAATGAATGGCCCTGAAAAGACAGTCCAGTTTCCCACAGTGTAATGCTCTATTATTGTCTCTAACACATTGTTCTTCTTGCTGTGGGCAGCTTCACCCCTTTCAGCCACTCTATTAGTGACTGGACAAGACAGAGACTGCCAGGTGTTAATGGCACACACACACACACACACAGATACACACACACACAGGCTATACGCACACACAGTATATGCATACGCACACTCATGAGCTCAGCCTCAGCCAGAGGTGAGCGGGGGTGACAGACAAGGGCAGCTGGTTGGAGGGTTTTTCCTGTTTTTCCTGTTTTGACTGCTTTTGTCTGGGCACAAAATGCTTTACGCGCACACGCGCACGCACACACAGAATGCTACTGTCACACAATGGCGTTACGTGGAGGCTGCGCTGGCCTGTTTTTCCCCTCTGCTCACTTGCAAGTTTTGATATGTGGTTTCTTAACTCCTCAGGAAATGACACCGTATCAAGATATAACAAGCTCACTTCAAGAAAAAAAAAAAGAAAAGAAAAGAAAGGTTACTTAAAGGGATAGCTGTAAATATGCTAATTACCTTTCAAGCTAAAAGTCAGATCGAGAAGAGTGATACCACTTTATATTTCTGTCAAATATGAAGCTTCAGTCAGCAGCTAGTAAGCTTAGCCAGCCAAATCTGTCAAGTTAATACAAATTAAGATGTTTTATTTCATTTGTTTAAACCGAAAAAGTGTAAAAATGGCACAGTTTGGGGGGTTACATGCAGGAGACAGGTAAAGATAGAGAGGAAGAGAGAGGAACATTAGAATTAACCTAAAACACAGTATCCATACGTTAGAATTGACCTGAGATAAATCTGAATCAGACGTCAGGACAAATGCTAGAAAGGAACAGTGAAGAAGCCCGAAAGGATAAAACACAGTAACACTGTAAGTCAGCCCGCCAAGAGTCTTGATTTATTTCATCGAAAAATGAGTGAAACAATGCCAAAATTTTAAATAAATGGGAGAGGAACAAACTAAGAACTTGTAGCGAGCTGACCTTCCGCCAAACTCAGACATTATAGTCATTGATGTAGACATAACTTCTGGGTTTGAAGTTTTTTTTTTTTTTTTACTGTGCTTACATTCTAATTTCTGCATTTCGGGTTAACACACTTTCCTTCAACTTCTTCCATGTGTGGTCCGATGTGTTCAGATGTCAGCATAACTCAACGCCGCTTTGATGAAAAGGGCAACAAAGGCCCTTTTTTTTTTTACATAATCAATTTCTAGTGAAATGTATTAATCATTAACAAAATGTCATAAAACAACATTGTCAAACAAACAGCCGTTGTGGTCGATTAGATAACAGCCCAGACAGCCAACAGTGGTCAGCCCGGCAGTGAACATGCCATCAGATTAACTTGTAGCAGCTTGTCGAGAGTGTCTCATTTCCTTTGTGTCTTTGTGCTAAGCTAAGCTAACCAGCTGCCGGCTGAAGACAGATACGAGAGTGGTATCAATCATCTCATCTTACTCTCAGCGAGCGTTTGAGTCCATTTCCCAACTAATAAAGCTTAATTTATGAAAAGCTAAATTGACATCTCCAGGCAGTTTTTATAATAACTGCTTTAACAACTTGGAGGGGTGCATTCAAACGAGAAGGAAAAATGAAAGACCATATGTGAGTGCACATTCATGTGAATATGAGCATGTGTTCATTTGTGCGCTCTGACTTTGATCACTGACAGTGTACAGAAGTATCGTATCCTAGCGTGACAATACTCAATTTGTTGTGGGGAAGTGTAATTAAAACAAGCTTGTCTTTTGCATATGCTGGCCAGCGTTGGCATCAGCTCGGAAGGGTTCGAATCCATCTGGCCCAAGACCTTCATTTTAACTCATCTCTCCTCCCTGCTTCTCTCTTCCTCTCTCTAGGATCTCTTTCTTCCTGAATAAAAACTTGGCCCTCCACTAAGCAGCAAAAAAAAAAAAAAAAAGAAAACCCTGATCGAGGATCAGTATTAGAGAGATGAAATAATAATCCTGTGTTATCCAGTCTGTAGAGAGCATCAGTACTGGTTGTGCTCCAATCCGGCGAAGAGCTGTTGTTGTTATTCTTTGATCAGACCAGCAGGAATAACAATCTATAATTCATAATGCTCAGTCTAGTCTGGGAACACTACGCACTGCACCTTTAATTATTGATCAAACAGAACAGATTTAATATCAATCACTGAAGCATAGGCAGAAGTGAGCAAAGTAGGAGAAATGGAGGAATCTCTTGGGCGCTGCCGTCTAACCCTCTAATGAAAACAAAAAAAGAACTACAGTACAGTTAATGCTGTGGTGGTGTGCAAACAGGAGCTCAGGCTTAGCTTGAACACTGATTCGCTGAGACCACAACTCACATGATACACGCTCTTTGAAGGCTGATGCTCATAGTTTGAGATCGGAAGCTGCCAATACTCTCAATACTTTTACAAATCATCCTACATTATTCAGTATTTCACATGAATGGAATTCCAAGAGAGGTGAAAAAAGCTCAGGGCACTATCCACTGAAAACATATACACTACTGCAACTACTGATACTACACTTACACTTCTAGCACTACTACTACAATCACGACCACTACTGTAACTAAAACTATATTTATAGATGCTACTACAACAACCACAACTACTTCTTTTACCACTACTGCTACTACTGCCTACTACTACTACTATTGCCTTTACGATTACTACTACTACTATTACTACTAGTGGTATTAACAATATTACCAACACTGCTATTACCACAAGACTCCTGCTATGACAACCACCTGCAATTACCACCGCATTTCCGCGGCTACTACTACTACTTTTGCCTCTGCCTCTTTACCTCTCATTTCATGAGAAAAGGTAAAAATATTTTATTCCAACTTTATAGGCGACAGAGTGTACAAGTAGACTCGAGTCAGACTCAAGTCTAACTATACTGTACTAACACTGAGAAAGGACTTGACTTTGAGTTTACTAGGAAGCAGCATACCAGCAGAGGCCAACACACAAGGCAGCTATCATGGATGGGATAAGTCCAAAAATAATAACATTTGGATTGCAGGATTATGTTGTCAATGACAGTAGAACAGCGGTATGCAAGATCTTAAGCTTCAAAATCCTTGACATGGACACCGCAACATCCAAGTTCATCCTCAAAGGAAGATATACGAGGGTCTTTTCTGGCTAACTCGTTGGGTGGTCAGATGCTAGCTAGAAAGTTAAGTTTAAGTTATGTTAGACTTGGCTTCAAAGCTGCTGCGCATATTAAATCACTGTTAACGTAAGACAGTTGGGAGACTAAATCACGGCCTAGGAACAAGTTAAACTATGCAGGCGCGTTACAAGCTAACACAGCTGTGCGCTCACGACTAAATGGTTACAGGTGTAAAGTTAACCGTGGTCTTCTCACGGCCTTGCCTTTGTAACCCTTTCCCCGTTGTAAGCCCTCTCTGTCTGTTGTTACAGCTGTGCACAAACATATCAGTTGGAGGCCGATCATAAGTTTATAATGCAATATACATATATGTAGTCACTGCTGTATTAGAAACAAAGACTACTACTACTACTACTACTGTGTTATTGACTACTACTGAATGACTACAGTTTATTAATTATTAATTAAAAGTGATTACTAACTATAACTAACGCTACAACTACAGTTACTGCTAATACTTTGGCTACTACTACAACTGTATGAACCACTTCAATCACTACTACGATACGACTTGACTGCTTAAGTATTACTGTAGTACTACTCCATTACTACTTTACTACTACTTCCAACTATCCATAGTACTAATTAGTACCACTGCACGCACTGTCTGTACTACAACCTTCATGTCTACCCTTATAGAGTCCATAAGAACGTGTCTTGTTAAGATCAATTATTCCATAAATAATGTATAAAATCTGTAATAATGAACACAATGTAAACCTTCATTTTAGCCAACAGAGTTGCCTCAACTCTAAATTGAGACATCAGGAGGGAGAATAGCAAGGCAAAATGGCTTTAGTCCACTGAGTGGGAGAAATGTGCAGCTGAAGTATACTGATTACACTGGGCCCGTAAGGGGCTTGCAGCTGTAGAAGCAATTGAACACACACACATACACAGACACACACACACACACACACACACATACACACACATACTGTGAAACCCCAACGTACTTGCAGCTTCCTGCCTTTTACTGTCTATTGTTATATTTAGTGACATAGTGCTCACAGACCGTTTTCAACACTCAGGGTGCAATTAGAAATGGACAGACGTTTTCTTGCACTCACACACGTTTTGACACACACACACACAAACACAGGAGAATTCCTGCAGTGTGAAGGGGGCCCTAGCCTTCCACTCACTGCAGGAATGCAAGGAGAAAGAGAGAGAGAGAGAGCGAGAGAGAGTTAGAGAGAACGACTGGGACTTTCCCCAGGATCTCAGAAAAAGGAGGGAGAGAGGAAGCAGACAGTGGGAGCGACGGAGGACAGGAACAAATACAGGAGGAGGGAAAATGGATGGGTTGTCTTGTGTATGGACTCGTTTCTGTTTCCCACAGTGGAAATGACCTAGTTATTACTGCACACTGTGTGAAAAAGGCCTTACAGCATGAAACACAAGAAGACGATGAAAAACATGAGAAATGTATCGGAGAGGATGTGTGACAACTTTCCGTCCGCTGTGCTGAAAAGCTCGGGAGGTCGTAGGGAGAAACGTGTCTCACTCTCAGCCTCTTTCTGTCTCTCTCCCTCTCTGTCTGTGTGTCTCTCTGTCAAGGTTAATGGTGTGTCTCCAGAGCTTACTGCAGTTGCCACCGGTGTTCCCATTGATCCCACACACAGCCACAAACGCCGCTCCCCATATGGCACCGCTAAGGGTGTGTGCGTGTGTGTGATAGGGATCAGTAGTCTTGATTGTGACTCAGTTTGTGGGATGCGTGTATGAGTGAGTGTGTGTGTGGTCTTTTCGGTGAGGCAGCTGCTGGCATTCAGGGTTGTGTGTGAGTGTGTGTGTGTGTGTGTATGCATGTAATAGTAGAAGAAAACCTCTCTGACATTAGCAAACTTGCCATGTCATCTCAATCCAGGGAGGCCTCACTGTGATAAAAGAACAAGGAGTCCTTTCACCCCAGTGTGTGTGTGTGTGTGCGAGTTTGTGTCCACATTAGTGCAGAAACATCAGTACATCTGTGTGTTTTAAGTCTGTGCATGTGCACATATTTGTGTGTCTAAGCATGTGCTACTATCTACTGTACATCCAGGTGCTTTTGAGTGTGTGCGTGCGCGCGCAGGTATGTCTAAGTGTGCTTTCGTCTTGTCTGTATGAAAGTACATGTGTGTGCCTTCAGTGAGGGTGGTCTCCACCTGTGGATTACACTGTATAGGCCTGTATGCAGTTGCAGAGAGCCGGGTGGGGGCTTCATTTTCCTCCAGGACACACAGTTCCCGCTCTAAACAGAAGTGCAAAACACTCTGTACGTTTAAGCTAACCCATAGCGACTAAGATATTAGAGAAGGACGTGGAGAGACACTGAAAGGATGGGAAAGCCCCGCATTCTGCACATACTAAAATATCTATTTTAATCCTGTTTGACAACTCTGATTATAAATCAACTGATTCACGCAGGAATGTGTGGGTTAGTGGTTTGTCTCTTGGGTGTTCTGCAACAACACAATAAGAGAATTGGATACTGTTTCCATTAATTCAAGTTAAAGTTGATCACCCACATTGTGCCTCTCACATCACATGCTCATTAGTGTCTTTCCCTGACCCCACTGGCACATCCCATAGACTCTACATTGTCATGAGGTCATAGACAAAGAGGAGACTTTTCTGGGCTGTATGTAAGTTTAGCTATGTAAATACTAAATCGGATTTAATGGCCTAATTTTCACGATACAGACTATTATATAAAAACTGCCCTGTGGCTGCAAAGTTTCTAAAATGCATCCAGGTTTTCTGTTATTCGTCCTGTGCAGATTGAAATGACGCATTTAGAGTTTTTTTCATTTAGAGTTAGATTTAGCTGTGCCGTTTTGTTGCATCAAGCATAATAAAGATTACTTCGATTACTTGTTTACCCTTTTGAACTCTCATAACGATTGCTCGTTCGCTGCCACGGCTAACGTTAGCATTGCTAATATGCTATCATATGCGCTTTCCGAGACAAATCTGACCTCGGCTCTCTGACCTTTCACCTCCTGACCGGGGGGGGCTCACTCCGGCAGGTCATTTGATACCACCATGATGCACTTTATTACCCACGCACAGCACTTACATCATGATCAGCCCTGTCTGATCACAGCTGGGTCTTCTCAGATCCATGTTAGACATAATGTTAAACTCTGGACCTGCGGGAAAAGAACACAATGTGTCCTGGATCTGACTGACCTGATAAATTGTAGATGTGAACCCGTACAGGTCCCTGGTTGGATCTTAGGTCCTACAGTTTGGGTGGACCTGTGAAGAACTCCTCCTACTTCAAGGTGTACTCTTAACAGACTTTGGTTGTCTATGTGGAAAATGTTTTCAAAACCAAAGGGGACTTTTTTTCATGTCACAGTAAAGGGATTTGTCACTGAGACAAACTGGTAGCAAGGCTGAGTTTCTGTATCCAGCTCTATTAATACATCCCTGATGTTCTGTTAATGTCCCAACACTTTGCCGCTGTTACCCTATCCGTTGCAGATTGGTAGATTCCTTCCTCGTCAAATGTTTGCAATGCATATTCTAAATTGTACACATGCACCCATGTTTGCTAGCTTGTTGTCTTTTTCTTGCGTGCCTTTGCTGGCACGTTTCCATGTTCTTACTATAGGTACAGGAGCACGGTCAGAACCTCAATGGAGCAGTGGTTGTTGAACGCTAAAAAACTTTTAATCTTTTTCACAGTCTTAACCCAAGGTCCACTTGTAATGATTTATTACTTCAACTTGCTTTTACCAGAGCTTTCTAGCTTTGTTAAGTGGACCTTGAGTTTTATCATTTTGCCAACTACTTTTCTGAGGTAAAAAATGAACTTTTATACTCTTTTATGTTCATTAAAAATTATACAAGATTTATTTTTTCTCTTTACCAGCCAGTACAGATATCAATTTAGCTCAGACGGCAAAAAAGCGGGTATCACATTTCAGCTTTTCATAAAGAATGGTGACAGATGGCCTCTGAGAAAAATTACACTGAGTAATAAAAGCTACAGAAACAGAGACTAACTGAGAAATATGCAAAGCTTTGAGTAGAGTTTGACAGAGAGCAGCCAAACATTGTTATAATAATGTAATCATCCCTGACGTGTATATATTTTGTCATTATTTTATATTATTTTCATCATAAAACATGTCAAACTTTGTCAGATATAAGTATGGTGTGGGAGCATGAACCTTGCCTTAAGAGTGCCTAATCCACCTATAAGAACTGCATCAGTAATAAAGCAGTACTGGGAATTTATTGACATTGAAACTGTAACATTAAAGACAGAAAAATGTCAAACCAGAAATATCAGTATTGGCCTTCAAAAACCCATATCAGTCTATCCCCAGCTGGTGTGTGAGAGAGAAAAAGAGGGAGACTGCAAACCACATCTTAGCCTGCCAAAAATCACATTTCCCCTCTACAGTATAGCTGGTTTACATTAAATCTCACACATGCATGGCGAAGCCCGAGTCCACCCACTTCACATTTCATTACCAAGAAAAGCTCAAACTGTTATACAAGCCTCTCCAATGCAGCAGAAATCTCTAATGCGATTTCATCAGAACTTTGATGAAAAAGACCTGTAAAAAGTGGCAGTAAGGTGGTGGGAAGAAGGTATAGAAGGGGGGCAAACCACTATAAATTCATCCCGTGGGATTAGGAGCTATGGAAACCGGAGAATCTGGGGTCAAACATGGCCCCTACATACGTGATCTATTGGCCAGAGCAGTACAATAGTAATGGCAAGGGAATAGCCACATATCACATGTCCCTACTGCTGTATTACAGTATGCTCGGTTAATGAAACTAGACTTCAGAGCACAAACTCTCTCTGAAGCTTCTGTAGGTTTTCTCTTGGCTCACTTAGCGATGTGAATGTTTAAGGAACGTTTATTCCATGTTTGCGATTCAAACTGTTTGCTGTACTTAGGAGACCTTTCAGCTACATTTTTATATTGAGCTATGTTAAAGATCCTATGTATATCACCAAAAATATGTAAAGATCCAAACAATAAACTCAACAGTGATTGCTGAACGTCTCATTCCCAAACCACCCCTGATGATGTCATTGGGGAAATAACCCTAGATGATGTTATCAAGGCTGTCTCAGCTTGGGGAGGAAACTTATTTTAGCATGGAATTTGAAGTTTGAAAGAAGTGGACCATTACCAGGGAAGTTTAACAAATTACACTATTAAGCTGCATTGTGGGAACTGTAGGATCGTGTGTTTTTGCACTTTGGCTGAAACGAACATGTCTTAAACACGTCTCTCACAAGTGTCCCCAACTTAAAGCCACCCTCCACTAAAAGATGTGTCCCACTGACTTCATTTGGATGTTTGACATCACTGTTTCCATGTTTATCTTCTAAAGGAGTCGAGCCTCCCTGTGTTCACTTTAAAGATGGAGCCAATTGCATATGCAGCTTCCACAGTTGTGATGTGGAAACCCGAAGTCGCTGGTGCACGTACACTGAGAATGGACTTCCCAACTTGAAACTAGCTGTAAATGAATGATTAGCTGTTACCGTGCTAATGCTAAGTATGTATTTGGAGTTTGTAAAAGACAACTGGATTTACTGAGAAGAGTTCATCTGATGTATCGCGACAGAGCAGATCATCAATCATGAGAAAGATTAGACAAAAGTTTCAGTGAATTTGACTCACTCGACTAGAACATACTACAATCACATCAACACATGTGACTAAAACTTATATAAATTTAGCCCAAGGACTAAAACGAAATAATTAAGTGCCAGCATTAGCGCCTAAAACACGTCTGGGGAACGTCTTTGATGAAGGTTCAACACTAAATCGCTGTAGTAGCCCTTAAAGAGTTCCCTTAATTCAAACTAGGAGCCCCAAACAGCCCTGAGTCAAAGATAAAGAAGAGGTGTCTGTGTACTTTTGGCCTCTAATGTGTATATCCTTTGGAGTGATCCAGGGAAAAAGCTCTCTTGTTCTGTCTTCTGTCTCTTTCTGGTGTGGATTTACTCATATACTGTATTGACATGTGTTTTAATCAGAGACAAAACTGCCAAAACAGTGAGCGAAAGCCTAATATTTCAAAAACCGCCGTACACTAGCTAATACTGTAGCGCTATATTTCAAACTGTATTAAGATGATAAAGTCTCTCTCTCTTTCAAACCCCATATGGATCAGTTTAAACACACCCTGGTTTGGCCCACTTTCAGAATGTCACAGGACATTTATCTTTATTCCCTTCTTCCTCTCCATACTACCTTATAGAGGAATGGCTTTTACAGATGTGCTCTCTGCACACTCATCTACCCCTCTCTCTCTTTCTCTCTCTCTTTTACACTTTACTTACATGGTTTTCTGCCTTGTGCCTCGCACTGTGCCTGTGTACACTTATAGAGCTTTCCATCTGGAAAATATATCCTTTCACTCGAGTTATAGAAGCACAGGAGGAGGAGAGGAGTTTCATCTTTGCTTTCTTCCTCTCCCAATCAGAGATATAGTGGAGGGTACAGTACAACCTATGATATGATGAAAAAAAGGAGTAGTGTGATGTATCTTCTGATAGAGTAAAAGGTATATAATGCTATTAGAAAGTGGTAAATAATAATAGCAACATGAAAATGAAAGAATGTAAAAATAACAAGAACTTTTGTTATCAGCGTTGTTGCTTAGAGGGAAATGGAAAGCACCATGTTTTCTATAAATAAAGCACTATTTTTGCGGCAATCTCTGCCAGCAAGTTGTGACTCAACCTGTAGCCAGTTCATGCGAGCTGTTGGTTGAAAACACCTCAGCCTCACAGCGAGTGACGTGTTTTGATCCAGCAGAGGAGCAGTTTGCGGAAAATAAATATGATCGCCTTCGGAAATGTGGGCTTCATCAACAGAAAAACACAAGAAAAGACGCTCCGTAATGAAAACTGCTGCTTGACTGATTGGCGACGTCTGATGCAAAAGCGCCACTCAGCAACAGGCAGAGTCAGCGGAAGCTACTGTTTTTGTGCTTATGTCATTCACAGTGTGGGATGGAGTCCCGCAGCTGACTCTACAGCTAATCTATGTTAGATACATCTGCTATCTTTGTCCATCGTGATCTACCCGTGTTCATCATCCGTTCAAATAAAATACAATCGATAGTAAGGTGACGCTAACAGGATGAACGCTGAATGAACTGATCTTATCATCTTGTTTCAACTCTGTTGTTCAGTTTAAGATTGCCACAACATTGCACTGACAATAGGGATGTTGCTAATGACTAGTTTTCCTACTGCTGCAGCCAAGGGTTGTGGACTGACTGTTGGATGCAACAATTATCCACTAATGTACTTTTATAAAATGCTAATAATTGGTATTTCTAGCCTAGAGTAGCCACGTTTATTTGACTGCTTGACTAATCACACATGTACCTAATTGACAGTGCTTATTTTCCACACTATATTCAGCTTATTTCAAACTGTACTTGTTGGCTAAAGTGCAGGAGTCCTCTTTACCGCACAATTAGCATTTCACTAGCAACACTAAATAATTAGTTTAAATAGTAAAAGAGTAAAAATTTTAAAAAATGAGAAGAAAAATTTAACACACCTAGCACAACATTTGTGGTAAACCTATTAAGTATGTGTCTAACAGACTTTCTATGATCATGTTTGGACTAGTCCACCATAGCTTTTAGGTGTAGCACATATCAATGGTAACACATTCTTACCACCCTCCAAGCTAGAAGCTAATCTTACATTCTGTTACACACACAAACACATTTCAGGCAGTGCAACGCGGACCTAATGACAAATGTCTACGACATGAAAGCACATGCTTGGAGATGCATGTGAGAAGAGGTCAATGTGTTTTATTGGCGGCCGTACGCCTCATGATTATCTTTCAGTGCCGCGGGGTCACGCAGTCTTTTCTTCACCGGTTACATCGCCGCTCGTACTCAACCTGAACGCCCCTGCTTTCGCTTCCGAGCGAAAAAACAAGAGAAAGCACAAAACTCTGAAGAGCCTCTGTGTCAAGTCTCATAAGTTTGCCAATATTCGACCTTGATCAGTGTCTAGACGCGCCGTGACATACAAACAAAAACCCGAGTGCTTCTCCTGAGTGCGCGGTATCGGATGCAGTGACCCTGCCTGCCTCCAGTCCACTTATATAAGGAAAGATTACACAAGCAAAAAAAAAAAAAAAGCACCGCAAGGAGCAGACGAATATAGCTCGGCGAATCTCCGTGTATATTTGATCAAGCGTGTGAGCCACAGTGTATGTGAAAGGAGAAGTGGAGTGTGTTTGAAAGAAAGAAGGATGTGCATGAGTCTATATGTCAGAAAGGGGTGGAGGCAGACAGACGGCAGTGGAGGGGATGGAGGCAGGGGGTTGCACACATTCTCTGTGGTTTGGGAGAAAGAAGGCAATTCATCATCTCAGCACGGCTTGGTTGTATAAACTGTTTGGGCTGCTGGAAATTTACATTTTATACAATTACTTTGGCAGTATTGTTTCTTTACGATAGTCACAGCAGTCAAGTTAATGCACCGAATTAGTGTGAGAACAAAAAAGGGAGTCGGGAGGAACATGAGACAGGGAGAAGAAGAAGATGAAGAAGAAGAGGAGGAGGAGGAGGAGGAGGAGGAGGTGCAGAAAGTGGAGGTGTGGGTTTGACTTAAACAGCAGAAGGACTGCCGGAGCTGCTTCCACACTTCAAGGGCTTTAGTGACAGTGAAGCTGCTCTATTCAGCACCGTCAGCAGTTTTCCTCATGCGTGTGTGTGTGTGTGTGTGTGGTACATGTGTGCCTATCCACAGGGAATGAAAACTCACCGTGTTGTTCTTCCATAAAGCAAGGACACTTTCCTACATAGGCGCAAAGGACAAGTACACACATACTATACAGCCACATACTAGTACACTGATGTATGGGTGAGTGTACTGATATGGGCCTTTTAAGAAAAGTCAAATACCAGCCACTGGTTCACCTTTTAGAGCACATGATGGATTTGATTTAATATTTGATGGGATGTTATTCAATATTTTGTTGCTTTAATTAGTCCTCGTGTGACATCATGATCGGATCCCATGAATATGCATCTCTCGGTTTTCTCTTTACATACATAATTAAAAACATTTCTACTGGAAAATTATTAACTATAGCAGCAAAAAATAATTACTTACATTACTTGTTACGTTACTTTTATTAATCAGTCTAGCTCCATCCAAACACAATCTAAAGCCCAAAGCCGCCATACCGCATCTTCTGTATTTAAAGATTCAGTGGGTAAGCTTGTTTTCATTAGTGTATTATCACCTGAAAATAAGAACTGTTATGCTTGTGTTACCTTAGACTGAGCCTTTATCTACATATGTCAAGTGTTGGGGTTAGATGAAGGAAATTAGCTATAGTGTACCAGGCTGTAGGCTGTAGTTGGACAACATAAGAACTTATGGAGACTGACTCAATCTGCAACCAGTCTCAAGTTTTTTTGGCACATTGGTTTCATTTCACAGACTTGGAGGTTGCCGCTTGGTTGCAACCAGCGACTACACAAGTTAGATGCCACACAATGCCACACACTGGTCCTTTAACTTGTGCGCAGACATGAAACTCAAGTTTGGAGGTACCGTACGCAGGACTCCAGAGAAGTCAGTCATCAAATTAATGTTATATTAGATTATTAATGGAATTAGTAACGGCAGTGTAAAAGAAATCGCTATATTGCTGCTTCTTCTTTTTTTTTTTCTTCTCTGTATTCATTTAAATCTTTTTAGTGCGATTATTTCAATCTGTTGGCTTCAATCCATACGACCCGCATTGGTTTAACTTCACCACACGCTGAACAATTCACAAAGAGACAAACAACTAGCAGGAGAAAATCCTCGCTGCGCGCGCTTGTGTTGTCACACGCACACTGACTGTTACTAAACGATAGCAAAGGAGCCATAAAAGAACACTTTGTATCATTCAGGACGCTATGATGAGTGAAGAAAAATGAACGTCAAAACACACACTTGAGTCCATAGTGCGGTGGCACGGTGGCACCCAGCAGTAAAGTGCAGCCATCCCTGGCTGGCACATAGGACACCCATTCACTCCGTGACAGGGTGTCACACCACATGATTTATGATGGGTAATTATGGTTATGGAGGTGACATCATATCCTCCTCGCAGGCTGCCGCATGTATCCACGCTGTGTATATGTGTCTGCGCATGTGTGTGTGTGTGTGCGTGTGTTCACATGTGTGTTCGTGACTAATTAGTTATGCTGTCTGGATCCAGCAGCGACTGTCTTTGTTTTTTCTACAGAACGGAAGACAAGGCATGTCACAACAACATATCTCGCAGTTCCTCCAGACGTGCAGCAGTGCACACGCGCGCTCAGACGCACAAACACGCGACATATTCGCACATATGGGTCCACAAAAGATTGTCTCTACCTCGCTTTCATGTTCAAATTTGAATGTTTTGTTCAATCCCAGAGAAAGACTGGACTTTTTTTTTTTTTCCCAACCCGGGGTGGGCCGAAAGTAACAAGAAGAGGACGGGAAACGATCACTCACATTTCTTGACAGATAACCATCAGTTTACCACAGTCTGAAATTGGCAGCAGTGCGAGGCGTACAATTAGAAATCACTACTTTGCACCTAACTGCTGCTGACAGGCGCGGGCACGACAAACGAGAAAATGGATAGATTGTAACACATTTTCTCTCCGCTGTACACATCTGCTAATTTGCTTGCCAGTTCTAAATAAATGCATTCATTTAGAAATGATTTGACAAACCGTGCCTACCTCTGGATTAGAGGCAGAGAGGCTGCCGCGGAAATTGTTATATATTTACAGGAGGCTTTGCACAGTTAAATTAAATCCATCACCATCCTGGAAGGTAGTTTTTTAAACACGTATATTTAATTCTATTCCCAATCTTGGCGGAGGGTGCCTTCATGTTGTTTGGGGAGTTTGAAGGCTCACAAACTCTTGGCTGGTCAGTTACTGTAGTTAATGTGCGGAGGTCACTGTGGGACACATGAGGCTGTCCTTAATAAGCCAGTTTGGAGGAAACAAAATAATGTGGGGGGGAAAAAAAGGAAAACACATTAGACTCACTCCCCTCTTGAGTCATCATAATGAGTAACATTTCCTTTTTCTTTTTTTTTTTTGCTGCTGAGTTGACTCATTTCAGCATTCAGTCAGAAGTACGGCCATATAGCCACAGGGGCCTCATTTGGGAATGGGCTTCAAAAGTCCATATTTTAACTTTAAACTGCTATTAAGGCAACGGCCAAAAAAAAAAAAAAAAAATCAAAACTGCCTCTTCCTCTCTAAGTCACCACAGATCAGCGTTTAGATACCGTGTAAAAGATATATATCGCTTCGCTCCCTCACCCTGCAAATTATCCGAACAAAAGTGACCTTTTGTAGCGTTTCACCCTTGGCTCAAACACGGATGAAACTTCACAAACTCTCTGGCCTTTGCTGCTGTTGTTTTATTTTATTTTTTTCACTTAAACAAAATGCACCCACTGGCCTGAATTTAAATACCCAAGGTCATAAAGAAATATTATTCATATAGCACCGCTGGGGTGATTCAATCTTCTGTTTCCTCGGATGCCTGAGCATCAGGCTGCGCCTCCTGCGACGCTCCCGTCGAGCTGCGTAATTTTGTGGACGGCCCAAACAGTGAATTATTATTGGTGCGTGTAACACCTCACTCGAAGTGGGACTCCGCTAAGCCACCACGAGGTGTAAACAGAGTATCACACAAGTGCGCGGCGTCTTATTTAACTAAATGTTATTGTGTGGTGTTGATCTGATTATTGCACTGAATGAAAGAAACATTACGTATTCATTGGAGTGAATTTAAAAGAAGGCAGTGGACAGTCTCTCGCCACGGGGGGGAAGACTAATAACTTAGAGCCGAGCACTGAAACCTGCAGGAAACATGGAGGACTAACTTCTGAAAGAAACTGCCTGCTCATCATCCCTTACAGATGAGCGGCTCAATAGTGAACTCAGCCGAGTCTGTAATGTTTTGATAGTCCACCATCATCCCTCAAATAGCATGAGAACATCTCCTAAAGCCCACCGGAGGATTTTCTTCCCGAGGACCCCGCAGGTTGCTCGGATCCTCGCGACCGATTCTTCGGTTTAGTAATCAAAAGCATCTTCACATCCTCCGTTCCTGTCTGCCTCTGCTCTAAGCCTCGCTGTATTGCCGCTCAGTGGGCAGCCGGCTGAAGGAAAGGACAAGAGAGATTGTCATCACGTCTCCTATTGCTCTGTTTCATGAGGAAAAAAAAGAAAAACTTTCATCTGAGAGACAGCACTGATCCACTGAGAGCGAAACAAACCACAACACCTGAGCAGTTTGCTCTGTCTCCGTCTGGTACTGACAGCCTTCCAACCACCTCGGGCCCCTACGGAGCTGCAGTCCTACTACTGGAAGCTGTTTAGCATATCCCACATATTAGTAGTCTGCTTTCACACCCTCCCTGCTTCCTGCTTAATTGCTACCTGTATGGGAGTGTATAACTCTCAGGTCGTATGTATATCCTCCACCAACACCAACACAGAGACACATCTCTGCACGTCTACATTTCCTCCATTTGCTTCTAACACGTTTGTTCTCTCCTCAGTTTGGTACAGCCAATTTACCCGCCCTGTGAAAACCACGTCTCTCCAAATTAGGTGACTTTGAAGATTGAAGGATATACAGTATGAACAAAAGGGATTATTCCAGCCCAAATAGAAAAAATAGACTTTAAAAAGGATAACTTATCTTTTAAGATAAATAAACCTTTAAAAAAACCCTGCTGGATTACCTTCAAATGTTTTTCTGAGTTGTGAAAAGTTGACGTGTTGGAGATGTGTGGTTTTTACAGAGGGCGATGTTAAGTGTTGTTCGGGGGGAAAGATTCAGACAGCCACATGCCACCTCCAATACACAGTCAGTCACCTGCTGCTTCTTTCCACCTGCAGGCAAAGAGCTTAGCCAGGTTCACGCTACCTATGTGACAAGGGCGCGATCCCTCACTGGCTTCCCACCCACAAGCTGAGCTGGATGTACCGCTGTATGGGGACTGAACACACAAGCCTGTTCTGTTTATAACAACACCTGGAAGTCTTTTTATCTGTGTGATACGAAAGTGTTTTTTTTTTTTTTTTTAATTAAACTGAATTGAATCAGCAAAACAAGCCACGCTATCTCATTTTGATTTCATTATTCATTTCTGCTGTCCTCCATGTTGGCACCGGCTCAGACAAGCCGAGCGCTGAAATTATGACAACTGTCCAAGGAGATGATGTAATTTAGGTTGTGTCACAGTAACAATGACACATTCCAATTTGAGCATTTAAATTCAAGCTGCATGTAGGTCGCCTGTCTCGGGATGCAGTTTCGGTATCTCGGATCCATGCGATCCAGATCACAACTGGAAAAGCGTCGCGTCCGGGTCACGTCTGAGGAGATAAATACAAACATGACTCGCCCAGTGTCACTTTACACGGTGTTGAGCACATTGTATATAAACCAGACTGTACACCGTGCCACGTAAGCTTTTAGAAATTATGATCTAAGCCTCAGTGTTCTCAGATCTTTTCAAGCATACTACAGTACAACACCTACCACTATGACTCAGAATTCCTCTATCATGCTAAACTGTTTCAGCGCGGCGCTTAACAATGAGCTCTCTATGTGGAGTACACAGTGTGCCGTGATGTCTGAATGCACACTGAGGCCCGAGTCTGGAAGTAGGTGGAGTGATACTGTCTCTTGTGTGTCCTACAGCACTCATCACGTATTGTGTGGACCTGCTGTTATTTGCCACCGATCTCTCTTCTCCTTGCACCCATGTCAACTAGATAAACTGTTATGAACCTGATGTACTCGCAAACAAGGTGATTCAGACCCTGGTGCAGTAAGGGAGTGTATGAAAATGATTAGGGAGGGAAGATGTGGTGAGGAGAGAGAGAGAGACAGAAAAAAAAAGGGTTATGTATTTTTTACTTTTTGCTGAAGGGAAGGTGGTCTGAACTGTTCTGGGAGCACAGGGGAGGCAATTTATTTATGTATTTATTTCTCCTCACCTTGCAAGATAAAAAAAAAAAAAACAGAAACTGAACACATTGAATCTTTATGGATGCGAGTAATTAACCAGTCATCCGCACCTTTACAGAAAAAAGGTTTAAATATGCATTTGAAATTAGTCCGTAATATTATTCAAGGTCAGTTTGGCACATTGGTCCCAGTTCACTCATTTCATCACTGTCCAATGAAAACCACGCATCTCCACCTGATTTTGACCTTTTTCTGCGTATGAAATGTGCATGTTCTCCTCCGTCCTGTCAGCGTTTGGAATATTATCAATCGATGAAAAGATGTTTTGTGTAGGACCAATAGAAGTGGATGATGACGTTTTGAGTCGAGCTAAAGGATAGACGACGAACTCTGACTGCACATCGGGGTCAGATGGCCGCTAACCTGCTGGATTATGCTGATTTCGGAATAACAAAACAGCTTCGATTAGACCAGCGTGCTACGTGAAAACGTGTAGGACAGCTTTGCTATTGATAGTTTACCGACTGAGGTGGACATAAACAGGAAAGTCGAGGCTCAGAACCACCCACGCCTTGTTAGAACCAATTATTAAAAAAAAGACATCCATATCCGCCTTCACTCGCAATCCGCATAAATCCAGCTCACATATTAAACGCTTCACTGATGACTTTGTGGTTTTCATAGGACAGCGACGTTGGGTGGTTTTAATAACTGTTTGCTTGCCAGCTTCATCATTCGTCATGAACAAACACAGTTTTCACGCCATTCTATGATAAATGCCACAAATTTGTAAATTGTTAATTCAGGTTTTTTTAATGTAAAATCAGTGACGATGTGAACATTTAAAAGATATTGTGGCTTAAATTGTGATAGACCAACTTGGATTGTTTTAGCTATTAACGATAGACAAACTCAGTATTATTGTTTTAATAACTTTGGGGGAGAGTACGGCAGCTTTCTTCTGGTGGAAATATCTAAAGAATATAATATCAGCTCTGGAGAGGTTAACGTTAACCCCTCCCTCCTTCCTTAGCCTGATCATTTTTGTACAGTCCCTAAATCAACATCACCATTAATCACCAAGTGTGAAAACAGCAGGATTTATTTTAGCTGGCTCAGTTATTGACAGACATGCCGATTTATGACATGTCGCGGTGTGTACATGAGCTTCAGTCCTGTTTATGAAAAGCAGTTGAAGAGCCACGCTCGTGTGTTTACAACTGTTGCAGTGCCATGACTTGTCAATTTGTGTCACTCCACAGTTTATCTACTGATGGAAGTTTAATGGGGGCACCACCTTGTTTATCCAGCACGGGGCCAACCCCACCCCCGGGCAAACATGTCCTGTACCCCCAACGAATTGCCAGAAATCATTTAACCCTGTCCTGCAACTGGCCACTCTATTGGATTGTACCGTAATGTGCGTTGCGCATCTGTCCACTCAAGCCTCCACCCATCAGATAGGTTAGGCAAACAAACTGTAATCATTGCACCATGCACAATTGTTTTAACGACACACACACACTCACACACACTCACACATCATTCCAGACAGCCGCTGTCCAGCCCTTGCCGTGCTGAACCTGGGCAGTCAGCAGCCGCTGAAAAACAGCATTTTAATTGTCACAGTGATTAACTGGACAAAAGTTTGCGCCTGGTTTTCTGGTTTTTGGCAGATGTTACCTTATAGAACAGCTCTTCCCACAAACTACATTATACAGCACGTTTTATGCCGCAATAAAAGCACGCAGTCTCCCTCCTTTGAGAGGAAATCTTACTTTAATAACTTCGAAGGCGGAGGAACTGTTATCTTTAAGATGCCAGCCATCTCTATAAAAATAAGCCCGTGACACGGGGAAAAAAGGAACACATGGGGGTTCTTCTTCAAAATAAAAGCACCATAGCACATTTTTTAACAGTAGAGAGGTGGTCTACAGCCTACCTGCCAAAATCCTGCTTGTTTCCAACACTTGCTCGGTCCACTTATCCGAACTTTACGCATCAACATCCCCGGATTCAACTGCTTTTCCTTTGTCTCCACTCAAAAGGCTGACACACTTTTTGCATGGCTTGAAAGTTTAATCTCACCTCTTAAAACTTTTTTTTTTCTCACCTCCAGACTTCTGTCGGATAGATTATCTTCCAGCGATCTTTGTGTTTGATTCGCCCCTCCAAGCTGCAAAGACGGCGGGAGCGCCAACTGGCTTAAATCAATGACACAAAGTTGGGCTGCGTGCCATGTCAGCGGTGTTTGTATATTTCTTTGTCTGTGCATGCCTTATGACTTTGTGTCCCGCCTTCAACTTCACCGGCAGCGTGCGAAAACACACACACACACACACACACACACAATACAGCTTCTATAGGCTGTTATTCCTTTAGGGACCGTGAGCGCCTCTGTGGTGTTCAAAGTGAGTTTATATCGACTTAATAGTATTTCTATCTCCTCTTCTATCAACTTAATATTCTATATTATTCCTATGATATTCCTGCAGGGACTTACAGTCTATCAGCTCAAGCAGTGAGCAGTGATCTCTTCTCACTTCATGGTATGTTTATCTTATATGTTATCACTGTAATATTCCTGGAGACTCGGGTGTGATACTTGTGTAGTAGCAGTAAATATTTTTGCTGTTCTCACATAGCCGGGCGGGAATACACTAAAAACATTGCACAGGAGTCTTTATAGCAATGGCATGAGATGATGTAAAAACATTTTAAATGAAAGAAACAGGCTGCTAAATATACACGCACTGTAACTTCGTAACGTATGTGGTGACATGGCTTAATTAAAGTCACTATTGTTGAACAGTGTGGAAGAAGGTGATGATAAACATGAATACAACATAAGAACATGAAGACGAGGGTTGCGAGATGATTAACGGGCAGGAAAAATAATAATTCTGGCAAACAAATGTATATTTTTGAGAGTGGAGTTGAAATTAAAGCATTAATAACTGGAAATACTCACGCAAAGCACACACACCTCAAAAGTGTACTTAAGTTTACTTGTTTAAATTGCCATATTGTGTTGTAAATAGTAACTATGGTAACTGAATGAATGTATTTAGTTAGTTTCATTACTGGTGGATCAAAAGGAACCCATTTAAACTTTAAACAGCCCTGTGAGTTTATATATATATATATATATATATATATATATATATATATATATATATATATATATATATATATATGTCATAATTACAGCACTCTCATAAAACTGTCTTCTTGTTTTTGCTCTGTATTTTCACAGTCATGTTGACTTAATCTCTTTCACACAAGTCCACACAGGAAACAAACAAGCTGTTCAACCATGACGGTCAAGTGTCCAGCAGGCACCTCCGGTCCTCTCATGAATACAACTGTTTACGCTCATGCATGATGCGTCTGTATGTGGGCCGGTGTGTCAGTGTGTGTGTGTGTGTGTGTGTGTGTGAGGAGAGTATCGACATCTTTATTTTATCTTTCAGTATCCATCAGAGTCTGGAGGTGATTGGATTTTCTTTTTTTTGTCTGAAAACAGGGACACACCTCACAACACCATTCCCCGTGTGATGTCAAGCTTATTGCAGACATCTGGGGGTCAGCGTCTCGTCTTTGGGATGGTGTGTGTAATGACCATGCCTTATCTTTCTCATTACCCAGCCCGACATGTCAGAGGAAAGCTGGAGACGACCCTGCTCTCCTGACAGAGAGAGAGATGGAAATAATTACCAATGTCTCTTGTGGAATAGGGCGTAAATTGATACACACTAAATACTGTACCTTAGGGGTCTCTCTCTCTCCTTTTTTTTTCTGTCTCTTCTTCTCGTCAGATGTACCAGACAAATGAATGCATCCAGGAGGAATTAATTGGATTTGGGAGCAGTCTCCTGCACGATCCACCAGGACAGACAAACACCCCCCTCTGCACCCTCACCTCCCTCCTTCCTATTGGCACACACACCCACCCACAGACAGACAGGCACACACCGCCTCCTCATCCTCCTTTATTCCAGTCATGCCTTGCAGAAATGTCTGACGCCCCCCCCCCACCCACACACACACACACACCTACCCCACCCCGATGGATCAGTCTGTGTCCCTTATCCCTAACACACACACACACGCACGCACACACACACAGAGGCATAGCGGATTGCAGCCTCTCTCTTGGATACAGTGTTTCCATGGCAGCCACGTTTTCTGCACGTGTGGAATCAGACGGAGTAAGAGAGGGAGAAAGAGGCCACTCCTATCAATTCACTGGCTGGCTATTGATTCACAGTCTGCAGCTGCACACACTCACCTACAGCAAACACACACAGACACACACACGCGCATATTAGCGCGCACTTATGCACAAACAGAGCGTAAACATCCGACATCTGATTGGATCTTCTGAATGAGGCTCAGCTACGGAATGCGATAATGAAGGCTCACCTTTTCTTGAGCATGCTTTCACCTTTGAGGAGGGTGCTTCAGTGTGTCTGACTGCTCCATTTATCCCCTCATATTTCCTCACAGTGCTGCATAAAAACTGTTAGGTAACCAGGTGATGGCACTTACTTAAGCTCTTTTGGGGGCTGGGGTTGGGGGGGGACAAAGAACCACAAGAGGAGAACACTTTTGTACTTTTCAGTTCCAGCTGATTTTATTTCCTTCTTGGAAGAAAAGAAAAAACAAATTAAAAAACGACAATCTGTACAGAGGTCTGAGAGGCAGTGATTGACCCAAACATTGGCTGGTTTTGAGCTATAAACATCAAATGATATTGGCATGATTGGACAAAACATGATCATACACAGCATATTGCACAAATGAAAACAGAAAGAGGACGATAGAAAAGATGTCTTGAAGGTAAAAAAAAAGAAAGAAAGAAGAAAGAAAGAAAAGAAAAGAGGAAAGAAAGAAAGAAAGAAAAAGAAACTCCTGGACCACAATCATCTTCAACATAAGGATGTCCAAAGATGGCTGTCCTAGTGCCTGTCGTTGATCATCATCATACATAAAACACACAATCTTTGCTTATAGTACAGTCAGTTTACATAAATATCTTCATGTTATTATTCTTTTAAAAATCTTAAACACAACAGCTATAGCTACATATACCTGAATCTGAAATACAAATGCTATTTGCCATGCCATAATATAGGAAAACAATTAGCCTGCTATACTTAGCCAACAGGTACAGAAAGGTTAAATACTATTTTTTGATGCAATTTTGCGCAATAACAGATGAAGCACTTCATACATCTCCCTCCCTCCGAAGTCTAGGCAAAGTGGAATGAGTGTGAAATTCCATCCAGTGGTTGAAATAAAACTTATCTTGATAAAAAGCACACAGAGGTATTAGCTCTATCCAAACAGTGACTCTCTGGGATCTTTCACTCATATACTTTAGGTCTATGTGTACTGGAAACAGTCCACCACTCAGACTGGGAGCCTTCAGTGGCGCTTTGTTTACTTGGCTGGTGAAACTGGAGTCACTGTGCCATTAAGAAGCATGTGGGTAAATACTGTAAACACTGTGTGAGGTCAGATTGTGCCAAACAACCCCCCCTCTGCACGTCTAAACACCAATGTAGATCCAAACAACAATGTTGTAGGCTACCCACTCGCCGGAGAAGAACAAAAAAAAACCCTTTCTATAGATTTTGTACAAAAATACAAGTAGAAAATCATGACACACTCAAATCTCCTTAAAAGTGAGAGACGTCAGACATTTTAAATAAGATACACTTCTAGCCCTTCCGCGCTGGATACAGACAGGTGTATGTGCACAAACACAAACGAGACCTGTACGAGGACAATACTTCTATGTATAAAAAAGTTTGGCCGGTATAAATACATCAATATAAAAAACGTCATCTGACACAGAGGAACTACAAAGTTGAAGCACTAGGCAGAAAGGATGCGCGTCGGGGAGGGGGGGAAACATTGGTCCTGAATTGTGCACTGAGTGTTTTTAAAAAGGTTTCAGAAAAAAAGGGTTTCTGAAGTTTTTTTTGAGTCAGTCTTTGTTTTAAAGTCCTGCCGTTGAAAGAGAAGCTGGTGATAGTGAATTGTGTCCTATGGTCACACAAAATTGCGTACTCGACGCAGCAATGAACATTTTTTTTTCTTTTTACGCATTTAACAACAACAAAATCCTCCTTATCTCGGAGGGCATGCGTGTTGATACTGAAACTAGTTTGAGTTTGGAAAAGAAAAACAAAAAAAAAAAACTACACCTGAATAGCAACTTGATGGTCAATGTGAATTGGCTATATCTTAAAAACAAAAACAAAAAAAAAACCCAAACATGACGAGCTCTCCAGTAAATGCCCCCTTCTCCCGACCCCGAAAAAATAACATTAAGATTCAAAAGTTCAGTCTCAGTCCTCATCCTGTGCGGATTGGGTTGAACATTGGAGCTTGAAGTTCGTGTGTGTTTCACTGCTCTCTGCTTACATTCACTCCTCCTCCGTGTCCAAATGCAAACTAAGCATCCCACCCACCCCCCTTTCTGCGCGTTCCCGTCAAGCACGTCGAGCGCTGTCCAAGTCTGTGAGCGGCGCGTCCCTGGGCTTCAACGCGCACAGGCCACCTTTTTCTTTCCTGTTTTCACTCTCCCTTATTTAGTGAAAGAATTGCGGAAATATTGTGGTCTGGGTGCACACGCCTGTCAGGGAGGGAGGGAGGGGGGTGAACAATTCAAAACGTGGGGGGACGTCGCGGTTCCTCGCCACCGTGGTGCTTTTTTTTTCAGTAGGTGAACACCAGGTTGGAGATGGTGGACTCCAGCCAGTCTCCTGAGATCATCTCGCTGACCTCCGGGGTGCAGTAGTCAGGGAAGTCGAAGTGAGATCCCGCCCCGCACTCCCCGAAGCTCCAGTCCAAGTCCCGGTCTAGCTCTGCGTCGGAGAAGCCCATCCCGCCCAGGGACATGCTCTCAAACCCGGGGCTCGGGTTCAGGTCGAGCCTCTCGTCCTCAAACTCTTCATCTGATGATGAGGATGACACAGATGAGGAAGAGTGAGAAGCTGATGGTGTCGGAGAGGAAGCGCGAGCGTACCTGAGGCGCGCGGTGTGTGATGACTCGCTGGCCGCCGGGCTCTGCTCCTCGTACAAGCTGAGCGGGTCGCTGGACTCCGCCGAGCTGCTCAGGGTGGGACTGGCCGGGACTCCCACAGAGGGAGGCCCGCTCTCCAGGCTGCCTGCCCCGCCGAACATGTGGCCGCGCCTCGCCTCTCCGGTGCGTTTCTCCGGGATCTGTCTCGCGCCAGACACTGACCTGGATTTGAAGAGCGCCTGGTGGTCGCCGGGAGACGCGTAGTCCTGCCCCGGAGCGCTCTTAATGCCCCCCTGCTTGTGCGTCCTGCTCACTCCTTTGGACGCGGGGCTTCTTTTCACACCGGCTTTGGCGCTGCGCTCCCCGCTCTTCTCCCCGCGGTCCGTCTGCTTGCTCGCTCCGCTTCCCGACTTGACTTTCTTCCTGGGCCGGTACTTGTAGTCTGGGTAGTCTGCCATGTGTTTGAGTCTGAGCCGCTCTGCCTCGCGGATAAACGGGATCTTGTCTGTGTCTTTCAGCAGCTTCCAGCGCTTCCCCAGCCGTTTGGAGATCTCCGCGTTGTGCATGTCCGGCGACTGCTCCATAATCTTCCTCCTCTCAATCTGTGACCAGACCATGAACGCGTTCATGGGTCTCTTGATGTGCCCCGTCGGAGTTTTGCACCACGCCAAGTCGCTCCGCTCACCGGAGGAAGGGGACTCGGGGGTCGGAGACGCATCCATCTCCAAGTCCATTTCTCCCGTGTCCGTGGAGTCCCCGCCGGGGGAATGAGCGTGGGCGCTCTCTGTCTGGCTCAGGTGCTGCACCATCGTTTCCTCCAAGTGTCTGAAACACTGTGCCGTGCAGTGCTTTGACAAAGTTCAAGTGCGTAAAAATGAACGTTCACGATCAAATATTCCTCACTCCTTCTTCTTCTTCTTCTTAATTCGGGCGCTTTAAAAGCCAGACACCTCTACAAAAAAAAAAAAAGTTCATCCAAGTCTCCTCTTTTCAGTTCAGCCCGTTTTTGGAGACGCTCTGATCTCTCAACTTTTGTTTCTCAGCGGAAACAAAAAGAAAAAGATAAATCCCGAAACTAACAGCAACTTTCAACTGCCTGTGCGGCTGAAAACTCGTCCTGCAAGGTTCAAAACGCGCCGCTGTGGGCAACAGCAGTGCAAGTCCCTTATGTGAACCTGGCTGTCTGCAGCGCAGCTTGTCTGTGCGGTTGAGGAACCATGTGGTTGAATGGAGCGGCTGCGCTTTCTCATAGTCTCCCTGTTTCCTGAGCGCTCTGTAATATTACTGTAAACACAACAACGAGAACCTCGCCGTTTTATACCCTCATCGCGAGATATAAAAGCCAATCAGCGTCTGTCTCCATCCTGATTTTTCGACTAAGCCACGCCCACCCGGCTCGCCATTGGCTGAATAAAAAAAACGGGTAATAATAATAATAATGTGCAATGAGGATCGGTGTGTCTGACCTCATTCCTGTCAGACTCCACTGGAAGAAAGACGAACTTGGTGCGCGTGTGTGTGTGTGTGTGTGTGTATTGTAGAGGAACACAGTGTCCTTTCCCCTGCTGCAAGGGGAAGCTTGCAAGGATATACTTAGAACTTCATTACTTTCATGTGGATGAGTATTGACTAAATTTAGATCATGTGTAATGGGGGGGGGGGGGTCAAGGAAATGCTGAGAAAACACAAAAGCAGCCACAACATGTTGTGTTAGTCAGGCTGCGCTGTGGCGAGCGGGGATGTAGCAGAGGAGTAAACCCACCCAAACATAGCTCGCCCAACCTGTTATTTACAAATCATTACAACACCGGCTCACATCATGACATCACTGCAGCGTGAACAGATGCAAGTGAGGTGTTTTTATTTACAGCCTGCATCGGTGCATTATGGTGAACCAGAGAGGTGGAAGACCGATAATTACCAATATTACGAGAGTGTGTGTGGAATTATGTTATCAGGGCCCGCACAGAAATAACAAAGTCACACTCGCTCCAGTGGCACCGTCCCTGCTCTACAATGCACAGATTCCTCCTCCTCCTCCTCCTCCTCCTCCTCCCCCCTCTCTTCCACAGCTCCATTATGTTAACATGTCCATGTCATGTAGGATCACATTACAGCCTGTGTCGCTAGATGTCAGGCTAGAGCCAAAGGGAGCTGATGAGGTGTACATTGTGTGTGTGTGTGTGTGTGTGTGTGTGTGTGTATACATGTACGTGAACATGCACAGCAGATTGATCTCCGTCCTGTAATCGTCTGCTCTGAGCTAGCCGTCATTGAATCAGGCAGGTGATGTCAGCGAGCTGGAGGCGAAAGCGGACAACTTTTTGATGGGAACGTGGGTGAGCTCTGTCCTTCAGAGACATCAGCCAAAGTTGTTTTTTTTTTTTATTGTCTGCTCTTCATGTACTTTAAAAATAACACCAGATATGCTCTCATGATGTGTATTCTTAATTTATGACAAGATCTATGTCAAGCTAAAACAGTCGTAAACTCTTTAAAAATTCACAACTCACCCTCTGTACCCCCCTCGGTGCTTACATAAATCAAACACATAAATAATAATGAGCTGCTTCATCAGTCTATATCTTTAGCTGCCCCAATTACAAGTATACACCTGCCACTGGATTAGTTTGCTATCTCTCTCTATCTTCTCTACACACACACACACCAGCAGCAGCAGCAGCATGCAGGTTTGTTTAAACAGGTGTAGCAGGTATACCTGTAATCTTATCTGATGTGTGAGAAGCAGCTGTCAGGTAGCTTTCCACTCTGTCACTGGCAGATGTGAGGCTCTGGCAGCGCTGGGACGCCGGGCCCCATCACGCCGGGCCTATCGCTCTGTCATCTTCAGAGCTACCAGAGCCATGTGTTTACCCCAAATACACCGGCGCTTTGTCTCGGCTCTGTTGACGCCTAAAGGGATAGTGTCATTATGAGAGAGTGCTGTGGGAGGCTGGGGCTATTACAGCGACTTGTTAAAAGTGTGCGTGATGCGAGCTGGAGTTGGACTGTTGTGGGCTTTTTTTTTTTTTTTGTGCTGATGTTGATATTTTTGGGTTAAAATTTGAGCATTTAAAAAAAAAAAAACACTAAACATAAAAAAAAAAAAAAGTGAGTGAAAAAGCCGTGAAATAACATTTTGCTAACCTTGGGACACTAAAACACTCCATTAAAAGCTGTAAGTAGTGAAATTATTTTAGGAGCTTCGAAAAAAATATAACATTAAAAACACATTTACGAGAGCCGCAGCGAGGTAACAGCCTCCATTATTCCAGAGCTGACTGACACTGTGTTTTAATATGCGATTTTTAATAAAACATAAACATTAACCCGATATGTCAGGCTAACCCTAGAGCAAACTGCAAGCTAAATGAGCGTGCAGCATGTGACTGAGTGTGTGCAAGCCTGCCTCTTTGCAGGGAGTTGGGTTTATTATAACCGAGAGTGAAAAAAAAAAGGAGAGCACAGTCGTCACAGTGTGTCGTAAAAGGCGAGGGGTGAAATTAAGACTCCAATAACAGAGAGAAAAGAGATGGAAATGGAAGACGCAGAGAGCGAGCTGTACCGAAGAGTGAGTGTGTGTGCGAGAGTGTGTGTGTGCGTCTCCGCGCGCAGTCAAACACAGCTACTCATTACCATGTACTTGCCTTTTTCAACGGCCTAGGAATGACGTGCCACTTTGACCTGCCTGCTCGTCATCCGGGGTCAAACACAATGAGGCCTTTGTGTGTGTGTGTGTGCGCGCGTGTGTGTGTGTGTGTGTCAAGCCCTAACTGAATTGGAGCTTTTCCAGGGATTGAAAGTTTGAAAACCAGTGGGAAGTCCCCTCCGCCCCGCAGTTAAACATAAAAACTGAAGACTAAGCACTGATTTGCATACACACACACACTCCCTTTCTCTCGTGACTCATCGACTGGCAGTTTGTGTCCCTGTCTGTGTTTTGTGTGGTTGTGGCAGACAGTGCATGTGGCCATCTCACAATATCACCCACCTACTGCTGTCAGGGCCTTACACAACACAACACAACGCGAGCAGAGCGGTTATTTTTAAGTTGCCATGGAACTTACAGTAACTAATACTTCCTCGTATTTGTGTTGTTTCCTCAACTTTGGCCGTCAAGGCTAAAAACAAAACACACACACGCAGCGATAAGTGCTATTCAAATGGTAAGTGGACAAAATAATCTAAAGTTAGAGCGGTCAGGTGACCTCTTTTGGAGTATTTGAGGCCTTCACTTGGAGTTCTCGTTGCTGTGTTTACACCCGCGCTGCCTTCTTGCGATGAGCAAGGAGTTTTTGCCGTCCACTACTTCTTTACGTTTGATGACCGAGCTTATATTTGGAGATGCCGAGGCAGAAAATGTTGTTAGAGAAGGAGAAGCAGTTACTTTATCCTTACATACTTCCTTCCTTGATCCCTATGTCCGTCCCGGCATGGATAACGTTATACAATCCTGGAGAAACAAAGAAAGAGAGAGCAGCACAGAGGAAGAGCGGGTGAATGTCCTTGGAGGTGCAATAATGTACGAACCAGAGGTGAAATACAAGAGCGAGCGCGAGACAAGTGAGAGGAATTAAAGGTGTAAAGTCGCTTTCCCCTCCATCGCTGCTGTAGTCCAGAGGATTCGGTCATGATGGGATACAAAACAAAATAGCGATGGGAGTCAGATGAAGGGAAACGGATGAATGAATGTGCACAAACCCGGAGGTGTGGTCAGGCCGGCGACGGCACGCCCCGGGAACTCCCAGCATCCCTCGCCCCGGCTAGCGGTGACGCAGCAGGTCAGATGATTGCTGTGTCACGGCAATGCAGACGAACTCACGCGAAACACACACAAACACACACAAACTCACGGTGAGACAGAGCCAGCTAAGTACCAGTGTACCGCTACAGGACCCAGACATGCTGCAGAGTCAAATTGAGAGCACAGACACACACACACACGCGCGCGCGCACACACACACCAAACTCGCTCACAAACGTACACAGACTCGCTCACACACACTCAGCCACTCGCACAGCTGCACTCTACTACACTCAGACACTCTGATACAACGATCGGTTTTTTGGGGGCATTGTCTAAAAGCCAGAGGAGTGGGAAGGAGCGGAGAATGAGAGCAGAGGAGAAGGAGGGGGAAAGGAAAGGAAAGGAAAGGGAAGGAGAGCAGAATCAAGAGATGGAGAAGTCGTCAACAGAGCTTTCTGCTCTTTTGCAAGATTCGCTCGTCCTTGCGCTCGTTGGTTTCCATCAAAGGGCATTTGACACACGGCAAGTGGAGGACGGAGACTTTCGATGTGCAGCATTTTCGTTGGAGGACCTGGATCTGTACGGGAGCACCGCTGAGATGGATATACTGCAAAAGAAGACAGAAGAGATGAGTTTTGTTTCTTTCGATTCTTTTGCGGGAGAAAAGTCGCATCAGAGTTCGGAGTTTGCTGGGTCGCTGTGGTTTTTTGCAGAAACGTTGATGGCTGCAGACGCGGAAGGATCGGATCTGGGAAAGAGACATAAAAGCATCATGAAGAAGTTAGGTAGCGAGCGGCGAAAGAGGCAGAGGCAGAGTGTGGAGAGTGGATGTCTAGGAAGAGGCAACATTGCATGGAAATTTTCCCCCAAAAAGACCTCTCTGCACTCGTGCCGCATATCACCGAGGAGATGCAGACAACTGCGGCGCCTATCTACCTCCAATCTCCTGCATTTTCACTCTGCCTCTCCCTGTCTCCATGTACATCTACGTATTAGAGCCACATGCAAGCAACACACACTGACTAAGCTTTCGATGGGGCACAGACACCCCGTATCACCCCGCGCCACCACTCCTCCTCCTCCTCCTCCTCCTCCTCCTCCTCCTCCTCCTCCTCCTATTCTTCCTCCTCCTCCTGTTGCAGGCGCATCCTCCTCCAGGCAGGTCATGCGGGCTGGTCCTGTCCTCACGTAGCCCAGGGAGCATGTCCTCAACTCGGGCAGCCGCTGTGGGGGTCGGCGAGGACCAGGCGTGGAGCTCTGATGCTCTCTGCAGCTCCAGACAGGCTCCAGACGCACTGACCTACATCAGCCTCAGTCAGGCTGGGAGAGCGAGATGGAGAGAGAGCGAGAGAGAGAGAGAGAGAGAGACAGAGCGAAAGAGAGAGGGATGGGGGTGGGGGGGGGTGCAGAGAGAGAGAGAGAGAGAGAGAGAGAGAGAATGATTGAGAAACTGGAGAGCAGGCACACGGATGGAGAGGCTCGGTTTGCCAACGTTTATCAAGAAGAAGTGCAAGACAGTGGTGCGATGCGGGAGAGGGAGGGAGGGGGAGGAGAGAGAGAAAGAGGGAGAGAATTATAATGAAACTCTCGACCCTCCTTTCACACTAATAACGCTTTAAAAAATCCCTTTTTGTCCTCATCATTTTTGCTAATCTTTATCCTCGCCTCACTTTACCCCTTTTTGCCTCTCATCCCTCCCCCGTGCAGCCTTCCTCATCCTCTCCCTCGCTTCCTCTGTCTCTGCCTCCCTCTCTCTCTCTCTCTTTAGCTTCATTTTCATCATATACCATCCGAAACGTCTCACTGTGGGAGGATTAGTCCGTCTCTGGCTGCCTGCTTATCTGTCTGCTCTGGCTTTCAGCTGCAGTGAGGGAGGAGGACGCAGAGGAGGAGGTGGAGTAGGAGGTGCGTGTGTGTGTGTGTGTGGTGGAGAGGAGGGGAGGGTTTGGCATCCCTTGCTCAGTTGTTGTGGCTATATCAGCTCGACTCAGCTTATTGTGAGTGTGTTCTTTTTTTTTTTTTTGCTGGAGCGGTGCAGCAGAGGCTCTGCAGTGCGGCAGGGTGTAGAAACAGAACATTTTGTACTCCTGTGTGTGTGTGTGTTCAGGCAGGTGTGGATATGCGTGTTTATGTGTGTGCCTAAAGCGATTCAGCGCACATTTTCTTCCAGACTGACTGCGTCCATTCCTGCAACGCTCCGGCGGCGTGCGTTGACCTGGCTGTGTGTGATCATTACTCCCCAGTGCCGGCATCGACACTAAACATGGATCGATACCAATAGTGAAGCAGATAGATCAGGCTAACGTTAGCGCGTTCCCCTGGGACCCCGTGTGGCAGTGCACGTCAGTCTCTAAAGCAACATACCTCAGTCACACTAACAATGTCTTTATCCTGAGGTGAACATCTATAGGCCCTGGGGAGCTAGAAAAAAAAGGCAAGTATATTAGATGGTACAGTAAAATCCAGCTGGGTCAGTGTATCCTAGTAAGGTCAGCGACTCACAAAGAGATTTGAAAATTGAAGCTGGTCCAGGCATTTAAAGGGTTAGTTTAGTTTTCTTCTCTAAAGCCTGGCTGATTTATTGGGAGCTGTCAGTCCTCGCAGTTCATCTACGAAGGACTAACCTCTGTGTTATGGCAGTGGACATATTAACAGAAGTGGTTCGCCAAGATTGAAGAGATCAGGAGCAATCAAAACTAAACATTGGTGGAGAAAATCCTCTGTTGGCACCTCTACACAGTTTTCACAGTCACACAAGAAAGTCTCAAAATAGCATTTTTTAAAAAAGAAATCACCCACAATTGCCACACAAAAGGTTATTGGTTGCTATAATAAGACCTAAAATCATTGTTTTCTAAGTGAAGGAAATCTGGACACAAAGAAATATAAAAATGACAAGTTGTGATTTTACAGGGAGGTAAAAGCCGAGGTTGCCAGGCGGGCAGCCGAGGCTTAAGGAAGTGACTTCACCTGGCAATAGAAATAGTTACAGCATGTAATACCACCATAAAAAAAAACACACACACTTTGCCATTACAAAAGATAGTGAGCTTTAGAAGTGTGTCAGCTTTAGACAGAGCCAGGGTCACTGTTTCCAATCTTTATGCTAAGTTAAGCTAAGGTAATCACCACCTGGCTTTTATCTCCACACTCTGCGCAGACACAAGAGAGGTATTGATCTAACTAACTTTTGGCAAGAAATATGTCCAGCTAGTTTGATACACTCCTCGGTCATATCTGCATTTCTAAGAGTAAAATTGAATTAATATCAATGGAACTGCTGTTGTAGATTCGCTAACTGTGGCAACGTACATTTCAGCTTTGCTGAACTCTGAAACTACCGGATCAGCTGCACTATTTCATATAGCCTCTCTCTGCCAAATGAGAATCTGCTAAATGAAAGACATCTTTTTGAACTTGAGAGAGCCAGGCTAGCCGTTTCACCCTTCTTCCGGCGTCTATGTTAAGCTAGGTTAATCACCCCCTGGCCGTAGCTCCATACTTAGCGCAAAAACATGAGAGTGGTATCGATCTTCTCGGCAAGGAAGCGGAGAAGTATTTCCCAAAATGTCTAATTATTCCAACTCACTGATTTTGTTCAAATTCAACTTTGCTAAGGTTTGACCCACAATTTCTTTTAGAACTTCTCCAAACTCTGACGAATAGCAAACTGTTCTTGATGGTGCTTGATCTATGACACAATTTTGAGAACCGAATAACACAAAATGGATATTGGAAACAGCTGCTGATAAAACTGAACTGTCAAGCCTCCTTTTATCTAACATGGAAAAGTCCAAGAAGTCGTTTAAGTGCCAGAATAATGGAATGTTTGAATATCTATAATTCCATGACAACTGAGCAAACACCATCTGTTTTTAAAGAACCCGTCAAAAGGCATAAACGTGGACATTCAAATCGTTAAATCCCAACAGAGCTTTCCTCTTTTGTATCCACGTTGCCAAAAACATAACTAGCTACAACCAACTGTAGCCACTGCGCAACCTGCAAGAAGCCGCTACGTCACCGAGCTTCCAGAAGCATCCGTTTGTGTGAGTAGACGCAAAACCTTTTGCTGTGCCTCATTCTGGTGTTACCGAGCACGAATTATACCCCAAAATGTTCTCCCAGTGGATTATTGAAGCTGAAAATTACCAAGAAGATTCTTGTGTGCCTTTTAGGAAAATTTGATTTTTTTTGAAAATGAATGACTTGTTTGAATTACTAAACAGCAACATGTAACCTCAATCCGCTCAAAACCAAACAATGGTGCAATTTCTTCTGGGATGAATTGAAAGAGCAGCCCGGTTCATTCCGTATGAAATGTAAACCATCCACTTAACAAACCAAGAGCGGCTTTAAAAACAGCACCAGTCCATACTGTAGTTTGTGTGTCTGTCCTGGATGGTGAGGAGTGTGTTGCTCATTTCGCATGACACACTCGCCTTGTTGCTTGATTGTGGCTAAAACTCTAAGCTGCTGTAGCCAAGTTTCAAAGTCAGTCCAGATAGGGGCAGATAGAGATGTCACTGTCTAGATCTCTTTCCCATTACTGCTGGAGAGGGTTATGAGGTCCAGATGCAAAGAGAAGTGGGTCACCACACTAAACATGTGCCAGACCCTATACTTCCCCATATGTACAGGGACCCACTGCTTACACTAGTGCACATATGTACACTTGCCAAGTCAGACCATTTTCTTCCCCATCTCCCAAAATAGCACAGAGCAGACTCAGAGTGAGTGTGTACGAGTTTGCCTGGTTCCATCTGGTGTATATCTTACATCTGCACATACGTCCCCGCATGTATGCATGGGTCCCTTACACTCACAATTTTATCATAACTGCGGGGCGTGTTTCCCATCAGCTTTCAAGTCCGCCTGTTTTCCCTCAGTCTTTTGTCTTAATGTCCTTCTCGTATGACATCCAAACTAGTAGCTGCCTTAAACCCCCAGACCCTTTCATGCTGCGCCTCTGCCATCGCAAACAACAGCCATTTGACAGCGGTGGAGGAGCGCGGTTTGGCCCACAGATCTTTTTAATGGGGAGTTTACAGGCGAACAAGCTGTTTTTTTTTCCACTAAGGGGGAATTTAGTCTTTCTGTACTCCAGAGGTCATGAGGAATCTGTTGGGATGGGGCCAGCCTCATTTCAGGGGGGGGTTCAGCATGCAAAACTCTAGAAAAGGAGCTACAGTATATCATCAGAATGGCTCAAATAGCCTCAGGCAGAGTACTATTTATGAGCACAGATGTATTTAAGACCGAGAGTGCTCCGTCAAAGCGCTCATAGAGTTTTCCAAGTATTGCCCAGTGTGACCTTTTTCTCAGAACGAAAATGCTGCACTACCCGCTTGAAATCCATGACACGCTTTTTTTTTCTTCTCCCCATCCCGTTGCCTTCAGCTTTTTGTATTTGCTTAACACTTTACAAGTAGTGACAAATTATGTTGCTGAAAGCGCTAAGGAATAACAGCAATATCTCGATGAACCCAGAGCATGTAAACACTTGGGTGCAGACAAACACACACCACCGGGCCGACTGGGGAAGAGTAATATGATTGGACTGGACAGCGAGTGTCAACCCATGGGGCAAATCAGCTGTGTTATGATGCGTAATCGGCTGTCTGGGGAGGTGTGTGTGTGTGTGTGTAGGAGGGGTGTGTTAGTGTGTGCATGTCACGCTGCCACACACACGGGTCATTCGATAGCAATGCCCAGAGTGTATTGCATTGATTAGTGTCTGAGCGTTGGTCACATCTTGTGCTGGCGATGTAGGAGTGTTGCTGCCATGACAGGGGAACCTTTACAGAGGTCAGCTGTTGATTTCTTTATGCTCATCTCCCCTCCTCTGTGTGTGTGTGTGTGTGTGTGTGTGTGTGTGTGTGTGTGTGTGTGTGTGTGTGTGTCCAGTGTCATCTCGAGTAGCTACAAGCCACTCTTCAATGGAAGTAATTACACTACCACAGTGCTACATGTTTGTTGAAAAGAGCTACACACATGCTCTACGGAACACATGGAAGCTATTTCACTGCCGGGTTGAATGAAATATGTGTAGGATTTGGCAACATCTAGTGGCGTAGTTCCTAGTTTGTCCTGGTTTCAACACCTTGCCTCACCCTCTCCTTTCTAGCATGTAGAGGAAACTATGGTGGTTGCAAAACCCATGAAAAAAAATGAAATTTGATCTAGCACCAGTGTTTTAATTTGTCTGTTCTACTCCAGAAACATGGCAATCCAACCTCCAACCTGGCTGTGAAGGGAAGCCAATATGGAAGTACTAAAAACTGCATCCACTTAAAAACGAGTCAATCTCCATAAGCCCCCATATTAAAATACGCAACTTCACAGCAGAAACAAACATGTTTATAGCCTAGTACAAAAAACGGTTTTAGTCCCTGTAGTTCGTTTTCACATCTGGGACGACCATAATGAGGGTGATTTGTCATGTAACTCACCTGTTCAAATCATACATAAGCTTAAAGTTATGCATAATTAAGAGCGTGGCCTCTTTGATTGACACTCGTAAAGTCATAGGTGGCTTGTTTGAGGAGCCAGGCTTCATTCAGCCCGCCTCAACGCTCCACGTCTTTGCCAGTGTTTGGATTAGCCGGGAGGACTGCCAAGATGGCAACGGCCAGAGCCAGCAGACTCTGAGCTTTCACAATGGCTCTTCAAAAAAAACCTACAGGTGATGTCACAGAGACCATGTCCATGTTTGTGGTAACATCCAGTTTACCGCACCACTGAAATTTCCAGGTGTGGCTCGTGGATTGAGACGGGCAGCGCGTGCAAATGATGTTGTAAAATCAGCCAGCTCACTGATGTTACCTTAGCTGTCTCCATTTGAACTCCCATGCACGCACATCCAAACCATGGCTGCATAAAGAAAATTCCACTGACTGGAGGTCTTTTTTCAGTAAGGGAGGCTCACGACTGAATATTCCTCACCCTGCTTTTGGCCCGTTTTCAAAAAGCCCCGCTTTAAAGCGTTGAAGAAAGGGTCGATATCTGCTCATTAATTTGACCACTGCGGTGCTGTATGCGAGGCGCCGAAATCAAACAATTGCCAACAAGAGCAAAGCTGTTGGGAGCGAGTGTGTCTGTTTGTTACACAACACTGAGTCAACGGTGTGGAGCTGTATGTACAGTAATAGCAGACTGTTGGCACACAGAGAAAAACAGGTGGAATAAACGCTTTTCCGATGACAATCTGAGTGTGTGTTTGTTTGAAAGAGAAAGAGCCAGCCAGTTCACATTGGCCCAGACTGACCGAACAATAATAATAATAATAATAATAATAATACCATAACGGCACAGAGGCCTCCAGGGATTCCACAAATAGAAACTTTTGAGAAGAGAGACAGAGGAGACGGGGAGAAGAAAGATCAGACGAGAGAAAGAAAATGGGTTGTCTGTGTTTGTCACCCACATATAAGTGTGTGTATATGTGTGTGTGTGTGTGTGTGTGTGTTCATTGCTTCAAGAACAGCACATTCTGGTTTTTGCCTCCGCACTTTACACTTGCTGAATGTTTTCTGCGTGTCAGACTCTTCTCCCCAGGCTCTTTGTTGCTTTTATAGCCCAGGCGGTCTTATCTAACCAGGCCTCCTGAGAAAACCAGAGACAGAGAGAGAGAAAGAGAGAGAGAGAGACTGGAGTGCAGGGAGGCTGCAGACTTTAGAAAGCAGGCAAGGGAAGTGGGAAGAACTGAAAGTCATATCAACAGAGCTGCTTCGCGCTGCAAAAACATCCATCCTAATGAGTCACATAGTCTACCATGAGTCTTAAAATATCAGCTTATCTTTAGAAAAAGCAACAAGCTTGACAAGTGAGCGAGTCTAGTGCAGAGTTCGGTTTAATGAAATGCTCTTTTTTTTTTTCTCCCCTCCCTCAGCATATTGGTGCCTGTTTGTAGAAAATCGCCGGGAGAAGAAGCAGGGCTGCTTTTTTTAACAAGCGGGAACAGGTTCATGAGGGAAAATTAGTCCAAGGTATTAAAAAGAAGGGGAATTCGAGGATGTGGCAATTTCTCGACTTTAAAGAGCGAGCTGTCGTGCTTACATGGATTTGGAAACTGACCAATGGGCTCGAAGCGAACTCCCCAACTGTGTGGCTGCCAATCACAGCGGCAAGCCATTAAAAAAAAAGAAGAAAAAAGAAAAAGCTGCTGATGCAAAATGGCCTGGTCACACACAGGTGAGAGTGGAGCCCAGAGGCAGACCTTGCGCTGTTGAGTCAGACTGTATTGGACTTGAGTACAGATGAAGATGTTGTTAAATCTACTGTAAAAGCCAGCAGTAAATCAATCTTTCTACTTTGGAAAACGCTTGTCAGCAATCATAATTTAAGTATTGGCACGCACATTGGAGATTCATTACTGTAAACACATGATCTGATTGGTATCTGCGCCATTACATGTGACAATTAAACTGAACTTGAACCTGATCATCCAGTCCGAGGGCTGGTTTGAAGTACAGTGTGATGTGCACTCATTGCCTCAAGTCGAATACATGCTTCTCATGTCCTCATCATCCGAGGTTCTGTGCAATGTAAACTTAATCATCTGGCCACATCTGCATAGTGTCAAATTTATGGCCAGGCCATGATAAACATGTGTGAACGTGTAGACATAACGTTTGTGGATGTAAGCTGTGCGCAGCTTAATAGTGATTTATTTTGTTCACAGATTCAAATGATTTTTACACCGCCGAAAAGTGAAATACAAACCTGTCTCATGACATAAATACTATATACTCTCTATCTCTTTAATCATCATGACTGTGACCATGTTTGGGAACCGCGGCTCTGAACATTAACTGCTCTTTTAAAGGGAAATGCTATATTTTTTTCCCGGATTTTTACTTGTCAAATCATGATCTGACTAGTTTACAACAACGTTATCTTTTCCAGCTGATACACACAGTAAGATGGTTCACTGTCAAGGCTCAGCGAAATTAATGCTGGACAGCCGGTGTCCGGAGCTTCATCAAATAAAACTGCAGAGCGCCTCCAAAAAATCTGGCTCAACCGTTGACACAGCGCAGGGGAACGCCAGAATCCAGCGACTCGCCGCAATCAGAAACACGCAAACACACAAATCAGACTGAATACCTTTTAGAGGTCAGAACTCAGCAGCACTTATAACTTCATTGTGTAATTAAACAATGTGTAATTTATTTCTGCCTCGCTCCATACACCTTATGACGCCATGTTCTCGAAATTTCAGATAAATCTACTACTGATAATATTTTCTAAAGTCATGCGTTGTGTTAATGTAACTATTTGCGTTGCCTGGAAAGTGTCAAGAGAGTGGAAAAGTTACTGCTGCTGTGATAAATTTACAAAATTAAAAAAAAAAGGTTGCTGCTGTGGCGCTTCTTGGTGCCTGATAAGCTTTCAGACTGAACCTCCTGCTTCATACGTCTCTGCTAGCTCGCACCTATGGCAACACATCCAGACCAACACAGCCCCTAATGTCAGTCTGAATGTGGCCTGCTAAAATACCGTTGCATGACTGTTGATCATCATCGTTTTGTTTTGATGTCTTGTGTGACCAGCATTTCGCTTCTGTAGTGGAATTATCTCCCTCATTGCCTGAAATTTCCCCTTGCTTGAAGAAAAATTAGATTAGGACTGGCTGCCTGTTTAGGATGGACATGTTTTGGCAGTGTTAGGCAGCGCGCGTATGTGTGTGTGTGTGTGTTGTTTGGGACAGTGAGTTCACTGCAGGAGTAATAAGACAGCTATCACATGCAGACAGCTCTAAATATCTGCATGTTTCCTGCTCCTTGCACATTTAATGCCACACTACTGTACCACAGTGTTGCCTCAGCATCACATTACTGGAGCGTGATGTTCCCTGCTCCAGGGCCAAACTCTCTGACTCCCTGTGTGTGTGTGTGTGAGTGTCTGTTCTCCAAATCTGTTTGCAAACTGCTGAGTACAAGCCAGGGAGTGGGTTCACACTGGATTAGCTCTGAGTTGGCTAAACACCAGATAGCAGAGATAACAGTGTTTGTGTGTGTAGGTGTTTAGGTGTGTGGGTGTGTGTGTGTGTCTGTTGTGGAAGGGAGGGGGGCAGCTGATATCAGCAGGAACAGGGGAAAACACTGATAAGGCTTTTTCAGGATCTGCAGTTCTAATGGTCATGACGGTTAGATGCTAACGAACAGAGCTGTTGTTTATTGACCTTTATTGTGAAATCTTGTTTACAGAAAGCAAAGAAGAAGGAAGCAGAGGATAAGGAAGAAAGGTGGAAAAACAGGAGGGAAATAAAGAGAGTGGGGAGTATGAAATAAATGAGGAACGATTGAGGAAGTGAGAAAAAGGGAAAAAAACAAGGAAACAACAGAAAAACAGGAAAAGGGAAAGAATGAAAAAGGAAGGGAAAGAAAGTGAGGCCTTGAACCTGGGAGCCGAAAACAGGAAAAAGCAGGAAGGAAGAAAAAATGAAGCAAGAAAAGACATGGAGTGAAGAAAGAAAGAAAGAAAGAAAGAAAGAAAGAAAGAAAGAAAGAAAGTTAACAGGAAACAGATTCTCAGTTCCTCCAAATTTTTCCTCTGTTTCTTCCTCCCACCAGCTGGAGAAAAACCCAGTGGGAGGAAGCCATCATCTTCACTTTCCCTCCTTTGTCCTTCCTCTCTTTCACCTTTCCACCATCTTTTCTCCCCAGAATTAAACCCATCAAGATGAGGCTTTATCTCCTCTTTTCGTAGGAGGGGAAGGTGAATCTATAAAGGCTTCGCCTGTTCCCCAGTCGATCGATTGATGTTGAAGTGTTTAACTCACAAAGGGCTGCATAAACGGCTCAGCAGCCCGCGGTTTATGCAGAACGCCAGGCAAATCTTTTACAGGACTCCATTGATGTTGCTTGTTTTACCTGAGAAATAAGACGCTAATCCCCTTGATGTGCACCAAACGGAGAGGAGGTGATATCTGTGGGGGCGAGAGGGGCGGACCTCCTGTCTGTCACCTCCACGTACAACAAACAAAGCTGTCTCTGCCTCGCCTCACAGCCGAGTGGCATGAACCGCAAGATGCAATGCCAATACATTCCCCGTAAAACCTTCAGTGTTGGAGCAGGAAAAACATCATTTTCAGAAAGACAACATATAACAAAACCAATGGAGCTGTTAAACATCCTTATTGACATAAGAATTATGTGCAGGATTTATGGCAGTACAACCTTAAACAAACAGGAGCATCGCTAAGAGGATTAGCTGCCTCTATGGCCTTATACGCCGCATGCTATGTACACTATGTTACACGGCACTGAATTAGCTTTAATAGGAACCTGCTGCATTAGGTTACGGCACAAAATCAGTTTCGGGGGCAGACTCACTTTTTTTTTTCATCAGAGGAACCTTTCCGAGTACCATTTTTGGAACTCCATGGGTCGATCCTTGTCCCCTCAAAAAAATACAAAAAATAAAGGGTCTGATGGAGTTGTGGTACTTTCCAATGTTTCCTAACACAAACACAAAGCATTGATTAGCCTGGCTGCAGACCTCTGAATCACATCTCCAAGTAGTTTAGCGACTTCTTCTGTGCGCATGTTGGAGAAAAAGTCGACCAATCATCCTCCTACGTGGCTACATCCATGAAAAACTGCGAGTAAGGAGGGAAACTAGCCCGGTTTAGTGAACTTCATGCGACGTATGATTTGCTACTGTACACTAACAAATGAGCAACATGTAACTTTTAACCAGGGTCAGGATATTTAGGAAGGACTACACGAAGGAGTGCATCAGAATAGACTTTAAAGTTTCTTTTTAATTTGTTGTGATCACAAGAAGAACAAAAGTTGCTCCCTCTGGAATCACAGAATAGTTGTTTTATAAGAGTAAACACAGGGGAAATGATTCATACACACTCACAGCCTCCTGTAAGATCCAGATAGTGACTTGGCATTTTGTGCCATTTACACTAAATCCACTTTGTTTTCCTCTTAAAGGTTTCCTATGAAGTGTTTAACCTCCAGCGCCGTGCAGCTGTTCTTCTGTGAGTGGGTATTGCATGAGAATGCACAGACGTTACAGCATATGTGCATTTTGGTGAGTAGCACTGAATGTAAGTGTAACTTTTGTTTTTGGCTCCTTTGGGTAAAAAAAAAAAGTGTCATCCTCTCTCAGCAGCAGGAAGGAAGAGACAGAGAAATGACAGCATTAGTCTTTTCGTTCAAACGGCTCCGAAAGAGCTGTCTTCACACTCAGAAGCGGAAAGGAAGTAATGTGATGTTGTTACACATCCAGAAAATTCTTAGGGAGCAGGTCAGGGTGGATGTTTGTTTCTTCCGATCATCTTCCCCAAACCTTCTGTAGTTTTAGTCGTCTCAGCTTGACGGAAAAAAAAAGGGCGTCTCTCGTGCCGTCGCAGAGAAAAATCAGCTAAACAAGCAGCGGGCGACGACTTATTTTGTGATTTAGCTCTTTTATGGCGTTTCAAATATTTAGAAACTGCAGCACAATTGGCTTCCGAGGGTAGCTGAAATTGTACTCTGTGTCTTTGTCACCTTCACGCGCGCTCATATTTATGTGGGAGAGGGGGTAAAAGAGAACGCTTCAGTCTTCACCAAATCCCTAAAAGCTGTCATCGACTTCAAACACTTTGAATTCTTCACAGTGGTGCGCTCCTGCCGAGCGACAGAGCTGTCTGTCTTTACTTTTCTATAGGATCCTTTTGATACGGCCTCTGCAGTCCAGAGCGTGAGCTCTATAAGGTAAACCGGGGCGCTTTCAATTCATCTGAAATGAGCCGAGGATTCCAGAAGTGCACTTTAAACACAGAAATACACAGCTTAAGGCCGCGGAGTGATATTAATGCCTACTTGTAAACTTTTATAGTATTCCTTAAGATGTAAGAACACATAATGGTGAATGCTGAATATTCATTGTGTGCCGTATGTACAGTACGTATCAATCTACAGAATGATCATTTACCAATTTAAACAGCGCATTAATTTTCATGAAGCATGTGTAATTTATGAGTGGTGTGGGATCGCGCGTGTCTATCGGTGTCAGAGTGACATGTGTGGGGTGATAATCTATTCTGTGACCCAAATTTATGTGTTGAAAGGCTACAAAACCCCGACTCCAGCCCTCCCGTCCGATTTCACAGCTCATCACTGTCAGGGCGATATACTGCGTGTGTGCGCGAGGCAGAGAGCATGATAAAAGGAATGTGTTCTCCATCTTATCCAGAGGAGATGTTTTGAAAGGAACTCTGTTATTAATAAATGCATGAGAGCCAACAGAAAAAGGAACATTCTGCGGCTTTGCAAAAATAAAAAGAGAAGGGAGGAAGAGGAAAAAAAAAAAGAAACGCTCCTTGTTAGCATTCTCTCAGACGCCGCTTGCGCTAGGAGCTACGTCCTCAATGAGAGACATATTATCTCTGGTCAGCTTTCCTATCTATTATTCACAGCTCTGTGAGAAACACTGGTGGCGAGATCAACAGCAGTCACTTACAATATATCCCTGAGCAACGCCGTGCTATTCATGTGCAAAAGAAACCTTAATAACCACGATAGTGGAGAGGCTGCAAAGTTGGCAAAAGCTCGTGGAAGAACAGGGCTTTGATTTTCAGGGCTGGTATGGATTCAACACAAGCTAGATTAAGCAAAAAAAAAAAGAAAAGAAAAAAATCGATGTTTGATGTATTATTCAAAAGCAGGTAATGTATGGGTGTTATATATTGGAGAAGTTCAATAAAAGGGAATCTTGTTTGTCCTTTGGGGAGGAATATTGTCTCTTTTTTTGTCAATTTTAATCTACAGCTGACTTTACAGACAACAAACAACTTCTGCAGCTTATTGCTTTATTGAAATCTCCCAACATGCAGGACACGGAGGCACGCCACGCCACACATATGCGCGCGCGAGTGTCCGCAGATTGCGGATTCACGTCTGAAATGTTAATAAATTCAAGGGGAAATTGCTTTGTGTTTATCTGTAATATGACAAAACACCTTGACTTTGATCCCCGGCGCCTGTTCTAAGCTCACAAACACACAAATGCCATTTCAAATGCTAATTCCCCATTGTGTACGGGCTTATTAGATAATATGCGAACGCAATATGTTCCTTCCATGTGGACAATGAAACGCGTGACTCGGTGCTGACAAACTCATCTTTTTGTCATATTGAATATTACATCACAGGCAAACGGACATCCTCTAAAGATGCAATCACTTTTCTCGCGTGTAAATAAAGGACGTGCTGTATTAATGTTTGATATGCTGCAGATTAAAAAAAAAAAAAAATGTCAATAAAGTCACAATTTGGAGCAAAAAGAAAAAACAAACAAACCCAAAAACGAATAGATGAACTGTTGGTTTGTGTTCAGCTTCCAGCTGCATTTCTAAATCTGGTTCTATGGTAACATGTTTGGCTTTCAGCGCTGTCCTGGCAGGCAGAGAATATTTAACAAGCCAAATAGCCTTGCTTTTTTTTTTTTTTTTTTTTTTGCTTTTTAGGTACTCGGCTGCTGTCTGTTGCTATGCAACCATATCCTCCAAATTGTCAGGTTCAGGGCCACATTCCCCTCTTTTTTCACCCCCTTTTCCTAAAAAAAAAAAAAAAACTGCAGCAGGAAAGGTACTTTGTACATGAACTGAGGCGTGCACGGTGCAGCAACACCCTCAGGATTCCTCATTTAAATAAATCCCAATTTCAATATTTGAGTTTTTCCTCACACTATTTTCAAGAGCTGGTTGCATTTTTTTTTATTTTTTAACCAGCTCACCTTTGTTCGGCGCGCACCCAGTTCATTCTGCATTCATTCAATTGAGCTGTGCGATTTCTCCTCTTGTTCGCCCTCCTCTTTTCCGCTGTGTTCTTTTCATCAAAAATCACTCTCCCCTCGCTGTGCTCGTCTTTGTCTCTCTCTCTCTCACACACACACACACACACACATGCACAGACACCTCTTTCTACCCCGTGCACATACTGTATGTCTGTGAGGCAGACTGTCTCTATAATTGGGTTATTCTTCTCCTCACCGGTCTGATGCACTGAGACACACATGCACTCGTGCACACGCAGACACACACGTGCAGTAGGAAGCGGGCACACACACACATGTACAGATTGTTGCTGAGGTAGGAGAAGCGCACCCATGCATGTGTTTTATTTAGTCCTATAGGGGAATGTGAGGCCCGCGATGCGGTTGGACCCACAAGTTGATATCAAAAACGACAACGCGGCTGCGGAACAGCTCTAATCGATGCACAGCCTGTTCTGCATGCGCAGCATCGCCTTCACCGGAGAGCGCGTTCGGCTCTGATCACGCGGCGGAACTTTGAAACCTTTCCAAAGAAATCAACCCAATTTATCTGACAGCATATCGTGACCGTGTACAGTATATGTGTTTCCTCCAGAGCCGGGGAACACAAATACATATGGACAGATGCACAGGGGAATACAGTGATGATGAAAGGCCACATTTTCACAAGGTATAGTGAAGAGGGCACTTGCATGCGACCCCTACCTCCCTGCTCCTCTTCCTCCCCTCTCTCTGTGTCGCTCTCTCACAAACCTGTATCTCAGTGAGGTGACCCTGCTTTAATTTGTGTTGAAAAGGTCGCTCCGGTCCTGTCCACTGATTCAGAAAGGCCCTCCTAGGCCTGTATGCATGGCTGCGCTTCAGTGTAATACCTCCAGACACTGGGGACATTCACTGTTTACACCACTGACACCCATCTCACACACACACACACACAAGTGGGTGAAAAAAAAACAAAACAACAACAACACAAAACACAAAATCAAAGGCAATAGCACGCCTGAGTGGGTGTCAAACCTAAGCGCTCGGGGATTTGAACCTGTTTGAAATCATCCTGACACAGTAAACTACACCGTGCGATGGTCCATCCTTTTACACTCGTGTTTGGCGGTTAATGAGGAAAAAGAAAGAGGAAAATAGGGCAACGGCACCGCAGCCAAAATGTTATACGGGGTGCCAACAAAGTGTACACATTATGGCAAGAAAGAAAGAGAAAATCCCAGAGAGCATTTGATGGATGGCGGCATACTGTACAGGGAGGTGGCCAAGTCCAACCCATTAGCTTTGTGTGATGTTCATACAGCTGAAAATGAATTGAAAATTCATATCACCAGGACGTCTAGCTCCAGATCTGAAAAAAAAAAAACAATGCAGGCAGCAGCTATGGACACCTACAAACTTACATGGATTTCCTGTTCGCCGGCACATCAGCATCTATAATTATGTTTCACACCGTAGCCTGTCTTTGAAATCCTGCTTTGATTTACCCCTCTCCCGTGTTTCAATAAACGCGGTATAGAGCGCACGTGCCACGTCCGCGTCCCGTGGCTTTGATGGTGGCTGTACAGTGCGGTGAGAGCATTAGTATGTATTAGCCGGCAGATGGGCTTCAGTGCTCCCCTGGTGCTCCCTGTAATGATGAGCCATGTTCCTGTTTATCAGACAGGACACACTCAACTTCTCCCCTCATCTGCTTTTGTCTCAATCACCCAAACGCTTGTGTCTTTCTCTCGCTCTACGCCGAACACACACACACACACACACACACACACACACGCAGTCTCTCTTTCAGTCTGCTGTACCTTCGGTAAGTATCTCCGAGGAATATCTCCATCTTTGCGCAGCCGTCAGATGCCGCTTCGGTCATATGACAGCTTTGCAGAGCGCTGGGGGGAAACCAGGACTGCGCTAACAACACGGTGAGCTGCGTTAATTATCGCCCCCCTCTTGATGCGTTGTGCCAATTTCCGTCCCCTAAGGTAAGGTACAGTTGTGTAACACAGATGGTTGACTTGTAGGGGGAAATACAGTGGAGATAAGTATGATAGCTTTACTGACTTAGATATGATGTTACTTTGCTGGTTCAGATGCATCAAACTAGGTGCTAATGACACATTTCAGTCGAGAATCGGCGTGATGATCATTATAGTTTCATTGTTTCAGGTTCAAATCTGAAACACTACTGGGACACAGCGTTCTGGGGTCTTCGTGGGTTTTTGAGGCAAAAAGTGTCAAATCAGTGGACATATTGTTTATGAGCAAACTTTACACCTAATCCTAACATGTCATCTCACTGGCATGTGGGTGGGTCCGTGAATGTCATGTATAGGGACCCTTCAAGTATAATTCAGATCAACAGTTATAAGTGAGGCGCTCAGCTCAGTCGGTAGAGCGGCCGCCCTACATGCGAAGGCTCGCTGTGGCTGGCCCGTGTTCGAGTCCCGACCTGTGGCCCCTTCCCGCATGTCATTCCCCGTCTCTCTCTCCCCACATTTCCTGTCACTCTTCAGCTGTTTCTATCAATGAAGGTTAGAAAGGCCAAAAAAATAATCTTAAAAAAAAAAAAAAAACAGTTATAAGTGAGATTAAAGTAAAAAACAACCAAACGCACCCATCCAGCCTTCCTCATACCAATACTGACACACTCAACCAAACTTGGACTGGTATGACCAGTTGCGTTACCTAACTGCAACAATACTGTTTGAGGTGATTTAGAAAATGCTTTCCATAACTTTAAACTTCACGTTGTCTCCTTTTTAAACGTTTATTCTTTGGTATATCAACCCACTTAGCACTAAAAACAGCTTCAGGCAGTTCACATGTTTCAAAAGTTGGCGTACTTCAGACGTCCAGCACAGTGTATCTATGCATTCATACATGTATGTGCGCGTGTCATAAGCGCTTATTCCCTCATCTCCCACAAAATGGTGCACCAACATCTAGTACAAACGCGCACCCCCCGCCCCCCCACATACATTTTCTCACCCTTCACCCTCTTGACCCCTATGAGCGAACTACTCCGCGGGTTTACCACCCCCCCCCCGCTCTGAGCAACGGGTAAACACCCCGGCTTTGAGTGATTATCCAGAGAATATCCTGACATGCTTCCCCAGGCTACGCTTTAAGACAACCCATAGTGCTTCTGAACCCATATAGCCTATACCTTCCTTCCATAACACGCGCCACCCTCGGGCTCCTCGCTTCTAACCACCAGCCTCGCTTATTACAGGAGCAAGGAAGTGGCCTGGTAAAACAAGTGTGTAATGTCACCGCGGCGGCAGTCGACGCAGGAAACTGTAGACAGTGGGAATACAGAGACAGTTGATTATGACAGCAGAGCTAAATTAGCATCATACTAGGACAGATGGTGGATGTAGCTGCGGGTTTAAACATATGGACATGCAAACTCGCAACGATTGGCCATCAATTCAAACACAACCTGTGCCACGCTTCCAGCTTGTACACAGGGGCCTACACACAGATACGCACACAAACACACGCGCAAAACCACAAAACACACACACACACAGCCGCCGTCTGTCACTTCAGTTACGAGTGCCTTAGGGCTCGAGAAATGTTGGGTGGACAGATGATGCAATAATGTCATATTATGGATCAGAGTAATAAATGTAGGCCGTATAGGCTGATATCTCTGTTTCTACTGTGTAAAACACCCGCCAAGAGAGCATTAGCAGCCGCGTTAGTGGAATTACATATCATATATGTGTGACAGTAATCTTGAACAATCTAAAAAATGAAATGGGAGAAATGTGATTCACCCTTTGAAGCTCGGAGACCGGTTCCATTTTTATAATTGTTGAGATCTTTCCTTCCCCTCTTTCTACCCTTTTCCCATTCTTCTTCCTCAACTCTCATTCTCTCTTTTGATAAAGTGTAATTGAGGGGAAGGGATCGTAATCTATGGCTGCCTCAATGATTGACACAAACGCATTTAACCCAACCCCAACCCCATACCATTTCGTACTTTCTCATAGACACACACACACCATTAAACACACAGGACCTATATATGTCACAGCGATTGAGCACTCACTCTCCACCTTCAACGTACAGAAGAGAAAAAAAAAGCGAGGTGGAATCGAGAGCGAGGCGGTCGTTGCGGGGGTTGTGATGTGTTTGGCATCTTTACATAGAGCGGCTAAATGGCAAAGGATGCCGCGGATTGGCGTGCGCATTCGCGGCAGCTCCGGCTTGGGCCTCACGACGCGGGGAGCTGGAGACGATGTCTTAGCCTTAGGCCAAGAAGATGGGGTGGCACTCGGGCCCAGTGGCGAAGTTCCTCAACATCTCATCACACACTTCCACACAGCTGTGGAAGAGATCTGACAGTGCTTCAGGTATCGGAGTATGTCAGAATAGGCTTGACACGGACATGACAAGAAGTAGGTGTTGGCTGATGGATGAAAGGGAACAGGGGATGTAGGGAGGGATAAAGCAAGGAAAACTGGGTTTATTCAGTCTGAGTGTTTACTTTTTATTCGCAGGAATAGATTTTATCAGCCTTTAAAGTGCTTTCATAAAACCTCATGACCTAAATTCACACAATAACTCAAAGTATGAGGCCTTAACGGCAAAGGAAAGTGGTATTAATATCTGATGCATGCTATATGAAGATGGGCTTTCTTGCTAAATAGATTTTTATCCATACGATGATGGCTGAACGGGGGTTGCAATTCATTTATTTCTTATTTAAAGGTTCTGTTAAGCTAAGTCACAAAATACATATATACCGTTATTCATTAGAGATGTAGGTTTTGAGAAAAACATCTCAATTGATGTCAGAAGCGCTTGTCGGATCACCGAGCAGCATCAGAAACTCGCATTCACGACGTTAAATTAGATGAAAATATATGCACATGGGGCCGTTCCATTGTGTTTTTCAGTTCCTAATAGTGATTCGTTTTGACCTACCGGAGTTTCTAATGGCTCATGTGACAGAAACAGACCGGGGATCGAATCATTTGTCGAGGAGCAAAGAATTTCCGCTGTCACAGAAAGTCACGGCGAGGAGCTCAGGAGGACAGAAAACGCTTACAGCGAAAGAAAAATCATTCGGATCAGTTCTGACAGAAGAGCACTGTACGTACTGTGTATGTAGACTGACAAGCTACACAAAGGTGAAAGTTATCTTCTGATTTGATGGAAGTATTTCAAGTTTTTTTTTACTCTTACCTAAGATCTTTTGTGTCTTGGGAGAGGGGGTGTCGTCTTATTATTATATTCGGATCAGCCTGCGTTCATTTCAAGCATATCGCTGAGGAGTTAGTACTCAAAGTGTTGCATAAAAACACATTTTCCAGAAACAATATCCCCGTGACACAGGATAATACACAGGCCTAGTTTTCAAGTTTTCTTTGGGAATATCATTAATATAGTTTTAATAAAAAATAAAGGGCTGAAGGGTGAAATGACCCTGCTCTACATATGAATTGGAAAATATTCAGCACATCCGCAAGTGTGAAGGAGAGCAGCAGATACAAGAGGTCAGAAAGCATAACTTTTAAGAAGTAGCAATCCATGAATAACAGCGCTCGCCTAAATTCTCATTCCACATCACCTCTAAAACTGCCAAATTACTAAATCTGAATCTCATTGTAAATGCAATGACCACAACTGCACCAACATATATGCTATACTGTATATATTAAAGCTTAATAAGCATGCATTACCAGTTTGCACTGCATCGAGAGATCAAACAGACCCCCAGCCACACACACACACACATACACACTTCCACAAATTTGGCAGGCCGCCCTGACCATGTGGGGGAAATATAAATAAAGAGATTGAGGAATCAAGGCATAAATGAGGCCCGACACTCCTTTCTCTCACAATCCATTTCCCCATTACGAAGGGGGACCTGGGCACCAAATGATCTCCCTCCATCTTTCCACTGGCTGAGAATAAAAGTAGACACCAGCAACAATACTCATTTACCTTCCGTCTCTCTCATACAAACAAAGATGCAGGCCGCCGTTGACCTCCCACATGAATTTGGAGCTCGCTCAGCTACTGAGGAAAATGAAAGATAACTCACTTGAACCCAGTGGACAGTTTCCAATTTCATTTCAGACAGAGTTGGATATCATAAACACATCCGGCTTGTTTATGAAACCAAATCCTGAGGAGAAAAAAAAATGTTGAAACACAGAGAGAAAAGTACTGGAAAAAACAGGAAAATGTATCGGTGAGAGGCAGGAGAGCCGTGGCCTGGCAGCACTCACCCTTACAGATTATGGCTTGACATTTGGAGTCAGAGCCAGCGAAATGTCAGACGGGTTATGACAGGAATGGTGATAGGCAGATTATGACTGACCTCTGACCTGGAAGCTCGGAAAGGTCACGGCTCACTCAACCGTCTGTGAGAAGATGTGCTTTCAGATCACGGAAAAAGGTAAACGAGCCAAACAAGGATAAAGAAGGAAAGTTTGCCAACATCAACATTTTTTTTTTCTTCCAAGTGAAGCTGTATTCATGGAAATAGTTTGCTGACTTACTGTTGCATCGCCAGTCAAGCATTTTGCTCTTGCACGGCAGATTTGCAGTTTGGAGTGATAACAGCAGCAGATTTACCAGACAGAAGTCAGTCAGGACCCAAACAATGGGTCCTTAGTTTTAAAAAAGACAAACACATGCAAGCTTCTTATTTCTGGCCGATGAACATCAATTTCGTCATCTGTTACTAAGGGATTTTATTAGTCACTAACTAACGTTAGCGTTATGTCTTGGTTGAAAGCACAATTTAAAAATGAGAATCTTGTAAAAGGGATCTTAAATATCAGTTAGTAATCCTCGAGGTACGATTAAGAAAAACACAAGATCAGATTGTCTTGGCAGTAAAATGTAGTATGTTTTCACTTTAACGGGCACGGATGTGACGCGTTCCGTGTGCGCCGTGGCCGTCAGAGCTAATCGCCACTGCTCTGGCCGATGTTGAAACCTCACCAGAAGCACCGTGGCCCGTTTCAGCCCACATCAATCTGTAGAGCAGTTCAAGCTGGCCAGGAGTCACACCCAGAAATGGCATCGGACACAGAATTTGTTCGATTTTCAAAATAAAACATCCTGTACTAACTTCTGATCATGAAAACAGCCAAAACGTAGCGGATTTGTGTGCCGTTTTTAGAAGCACATAAACCAAGTCTAAGCAAGTTAACGAAGTCCTGTGGGCAGAATACCTTGCTTCTGAAATGCTCCTGGTGGGGTTTGAAGTCGTGTGGAGAACAGACAGTGTCACGGCCAAGATATGATGGAGACGTGTCAAGTGCAGTACCACAGAAACCGGGTGAAGTTACATTTGGTGAATGTAAGTAGTATGAGCTAATGTTATACTTGAAGGCCATATTATTAATGTAATACAGCCTCGGAAGTAACACTGGTTTAGATTTAAGATCCATCCATTCTTGACACAAACAAACACAAGGTTTGCCGTCCCTACGGTTCTAATTCTATGAGTGGAAAGTCACAGTTTGAGGGAGGGCATTAGTGTATGGTCAATTGATCCCTGCTTAAATACCATAAAAGCATGACGTGCCAAACAAACAACCAAGGGAGCCTTTAACCACTTTAGGTTCAGCAGAGTTCAATTTACAGGCCTTCCCTCCCTCAGCGCCATGATGCTAACCAGATTACCCTCTGCCATTACGTCAGCCTCCAACAATCAATATGTACCATTAGTGCTAATCACTCTTTAATTAGTGATGTATTCAAAGGCCTCTTTTTTTTTTGCCGTGGGTGTACTTGTTCTTGTGTGTGCATTTAGCCAGAGTTTGCATGACATCCGCCCACAGCGAACACTTCCAAACGCTCGACACCTTTATCATTGCAAAGCAGTACAACGCTCCATCAGATTATGCTTTAAAGAGATCTGAGCGCTACCTGTTTCACCTGGGGCAGTCCCTCGCCTTCATCTATAAAGCAAATTAACAAAACCCACAGCGCGCTCCCTCTCATGCAGCTAAGAGATCCCCTTTCTTGTGGCGCTGGATTCCCCTCCACAAGACACTGAAACAACAAGGATCAACTCAAAAGCTCACTGAGAATAAAAGGAGTGTGTTCTGGCTTCTCTTATTGCTCATACAGCAAGGCATTAGGAATGCCTTTTATACACTATGAATGATCCTCGGCACAGATCGAGAAGGGAGAAACCATTCGCCTTTGGGCATAAAGACGGTGAGCTTTGATTATTGATTCACTGTCTCTCTTCTTTACACATAAGGTACTATTTCGACCTGAAAGAACTCGCGAGCTTAAAAAAGAAGAGAGAGAATAGAAGAAAGGGGTTGAGTCCTTCGAGGGAAACACACATCAGGGGATTTAAACCCAAGCTGAATTGAAATTTAACAGTTTGGTGGAGTACAGGATGAACAAAAGAGAGAGAGAACGGAAAGACAACAGATCAACGCAAAGCTCCCGTTGTTCATTCATTCATTTAAACTGGCCAACTTAGTCATTCCGTTTCTGTTAAAAACACACAAATGTTGCGGGGTAATTTTACATGAGTGCGCCTCTCCTTAATTTATTATGTCTTTGAAGAGGTGGTAATGGTCTCCGTGTTTTTTTGACGCCATGTTTGCGCATTTACATAATATGTCATGGCAGAAGATGCGGAAAAATCTGCTGTTTTTTTTTCTTTAAACGTCCGAGGATAAAAATATACAAGATGTTGCAACATAACGGCAACACTCGGCTGTTTTTAACTGCCAGTTTAAGCTGCCCTCAAGTACAGGCCTGGGATCAGTTTTCCCATCTAAAAAAACAAACACCCCAAACCTCTTAGAGGAGGCGAAAATTCAAAAACTGACCAGATATCAGAGCCTGCGTGTGTGTGTCTATCCCCTTCAACTGTTTGCGGCGAGAGCAGCCGGCGAGGAGATTAAAGTGCTCGAGAGCTCCCGTTCGGTTCGACAAACCACTCGAAAAACAAGAAGACGCTCGCCAATCCCCCCACCCCCCGTTTTTCGTTTCCTTTTTAACGCAGCGATTAAAACACACTGTGATTCGTGTAAGACGAGTTTTCATCCCCCACGAAAAATACAAAATATCTCCTCAGACTGTGGGATGAACAAAAGACTTTAACAACGACAACAAAAGGCCGCGTTGTCCCGACTCCAGAAAGAGAAAAACGTCTAAATTAGATTTGCTCGGGCAGAGACGCTCTGTGTTCTTATGGTGGCCTTGCTTGTGTTTATTTCCTCTGCTGATGGGTCTATTCACTGCGACTCAAGGTCACTGTCTTTATCTGCCTCTTTCGCGGATGATTATTTGGTATTTCTTCTTGACAGTGCTGTGTGTGTGTGTGTGTGTGTGTGTGCGGGCCCGGTCACTTGTTTCTTCTCTTTCTGTTCCTCTCACACAAACACAGTTACAGAGGTATCAACAGGGGCTAAATGTGAGTGGAGAGCAAACCGTGTTGCTGAGCAGAACTGTCTATTATATTGGGTGGGTGCATGTGTGTGTGTGTCTGTGTGTGCGGGAGGTGGGGGGGCGGGGGGGTTGGACGTCAGTGCAAAACCTATTAGTATGTCTGAGCCTGCATCTCCAAATCTTGTTACTCTGAACTGATGCAACAGGAATGCAATACAAACTCTCCTCTCCTCTCCTCTCCCTCCCTCCCTGCCTCCCCCCTATCTCTCTCTCTTTCTCTCTCTCTCTCTCTCGCCCACTTACTCGCTACCTGCACTTCTATTGCAGCGCTCCTTCCTCGCCCCCTGGACACACTCTTTCTCTCTCTCTATCGCTCCAATTCCCCCGCCGAGAATCCCCTCTTCTCCCACTCTTTCTCTCAATCAAAATCACTGTCTCTGGGCGCTTTCTAATCTTTCTTTCTGCCTTTTTTTTTCTCCCCCCCCTCCTCTCCTTCTTCGTATAACGAAATATTTCTCCTCTTTGAAATTGTTTTGTGCTGTCTAGCGTTCTGCGCCACCTTGTAAATCACTCCTTTAAGCTAAAAATAGAGTCTGCTCCTTTGATGTCACGTCTTTTATCCCATTATTTGTCCTCCACAATTTCATTTCTCACTCCATCCTTTCATCCCGTGGCCACCTTCCTTCCTGTTACATTCCTTGAGTGTGATTACTATTGACTACTAAACATCCAAAATGTAGCGCGCTCAAGAAAAGTATAGGCCGGCTCTCGGTACCGCTGAGAAATACTGTATCTATCCACCCACTCGCTGGATTCAGCCACATGTTGGTGCATCGACGGGAAATCAAATCAAAACTGGAAAAGTTTTGTGAGCAAGTTGCCTTCAAGGGAAAAAAAAAGAAAACAGAACATTTTTTTCCTCGCAGGTGCTCTTCCTATGAAGTGACCACAGACCGGCCAGATACGTAAACATGACCTTCCTGAGTAAAGTTTACAGTCACGTTAAAGGATTTCTGGAAACTGGAAAAGAGGAAGAAGAAAAATACATTTATCTCTGCTTGGCACATCCGCAGCTCAGCTTTAAAATGGTCAAAAGGAGCTCTAAATCGATGTCAATACATTTCTGCACCACTCCCTTCAAAGTCTGGTTCACGTGCTCTGCTTCCATGGCGACGTGTCATTCAGTTTAATTGTTTGAACCTGATCCTTCCTGTTTGAAATAACCGAAATGACCGAATAGCGCGTCTTATGATCTGGCAGGAGGTCTTCTAAAGTAGGACAACCATTACCGAAATGAGTTGAGAAAAACTAAAACCAGCATGCTGTGACCTTATCTCGACAGTTAAGCTATATTTAAGTTTGGGCAACCGGAACTCCTCGGTTATCTCCCGCTGATACGCGCTCCGCACGTGGAGCAGCGCAGTAAACAGCTCCTCTGCGCTTCTGAATCAAAACGAGTGCGTTGCTTGCCTGGCTGCCTTTAGCATTGCATCAGAGGACATTTACATAAAAACAGTGCTGTTCATCCTGACAAACTGCTCCCCCCCCCCACCTCTTCTTCTTCTACCGCTGTTGCAGTAGATTTGTTGACAGCACCGTCAGTGCTGAAGAGCAACCCCCGCATGGACAAGGAGAGGAGAGGGGATGGTGCACGGTTTGGTGTGCAGGCCCCGCTGAGCTGTTTATCCTTCTACGATATTGCAGAGATTGTATTTGAGCGTTTGTTTCGCTACGGCGTGGTTACGCAGGAATAAATGCAGCAGTTGAAGCGGTTGAAGCAAAAAGAGCTCCAGATGTATGTGGGCCGTTATCTTTAGCCTATACGTCAAGTCACAATGGTGTCAAAGTCACGTCAGTGACATATATCCATCTTCCCAGTGGGGAAAAGGAGTCAGTGTGAATCCCCGTGCAACTACAATAGACTCCGCTCTTTGTCTGGAGAATCTCCCCACCTCAGGGATTTTTCTAATACTTTGTATTCCCAACATGGATTGCCACTGTTTCCTTAAAGCACACCAATCCCCCACAGAGGGAGCATCCGCCCGACCCACATCCCCCTGTCACCACCCCGAGGATGCTGCTCTTTCTCCCTAGGGAGCGCGGGACTCGTCTCCCCTGGAGTTGGATAAGTTATGGAATGCGCCATCCCCTCCCTCAATAATAACTCACAGGTTGCGTCGGCACCGGCGAGGCCTATATCTCTCTCTCTCTTTTTTTTTTTTATCGACACGTATCTAATATCCGTCCGCTCCGAAATGTATGTTTCCATTGTTAAGACCTGGCGTTTCTCCGTGATGAACTACTTCATCATGTTAGCGGAGGCTGTGATTAAATGTATGTTGTTTTATGACGACGGTGTAATTGAGGGGAGGGTGTAATAAAAGTTGCCGGGGGCTTTTTTTTTTTTTTTTTTTCTAGTGAATGTAGAAAAGGCTAAATAAGAGGTGGGCCGCTGAAAATATAGAGGGTTTCTCCTTACAACTCCCCCCGGCACGCCTGCAATGCTGCGGTTCACAGATTTGAAAACAGAGCAGGTATCACACAGAACAGCCGTGAATTGTGTCCCGTCTGGGGATTTGGTGAAATAACCCGACTCCAGAAGTCATAAATCTGGCTGAAATTGGTCTTATATGCGGCCAAATAAAGCATTCTAGTGCCAGCGCTCTGTGCATTAGAATGTCTGCTCACCCTTGGTTGGAGAGTTGGGGGGGGGGGGCAGACAAACATGCAACATATAATTTGGGAAATGCATTATACATGCTGTGTGAGCAAGAAATCATGTCACACAGGGGCACAAGGCGTGTACTGACACACTCAGACGCAGAGAGAGACGCAGACACACACACGCGCAGACGTCAGAAACTAAACAACAGCAAGGAGGTAAATCATTTACCTAACATTGCCCTTGAGAGAGTGTAAAATCATTTATATGAGGCCTAGACGAAAACCTAATGCGCAACATCGAAAGAGAAAAGCTGCGCTCGCACTCTAACTCTTGTCGCCGTCAAACTCCAGCGCATATCACAGGGGCCGGGAGTTATCGGCTTGTTATTGAGTTAACACAGCTCCGCCACGCGCAGCTATCAGATCCACTCTGACGAAAGTGAAATAGAGGCAGCGGGTGTGAATGAGTGCTGAGGAATGACATTTTCTCCCGAATTGGGAAAATATTATTATACTGAGTCAAGAATTTCCTCATTATGGAAAGATTTTCCGCTTCGGTGTTGCTCAGCCTTGCACATACGCATCTCCACCTCTGCCTTTGACTTGGTTGTATGTGAGTGTGTGTGTAGGCAGTCGAGCCTGTCTTCAATTATTCACCTATGACGGCTTTTCAACTCAAGACGATCCCCCGGCTCTCTCTCCACCCACCCCCCCCCTCCTCCATGTCGTGCTCTGCTCAGCCCAACTTTCTCTCTCATCCTTTTTTCTCCTTTACTTCTCTTTTCCGTCTCTTTTCACCCCATGTCTGCCTTCCTTTCATGCCTCGAACCTTTCATCCTTTCCTGCAAACCACCACCACCACCACCACCAGCAGCACCCCTCCTCACCCGCCACCATCCCTCCCTCTTTACATCTCTCCCGATCCTGAGGTATCCCATCTATACTTGTGCTTGACAAGTAATGGGTGTGTCTCTCCTCCTTTTCTCGCCCTCCTCCTCCTACCCTCCAAACTCCGCTCCGCCGTCGCTCTTCCCACCACACAATCTTCTCTCATGTCAGGGAAACCTGTAGGCATCCGAGTGCTACTTTTGATCATTGCTTTTACAGGGAACTCTCATCGCCTTGCTCTGCCTTGGGGTGGCGAGGAGAGGCAGAGAGTGAAAGAATGAAAGGCGAGAACAGTGAAGTTATGTCAAGCCTTGGCTGACATGTGCAGCCAAGGCAGCCGCTGAGCAAAGTTGGCGCATGCACCTCTCAGCTATGAACAGTAAATAAACCTCCTGTTAGAGCCTTTGTATATAACACAACATGGGATGACACACACACTCTCTGTCATCGCGGTGACACACTTTCACAGGTATTCAGGTGTAATTGAAGAGAAGATAATAAGAAAGAAGAAACGGGGGAAGTGTAAACATTGTCATCCCACACAGAATCCATATCGGGCAGAACAGTAGCAGCCCTTGGTTTATTCTGTAATTAGTTTCCCCCCTCCATCCAATAAGAGCGTGTTTGATAACGCTCAAAGCATTTCTTGTGCAGTCACAAAACCTTATTTTTGGTGTGATGCGATTAGCATTTGGTACATGGAGAAACAGACATTTAATAGCAGTAAATGAGATGTATCACTGTGTGTCTGGTGTCTGATTGAACCGGATAAAAAACGTGATAATATCCTGCCTGCTCATTCAAAAAGCAACTCCATGGCGAGCCTTGTAAAGAAGTCTACACAGGCCGCTAAACACGATGCTTTTCAGGCATGCTGTATACATGTAAACGTAACCCCAAGGATATATTTTGATGTTTCAATCTCTTATTTTATGTCCATTATTTTGGCTGTAAGTGCCAGTGAGGTGAGCATTTTAGCATCTTTCAGCTTATTGTTTCGGTTTTGTGCCCCACTCTATTGTTTCGATTCACTTTCCAGCTGCACCATGCAGCTGTCTTCAACAAAATAATAATAAAGGAATCACTGTACACCACTGGCCAACACCAGCATTTAGCATTTAGCAGCTAAAGAGCCAGATATTTCCCCTCATGGACTTGATATTTGTCAAGTGGCCAGAAACACAACTTCAAATGAGCGGTAATATTAATTTTCATGTGCGCTGGATGTAAAGCACGTTCACCGTAATTAATTTATATGATATATATGTCAGCTTTGTTTAACATGAATCCAAAAAAGCCACCAAATTCTCAAGACCTTTCGAGGATATAGGAACGTACCAGTGGCTGACTGTTAACACAGTTCTCTCATACTTGCAGACTACTTAAGTTAACGCTCTGAATTCAGGGAATTTGTCACGCTTGTAATGCCAACAATAAAAACTCTCATTATCCATTTAACACTATGAAATGTTTGCCATATTTCAGGCTAAAACACAAAAAGGCACCATGGGAAAAAAAAAGACACAGGGGGAATCTTAAGCATGTTACAACCTATTTCACATTGCATTTCTATGATTGCATGATATATTTATTATCGTAAAATGCATTTGCCTTAAGCAAGTGTAAAAACTTTCTTTTATGGGAGCTTTACTGTTTCCATTCGGTCTGTTTAATTCAGTAGCTCATAAAAGACTTGGAGGAAAACTGACGTTATCATTTGTAATGATCTCAACTATGTGCAAAACGGTGTGAATTAAAGAAATATACAAACTGATCTCTCTCAGTTATCAAAACACTAATAATTAAACACTTAACACGCGGGAAGTAGAGAATTTTCGTGAATGTGAAATTCACCTCACATGCAACACATGTTGCTTCATTTAATTCAAAAGGAAAAGGAGGTGTTAGAGACGTAAGGCGGAAAATAAAAGAGTTCCCCGGGCCTGGCCAGCAGTGTGGAGAGTAAAAAGGTTCACACAGCTCCAGTCACAGAGGCATTAAAATCTAACAGAGGTGTTAAACTTTGGACGACCTGCAGGACATGCTGCATAAAACAGCAGTAAATTATGCCAATGAGGAGAAGTGCAGACTGCTGGACATAAAAAAGTTATGGATGTGGCTGAGAGTGTGAGGTGAAAGTGCACACGTATAGCCAACACACACACACACACACCGTCTGTAGAATAAAAGGTTACGAGTCTGTCTAAGGACATAGTGATTGCCGCATCCCGAGCCTCTTTATCACATTCCTGGAGCAGACTCCTCGCATCGCCGTCACGCTTCACAAGACATTCAAAGTTCCTACAATAGAACATAAGAAGTATACTCGCTGATCATAAACCGCAGTGTTTCATTGAAAAATGCACAAAGCACATAGCTTCGACTGCCGGCATTGTCGGATGTCTCTTCAACACGTGTTAATATGACTTACAACGACGTGAAAAGGATGTACGTGAGCAGCAGACAAAGGCCCGGGCAGAACACTACACCTCACAGGAGAGACACACATAAAGCCTTATACCACAGATGAATGGAATGCATAGTACTGTCAAACGAATGTGTCATACATAACGGTATCAAATAGATAGACTAACCGGCTTCTGATGGAATATCATTGGGAATAATAATCTGTTCAGTCAAAGAATGATAGCAGCGTGTCCGTTATCCCTCTTTCCCTCATTGCCCCCATGTTTCGTAACACAACTGTCAGCTATAAAATGAAGGTAAAATCACATACAGAGATGTAAATGAGATTTTTGAGAGCTGATCTGTGGGTTCAAGTCGGCCTCTTTTTAGAAAAATGAAAATCTATTTATCTACTGAACACCCTGATGGTCAGCAGGCCTCAAACGACTAACCTTCCTTACATGGTATACAGATGCACAAGTGAGTAGTCCCCCTTGAAATTCATTAGCACGTCTCCACGTAATATTTGTTTCATACATCAAGCTGTCTACTTGTAAGGCTACTTGGTAAAGCTACCAAACGAATGCACGATACAGATGCTTCCATACGGGACAAAAGGGCTTACTGAATTGTTCCTGTGGCCTTTGCAGTCACCAAATATCAACCCGGCCGAACAACTACAGCGCTCCCCACCAACATCATTAAAAACACCAAAAATGAAGAACTATTTTCTGGAAGGATAATACATACTCCCTCCTAATAAACTTAATTAATAACAGTTTTTGTCAGCTCCATTATTTTTATGAGGTACTGCATAAATTTTGCTGCAAAAATTATAACCAATAAGCAAAGAAACAAACGGGTGATAGCCATTTCCTGCATTAAAAAGTCAGCCAGCATCCTTTAATACACCAACAGAGCGTTTTCATATCATTGCAACAAGAGTGGAAATCAATAACCGCCTTACAATTGAATCCAAACCCGTAGAGTTTGATTTATAAAATGTAACATAACAGGTTCTTTATGTTAAAGTTCATTTTCAGTATTCGACTTTCAACCACAGGAAACGATATAGAGGCTGTCTGTCTGTCGGCACCTCTTTAACAAAAATCTGTTAAAGAGCATTGACAAGAAAACAATGAGAGTCACTCCGGCTGGCGACAGAAACAGTTACACGGCTGACTTCACGTGTTTGGTTTTTTTTTTTTTATTTTCCTTTCGCTTTTTCTCTCCTCCCCTGCTATTCTTCCTTGATCACCTCTCCTGTCCTGAGTGAGCCATTTAGCTGTCGGACTCTCCGAGCTGTCAGAGTCCCCGCTCATCTACCCCTCCACGAGACTGAAAGGCACTTATTTGCTGCCTCCTCCCCTCCTTTAGTCTCCTTCTGTATTCCACTCTCTATCAACTCGCTACCTCTCACCTCCCACGAATTGCGAAGTTCACGACGCAGCCAACCTGTTGTTTTTGTTCGACAAACGCCCGCCACTCGCCCTTGCAATCAAAATTAATGAGCAAAGACTCAAAGACCTGGGAACGCAATCAGCAGACAAATAGTGAGTCTTTCATAGCATGAACACACACACACACATTCAGAGCCTAAAGTTTTATGGGTGAGTGGTTTTACAAGCTTAAATGGGTTCTTAAGTACAGGGTATCTACCTATTGAGACCAGAACTACATCTGTCACTCTGTCATTACTGAGCGCGCACACACACGTCACAGCTGAGTGTGTGTGTGCACATTTTGTGACCATGATGAATTTTCTCCAGCCCTCCCTCCCATCTTCCCCTAACTCTTCCACTCCTCTCCCGTTTCTTTCATACATCACTTTCCACCTCATCCCTCCGTCCCTGACCATACAGAGTTCACTGTTGGTGTGGCTGCTGTGTGTTTTGGCAGGTCACACTGAGCCCCTCCGGTCCAACCAGAGTCGGCTCAGCGTGGGCTGGAAAACCTCACAGTGCTCGCTGTAGGCCATCCTCTCTCTTTCTCACACACACACGCGCACGCACACTCATGTAATCCACACACTTCTTGTTTTCACAACACGGCTTCAAAAGAATGGGTTCGAGGCTGACCCCTGACAGCCGTCATTCGTCACTGTGCCACTTTGGCAAAGGATCATGGGAGATGCGGTTTTTCCAGGAGCGCCACATAAACCCGCACTCAGGGTCAAATTGCATTGAGAGCAGAAGAGGCGAATTATGTGTAATACTTCAACCTGAACTTCTGTGAGCTATGGCTAATGTCAAGACGAGTCCTTGCACATAGTATGAACCTTGTGCTGTGAAAAACACCATCATCTTACATGCATAAGAGTCAGCCATTTCAACATACAATAGAAGCATAGTATATATGTTTTTCTGTGGTGTTCCTCAAGGTCTCAATGCAGTACTCTGAAGGGACTCTGAGAATTTATAAATATAAATGTTGGATGAACTGCTTCTTCTGCCTCCCGGATAATCTTAATATCAGCAAAGATGTGGCTCATGAAGCCTGGGTGCTCTAATAAGCCTTCTGTAACAGCTCACCATCATCCGAACAATAAATAAACTGGAAAAGGAAATTACCTGTGAACCAGGAGTTGGGCATTTTAATATGGCTGCTGATGGAAACTGACTTACTTAAGCCTGCCTGAAGTGAAGGATTTAGCGACATCTAGTGGTGAGGCTGCAGGTTGCAACCAAGTGAATACCCTTTGCCTCACCCTCAACTATCAAGCTTGTACGACAACTTACAGTGGCTGAGAAAAGCCACACTCCAGATCCAGTGTTTCATCTGTCCGTTCTGGGTTACTGTAGCGTGCAAACATGGCTGTGCAACATGGCGGACTCCGTCGAAGAGGACCCACTTGCTATGTAGATAAAAAGATGATGAAAAAATGATGACTTGCAGACCTGAACATGAGGAAATTTTCTTTATCTGGACCTCCTGAGATCATAATTGACTAGCCCTGCACTAGAGACTACTTACACATGTGCTGCTGTTCTAAATAAAACTTCTTCCTTTTGGTAATAACTAGTAAAAACAAACACTAAAGGTTATATATAAAATTTAGTTGGATCGCATGTGGACTTTAATGTGCTTCTCCATCATCTTCCTGCCAGACACTTACATAAAATATCAAAATATCCAGTTTTTCTACTAGACATTTATTTTTGTCAGCGTGGGAGGGCGCATGACACCAAGTTTACACCATCATGAAAAAAACAACAGCTCCTCACTGAAACCTGGGATGGAAATATACTTCACGAGTTCTTACAAAGTTTATAGAAACTGAGCAAAATGCTACCTTACTGTACAGTTCAGGGAAAAGTGTTTCCCTCCACGACTCAGCATCATATTGATCAGTTCTACAGTAAAGTATTTGTAATCGAGTGAACTGCCAACTGTCGAGGAAGGAGGGGTGCAGACAGCACAGATTGCCTGATTTTGGATGAGACATCCAGCACTAAATTGTGATTCACTCTCCGGAGATAAAGACGGACTCTCTGGCTGTCTGTTTGTCTGGCATCTTTAATGTGACAGACAGATGAGTCATAACTGTGTCCCAGAGCTGACAGGCTGTTGAGATGAAAAAGTGGAGATGTGGAACAAGAGGTTGGACGAGAGGGGAGGACAGGAGGAGATTGGGGGGGAGGAAGGAAGGAAGAAGACGCCTGTCTGGTTCCTTCTGCAGACGGGTCGATGAGAAAATGAAGTGAAAATGAATTTTGCACCTTGTCATCTTATTTCGGATCCAAATACAGAACATTTCATGGCAAAAATCACATTCTCCTCAGTGTTTGTACCCTGAAACTCCAATACTTCACAGCGCTCCTCGGAAGACTGGATGCTTTTTGTAGTTATTACATCACATATCAGTAGATGCACTTGAAAAATTGAAACCAATAACCCCATCAAATATTTTGAATAACCCCTTCTGTCCCTGCAGTGCTATAAAACTTTCAATTTCACTTCAGTGTGACATCAAATGCAACAGTACGAACAAAAAATCTCAATTTCCTTTCCCTTTCCTCCGTGTACTGACACTCTGAACATACAGTAGACAAGTAGAGTTACAGTACGAACATATTCTCTAATAAATAAATGTGTAGTAGGAGAAGTACTCATACATCATTTACTTATGTAAAAGTAACAATATCGCAATGTACTGTACTCCAGTGAAAGGTCAGTAAAATGTATCTAATGTATCGAAAGTAGGTTTATATTAACTTATTTCCAAGTATTACATCTATTACGTATTTGGATTAATACTTCAGATGCATTAGTGTGTACACAGCTGGTTGACTTGGATACGATTTGAGCTACTGTGTGTACTGTTGGATAGCGTAAGAGCTATTTATAACTGAGAAAGAGAAACACAAGCACGAAAAACAAACATTTCTACATTTTTCTTTTCATTGCTATGGTGTGAAAAACGCTTACAGTATAACTCAAGCTGCCAGATCTATCCCTTGGAGTTGAAGTACAAAGTAGAATACTTACACAAACTACCTCAAAATCTGACTTCTACTGTACTCTCCATCACTGTATATACAGTACGTCTTCCACCACCTTTGATTTTACAGTCCTCAATATCTGTTGGGAGCATGTTTCCCATTTTTCTTTCCTCGTGAGAGACCTGGAAATCATGAAAGTGTTTGTAAGGATGCCTATAGGCTTTTTTTTTTTTTCTGCCTCCGGGGCCTCTAACATTACATACAATCTAATCTGTACATGACTACACGTGTATACGTATATTATGCCGCTGTCTCTGTTGTGTCTTCATTTGATTTCGCAACCATTGTTTGGGACGTTTACCTCGTTATGTTTCTGGCTTTTCTGCATGAGCGTGCATATGTGTGAACGTGATTATGTGCACTCGTGTGTGTCTGTTGTTACTAATCTCAGTGGATATGCGAGTGTGGGTGGGTGTGTGTGTGTGTGTTTCGTTCCTAGCCCCAGGGCCAGCCGCATTGAGGTGTACCCCTAGCCCCCCCCCCCTCCGATTTCCCCCATCTACCTCCTCCCTTTCCCTCCTTCTCCTCCTCCTCCTCCCCCGTTGCCCCTCCTTTTGCCCTCTTTAGCCACGACACAATTAATGCAGATGATGCATTCGCTGTCTCATTGTCTCCTTCATCCTGTGGATGGATATCGAGATGACAGCGACTTTGGGGAAACTACTGACGTAAAGCTTTTAGCGAGGCTGGAGGGTGTTTAGGTGCTGAACGTGTAAATGCAAAGATGTGAATGTAAGCGTGTCGTGTGTGTGTGTGAGAGAGAGAGAGAGAGAGACTGTATGAGCAAGTTTGCCTTTTGGCACATCCCTATATGCAGTGAGTGTGTGTGTGCTTGAAAATGTTTTATATGTACCTACGTGTGTGTGTACTGTGCACGTGTTTATGGTGTGTACATATAAGTCGGTGTGTGTGCTGGTGTGAATATGCTTGGTCCTTCCTCCACGTGTTTGTGTCTGCATATGTGTGTGTGCGTGTGTGTGTGTGTGTACACATGTTCATGTGTCACATTGTAATCCGCCACCTGGAGAGTGCAGAAAAGGGTTATGGGTAATATGCGAACTGCTGTTTGATTGATGAGCCAATCAGAGCGGCACAAAGGATTTCATTAACAATAGACACCCTGCCACAAATCAGCAATCATCCACACACACACACTCACTCACTTATCAACACTTATCAACGTACACTTATATGCACGCACACACACACACACACACACCCCACAACAACACACTTACAGTCACTTATCGACACTGGCGAATGCGTCAGGCTGCCCCACCCACCCGTCCGGAAATCCACGCTGAGAGGGCCAGTGTGTGCGTGTGTGTGTGTGTTTGACATAAGTAACGGTCTTATCACAAAGTCAGCAGTAATACTGTGGCCGTTTCATCAGGACGGGGGTTGAGAGCAATGAGAATGCATATGGGTCACCAGTTTGCTTTTGGGGAGAAAGCACGCGGGCCGAATCAAACCCGGGCGTGCGTTCATTCTTCCCCTGCACATTTGGCCTGTTTCTCAATCACGGTGCTTTTGATGAACAGTGGGGCTACCTGACGGCTGAGAGAAAAAAGAGAAACTCAGCCAGCAGAATTACTTTTCTTTTTTCATTTTTTTTTTTTTTGAAAGTAAATTAGTTTTTACGCCCCGTGAGCCCTTTGCTCCGTTTTGATCTCCTCGCTTTTTAAAGAAGGGGGACACAGCTGCCGAAACACACGCACACACGCACACAACAACAACACACAGAGCATGGTAATAGGCTATACTTTCTCATTAGGGTGACAGGGGTGTTATTTTTGTGTGTGTGTGTGTGTGTGTGTGCGTGTATCGGGGTGCTTCGTTATTATTGATTGCAATAATAAGATATGTGGACACACAGATTATTTGCATCCCTGAGCAGAGTTATTGTTATCAGGGGGGGATGATGTGATTATGATGGTCATATCCACACTGCCTGGGGCAAGACGCTGTCTGACTGCCTACACGTGTGTGTGTGTGTGTGTGTGTGTAAGAGAGAGTGAGAGAGAGAGCGACACAGGCGCACAGTGTGTCTGAGCGCGCCCTGCCATCTCCATAACATGTCTATGTCTAATTGGCGCGGGCTGATTCCACCCCTGGAATCCATTTTACATGGTTACCAAGGTGACAGCATCCGTTGTCTCCATCGTCGGATAGACAGAAACATGTCAGCTTGCACACATATGAGCGTGCCCGCACACACACGCAGGCACACACACATACGGAGATGGAAGCAGTAGTAAACGTGCAGGATCCCCAATCCCCCTTAATTAGCTCCATCTATTAGCAGCAAATCCACTAATTAAAGCCGAGCCAAGACATGACCCAAAGAAAGCTATCTACATAAGCCATATGGAGGGCTAAATGCGGAAGGTACCCAGCAATGACAACGGGCACACACACACACACGCACAAAATCGTTCTGTATGTGTCAAGGAAGGTCAACGGAAACCCTTGGCTGTTTTTATCTGCCAACCCTTCACAGAGCTGAAGAATATCACGGGTAAACTGCTTCTCAGAAGCAGCTGAATAGATGTCATACAGAGGTGTTTTGTGCTGTAGCCTTGATTTCAGCCTGTCATGGCAAAACGCCACAGCACACCATGAAAGCCAGAGTCGAGATAGACAAAAAGAATAAAAAAAAAGAGAGAGAGAAAGAAAATTTAATACAATTAAGAAATGTTTTCAGGAAAAAAAAGCCTTTCTACACAAATAGCAAAGCCCCAAGGCCAGGAAAGGAGGCTCTGAAAATGTTCCTCTCATTTATGTTTTATCTGACATCTCTTTTGGAAAAAAAAAAAAAATAACCTCATGTAGTCGCGAGCCGAAAAGTACCTATTGGTGAAAAGGTGAACTCATTGTGAGAAGGAAAGGTAAGGTTTCGCATTTGAGTTGGGTCCTTTCTGCTTTTGTTTGCAGAGGCGGCAGAGAGGTTTCTGAGCTGGCTTTTAAGGCGTCGCGCTGAGAAATCCTGATGTTGATGAATGGAACGGTGGCCCGCTGTGAAGCTCTTCTGTCCCATGCCCCTACCCTCCCTCCCTCCCTCATCCACCTTCAATGTAGACACAAGACGAGTAAGAACAAACCGGAAAAATAGCAGAGGGACAAAACAGGAGTGATTGAAAATCTTGAGAGGGAGGAAAATAATGAAAGGCAAAATGACAGAAAGTGTGTGGTAGAAAAATGTTCATATTTAAAGTGACATTATGTAGAAATTTGTGGGTTTTGGGGGGATTTAGCACCTTGTAAAGCAAATATTTAGTAAAAAAAAATATATATGGAAGTTAAAAGTCAAGTACTAGAAGCTAAAAAATATATGTACAATATGTTTTACCTTTACTTATGAGTAAAAACTAGTGAGTCATCATCTTTGCTGTCAGCCAAACATCAAGCCAGATGATGTTACTTACTAGTCCAACAGCAAGAAGCCCAGTTCAGCGCCTCTCTTTCAGTCTTTCACCAAGCTCTCACCGACAACTAAAAGCCAGTCGCAGACTTAGTCTTGTCCAGCTGCATCTTTGCTCTGTCCGTATCTCATCTCGGATCAGAAAGTTGCGTAGTGCAAGAACAGGAGCAGAGTGGAATGACAGAAACAAGTCAGCGTTGGGCCAAGTGGTTTTAGATGTCTTATTTTATGATAGAAAAGTTACACAATGTTCCTTGAAAGAAGTGAATATCTTGGCTGCGCGACGATATAAATCCACTCTTCCTCCAACTTCTTAAATTGTTCTTGAATGAATGTTGGAGTCTTTTCAGAATAATGCTGCCTTTTCTCCGCTACGTTGTCTCTCTCAAAAGGTATTAAAAGTGCATAACAACCACACTGTAATTGCCTTTGAATTATCATAATCACATCATGATCTAATAAACATAATGCGCTAAAAATTAGTGGTTTGAATACTTTATGGGCCAACCTGAATAATTAACGACATACCATTAACTGAAATGTAATTTCCCGATGCACCCTGCAAGTTTCTCCATGCTTTTTAATGAGCTTGAAATCTACTTGTGATGCATTCAAACGCACTTCAAGCTGAAGTGTGAAAATGCTGTTTACAGAATAAACATTTAAAGATTCAATATTAGACTAAATGTCTCATTAAGACGGATATTTTATGCATTGTTAGATCGCGAGGAGAGCAAGAGTCTACAAGGGGAAAGTGGAGGGAGGAGGAAAAAGGGAAAAGGCTGGTGTCGGGGGGTGGGAGGTGGCAGGGTGTTGCCACCCAGCGGTTTGCTGCTTGAAAGCACATTCAGGTGTCAATCTCCTGGAGGAATTAGAAAGCTCTGCGGGACGCCACTTATTTTCTGCCCTCAGCGCGCTCTCCCTCTCCCCCTCTCTTTCTCCCTCCTGTTAACCCAGTGATCAGCGCTGCATTAGTGTCTGTACCACAGCGTCACATTTCTCTCTCTCCCTCAATCAAAATGGCTTTACTAGCCATTACACTTACAAGTATATTCATGAATCAAAACTATCGCACGCAACAATAAATACCTTTAAGGGATTATGGCTTTCTAGCAGTTTGACTGATTGGTTCCCAGCGGTCATTTGGCGAGGGGTTACAGGAGGAATATAGGCGTTCCATATTTACTGTAAGTCAAATCAGCTTGTGGTTTTAATACATCAACAACATCAGAAGGCTGTAAAAACAAACTAAATTCCACTTCCCTCCTTAACTTTCTGGAGTTAACCGTGAGAATTCGAAGCTTTCGCCTTACTAGCAATGTTACTTTGCTGGTATAAAGATCTTAAGGTTGCACTAATAAATCTAGAAATGTATATTTAATAATAAAACAAAAGACTACGTGACCCCCCTCAGGTCTACGGGGCATTTCAGCATCTTTCAGCTCACTGTGTGCTACCTGTCCAGCAACAAACCGCAGTGCAAAATTAGCCACTAGCTGGCGAACATAACAGAGCACCTCAACAGCCAGACATGTCCGCTAAGGAATGGACAGACGCATGAACGCTGGACTTGCTTGACAGGCGGTTATCCATACTGTAACAGAAGGAGAGCAACTCATGTACTGTAGTACTGTATCTGTTTACAGTTCAGCTGGACAAAGGATGCACGGTGTCATGTTGTTTTGTTTTTTCCACATCACATCTGACATGGTTACGCAGCATTTTCTAACGTGGCTAATAAAACTTATTTAGTTAGCTTGAATAACTAACTGACAACTGTCCAGCTTCTTATCCAGAGAGTAACTACGTTTATTCTCTGTAATACATGAGTATTAGGATAATATCAAGTATATACCTGGATTAAAACTCACTGAGGCAAACTTTATATCAGCACAGGCACATTAAATAGCTGTATTACATCACCGGAGTAAATATTTTTGCTCAATCCTTATAACTTACGCATCAGGCCACAGGCTGCTGTTATATAATATCTATATCATGGTATCACCCCGTGAAGGCTGACAGTGACCTACAGTAACTGTTGATTGATTGTTATTGTCTCTTTCTCTCTGTCAACCGACAAATCAGTGCAGTATTTTTAGCATTGTAGGCAAGTTTGAGAGCAACATGCCCAATGGCTGTTCCAGTACTTCTGCAGATCAAGAACTGGCCTTCTGGGCGACAACGACGTGATGCTGAATTCAAGTCAGCCTCTTCCTCCTTTATCTGCCATGTGGCTTAAAGATCCATCACCATAGGACACCAAAACACTTTTCTCAGCCCATTTTCCTCCCCGATGTATCTCCACTTTAGTTGTCAGCCAGAGCAGGGGGGACATAAAGAACATTCGGGCAGATTATAGGGAAGGTGTGCAGATGGAAACCCCGACGCCCTCCACCTTTTACCGCACCGCCTGCCTTTTTTCCACCAAGTCAAGCCTGATGAATGTTTCAGGGGCTCTACTTAAAAATTGTTTACCATGTAGCTTCGCGCTCACCACTCTGTCTAATGGGCTGTGTATAGGTTGCACTTGTGTGCCACACAATATTCAACACCACCGAACGTGACCCTGTCTTTCACGCGGCGGCCAGCCTCCAAGCAGTCATTGCACTGAAAAGAGGGTTACAGGTATTTGCCGCTGTCTGTGTCCTCCATGCAGAGCCTTTTCAATTCTTTACACTCCATTGCTTCTGCCCTCCCCTCTCCTTTCAGCAGACACAGCGGCACTCAGTCTCTCACTCCTCAAATCACCGTCTCCATCTATGAGGGGGGTAAAAATCAATACAACACCAAACAATGGCTTATAGGCCTAAGGGTGCGGTGTGCAGAAAGGTCACTGCTATACATTATGTATGGTGGCCAGCTAATGGTCAGTGTGCTTGCAGACAAATGGACTGTAAGCATCTCCCTTGTGCGATGATCGCACACACACACACACACACACACACACACACACACTAATACAAAGCTACATGGGTGCATACACCTATAGATAGAAATGGATGTAAACAAGTACATGTAAGCACATACATATAAACTTGTTCACAGCCTACACACAAACACACACACACACACACACACACATATATATATATATATATATATATATATATATATATATATATATATCTCACACACACACACTGTTGTATTCATTCAGTATCAAGTCAGTCTGAAATGGTTACACATACTTTCACAGGCATGTTCACAGAGGTGCAAACACACATAAATGCGCACACACACACACATATAATTTATCCATCACGCTGGTCAATTGAGCTGGTTCAGAGAGGAGCACTCGTGAAGATGTACAGCTTTGGAAAGTTTTCACCTTGCGCATGTTTCACTCGGGTTTGTATGTGTTTTATACTATATATATATTTATTATATATATATATTTCTTTAAATGTAAACATACCCTATGAAAAGACCGAGACCAACAATGCTTTAGTCCATTTCTGAATACCCCTTTGCCGTATTACAACTATGGACTGATTCAGCTGTACTTCATTCTCTACTATAGATAGTTTTCCCTCAACGTAGGCGAAGCTGATTGTCAGAGCGACGCAGTTGGGAAACAACCAGGAAACAACACACGGGAGATTTACTTTTGGAAGCTGCAGCCTTTATTCACTGACAAACTATAACCTGCACTGCACATTTACAGCCAAACTGACAACTTCGCTGCTCTTTTTTCCTCTGCAGGACTGGCATTCACCATTCTCTCTTTCACTTATTCACTCGCACAAAACATTCCACAGGCTGAAAATTTTGGCTTGGCAATTTAAAAATGCAAGGTTTATGGAGGACATTCCATGCCACCCAACCACTCAGTAGTATGTAGTTTCAGTCATCTTTTAGTATTAATTAACTTGAAACCTCAGCTAATGGGTTGACCAAAAACGGTACCAGATACTGTCCAAAGTACCAAAACAGCTAGTAGAGTCTTGCTAGTAGAGTATATCATGATAATTAGAGAGAGAGAGAGCTTTAAAGGTCCTGGTTGGCAGATTTTTTGCCACCTATGGACAGGGTCAGGCTCGTCTCCAAGCGGCAACCCCCACTGCTGTGAAGGGAAACCAATGCTGAAGTGCCAAAAACTGCAGTTCCTTGAGGGACCACTTGAGGCTGGCTACAGAACATTTCAACCTCCATAAGCCCCTATGTTGAAATGTCCAACATCACAGCAGAAATAAACATGTTTACAGCCTGGTTCAAAAAATAGTTTTGGTCTCTAGCTAATTTCCTGTTCATGACAAGTCCACTGAGTCTGAATTTATTTTCAACTCACCCGTTCAAATCATATTAAGTATTAAAGTGATGCATAATTAACAGCGTGGCCCCTTTGATTGACAGGTGGGTGTCATTACAGGTGGCTTACTTGAGCGCCGAGGCGCCATTAGACCCACATCAGCTGCACTGACGATACACGTCTATGCCGTTTTTTTAGATTAGCCGTGAGGTTGAAGAGGCTGGACTGCCAATATGACGGCAGCGAGAGCCACCACATAATGATCTTCATATCCGGCTTTTCAGAAACCCGTGAGTGACATCCCGGATGTGACGTCCATTCTTTATGCTGTCAACGGATGGTTCCAGTCCTTCTGCTCAGCAAATTTAACCGGCTGATGATGAATTTGCTGTCAAAGCATTACAGCAGAATGAACCTCATCTAAGAAAACAGGTAAGCATCTTACTAAAATCGTCAGCTACTCCAAATAGGTCACAAATATGAAAAATGTTGTTTCAAGCAACACCTGCACACTGTTTTTAGCAAATATTGCTCAAATAGGAGGAAGTAGTTTGTTTGTTGGGGACTATTTTCATCTGCAGATTAATACACACCACGTGTCGGCTCTAGTACTTACATCATCGGGATGGGTTTGATGAGACTGAATCAGATGCATGCGTTCATGGTAATGAAGGAACAGCGTGGCTCACTGATGTGTTTTTAATGACACGGAGGAATCAGATATATCAGACACTGGATACACACAAAGCACTATAATTTATTGACAATAAAAAAATATGGAATAATGTCAGTCTTATCCTTTTTAATTACTGCTTTAATTGAATTAATTATTTTTTAAAAGTCTGTTTAATACAGATTAGTATTTTTAAGGCTTTTTAACAGCAGCATCATCACTCAGACTGCATCCCGCAAATGATCTCATTTAGTCTCAGAAGACTCAAAAGACTTACCACTTTATCCATCAGACAACACATTTACACGCATAACGAGATCTAATCCCACAAATCAAAACCACAGCCTGACAAGGATTCAACCTATGTGCCAGCAACCCACGATGATGACCACCGTAACAAGACTAGAAAACCTGCAGCCACCAACGGGGGGAAAAAAGAAGGTGGAAGGACAAAAGAAAAGAGTGAGAATGACTAAATCTACAATTATTGCCTGGTGGGAAGCAGAGTAGATGCATCAGTATGATGTGGTAATTGCCTGGACATGCAAGTGGGGGCAGAGAGCACATTATTTATAGAGGAGAAGGGAACAACATGACAGGAAACACTATGTATGTATGTGTGTGTGTGTGTGCGTGTGTGTGTGCCGCCAATACTCCAACAGGAGAGAGTTTGACCTTCATGTAGGAGTGCTGGAGTTGACACAAGCACGTCTGCACTGGGACAAGAGCTCAGGTTTAACAGGCATATTGAAAAGGTCAGAGCTGTCACTCACCCAAACACACGCACACACACACGCACACACACAACCAAAGTCCATATGCATGTATCCGCATACACAGGCGCGAAAGCACACGTGCACACACCCTTACTTACACCCACACACACTCGGAGAGGCAGCGAGCGCATGCCAAAACGGTGAACCATGTCAAATTAAAAGAGAAGTCTGTGCGCTCTCTGCCCATCTCCTTTAGAGACTGACTTAAGCACACACACACACACACATACATACACACACGGCAACACAAACACACATACACACTTTGGGCAGCTGCCAAAAATCCCTGGAGCTGGCAGTTTTTGTCTGGTCTTATTTTTCACCCTCTTTCCATACACACACACACACCCAGACGGGGTCATTGGTGTATAAAGTTGTTTTGGTCTGTTTATGGATTGTGATTGGTCGCCGTGTTGCTAGCCAAAAAAGAAATTCCTTCCTCTGTAGTAACAGCTCTACCTCACCTCCTCTACAGCCTACCCAGCCTGCTAATCTGCTTGCTGATTGGCTGATTGGGTTCCTCACTCTTTCCTTCCTCTGCCTATACCTTTTTCAAAAACAACACTTCTTCCCATTCACACAGGCTGGCGCGGCGATAACACATGCGGGCACAATCAAAAGCACATACACACACATACGCTGAGAGATTTGATTGGCACACACACACACATAAAAACAACGAGGCAGAGCAAGAGAGAGAGAGGCTCCAAATGTAGGTGACAAGATTGCTCTGAACATCTGTACATCACAACTTTATTTTCCGGCGCTGCGGTATTTTATGTCGGCACACGTGATGAAAACACCTGTATCGAGCGAGAGTGTCACAATATTTACATGGTTAACGGTGAATTTTAATTGCTGCACTTTGAAATGAAATGGAAATTTTGTCAAACAGTACCCGGTTCTTCTTTAAAAAAACAAAGTATGCCATGGTCATATTTTTTTTTCCTCAACATTATTATTAGAAATAGCAATGAGGAAAACAAATGATGAAGAAGTTGGCATTTGATACTTTACATGCTGTATTAATGCAAATCAATCAAATCCAGAAGTCTAAACTTTACACTACAATAAATTAAAAGGCAAAATGACGATTGCGAGTGTGCTTTACTGCATCAGTTCACCGACATTAAACCTCACTTGCGAGTTTAATTAAAGATACACTCGGTAATTAAAGGCGAGAAATTACATTTGTTTTTCCTTTTTTCATTATTACCGCACATGTCAAACGCAGCGGTGAAGTAATTACAATTATATTGCTATGCCTCTCACCATGGTGATGCTCAAATACGCCGAAATTCTGTTTTACACATGTTGCAGAGATTCAGTGATCCGTACACTCGGTAACAAGCATTCAAACTTGTGAACATATGTTATATGAACGTGTGTCTATGTAAAGGTAAGAACTGAGAAAGTGTCTGTTTGACTCTTGGAACACAGTGTATCTACAATTAACTATGAAATTCTAAGAAATATGAATACTGACCCGACTCCCAAAAGATACTTAAATACAGCATTTTATCAAAGTTCAGACAAAAATGACTCCACGGTCGGATCAGACTTCCAGTTTTGGAGGTGATACATCTGTCATAAAAAACCTGTCAGAACAAGCAGCTTCAAAAGGCCAGACGGGGGAAGAGAGAGAGACTTTAGTGAGTTATTGCTGCCTCTAATGCCAAGTAGTACAAGACAAAATAATATCTCATCACTTAGTGAAAGATTTAAGCCGGCTTCTCTGAAATGTTTCCAACAACTATGGATGGATTGCCAAGAAATTTAGTATGGATGTTAATGGTCGCCAGAGGATGAATCCATACTCATTTTGGATGAAATGCCGACTCAGAAGGGTGGACAAGGTAAAGATTAACTGCGTAACCCCACTGGATACGTCTCCTTCGTGTCGTGGCTTACAACGCTGTTTTGCGCTGTTCTCCACGCGACTTCAAACCCCACCAGGAGTGTTACGGAAGCGGAGCGTTTCGCCTGCCAGAGTAACTAACTTGATCAGATTTGGTTGTTTTTTTCCCCCTTAGTTTATATGCTTTTAAATATGACTGACTGAAGCCAAGCAGCAACCAACCAGTGCTGAGAAATGATGCATCCATCCAACATGGCGTCAGCCAACGCCACACACAACGCTGCTTCAAAACAGCTACAACGTCACTCATGCTCTGTCCATACTTTATAGTGTCTGTGGTCTGGACCACGCCAAACTTTTCTCACATAAAAAACGCCGGTGCACTGGCAAGAATAGTCCCTGGTAATTCACTTCCGATGTGGCTTTTTTTTTTAAAATTTGCATCGTTCATGTTTCTTTATTAGGAGTGGCATTTCTTTTATTTGAAGCAATGGCGGGTCGCGGCCACCGTACATATATGGTCAGTTTTAGCTTCTCAAAAACAACATGGCAACATCCACAATGCCAAACCCAAGACTTCAAAGCGGTTGACGACAACCCAATCGGTGACATCACAGTATTACATATAATATCTCATATATTAATACAGGGTATTACACGCATGACGACACTTCCCTGTGTACGTTTTATATTGACACTCACTGAAATCCATGTTTTCAAAATAAGAGGATATATCATCTTATCATATATCTTCTTGTTGCCAACAACAGCCTGTTATCCCAGCAAAGCATTTGACAGATGGTGACATGCCATATTCAACAGCTTATGTAAAAAAATATTCCATTTGAAAACTGTCAAATATCCAATTAAATCAAAAAGTTTCTTACTGATGTAGATGAAGTCATTTTGGTGCTTCAGATTCTGTGACGTCTGAAAATGAATTTGTCAAAATGTTTGCTGGATTCTTCCATTTATGTACTCTGCCTCATTTTGTCCTGTTAGAATTAATATCACAACACAAAGGGAATTGATTTCAGTCCATCATTGTTGACTCTAATAGCCACAATTTCGTTTGCAGCATAAGAAGATGTGTCAGGTACTTCTCTTCTCGCTGCATGTTGTCAAAAAAACATGCAGTTATCCTGAAAACGCATCTGACAAACACTCGACGTGAAGTGTGACGAACCAACAGAGACGTTCCCATTTGAAAACCAACAGAAATCAATAAAACGTCTCTGACAGACTGGTACGAGCAATAACTGCTGTTTCATTTCAGCTGTACATATTGCATATGCTTTTCCGCTTTTGCTAGGTTGAGCCATCAGCAGGTGCGCTGTGCATGAATGAACTTGTGTACATTAATGACTCCTACTGATTTCGCTGATTAGCTGACAACGGATAACGAATTTCAGGCTTATGAAGCCATCCTGACTGCCAGTCGGAGAGAAATATAAAGGTGCAAGCCCACACATGCTCCTCAGAACACAGCACCACACTCTGAAACACCTTCCCCAGTAATAATCTGTTGAAGGTGATAATTTATTCTCTGTCTTCGAAAAACTGCCCCCCACCACCCCCTTCCTTTTTTTTTTTTTTTTCAACTCTCTGCACTCCAGCTGGCACAAAATCCACCCGCGGTGCGTGTCAGATGGGTGGGACGTTACATTTTTTTTGGAACAAGTTTCAGTGCCGCAGACGAGAAGTAATTGTCTCGCATTTGCTGCCTGACACTGTGGGTGTTTTCGAATGCAGAGCGCCTCCAACCCTGCCAGCTGTCGACATGTTGCCGAACTGGATATTTCCACTGGATACCACAAAAAGCTGGCATTAGGCCAGGTAGTCTCTTAGACAGAGAGACAGACAGACAGGCAGAAAGGCGGACAGGCAGGCAGGCAACAGGAATAAGAATGCAATATTCATCAGGTGATACCTCCAGTAACACTCTATTATTTATCAAGTCTGAATCAGCTCTGTCATCATCCGCACTCTAACAGGCTGAGCCTCCAGCACAGCCATAAAGAGGGTGTACGCAATATATAGATGGATTTCCCAAATGAATCAGTGGACCCATTGCAATCTGGTCCAAATACGGCTAATGAGAGGCCAGGTTTCATCTCCAATCCACTGCGAGGGGATTACACAGGTTTGAGTGCAAATATTTCATTTCTCGGCTGAACTCTCTCTCCCTCTCTCTCTCTCTCTTTTTTTTTTTCCTCCAGGTGAACAACGTTGTTCTGCCTGTGTAATTTGTTTCTATTCCTGTGAATGGCATTAATCATATCATATGTTCCTCTAATGTACCTCCACCGCTCAGTGTGTTCAATCTGGCCATTAACACATGAAACCTCCTGTCCAAATAGTTAATACGTGCAGCTTTAAATAGCTATGGGATGGATTAATGATGAAGGTAATCATTTACGGTATGCTTTATTAATCTCCTCTCCTGTTATTAGGACAGTTATTAAGCCTGTCAGTCGTTATGGGGTGATGGTGATGGTGGTGGTGGTAGGCGGGGCAGTCTAATATAGACTAGAGATCTTTACTATTGATCTGATGTAATCTCTTACCCTTCACGCTTTCACCTTCATTCACTGTCACATCATTCACATTGCCGACCGCTGACTTATGTAACATCAGCTTCTGCTTACCTGTAGAGAAGTATTTTCTTCACTGATTTTGCACTGATGACTTTTCTTGTCATGGTTTTACTCTGCCCCCTGAAAACAGTTGTGTAATGCCTTCTGTGGCTCAAGAAGAGCTTTGTCAAGTGAGAATATTAGGGGTTCTCTCATCTTGAGTTAGGAGACTACAGATTTACAATAGAGAACCCGGGTTCAATACTCACCGTGCAGAGTGTGAATGTAGAGCTTCGAAGAAGAGATGATACTAGTTAATCACGGCAAATGTCTAACTAGTCGCCAGATAAGAGCGCTGATGTTGAATCAATCTGCAAAACCGCGCATCTAATGTCCGACGCCGTCATCTGTGAAACGGCTGCATTGTTTTCTACAAACTACAGTGTAGCTAGGAATAGGGCGAGATCACGCTTGTGACAAACAAGCTATGGTTTACACTTGGTTACGGAAATATGGTGGTTTATGGTTTGAAAAGAAATGTCTGCCCGGCTACATGCCCATCCGTCCTGACCTCCAACTTGCTATTTAAAGGACAGCAAAGTTGGATACTTCCTGTCCTGGAACTGCTTTGCAGATCTGTCCAGTGTAAATGTAATACGCATGAATACTGAGCGGATAATCAGTGAATTTTGATCCATTTTGGAGACTTAAAGTCAGCACTTCTCAGCCTGCGCTGCTTTGATTTTGAACTTAATATTCTTTTTGTAAGAGGTACTCTGTCTTCACCCCTGGAAAACCCCTTTGAAGTCAGAGTGAAACGAAACTTACGAACCTTGACTTCCATAATGTGACTAAAGCCTGCCTTTAATTTCACTGACCCTAACTATTGTACCATTATGGTTTTTAAAGCTATGTCATATCCAAATCTACAATGTTGTAGGACGCTGTATAGACTGTGGAACTAAAGGTCACTCTTGTAAACTCAAATAGTCAAGTTAGACCATTCAGAACAAGAGACAACGGAGAAGGAGTTGGAGATCAACAATTTCTTACTTTGTGGTTCCATTATGATTGGTCAACTGCTTTCCTTTGCCCTCCTTTGCTCACTGACAAATGCTGGCTACTTACTTTAAGCAAAATGAGTTAAGAACTGCACAGTTTTCTAGATTCATCACTAAAGCCCATACTTGGAAATACTGGGCTGAGCTATGGAGCAGCAGAGGATTGTTGTCCTTCACCCACATCGCTCTCTTGTCAGAAATGAATAAATAAAACCTCAAGTGCCCTCTTTTGAGAATGTTTTTCGACAAATGACCCATGATAACACAGCTTCTATGACCCATGAGTGATCATGTGCAGTTTTATAGTTTGGAAAGGGTAAGCTACTCACTCGACTTTACATTTAATCGTATAAAGGGATGTAGAAACCCTTGCATTCAGGTGAAAGGAGAAGAAGAACAAAGAGCATGATTTTGACTTTTGAATGCTCCAATTGAAAAAAGACAAAACAAAAGAAGTCTATCAGTGACTTGAGATAAAATTCAATTAATTTTAAGGTTGTCCCGGAAGTATGTCCTTCTTATAGTAAAAGAATCAATCTTTGGATTTGTTTCTAAAGACATCCCTGAAAGTAAAATTAAGTTTGAAAAAGCGGGTGATTTACAGCATTATTGCTCAGTCACCCATCCTTGCCTTTATGTGACCAACCTTAAAACTGAATAAGGCCAACTTCGACTCCAGTTGTCGATAACGTGCTGAAAACCATACACCGTGTTCTACAAGGATTTCATGCGATTGCCAGGTTTTCACACTTCATCATCGAACCGCTGCATGAGTTCTTCAGCTGATAAACTCTGCTCCCCCCCCCAACAGTAAGATTAATCACACTCCTTTCGGAAAGGAGGAGGCGGCTTGACCGGGAACCAGCAGCAATAAAACCCTCAGGAACAGGACCGCACTTGCATCAAACTTTTTACTGCCGCACCAGACGCCCTCAACATCACAGTGTGGACGGATATCGGGCCAAAAATGCTCTGTTTTATATTCTTTTATTGCCTTGTCTTTGGCGCTTTCCAGCACTCAGCAGAGGACATAGAGGAGTCTTACAGTGAGTGTTGACGACACTGTGTCTATATTTAAGAGCGCGGACGGGACTGAAAAAAAGACACGGTACGCAATGTGGACTTAGACTGAATAAACATAATCCATAATTAATAGGCTAAACGAAGCACGGCACTACACGGTGCACCTGACTGCCCACTGAGACGAGCTTTCAGGCCAGTCGAGTGTTGTCTATTCGGGCTGCTGTGTGCCCATACACTATGTATGCAGTTACACTTCAGTGCACACACACATATTCAGAAGCTAATGAGGCCTTGGGAGATTGTACACATCTAAAAATGTTTCTCTGACTGCTCGACTCTGTATATGTTTATCTGTGCATGAAGCCGCGCATCATACTGTATAGATACTGTACGTACAGGACATTTCACAAAGGCGAGGCATTCGCCACACTCGTTTACCCCATTTGTGTTTTCCCTGCTTCCTCCCATTACCATCTTTACGCCTGCCCATCACCAGAGCCAATGAAGCATGGGGAGTTATCAGAACACCCTTGTCTCAAAAAAAGGAAAAAAAACAAACACGTCTTGCTTTTTTTGTAAAAAAAACAACTCCACTCTTATTATTGCATGCAGCATCACATCTAACGTACATGCAAGTTAAATGAAGAGGAACCTCTTCCCACTGCAACACGCCTGCTAGATTTCACATATATGTGCAGAGAGAGGGCCCGTCTGATGGGGGATACAGACGTGTAAGCAGATGCACGCGCAAACACACACACACGAAAAAACACAGAGCCTAAGTGTCATAACTATTCCACATCGTGAGAGAGCCCCTGACTCCACTTCAAAGCTCCGCAGCTGACAGTGGCTAATGATGAACACTCAGATGAAGAGCAAAGAGACAGCGATCCAGACTCCACATTAAAAAAAAAAAAAAAAAGGCCTCTTCCCGTCTTTTACGCCGAGATAAAAGACGTGCCCGACTGCGGCTAATGTGCGTTTAAGCACTCATACATACATACATAAACGCGTACACAGGCAGACACACTTATCATGCAAATGTAGAATAATTACAGTCTTGTCTGAGGGAGGAAAGCTGGGTTGCCTTTTGAAGATAGCGATCCTCAAAAGATTCATTGATGTTGTTGCGCTTGGTAACGGAGGAGAGACAGAACTGGTGTCTCTCACTCCTTCACAAAATCCAAAAACAGCCTCGCATTTCTCTGGACGACGGTGTGTGTGTTTACGCTCTGTTGTGAGGACGGAAGAGGCCGTGCACTGGAGGTTTAGGGTTTTAGGTGCCCCAGGACTAAGGCCGTGTCTACGCTAAGCTGGTGAAATACATCCACGCTGTTGTTTTCAGGTCTGCACTGAAACTCCGAAACACTCCGAAGGCTGACGAATCTCTTTTTCTTCTTCCTTGTTCAGTCAGCAAACAACAAAATTGTGACCCCGGTAAGGAGTGGCAGGCTACTTTGTTGAGTTTCTGCTAGTTGAACCTGTTTTGGCTCCTTCGGCTCTCTGTGATCGCAATATTCAGTTTTTATTTAGATATTTTTTCTGTTTCTGTTATCGCAAGCGAGCACAAAATAGAAACTTGCGAGCGGGCAGCCATTCCGAAGCATCAATCGAGTCGCAGTTTCACGATTGCGAAACCGTCCAGCCGGATACGCATAAATGCACTCGTGTGTTCGGCTATCCTGGAGGAAAGTCTCGGGAAACACTCCGCAGAGGCTACAGAAATGAGAGATGATGTGACATTTTACATTACGTATTTATTGCTCGTTACTCAAAAGGCCGAGCTTTGACAGCGTACAGCCACAGGCTGCGAGCACAGCTGCAGCCGCTCTGCCCGACGGTGCGGGTCGAAGCTGTGGAAATGGTTACTATGTATGTGGCTGAATCTATGATGCCGTGGCTGTCAGCTCTGCTGTTAAACGGGTATATACCTGTGTACTTAGAGGAACAGTGTAACGACATATTAAAAGAGAGAAAAGGAAGCTCGTGAGTAACATTAGCCAGGGAAGTCAAACCACATGGGATTTGAAGCTGAAATACACCGGGAGCTTCAATCCAACACAGCTATGTCAGTTCCCTGCACACACACACACAACCCCTCCATGTTGGTTGTGTTATATCCATTATAAACTAATGATTCACACCCATAATCATAACAACCAAAGCACGGCTTCATTCACAGCTACAGCCGGCCTCAATCAGCCTCTGTAACAGTCAGCTCGTCTATGTATCCAAATGCGGTGATGCAGACTTCTGCGCCCCCACTCGCCCGGCGGTCACAACGATTTACAGCTTTAACTTTATACACCCCAGACTCGCTCTATAGATGAGAGAGAATGCAGAATACTGTTAGCTACGGAAACTTGTAGTCAAAGCGCCGTGAGAGTGCGTCTGGGCAAAAGGTGGCCACTGCCGGATTACTGCCAACCTTGTTTTTTCACAATAAGAAAAAAAAAGAAGGAATTAACAAAGGACCGAGGACACACACACACACACATGCATGTGCATACAAATGACCAGGCAGGAATTTAAACTCAGATGCTGACACTCACACACGCGCAGACACACTCCTGCACAAGGCAAGCACACAAACTAATTGGCCACCCCATTAGTAATTTATTAAGCTTGTCCTTGTAAATTTTATCAGGTATCCAGCAGGGGAATAGATTTATTGATTCGCTCTGCATTCATCAGGCCCAGAAAACAGAGTGAGAGAGAGCAGAGGAGTCAGAAAGAGGCAGGGAAGGAGAGAAAGAGAGGGGGAGAGTACATTTATCAGTGTGGACAGCATTCGGTTCCAAGCGGCTTTGCAAGAGATCAGGCTGGAGTGTGTTGTGATTCCCCCTGGGTCACCACTATATCCTGCTTCATTCACAACGCTGCCTCGCCTCAGCTTATCAATGCGCACCTCCCGATCAATGATTCTCATAAAACACCATCCAGGCTTTGGCTTATACCTTCTTAGGGCCAAAACAAAAAAAAAAAAAAAAGAAGAGGAGATGCTGTCAAACTTCATCTTAACCTTCAGGAGCTGCAGACAAGCTGCAGGGCACGCACGGGGTCACTGACGTACAGGAGGGAAAAAAAATGTAAGAAATTTCACAGCAACTGTCAAACTAACAAATGTACAATATGTATGAGGTTGTGACCTCATTACTGTAACACCGCCGGCCCACTAGGTTCCAGGTTTTTTTCCTGTTTTTCGGCATATTGGCGAGTATCGACTGGCCGGGTAAGTATGTTGCTATTGCAATAGCATCAGTCTCTGCGGCTCATCCACTCTACCCAGCACTCCTCTCTGTTTGTGATCACTAGCTGTCTGGGGGCAGTAAAAAGAAAGTCCTTTCCCTACAGCAAGAGGAACAATAGGAAGTAAGTGGGTGGCCGAGAAGGAAGGAAAAGGAAAGAGAGAAATTGAAGGAGAAGGAGAAGAGTTGGAGTCTTGTTGGCAACAGTGGCGATAATTGTGGCATGTTTCTCAGGGCTCAAGTACATATATATATATATATTCACCTTTGTGGGCGGATGGATGATTTTCCGTGTGTGTGGGCATGGAAGTTAAATCGACGTGACAGCGAGCAGCCTTGACTGTAAACACCAATTCCTGAGATTCAGTCCTTTGTAAACACAAACACAGTTTTTTCACTCTGAATATTTTTTGGGGTGTGGATCAGAGAAACACCGCTTCAAGATCCCTTTTCCCTTAAGGCATTGCCTTGACTAGTATTGTTCCAGGATTCTCCAGCACGGCTCACCGGGAGGTTCGCGCTGCTTGCTGCGCGCGCGGTGGAGGAACCCACTGTCTTGGATTTGGGAATACAGCTTCCTAATCCTGTGCAAGGCCCCCTTCTGTCTCTGGACGTCTCAGGTTGGAACATGTAGGTGGAGTGGTGTAAACACACACACACACGCTAAGACATATGGGCTGGAGCGATAAGGGCCTGTGGAAGTTTTAAGACCATATGCATTCCAACCATTTAGCCTCGAGCATTTGGCCACTGTACTCTTCTGTAAGCTCAACATATATTCATGATATGTGTTAAAGACGGTGTTAAACTATATCTCCAGCAGCAGCAAACATCTTATTCTACTCTCACCTCATATCTCTGCGCGGAGGATTCTTTTTATTTCTTCTTGATTTATTGTCACTCTTGCCAAAGGTCCTGCAAAAAGCAGAAAGACTTTCTGAAACTGTAAAAATGCTTTGAATCAAACTTATCTTATACATCTTCTGCCTTTACTCACAGTATGTTTCCACTTATTGAGTTCCATTCAAAAGTATTGAATTAAATTCAACAAGTGGGAAATACTCATTTCATGGACTTTTAATATTTTGTTCTCTTTCTAAAGGTCGGTGAAGATTTATAAAAAAAAATGCTCAAGGACCCAATGAATTACTTACTTAAAACTGCATATTTTCACAGGTCAACATTTGAACCCAAAGGGAACTACAGGAATTTTGTCTTTGTGTGCCATCAGACTCTTTGCGACTACATTTCTGACAATTTTCTAAATGTCTGCCATCTCCGGTTTTCTCTCCTACTTTTTCTTACGTTTCCTTTGCTCCTTACTCTCTTTGTTAAACAGAACAGGAGAAAATAAAGAAATAAAGAGAGAAGAAAAGGGTGTGATGATAGGGCGGAGGTGGGCGTCGAGGTTGATTTGAAGGGATGAAGGGAGGAGAGAGAGAGAGAGGGAGAAAGGAGACGAGGAGGAGGGGAGGCAACAATCTGTGCTGGTTAACTTCTCCCCGTTGACCCTGCAGAAGGGGCCACGGCTCCCTCCATCTGCCTGAAATAATCTCTCACATCACAAACACACACTGAGACGTGCGTGCGCGTACACACACCTTCCCAAATGGCAAAAAAAAAAAGAGAGAGAGAGAGAGAAGGGATTAATGATATTCCAACACTTACACAGAATCAGCCAGAATCCATCACTCCAGTTTCTGCAGGAGCCCAGGCGTGCCAGTATGCGTGTGTGCATGTGTGTGTGTGTGTGTGTGTGTGTGTGTGGTGGGGGTATCTCACTTTGAAGACTGAAAGTGTTTGTGTGTGTCTGAAAGTGTCTGTGTATTACGTGGGTGTGTCATGTCTGGGGCACCATATGTTCCCCACAAATTTGTTTTCACCCCTAAAAAAGCCCATCCATATGCATATTAAGCAGCTTTAATTAAGACCTCCTCTACCCACATGCATAGCGTACACAGATGTACACGCACACACGCGCACTCACACACTTCCTGGGAGAGGTAGTGTGATTTCTGAGCATCTCATTGCTAGTGAGAACACTTGAGAAACAAGTTAATTGACATTGACTATTCATACATACAGAGTGTGGTCCGTGGGCAGATGGTGTTTGTAAGCCCCCATATAAACCAGCAGTCAAAAAAGAGGAAATTGCTGCCTCAGTCTTGTTCTTAAGTGCCTGAACAACTGCACAAGATTGAGACAGTGAGCGACGCTCGCGCTGATGCACTGCCATCAGAGCTAAGCAGTGGTTCTAATCAGATGTTCAAGATCGATAAGAGTGCCATTCATTTCCTATCTGTAAGGTTGTTGATTGCGGTTATTTGTGTCAAAAATCAGTCACTGATTTAAAGAAAACCAGCAACCCTCTGGGTTCAAAGAAACAGACTTGAACACCTGGTTCAGCCTGGCTAAGATGACTTAAACTTAACTCAAACAAATTATTCCAATAGTCGTTGTGACTTTAAGAAAAGCTTTGCGATTTCAATCTTACGCAAATCTTCGTCTCTGAGTCTGACCAAAGCTAAACAGAGAACGAGGCCCACAGGATTAGCTATTAAAGCTAATTGGGGAACGAGCAGGCTAACCAAACTGAATGCCAATTAACTGGCAAGCACAAGCAACGTAAAGCTTTCCAATTAAAAATGAGCATTTTACATGAATCATTTAAAAGGCTTGTTTCTCAGTCCAACCAACATTAAACACAGAAACTAGCTGACTGGATTAGCTATGGTAACTTATTGCATAGGGAACTACACCAGGGGCAACTTAGTCAGCTAACCAAAAATGCTGCCTGTTAACACTGGCAAAACAAAGTATATCAGGACAAAAGTACAACAGTAAACACAGTATGTCATTTAAAACACATGCCTCTCTGTCCAACTGAAAGGAAAGGCCACTGGATTAGCTATTGTAGCTAACTGCATAGGGATCTACTTCTGGTTAACCAAACTAGTTGCTAATTTACCCGTGTGCAATGGTATATTCACATAGAGATCTAAATCAGATGGAGAGTTATCCATACACTGATACACCATCTACCTCCGTTGTAGAACCATGCTACAAATAAACAGTCAAAGTCAAGAATGTGTCTTATTATAATGCAGACAAGTGGCTAAGTTAGCTAGACAGACTGACATGCAAGTTGCCCCAGAAGTAGAACCCTTTGCATTTAGCTGTTGGCTAGTTAAAGCCAAGGGGCTAATTTCTGCACTACCCATAGTTTCCATGCACAATTTAAGTATTGTTTACAATTCCCACTAGTCTTCTTTCATTTTAATGAATGCAGAATTCTCTTTGTTTTATTATAGATTCTGGGAACTTCAATATCAAGGGATAAATGCAGGGGAATGCCTGTGACACACTTCAGATCTTTTGTCAATGGTCTGTCTGTTTTTTTTTTTTTTTAACCAGCCTTTGACCCATGATCCCATTTTCTATACCTCTTTCAGGGTCACAGGGAGATCGTGATTACCTCAGCATGTACTGTGTGAGAGCATACTGGTACACGGACAAGTCGCCACTCCATCACGGAGCTAACACCTAAGTGACAAACACATTCATTCTCACACCTGCAGGCAATACAGAGTTTCCACATGACTGCACCAGTATGTCTTTGGAGGAAACAGAAACATCCAGTGACACACAGCATGCCCTGCGCAAGAAAGGACCTCAAGAACTCAAACCAGAATCAGAGACCCTCTTCATCTAAGACTGGACCACCAACAAACTTAAACCTTTTCTTTAATGTGTGTAATTCTAAGAACATCAACATTCTCATCATGTTATTTTTTTATTTAAAATGTACCATGTAGACTTTATTCTCACTCTAGACACTACACATTGTTGCGGTTCTTCGCTTTCCACATCGTTGCTTCTTTCTGGTTGCCCAAAGGTCTTCCATCCTTGACTAGATTAAATTATTTTCTGCTACTACTTCACGCATGTGATGTTTCATCTAATCGAATGAATAAACAGAGACTGTGACACTTCTTGAAAGTACTAACATGCAAATAATGTTCTGAATTCTGATAACTTTGGCGTAAAAAACAGCCACTCAAAGTGCTTTGATAGTATCCATTAATGCTTAAGTGCTTATTAAGTGTGTCGAGCACAGGCTCTTGGTTTAATGAACGGTAACATACATTTTATACGTACAATTGTAAAGGGCACACTGCGATAATGATGGCAGGACTCAGGAGGGGTTGTTGTGAACGACGGTGTCTCTACCAGCCGTGAAAATGGCTCTGGCACCCCCAAGTCACACATTTCTGTCTTCGACGGGGAGGCTGTCACCATGGCGACACAGCTTTTTGGCTTTGCAGGGTGATAACAAGGTGGAGATGTGCTTAAAGAGGGAGAGGGGTGAGGGAAGATGGGAATGGTTGTGCACAGGGGGAGGGAGAGAGATAAACTCAAAATGCTGGCCCCAAAGTATTTTAAACCCCAGGGGAGCCTCTGCTTCGGACAAAAGAAGAAATACATGAAGGAATCATTCACACACACACACACACACAACTTCATAATGATACAGTTGTGAGGTCCTTATAGTCACAACATTTATTTTCTAATGCATTTAATCACACCATAACTGAACCCTAAAGGATGATTTCCATTTAATTTCAACCCAAGCTGCATTTTAGATTTTTTTTTCTAATAATAATAATAATGTTACATTTTTTTTGCTTGCTAGAGTGTTACACACCTTCACAGCAAGGTTGATTGAATTCCAAGGCACTGATTTTCAATGCCTTCAACTGCGACTGGTGGATTCTTGCCCTACAATGTTGTGACAAAAAGTACACATCACCTAGCAACAAGTCAGTGCATGTATGCATCCAAAAAAAAAGAAATGCTATTAATTTACACAAGCCTCAGGCTCTGTGATTCAGAGTTAGGTGTTGGCAGGTCCTGTGGCAGTGTGGATGTTAGCTGTGTTTAAGTTTTTTCACTGGTGCAGTTTTGTGATTTGTGCTGCAGGAAACTATAACTACTTATCGTTAGAATGGAGACAAATCTGAAGCAAATGCCCAGGTTGAAAGCGAATAACTGGGTGGTTGGGGGAAGAGTAGGCCTGAGAGGGCAGCAAATGAACATTTGGTCCTCAAAGTTGATGTGTTAGAAGTAGGAACAACGCGTAGGCATAAGGATTTGAGCGACTTTGACAAGGACCATATCAAGATGGCTAGACGACTGGGTCAGAGCATCTCCAACTGTGCCATTTGTTGGGTGTTCCCAGCCTCAGTGTTGTGAGTGGAAAAAGTGATCCAAGGAAGGAAAATCTGTGAACCAGCCAGGTGTATGCTTTGCTTACCCGGGGAACACATGGCATCAGGATGCACTATGGGAAGAAAGCAAGCTGGTGGAGGCAGTGTGATGCTCTGGGCAATGTTGCTGCTAGAAAACCTTTGGTCCCTCCATTTATGTGGATGTTACTTTGACACGTACCCCCTACCTAAGCATTGTTGCAGACCATGCAGACCCTTTCATCGGTATTCCATGATGGCAGTGGCCTCTTTCAGCAGGATAATGCAATTCAACAAATCAAAAATGGTTCAGGAACGGTTTAAGGAACACAACGGCAAGTTCAAGGTGTTGACTTGGCCTTTAGATTCCCCACATATCAGTCCGATCAAGTGTCTGTGGGATGTGCTGGACAAACAACCTTACAACATGCAGAACTTAAAGGATCTGCTGCGACTTCTTGGTGCCAGATACCTCAGCACACCTTCAGAGATCTAGTGGAGACGATGCCTCGATGGATCAGGGCTGTTTTGGCGGCAAAAGGGAGACCTACGCGTTACTAGGCAGATGGTCATAATGTTATGTCTGATCTGGTCTAAGAACTCTATAAATGAATGTAGTACTGAGTTATGGAAACCATGTCCCGCAATCATAACTTTAAACCCAAGGTCCTGTGTAGCTGTCTGGACAAACGGCCTCACTTCCCACATCTTTTTATCAATGTCAGAACATTTGGTCTGCGTTATGATAAAACCACACATGCGTAGCTCTCAATCCCCTTTCTGAGTGGAGCCAGATGCTATCTCAGTCTTGTCTCGGTAATCAACTTGTCAGTGCAGGGACGGCAAAGCAACCAGTGAGCCTATGAACTCTGTCTCTCATACAGGCACACAGAGCAGCTAATCAAGAGGGTGACTGGGACGGCGTCCATGAAAACTGGCCGACAGGAAGTTACAGCCATGTCACAGGAAATAGGATGTGTCTTTTTTCCGGGGCTGCAGTATCCCTGTGATTAGAGGGAGCAGATTGAGCTGTCTCTTTGCATTACACATGTACACACGTAGAAAACACACGTGCAAACATGTGAACACATGCGCGCGCACACACACACACACACACACACATACACACATATCTAGGCAGACATGTAAGGGGAAGGGACAGAAGATAGAGGTACGACATGAGCCCCAGCACACACACAAAGACGCACAAATAAACATGTTGTGTCTTATTTTCCTCAGCGGAGGGAACTTCCTCTCGGTTTGTTTCGAACAGCATAGAAGGAAAAGTGACCATTTCCTTCTGTTATGACTACCACCGCTGGACAACAATCAAGTGAAACACAGACACGTACACGCAGAGAGGCATAAATAAGACGTGCCAAGCTGGGTGACATTTCTGCAGCAGCCTTTACGTGAGATTCCTTTGACTTTTATTCTTTCAAAGTGATTTGTTAAATTTGTAAGATTTTTTTGACCTTTCGTGCTCAAATGACACGGGTGAGGTTCAGTAAATATTTTTTTTACATTTAAGATGAATAATGTTGAGGTCTTTTATTTTTCATCATTCTATTTAAAAATATTTTTAAGCTGTCAAACCACATTGTTTATATTTTCTCCGCTTTGAGTGCAGTAGCACTAAGGATTTAGATTGGATCAAATGCTATTGAACTTCAACCCTAATCATATCAAACAAGGCTGTCTCAGCCTGACAAATCCACAAAGCAACATATCAGTCTAAAGGTATCTCAAACACAAACGGGCCATGATAGATATTCCCTTAAGATCCACTTAATAGCATTAGCAAGAATCTAATTGCATCTAAAAGCATTAATCAGATTAGTATGTCTAAGTGAGTACCATCTACAACTGTACTAAACAGACTGAGAGGTTAAGACAGAAAGCTGCAATAGACACTTGACACGAGGCTTCAGATCAGATGATGGTGCGCGATAGAAATCTCTGGCTGGGACCAGGGAAAGGATACAGGAATGTCAAGGTAACAATGTGCAGAGGGAGAGAAAGACAGGAAGATGAAGAAAAAGGGAGACAACAATGAGAGATCCAGCGAGAGAAAGTGATGTAGTGTCCTGTTGATTCATTCCGCAGTGCTTTACCTCATCCTCCTTATTTAGATTCAGAGCAGGCCCTTCCTGTGTCCCCAAGAGACCTCGACCTGCTCTAAATCATTAGAAGATGTTTTCGAAGGGAAAAAGTGCAAGGAAGAGACTCACGGAACAAGGAATGCAAATGGAGTAACAATACGTGATAATCGTCTGCTGGTGGAAGAAGATAATCTGATTTCCGGTCAGATTTCGAGCGAAATAACGTCTTCTTCACCTGTGGTTTGCGTCGATAACAGATCGCATTGTGATGCTCGCGGTGTTTGCAGTCTCATACCAGACGCCGGCGTTTAAAGAATATCAACAACACGCAGGCAACATCCTTTGTTTGTGTGTGTGTGTGTCGCTGCTCACAGGCAGAAGGCCTTGCGTTGCCTGCGGGTGGACTGATAAAGAGTTTTTCACGGCAGCTACTAATACAGATATTTTTAGATTGAAGCCACTGATAGATGACATTTTGATTCATTTGCTAAATCATATGAGAGAAGAAAAAAAACAATAATCTTACTGGCTGGTTGTAAACACATAGGAATGTCCGCCCTGAATGGATGTCGGCACATTTTTTAAAATTTTTATTTTATTTTTTTTTATAATTGACTGATCAGCCCAGCACATTGACAAACCCAGTTACCAGTTCCACCAATCCCACCGGTGCCCTCATATAATTAGCATGGTGTTATGTGGCTGTGGCTGTCTGATAATGAAGAGAGCTTGTTACACGGTTGGAGAGATGCTTAAGAGGTGCTAGGGCTTTCATTAGGCTTTGGTTAAAGGGATTGTTAGCAATGCTGGCAGCTGTTAATTGCTACTCAGGAGTCTTAAGTCTATAGTGTAAACCTACATGTGCGTGCATTGGAGAGGTACGAGAGGTATTCTGGTTGAAATCATTGTCAAAGGTCACATGAGGTCATGGCCTGATTTGCTGCTTGATTCAGACAGCAGTAGGTCAGGGCTAAAGACGTGCAGTGTCAGGTTTGTAAACTGTATAATGTATTCTGTGACGAATGTATTAAGTCGAGAGTTTATATTTGTGCGGAGGTTGTCACAGTGAATCGCATTTTTTAATTGGTTTCAAGTGTGTTTATGTGGATGCTCAGTATTATACCATGAGCAAGTGTCAGTAACAAAATCGTTAGTGGGCGATCGCACCAAGATGAGCCGTGTTGCATGTAAAACTTGTTTACCAGTGGTGTGGCGCGCCTGGTGTGCACTCTGTTCTTTCAACATGTGTTGCATTTTTATATATATATATATATATATATAGGAAAATATTTCTAAGCCTGAACTTTTCAGCGCTGAACTCTGCTTTGCTGAACTTTTCAGTGTTTCTGACGCGGCTGTGCCTGCAGCGCCGCAAAGGCTGAACTCTTGCTTGACACCCTATTCCTAGTGCTTGCATTGAAATCAGTGCATCACGGACAAGGAATGCTCGAGAAGTTGAAACGAGGAGTCATCTATACAATACCTCCTCATTTAAATATAAACCCTAAATAAGATCGCCAAAGAGCCTGAAGTTTTTGGAAATGGCCATCGCCAATGAAAACCTACTTGCTGTTGGCTGTGTGTCACTTCCTTTAAGAAGAATCGAAAATAACAATATAAAACGTGTCTTTGTTGGAAACGTTTGTGTAAAAGATGGCAAGCATTCAGCCATCTTTTACATGAATACGTCTCCAGCCTGATCTTGAGCGAACAAGGCACAAGGTTTGTTTACGTGACATATTTTAACAGATTCAGTGTAGCGTCTGATCAGATTGGACACTAAGGAATGCTTTAGCTGCTGTTATGTTAGTTTATACAAGAATGTACGTGAAGGCCTCCGCGGAGAGGTCTGTCAAAGTTTTTATGACGTGCAGAGTGGTGACACCCCACTAGGCCACCGAGAAACAACGCACAAAGTTCAAACTATTCCAACTTTTCCCTCTGTTGCAGATTTTTCTTCAAAGCTCAAACAATGACACGACAGCTAGGTATGCCTCAAGCGAGCAGGCAGGCAGGGGAGGCCGAGCGAATGGAATTTAACTCTCCCCTGAACTCCGTGTTCTAAGAGGGAAAAGTAATCCATGGTTTCGAAACATCAGCAGACAACAGTTTTGTCAATGAGCACATAGTTTACAACCTTTGTGCAGGTAGGACGGTGGATCTGCTTTGTATTACAGTATATAAAGAATCGCTGACCGTGAAACCTCAGCAACGGTAAAATCCCATCATGTCGCTCCGCGGAAATTCTGGTTTGTTTTTGAATGTAGAACGAATGTATTTTTGCTGACCGCGCTGCGCTTTGTCTCTGCGAGCACTCTGCTCTCGCGGTGAGCAAAGAGCAAATCTCTTATCATGTGAAGGCAGCTGCAGCTGCAGCTGGGTAGCTAGCTGAAAAGACTATTGTCTATTGATGTATTCAGTTTTTTTTTTTTTTGACTTGTCTGACAAGATTTTATTACATTGTCTCAGGTGTTACCCTCTCCTCACATCATATCTCTGCCTCTCCATAAACACTTTCTTTTCTTTTTTAATCCATCAGGATTATTAATATAATAGGCGCCCCACACACACACACGCACACACACGTATAGAACGACAGCGGTACATGCTGACCCAATACCTCTCCTCTATTTAGACAACATAAGTGGATCACGCACATGCACACAGACAAGTCTACACTTTAAGTAAATATAGTAAGTAAGTCATACTGAACACGCACGCAACGGAGATGTTCACAAGCAGATGCACGCTGGGATATGACTATCTCTCTCTCACACGCACACACTCTTAAACACACTCTTAAACACACACACACACACACACACACCATAGTTAATCCAATAAGCCATGGGAGATCAAGTCAGGCTCAAGGAAGCTGGGTTCACTTACCTCACTTTGCTCTGCGTGTTACCTAGGAATGTAATTCAGAGTCATACAGAGTAACTGGCCTAAAGATAGATCTATGACCCCGCTCTATTAAAGCGCTAGTCTGTTTGGTTTCTTAACTACTGCACTGTTGTCGACTCAGGTGTAGGAGTGAATCCAGTTCTGTATTAAAGGGGGCTTGACACCGATGTTGTGTCCAATTCAGAGGCGGTTTGATTTTAAACAATGTCCCGTCGCAAAGGTTCATCCAAGCGCAGCGTTCTTTTGCCCGGATTTGGGAAAACTCAATGCATCCTCTGAGGTTTTCAGTATTCTGAAGCTCATTGTACATCATTTGTCTCTATTACCCTTGGAAGTACATATATTTTCCGAGCAGGCCAGGAGAAGAGTACAAGAGTCAGCGTTTAAGGTGAAATTTCCACCAGGCGCACTGGTAGTCTGGCAAAAACAGGCCATAAAGACAGTGAATCAGGCTTAGAAGCCTCCTCTCAGTGGACACTGACACATTGGATGGCTGTAAAACAAACACAAGGAAAACCTGCTGCAGACTGTAAGAGTACTGAGAGAAGAAAAAAAAAAAGATTCATTTTCCAGCATTGACAGTGACCTCAAACAAAACGCCAACACTGCACAGGAATGGCTTCAAAACAACAATTTTAATGTCCTGGAGTGGTCGGCCAGGCCAAGAGTGCAGAACCTCAATCCAACTGCGACTTCGCGGAGCTTGAGATGTTTTGCAGAGAAGAATGGAGACATTTTTAATGTGCAGATGTACAAAGCAGACACAGACCTATCCACATCGGCTGATGGCTTTGATTGCAGCCTGAGATGCCTGTACTGTAATAAATATTGATTTTATGGGGCTGAATACATTTGTTTTATATTTATACGCAATTCTGAGAGATTTGTTTTCCTGATACTGACATTTAAAACATTTTTTTTTTCTGCTGATCAGTGCCAAGACATCTAAATTGGTCCACTGGAGCTTTAACACAATAAAACATCAGAAAAGTCCACAAATAATGCACAAATTATGGAGGACTGCTCAGTGCTGGAAAGCTACGAATACATTTATCAATACAGCAGCTATAATCAACATTTTTTTTATATTAGCAATGAATCGCGTGATCACGTCGCTCATCGAGACGAATCCACAGAGGCGACGGAGCGTATCAGCGTCAGCTCGTTTTGGTTTTCCAGCCCACAACTTTACTGTTTTGGTTCGCTCTCACCAGCCTCATTTCTAGCAGGCAGCTGTGCTCAGCAAGAAACCGCTGATAAACACACTGTACACCATCTGCCCGGGACCAAACAGCAGAGAGAAGAAAATGAAGCCACTAGTTGGTGACAAAAGTGTAATATTAAGCTGATTCAGTGGCCAATATTTCTCTAAAGTGATGGGGGATACAAACAGAGACTGGATTAACTGATAGCATATACTTTACGAGCCTATTTACACATCCAATCCAATAGTTATGCAGCAGTTATTCTTCTGGATACTCTCTAAGTTCAACATTCAGTCATATTTTAGCTCTATGTTGGTCTCCATTCTCTCTTCTCAGGAAATATCTTATTTTTATCTGCTAAACGCTCCACTATGTTCACCGGCAGCTCGGTGCTGAGTAGGTAGTGTGCGGTGGGGTTTTTTCGGAGCTTTTTTCACAGCCAGAAGTGACAGTGTGTGAGCGGTGAGAACGAACAGTAAAGTTCCTGGCTGAAAAACACAACAACAACAATAAGCTGCAAGACACTCGCAAAAAAGAAAAAAAAAAAAAAGCCCCGAGGGTTTGGTCAGCGGAGTCGGATGATAATGCCAGTTTGTCATTATGAGTTACTCCCTTTCACACACGCAGGCAGTCATTACAAGTTGTTTGTCTTTAATTGATTTAACTTCTTTAATTACAGCGTCGAGGTTCTTGTATTTTACTGGAAGCCTTTCCATTTCATGATTATTTATATTTCTTCTTCTTCGCTGCGTCTTATTGGGAAACATTATGCGTGTTATTCCACTACATGTGTCAGACAGCTGCAGGCGTTGACATTGAAATGCTTTTAAGACATTAATGCATCACTAAGATTAGTCAAATACTGTTATATATTTAAAAATGAATAAAGTTGCAACGGACTTTTGATGGACAATACTGCCATGTACTTTTACAGTGTGCTATTTTTACTTTAATTTAGTTAAAAAACATTTCTCCTCCCGCTGCACAGTGCTTTTGGGGATATTTGTAGATATGCAGATACACAACTTTTAAGCTAGAGCATATATATGCCTCCCATCTATTCTATCATTTGATACAGAAGCTTTGTGACTGCAGATCTCTTCTCTCCTTTGCCTCATTATACCTGCATGTTGTTATTGTCACAATAAAACATGAAGGCATCTTCTGGTCTCCAAAGCCCTCGAGATATAACACGGCTACAGTATGTAAATACACTCGGAAACACAGGCAAAGATATGCACAAGCGCAGAGATAAAGACGGCGAATCAAAGACGTGCAGCACATGCAGGCATACGTGTAATGTGTAATGTAGCGACATGCGCGCACAGGCGGAGACAAACACGCACGCACGCGCACAGACGCAGTTGTTAATGCACAATGATGTAAATGTGCTGAGTGAGCAGAGGAGCCTTGACCCAGTGTCTCTGACTCATAATGACTTCAAACGCCAGTGCAAGTACAGCGCTATCAGGCATGCATAAATAGGCGCAGGCACACGGAAACACTCGCACACACGCTCTCAGAGTTAATGCAGGGATGGCTGTGATAACGGAGCGTGCGTTTTTCACAGTTTCACCAGCCACTTAATCCCCGTCGGCTGGAGAGGGAATATGGAACGAGAGAACAAAGATATAAAAATGAGAGACTGAGAGCCCACTGATGATTTTAGCAGGAGCCTTATCTCACCGGGTTTTGTTTTGGACACAAACAGTTTATCAGCACTAAACATTCAGGAGAAGGAGAGAGGCAAGAAAGAAAACAGCCTTGGTCATCCTCCAGGGAGCTGCTCTGAGTAGATCCAGACTGTGCTTCTGCAACATGAGTGGAAACTATTTCTCTTCCTCCCCCACTTCTTCTTCTTCTTCTTCTTCTTCGTCTTCTTCTTCTTCTCCTCCCGCAGTAACACACACACAGTTCATTTAGTGTCTCTCACCCCAATTGCCCTCTCCCTCGCTTGTTCTCTAGCCCCCATCTCTCTGCTACCACTCCCTCTATCTCACCCCGGATCACCCCAAGCTCTGCCCCGCTTACCTAAAGTCAACTCTCATGTTTGAGACAGGAAGGGGGGGGGGGGGTGTAATGCAGACAGGAGGAAGAGGAGGGAGGAAGAAAGAAGGAGGAGGAAGTAAGGTAAAGCGGGTGGTGTGTGGGGGGGAGAGAAAAATGGAGGGGGGTGGATGAGGGAGGAGGAGGAGGAGGAGAGAAGATGAGGGTAGATGAGGTGGGATGAAGGGAGGAGGAGGGAAGATGAAGGGAGGGGGAGAGAGAGAGAAAGAGAGAGAGGGAAGGGAAGGGAAGGGAAACAAGGACAGCCGAGTTCAACTCAGTCCAGAGAAAATGAAGAGACGATGCAGACTGCGATAAAAATATGTTTACACTGAGATGCCATGGTCAAATAGGATTATTCAGAAGTGGCACATACGTACAGAGAGAGATGCATTGATTTTTTTTGTCTGTTGTCTTTATTCAATTGAGTTCAGATGCTTTCCTGATAAAGTTCATCTAACAAACCATATAAACAAAGCAGATTGGATGGAAAATTGGACAGAAGGGGGAAAAAAAGGGATAAAGAAGGAGACAGAGCGGAGGCAGGCCGGTGCTTGTAAGCAGTTTCCAGTCTGACACGGAGCGGCTGAGACTAAAGGGACTGTGACTAAGTTATTGAGAGGTGACCTGAGGACACACTCTATAGCCACGTGCTTCTCTCGGCTGCTGCATTGCACGCTGCAGTATGGATGAGGGGCGGCGCCTCTTCGCAGGATTCACCGTCACAAGCTCCTACCCTGGGAAAGCATGACACATGTTTTAAAAGTGATTGCAGCCAAATTTTATTATTTGAGCGTCTGAGGCTGTGGTTATTTCAGGTGGCCGTTGCTGGATGATCTGCCGAGGTGAGCTTGCGTATGGCACTCTTTTTCAAACGGCTTTTTATTTTTATCCCTCAGATCTGAATGAGTCATGATGCACAGTCTAATGGCCAATTGCGCAGCGAACTCTGTATGTGCAAAACAGGCAGCATGCAAATGAAGGAACCTGGACTTTTTTTTTATTCCGGCTTGACTGAACTGGAGGGAGTGGGGAAACAGCTGGCCTGGCTCTGTTCTGACTAAAAAAAAACAGAAATGCACAGAAACAACTGTAAGGAGTCTGTGAAGGTTCTCAGTCGTCCAGGTCATCTTTCTTTCTTGGACTTGGTTAGAAGAAGAGGAAGAGGTCTCTTGGATCAGAGGTGAAACGCATCTACGGCCGGATCCAGATTTAACTCTTAAGACGACAACTGCAAGGGCCGGACAGAAACATCGCTGCAGGCACAGTCGCAGGCAGGTAGAAAAGGTGAAGTGCCTGTGAAGCGGGACTGTGTGCACAACGAGGTGATCAAATATGAGCAGTCGTTGCTGTGGATGAGCAAGAGTACACAAATTACTGGGGGGGGTTAAGTAGCAGGCCAAGCAAGAAGCCAAAAGTGTGACAGCGGACGGACCGTGTGACTCAATGCCTTGCACTGAAAAGAGTATTTATAACTATTATTATTTTCTGGCAACACGTTTTTAGTGTCAGATCTTAGTGTGGTATAGTTTTTGATAAATACTGAGCACATTCTGATCAGGATAACCTCACTGGCTGAGATGTTCCTTCCATTGTAAACAGTCCTAAATGCTACGTGTTGTATCGCAAAAGTAGTCAGCTATCTGATAAAATGCGTATTTGAGGTCATCACAGACGTCTTACACAGAGAGCCATTCCCACCTCTCTGTAAATGGGAAGTTAACAGTGCTAATGTGTCAGTTCCAGGTAGTTCGGCAAAACCTGTGGAAGCAAAGTGCTACCAAACCTTGGCAACCTTAAATTACTGCACAGTAACTGCAACTGACTGTTACAGCATGTTACTTGTAAACCACTTTGTTTAATTACAGGTTAAACAAATGCAGGCCTCTAGTCCGTGACTAGAGAGAAAACCAAGAGTGTGTATTTTCCCCAAACGTTTATTCCTTTAAATGAATATTTTTTAGGCTCGGAATTATTACGTGACAGCGTTTGCTCCTCAAAGCCGACCGGCAGGCGAGTGTGTTTTCCACGTCCAACAGGTTGTGAAGTGTGTGTGTGTGTGTCCACTCCCCCCATGAAGAAAGGTGAAAAAAAAAAAAAGTCTGCAGACGTGATTAACACCACTTTCGCACATAAACCTCATGTTTGACACGTCATAATGAACCCTGCGTTTAACTCGTGTGTGACCACTCACACCAGGCTGCCGACACGAGTTAATCAGCGGCCGTTTCATTCACACAGGACGCGGGGATTGAGGGGATGAGGTCTGATAAGGGGAGACGCGATGATGAACCAGTAGACATCACCACGAAACCCAGTTGATGACTTATACGGAGATAAATATTTAGCTTAAATGTTCAAATTAGGCATTGTTGGACTGGAGATGTGCAGACAGAAATCTGAACATGGAATGAAGCCAGCTTTCATTTTGTTGACATATGAAAAGGTTTTTATAGAGGGGGTTTTGGATATCTCTTTTTATCACTCCATAAATCAGTAAATAGTGTCAACACCCATAAAGAATGTTTCTCACCAGGTTCGTAGGAATACAATGTTAGAAATCAGGCAGAAAATGACAAACAGAGAAATAGATCTATCTGTGAAAACATTCAGAATATTGATGGTAATAAAAAAAAAGGTTGTGGTATGTGAAGTCCTACTGAAGTGGACATTTTGGACTATGATGCTAACTTTCAGTGAATTTAGAAGAAATCTACAGATCTTACTATGTACCTGAGGCTCGGTCAGTCATAAAGAAGACATGTTATGGGAGCAGGATGTAAAAAAAACAATGTCTTTTCCCTTTAGCATCACACTAACACACAATGATACCTGGCCTCACCAAATATAGTTGTTACACTGAGTCGTTTCATGTTCTAAGTAATGGTTTCCTGCAAACACGTCTGATGAAGATTCAACAGGACGGCGCAGGCAAAGTGGTCTGACTTTATGGGATTCCTTTTCTTTATTTAGCCTCCTTATGAAATGTTGATGCAACAGCTCACATTCCTGGGTATGTGAGCAGTGTGGAGTGGGAGTGGTGTGATTTGGCCTGTAGCGTTGAGCGGCTCCACTGAAAGTCACTGTGTCACCAGTGCTCAACACACATGGTGAAGGCTCATTATGTAACTGAGGGGCAGCGCTCACCATGTCGTGAAGTTCTCGGTTAGCATTACGGTGATAAGAAGGGAAAAAAAAAATGGACTGGTTTCATGGAAGCGAAGGGAAAAGCCAGAGTGGCTTCTCGAATGTACAATTGCATGAGAAAACATCTAAAGACTCTTTCAAGAGTTGATTTGTTGGCCACATTTCACACTCTTCAAAGACAACAACAAAGACATTCACTTTGCAATACACAGCAATGGTCACACAACCACTAACGGGCACTTCATAAATGGGAGCAACAGATGGTATGTCATTTTTGGGAGGCTGTTGTGGACACGTTTTACCAACATGTCAGAAATTTCAAAGCCACTTTTGAACAATAGTGCAGTAGGAATGAGGGCTTGCCATCCTATTTATTTGGCAAATGTGTTTCCATCATCGTTGGACATATTTATTTGACACTGACCACAGATGTCAGAAATAAGCATACAAAAAAAAACTGTGCAGTATTTGAAAGTAAGCAAATCTGAGCAAATACGTTTCCATTGCTCATTTTAGCCACAATAGCGACACGCCTCAAATATTGGTCTGTGAGTCCAGCACATTTGACTCAGGGTGAAATATCACTATTAAAACTATTTAATCTTAGTATGCTTAATCTACATACATTCGTGATCTCCAGAGGGTAAACCCTACGGACCCCACAACCTCTCGTATGGGCACACCTTCTCACTAACATGTTTAATACATACACTTAACAGCACGGTGAGCACAGAATAGAGAGAGAACTAAGTTATTTCACCACATGAATCTCACTTTTACAACGACTACAGCTTAAACTCAGTGACTTCTGCGCCGAAACAATGACTTAACAAGACACAGCAGTAGCAAAAAGCAAAAAGACAGTAGCAAAAAGAAAATAAAAGTCTCTGGGCCTAAATGTAGATAGTAGGAATTGTATAGGACTTCATCACATCTAGCAGCGTGTTTGGGTATTGCAACCCTCTCCACTCAACCACTTATTCCAAGTGTGAAAGAGAAAGTACTGTGGCCATGAAACATCCTATCTATTGTTCGCTTTGTCCATTCTACTACTAAAAGCTAGGGCTATTGTAGAAAAACATGGTGGATATAAAAGGCAAGTAATGACATCATTTTTATTTTCAGGCGATTTTTCTGTTAATAGAGCTCCCGAAATGTAACACACTGGACCTTTAATTTAATCACTTCTAATTTCAAGGGAATTCATGTAAAGGAAAATAGCTTAGCGTCCGTCCTTCTGCCTCTCTTATGTTCCATTGTGAAGCTAAAAGCTTTTCAACAGACATTTTCTTTCCAATCAAACCCTTTTTTAAATCTGTTCTCCAATTTCTTTACTCAAGAACGGCAGTTTTATTTCCATCCCGTACCATTCCTCTATCTACAGCAGAGCAGATAACTGTGTGTGTGTGTGTGTGTGGGCGTGGTCGCTGCCATCTCATACCCACATACCCCTTTCATATTCACACACTCAGCAGTCAGTCCCTGTGTGCCTTGCCTGTCTGCCTGACTGTCTGTCTGGAAAAAAAAAAAAAAAGGCTGTTTCCACGGTGACTCGTCTCCATGACGACAGCCACCCCGTCTTCATCCCCACTTCGGTTAAGTCTCTTGCCTCCATAATCCACCCCCCAATTCCCGACTCCAGTCTGTCATCTCACCCCATTTACACCCCACCAAGCCCCATCATCCCTCTCTCTCTCTCTCACACACACTCTCTCTCCATGTCTCTCTCTCCCTCAATCCTCATGAGAGAAGATAAAGGGGGACCATTCCTGACATGATCCTCTCTTTCCCGGACCCCTGAAAGTAATGAGAGTGGCCGCGAGCAACCGGAGGGGGCAGAGATGGATAGCGGGGCGAGGTGAGAGGTTGGACGGATGGATAGAAAGACGGAGGCAAGGATGGGTGGAGGCTGCAATCTTCTGCACACCACTGTAACGGTGACCCTGTTTTCTTATCCCCTGAACAGCCAGGGAAAGGTAGGCCTGTGCCAGAAAACACAGACACACACGCAGTGAGAGATGGCAGCGCGACTGTAGCTGCGGGGCATACATCTGGTGGAACTGTGGGCCCGTGGACACGTGTTGGCGAGGGGAAGATGAATCAGGTCGCACAACGCTGCCTATAATGATCTCTGAGGGAATGAGGAGAGGGAGGGGGGCAAATATCCTTCATGTCAGTGTTATTAACCTGGGGATTGGTTGTGTGTGTGTGTGTGTGTGTCTGGGAGGGGGGGGGGGGGGCTACTGCAACTAATCATCAGGCTCAGGTGTGACACCCCGCTTCCCCACCCATTGCACACACACACCCAGGGAAGCATGGGATTTTCCTCCCCTCTGCCAGATGATGAGAGCAGATAGAGAGAAAGTAGGCCAAACAAACAGCCGTCGTTGCTGACTACCGTTACATCATAGAAAAAAAAAAAAAAAAACACAAACACAGAGAGCAAATCACATGAGCAGGCATAACACAGAGATGGGATGGGATATCCTGTTTTCGGTGTGCCGGCGAATGGAAAAAACACTGAATTAAATTAAGAGGAAAAGAAATAACAAAATACGACTCCTTGGCTCGCAAAGCAACTTTCCATTAAGTGAGGGTACCATTTTTTTTGTTTTGTTTTGTTTTTAAAGAAAAAAAAGTTTCTCTTGACCATCATCTCCTACCATCCCGGTCCCCATCTGTCTGAATCGCATATTTTCATCCAAAGACAGCAGAGTGTTTTCCAAGAAACAACAGAACGTGAAGCAGAAGAGGGAGTCATGGAAAGAACAACACGGGATTGTGCATTAAAACTATCAAGAATTATTAGCCTGAGGGAACGAGTGGCTTATGTTTAAGTGCGTGTGTCGGTGTGGGGAAAATGATTGTGGCTGTGCTTACTTCAGAGTGTGTTGAGCAATACTGACTGTCTTGTTGGATGAGGCCATAGTCGGATTAACCTGCTACGGGGGCCTGGGGCAAAGATTTGCCGTTTGGACCATCAACTGACATCCCATTTCTCAGCTCCCAGTTCTCATTTAATGCAGTCTGAACGGCACACTATAGACGGAAGCCTTATTGTGAGCCACTGGTTCCAGACGTCTGACTTGTCCGCCGCATTTTTCTCAGTGATTCAAATAGGTCTGTGCTCATTGATGTCTCTTTCTCTGCTCTGAGCTAATCAGACCTTTGGAGGTTGGATGTATCCTCCTGTGCCAGAGCAAGACAAACAGCCACAGGAAAATCGCATCAAGCATGGATGAGATGAGGTTGTTATAGATTGTTATTTCTTTGACTGATAAAACAAACTTTAAACCTACAAGAACCGATTATTTTTTCGTCCACTTGGGGGCAAAAACATTGTTTTATCGTCACCTTTTCAAGTTGATATCGTAAATTTGTTCCCACACGGTTCCTTATTTAAAGATCCAGGAGTTACAGAGCAACATATCACTCATTTGTTCATTTGTTTCTGTGCACCTGGAAAATCTAAGTCCAAGTGGGTCTCTGCTGTGACATCTTCCAGCCCCTGTGAGTGAAATATCTGGCTCTTTAGCTGCTAAATACTCCCCCATGTTCACCAGTTAGTTGCTAACTGTGTCTGTTTGCCGTTTGGTGCTGAGCAGGTAGTGCACACTGGGGTTTTTTTTTATAACTTTTTCATTGAAAACAGCTGTCTCCTGTAGCCGAAAATGACGCAAGGAGTGTGAACCAAAACAGTAAATTTCTGGGACGGACCGCAAAAACAATGACCTGAAACATGAGTTATAAAGCTCATGTTGTATCACTTAACAGATGGGCGCTCTATCTCTCCTCGTCTAAACCAGCACTTTTTAATGACTACACGTTAGATCAGACAGTGATCCGAAATCCACAGAACTGCAGCTACACACGGCTGATATTTCAGCCGAATTTAGCATCAAGATAAAGCCCTGTCATTAAAGTTTTCAAGGGGGTTACAAGAACAAAACTGTTGTGTGACTAACATCTGTACTCACCAGTAACACAATGCATTGTCATCCAAGGTCATCAGATACAGATGCTGCTTTGTCACGCTGTCAGCATCTTTGTGAGTCTTTGTGAGACAATCAAAGAAGCAACAAAACAACTTGGCTCCTTCCCGTGGCAACAGGAAGCAACATACAGAACGTTATTTAACTTAAAACCGTAAATATTTCAGCACTGACTTTTGGCTTCACGAACTGCGGTTTCCTGGCTGAAAGTCCTGTGTTTGTTCCGACCGTCCACCTCCTCAAAAAGACAATCCTTACACCACGTCGCCTGACACAGAAAGTTTACAACGCAAGAGTTAGATGTAACTCTGAGGGTGCTTTTTGCTTGTATATGAGACGCAGAGAGGTGTGACAAACTCGAAAACGCTGCACGACCCAAACTGTCTTCCTTACTACACGAAACCGAAAAGCAGTCACAGCAACTTCTGTCCCTTACCTTCGATGAAGGCCACTGCTGGTGCTTAAGAGCCATTTGAACAGATAGCTCAGCTTAAGCAAGGCTTCAGCAGCTGCAGCAAAGGTGGAGTGACTTAACAGGGGATGAGAATGAGTGCTAAGGAGAATATAAATCTGCCCCAAACACTAAACTAAAAGCCGGCAATAGCAGCAATGCTGGAGCATTGTGTTAGTCCAGGCAGAGGGCTGAGGTCAGGCTTATATTAGCTGCTTTGTTGCTTTATTGGTGACTTTGCCAAAGTCTTGCGCTCATTTGTCGAGGGAGGGATGAAGCCTCATTTCTGCTCAGATTCTTAAAGAGCTCCGTCAAAGAGCGGAGCCTCTTTCATCAAATCCATCTGCCGGGCTAGTTATTATAAAATGTCAACTCTTGACATCAGTGTCTTTGGCTGAAAAATAATTAAGTTCTGAAAACTAGTTTTTGACACAAGGCTGCCGTACAAGACAGGGCCACAAGATGAGATAATAACGGAAGACTGGCCTCGGGTGATATTGAACTTCAGTGATCCTGGGCCTCGGGGCAGTTACCTGTTTTGCCCCATTCTGTAATCTAGCCTAGGGTTACCTGCTGAATCCCCACAAGCCTGAGGGAATACTGTTTGTCCTTGCGCGCGTGTGCTGTGAATATATGAGTGCCGGCGTACGTGCGCGTGCACGGGCGCTGCTGTGAGTTTTGGCGTCCACTTCGCGGGTGTGTTTCTGTGCCGCGGAGTCATTGTTTGCCGTATGCTCCTGCGCATTCCTGCGCCTCTGTCCTCAGCGAATGCACTCGTTTGTGTTTCATAAATGTGTGTGCGTTCCCAGCAGGTCACCTAAGGTAGCAGACAGAGCGGTCTGCTCGTCTCCGCAGTGTGAATCATCCGCAGGCCTGCCCCCCCCACCGTAATCTCTTCTGCTCATGTCCAGGCAATAGCCCTGTTTACATAATTACTTCCCTGAATACATTAATGCCAGCCTTTTATTCTCATTGTGCAGTCACCCGGGCTCTCCTCGCCTCACGCTACCTGCAGTCTGCTAATGATGGACTAAACTTGTTTATTAATGCAACCAGGTATGAATATCATCTGAATTAGCAGCGAGAAGAATATGATTACAACCAAAGGCTTCGTCAACAACCCAGAGTTTCTGTAATGCCCTCCTGATGTGCATTTATGAACACGATTAGCAATTTCTCACATTTCTCACAGCACTCATGGCTCACACACTATCTCATCCTGACACACATACGCAGGCTCTCTGTCTCACACACACACACACTCGCAAACAGGCCTTGTTCTGTCTGACTCTGCAGTGACAAAGTACCAAGCGGGAAGGGTTTAGGTTTCCTGTCTCTGAGGTTGGTGGCAGCGCTGCGCCAACATCCTGGAATTCACACTCACGCATACAGGCACCGTGACAGATGTAAACAGTTTTGCATGCGCTTAACAGCTGGTCACATAACCCCCAGTGACTTGGCAGCTATAAAAACTTCAAAAGAGCAAACATGCTCTGCTTTAAGCATGGCTCGACTGTCGGCGGGTTGGTAGTTAAATTCCAGGCGGTTTGTTGAAGGGAAATGGCTGTTTACCCCCCTCCACCTCCTCCTCTTGTGCTCCCTTCTCTGATGCAGCAGCTGTTGGCCAATCAAAAAGCGGCAGACTGCAGCGCCAGGGAGCTAAGGGAGGGGGGGGCGTAGAGCATGCTGGGAGGGAAATGGGGGGGCATTGTGGGATGGATGTTCTGGCAGGGTGGAGAGTTGTTGGTGCCCTGTACCGACCCTGTCCCCTGCTGGGTAACGCAGGTTAGGGATTAGGATTGATGGATGGAGGTGGAGGTGGAACGCGGGGGGGAGTGGAGGAGCCCTGCTGAGGCAGAGAGAGGGAGGATAGAGGAAACAGCTGGGACAAGCGAGGTGGAGGTAAGGGAGGAAAGAGAGGCATGCCAGCATTTTGTTCAAACTTCCTGGAGAGGCAAACACAAACAAACAGCATCGGACAGCTCAAGGGAGAGAAAGGAGAGGAGAGGCAGAGCTGATTTCGGGGAAGACATCTATTTTTCTAGAGCTTCTCCTCGCTCGCGTTACGAAACACGACAAACTTCTCGAATGTTAAATGTTGCCCACACACAAGCAGTTGTACAAGAACTATATTAAATACTAAATAAAACACAGTTTAATGCAGTCACGCTGAGGGAAATCAGGTTTGAGCACACATTCAAACCTGGAAGCTGCCCAGTATAACCACAGTCTGAGGCAATGGTCTTTGGGTGGATTTCTGGGCTTTGCTCAAGTGCCGCCATCTGCCCGATCGTGGAATATGTGAGGAAGAACATCGAACTGAGCGATCGTTCCATATCTGACAGCTCTCAGCACTTTTTTTTTTCGCTCAGTACCAAAACAGTATTGAGTTACGATACCCAGCCTTAAACAGGACACGGCCGTTATGTAACATTTCAACAGAATCCTCAACATGTTTGTCATAGTGTCATAATATTTCCCAATTCTCCAAACATTTCCAAAAAAAAAAAAACACCCACCAAGGTCACGTCATCGAAATTGCTCGGTTTGTCCCGAACCCGAAGATATTTCATTTACAACGACGTGAAACTGAGAACGACCAACAAATTCTCACGATTCAAAAATGGGTACCAGCTAATATTTGCCTTTTTATGTGATAAGTGAAATAAATTGAACTCAGAGTTGAACTCGCACCAGAGGCAGAGAGGAATAATAAACAGAGGAATAGAAAAATGAGGGACGACAGAGACACAGGGGGGGGTTTGCGGGGGTCAGGGAGTTTGTTTAAGGCCACGGTGGTGTTATAACACACAGGATCCGTTAATGTTAAAGAAAGGCAGATTGAATTAGACGGAATCAAGTTAGCCGACTTCCTCGACCTTTCCGCTAGCACACGAGGGCCAACTAATAACTGCTTCTTTGAAAACGAACCCTTCAAAGCGAGGGCACGAGCACAAAGCTTCGTTTTACCTACCGGTTGATCCCACAGCTGTGCCGGTGGAAAGATTTATTTGTGGTTGAACGCTTGTTTTCATCTTGCCCATCTATTGTTTTTCTCTTACACGCTGATGAGGCTGCATTTTACGTGATTAACTCTCCCTCTCCGGTTCTCACGCGTGCACCGTTTGACTTGTGCAGATTAAACCCGCATCGTGTCAACAGGGTTAGGCTGCATGCTTATATATCCATTTAACCACTAGCCACTGGCTGAATAACAGTGACTCATCCCCCAGCCTCCCTCCTCCACTGCCTCCCCCCGCCCTCCCTCTCTCCCCCAAAGCCAGACTGATCAGGCTAAATCCAAGACTCATCAGTTGGATGGCCCGAATTCATCCCCTAGGATAAATATATACAATGTGTTTAACGGCTTAACAGGCCTGCGCGCGTGCATGCATGCGTATGCACATAAACACACACTCCCGGCGGTCTGTGTGTACATTTAGCAGCGCTGGCTAGAGACAGTGAGAGATGGTAAACAAGGCAGGGAACAAACTGACCTCCATCCACGCTTTCTCTTTCTGCCGTCCTCTTTCACTGCTCTTGCCATGACCCCAATTAGTCATATAAAAGCCTATAAATCAGAAGCATAACGGCTCAGTACTGAGAAGCACTGTGTTCATGCAGACATAAGGAATAAGGTTGTATGATAACAAATAAGACCGCCAATGGACAGCAATAACTATCAGTATATGCCACTTTTTGTCAGGGACAAATGTAAATTGTTGAAAGTCTGAGCTCAGGTTATATCTATTTTCTCCTATAGCCTCATGTATTGTGTTAGCGCTGAAGCAGACACCCCTGCTGCATAACCTTATATTGGTGTCAAGATCTCCTACAGGCTTGTGAAACTGTAACAATCTCTCCAGCTGCGCATTTTCGCACAGATATACAAGAGACGTTAAAGATCTCTGACAAATTTATCGTGCCTATTCCAGCAGTCGTAGATTGATCCAGGGCCAACGCGTCTTAAGAGACGGGTGGTTTAAAAGTCGCTGGCCAAATCAAGCCAGTGTTCAACACAAAGATTTAAAATCTACAGCTCTGTTAATCATCCACTTTGACTCTTCGCCACAGCGTTGTTCTGAATTCTCAGGAGCACTTAAACAATGAGTCAACGAGTGCAAGGAAACAAGCTGGGGTAAACTCTGAACTTAAGTGTCAAAAACAACAGCTTTAAAAGAAAAGAAATTCTAAAATAAAATGTCATGATTTTTCATTTTCTAAAGACTTGTTGAATTCATTAGTTGAAGTTGCAGAACATTAACAAAACCAAGAAACTCATTTTCAAACCAGATACCTGGAGGGGTTTACAAGCTTTTCAAAGCAAGGTCTTTGTTTCATGAGATTTTCTTGGAATTTAGTTGATTCATTTTAGACAATGAAACCGTAATACCAAGAAAAACTCAAAAGGTCCTTTTATCAAAACCGTGCAAATCTGTTCGCTCGCTTATGAAAGAGTTTACTGTTCTTAACAGCGTGTTAGCTATTCAAGTATCAAAGCTAATTGGCTTGTCGGTGTGATAACAAAGCCAACAACTATTTGTTCCATTTCACTGAGCTGACACTTGATTCATTTACTGTAACTTGCTGCACCCAACACCAAAGGGCTAATGGAGAGCTGAAGTCGCGACACCACGTGTGGGACAGTCGCTGTTTTGCTAGCTTCTGACGTTGGCGCATTCCATACATCGTCCTGAAAATAATGAAGTGTGTTCAGACGGAGGAAGAGGTCTTGGTAAATTTGATTTTAAAAAACAATTATTTTCTGGAGGATTCATCTTGGTGCAGACATTTTGACTTTAAGGATAGCCCCAGGATAAATCTGGAAACAAAATGTAATCTCGCCGAGACTCTGTGTGGCCACAAACTTCCCACCATCCCTCAATCACCGCTGTTCATCTCTGAATTGGATGCCCGGTCGATACATGTCACGGGGAAAGCGGGGACCATTTGTGGTCCTACGAAAAAAAAAAAAGCCCCTGCCTATTCTCAATGGGCTTCAACAGCGGTAGGCCTTGTTTGGAGTGAGACAGCGTCTATTGTCGTAGAACCACAGTAGAATAGACAGCCGATAATGACAGGGGAAATGGAACCAAGTGCACTAAATGTCACACTCAGTCTCTGGGGCGCTGCACAATGCTTAGCCTGTTGGTGGACCTGTTTAGAGCCAAGACGGGCCGATAGAGACGGAAAGAGAAAGTGCGAAATAGAAGAATGAGATGGAAGGACGGAGAAAATAAAGTAAGTGAGTGACTATGTGTACGTATGTGCGTTTCTGTAGTGTGTGTGTGTGTGTGTGTGTGCGTGTGTGAGAGCGTGTCTCGCCTACTTCTATCTCCCAAATCTCTCCGTGCCTCTAATTCATAGTGACCTCTCCATTGTTAGGGAGCAGATGAGCTGGGTCCGGCGCTACACTGATTGAATGGAGTCCACCGGAGCTGTCTCTCTGTTTTCTACACTATTCCCCTGGCTGTCTCCCTTCATTCTCATCCCAGTGCATTGTTAGAGAGAGGTGCCCAGGCAAGACACACACACACACGCACACACACTCACATACATACGTATATAGAGCCTAGGGCAAAGAAAAGAGGCAGAGAGAAGGGTCTTTCTTTATTGCTCTGATCAAAACATTCATCCATCCCATCCGTCCTTCTCTCCCTCCCTCTATTACACTCTCCTTATTAAATCATTCCTCTCCTATTTATCCACGGGTATTACTTTTTTCCCCCAGACTGAATGTGAAGCACACACAGACTCGCACACGCAAATCTCAATTTCAGAAAAAACGTGCGCATATACTACTATTTCTCGCCCCCTTTTTTTCCCCCCCATCAATTAGATGGAAGTAGGAATGTGAAGAGGTTGTACGAAACAAGGGTTGACCTTGACACACGGGCACGCGCGCGCTTGCGCCACACCATCAAATGAAAACACACACACACATCTCGGCGCTTCCTAGATACAGTAAGTCAGTCCGCGCTGATGCAATCAGACCCAGAATGAAGTTGGTCGGGGAGTAAAGGAGAGGATGGGAGGAGATTCTCCGTTTTTTTTTTTTTTTAATGTGGAAATGGGTCAGAGAACTAGAATTAGACTCCGCTCCACGCTGCTACAAATACTTGTCAGCGCTTCTGGATGTTTCTTGCAAATCGACAGGGTCTCCATTGTGAATGTCTTGGGGAAAGTTAAAATGAGAGCAAAAGGATGAAGCAGGGAGCAACGAGGTTGCTGAGGAAGCATAAAATAGTACTCGAGGGGGGCGTGGGGGGGGTCTCAGTCGTTGCGTTTGAGGAATTCAGTAATCCAATTATCCAGTAAAGAACATATACTACTTTAGGGTACAACCAGCACTGATGTTTGTTAGCATATGTGCGCATACACACACACACTCGCACTAAACATAACACTTCAAAGACACTAGACTCCAAATGCAGGATAATGGTACACATGTTCCCTATGCTGTTTTAAATGCATACATTATTCACACAGTCTAACACACAAAGACATAATAAATTCAGTGTGTGATCAAAGATTGTCTTGGGTGGGGTCAAATGAGCCCATTAGTAGTTTTTTTCTGGGGTGTCAATTGTTCTATCCAAAGAAGGGAATAAACTATCCTTTTAAAAAACTGTACACCAACCAAGTGCTACAAGCGGATATTAAATTGATATGAGGATTGATATCAGACCAATTAGACATACTCTATCAGATATGTTATTTCCAATTATGTGAAAGAAATGAGAACATTTAAGAAATTGGAAAACACAGTTAATTAAAGTAGTTCCTTCCTTTTTCCCTCACACAAGTTGGTATTTTAATTACAACTAAAACCAGACCAATTTACTAGTATCTCACATTAAGTGACATGAGCTAAATTACTGTCAACCCGTCAAAGCTTCCTTAATCTAAATAAAAAAGTCAAGTGCGGGGACAGTGATTGTCTATTTATGATGATAATGTGCAATTACTTGCTACTTTCATTTACAGATACCGGTTAGCTCACATACAAATTACTTCATATCAAAGAAAGATGTAATATTCTGTGACTTATTGTAATGATTAACTTCTGGTAACCGTAACCGTCACATCTGACAACTAAAGATAAAGATATAAAGATAGACTGTTCCTTTTGAATCCTCTGGGATAAATAAAATATCCATCCATCCATCCATGATACAGCTACAGCTTCCAGTCTGAGCTAACATTAGCTATTATTATAGTTTAACAAGCAGCCCCGAATGCTCCTGAGAGTTTGAAGGTAATGCCCTTAACATATGAATGTGATGTACTGTACTTGAAAGCGGACCTGAAAGATTTGTGGCTATTTATTATCCACCAGCATTGGCTGTCGGTCAGCTTTAAGTTCTGTAAATGCTGAATGTTTCGAGATAAACGTGTAGGGACGCACGGTCAGTAAACCCACTCGACCCTAGAGTACCTGTTCCACATTTGTATTGAGGATAGTTAAGGAGTTCAATAACAGGGAACCAGAAGTATTTATCATCACTACGAGCGATCGATCTCTACAATGGATTTCAACTGGAAATCTTAAAATATCTCCGTCAACAAAATGTCATTGGGTTACGATCTATGAAAGCCCAAAGATGTGTAAGGGAAATCCTTACCCACCGTGAATAGTGGGAAGCGACAAAGACATTGTGAGTTCAAGTGTTTTGCTCACATCACATAATCACTACGAGCAACCAGCAGGACTTCCCCTGGTCTCATTGCATAAGATGAACGCTGCTTTCCGAAGGGCGGTTTGCTGAAGAGTCGACAAGGTGCACTGACTGGTTTGCGCCAACTTTTCCACAAAGAAAAAATCAGAAATCTTTTCTCACTGGCTTTTCTCATAAGTTGCCAACAACACTACCTCCTATGTTTATTAGAAAGATGTGGGTTGCTCGAGCTTTCATCACGTGATCACTAGATAAAGAGTGGGACTCAACCGGCTCTCAGTGCTAAGATGGAGGCTGTTTTCTGGGGGAATGTTAGACGAAAAGTCAGCAGGGAGGACTAAGTGGGTCGTGGATACTTTACACATGTAAATTGCGTTTTTTTGGTCAAAATATAGATGTGCTGTTTGTTTTTTATAAAGAAAATAGATATTTAGAACTGTTTTAGTGCCATTTGTTTCTTCTTTCTAAAGTATTTTGAATCAAAGGCTACAAATGACACAGATTTAATATCAGAATAAAGAGTAAGTTCAGAGAGCTTTGAGTGTTTTTCTTTTTAAATAAGAATTTGTGATTGTCAAGTTCTTTCGTTTTTTTGTAAGCAGTTTGTTGATTGAGGAGGAAAATATGCTCATTTGAGTGACAGTTTTCAGTGAACTGCAGCAACATCCTAGTAATCTACTGAAGGTTTAGAGGGTTAAGGCTGGATTGTTTGTCTGCAGACTGCTCCGTTCCTTTTGAAAAGCCAAAAAGATTCAATTCCCTCACTATCTTTTCAAATATCAAAATAATAATCCGCAGATTGGTGCGTCTCTGTAACAAACGATCTTTAGCCGACCGTAGAGAGAGCAGCTTGTAATTCACATTATCAGGACAGCAGCCAAAATTTAGATTTTATAGCTTTGTTAACACGCAGAATTAACATTAACTGATTATAACTGACAAAAATGACAGACCTGGGAGCAGCACTGGGTGCAGGGTCGTTGCATTTTTTTTTAATGGGGTCATTATAGCAATCATGCAACCTGGATCAAATCTTTGTAATGGCAAAATGATACAAAGGCCATCACAATAGGACAGAAAGCACTTCATCCATCCAATATGCGTCATCATATCAGACCTAACCACCATTATTGACTGTCAGTAATATGAGGTCAACAGCATGTTATATAAGCCCACTGCCAACCTGACCAGATGCTCTATAGGCTGAAGCACAGCTGCTCCATGGGATTTATCTCATTGCCCACAAACACACGTACACATTCCCTTGACCGACACTTGCTGCCCTTCAATCAAATCACACACATGTAGAATTAAGAGAGGTGTCCAATGTGAATAATCTTATCACACAGGACACTGTAGACACATCTGTCACACCTAAATAAATCACTCCCACGCACTTTCCCTGAGTCATACGCAGAGTGATATTGACTAAGAGTGTGTGAGTGTCCATGCGCAGCAAAGAAGGGGGTCAATGAAAAATGTCATTGATGGATTTCTTGAACATATGCTCCTGAATCACTAAGGAGCAAACCGTATGCACACACACAAAATATGGGCAGATTTAGCATAGAGTATATACGGGCAGCTTTAGAGTCAATTGGTTTTGACCATATGATGCAATCAAACATTTTATTCTAATCCTGGCCCAGTCATCACATTACCACTAATGAGAACCTTGTTGTTTCCGTACATCCCTAACCCCAAAGGCTTGGCTCAATCTATATCTATCTGCATGGCAGAATTATCCACCATATTCCCCAAGTGTTAACCTACATTACAGCTATATATCTCCACAAAAAAAATGCAGGGATTGAGAAAATCCCCAGTCTTATATCACTCAATCCTATACATCTCAGTCCAAAACATGCTGTATTCAGTATGTGCCTGCAATTTGTATTAGCCTGAGTGTACCCATATAGGAGGAGCAGGGATTTGGGAAATGCAAGGGATTTGAAAGATGGTGGTATTGAGGGTAGCTAGAAAAGGAATAAAGTAAAGCCTTCGTAATGAGAAAGGGCCCATAAATATAATTACAGTGATATATTAGACGTGTTAAACTTTAATGACAAAATTTCACTTTGACTACGATGCTTTTGTGATGCAATTCTCCTGAGAGTCAACAAAAGGACTCCATTTCATTAACTTGAAATGCGCATCCCAATCATTTCCTGGTGACTTATCATTATGACATGTTATGAAGTGGGACACGGCCCACTGACTTGGGATCAGGCGATTTCTCATTGGACGGTGGATGGTGAATGGGGTCATGGGATCTGTCACAGATGGTGCACATGGGGTACCTCAACCCCTCCTCCGATCAAGTTCTGTACCCCCCGTGACCGTTCTGTCATGGCTCTCGCCCCCCTGATGTTACAATCACCCTGCGTCCTAAAATAAAACCTTAATGGGAGGCATCATGAGATATTGATTACAAGGCTTGGCCATTTAATCTTAAACAAAACTGACAGGAGAAACTGTCAAGTAGTGTTCAATACTTCATTTCATTCCATGGTTGTTTTTTTCTCAGACAAAATGTCAAAAGAAAAAAACAAAGGTTTCTTTAATCCTTTGCAATGGAAAAAAAAAAGATTAAAATGCTGGAGTATAAATGCATGTGACAACGCTCATTCTGATTTGTCAACACTGTTTGTCTTGGAAGAGTGCAGGCGCAGCATTTAGCACATTTCAGATGTTTTTTTGACACTAAACCTCACTGCACTGTAACAGTCGCTGGCTAAATCCTCCCAAATAAATCAACACCTACTTTGAAATGTACACTGTAGCAGGTGTTAAGATACAAAACGGTAAACTTTGATGCTAAATGTCAAGTTTTATTTTCCCCTGACAGGCAATTTTACTTTTTTAATTATAGGAGGGTGCCTAGAGGCAGCAAATACTCATTACTTGACAGCTTAAACTCTGTTATTACTGTGATTAAAAACAAAAGCATGTTGCACATTGGGAATATATTTTTCCACATTCAATAAATCATCTTATGGCTGCTGAAATTTACGCTGTGACTTCCCTCCAGTAATCTATTCTTTGAAAAGAGTAACAAGTCCAAAAATGTTGCTATCACAATGCAGTTAACAACTTTTAGGAACGATTTCTGTATGAAGAAACTTTGCAGGTTGTTAATCATGGTGAAGGCTGCATCTAGGCCTGCGAGCAGAGTTTGACAGAGATGGTCTCTTGAGTTCCTTACCTCATTTTAACTAGAAGAAGCCCCATCGGTCACACCCCATCACCCCTTTCTTTTGCTCTTGGTCATTTTCCCCTATCCCCAAACACCCTTCCCCCACGATGGTACCATCTGCCGTGGTTCCACCAGATCGGGTTTTTGAAGACTGATACCCAGACTGAAGCTCTGAATGGCTAAAATTCTGTTACGATACCCCTGAGCTTTCGATTTGACCTCTGAAAACCAACACCCAAAAAGCATAGAGCTGTTTTCAATGCATGAAATGACAAAGGTAATGAGCTCAATTTGTCCTCAAATGCAATGGCAATAGTTAAAAACGAATGTGTGAAGGCTTGGACTGCGGTTTGTCAGGGTGTAAAAGGTTTCTAGCTTGGCACTCTTTCTGTAGGCCGACTCAAGAGGAAAAGAATGAGATCACGCCATAATTATACAGTAATTATGGCTGAATTTATCTCACCCTCTAGATCATGATCTCTATTTGATCATTGATCACGACTGCCTTCTTCTAATAGTGGAGGCCAAGTAGATATTTAACCTGAGCACAATCTCTTATCATGGGTTGAATGAGGAATTAGACCGTTTCATTTTAACCACCAACGCACATTCAAGATATAACGTAACATATTTGTTTGCTATGATTATTGCTTGCTATTATTATTTTGTTTCATTAAGAAATTACAGCAGAAGCTCACAGAAATACACCTAACCTTAATAGTTCTTTTATGATTATATGCAACATACATTGACTGATTGGCGGCCGCGTGTTATTGGGCTGTGTTTCCCAAAAGTTGGATCCGGCTTCTCCACCGCAGAACCAGACGTCTCTGTCGCCCACAGTGCCTCAGCCAAAACACACTACTCGCAGTCAAATGAATGGAAAAAAACAGAGTTTTCGCCACAGTGCCTGATCCTGTCTGAATATACCCTTATCACAAAATCATGTGAAACAGTTGTTGTGGGTAACATAATTGAAGCAGGAAGTGTTGTGGGGGTCGCATCAACAGGTGAATTCCGACTAAAAACCAAAGCTGCAGACATCTACAACCTGTTATCTTCTTAATCTCGGCTTCAGCGGTCCGAGCTAACTAAATTATATGAGTATTTGATCAAATTGTGGCCCTTTTAGTTGGAAATTCCCTCTTTGTGTGTCCCTGGACTGTATTCCCTTGCTAAACCACAGAGGGGGGGGGGGGGGGGAGACATCCTGACAGTCACACGGGACAAAACACAACAATGAATCTACGCCTACAGTATGACTGCCAGGATGGAGATACAAGCACTGATGAAGCCTCGTATCAGCTTCGATTTTGACCCCAATCAAAATGGGGGTAAGAATCTAAGCTGTGGTTCTTGACCCCCCATCTTTCCCAGTGGATAGCTGTTCAATGAAGGTCTTGTTTCACAGCTAGTATGGAGAGGAGGAATGATCACAGCAGCCAGTAAGTTTTTCATGTGTTTCATTTGTTTATGCCATGAAACCCTTGATGCTGCCCACAAAGGCATTCTTGCATACATTGCAACCTGAGTAGCTTCCAGTCCAAGTCTTTTTTTTCCCCCGTTTGGTCTGCCATAGCCTGCATTTGTCCATAAATTAAACATTTATATTATTTATTTTTCTCCTTTATCTTTGTATTATTGCTGATCTATTTGGCACACCTACTTTGACACTAAAAAAATCAAATACAATATACCATTCATCCATACTTGAGCTCAGAAATGTGTCATTAAAATTCACTCTAGGTGCTTCCTGCAGACAGGCGCCGACTGTGGCACTGATCAATTTCCCAATAAATGTGAGATCAATCAAACTGCACTATATCCATCACAACAGAGGCACTGACATGCTGATAAATGATTTTTAATAAAAGACCGACACATTGGTCCAATACTAGCTTCCACCCCCACCCACCAATTATTTCACCCCTCAGTTCTAAAGCTCTGCTGCCTCCTTCTCCACCGTCTCCACCCACCACTCAGCACCCGTCACTCTCCTCTCCAAATCTTTTCCTCTGTCTTCACTGGTGTGCTCCAGAGCTAAAGCCTCATCATCGTCACTATCATCACCCTCATCACAAAGCCTGCTTACTCCATTTTCTGTCCTTACTGGAAAATGTTGATCTGATTACGGCATTAGGTCTGCTCTGAGCAAACAAGTACATCCGGAGGTTGTACACACACTTTTATTTTTCTCATCAAGTGAAGTGCTCTTCAAAAGCCGAATGAATAACATTTGGATGTTGTCTGCTTATTGTAAAGCATAAGAACCTTACTGGGAAACATAACCTCGCTAACATCAAAAGTCCAGGGACTTGATGATGATAAGTCACTAATCCTCTGTTTAGGTATGTGGCTTCAATCAGGCTCCAGTGGTAAGAGTCTGGCTTCGCGTGTTTGTGTGTGATACAGCGCCGCATCTGCCAAAATTTGAGTCACGGTGCCTGAACATGGAGAAAATTTACAGGAAAATATGCACACGCACATGCAGAAACACAAACAGGTGTCCCGCCTGAAACTTACATGGCTTGCAAAATCTGAGTGGAAAGAAGGAAAAAAAAAAAAAACAGCAGGGAAGAGGGGAAAACAACCCCTCAAACACAAACAACAAACGGCCGATGCTGATTCTGTTATAGTTTGGATTGGGGACAGATTAGTGGAATATTAGGATGGGATTAACTGGCCAGGTTAAGCTATTTGATCGTCAACTAAATATGGCTTAGGAAGCGCAGACGAGCTGATGTCAGATGGAATTAATCCAGTCATGATTTCGGTATGATGCAGAAACTCTTTGATAATCCACTTATGATTTTATCATGCTGTTGAACTGGAAGGGGATATGGAGGGCCGTGTGTTTGTGTGTGTGACTGATGTCTGAACATGTGTGTATATGTGTATACAAAACAAGCGGTTCCATACTGAACCTTTTTTAGGTACTACGTCTCGGTAAACACAGGGTAACCCTAAACCATTCACTATACAACCATCTTACGGGAAAATAAATGAATCTAATGCATCAAATTAAATATGAAAAACTACTATAAACATGAATTAATCATTGAAGTATGATTCAGCCGGCTTCTCAAATGTTTCTCAACCGCTAATTGCTATGTAATCAGGCTACAGTTTTAGAAGTTACATGTTGTATACGTAAAAAGTTGAGTTAAGTTAGGGATAGCCAAGGAGCAGCCTCCGTGGCTGTGAAATAAAGCCAATGTGCCAAAAACTGTAATTCCTCGAGTGGCCACTTGAGACTGGCTCCAGAATGAGTCCATCTCCATAAGTCTCCATATTAAAATGTCCAACTTAACGTCACAAATAAACATGTTTACAGCCTGGTTCAAGAAGCTGTTTTGGTCTCTATTTCTCTGTTGAAGTCTGAATTTTTTTTAACTCACCCGTTTAAATTATATTGAAGCTTAAAAGTTATGAATTAATGCACATTAGTACATTACAGATGGCTTGTTGGAGCACGCAGGTGTCGGTCGGCCAGCCTCAGTTCTGCTCCTGATCCACGTCTTTGTTGATATTTTGATTAGCCGTGAGGCAGCATATTGGCACTGGGGACATAGCATCTGCTTTGCTAGCTTAATGGTAACGCTGATGTTAGCAGCCAAGATAAAATATCTTTGTCTTTTTTTTTTTTAATCGGGTAAAGGATAAGGCACAGCCTCTACTTTGACTTGTTTATCAGTATGTTAGCTAACGCTGACATTATCCAAGCAACTTCTTTTAACACAAAATATATTTCTTCTTTTCTAAACTGAGAAAAGGCACGCTTGTGGAGCATTTTTGCTAAATTTCCATCCTTAACAAAAAATATTTTGTGGCCCACCTGATTTATTTGGAAGATGTAACCGGCAAGGACCTTGACATTTAACTAAACTCACAGGTGAGAGCGTAATTTGACTCGTGCTCGTGGAAATTTGTGGTAAATTTGGGGGGACAGAACTCTTGACGTTTCTAATCGAGCCTTTTTACAAGAGGATTGCGTGTGTGTGTGTGTGTGTGTTTGCGGCAGGTACAATCAAATACGTTTGTTTTTAGTGCGATTTAAGAGCTGATCCAGCTGTGATTTTAACGTTTAACGAGTGTGAATCAATACATAATGTTTATATACGCGTGTGTTGGGGGGGTGCGTGTAAGTGAGAGCATGGTGTATGTGTGTGTTTACAGTGTGTTGCGAAGGGGGGTGGTGGTGGTGGTGGTGCTTCTTACGAGAAAATGCGTGCGCTTTTTATCTGTCTATGATTACGTGTTGTGAGTGCCGTGTTCACGCGGGAGGGGTGTGTACACTGTTTTTTTGTTTTTCTATATTCACATCTGTGTCAAAGCCCTCCGGACCTCCCCCTTCAGACAAAAACACACACACACGTACGCACGCACACACACACACACACACACAAACAGATACCAGCTCCAAGCTCCAAAATCCCCTGAAAGCTTTTGATCCTGCAGAAATGTGGAACTCCCCCTTTTCTCCCTCTCTCTCTCTCTCTCTCTCTCTCTCTCTTTCTGTCAGAAGTAGGATTAAAACTCACTCATATCCACATTGCTGATTAGGGAATCTCTCCCGCTTTCCTATATATATAGAAAAAACTTTGACAGATCCAGAATCAGGGGGGAAAAGCATGGTTGGGATTTGTGTATAGGTGCTGCACTGTACTATAGGTGTTTGTGTGTCTGTGACAGCTGTCTCCTCTAACACCGGCATTCCCATCTTCAAAAGGGAGCCAGCGGGAGCGTTCGGGAAAGCCGGGAGATCATCGTTTCCCTGATGTTTCCCCCCAGAGGGATTCCTCCTGTATCCCACTCCCACCAGCTTCACCTTGCGCAGATACGCGCGCCACAGATGTGCGTACAACATCCCAGGGTAAAGATGATGAAAGTGACTGAGGGGTGACCTAAAACTGTCACCGCAGGAAAAAGGGAGGAAAAGAATGCGGTAACGCGAACGACACTGGGAAAAGAAAAAAACACGGCGAACGTTAAAGGAAGGAGGGAGGGAAAAATAAGAGCCAAATTTGACGGCATTTAAGTTTTTTCTTTCGGAAAATTATCTTCCTGCATGCACATGGGACACATGTTCAGGGAGCAAAGTGCCATTTCCTCTCCACACACACACACACACACACACACACACACACTCATACATATATAACACTTTTGCCAGAGCGACTTTTTCTTTTGCTGACTTTACATTTAAATGAGAGAGGGGGGATTATCCTAATGTCTGACCCTTAGGGCACGAGTGCGGCGTACACACACGCACGCACACACTCTCTGCATGTGTGGGACGGGATAGCGGTGTTGACCGCGTTGCCATGGCTACAGACGGCCAGTGAATGAAGGCGCAGCGGGGTAAATCTCGAGTCAAAACATTTGACACGTGCGAGGCGAGGTAAGGAGGGTGAAAGGGTTTTTTTTTGTCGGTGTGTGCAAAATTTGGACAGGGGAGGAGTGTTCGCACACCCCCGCACACACACACACACACACACCACAGTCTGATAACACACAGTCCAGCCTTATCTCCACCTTACCTCCCCTCCTCTTCCTTCCACGTCTGTCTCTCTCTCTTCGCTCTCTCCATTTCTTTCTCTCCCTCTCCTGGGCAGAGAGATGGAGCAGAAAGTGGCGTGTAATTACATCCTAATCTTTGGCTGGTATCTGCTCTGCTACAGGGGCTGTTGGTACAGAGAGCTGTCAGGGACACACTAACACACACACACACACACCTCCACATAGATTTTTGTCCAGAAGTCTACACATTAAATCTGTGGTTAAACGGCTGTGTGTGTGTGTGTGCGCGCGCCTGTGTGAATTCACTGCTTGACTGATAGACGAAGACGCTCTGAGAGACAGATGGGCGGCTGATTTTACTTCAGCATGTATGTGCATTTAGTTATATAATTGTACTTTTAACATGGACCAGCTCTGCCATAATTTCACGAAGACGAGCGCTGATAAAGTCCCGGAACATCTTGAATGTGTACCGGCTCGTTATCGGCCTGTTTTATAAGCCATCAAGTGCGTAGCTGGCTCTTATCGGTCACAAGTTCTAAGTCTTTCTGAGTGACGGAGATCTGAGAGTCAAAAGAGGTCATACGCCAAGGCTATATACAGTATCTTCCACACGGAGGACCTTCTTTTACTTTCATACATGCAAATAGGCACTGCAGCCAGGTCTCCAAGAGCTCCCAGCTAAAGATGGCTCAACCCCCCACCAGGCCCCATGATATGGATCTATAGCTGTGGAGTCCTGCATTATACATGCAAAGCTAATTTGTTGCGCGCGCAGTCAGTCACACACATGCAAAACATGCACTTAAGTCCGTTTAAAGTGCAGTGAAGTTGTTAAAAGTAGGCCAGGGCTTGCCGGGGCCGGAGAGCGTAAACAAGTCCTGATCAGTTTGGTTCTCTTCCAGTGGAAGGACTCTGAATTAAACATAACATAGACTGGATCTGTTTATGCGAGGGCCAGACACCAACCTGAGGCTATGTTCAATCAATCCGGCTGTGAATTAAATCGCTCTGAATATACAGTACTGCTGGTTAGACTGCCAGGTAAATTACCACAGGGATATCTTATCTGGAAACATAGCGAGATGTCAACATGTGTAAGTCTGTAATTAGCATTCCGACGAGCCGCTGACATTACGGAGAACATACTGCAGAGCTGGAAGGAGGCTTTGAGCACAAGCATAAAGAAACATCATTTGATATCCGCGCCGTTTTTTTTTTTTTTTTTTTGTACTTCGGCTCAGTATGAAACTTGCTGTGCTATTAAGTGATTAATTAACACTCAACTCAGGAGTTATCACGGTGTAATCAAGGCGGGTCACAGCTCATCTTTTAACCAACGACATCCACCGCGAGCTACGCTGCCGCGGAAGTGCGCGGTGGAAAATGCGCAACGTTTGAGTTGAAACGTTGTGCGTTTTACTTTCAAGTGACGAGGACGGGCTATTTTTAAACCGCAAGAGCCCGAATTCTAATTAGGCTACAGCACATATTATTAACAATGTCTTAGCAAGCTGTGAAGTGAACTGTGACTGTCATTTGCTCAGCTGTAGCTAATTAACATTAATTCCAGTAGTTGACCAAACTACAGCGTTAAACTCCCACATCTTATTGGGCTCTCTACATATCAGCAGTCAAGTTTACACACACGTAGCAGAAATATTAAACACATTTCCACTAAATTAGACGGTCTTTCAATGGCAGGATATAGATAAACAGTCAGCCAGCTGCAGACTGTTGTACTATGAGTTATAACTCAACTTTGGCAATAATGTGGTTACTGACTGTAACGACAGGCTCGCTCATTTTGGACTGGTGACAAATAGTAAAGTAAAGTGAACACACTGTCAAAAACATACATGGTACATAAGGTAAAGGATCACAAAGAGAAATTTATTGATAATTCCTCTGTGTAACTATAGCACACCCTGTCCTCCGGCAGTGTCACGGCAAAAGTGGGGAGTGGGAGAAGGGGCGTTTGACTAATTATGCAAATACGTTTATTCAAGTAGGTTTATTTTTGGGTGTTTTTTTTAATCGGGTTATGGGTTAGTGAATAGATGTTTATACTGTATTTGTTGATTTATGTAAATATTTATGGTTCATTATTATTTATGTAAATATGAAACAACCCTATTAATGGTTTAATCTAATTAGTCACAAAAGGAAGTCAGAATGTTAGTTGGTTGTTGAGAGTTGTTGGTAGCCAAGTCAGAGTTGTTGCCTTTGTAGGGCAAGCCTGCCATGTTTAGGTTTTATATATATATATATATAGACACATATATATTCTTCCAGACATCTCTGATCTCATTTTGGGTCCTCATGATGTACAAAGTCTAAGTGCCCATCCAAGGCTTTTATCCCACTTTTTTTTTTCTGTGTATAATTCAATTTTGTTACAGTCAAAACATTACAGTGACACGGTGAACTTGGGAATGAGGGTAAAAACTCATAATAGCACATTAGTTTACATCCAACTATGTCTGAGGCCAAGTTTATTCTCGTTGAGAAAACAGAGAAGAAAAATCTCTCAGACATACATAAACAGACACTGAGGAGAGCGAGATCAATTTATACCACACAACGCACTCACACACACACACCACTTTCCCCCTCCCGGCTAGAGAATTCTTGGGGTCATCCGGAGGTTACCTGGGCTGGATCATCGACCTCTTGAGTGTGTATCCTGAGCCGACCTTGGCTCTGTCCCCACACTGGTTCTGTCTCTCCCTCTCTCTTCTCAACAACGCCCTGGGCCTAGTCATATCTGTCTGGAATGGCAATGAGCCCAGCTATTTTTGAGTTTTGGTACGCATTTGCAGGGAGACCTATAGACCCACTGCTCTGATTCATACGGGGCCGGGACATTATTTTAGCAATAAAAAAAAGCCAGATACCTCAGATGGGATCAAAGTGCTTTTTATCTACTTGTAAAAGGGGTGAGGAAGACTGAGTTTTAAAACTGCATTAGCGAGTGTGAGAAGAGCAAAGTGTATTGGTTTCTTTTTTATGCAATGGGTGTTCCCGTGCAAGCGGGGCCAAGTGTTGATTAAACACACCAGAAATACAGTGGAAATAAGAGTCTTCCAAATATAACAACTAGAGTTTTTTCCTATTCCGATACCAGTATCAGAAATTGCTCTGACACTGCTGAAAAAGCTGGTATTGGTATCGGCGACTACTGGAGTCCAGGCACCGATTCGATACCATACCATACCATTTATTAAATTAATTATTAATAATTTTTTTAAATATAACATACTGGTGTGGTACCGGTACTCAGTATCGGCCGATATCCACAGCACAAGTATCGGAATCGGTACTGGGAGGGAAAAAATGGTATCAGAACATTTCTAATAACAACATACGCATTCTTATGCACAACACTTCACACAAGGACAGAGCAGACAATGCCTACCTATGCAAGACTAACAGTGTTTTCATGCCAAGGAATTACAAATCATATCTATTTAACTCTCAGGGCCACGGAGAGTCTTTGAGGTTCATCTTTGAACAGGGGTGAAACAGACTGCAACAAGGAACAACAGGCAAGGCTGATCATTCATCACCAAGGGCCTAGCATTTCCTTCACAATGAGCTGCACTTTTATACGAACAAAAATATGCAATCCATTTGACAATTAATTAACATGAAATGCACAGAAAATATATAGTGTTCTTGTCCTGTAGTGAATTCTTTTCTAATCTCGCATGCTGAATTTGAACATCATCAGTGCCATGTTAATGTGTGTTCCACCCGGACATTTCCAACAATGCCTGCTTGTGTTGTCCCGATAAATACTCTGCTCTCTCGTCCATACGCCCTTAAAATATACCATGTGAGAGCGTCAGCGCTGACGCTCCGAGCAGCATTCCCAGAAGTGGTAGCGCATTCCACAAAAGTCACCCAGGGTCAGTGTGCACTCCGAGTGGCCTCGTGGTGCATGGGGAATTCGGCACAGTTTATTTATTTATTGCTGGAGTCAGTTTAGCTTGTTGCTTGTGAATTGGAGTGACACGGTTGTGTCACCAAACAGTGTAAAATAGTGATCAGGGTGACTTTTCCATGTGAATGATGTTTCTCCACATCATCACGTTGAGGGTGATTTACTTAGACGTTATTGTGCAAGCAAATGACGCACGGTGGGCTTGAAGAACTGTTGGGAGAGGAAGAAGTGTTTGGGAGGCTACGGAGGAGCATTTTGGACTTGACAGTAATGTGACGACATCAAGGCAATAAACGCTAAAGCTGTATTTATCCACTACATTAATGTTCCACTTTGTTCCTCTTCATCAGAGGAGTCATGTCACGTACTTAAATCCAAAGTACAAGTACCAACAATGGAGCCTATCCCAGCTGACTTGAGCAAGAGGTAGTGTACACCCTGGACAAGTCGCTAGTTCATCACAGGGCACATGGAGACAAAAAGCCATTCACACTCACATTCACACCACAGCCAAGGTTTGATGGCAGATCTGCAAGCTTTCCTAGGATAAATACTCCAGACCAGTCGGCCAGAACTGAAGAAGCTTCTCGGATGAGAGGAGAAATGTCTTCACGAATCTACAAACAAGTCCAGTTGCCCCAGACTTGACCTTTTTGAAGAAAGATGACCTGGATGACTGAGAACCTTCACAGACCTCCAAAATGTAGTGGAGCAGAAGTATAAATCTATCAATACAATACAAATTAAATAATATATATTTGCAATGGCAAGACACAGGTAGAAGACTGATTTCTGTGTTACCTCGAGTTTATCTCCATTTATCAAGCAAAGTAAACTTTCCTTTCTTCATTGGAGGTTCAGTTCAAGCCCAGGTGTCATATATTCAAAAGTAGATGAGGTGAAACATCATCCCACACTGGTGATTTGTGTTGAACAGAAGTAGCAAGGATTTTATAACTGCACTGTGTGTTTCTATTCTAGAATCCACCTTCAGAGATAATAGACTCTACAGTGAAGTTATTACCCAAGCAACAGAAAAGATGGTCAGAGCAGTGGGGCCAGGGAGAGGGCGAAGTTAAAACTCAGCTCATGGTTATTCAAATGTACTCATTTTGCAAGACCTGATGCATTAACCAAAAAGGAGTTAGCGTTTCACAAAGCTTATCCTTGAGTGTTATACATTTTTTTTTCATTACCGGGGAGAAGTATGGATCACAGCCTGGCCATTGTGCTAACCTTGGACCATCAATTGTCAAGATTTTATCATTTTGCATTCATGTTCTTCGTGCAGCGTGATTGTGGAAACAGAAGTGCTCTGAGGTGTGAATGTGTGGATAGATGATTTTGTCGGATAAATGGGTTTATTTTATGAAGGACTTGCTGAGGTGAAATAAGTGTGAACTGGTTTTAGTTTTTGGACTAGCATTTAAAAAGGTGGCCTCAATATTAATTTGTTTTAGGCTCTGTCAAAGACAGCAATGGATGCTAAATGGGAAAATAATAAAGGGTGGGTTAGATTGAAAAAATTGAAATATATACTTACTCCGGGGCCAAGAGGAAAATAAAAGAGCATGCTGGTGCTTTTTGAGATCAGTCAATCCAGTCAACACGTAAAGGCAAACTACCTAGCGGAGTCGGTACAATCGGCTCTGTGCAAGTAAACAAGGACGGGTAAAATACACAGGAATGATGTGAGGTGAAAATCTACTTTGCATTCGATTTGAACTCTTCTTTACAAGTAAACCACCATCGCCAGCAGCTTGATTTATTTATCCAGCTACTTTGCCAATACAGCCTGAACAGCTAGTGACTAAACAAGCATGACTACCCTCAGAATATTGTTACAATATCATTATTTTTGGATTGGATTCATCACAGCCCGATAGGGGAAATAAAGTTTGCAATATATGTTTAATAGTCTCTACATTTAAGAGTAGGCTTAAGATGTTCCTTTTTGATGGGTTTTGGTGAGACTTGAACCAACCCCGCCTCCTCTCTCTCTCTCTCTCTGCTTGTTTTTTTCTTGCCACTGTCGCCAATCGCTTGCTCATGGTGGGGATGGTTAAGTCTTGCTAGACCTGCTCTATATGTAAAGTGTCATGACATAAAGTTGGATTTTATCTGATATTTTTGTGTTTGCTACATTTTAGTTTTACTCGAATGAATTTCTACACCAGTAACTACAGCTCTTTCTCTTTCAACACAGCAGTCCTTTAGGCCATATTTGTATTCCTGAATAACACACGGAAACAGATTACAAACTATCCTAAACATGGGGAATGCAAACCAGAAACTGCCTCTTAATCCCAGCAACACGTTGAGATGAAAAGCAGTGATAACGCCACAGAGAGACAAATAAAAGATTAATCTAATAAGTCTGACTCGCTTAGGCCACCGCAAACAGAAGACCACTGCTGTACAAACAAGCTGAGGTAATTGTGTCTGTTTGTGGGAGAGTGTGTGTATGTTTGTGTGTGTCAGTGAGTGAGTGTGTGTGTCATGGCCTGACAGGCAGGGAGGCCGTGCAGCACCAAAGCTGCCCTCACCATCTGGCCCTGGCAAAATGAACAGTGTTCCTCTACAGTCTCTCTCTCTCTCTCTACCTCGATCGCTCGCTGGAGGATTTGATACTCGTCCATCCACGGAGATTAAGCGTTTCCATATTCCAGTCATATCCAAGGGGTTGTTTTGCTTTCTCAAAAAAAAAAAAGAGGGGGTTGAGGATAAAAGAAACGAGAGAGGACGGGAAATGACATGTAGCTTCGAAAACCGCATGATGAAGGTGAAAAAGTAGGCAGACTGTGGGTCATGTTGGTATAATGACTGTAAAGGTGAATAAATATAGCAAGCGTACACATACACAGGATACCTGCAGGGGGCCTTAGGGGTGTTGAGAGCATATGTGTGTGTGCTCATGTGTGTGTTTTGCGCCTCGGGGTCTGAGGTTAGAATGAGAGTTCACAAGTTCAGGGACTTCCAACAACATGCAATAAATGTGGGAAAAAAAACAGGTTTTTATCACTATGCCTGCGAGGACCTTCCATTGACTTCCATTCATTTCTGATTCTGACTTACAATAAAGCAAATCCTGAACTCCAAAATCCAAGTCATAACCCGCACAGAAATTCATTTTAGTCTCCACAATAAAGGATTTTCCTCATCTTTGTGTACTTACGAGGACATTTCAACAAAAACAAGCACACACACAAAAACCCCAAATCACTTGACAGGAGTGTAAACCCAGAGCGCTGTAAGAGGCTTTACCAGGAAAGATCACACATTCATGCACTCCTCCACTGCCCCCCACCACCCCTCCATGCTTTTTTTTTTTTCCCCCATTTGCTTGTGTGTACCTTCTGTCAAATTCACAGAAACCGACGACAGGAATAAAGAGTGCAAAGCGAGGCCAAATGAGCTTACGGTCGATCTCATCGGGCCCAGCGAGTCCTTTTGATGACCTAAAGGACGCATCTGTGCGTCCTCCCTTCGTAAACTGTGACTCACTCAAGACATCCTTGCTAAAATGTGTCTTCTTCTAAACTGTATGAAAACATAACAGAAGACGACGGGCGCTCATAAAAGCAGCTCTCTCCGCTCTGCGGGTCTCTCGTGATAGCCGGGGTTAGCGTTCGCTCACTTATTCCCCCATGTGCTAAATAATTCAGGGAGGACAACAAGACTCACCCCATCTCAGGTCTTAACCTCCTGCTGTGCCTCATCCCTCACACACAAACACGCGCACGCACACACACAATGAAGTGCATTCACTCTTTCCAGCAAAGGCGAACAAACCCATCCAAGGACACACAACACTACTAAATATTCCATTGTGTGGAATTGCATGTTTTCCTTTATTCAAAAGAAAGAGAGTGCTCATTACTGAAAAGCATAATGATGATGAAAAACAGATTGGGAGGCATAAGGGAAAAGACATAATTACATCAAAGGGCTCAAAACAGAAATTCACATTTCAAACACACACACGCACAGTGAACAACACAAGTGTTGAGTCCTTTAGTGTTTGTTTTTGACACCCATGTAGAAGTGCATATTTGATATGAACTCTCACCAGCTCGTTTTTTTTGTTTTTGTTTGTTTTTTCCAATCACATTCTGCGTTTTTGGACGCCAGGAGAGATGGGATTCATATGAAATGTAACCTGTTCAAAAAAAAAAAGTATAATCAATAATGTGTCTAATCCAGAGATTTTTTTTTCTTAATTAGAAATATAATTTCATTAGTTTCAGTTAATTGCTGTCATCCATTCACTTCCTCCCACTTTTAAAGAGGTAAACCCCGGAGATGTCCCAGTCTATTGCATGTTATAATCTGAATTTTTTAATTAGAACTAACATTTTTTTGGCCGCTTGAGGTTGAAGTTGATATTGCGAACACGCCGTGGTGTTTATTTTCACATCCGGCAAGCATTTATGGCCACCTGATGAATGCTAGTCCAATATTCAACCTTCTATTTCAGGCTCTGTTTTGGCCTCCACCAACTCCTGAAGGAGATATCTGGATCCTTTAGCTACGACATGCTCTATATTATGTGTTCACAAGCCAGTCACTGACTTTATCTGTGTGTTGTTTTGTGTTGGAATGTTAGCACGGAGTAGATTTAATCACTGAAAGTAACAATCTGCGTGTGGAGCTGAAAGACTCTTGAAATCGCAATGAGGAATTAAAGAGTTTCTTATAAAAATGTATTATAGCAGCATTAGGTTTTTACTGACGTCCGGTAACCCGTGTCTGTGTCCAGTGATCATTTCCATGCTCGTTGTGGAAACCGGACACACTCTGCATCTAATTATGTTTCGTGCATCTGCATCTACTTATGACTGATGCAAAGACAAACATTTTTAAAGCATTACAGTGGCACTGTTTCCAAAGATCTGCAGTCACTTAAGCAGGACATGTGGTACAGTATCAATGCAGCTCAAAGGTTGCTATCAATATCTATGTATTTTATATCAAATATGTATATGCTTTAGTGCATAAATAGTGTTTGTGTAAATTTATTACAGACAACAATTCAACTGACTATAGCAATAGCACATTAGATGCTGGTAGTTTTAACCTAAAGTAAGTGATGTTATCACAGGGCTTCCATTCATTATCCAACCAAACGTTCTTCATCATGTTAGATCAACTACATTAGATAATGATTTGGCTAAAGCCGAGGAAAAATGTAATCAAATGCTGCCATTTTGAGTAAGTTAACATTAGCTGGCAATAGATCTTAGAAACTCTGTTTAGACTGAAGCTAATTAGCAGCAGTGCAATGTAACTGACCCGAAGAGCTACATCACAGCTGCGCATATCAATCAGTAACAGAGTGGCATTAATATTTTAAAGTTGTTGGCTTTTTGATTGGATTTTACAAACTGCTGCATCCCTGGTTATGCGTCACTTTCACCATTTAGAGAAGAATTATATGCATCGTGCCCGTTATTTGCGCCGGTGACGTTCTTTAAACTTAGCATCATCCCTGGGAATGAGACCCGAAGCTTCCATCACTTTATGTACACAGGTGGCCGATCCATGTAGTCTCACTTGTGGCTCTTCATGTCTCTCACTCTCAGTCTCTCTCACACACACACACATACATGCACAGTTTTGCACCCGGGCTGTGATATCTCAACCCACACCAGATGACCAACTGTTTGGCTGCTTCTTGCCGGCCAGCCTGTGGTTCAGAGATCACAACACGGCTTCCAGACATTAACATGACTCACCCTTCACTGCAGTCATGTGCAAGCACACATCCGGACACACACACACACACACTTCATCACGTTTGCAGGGATGAAGTCTGTGTTGGCTGCAGTGGGAAAGATAAAGGGGAAATAGAAAGAATTTAAATAAAACAGAGAAAAAAGGGGAAGTAGATGATGAAAGGAGTAAAAGGTTGCGTCGGGGTCCTGCTGACCTCAAAGAGTTTTACTGTTCCCTCATCTCTTTTTCTCAACTTTCCATTCCTCTGTAATGGTCAGCGTTGAAGGACTTTTCCAGTGTGACAGAAGATTTTTGTCCATTTTTGGCATTTGTCTGCATTACTTTAAATTAGCCTCCTGAGCTTTTATCACATTATATTCACTATTTTTCCTTCAGCTAATAGCTGTTTTTCATTTTTTTTAAAAACAAAGCCAAATTAACAGTCATTTAATAAAATACAGCTTTAATTTTCATTTCCTTTTATGGATTGCAGCTGCCAGAAGTTTTCTGCTTTTAGTTTGTCTAGACTAGGTTTTTTGATTCACAGATGTAATCAAAGTGAATGTGAATGTGAGGTATTGGTTAAAAGACTTCCTTTGGCAAAAAAAAAAAAAAAAAAAAAAAAAAAAGCAGAAAGCGAACACACAGTGAACCTGAAACTTGAGCGGAAACCAGATGCTTGTCTCATTTCAGCTCAGAAACATTCGAAATGTCTGTATCAACATGAACCGCAGACTGGAAATGCTGTCAGAATGTTAAAAAAAGGAGCAGCTTTGGAGTGTAAATTTTGGTTTCTAATTCACACATTGTGTTTACCGGCTAACTGGAAGTCTGCAGAGCTGTTTTCTGTGCTTACTGAAAACTAAGGTTCAACACAACTGTATTAAACATATCTATATTTCTGTGTTGCGTCAACATTAAATTGCTGGAAATATTCCATCAAAGCAATCACACTGAGTGCCCTTGACACCCATCTGCTCTGTTTACTAAAAAATGTCTCTATGGATGGCACTGGTAGTCGATAGGATGGTCACTCGGTCCACCGTTTATATATTTTGACTACTGGGAAAGCCATGACATTTGGTACAGACCTTCATGATCCTCAGAGGATGTTTGATCCCCGACTTTTCATCTGCCGCAATCATCTGGTCACAATTTCAATGTGTCCCGTACTTTATGATTTAATACTTAATAATAAAACTAATGACATTCCCATCAGCCTTAGGTCAGTTTCAGAACAAATCCGGCACTATGGTGGAATCGCAGGTTTTTCCATTCATTTGAGTAATGGGTAACGTGGTTTGGCTGCGGCAGTGTGAGCAGCAGGGGTGTCCGAAAAAAAAAGGAACGCAACAACCTGCTGCAGAGACGATGAGCAATATTCAAGTTATGGAGAATTGCAAGCCAGTGTCATGCTGCAGTCGCCAATCAGACAGTCAGACTGGTCAAACCCTCCACAGTCTGCCTGAAATGTCACTGAAACTGAGCGTGATCCAGGTGGAGCTCATTGACTAAACTCTGATACTCCATCTGTCGTGTTCTGGCTTGGTTCATTTCATATACCCAGATTCTAAATCTGTGTCTGGCTCACAGTCTACACAACAAAATAAAGATATGGAGAAATTTGCTTTCAGTGTGTCCGATGGTTCGAGGGAATAAGCGCTCGTCGGGCAACATAGACAGTGAATGAGAGTGAGGGAGCACCTGTATTGAAAAAGACAGTTAATCAGTGAGGTAAAAAGTTATTTTGTGATTGTTTCAAAGCAGTCCCTGCGGTCCCCTCATACCGCTTCATACCACTTGCACAGCCCTGTGGTGATTCGCTGCAATACCCGATTTAATCTGAATACAGCTTTAGCTGCTTTTTAGGAAATGTTAGCATCATTTGATGGTCATCATCATTTTTGGTGGCACACAAACTGGCATTTTTCTCGCTTGGTATCTTGGTGGACTCCCCTTACATCCCAGTAGAAGGTGCGATGGTGGGTGTTCTGTTTCCAGCAATATATTGCAATCTTGGTGCCAGGTCCATTGCCCGACTGCTTAGCACAGGCATTAGCAGCTTAAAGCATGCTCTTTAATATTTCCATCACTTTAATTGTTGGTGGTTCACCCATGCAAATGTCTTTATTCATACTTTAGACATATGATTTTCATCCGCCTGATCACATAGAAACTACGAGTTGTACTGCGCCACTGGGTTCATTTTTGTCTAGTTCATAAAAGAAGTGAAAAAGTGTTAATAGGATGCCATTTTTTATTTACAACTGTTTGTTCAGTTTTCATTTGCACACTCTATGCCTATTATTAGATATCCACAGTGACAAAATGACAGCAAAATGAGGGAGAGAAATCCAACAAAGTCTGTTTTTGCTAAAAGAAAAAAAAAATGATTTCATTGGTCCCTGATGTCCCCGGAGTATGACACTCAATTATCTCGAGACATACTCAGCCGTATAAAAGACTGTTATGCGACTAAACACCTCTGACACAGATGTTGCACAGGTTTAAATGGAAGAAAAACAAAACACAAATTGAAAAGAATTTATAAGATGGAATTTTCTTTTTGCTGTGGCTAAAAAAGCAGAGTAGACAGACAGAGGACTAGCAAAAAGACTGAACACACACGTGCACACACACACAAGTCCGAGGAGTAGCAGTGAAGTTAAATTGAGGCTGATTGTATTCTCGGCGTAGACTTGTCTTTGTCCCTAAGCTCTGTCTAAATATTGAAGCAGATCGTGGTAAAAAGAGTCGGCTATCCAGAGGATTCAACCCAATCTGCATATTCATCACAATTAATTAGGATTCCTCTCTCTGCCATCATTTTTTATCTTTCCTGCTTTATTTCTCGAGAGGCAACTGCAAGACAATGCTGGGGCGGTGATCGGAATCAGTTATTAGTGGGTGGGGGTGGTTGTGAGCAGACGCATGCTCACACATGCACGCACACACATACACACCTTCCTTCCACATTTCAGACTTGAGGATGATGCTGTCTGCATCAGATATGATGATGAGTGCTTCACAGGCAGCATTCATCTGTCTGTTGAAACAAACTTCCAGTGCTTTCTCTCACTTTGTCCTGTCCCTCTTTTGTCTGGGCCGACTGTGCCGTCGCGCCTCCGCCGAAGTGACTGAAGAGCGGCTATTGTCTGGCGAGGCGCGCAGACGAACCGCCACTCAACAGCACTTCTCGCAAGGCTAACTCTTTTAATTGCTCAAAGCAAAAGACAAGAGGCGAGAGATGGTGAGAGGCCTCGGGGTGAGAAAGTGCTGAAAGTTAAGTTTTATGAAATATGTCTGCATCACGCGCTGAGGGAAGAGGTGAATGAGTTTATATGCGCACTCCTGGTTCTGATCAGATTTTCAGATGTAAACACGCTGGATTTCAGGCAAATGGATTCAGGAAGATTTGAATATGTTAGTTGGAATATTACACGATAAACTGTGGCATGTAAACAGCTTATCCTTATCTAGGTCTCTGATTCTCTGTCATGTGTGCACATGATTCCTCAACTGAGTTACAGTTATTATTATTTGGCAGATCCAGTGCAGATTGGATTCATCCAAGCAGTAACCTATGTGGCTGTGAAATTAAGCTAATGCTGAAAAAAACTGACAAAAAGTGCAGTTTCTCGAATGGCCACTTGAGGCTGGCTACAGAAGAGTCAATCTCCATAAGCAGCCATGTTAAAATGTCTTCAACTTCACAGAAGAAATAAACATGGTTAAACCTGGAACTGAAATAAGTACTTAAGCAATGCACTCCAGTAACACAAAATCAATACAGCAGAACTGGCAAAATCATATTTGTTTTCTGCACACTCTTCTTCCTTGTCAAAACCTGTCATGCCTACATTACCCACAATGCAACTCAGTGACAGACAGTTTGTCCAGAGATTTGGTTATGTTGTGCCAAAGTGGCAAACCTCTGTTGCTGTAAATCAAAACCAAACTGCAGTTCCTCAAACGTCCACTCGAGGTTGGCTACAGAACAAGTCACAAATTTCCATATGGCCCCATGTTAAAATGTCCAACTTCACAGCAGAAATAAACAGCCTGGTACAAAAAACAGTTTTGGTCTCTATTGCTAATTTCCTCTGTCATGACAACTATACTGAGGGTGAATTTCTACTTAACTACCCATTCAAATTCAAAGTTATGCATAAGAATTATTTACACCAGGATGTGTAAATTTAACTGTGATGTGTTCTTTATAAACATTAAGGAAGTATTTATCGTGCAAAATAAAAAAAAAGGGGGGGTAATAGGGTATATACAAATTCAGTTAATTAGCATTGGATCAGGTGGTCGCTTGGTGACAGTGGTTCCCAAACTTCCTGGCTTGTGACCACAGCAATGTCTAACAGCAAGTAAGGTCCTTGTAAGAAGTTGCACATGGCTAGTTCTTCACAGCTCGACCAAATAATGATTTTCCTTCCTCTGATTTGTTACACTTGAGTAATTTAAAAAGTTGGCCCGTGGAACTTTCTTATAAACAAACAAGTTATGTTTACATTCAGCGTTCCCTGCCAAAGCTCACTGTGTGAATCCTTGTGGTCTACAGCAAAAGGTGTTGAAAGCATTTCCTCCCACGGAAAACATTTGAACAAAAGAATATTTTAAATTAGGCTCTGTTTACATTTGTTCATGTCTAAGGATGCCATTACATGACATAACAGGGAATCACAAAAGTCAGCTGGTTTTAACTTCTGGGTTAAATTAATGTGCACAAAATTTCATGGAAATTGAAATTTAAGGGGGGGAAAGTGAAATAAAGATAAGTTTGCATTATCTCAACCGCTCATAAAGAGGTCAGGAACTATTGTTGTAGGGCACAAAACAACAACAGGGAAACAGAAGTTAAGGTTTAAAAAGTCTCTCTTACTTCGAACATATTAATCCTCTTTAGAGAAGTGGAAAATAAAACTCCGATGTGGTAAGACCCAGGAGTGTGACAAGAAACATTTTGAGTCAGCAAAGTTTTCTGGAAATATGGTCATGAGATTAAGAAACATTCACACTGACGGCGTCACTGATGGGAAGTAGAGACAGTAGCGATAGCCACCTCTTCTATAATTTCAACAGAGTTGCCGTGATGCAGATGTCGCGAAAGGGTCATGTAAACATTCCCGTCTTTGAATTTGGGGCTGGTGACGACTTTGCTGTTTGGTACATCGGCGTGATGAGAGTGTTGAAAGATAAGACAAAAATAAAAAAAAGGGGGGGGGGAGTGCGAGACAGATGACAGAAGTTGTCCATTAAGCCAGCGGAGCAGTCCTGGTGTGAATATTGCATTTCCATGTTTACCGCAATTACAGGCCTGCTCACTGGTTCACCTCCTACAGAGGGTAAAAATGGAAGAGTGAGACACTCCTGTGAGAATATAGCCTGCCCATTCAGGGATGTGAAACACACACACACGCACACACGTACACACACATCCACTGCTGTCACATCTCCAGTGTTTTCAAGTGATCCTAATCTGTGTCTGTGTACTGCAGGAAGCTAAGTCACTTTGTCTGCTGTCATCTTAAAATTTTGTTTCTCTTAAACACGAGTGAAACCTTGCCATAGAGACGGAGATACTACAATTGAGCTTTTAGCGTCCCCCCCCCTTGAACCGAGTGGCCTTATCTTGATAGCGGTGAGGCGAAGGTGAAACAAATAAAGTTATATAACCCCTTGAGACAGTTTTGTTTCCAGGCTCCATCTGTGTCCGTTCATCCCCTGCACTTCATCGCATTTCTACTTTTGCAGACAGTCTCGCGACTCCCACACAAACATTGCGTGTGGAGGTGCGACGGAGTGGACATAATCAAGATTTTTATTGTCACTGAAAAAGCAAATAAAAAAAAAAAAGAAAGAAAGAAAGACGTGGACGCTGACATGCAACATCCTGCTAATAGGCCATGGCCACGGGAGACTGCCGGGGTCAAAGGCCAGGCAGATGACAACTTTGAACCACAGGCCAAAAAAAAAACCTCTCTGTTGCTGCTAATCTCATCTAATGATGTCCCCGTAGGCTGACATGCCTTATGCCAAGCTTATTGTCGCTGCAATGCTCTTTTTTATGCTCATTCACATTCCACTTTGAACACAAAGGCTCCATCACGTAACGATACTTCTCTTGCTTGTAGTCCTACTTTCTTATCTCCAGTTACCGTGCATGTAAAGATTAAAATCAAATGGTGTTGGTCTCTCCAACTTGAGATCGACTCATGTGAGGAGCCGATGATGTTAAACGTGTGACATCATTTCAGATCAGTTGCTCCGGCTCATTTTTATACATTAGCTGCAATTATCTTTTTAATTATCTTTGACCTTCCTTCCGTGGCTGTTCTACAACTTTTATCATTCCTACCTTGCTGCCACTGACTTTTTGCTGTTGGATTTTCACTTTTGAATTTGCTATGTAATCAATTATGTTATTGTTGTTACTGCCGTTGTCAAGCAGGCTTCCAGAACAATTTGATTGCTCCTTGGTATACATACCACAGGTGTCGGAAACTCTACTGGAGGAGGGATGGGATGAGAAAAAGACAGACAAGCGCATCGGTTTATGACATTCACAAGTCAAAGTTCTCCAATGACTGCTGGAATTATAACCGTCCTCCACAGTGACCGAAGAATCAATTAGTGTGGTGTTGCTGTACAGCCACAGAGGCCGCAGAGAGAGAAGGCACCTCGGTGGGTGAACAAAATGTCAAGACAAGACCATGGCGAGGCTCCATTAGGCCGCGATGACGTGCCATTTGTTACGGGGTATTGTTAAGTTGTAGTTTGTTAAGAGCCACTGTACAGAAATGGTGGTTCAAAATGGCAGACTCTACAGAAGAGGGCCCGCTCTTACTGTAAATATGAGACAACGAAAACACAACGATTCATATATTCAGGTTATTATGCACTAATAAAAACAAACCAATAAATATTATATTCAAAATGTGCCATATTACAAATTGCTGTTTTGCCCCCCATCAGTTTGCCACCAATCTGTACATTATATGGGAGGAAAAGACATGTGCTTGACACCAGATGTTCACATGCTACAAGTAAAGGATGTTTGACTTCACATGTCAATAGGAAAAGTTTCATATAATTACCCCTCAGGTCTAAAAGCAGAATGTGAAGCAACAAAGTCCTAATGGTTCAGTCAAAACAACACGGGCGGATGTGGCGAACTCTGAGCAGTTCTTACTGTAAGATGTTCTCAGTTTGACATGACCAAAGCTGAAACCACATTTTGCCACTGGGAGCAACAAACAGGGCTTGTGCTGCGGTGATGTAGCCGGAGCCCGACCCAAGGGTGGAAGTAATAAATTTCAATTGCTCTCTTCAACTGCAACTGAGCAGCTTTTTTTTCCTGTACTTGAAGTTTGTAATTTTGCTCCTAGGTATGTTTTGACCAAAGTATTTTTTTTTTTGCTACATTTCAAATTGGTTGCAGGCTCTTTATACACATCATTAACTGACCAGCTGCAGTCATATTGAGAAAGTCAAGCCGATTTCAGTTTTGGTTGTTTATTTGACTGATTTTTGTGGTTTTTATTAAATATCAGCTTCTTGAAACTCCTGTGTGCCCCTCCCTGTGCGTGTTGCATTGTACGGTGAAGATCAAACTAGTACTCCCAAAGTGCAGTCGTTTCAGGAGCCAAACTGACATGTTTTCAGCCTGGCAACAATGCAGTTTGAGTGTTGTAAAAGTTGTTAGGGTGTCCTTGACCAACAGGGGAAAAAAAGTAATAGCTGAATGATAAAAATCAATACAATTACAAGTTTTCTAGTTCGAGCTTAAGTGAAACTTTGTGAAAGGAACATTTAAATGGGACCTTCACTGATTTTACACATGAAAGTCTGTCTTACAGGTATGGCAGAGTGCTACTGTGTCCGTGAAAATAAGTTGTATAAAGCTTGTTGCAGCTCCAGAGGGAAATGTGTATGGTCTGATAAACGGCCTCAAATGATATGATGTGATTCAGTCGGGGGGCTGAGGACTACAAGCTTGAAACTGAAAAAATAAATAAATACATAAAGGTTGCGGGTAGATGACCTGACACATATGGATTAGTTTAGGTGTGTGGAGCTCTTTCCACAGTCTCTGATCCAGAGATGCATGTTGCGTTTAAGTGCTGGTGGTGAACTCTGACATCTGGATTTTCATGTCATGCAATGTGGAATTAGTGGATTCTATTTGTGAGACATTTATATTATTTAAATTGGGATATATGTCTTTGTATAACTGGTGGTAGTTGTGTTTGTTTCTGAACAAAATGAATTGCTCATAAATTTCCGCACAAATATATGTTTCTCATTTTTATGGATCAGGAAACAGTAATTTGTCACCAATACTGACAATACTTTATCTTACTGACCTTACTGACAGTATAAATATGGACAGTGCATCTGTGTCTCTGGTTGCAATGTAATGGCACTCACCCATGCATAACTTTAAGCTTTAATAGTATAGTTTAATATATAATTTGAACTGATGAGTTATATAAAGATTCATCCTCGGTAAATTTGTCATGAATGGGAAAATGGGAAAAATCTGTTTTTTGTACCAGGCTGTAAACATGTTTATTTCTGCTGTGAAGATGGACGTTATAACATGGGGACTTATGGAGACTGACTCGTTCTGTAGCCAGCTTCAAGTGGACGTTTGAGGAACTGAAGTTTATGGCACTTCCACATTGGCTTTACTTCACAGGGGAGGTTGCCTCTTGGGCATGACACAGCCAAATATCTGGACACTGAGTTGCATTGTGGGCAAAAAAATGTATTGATTTTGTGTCTGGCAGTGCTACTGGAGTGCAATGCTAAAGTACTTATATAAGTATATTTTCAATCACTCCATCCTGCACTGTTGCATTTTGAGGCAAATAACTTCTAATGAATTGTTATTTTACCAAAGCATCACTTCAACAGAAGTAGGACATTTTGGAGCAGTTGCCGGTGCACTTTCCACCCCTCCACACCAAATAGCACTTGGAGGGCTCCAGACTCTCAGTGTGCTTCCAGTAAAGGAACTGGTGTTACCAGCCGCTTTCCAGTTCTCACACACACACATGGACACAGTGTCAAACCACAACACACTCACGTTGCCAGGAAAGGGTCAAATTAATGGCTGACTTTGCAGCTCTCGGGCAGACGCTCAAGCACAAATACACACTTGCAGTCTCACACACACACAGAATAATTTCCATTCCACTTCTCCCCCCTTCTCCGCCCTTCCGCTCACTGCCACCCTTCTGCTTTTTTTCCTCGTTTCTCTCTCTAATTTGCATAATATACTCTCCCCTTCTGAAGCTCAAGATGCGCGCACACACACACATACGCACACAGGACTGACAGATGGCACCACTGGCTTCAGACACAGTGCAGAGCGGGAATGTGAGGGGAATGAAGGGAAGAAGAGAATGTTCTGGTAAAATAAACACATACACACATACGCAATAATACCATAATTACCCTGGGCACTGGCCTTGGCACTAACCTGGGGAAAACCCTGATGTGCCAACTCACTGCACTCGATGACCTACCAAAACCAGCAGGGGAAGAACACACTGTCTCACACACATACCCATGAACAGGCTTATTTATGCAAAGACATGCATACATACACAAAGTCAGAAGAGGAGAAAGGAAATCTTGTGTACACACACACAAAATAAACTAATCTGCCTCAGCCGTGCTTCTTAATCAATTTCGTTCCTTTTCTCTCCTTGCTCTTTATCGTTTTTTTTGTTTGACAGGGTGGTGATGGTGGTTAGAGCGTGTCTATGCTGTCGGGCTGAGTTATCCTCGTAAAGCTCTGGGCCTGATTATCCTGCGATGACTCATCCAGCGAGAGAGAGGTGAACTCAGTGCACAAGAACCCAACAACCAGGCCACTGGTTACATAGCTATAAACAGAACGAGAGAACTAAGAGAGGTGGGCCTTGAAAGGCATCGGACAGTGCATTCCCCAGCTGGGGCATGTGAGATCTCAATTGGAGGGGGGGGCAAATCGCACACAAGTTTTCGTCACACCAGACAGACATAAGCAAACAGACAGACGTCTAGCATTTAACCTTGTTTATCATCGGCGTGCAATGTGGGGTCTCTGGCTATCGAGTTGTCCGCGTTCCCGACGCGATTCTCACCAAGTGGTACATGTCAGGTCATATAATTAACTTGCTAATGTAGTCGGTAATCACACAGAGAGAGGAAAATAACAACAACAACAACAGCAACAGGCTGTCGCGGACAGATCTGCAGCCGGCAGGCTTTGTTGACGCCGTGAGAGCCGCATTCGTCGGGATAAAGTTGCATAACATCTCCCGCGACGCATAAAGGAGGGGGGGGGGTGACATTTAGGATCGGCCAGACGGGGGGTCCAGAGCGCCAACAAAAATATGTTGACATGCATAATTCACCCCATAAGCATTCACATTTTTAGTGAAGTTCCTCCAATTAAGGATTTAGATCACTTCTAGAGAATTCCCACTTTTCTTGCCATTCAAACACCCAGACCTCTATACTCGCGGATAAGCTAAGAGTTTATAGCTTGCGTGGGTTTCGTGTACACTTCCTACTCATGCACATACATTCACAGCATATATACTCGAAAACATATGAAGACACCCACCAGAAACCATTCCCAGCGGTCAAAGTTTGTCTTATTTAACTTACAAACTTCTGTGCTCTCTTTAAACATTCTCAGAATTCTGTTTTACTCAAATATAATTTCCCAGATGAGCACTCGCACTTCTGGTCAACTTATATTTTACCAAAGTAATATTTGCTCTATTGGAGCTGAATATTTCAGAGAGCCTTCCAACTTATGGACATGAACAAACACACACACACACACACACACACACATATCCGTTGAGCCTGATTGAACAGGACTGGTTGGCGTTCTCACAGCACTAACTGTCACCACAGTGAGAGGTCAAACAGAAACAGTAACACAGCTTATATAAGTCACAATAACAGGAGCACGGGGGGAGTGAGGGCACGGGGGATAAGTGTGTGTGTGTGTGGGAATCTGTGTGTAAGAAAAAGGATTTTTTTCAGATTAGCAACTGATTTTATGGTATTTTTTTTTCTCCGTTATTGTCTCAATAATCAGTGAAAGCAGTAAATTGTTACACTAAAGCAACCGTGTTGCCTCTTCCACATCATCGTTACATCATCTTTTATTTTGGCAAAAACAGAATTACATACTTTAAATGTATTTATCCTCTCCTGTACACTCCTGGCAATGTAACTATATAACACAGAGGTTTAAAAACTCTACTGAAATTTGAAGTCTCTTCACTTTTGTGAATGTAATTGTGCATATTTTAAACATTCTCTGTGTTTAACTTTCAAGCCTCTGGGTGAGAGATTCCCATGACAGCAGCTAAATGACATCTGAGAGCGGCATTGCTGGGAGACACTTTATTCAGCAAGCCCACGTAGCGTTGGTTATGTGCCGTTAGAAGTTTAAGATGCCTGTCTCTATCACATCCAACATTTGGGGGGACTCATTGTACCATGAAGTTTGTATTCGACTCAGAAAGTTGAAGCTCGAAATCTAGTTAGCCTAGCCAACATGGATTCCCACGAGACTACTACTTATCATTAATGTTTTTTTCAACAAGTCTTGCTGAGTCACTGCCAGTTCCCACATGCACAGTGTTCATCCCACCCTACAGAACGAAGGGGAAGGCGTCAAAGTTGCAGTCATGGCAGTGACCACAGTGTCCACAACCTCAGTGGTCCATACGATGCAGATCACGACATTACTTATACAGCAAGTAGTTGTGACAAAACAATCTGATTGGTCACCAGGCAATGAGAGGGTGTGCTTAAATCATCACGGCTACACACTCACTAAAAATATAACTCCGGTGCAAAAAACAATACACTACAGCAAACAGCAAATTATCCTAGAAATGCTCTTGAAAATATAACATACAGTTATAGCCTACACAGTTTGCGATATCTGCATTGTAGATTATGACCTGTTACAATAGTTAAATCAGCTTTCTTTAAACGAATATAGCTGCTAGACCACCCAGTACATAACAGGTGTTGCCTCCCTTGTGTGCAGCAAGTCAGAGAGCAAATAGAAAACGATCACGGTTGTACGAGCACAATATTGAATTTGAGGGCGAGCTTTACCGTCTAGCACCTCGGTCGTAACCGCATCACCGCTGTGCTAATAATGACCGTAAAGCACGCCCTCTTATGTAATATTGCTTATGCAACTAGCAGAGCTTTGGAGCAACATAGGCAGTATATGGAAACAAAGTAACAGCTAACCACAGCTTGACTATCTGCATCGAAAAAAAAAAACTTACTAAATATGACTAAATATGTAAACACCAGTGATGTACATACTGATTTCTTAGCTAAATGTAGTTTAATTTTGGTTTCCTGCGCTGTCAGTCAGTAAAATAAAAGTAGTGAAATACATTAATCGGGAAAAAATGTCAGCACTTATCACGTTAGATGGCGGACTAATGAGGGCAGCGGATTAAGTGTCTTGACGAATCAACTTAAATGCAGTGCTTAAAAAGAGTGCTGCTGTTGGATGTGGGGAAAAAAAACTAATTGGTATGGACGGACATTAAACATCTCAACACGACTCAAGAAACCTATATTCGCCTTGCAGGAAAGGTGTTATGAAAGGAAGAAAAAAAAATGAATCCGGAAAGTCCAAGACTGATTTAGAAAGACAGTTCACGAGAGGAGGGGCTGAGAGTGTCACAAGAGGGCAGAAGGCCAACAGAGGGAGAGCGAGGAAGAAGCGTTGAGGAGACCGAGAGGTGAGAGGAGAGAGGGAGGAGGTTTTCTATAAGCAGAAGCTAAAGAGGTCAGACTGTTGTTTCTGGGTCAGAGCGCATTAAAGAAGCAGCCGTGCTGAGCAGTCGTCCGCGGCCCCGTGGCGACGCAGCAATGTGGACAGGCTTCTACCAACTGTGACCACACATTAGGCACTTAACTGCGAGCCATACAGATACTGCTCAGGGCGTCAACACATAAAGTTGCCCTTTATTGTAATCCAAAGCATAAAAGAGACACACACACAGACCTAAATCTAAGAAGCCAGCAGCCAGCAATGTGCACTGATTGGCACGAATGTTAACCTTAACCCGCATCAGCAATGGTCGCAGGAACACAGCTGAAGGCATAAACATCAGGAGGTAGCGCATACAGGACACAGTATGGAATATATATATGACACAAGAGCGATTTGCAACCATCAGCAGGGCACAGCGCATGAACTAGTTTCTGTTCATGTCACATTCCTAAGGATTCCTTAGCCTGCAACTAGCCTAAGAAGCATCCTGGAAGTTTGCCATTCAGTCTTTGATAATAAAATGTAGTCCAATCATGCGTGTGCACAGTGGATGGAAATCACGCGGGAATGAATGACATGCCGTCTTCTCTTTGCCAAATAGCCCCCCCCCCCGAACACAAAACAAATTACCGCTGATGGCAGAACTTTGTGAGAGCCCGATTTGAAAAATAATGGTCAGACTCAAAGTTTACAAGAGGTCAAGATATCATGACTAAGTCCCAAATGTGGGCCCAGCTCCAATCCTAATGATGCAACCTGCTTATTTTTTTTGTCAGACCGGACCCTGACCAGTAAACTCCACCACCTGTCAATACTGCAGGCTTTCTGCAGAAACAGCTGCCTCTAAGCTAAAGGCAGGTTACCCACATGATTTCATTTGATTGATCTGAGATCTTCCAGGCATTTTCAAACTGACATATAACAACTTTTCACAGGCTGACTAACACCGTGACAAATCTTAACGTGTAAAACTAGTAGCATTCCACTATGAAGCTGCCTCCTGACACATTTATGGTCATTTGAAGACACAAACATCTCTGCTCTTGTAATCAAAGAAGGATTTTGTGGCCAAGTAGATCAGATTTTCTGTTGGGCGGTGGGTTCAAAGTGGAAATAACATAATCAGACTAGTAATAAGAGGAATTGCCCCACAAACATCTTATACACCTCTACATGTTAAGTCACATGCAGCAGAGTGAAGTACATTCCAGCATTTAGACAGCTTTTACGGGTTACTGTGGCATTCACCTGCACATGTGGGACTAGTTTACATTCAAATGAAGTGTGACTATTACACAACAATTCCAACTGAAAGACCTCTAACTAGTTTTCTTCCGGAGCCTTGACATGCCAGCACAGCAGCCAGTAGTTTCATTCATGCATTTTAGATTAAAGTTCATCATCATCAAAGTTCATTCCTGACATGGAAATTAAAATAGATTTGTCGACATTCAAGCTCAGCTGCTCAAACAAGGGTGGCAACATGTCCTAACTGCATGCGACGCAAGTGAGAATCAAGAACGAAGTCGCTTTAATTACATTGTTTTACATCGCTAACCAAACAGCCGACATGCTTTTAGCTATACTTTGTCGTTTCCAGCTAAGAAACCTCCAGATATCACAATGTAAAATTTGTGTTTCTTTTAAAAAGCACAAAGCCAAGAAACGCTGATCCAGCAGATAGCTACGTGGTTTGTTCACTTTATAACAGAAGTGACTATTTAACAGATACAGTGTATTCATTCAGGGCGCGGTAGGGTTGGAAGGTAAGGGTTCGAAATCCGGGTAAAAGCCTCTAAGTTAACCTTGAGCTGGGATTTTTTTATTTTAATTACTATTTCTATGCCTGAACAAACTTTTGTGCTTAGTTTTAGTTTTGAGTAGTCACCTTTTGTGAGCTACGGTGGCTTATTTGAACTTGGATTACATTTGGGGAAATAAAGACACATTGGCAGTACCTTCAGTGTAGAGGAGAATTCTTCTTTTTTGTTATGATACAGGCCAACACAGGTCAATCTTTACTTTCAACGCTGTTTACTGCTTATTTGATGTGATTAAACCCAAATGTTAATGTCACAACTGCCTTTTGACTACTCCTGAAAGGCTTCCATTCATTTGGCACCACTGCTAAAACATGATGGATGTTTGGGTAGTAACTACTAAAAAGAACTAAACATGCCACTTTCACCTCAGCCATAAACTAAGCTCTGGGTAAATAGCCAAAATATGATTTGGATTTTTAAAAAAAAGGAATTATCTCTCAAGGACAAATAATAGACCCGACTGAACTGAAAGCAGCTATTAGACAAAAGAACCAAGAGAGAGCAGAGAAAGAGGCGAATATCTTTCCAATTATCAGCTCTGGAGCATGTTCTTAAGAGCGAGCTGAAAGGACAGGTTATTAAGCTTTAATGCATCACAGCATAGGAACCATTCAAGGCCTTCTCCCTCATTAGACCTACCACCAGCCTCGCACTGTGCGTGCGTATGCGCGCATGTGCAAGTACATGTTCACAGCTAAGCACCTCATACAACGCTAAACACTTAAACACTGGTAATGAGAGTGTGAGTGCTGGCTAGTCCGCTTACAGAGGGAATAATTGCAGATTTAGCCAACAAGGGCATTTTCATTCCCCCCGTATAGACGGGATTAGCGCGCATACAGAAAACAGGAGTCATATTTTCCTAATAAAACCACTCAACAGGAGAGGAAATGCTGTTGAAGAATGTATACAATATGTATGAAAGCATTTGATAAAGCCTTGAGATTTAATCACGTTTTATGGATGTAACATTCTTCTCATGAAAAAAAGAAAAGAAAAAAAACAGAGGTAGGACTGGAGGTAATGCTTATATAAAAACACCACTGAGCAACGGTGCAACAATTCCTCGTGGAATATGGGCGTGATTTCGGACTTCCATTTCTTGCCTTTTTTCTTTTCAAAGCAAACAAACATGATGAAATTTCTGTGGATGATATATTGCCCCGGTTGATGTCTGTGTATTAGTTTGTAGTGCGGATTGATTCCACAAACAAAGCCAGAATTGATTCTCCTTATTGAAATCCACCAAATAATATCTGAGGGAATCTATCCGCCCAGATAGAGCATTGCTCTCTATAAATAAAAGGACTGAAGTGGAGGGTGGAAAAGGGATGAGGAAACACAGGTGCCTCTGTGGAAAAGAAGGCGCTGGATAAACCAGGGAGGATGCAAAACTTAAACGATTTGGCTCGCATCAAGCCACTCGGTGTACTGGGACGGTTTACATATCCAGGTGCCGCCATATGAACACATTAGCAGGACAAAACACTGTCTAACATCCAGTCCAAGTGCCTAGGATCAATGAAGAAGTATTGGCTGCAGTGCTTCTGCTCAGTCAGCCACTAACTCTCCTTCTGTCCATTTCTACATCCAGTGATCATCACCATGTGTGCACACTGTGGCCCCGAGTCTGATGAGGATGATTTTCCGTAGATGGGATGATTAATGTGCCTGCTCTAAGATGCTGAGTGAGATTGATGCTGCCCACTATCCCCTCCATGCCTAATCTTTCATCCTTACAGTAAATATGACACAATGTCCATATGCATGCGAAAACAGCCTGATTACAAACAGCTTGCAAGCCCTCGTCCCTTTTAATGATTACATCCAAAGGCACTCTCTCAGTCCAACGGCTGTTTCCCTTAATGAAATTAGCCGTTCGCACTATCTTTCTCCTCTGCGCGCGAGGTAAGGAGTTTCTACGGGGGTCACTCGGCTAAGTAACCCTCGTTAAGCAACTCTGATGCAAATGAGATGCAAATCCGGCTAAAACGGAACACTGGTTAATTTGGCCTCCTGACATTGCAAACAGTCACAGGGGGATCCGATGCAAATTACATGCAAATGACAACCAGCGGTCTTTGTCTCTATTGGCTAAAGGGTAGGAGCCTATGGGTTTGGGTTCAAGGCTGATTTTGTCTATGCAAATATTTGATGTATCCAAGTGGAACTAAAGAAAGTAAATACCAACTGGAGAGAGGGAGAAGGTTCACAACAGGTCAGGAGGCTGTCATCACGGCAGCTGAAGCATTATACACCCACACCGTGCGGCCTGGTGCAAGAGAGGAAAAATACAGACCTCAAACCAAAGAACAAGAGGGAAGTAGACATTACATTCCAACCGCTCCACATTTACCAAAGCTAGGACCCAGCTGTGTGTGATCCGGCCAACTCCTACATCATCTGGAGCCATGCCTCATATAGTCACTTCTGAGATCGAGCCATATTAAAGCCCACATATAAATATGGCAATCTGGTCGGTCGTATTAACACTTGACAGAGGGCGTATCTAAAGCCAAGGCCCCTGTGAGGAGGTCAAACCTTTGTACAGACAAGCCTCTAAAGACCATGTGACAGGGGAAAATCACTTTCTCTAATGCGCAGTCCATACACGGACTTATAGTATGGATTTCTGTAGACAGGAGCGGTTAATTGATCCCTCTCCATCCTCACTCAACCATCAACAGGGGTGGAAAGTAACTAGTGGCAGCTTCTGCGATGGACTTTTTTTTTTTTTTTTTTTGAGAAACTACTGTTTTTCTTCTTTTCTTCTGTACATTTAAATTTTTTTGCTTTTCTCATACTTTGAACGCTACGCCCACACAAGTTTCCCATTCCAGGTTCCACCTCCCCATCAAGCCCACATTTCAACACCAAATATGTAATGACAGGTTGCCAAGTCCGTCCCGATCCAAAAGCACCTCTAAATACTGCAGTATTTTTGTACGAATTAACCAGATCTTCAGTAACCCAAAGCTCATTCTGCATCTGTCAACTGGTCTAAGGGATGGGGAACACATGCAGCGATGTTATCATGGATCTACCGTAACCTCCTCTGGGGAGGATGTGCAGTCTCAGCTTACTAGGCTTCAGTTATCTGAAAGCCACCCCCTGAAGTGGTACAGCTGAAGAACGAGTCATGTGGACGACTTGTTAGACACTTTGAAGTGTAGCAAACTCTGTGTGTGTGTAATAAAAAGAAAAAATATCCACTGGCCTCACGTGAACTCGTGTTGTTGATGAGGTAATATACATTATGCAAAATGCCGGAGGAAAGAAAACAAACCTCTTCATGGTCTCTCTGAAGTACATATGTATGCATCTAGAATTTCATTGATGGATTTCATTGTGAAAATCAATTCATTTACTTATAAAGTTGCTAGTTTTGTTGTCAAATTCAACTTTGATGAACTTTGACTTGAATGTGCCTCTTTGACCAGCAGCGAATCATCTTGACAGTGCTGACCTTTGAAGGAACCGAGGGCCAAAAAGCTATCGCAGCTTTTTAGCTGTGATGCAGCACTCGCTTTTATTTAACCCCCCCCCGTTGGAGCATAAAGTGCTACTTGAAAGAGGAATGGTTTGTAGGTAGGTTAGAATACAGAATCAAATGGTAGAAATGACCTGACTTGACTGACCCGTGTACAACAGAGAAAACAAAATAGAAAGAAGCTTGGAGAGCTTTACTGACTGACTAGCTCTAGCGTGTTCCTGGTTTGGGAATGTGTTAGCCAAATACAGTACGTCTGTCCTGTCTAAGATGCAGTCCCTACATCATCAAGCCTTTAGCTTCATCCTTTAAAGAACAACCTTTCTCAACATTATTTTTGCCTCAAGCAGTGTCTGAAGGTAAAAGCGAGACAGGAAACATGGATGAGTGAGCAAAGGGACATGCAACAAAGGTTCAAAGTGGCCACAACCACATGCAGGTATGCAGTCTTGACCATCAGGCTCCTATATAACACCCCATTTCAGCTGTGCCCCAACATCTAAAGGCCAGGGTATGCTTCACACAGCCTACTTTGTACGATGTGGTGTCCACCAACATCTGAATCCAACGGTTTATAGTTGTCCTGAACTGCCACACTAAAATTCTGCTGTTGTAGAAAGGGCTCCACTTTTGGACAGTCTCCTCCAAATCTTTCATGATGCTGCACTTGGTTGTAATATATAAAAAGCGAGGGACATAGTTACATGGAGCTTGAGAGATAAGTTGAAATCATGGGAGCTTTCTCTTCTTCACTCATCAGTCCATCTCTATGTAAATCGGGTGTTATTGTTGATGTCATAAAGTTAGAATCTGGCTGACGCAGCCCAGCCCCCCACAATTTTTGTGTTGGAAAGGGTGTGGGGATGGGGGTCTCAGATAATATTTGAGATAGGCACTTCACTTAAATCATACTGACCCCTTTAGTTCAGCAGTGTAACCACAACCCGGTTGTACTCTACTACTCTGCTGCACATTCATGTTCTTTCCTCACCACCCAAACTTGATTTCCATTTTGATTTGTCTTAATAGGGGGTTATTATCTTGATCAGAAAGAACACGACACCGTCTTGTACGTCGAGGGTGTGGAGGACGAGGTAATGTCAGAGATGTTTTTTTTTTCATCTGTAGGGCGACACTGCCTGCTTTCTCTGGAAAAAAGCCAAGAACTGCTGTTGCAATTAACATCGCAGACCGAAAGTGCAGTCGCTTGATGGTATAATAAAATGCCCGTATATACAGTGTACTAAAGAGAGTCTATAAATGAATGTAGCTGAAGAAGCCGTTCCTCTACGTCTCAGTCCATTAGTGCTCAGGCCACAGCTTTGCATGGAGACATCCACAGTTTCGACTGAAATTACTTCTTTACAGATGAAGGTGTGCCTGCAGATGCTTTTTACATGTGCCGACTTGGTCATCTGTTGATCCCTCTCCCAACACATCCAGAGGCCCTCTTAGTCAGACTGCATGGCAAACAAGCACACCTACCTATTTGGTATACTCTGCACGCCACAAGCTGCGGGTGATGAATCAAACTACTCCTGTCCTGCTCCCTCACTATTCATTTCATTCATAAACCCAAAATATTGTTAAAGCAGGCGATAGGCTGAGAGCGCACTACGCAAAAAGACGGCGTGCTCTCGGTAGCCAATGAGAGACCAGTAGTATGCTCTCTCCCTCTCTCTCGCTTGCTTGCTTGCATGCTCCATCTTTAACCCTCTCTCATTTTTGTTCTCTCTCTCTCTCTCACTCCCTCAATCCCCGCCTGAGTGCATTACAGCAGTCAAAACAACAGCCTGGCTGATGAGAGCGCAGTGTAGAAGCAAGTGCTATAGTTTAGGGAACGGGGACAGCTGGACAAGACTGTCAACCTACACTTTGAGAGTGGATTGCACTTGCTCCGAGTCACTACTAAAGTCCCTGAGGGACTTCTTAAGTGGTGACTTAGTCTTATCTAAGCTCAGCCATCTGTGTATTTTGACCAGAGCTTTAAGACCTCCTACTGTACGTCATAGGTGACAGGGCAAAGCACTCTAAAAATGAAACTTTATTGACCAATTGATCAGCTGATTGACAGGTATATTGACTGATCTTTAACGAAGCCCTCTTGAGATGGGAGAGGGGGGTTGACGTCAGGCCTATCTCAATATGACCCAATTCAATATTCACTTTGTTTTCTTTTTTATGTGCAAATCTTTGTGGCACAGAGAGGACAAAAAAAAAACACAACATGAATCAATAATAGCAGTGATCCAGTGACTCTCCATGAACTCAAAGCGTGCGTGCCACTGTTTGTGGGGAACTGGGTTGACCGGGTTTAAGTGAGGTTTTGAGGTACAACACTGCCATCTACGGACAGGTCCAGATACCGCAGGCTCCAGACGGATTACATCATCATGTTGAGGGCACTGATGTGTTTTTCTCAGATGCTGTGGCTCAGACAAAGAGAAGAGGGGACAGTTGTATACTTCACAGCAAAGATATAGGAGAAAGTTTAAGAGCGTACGCGGACGTGTACAGGAAAAGACACACCACGTGTTCGGAGTTCAGGTTTTTTTATACGTCTAACGTGACTTTAAAAAATCTGATTTGATCAATCAACTGCCATCGATCTGGGCTAATTACTAAATCCCCAAACAACCAATCAGTCTTCTGCTACAAATTATATAATAACCAGAAAAATGTATTCAGCATCGTTTGTCAAATCATCCCAAGATACACCAACCTAAAAGACAAACAACACCTGGTTGCCAGGCTTTTGTTTGATATCTAACATCAACAGACTAATAGTAATCAGGTCAGTAGACACAATGTCAGTCAAACCAGGGTCTTCTAACTGGGTTATCTACTGCTGTTTAATAGGTTGCATGCGTATTGACACAATGCCTTAATATAACTTTGAGAAAAGCATTTTTCACTCAGCAGAAGAGCGGATATTCTTTTCTAATCCAGATCTAATCCATCACCAGAAAGTGTTCAGACTTCAGCGAGAGGTCAAACTAGCAAATGTCCGTGGTAGTGACGTGATGTTCAGTTTCTGTTAAAACTTTCTCCACTATTATAGAAATATTTCTACTGTCATGTTCGTACATGGCAGCCGAGACACCAGCCACCTCAGCAACCTTTCCACTTGATGCCACATTCATTAAAATAAATTCCCTGAAAGAGACGGGCAACACTTCGTCATCTAGTTTCAAAACATCACAGATGTGACCATGGCCTGGGATTGTGTGGGATCACACTGCCTCCTAGTGTTAACATGTATACTACCACTGCCTATTAGACTTGTGTGTAGCAGCACAGTGAAATCTCAAGCTGCTACATCCAGTTTGGGGATCAACAGACAAAACTTATTGGGAAAACAAAGCAACTCATGTCAAATACTTAGGACTCATTCAGGTAGCTAGAGTTCAATGGTACCTGTGTGGTTTTGAAAGATTAGAAACCAAGGCTTAGTTAATAAACAAATAAATCAGATTCATTTAAAACAAATCAAGTCCGGGCACGAGAAAAACATTTCCAACATATATAAACTGGCAGTTATTAAAAATCATGATAGTGCTTCAAGAAATGGTGAATTTAACTACAGCTAACTGAATACTGTTCAGAGTGGTGATAACAATATTGTCTAAAGGCAAGGTGACTGCCAAAATAAGTCAATTACTTGACACAAAATGACACATTTTAATCAGTTAATACATTCGCTTGTTCAAAATATATATCAATGAAACATTTCCTCAGCAGAATCTTTTATTTTGTTCTCTGCTTGCCAGAAATAGTTTCTATTTTTTAAAGGTTTCCTATTTAAAAAAACTAAATGAAACAAAGCAATCCCACAACCTTCACACTCAGCTAATCACAGCTGGTGAAAACAACACTTAATAAACTCTTTTCTTTTTCCTTTCTCCAAATATTGTTCGAACGTCTCACCACACAAGTCGCCTATTAAAGAGTGAATTGAAGAACACAAAGCGCTGAATGCAGTGGGAATCTGCTGTGTGCACGGCAACCGTACCTCTTCTGACAACTCTAACAACATAACTGGAACAATCTTTGGAGGAATTAACTTCATGGTTGCCATTAAAGATGCAAATTGCAACCCGAACTTTATAAATCTCTTTTCAGATAAATGTTGCTTTGGAATGGAACCAAATGATTAAAGCAGTGGGAGTGATTTTCGATAACTGAACACATACAGTATGAGCTTATGTAACCAGGTACATCTCAAGTCATTCTGGTATGATACAGTACTTGTTGAAAATTTGAGCTTCATTTCATTTTTTTTTTTTTTTTTTTTAAAAAAAGGTATAAATTTGGTGGACAATCACCAAGTAGTTTGCCAAGGAAAAATAAAATCTGTCGTAAGAAAGTGTAGACCTTGGTGTTATATTAGAGAATACTCACAGAGGTCTGTGTATTCATTTCACTGAAGATACCCCTCCAACCACAAGCAAACCAAAGTACAGAAGAGTTAATGAATGTCGAGAAAGAACTCTAAACGGCACTCTGAATCTCTGCTCTGCAAAAAAATGTCTGAACTGAGCAGGTTATTTGGTTTGTGGCTAAATAGGACCACACTTTTAAAAAAAACTGCTTCAATTTCAAGTTCAGTGCATTGAATAGTGGAATTTAATTAAGAAGAGCAGAATGGGAGAAATGCTGGTAAAACGCTGGTATTTCAAGTGTGACGCAATCCATGTTTAGTTTTGAGAGGAAACTCTGAAAAACAGTGAAAGAAAGCCATAGCATAAAGGCTCAGCATTTCTCTTCGTGTTTGCAGTATCTTCTGCAATCATTTGTTCAATGCAAGTATGAGAACATACACTGATAGTGTTGGTTCAGGTCATTGAATATTTAGACTTTTCTATGGAAAAACTAAAAGGTGTGTCAGTGCAAACATGAGGCAAGTCAGCACTTTCAGCTGCTCAGTTGAAGGTTGAAGACAGGCTGCTCTGTCACTGTACCTACACAAGTTGCTGGCATAGATGAGAGTTATGGAGCTCAATCAGTAGAGCTGATTATTAATTTCCCAAATAATCCGTATTGCAACAATCTCTGGCACCCTGGAGAATTCCATTTAGGACGAAGCTATAAAGCCAAAACTGTATTCACTGTATTCTCCCATGACTGGAAATAAATGCAATCATGTATCACTGACAGCCGTGGAATAAGATCGGTACTTGGCATCAGCAGATTCCCAGAGTTTGGGTATTGGAATTGGTTTCAGGTGAGAAACAGATGGATCCCTTGTAGGAGCCAACACAAGACATGTGACTTTAGTGCATTTTTAATGCTTTTAATGCTAAATAATCAGGATTTTTGTAAAGGTTCCTCTGCGATCATAGTACAACATGTCATGGATGATGTCCTCTACAGAACGTGGTGTCAATAATGATCAAGAGTAAGCCCTGCGTTGAGACTTCAGAGAAGGACACTTGGGAAGGACACACGGAGGTGAACCCGATTAAAGTTCTGGAACAAAGTCTCTTGTCTAATAACATGCAATCAGTCCAAGTCCTGAAGACAGCCATGTCCACATACCTGAGCATCGGTAAATCCCAGTCACATCATCCAGGATAGGCAAATGTATGGATAGAAAAGAGCACATTCAAAATCAGCACTTTGTTCCTTTATTGTATTCCCTTTGTGTCCTGTTTGTGTGAAGATGGCCACTGCCTCCAACAAAATGATTAGATCTCCAAAACTGCTGTTCATTCAGAGGGGCATATCCAGGCACAACTGATCCAGGTCAACAGAGGAGAAGAGGTCAGTGATGCCCTCATTCTCGGCAAGGCTTAGAAGGTACTCCTCCCGATCAAGAGAGAGGGTCAGAGGCGGAGTGAGGGTGACAAAGCTCTGCTGATCTCCAGAGGAAGGTTGGAGAGAGGTGGGCACGGGGGGAACTTGGGTAACAGTAGCTGGTGTTGAGTGTTGTGTCGGTTCGGACAGCGAGTTTGAGATTCTTGATTGATTGATTCCTTGAGTATGGTTAGAATTGTCTGGAAAGATAACGGGAGACATGGGTGGACAATAACATGAGTGATGAAAGAAAACCCAGAGAACAAGGTGCCAACAACAGATTAGGTTAGAAGTAAATACAGTGTCCTGGAAGGAAGACTCACCTTTGGAAGACATCTGGACAAAGGATGAGTTCGGCGACATGGGAACAGAGCCGTTCCCATTGGTGGATGAGTTTAAGAGGCTGCCATTGGCCACATAGCACTCAGTAACATCCATAGGGATGGGGTCATCGCAGCAGAGGAACACCTCAATGGGCCCTTTTGTGCTGCTCAGGTGGACCTGGAGGCTCTGAACACAGAGGAACCAGAGTAAAACACAAGCTATTAACTGCCCCGTATCATTTCACTGGGGTTTCAAGTCAAAATATTGAGTTACCAAAAAATATGTTATTAACTAATTAATGTTACACATGTACCTCTTCTGGGTGTGGCACCTCCAGTTTTGTCTCAGCGGGGGCTTTGATCACAATGACAGTCTGTTCTTTCAAGCTGGGAATCTTTTGGACATCCTCGTAAGTCAAATAGGCAAATGTGATCCTCGGGTTAAGGAATATACACTCCACCAAATTAACAATATAAGAGACGCCTTCATCCATCCAATCCACACCGGAACAAACAAAAACACATCGACAATAATTACTTCCATGTAACACTTGATGTTATTTGAGTTAATCGATCAAAAGGATATCTCTGACCCAGTCGGTCGTCAAAAATCTTGTGAACCTGCTGCGTACAGATTTGGATCATCTCGTCCAACTTCTTCTCCTCTGCACTGAGAGCCTTCAGCTCATTATCCGAGTTTAAACAACCGCCCCTGCGCGATACAAGATTAACCCCACGGCAAAAAGTCATGAGACAAATAGCAAGAATTATGAAAAACAATAACGCTAACTGTACACTGACTACTACAGGTGGGTTTAATAGGTAATATAATCTGCTGTTAACTGCCACTCTCCTCACATACGCACACCTAGTTTTATTTTTTAAATATTGAATAATACTCGACAAAAACATACCAACAAAGCTAAAGCGGCCATAATGTGTATAGATATAGCTGTACAAGCTCCTCCCTGACATAACACCTGCTCATACTTACAGCCACTGGACATTGTTTTTGGACTTCTTTTTGATGAGCTGGATTCCCTCCAGGACATTGGTGACATCGTAGACACGTCTCTTAGAGGTATGGAGCTCCTGAGCGACGATATTTAGGTCCAACACTCCATCGGCAGATTGCTTCAGGAGCTCCGCAAACTTCCGCGTCAAGAACACGAGCGAGGTGTCACAGCGCGACTTCACGAACGGGCAGTCGCGTGCTATGGGACTGGAGGCGGGAGCTGGAAAAACGGGCAAGGGGTTTAGATATTTCAAATTTGTGAGAATTCCTTTGAAGATTCTTTCATTATTCCAATATCCGCTGTAACGTGTCGTGTTGCGGTGCGCTTATTTTGATCACTGTGCATTTCTTCTGTTGCCACTGAGCAGACCGAGGGGTTGACAAACACCAGCTTTCATGACATTAGACACTTTGTCATCATCATAAGGTCACTTTCAATGTAAACGCAATGCAAGAATCGCAGGATGTGCAATTATTTGATGAAAACAGCCCTGGACTACATCTTTTGTTTTCCAGATGTACAGTACAGACCAACAAATGTCTTTGTTTGTTTTGTTTTTTTTTGTGAAAATGAAAATCATTCCCACTGATCAGGAATCATACAACATCGCAGTAGTTGTCAAAAACAATCAGAATATGATCTTTTCCCGTGCTGGATGTTGAGAGTGACCTCAAGCAGCAAAGACTATTGAGGACAGACTTCAGGAAATGAGCAGCAGAATCATAATTCAGCAGTCCATCAAGGTCACCACCAGTGTTTCACCGGCAATATAGCCCCTTTAGAAAGGAGGAAGAAAGAGTGACGGAGGTGGTCTGATGAACAGAATCGGGTTCTCCAAAGACAGTCAAATACATAGACACAGTGCCAACATACAAACCAGCTCAAAGAGCCATTTAACTTTGAGAATCTGCAAGTTATCATCATTCAAGTTTTGATTTTGAATGTGATGAACTCATGGGTTTATGCAGCCTACATTCTGACACAGAAATCTGTAAAGGCACAGGCCGGTGTCTACCACTTCTCTCGCCCAGCACTGGCTGTTGGAAAAATAAAAAAAACACTGTACAAAGTCTTACTCTTTCCTCCTTTGTGGGACAGAGGGGCTTTCTCCATTGGCTTCTTGGCTTTGGTGGGCCCACCACCACCACCATCCTTGAGGTCCTGGGGGTCACTGGCTTCCAGCTCCAGCCTTCTCTTTGCCTGAGTGGAAAAAAAAGAGCAGCATGTATATTTAAAATTCTGCAACATCATGCAACTTAAGACTTCTAGTTTGCAATTATGTCACTGAATCACGTGGCCCACGGCAGCCATTTTGGAATAATACAGTATTTACCCATCATGAATCTATTGTATTCACTTGTGACTTGAGCTGCATGTAATTAAAAAGCAATGCACGGGTCTCTACGTGAAGTTTTATGCTCCCACTGTCACCTGTGGCTGGTTATTTGCCGTTATTCAGGAGTGTCATGACCTCGGGGTTGGGACTGAAGCTAGCTTCCCTCACCACCACCAGTGTGTTTAAGCTAGTTGGAGCAACATCTCCCCATCCCCCTCCCATGCTCACCCAAAGGCCTGAGCAGTAGCTCGTCTGTGCCACTAATGAACACATTGCAGTTTATAGTTACCAATGTACTCCGACAGAGAAGCGACAGCGAAGGAGCGCTGTCGGCGTTTGCGGCCTTGGCCACCAAAGCGTGTAAAAGTATGCTCCGACAAGGCGCGGTGTGATGCCTCCACCAAAGGTAAAACAAGTGTAAAGTTACCGGAAATACACGATCGTAGCCGAGGCCTCACGAACTCACCTTCAAAATAAAACGCAACTATGACAACCGGATGACAAAACACTAGGATGGGACATTTTAGACATGGTGGTCAACTCATCAGATAATACATACTGCTACTGATTCATTTTAAAGCCATATATTTCATTTTAGAGCCATATATTATCTGACATACTCAAACAATATATCTTTGTGTATTTGTTTCACTCCTTCCATACATACTACATAGCTAATATTACATTCATATTTATAGATCTCTGTTCATATGTACAAACTACTGTCTTTTGCACTTCTGGTTAGATCCTAAAATGCATTTCATTGTTTTAGTACCCGTTTAGTACCGGTTTATGCAATGAAAATAAAGGTCAGACAATAATAAATGAATAAATTCATTAATTAATTAAAAAAACAAAATAAAAAATAAAAGACAATATATCTAATCTAATCATTTCCCCAACTGCACACATTAACGGCTGTAATTCACACATAAATTTAGCAGGTCCTTGTCTATGTGTCTAAGCCCACAAATACAAATGGCCAGTACTGATCATCCACTAAATTAAATCATTCAAAACAAACACAGTAACTACCGTTGTCCTCTTTCCGTTTAGTTAGAAAAACAACGTGCTTTTATTTTGAAGTAACTTTGACCACCACCCGTTAACACGCCGCGTAAGCTTCGCTAGCTTGACGCAGCTAAATAAGTTACATTTCGACTTAGCGAGACAATACAGTCGTCAAACAGGCAGCTAGAGACATGTTACCAGGTTAGCAAGCAGACAACACAGTTCGGGGGAAAAATAACCTGCCCTGAGGGATACGCCAGAAGCACAAAATAAACTCGTCCAGATGTGTCGTAAAGCCAAAGTGGCTAACGTTATACTTTCTTTTAATCAGCGTTACGACTGTTACCGGATAAAATGGTGTCGTTACATGTAAATAAATAAACAGTATTCCAGCTGATTGCGGACATGTAATGCGGTGTGGGATTTTTACCCAGCTATACACAAGATGTACACGCCTTGAAATGAGCCTGTTACCTGAACTCGCTCGGGCTTAGTGTTCAGCTCTGTCCCTGCTGTTGACGCTCCCGGGGGTGTGTCGTACTTGAGGCCGCCACTCGGCTCGGAGGACCGGACATCTACTTTCTTGGTCCCGCTCTCCACGCTACACGGAGGGCTGGTGGTCCGGAGGTTGGAGCTACTCTCGGGACGCCCCGCGTGAATATCGGCAGAGCCCTCCGAGATTCTCATCTTGTGTCCCGGGACTACTGCGTCTCTGACGACGTCTCTTTGCTACCGCTTGTACGACATAAAACGGAACGTATCCATCTCTGTCCAATTAAACTGCATCTATTAATTAACGCAGATAAATATAATTTTAGGTGACAGCGCTAACGCTGATATAGGAGGATAATCTACGCGCGAAACTCAGATTTCCCGCGACAGTTTTAAACCAGATTAGCATATGAACAACCATTGGCCGTCACTGTGTACGTACCAACGTTTACGTCTGACGTAGCACCGCGTACGTCTTACGTCTTTACGTCTTTTCCCTCCATCGTTAAGCAATAACTCTTATTTATGTGCTGCATTTATGCTGTTATTGTACCGTTTTAAATAACATAAAATGCATTTAATGAAGTTCTTTTGGAATAAAGATAAATCATAAAAGTATAGTATACATTTTATATTGTTAAAACACACACACTGGTGAGGGACACGTACCAAAAACAGTTTAAGGTCTTGCTGGAAATATAATCAATATGCATGTTTATCACCATACATCAATTTCAAACAATGTGTACTATACAACAGCTTAACTAAAATGAGTATTTTGCAGTGAAAATTTAAACAGGTTATTCAATAACAACAATAAAACCCAATTATTACCTATACATTTCTTATTGCTTAGACCACTGAACTACACCATCTGTATTGAGTATCCAAGTGGTAAACTTTACATTTATTTTCTTTACATTGTTGTCACGTGTGCCAGACAACAAGAATCACCTAAATACAGCATGTAAGACAACCAATCAAAAGGTTTGTATTCAACATCAACATAAGCAGACAAAAAAAAATAAAGTTCAGTCATCATCGTCAAACTTAATCTTCTTCCCCTGAAAGGCCAGGATTTGTCCTTGCTGCTCCTTCCTTTTCTTACTGGCCTCCCAGGATGGATGCAGTGCCTGCTGTGGTGCCTGATGGGAAAAGACACCTCCACCCCTGCGATCCTTTTGCCTTATATCACTACCCCTGCCTCGCCCCCTCCCTCTACCGACGCCCTCTGAGGACTCTGACTTGCTGAACTTGGACCCTGAATTTCTTTCCGTTTCTCTGTCATTCCTTTGGGACTTGGATTGTTTACTGAAATCTCTATTTAAGCCACCGCCACCCCTTGGTTTCCCCTGGCCCCTAAATTTATCCCCACCTCTCCCTCTGCCTGCACCTCTGCCCCCACCAGGTTTGGACGCTGAGAGTGAAGAACAAAATATAGACTGAAGCGAGGTCGCTTTAGACTTCAGCCTGGACTCCAGCTCATCAAGTTGACTCTGGACCTGGTCTGCTGGGTCCTCTTTCTTTTCATGTCCCTTCTCCGCTTCTACACTTTTCTGCTTCTTCTTCTTCTTGAATTTGCTCACTTTCCCGACAAAGAAGTCGTCGTCGTCGCTCTCCTCAGACTGGGAGGACTGCTTGTGAAAACGTTCCTCTGTGCTGTCATCAAAGTACTCCTTCTCTTCATCATCCGATGACTCTAAATCACTCTCTTCCTTGTCTTTCTTTTTGTGAAACACATCAGGTGCAGACTTAAGATCAGGAATCTTTTCTGCATCTTTACTCAAGGGTTTATTTTTCACAGTGTCCTTTACTTGACTACTTTTTACTGATGCTGGTGTTACATTTTTAGGCTTTTCTTTTGTTTGACTATCAGCAGTATCCGCTGAATGAGTTGCATTCTCTGTTTCCTTTTCAGGTTCAGCAACAGTTGCATCTGTAGTGTCTTTAAGGAGACCATCCCCTTCCTCATCATCTACGATTTCCTTTTGCTCCTCTGAAATGTCCTCTTTCTTCTCACTTATCCTTTCCTTATTTTTGTCTGGTGACTGTGGAGTCACATTTCCAGCATTGTTTTTTACCTTTTCCTTCCCTCCCTGCTTTACACCCTTCATCCGCTCATCTTTAAAGGCTTTCACAGCAGCTTTGATGTCCTCAATCTTCTTGTTGAACTGCGGGTGGGTGGCGATGCGTGCTATGGCCCGGTCTGAAATAGTGGATTTGGGGTTTTTACACTCCTGTTCAAAGTTGAGTTTCTTCTGCAAGGCTGTCTTGGTAACCTGGCAACAGGGAAAACAGTTTATTCAATTAAGCATTCAGTGTCTTTAATTTGACTTTTTCACTCTGGCACTGAAAATACTGATGAATTATATAAAAGTTTTTGAATAAAACAGAGATTACTACAAAACCTACCAGGTCAGGTGAGAGGACCTTCATGGCATGGATCTCCCCCAACAGTCTGTCAGCTCTCCTCTGATTCCTCTCAATTTCCGCCTCTTTCCCTTTCTTCTTCTTGAGGGCACCGATCTGTCGCGTCAGCTTCCTGATGATCAAAGCCCTCACCCTCTTCACCTCCTTCCTCATCTTCACCACCTCATTGTTGAGGTTCAGCCCCCCACTCTGCTTTTTCCCTTTGGGTTTCTCAATTTTCTCTGCAACCAGTGGCATTGCATCTCCTTCCTTTTTCTCAGCATCTCCACCTTCCTGTTCTTCGTCATCACCATCTTCCTCTTCTTCCTCATCTCCAGAATTACTCTCTTCTTCCTCCTCTTCTGGGTTTTCCTCTTCTTCCTCCTCTTCTGAGTTTTTCTCTTCTTCCTCCTCTTCTGGGTTTTCCTCTTCTTCCTTCTCCTTTCCCTCAGCAGACAGCACCATTTTCTCTACCTCGTCCATGACATATATCATCTGTTGACACAAAAACAGATCGTAAATCACTAACTGACTGTACTTGTTCTTATTGGCATAAGCCACAACATTATTATGATATATATCACTGCATCCTCCACCGCCGGAGGCTGTGATGAGCTTCTTCCACCGGGTGGCTGGGCTCAGCCTTAGAAATAGGGTCTGGAGCTGCTCCTTCATGTCGAAGGGAGGCAGCTGAGGTGGTACGGGCACCTCATTAGGACGCCCCCCCTTGGAGGTGTTCTGGGCACATCCAACTGGGAGGAGACCCCGGGGAAAACCCAGAATCTGCTGGAAGGACTGCATAGCCCATCTAGCCTGGGAACGCCTCGGGATACCCCAGGAGGAGCTGGAATGTGATGTTGGGGAGAGGGACGTCTGGAGCGCCCTGCTAAACCCGCTGGATGGATATTTGCGTCCATATTGTACATTTTTCATTGTTATCACGATTCATCACAATGCCAAAGATGATTTAAAACTTGTACAACTCCTGTTCCATTGGGTTTCATCACTGTAGACCGCAGACAGAGATGTGACAGGGTCACTTTCTAAGCTGAATACACTGGAGACAAAACACAGTTTTCCTGAGAGAGCAAACACGCCGTTAAATGCCTCACCGTGGTCGCCAAACAAACGTGGCTGAGGCATGGATACACATGAGCGCGTAACATTAAGCGCACACAGGCTTATTTCACGCACCAGTGGCGTTAACACAACGAACAGCAGTACAGAAAGTAAAATAACATCGCTGCTACCTCTTGTAATCCCGCTTACCGTTCAGAAGCGAGCATTAAAGCTTTAAAACTAGGAGAAGAGTCTCGACTCGTAGGGAGCGGCCATGTTTCCTACGCCCGTGTCGACGGCGTGACGTCAAACGTAGGCAAAAGGGGCGGGGTGGGGATGGGGGGGGGGGGGGGCACAGCGTGTCGTGAAAGGGGGAGGTCCTTCCGCGGACTGTTTTTATTTATTTCTTTGTTTCATGTGGCATAAAACAACAACAATGGTGGATAATTGGAGAAGTGTGAATATTTAGGATGAGCGAATGACATTTCCAGTCCCGGCTACCAGACCAGATATCACAAGTGAATCAACAGGGGGAGGATGAAGCGGCGCAATGCGGACTGCAGCAAACTCCGACGGCCGTTAAAACGGAACCGAATCACCGAGGGTATATATAGCAGGTACAAAAAAGGGGCTGGAGGGACGTTATTGTATAACAATGGCGCCTCTCTGCATATGTCAAGACGGGACTGCCAGCCTCTGCTACATTCATATTCAAGCACGCTTTGTTAGTCTTTTTTATTTATTTTTTATTCTTTAAAGCAAACGGAGCTAAATGAACACGTCCGCGTATTGTTAAAATTATAGGCCTAGCGTTACTTGTGTGGTGATTTGTCCCCCCACCACCACCGTCGGAGGTAGTTAAATTCCGGGCTAAATTTAAAATGAATGGTGGCCGCCGGACTCCGTGTGGGCATTGGGTGTGAATTGTGTCACATTTTGCTCAATGGGAAGATTTTCAGCCGAAACAAACGCGGCGTGAACTTGTTGAGAAATAAGCAAGCGTCGCTTAGCTCGAGGTGACAGGAGCAATGTCAGGAGCGCTCGTTTTTTGAAGTCGACGGCGCCGCGCGGGTCTCTCACCTGTGCTTTGTCTGGCAGAGGTCTACATTTTTTTTTTAAATACGCCTGTAAAACAACGACCACAAAAGTAACCAGGTCTACTTATAACATATAAAGCGGATATATTATTTAATGAGGTGTGATATAAAAGCAGCGTGCCTCTTCCTATAGAATGATTTATGGTGAGCCATGAAAAAAAGAAACCAGCTGTGCTATATATAACATGTCCAGACATGACACCGTGTCTCTTCCGCCTTCTCTCTCCTTCTCACTTACAATTCTTCTCCGTTTTCAGTTTAAAAACACATTATTAGATTTATTGTGGATATAGCCGTGTATTCATAAAATGCTCATTGTTGTCAGTTTTGCATATATCTGCCTTTAAAATCTAGCAGGGACCTTAGGTAACCACACCATTGTGGATGTTGTTCATCTAAACACGCGACTGTTGTATCAACCTGATATCCAAAGGCTGCGATACCATCTAAATCCATGGTAACCTTTGTTCAGCATCCCCTCTTTGTCTCGTCCTGGCATCTTTATTTCTGTTTTCTTGTCTCCTCCTTGCAGTACGTTCCTGTACCTGAAGTTCCTGGTGGTGTGGGTGTTAGTTCTGCTGGCCGACTTTGTGCTGGAGTTCAGGTTTGAATACCTGTGGCCCTTCTGGCTTTTCATCCGAAGTGTTTATGACTCCTTCAGGTATCAGGGACTGGTAAGAGCTCGTTGATTATGACCCTTCACGCTTGCATGTTATTATCTAAGCTGGAGCGCATTTCCAGCAAATCGATGTACTGTTCAAATCTATTGTTAGGTTTTTGCTGTTTCAAACATGTCTCTACGGTAGCGCATGTGTTTGTATGTGTTTTTCAACACAGATGTTACGGCATGTTGAATTGTCTGTCTCTTTCTCCTTCACTTAGGCGTTCTCTGTCTTCTTCGTATGTGTGGCGTTTACATCAGACATCATTTGCCTCCTCTTCATCCCCGTCCAGTGGTTGTTTTTCGCTGCCAGCACCTACGTATGGGTCCAGTATGTCTGGCACACAGGTTAGTCCAAGTTTTTTGTGCAGACTTTTTTTTTTTTTTTTTGTTAAATCTTCTCTGCCAGCCAAACAGATACTTTCACCTCAAAGACTCAAGGAATTCACAGCTGCCAAGTTTCTTCAATAGTGCTGGTTTATTTATTTTTTCTCCTTGTCTCTTACTTTCATGCAGAGAGAGGAGTCTGTCTACCCACTGTATCACTGTGGATCCTGTTCGTGTATATCGAAGCCGCCATACGGTTCAAAGATCTGAAGAACTTTCACGTAGACCTGTGTCGTCCCTTTGCTGCTCACTGGTAAATGTCAGAGTAGACTCTTTTGTCAGTGCCCTAAATTTTATTTATTTTTTTTTTTGTCATAAAAAATAGCAGATTCTTTCAATATTTATTTGAAATAAACTGTCTTTGTCTTCACCTCTCAGTATCGGCTATCCAGTGGTGACTCTGGGCTTTGGCTTTAAGAGCTACGTTAGCTACAAGATGCGACTGAGGAAACAGAAGGAGGTGCAGAAGGAGAACGAATTCTACATGCAGCTTCTACAGCAGGCTTTACCTCCAGAGCAACAGATGCTGCAGAGACAGGAGAGGGAGGCAGAGGAGGGTGAGACACACACATACAAATACATATTGTGCGTTTTTGTACAATGCTCTTTATTGTCAGCAACACAGTAAAAATCAAATGCAACAGAGGATGGGACACTCAGGCAACAAGGATGGCTGTTTCCACTGCTTTCTCAATCTCGCCATGTCTGACATACAAAATACAGAAAGTAAATACACACGCCACTTTGCTAACTATAGTACAGCTATAAAGTCTAAAAACTACCCATATTTCAACCAGCCGATTGGTTAATGAAAATGTAAAGTGTATATTATTACTGGGCAGGCCAACTTTGCCACACTGCAATGAGTGCACTCTGCCTGCTAGCTGCTATTCAGGGTTAATTTTACAAAACGTTGCCGGGCAAATGTGTTCCTGCAGTCAGACACAACATAACACTTAGCTGGATTGTTTCCCTCAAGGCGTATCTATGAAGTAAATTTGCATACAGCTGTAGCACACAGAGTTTCTGTGCAACAACAAAGCTAATGCACGGCAAAGCACTACACCTCCAGAGAAAAGATGAAAAAACAGTTACCGGCATCCAACCTACGACTCTTACATAGAGCTGCCTTCAGATGAGGCTTGGCATTCAGCCTTAACTTTACTTTATCTTGACTGTTGATATTACATTAACATTAGTCTAACATCAGCAGCATCAACAGCTACTAAACCATGCAGTCACTAAGGTTAAGCAGGCTAAACATGAAGATTAGACTAGAATAGCATAAAACATAGCAAAACTTACAGCAGCTAAGTGAAGCAAGGTCATGGACAGCCGGTACCAACATTGATCCGATGGTTCGATGCTGCCATCAAAATTATCAAAACTCTATCCACTCACCTCTTCTGTACTCTCAGGCTGAGGGCTGATGTAGTGACATGTGCCCATTCTTTGACATTGTGTCAGTTAGTTTGAAAGTCACTGTTCAGTAACTGTTAAGTTAGACTCAAGTTAGACTCCATCAGACTGGGCAAGTTCAAAGCTATTAAAACAGGGCTGTTTTGACTCGTTGAGTAAAATACATTTGAATATTATTTTCATCTATGTTCAATGTTAATTCTAACACAACATAGCATATCACTCAAAACTCACCACTGCCGTGAAAATAATAGATTGAAAAGCCTTTTCTTTTGGTTGGATTAAAGCATATCGACCAAACAAGAACCAGCAGGTGACAGCCCGACATAGCTTGAAAGCTGACAGTCAGCAGAGAGTAGTTCACGCTATCTACTGTCACAATAATCCCGTGGTTTGTCTGTTTTGCTCTCAGACAACATAGATCCTGACCTAGACTCACCTCTGCCAGGATGTTTTTAGAGTTGGAGTGACCGCGTTTACACCAGCCAAAACAAACAAAATGCACCACAGTTCAGACGATTGCGCCAGACTTGCGCCAGCGCTTCAATAGATTTACTGTCTATTTTGTAGTTAAGAGTAAACAGGAAAGTGTTCCTGTATCAGTGTGCTGGCATGAGGCTATTCACGAATCTGCTTTCCATCATTCAATCTGTGTTTATGGTCAAATATTTTTCCAGTTTGCTTTGGAAATTTGCTTAATTTTGTCCCGTATGTTTTTATATGTCCTCTAACACCACCTGCCTTTCCTCTCTCCCAGCTGCTCTAGCTAAAGGGATCTCGGAGGTAGAACCCTCAGTAATATCGCAAAACGGAGCACCTCCAGGAAAGAAAAGCACCACAGCCCTGTTGCCAGAACTGGAGTACCGGGAAAAAGGGAAGGACAGTACTGGAAAAGAGCGTGAGGGCAAAAAACAAAACACAATTGGAATCAATAACAACAGTATTATACACGCACTGGACTCCAAACTACAGGAGACAGAGTATATAGAGAACTACGCCGGGGCAAAGAGACTGAATAACGACCTGGCAGGAGAGAGCAACCACGCCGATGCCAACACACACTCTACTTCTAAAGAGGAAATGGCGGGGGCTGGGAAGAACTACAAAAATGCCAGCGGAGGTGGGGGTAACATTTCCAACTCCTCGCCGCGAAATCACAGTTCTTCAAATGGCAGCGTGCCGCCAGGTTCTTCGACCAATAAGAACGAGAAGAAGCAGAAGGGGGCAGGGAAGGGGCAGAAGGACCCAGTGGAGAACTGCATCCCCAACAACCAGCTGGGCAAGCCGGACGCTCTCGTACGGTAAGATACATACTGTGCCACGGTTTCAAGCACCTATTCTTCGTTTGCCTATGTTTTTGTGCCTTTTGATGATCTCTTGGTCCTTTACTTTTTTGTTTCTTCGCTCAAAGGCTGGAGCAGGATGTGAAGCGTCTGAAGGCAGATCTTCAGGCCAACAGGCAGTTGGAGTCAGAGCTGCGGAGTCAGCTTTCCTCTCTGAGCAGCCAGGACCGCAGCCTACGCTCTGAGCTTGGCCAGCTCCGCCAGGACAACGAGCTGCTACAGAGCAAGTATGTGTACATGTACAGTATACTCCTACAGTATGTTATAGTCCCCTAAACTGTGACAACAATCATAGGCAAGGACACCCACACCACGCCATGATCGACCAACGATGTGGAGATAAATAACTAGGCTGGGTTTGCCATGTCACAGCAACTCTCACATTTTTTAAAACATAGAATAAGTCCAATAATATAAATGCCCGTGAGTAAACAATTGTAGAGGCGTTGAGCATCATGTGTAAACAAATCATTAACACAAACCACCTCAAACTCAGTTGACTTTACTGAATCACCTGATCAGGTGACCCCAGGTGATCTCTCACTAGTGACTGACAGCACTGTTGTCGGCTCAGCTGTGACTCACAGTGCGTTACTTCCTCCTGAGAAGCTTTATTAAAGCCACAGAAACAATCATGATGTGTGAACTATTAACCTTTACAACAATGCTTCTATAGTCTAGTCGAGACTTTAGCACACAAAGGACAGTCAGACCTGAAGCACAAAACTACCGTTTAAAGCACAGGGGTTTTGAAAAGGTATTAAGTTCATGACCTTTATCTCGATCAATGACCAGCAGATTCTATAACAACAGAAACGGTTCTCCAGAGGTCTCTTGCTAAGCCCTGGTACACAAACACTGCTTTCTCTGTTGTTGTCATGGTAATGTCGTGTTAGCAAATTCCTTTTTTAAGACACAGACCTTATTTCAGATATGTAACTAAAAACCCATTTAAAAAAAAAACCCACTGACTTGGAGACAAGGGAACTGAAACCGCAAAAATTCGTATCATTTTCAGGTTTTAGGACTCTTTAATGTGGCAGTCTGTTACAAAAGAAGGAAACAACCCAAATACTCCACATTTTGCATCCCAACCAGTGCAAAGTATCAGATCACGATCCAGCCAGGTTGACTATGTTTTTCTCCACACTTAAGGCTCCACAGTGCCGTGCAGGCCAAGCAGAAGGATAAGCAGACCATCTCTCAGCTGGAGAAGAGGCTAAAGGCTGAGCAGGAGGCTCGCGCCCTCGCTGAGAAACAGCTGGCCGAGGAGAGGAAGAGGAAGAAGATGGAAGAGGCCACTGCTGCCAGAGCTGTGGCATTAGCCGCTGCCACCAGGTACTCATGTGATTGTGGTGTACTGTACCTGGCTTTGTGTCAACAAAATGAGACTGGAATTTGACCTTGCGTTAACAAGACCACGATTGAACAGAATGAATCAGTGAAAGATCAGTCGACTCTTATATTAAATATTTGCCTTTTCCACCCTTAAAAGCACCGTTCTTCTCTCCTGTCTGACAGAGTGGAGTCGACTGACTCTCTGCGTGGTCGTATCAGAGAGCTGGAGACAGAGTGTAAGAAGCTCAGCATGGACATGAAACTTAAGGAGGAGCAGATAAGGGATCTGGAGGGCAAGTGTCAGGTGAGAAGAAATAACTTGTTATCCAATAAGAGAACGCTTTGGGTTGGTGAACGTGTGCTTCCTATGTCATTAAAAAGACCGTAAAACACATTATCTAAATGTTGTGAAGGTAACACGGAGTGCGCTCTCATCTGCAGTTAACACAGCGCTGCAGAGCCTGAATTCAAAACAAATGTGATCACTTTGCTAAAATTATATGCCATTTTAGTTCCAGTAATTGATGTAATTAAATGAGCACACCCCATGTGCCTTCTAAGCGCATCAGCCATTTAGCACAGTAAAAGCTTTATTCATAAAATAAGACCACTTAGGTGCTTATAATAAAGTAAATAATAATAAAGTAAATAAAAAATGTATATTCACTTTGCTTTTCCTACCCTGTTGCATACAGGAGCTGCGGAAGTACAAAGAGAACGAGAAGGACACAGAGGTGTTGATGTCAGCGTTGTCAGCCATGCAGGAGAAGACCCAGCACCTGGAGAACAGCCTGAGCGCTGAGACCAGGATCAAGCTGGACCTCTTCTCTGCACTGGGGGATGCCAAGAGACAGCTGGAGATAGCACAAGGTAGCTGTTCACCGCAGAGATGCGGCGATTTACTGATGATGTTCAAATCAGTTCAAATCAGAAAGTAAACACTGTGAACAAAGTAGCAGTTACTGTAACCACACTTAACCACCCGTTTCTAACCTTGCACCCTAACTGTCCGTAACTGCCACCACCACACCACAAAGTCACAACCACTTCAGCGACTGTTTGTAAGTTGCTTGCAGCTTCTCACTACTTGTTTTTAGAACAACCAGAATATACAGTAAATAAACTCACACTTTTTATGTTATATACTGAACTATTTTGGAAATGGAAAATTGGTCTTTTTTCTCTAGTAACAATAATATAAGTGTGATATCTTCAGTATAATGTTGATAGTACGAGAGGGGCTTAAGGCAATCTTTCAGATTCCAGACACATGTAATACATGACGCACGCATTCCAACTAACTACAGTTAACCATATTGGACCTTTCTCACAGCAGCCATTTGACATGAAATAGTAGGTAAACACAGGTGCGACCAATGATCCTAATTAAAGTTCCATTTAGGTCAAACAGAGTCAGAGTGCTGCTGTGCTGCGTGTTCGCTCACTGGAAAGTCCCTGCTGCTATAAATGGAACGGAGCTTTAATTAATATCATCGGTAACACCTGCGTTGACCCTACTATTTCTTGCCAAAATGTCTGCTGTAAAAAAGGTCTATACCAAGGATGTAACCCAACTAAATCTACCTTTTTTTCCACAGCTGACATTTTAGAAAAGCTGACACGAATCTCCTTAATGATGGTTCAGCACCATTTAGTGCCCCAAATATTAGATACCGGGCTTTGCCACACTGTTCTACAGTGGTACCAGCCCCTGTAACATCTCTCAGTGTATTGGCAAATCAGTCATCAGGACTAATTTATGACCGTAATGTGTTGTTTTTTTGTGTTTATGTGACGAACAATTTGATTTATCATGGTTTTAATTAGCTGAAATAACCACAAAACTCAAATTTAAAAACCTAACAATAAACTGATATTATGATAAATATCTATATTGTGTGATATAGAATGACATATACCATGATCAATTTTTTTTCTATATTTCCCGACCATGTGCCAATATGATGGTACGACTGTCTTTACCCTCCTTGCTGAAGAAGTCTTCTAAATAATCCTAGATCTGTCAGGGATTCAATGTGCCAGTGCTCTTTTAGAGTTAGAATAAATGTCCCCCTACTGTGTGAACGATGTGATGTGAACATCCGTTTTCCTTCATCTCCTACAGGCCAGATCCACCAGAGGGAGCAGGAGATCGCAGAGCTGAAGCAGAAGATAGCAGAGGTGATGGCAGTGATGCCCAGCCTGTCCTACTCATCAGATGGCAGCAACCTCAGCCCCGTCACCCCTCACTACTCCTCCAAGTTCATGGACAATAGTCCCTCCTCCTTGGACCCCAACGCCTCAGTCTACCAACCCCTCAAAAAGTGACTGTGACGCCCACACTTTTTTTTTTTGTCAGACAGAACTTTGTCTGTTTCTTTCTTTCTCTTCTCGGTGAAGCTCTCGGTTCCAGGTTTTGAGTTATTTTTGAGTTTGCCAGCCCCTGACAGTTTTTGCACTGTTACCCTACCACATAATGACACACCCACACACAGTGCACACAACCCCTCCATACATATGTGTATTTGGCTCCTTTTTTCTTTTGGTTCTATTATGAGAACTATTATTTTGAAGGGGGTTGTGTACAATATGACTTTTATTTTGTTGAGTTTTGGGATTTAGCCATTAGACAGCGTGATCTGTTTGAAGGGGGAGAAAGGAACTCAATTTGTTGGCCAAAATGTCTCAAGAAGAGCCATCATGCATCGCTTTATGTTGGTCTTCTTTTGGTGTCAGTATAATCACGTCACCGCCTCCCCCACAGCCATTTTTTAGACACCCAGACTTTTAATTAAAAAAAAAAAACAATCATAAAATGTGTTTTCAGTTCAGATTGGAGTCTTGAAACTCACCTGTAAAGTAAAGCCCCGTGAAAGATACATGAATGTAAAACTTCTTCATGTTTTGCTATCACCTTAACTTAAGTCAGTGATTGTTTTTGTTTTGTAATGTTTCAGTTGAGTTCTGACAATGTGCATTTCTTCTAAAATAGTGATACCGAACAGATAAACATTTGCTGTGTTCTTCAGATATTCCAATACAATTTGTTCTCTTAGTGCTGGAAAAGTCTGGTCTCCAGGATTATCAGTAAGTGGATGAAACAGATGGAGTTTTGTCCTAAGAAGAAAAAAAAAAAAAAAAAAGAAAGAAAAGAAATTGCTAGATTCGACCTGGCACTGCCAAAATGTCGCATTAACGTTTCACCTGTTTGCTGTAGATGCCTTTCCTCTCCCTCTGGACCAAATTAGAACCCGTTAGGCCATATTGTTCACTGGATTTAATGATGTCGAGGTAACCAGTCGTTACCATTATTTGCAGATTTTACAGTGCCTTGCAGTTTTGTCTTTTTAAGATGCAAAAGCCACATACTTTGCAATCCTGGGATCGAAAAGCATCAAGCCTCAAAGCCTCATTTCTCTCTCTAGCTCAGATTTTTCCTCACACACTCTTTCAATTCAGTATTCAAAGGCTTTCAAAAAAAAGCAAGTGACACATTCGACCTTTTTTTATTTTTTTTTTCCTCCAACAAATTGATCACAGTGTTACACACTTTAAGGGAAAACATAACACTGGACATGGTGCATGTCATCACATGGGGACACAGTCTTGGTATGCCAAACACCAACCAAACTGATTGTCTATTATCTTGCCCTAAAGTTGGCATTTAGTTGTTTACAATGATGTACATTAACTTACTGAGGAATGTTTTCTTTGTTCATTTCAGTTGAGTTTTTAAGTGCCACGTGTTGATGTTCAGTTTCCATCCATACTTTGATCGATGTAGCTAGCATAATGTCTGCAGAAGAGTGCTGTTATTCTTTTACTTTTACGTCATTAGAACATATTCGGACGGTGTTGTGTTTACAAAGTTCTGGGCTGATCATGATGAAGCAGCAGGTGGTCAGTTGGACTGATTGTGTTACTCTCACATTTATTTATTTGTTTCAGACTTGACTTCTGTTGAGTGACACCTCCTCGATATTTCCCATCATGTTCAGTTGATTTCCTATACTTTCTGCCAGGAAGGATTCTGTGAATGTGTTGTGTTGGGAAAAGGTTACCCCTGAACCATTTGACCATGTCGTGCTGTCATGTCGCCTACCTGGGGAAAAAAAAAAAAAAAAGTATTTTTTCGTGGATCGCTCTGGTGTTGTGAATTCAGTTCTCAAGTTGCTTTTATAAGTTTATGTAGAAGGAAGAGAAGGTTTTTAAAGAAGTGCTTTGTTTTATCTTTTCATTGTTCCACTATGTTTATTTTCTTTAACCCAAAGTGACGGTGGCTGTGTCACACTTTTCACTTTGGCCATCACTATTAAAGAAAGTCTTGCTGGTGGCAACGCAAGCTGTTCACTCTGTGCACGCGTCGTGATCTGTGTGTCTTGTTTTCCTTTTTTATAACACTTATATATATCAGTTCAAACTTTTTACCCCAAATCAGACACAAGCGGGTGAGTGTGGTCCATAAACTGTTTTCTGTTTTAATTGCTGCACGCATTTTCACGCAGCTAACAGCTAATAGCTCCTACATGTTGCGTTCCAAACATCAAGTTTATCTTGGTGTCACCTCTGACCTGCAAGCCAGCTACATGAATATTGTTGACATCCTCATGTGGTTTATGCTGCCTTCAGGTGCTCCTTGTAAATATCTATTTCATCACAACAAATCCACAGACAAGTTGCTTTTGGTTGCTTCACAGCAGACAAAACAACCTAATATGCCTTTTTATAGAAATCCTGAGGCCACTGCTAATTTGCAATTTATTTGTGTGTGTGTGTTTGTGGTGTTATTGGCTGATTAAAATGTTAATCAGGTAAATGTTAATCAAGTAAATATTTCCAATTATTAAGCCGGCCAGTTCCAGGAAGATAAAGCTATGCAAGTTATGTTCACAAAATTGATCTGCATTTAAAACTTGAAGAGGAAATAAAAAAAACTGCATTAATACAAATTGAAATCAGAAATATATTTTAAAATTGTCCTCCCACAATTCGAAAACATACAAAATTGAATATAAGTGTGAATATGACTTGTCAATGTCTTTCACCCTATGTCAGCTGGAATGGGGATAGACAGTCCCTGTGACGCTATGAGGATAAGTGGTTACAGAAAATGGATGGATGGCTATTTAAAAAGTGAAGTTGCTGATAGACCTCTACTTACATTCTCAACAACTACAATACATTCAAGTGTAATCAAATAATTGTCAGCAAATTATATGAATATGAATTTCCTGAAACAGTAACCGTATTTAATCCGCTGATGCATAATAATAACTAAAACCAAATGAAACAACCAAATGAATACTCTCCCACGACTCACCCTCTCCTTCCACGTATGTAGGAACAATTCTGGCCGTATCTAGATCGGTGTTTGGTTTGTCTGTTCTGGGCTACTGTTGAAAAATGCTGGTTCAAAATGGCGGACTCTGTGGAAGAGGACCCACGCTCACTTTTCACATTTTAAGACAACAAAAACACAGCAATTCTTATTTTATATTATTTATTCTTCTTTTGATATGTTTTTATTAGTGTATAATTGATTCCTTTCCTGCTAATACACACTCCTAAATCTTACACACTGGACCTTAAAAAACACACAAACCTACCCACCTGAAACTTTAAGCTCTCCAATTTCCCATTTCACTCAAACGCAGCACTTACTTCTTCTGTTGGGCTCGTTCACGTGCGCCGGACTGACCTCGTAAATAGCGGTATTTCTGACAGCACTGGAAGGCACCACAAGTCCCATCCTCCCCATCAGCAGTCCGGTCAACAACATTTCTCCTCCTCAAACACTTCAACCAGCAAAAACTTCACCACCAGCACCACCACGACCGACTCTTTTTGCCTTTTTAAAACAACCGACATGGATGCACTCAAGTCGGCTGGGAGAGCTATTATCCGGAGCCCGAGTATGGCGAAACAGTCGTGGACCGCCGGCAGACACAGAAGTAAGAAACAACTGTAGAAAACAGGTTTTAACGGCTTAACCGTTAGCTGCATTGACGGAGCTGACTTTTTTTTCCCCTCTCATAACCGCTGTTTTACTTTTAATTATCACACACAAACATTTAACACTGCATGTTTACGCTAACTTGAGCAAAGTTTGTCGTCTTGTTGTCAAAATGTCTGTCTGTCGCAGCAAAGTTGGAAACATGAAGTTTGACTTTTTTTTTCACCTCTCACTCTGACAAAGGAAATTTAATAGATACTTTTTGTTTCCCTTCCCATTTTTTTATTGTTTTTTTTTAGGATCGGAAATTAAGTCACTGTTTGACCCCGCGGGGATTAAATACGTTTGTTTGCACGGCGGTTTATCCAGAAATAAACGTTTCCCGGTTATTTTTGGATGCAAATGACTCTCCCTGAAGGAAAACTCGACATTATCTCCCTCTCGATGCCATAATTTATTGACATATTTAAAAAAAAAAAAAAAAAAAAGTTTAAAGTTGTAAAAATAATATGTACCCTTGTGTCTCCTACTCTTTACTTTATTGCCTTGTTATTTCACTCACTCCAGCAGCAGCACCTCTTTGGATTTACGGCTAATCCCAATCTGCCTCTTTCCATCCAGAGGAAGTGCACAGGTCAGGGTCAGAACCTACAACCTACTGTGACATTTTTCTTTGTGCGCGTCTTTGCTCAAGTGCCCTCCAGCAGTTTTAGGCGCTTGCCCACGCTGCAGCATTAACATGAAACTCCTTTAGGGCACTCTGATGCCCATTGTAGGACTCAAGGACCCACTTTGTAAGCTAAATCTCACTTGATCCTGCCTGTAAAAGTTCTTGGGGTGGGGGTGGTGGTGGTGGTGGTGGTGGTGGGTGACCGGGTGGCTTAGGGCAGCCTTGAAAGCTCCCCTTGCCTGTAACCATGAGGACAAGCCAGGAATGCTGAGAGTCAGTCGGTGCACGGCCACCACCACCACCCCCCCTCTCCATCCTGCTGTTGGCTTCGGTTCAAGCTGGTCTATTTTAAATTCCATCAGAAAGCATGCGTGATCATTAGAAAATACAGGGTGGATTACACAAATATCCCCCATTACTACATGTAACCTTAGGAGCTCTGCAGGAAAAAAAAATGGCAGCACCTCAGCGATTCGAGATACACTCTTCAAGGCAGACATCATTTCAGCATCAACGGAGGGTCGGGTGTTCGTTACTTCTGCACGGCCACGACGCTTTTCTCACGAAATGTAATCAAGCTCAGCGACAGTTACCTTTAAATATATATTTATCCACAACCAGTGATCAGAAAGTACAGTTTAAACATGCACGATCATTAATAAAAAGGTTTCACCTCTATATCAGATTGAGCTAGTTCATTCTGACTCAGGCGTTGGGTTTTGATCGAGCTCAGGAGGAATTAAAAGCTTCCTGTTAATGCAGTTAGTGACCCACTTGTTGTAGAAGTAACGTATTGTCGTATAGATTACTAGGTCTTCTCTAGGCTTCAGGGCACACATTCCTCACCAGCGCTGACCCATATCGCCCATGCCCTGACTCTGCTCTACGGGACCATGTCAGGATCAGCCTAAATTTGTATCTTTTTCCGGGACTTACTTAAACTTGGGGAGTATGAGGTGGACGGAAAACCAACAGAGATGAGTGAGGAGAAACTTTTTCTTGGTAAGATGTTTTGCGTTGTAACCAATAAGGAAGCTAGTCTTCTTGAGGTGAAATGCTGCTGAAATGTTTGGTTAACTCTGAGTCTGCAGAGACTTCAAGGCCAACATGTCATCACTTATGGCGTTTATATATATATATTTCTCGACATCAGTAGAAACCCTGACTTCAGCTCGGATGAATGGGAATATTTCGACCTCATTATGGCGTAGTCATGCCATCAAAGCGTGGCACTCGGCTTGCCAGTTAGTTCTTCTACTTTGGTGAGGAATCTGCTTGCAGGTGAGGCTTCTTCTTCTGTTCCCAGCTGTTAGCCTCCGCCCTTACCGTCTCACTTTCTCGACATCCTTGCTGCTTTCGTGACGGCGTTGGAGATGGAAACCGTGTTCAAATCAAGTCCCAGTCACACACTATCAGTCAGATATTCCACTGGCAAGATGGTATTTTTGATGGCTGCGAGATGCAGCTGAATTGAAGTTTGCCTGCTTCATGCCCGCCTAGAATCAAAGACTCCTCTAGCAATAAAAAACAAATGGGATCGATGTACCTTTCCCTCCAGTTGTGGATGCAGCAGGTGGTGCCTGACATGATTCAAACTCAGTCAGGTCAGAGGATGGAGACTTTTTTTTGTTTTTTTTGGTTAGAAGTGATGGAAGACTACCAGTCAGAGTTGGAGACAGCAAGGCTGGCTCACACAGCGAGACGTCTCGCCAGGCTTACTGTAGAGAACCGCAATCTTACACATACAGCCCCTGCGATCGTTGTTATTATATCATAGTTCAGTACCCCCGCATTGGATGCACGTCAGAGCACAAACCTCCAATTTGAGACCATTATTTTTAGGTTTAAAGGTAAAGTCTTCATAGCAAATGTCCAAACTAGGATCAACCAGCCCTTTTTTCTTCCCTTGTTTTTCCAGCTTCCAAAAAAAGGCAATAAAGTTCAAATGTTCTATTCCTCCTTTTGCTGGCGATCCACTACAACCCACTCAAGAACCCTTGTTGGTCTCCAGACCTCAGTTTGAAAACCATTGCCTTCCCCTCCTGCGTGCACAGCACTCGCACGCAGGATGTGTCTGCACTTCATTATTATGATTGGAATAGATCAGCTGAGTGATTCCTTGTGGTGTTGAGATTCATGTATGGGTCTTTAGGTTCCTGCATGTTGAACGGGTTCTCCCAGGCTTTAACGCACCGGGTCTGCAGCTGCCGTCAGTACGAGAGAAACCGAAAACTGTTTGGACCTGTGGTTTGTGGTGGAAGTCACGGGACAGATGGTTTTATCGACAGGTCGTCTTGGGTTGTTTTTGTCACAGCGAACAAAGTTTAAAAAGTGAACAAACATCGGTTTGAAGGAATAAGTCCTCAGGTTTTGTTTTCATAAAAGAAAACACACAAAATGTCTTCTGTTCTCCGCACTATTTGACAATTGTCCATCATTTTAAGGGTGTGCAAGCTTTTGCTAAGTGACTTGATAAGATGTTTTCCTCTGTAACAGTTAAGCAAGTTAGTCTTCTTGAGGCTAAATAACCCTGAAATGTTTAACTTTGCATCTGTAGAGATTTCCAGACCAATATGTCGTCACTTGTATCTTTTATTTTTATTTTTTTATATATATATATATATATATATATATATATATATATATATATTCTGCATCAGTAGAAACGCTGACACTCAGATGAATTTCCGTGAAAACAGATTTTAGAGTTGTGTGGATATAGGTCAGTGGAGTTGAAAGAAGAAGTTAAATGGTGGCAGAAGTTGTTTTTTCTTTTTAAGAAAGGGGATATTTGGCTCAGAGTCGTAGAGTTCTGGTCCTAAGTTGTAGGGCCACAGTTGGTGGTTTCCACAGTGATTCAGTGTTTGGTGTAGACACACAAATCAGCCGGGAACGTGAATTGCCTGTCAGTAGGACCCTTTTGGGATCGGCAAGTTTTGTTGTCACAGTGCTCAGCAAAGGCTTTTCTTGCACTTTGATACACGAAATAGAAGCTGATCCATTAGTGTTGGATGTGATGGATGGACTTTGGTGTTGCTTTATCTTTCTTAAAACCTCCTCTTCTTTCTGTCTCTCTTTGTCATGGGACACTTCCACTTACCCTGCAATCAGAAAACTCTTTTTTTTTTTCACACCCAGTAAATCATCTCTTAACACTAACAGATGTTGAGGTCGACACATATTTACAGCAGGGTCACCTGGTCTCACTTGGTCTCAGTTCCTACGCGAACACGCAGCTGTTTCCTTTCAGGCGTCGCTGTTGTTGATCTCGGATCACAAAGCCCTCCACATTCTCCGGGTGAGCGGTGCCTGGTACCTGCGCTTTTGCAGTTTTCCCAGGATGGACAACACTGAAAACCGATGCCAACGTAGATCATTCGCAGCTCTCCATGATGATGGTTCAGAGTCGACCAGAGTTAGTTGAGAATAGTGTGAGAGGGTTTTACTGAGCATTCTTTAAAACCTGCCTCAGTGACGACTTTACAGTGCTGTCAAAGGAATGCCGTTGTTTTGGGTTTAAATGGTCCGTGGTGCTCAGCGCTGTTTCAGAGGCACTGATGTTAAATACTTGTCATTTTTGGAGCTCTGTTGTGGACGGCGGTTCAACCTAAAAACAAAACCTACGCAATTATCAAATTTGGGGCCAGAAACGCAGACAAAAACCTGTATTATTTGAAACTTGTTTGTCTCTTTGTCTGTGGTGTTGGCAGGAAATGTCAGTATTTTTTACAGCAACTTTGCCAAATCACCACTTACAGCCACAATGAAACCCAGAAGGCAGACACCACGGAGCCAAAAACATCACCGCGGATTGTCTCAAACAATCTCTCGTACCACCATTCATCATAAATTTGTAACTTTCCATCTTGAGATATGAGCGCAGATATGGCGAAGTGTAGCATTATTCGGGGACCTTTCCCGAAAACGCCGCTGTTCTCGATTCAGCGATGAGTCACAAGAACATTTTGGGTTGTCATTTTCCTCCAGTGCCATCATTAGTTTCACGTTCATCATTTCTAACTGATTAATAGTGATATTGGTTAATCATTGCATCCCCGTTGGGTACAGATGTTCACAATCCCTTCGGGATGAATCAGAACAATGTTGCTGAACTAAATCTAGTCGTCAGGTCAAAAGGGTTTAAGATGACCAAAAGCCTAAACATACTTAAACGGGACATCTTGTATGTGCTTATTCATTGTGAAGAATGCGAACAGAGTTTCTCATATTTCCATATAAAGAACTGGCCGTCAGCTCAGCTGCAGTCTTGCTAAATTTACAGAGTGTGTGCACGTGTGTGTGAACATGTGTCTGCATGAGTATGTGGTATGCTCTACATCCCAGAGGAGGTAAATGCTGGGAGGATGAATTTCTAGGTAATGGTGCTGTTTTTTTTTTTCTTTCTTTCTTTCTTTCTACTCATGCCTTCTCTAACCCCTCCTTTTCTTTCTCAGAGGAAATCTGTGTAAACACAGCCTGAGGGTCAGGGCCAGCCAGCACCACACAAAAACTGATAAGCAACCGCATGGAGATAGCAGCTGTTCCTTCATCAGTTACAGTTTTTAAACTCCTCGCTCATTTTCAGGGGCAGCGGATCAGAGCGCTGACCTTTTACCGCTTTGAAAGTTAAAACACACTGAGGCAGTAATGCATGTTTTAGAGACATTTACGGAGAAAGATCTGTTATGTTCCCTTCAGGGAGAAAAAAAACACACTTTTGTATGTCAGAGTCCATGTATACTTGCTCCTAACTCTTTGTTTTTCATAGTCATGTCCTATAAGTTGTTTTTGTTGTTGAAATATTTACTTTACATCGACAGTACCTCTGACCTAGATATCCTGTTTTGCCTTCCCACTTCTGGGAGAGTGCGCATGAAATGGCTCTACTTAGGCTGTTTACATTTCCTCTGATTTGTGTTTTTCTCAAGTATTTTTTTCAAATGTTTTCACGACTCATGTTATTTATTTTGGGACATGAAATGAAAGTGGGGGAAAGCGGGCAAGTCATCTGTGAAGCGTTTTAACTTGATGGGCACGACAAGAGCGTGCTTATCAAACAGTTTACTGTTAATCTTTTTTCTCTCTCTCTCTCTCTGCAGAGCTTCCGGAGAACTGGACCGACACGCGGGAGACCATCTTAGAGGGCATGACCTTTAACCTTCGTCACCTCGGCATGACACTAGTGGACCAGCCCAAGGGAGAGGACCTGTCAGCTGCGGCGGTAAAGAGGATTGTTGCCACGGTGAGAGCTGGAGTAACGTCGGTGTCAACAAGATTAGAGCTTCCTTGATCACTCTTTGTATCTCGTCTTCTATTTAAATAAGTATTGCACGTGCTGTAGTGCTCAAACGTTGCATTGCATTGCTGCAACACTGTTGGAACACTGCGTCTCTGCAAAATCAATACTCTGCAGGAACAGCTTGTATTAATCCTGTCAGTCACATTTGAAAGCTCATCCAGTTGGGTTTCGGATGTTAAATAAGGCCAGGGCTTTTCCCAACTCATGAAGGATCATGTCCTTAATCACTGAAGTTGTGTACTTTTCCACTGACATTCTCATTAGTCAAGCTCCATCCAAATTCATGAAAAGTGGGAATTAACACATGTTTTACATCCGTTACGGTTATGTGAATATTAGTTTGGTGCATCAAGATAAATAGTTTGTGGCGCTCATTTTCCAGTTGGGTACCATTAAATTATTGGAGAAGAAGGAGACACAGTAAGACAGCCTAATTAAAAGAGCCAAGAGCTGAAATGGTCCAGTCATCATTAAGTTTCTGTTGCACTTGGTGCTTTTATCAATACAGAAACTTTTCCACCGCAGCCAAAAAACTTTTTCCTTTTTGTTTTTCTGGCATTTACACTTTTATGTGTAAACTGAAAACGCACATAAAGCGCATGCTATAAAATAAACTCCTCTTATAATAACTGTATCTGTTTAACAGGCCAAGGCCAGTGGGAAGAAGCCTCAGAAAGTTGCTCTCAAGGTTTCCCCTCAGGGAATCGTCCTGCACGACAGCTTGACCAATAAACTGCTGGAAAACGTCTCCATATACAGGTACGTGCAGAGAGAGCGCTCACAAAGCTGCCAGTCGATGTTGATGTGGCACGGGGCTCACCCTGTGAACTCTTTGACCTCTTTATTTGCTGTTTCTCTAACGTGTCCCCTCTGGCAGAATATCCTACTGCACGGTGGACAAACTGCATGATAAAGTGTTTGCTTATATCGCTCAAAACACCCTCAATGGGACCCTGGAGTGCCACGCCTATCTCTGCTCTAAGAGGAAAGTGGTGAGTTGTTAGACTACAGTCTTAGCGCTTTATGTTTAATTTAAGATGAAGATGAATTCAACTCTCCAGTGCAGTGATTTCTAACTTGGAACAACTTGTTATGAATTACATCCTCCAAGATTAAAGTGTACTTTTTAAAATGATTATTATTCCTCTCCTTCCTGTTGTGTGGATGATCTAATCTTTAGATTGTGACCTCTCCGTCCATTAAGAAGCGATGATATGTTTGTTTGCACCTATGACACCCAAGTTTTTATTTGTCCAATTGTTTTTTTTTTTAGTCTTTTGAGCACTTTTTGGAATAGACTCCATTTACGCGGCTCTCCTTCTGTGTCTTTCTGACACCGTAGCTCTCCTTTCAACTCAACCCCCATTTTTAAGAGGAAACCCTAGAAGTCTTGCTCTTTGAGCCGTCTGTCATCTCCCTGTGTGTCGAACAGAAGGGCACTTTTCCTCTCATCTTACGTGCTTCCACACTCATCTCCTTTCTGTCCCAGGATAACATGATAATACCCTACTTCCTTTTTATACGTGCTTCTCTCTTATCATGGTTATGGAGACAGAGATGACCTTTTTTCGTCCTCTGCAATAGCAGCTTTTTAGGTGAAAAGACCTTTCTTTCATCACGGCGTTCTGTTAAATATATCTGCTTCTGATCATTCTTCTTATTCAGTCTATACCTGGCTCCAGGGTTGGTAAACACTAATGCACTCTTTTCATGCTTGGTTTCAAAGTGTTTTTTTTTTTCTCCTGCTTTCCAGGCTCAGGCAGTGGCTTTGACAGTAGCCCAGGCTTTCACAGTAGCGTTTGAACTCTGGCAAGTAGCCAAAGAAGGTAGGAAACGCACTCTAGTTCTGGAATTGACACACACACACTGTCTGTGGAGGAGTTGTTTTATCAGTGTCTGACACTGCTTGTGTTTGTACTGAATCAGCCTTGATGCTCCAAGGACACGGATATCTGCTGTAAGGTTTGCAGTAAACAAGTTTTGACCTGCTTGTGTTGTGTCTCCGTACGTCTCGTCTCTCTTCTAGAGAAAGGGAAAAGAGCAAAGTCTGGTTCAGCTGGAGAAGCCAGCAGTAGTTCCCATTCAGAGAGATCTAACAGCTTAGGGAGCCTGAAAGGAACAGGTAACGAATACACACAAAATTTCTCAGCCTTTTTTTTTTTCATTTATTTGTTTATTTATTTCATATATCAACACACAATGCTTCATTACCATGCTAAGTTGTAAATCTATACATCAAAACTATAAATCAAAGTGCAGCTGTGCAGTGAAAGTTGAGAAAGTCTGATATGTCCTGAAATCTATGCTGAAATTTTTTATTTGGTTTTCTTAAATATGTTCTGTAGGGCCTTTATGTCCCTCATCAGGTACAGTGTGTAGGATTTGCTGAGATCTAGCAGTGAAGTTGCAGATGCAGAGGGCAACCAACTGAATACCCCTTGCTTCCCTTTCTAAGAAAAAAAGAAAAACTACCACGAAAAAACACAAAAGACCTTATCTAGAGCGAGTCCTTAGTTTGTTCTGGCAGTTCAACGTGACGGAAGAGGGCACACAGTATGTGTAGATATTAGAGAGTTAACAAAAACATCAAGGTTCCTATTTCAAGGTGATTTTAATGAAAACATACTTTCATTTTATCTTCAGCTTCTGTCTCAACACTACATAATCAAATATGTACAGCAATCGAATCATCACACACGACGATCAAAACCAGACAAATTATAGTAACGTGTCTCTCTTAGATATGGAAGAGATGGATTATGCAATATGGAAATAAATAAATGTTGACTAGCAGGAAATTTTGATAACAGACCCAAAGCTAACCTATCACCAACAAAGCTTTAACATCATGGTTGCAGAAAAGAAAGAATGAAATAATAGGTAAATTTAAAAAAATAACGTTGCACCCCAGTTCAGTTTACGTCAAGGCATCAGGTTTTAAATATTTTGCCCCACACGTTTTCTGTGATGTGGTGAGTCTTAGAGCGTTTTACCAGACAGCTCGCTGACATGTCTGTAGACTTTTGGCCCTTTTTCAAACATTACATTTTACATTCAGCACACACAGATGAACACTAATGGGTTGCCCTTCCCACGTCTCTGAAGCAGATGTTGCTACAGACAACCTTTTGGACTTTGAGGACAGTGTGAACACAGTAGTGGAGACCAATGGGAACGTAGAGGAGGAGCAGCTGGATAACCACAGGCCCTCTGAGACCAACAATAACCCTGCCTGGGTACGATCCTCCTCTCCAGACACCAGAAAAGTTCACAATAAAGAATTTGGTTTCTTACCTGAACAGATTTTTCTTCTTCTTCCAGGAAATAGAAGATGATTTGGATGAAGCCTTCTCCAGGTGAGAGATTAATCTTAGTTTTACTATCAAGTGAAATGAATCCTAGTGGATTCTCTCTGCTGCTTATCAAAATAAAATACCCCATCATCAAGCTTTATCAAACCCTTCAGTGGGCTGTAGTTCACACTCATGGCTGCTTGGCTTTACGGCGCCACTTACTGATGATTTCTGTGTACTGCAGATTGCAAATCCTCCCCAGCTCTGATTATATAGAAAGCGAGGAAATAAATTCTACACTCACTGAGAGATAATTTGATAGCTAAAACTTTCAAATGTGTGTTTGTGTCTCCAGCTGTGCTCTGGATAGCTATGGTTCATATCCAGGTAAAGTTGAGTCCCACTGTCAACTGTTTACAAGCCTTACTTTAGCGTAGTAGTCCTAATTACTAACCTAGCCTTAATCCATCCCATTAAATCACCACCATACACCAGCGCTCACAGGTCAGTAATGTTAGTCAGTAGTGTGCAGTAGTTTCCTGTGTCTTTTTTATTTCCTCCCAGATGGAAAAGATCGACTGGCTCCAGAAAAGAAAGCTGATTCAAAGTATTGAGTTTCAGTCAAAGTGAAAAATATTGTCCTCCACCCATCTCACCACCAAAAATTGCTGTTTTTTTCCCCAGATAGTCCTTTTTTTTATCGTCGGTCTTTGTCTCTCAGTGAATGGACTGAATCAGAGAGAACAATGTGCCTTCACTACACTTTGCTATGCAGTTATTCACTTTGTGTCACTTGAATCGACAGATCGAAATCATTTTATCCCACCTAATCTTGTTGACCTCTAGTCAGACTTTGTGAATATTTATCCCAGAAACAAAAGGCAGTTTGCAGCCAAGCTAAGGGATCTCAGAGATTGAGGCCTTAGTTATACAAACACGTCTGGGAGGCTAAGCTGCTGCATCAACATCTCGCTTTGACCCTGAACTTTAAAGGGACAACTTAGAGAGCAACAGCTATCATGACATTAGCCCTGAAGTCCAGCACAAAAGAAGACGGGGAAGACTGTGCTGTTCTCTAGAAAACTTGTTAAGCAACTTGCTGGACTCCCAATTTTTATTTGATTTATTTTATTCAGTAATTTGTTTATTTGACCCTACCTTCACTCAGCCAAGAAGATATTCCCACCTCCCCCGCAGCTCTTACTCTGGGAAATGTTTGTTTAGAAATGATAATTATGAATAGACTCCCCAGCCAGGCCTCTTCATTATGAGTCTCATAAGACCAAAATCATACTTTGGTACAAGTTTCAGTTTTTGGTTTCTCTGCAGGACATTTTAATTTCTTTGGTACATAACACATTTTCATCTTACATCATTTAGGCTTTAGTTTTAAGTCTTGATTATGTCATAAGTTCATTCTGTGTCTTAAAGGATAAAGCTGGTGATATTCTACAATTCTTATTGTCAACCAATGCCAGAAAAAGACTAAATCCCCCAATGATTTGATCCCGCTAACAAGCATGTGTGTGATTTTTATTCCTCTGTGGCTCGGACAACAATGGAGCCCATTGGCACAGTGTTACACGTAGTGAATTAATATCACATATAACATCCCAGCGCTGTAAAGGTGAGGAGGCTGTCTCTGAATATCAGCAAAACCAAGGAGCTATGTGTATGTGTGTGTGTTTTTTTTTTTTTGTTTTGTTTTGGTTTTTTTTTGGGAGAAGGCAGCAGAGGAAATGTACATCCATCACCAAGTGGTCTGGAAACTGCTCCGCTCAGTGTCCCGCTCCACTCTGCAAGACTTTTTACACCAGAATACTAACTAGAAGACTTATGAAGGCTCCTCGCCACCACAGCGATGAACTATTCCAGCTCTGTTGCTCTGGAAAACGCCTCCATAACCACACAGTTCAACACAGACATAGAAGGAACCCTGACCTTTAGTGTATCTTTGCCTACTTTATGTTCAGCAAATACTTCTCTCTCTGCACAACGTAAATTTGAACTTTTAACATCTGCACATTTTTCTCTATTTAATTTTTTGCACTACCTAGAGAGTGGACTTGCATTCGTTCTGCACTTTTCTGGTCTACCAACCACTCAAAGCACTTTATAACACTTGTCACATTCACCCGTTCGCTGATGGCAGAAGCTGTCATGCAGCTGCTCAACGGGAGAGAGACACGCTTCCTATCTAAAGTACTCATGATGATACTAAGCTCACTCACACCCCTGACGGCACAGTCCATTGGGAGCAATTTGGGCCTGCCCAAGGACACTTGGACTGGAGTGGTATCTCACTGGCACATTAGAAGTCGGCTAAAAATGGTCAATAAACTACTCACAAATACACTTTGCTTTTTACAGGATCTTACTCGAATAGAGTGTTTTTTGTGTCTCCAGCTGGAGCCGATCGTTTTCACACACACTGTTTGTCCCAGTGAAGTACTGAGAGTGGGATTAGCCCTATCAATTGGATTTGGGGAAAGCACTGACAAATGGCAAAAGAAACAGAATAACACCAGCCTTCACCTTTTTATAATTAATTGTTTCAACTGCAGCAGAGTTTGTTTTGAGTTTTCTGTTTATCCGTTGGTGCTTTTTCCTCCCCAGCCTGGCAGTGTCGCGTACTAACCCCCAGGTCCTGGACATTGGGGTGACGCCCCAAGACTGGCTCACCGAACCCGACTGGGACAGCGCCAATGGAAACACTCCCAGCGGCCTCAGCCCGTTCGGGGACAACATCTTCGGCTTCTGACCACCACAACACAGCAGAGAGGGAGAGAGACGACAGCAGAGGGGAGGACGGCTGTCTTTACGGCATCACTGTATATTCGAGACGAGGCTACCGTAAGGGAACGAGCGTGGAACTGTGAGACGACATTGGGCCTCTCTCTTCAAGCTGCCGTCGCACTCTTCACATGGACAGTTCTTCCCTTCTTTGTGGAAACACACCAAAGCAATAACATCATCCTTTTATTACACTGCAAACATCTCTACTAACGTCAGCATCTGTTGGCCTCTGCTTACATTTTTCTGTTCCAGTAGTCTTGGCACCATAATCAGTTTTTGTATATGTGTTTAGCTATAATTTATAGTCATAATTATTTTTTTATGGATGAAGAACAAGAGTAGGATGTAATTCAGACCGATGTACAGACTGTGTCAACAGGCCTTAATAACAGCAGGACAATCAGTCACACTATAGCACTATATCTAGAGTTTAGAAGCATTTCAGTGGATTTAATTGATGTGAGGATTTGTTCTTCGGCCACGTCTGAAGATTATTTTATGTCTAAAATCTGAAAATCTATCTAATTGTTGTATTTATATGAACTCTTGGTAGCGGCGGCTCACTCGAGACATGTTGTCACAGGCGTTACTTTCCACCGCAGTGTAACAGTGTTGTCTCGACAGAAGCCCAGATGTGTTCAGAGTTACCAGATTCTATTATGTTCATGTACATTATAATCTACCAGAATTATACAGAATTAAATATATTCACGAATAAGAAATCAGCTCTTTGGTATATTAATTTTACTCCTTAACAATACAGCGACTACATTCACGTACTGGGTGTATGTAAGAAACCACAAGGTAACATAGGAGCCACTTTTGATCATTTCCAAGGTCAAGAATGAACTTTGAATCTCAGATTTTCACCCCAACAATGTAGTTTGAGAGACGAAGGTGCAGTGTGTTTTTACCAGCAGCAGGTGGCGGCCCTGTACCATCTAATCAAGTGAAGTCCAGCACAGTACAGTTGAGATGACTGAGTCAGTATCCGATGCCGGTCACATCTTCAGCTCTGGATCTAGACGGTCATTTGTACTCTCTATCGCCAGACGATGATGTTACAACACATCTAATTCTGTCCAACAAGCGTCCTCGTCCCGCTCCGTGGTCCTAAATTCGGAGTGACAGCATAGGTCAATAAATGCAACTTCATTAGCTCAGAGAGAGGTCGTCATGAGGAGGAAAAACTAAATGGATGCTTTGTGTCAGACTGATCTATAAACCACCAGTGAGAGGACATGATGGCAGAGGAGGAGCACACGGGGACTACAGACTGTCTGGCTTCCTCATCACACACACACACACACATTTTCCTTCCCACGTTCTGCATTCAACCCGTGTGTGTGAACAGGACTCTGGAGGGCTGAAAGTCACGCACCCCCCCCTCACCTTTTTCTCTCCAACAGGCTCAGTGAAGCAGGGGCTTTTTTACAATTCGTCCCGACAAGCTTACTTAACCACCTGCATTATTTAACAGTCTTTCCTCAAAGGGAGCTCCAACGCGCTCCCTCTCTCTCACACACACACACTCTGTAAGTCTGATGAAAGCATGCACAGTAGGATACAGCCAGGCTGAAGTCTGCTGTCTGTCAGTAAGAGAACGCATACTGTACAGGCACACAGACACACTGGCGTGTCAGCGGGGGCCAAAGACTTAAAGTGAGCTTTGGGCATTGAGGTCAAGAGATTCAGCCAAAAATAAACAGCAGAAAAAAATATGAGGGGTTTAATATAGGTCTCCTGTTTGTGATGGGATGTTTACATCGACTCAGTAAAGGGCATTTCATTTCTGACGCCACAGTGGTGAAAACACAAGAGAAGGGAGCAGACCCATTTCCAGACACATTACAAGTGAATAAAACCTGAATGTTCTGTGTTTCCTATTTAATACACAGAGATCAAATAACCCCCAAAAAACTCCCACTGGTATTCTTTGCATCTTGAAGAGTGGAAGAGAAAAGTATGAAACCACTTGAAGTCTGTGTAGGATTTAAAAGGAATAGTTAGAAACAATCTTTCTTTCTTTCGCTAACCACAAAATAAAGTGCCAGGCAAAAGCAAAGCAGATTTTTTTAAACCCTGCTTTATTTGCATAGATCTGACCATGTGACCTTTAGTGCAGTCCATATTTACAGTATATGCCACAAAATACCAACTTACGTTCCATCCGTGTGTAAGGATCCATGATGGCATCGGCAAACACTTTGTTTCTTCTCCCTACATGAATCACATTAAGTCAACTCGTCATGTTTTCCCTGTGGTCATCCAGCCCTCTTCTGCAGTGGCTCTATGACTTCTCAGAAAGGCCCAACCCAGTCTGTTTATAATCTGGGGGGGTGGGGGGTTTCTCCTGAGAGCAATGAGTCTCTGCTGATTGCTTCATATCCTCAGTGTAACAGCAAAACTCTGGGCAGACCTGGTCAAGAAAACTACAAATTGTCAACCGCAGTGTGTTACAGTCAGCATTAGAGGTGCTGCATATTTGTCACCTTCGGACAGAGCCAGGGTAGCTGTTTCCTCTCATTTCCAGGCTTAATGCAGAATAAGCAAAATACACCCGGACCATGAGCGTGCAAAAATAGAATGTGTTGTTTGTCAAAGAGGTTGGATCGATGCGTGACTGCTGCTCGAACATTTTGTCACGGTTTTTGTTTCGTATTCGTCGCACAAACGCGAAGCTATATTAATCCTCTGATGGAAAATGTCAAAAGGCTAATTAACTATTCCTATAGGTGACGCAGCACCTCGCCTTGGCCTTCAGCTCACATGCTATAAATACACAGAGGGCAGATATGGTGTCAGAGCTGACAGCACACACTCACACACATACATAAAGAAAGCCCTGTTCACCATAAGCAAAGGGAGGAAGGCAGACAGCGACATGGATGGAAGTTTCTGCCTTTCACTCAACGTTAAGATCTCCCGGGTGAAGAGACTGCAGCGGTCAGAGAAGGTGTACAGCGGTTATGTGGCGCGCGCAGACAACTTCGCGGCTCGCCATGTGCTCACTGTGATTGTTTAGCTGAGACAAGCACCGCGGTGAAACTGGCTCTGCATCGAATAAACATTTAAGTAAACGAATCCATAGCTCGGAAGGAGATGAATCTACGGCGGCTGCGATCGATGTCATTCTTAATTCACATATCCAATAAATCCCATGTGCATAATGTAACCCGCAGGCTGTAATGCATTGAGGCAGTTGGATGGAGAAATGGTGACATTAATTTTGCATTGTTCCTCCATCGAGATATTCAGATAACAGCAGAGGGAGGGAGGCAGAGATCAAGGGGACCGGATGGGGAATAAAGTCCTATTGAAGCAGCGGAATGATTGCGTGTCTTTGTATCTTCATTTTTGACGTCCACGTCACATCAGACAAGACGCAGGCACTCCCTTACCATCCAAGGCTAGGACCAAGAACAGAAGAACGTTTGCATCATTAGGCTCCATCAGCCTCCTCTGACAATCTACTGAGTCATCATCTGTCGCCACTGTTTACCCCATTCATTACGAGGCAAACGTCACCGCTTTATTTGACACAGCACCATTAGCCCATGTGTGTGTATCTGCGTGAACACCTGCGCTTGAACACTCTGGAGCCCCCGGGTCTAATTTATGTTTTCCATTCCACAGGATGCCCAGGATGGGTGGGAGCGACTCTATATGTGTGTGTGTGTGTGTGTGTGTGTGTTAGGGGTTGTTATATTGATGCACGGCGGCTGCTGATCCGGCCTCATAAACCAGCCTTGAGTTTGAAGGCCTGGGCCACATCCATCGCAGTCTAACCTTGTCACAGCCCACATGCTGAAGGCTACTTTTGGCCACCCACGCCCTTCGTTAGCATTCGCAGAGAAAGAGAAAACATCCACCCTTACCAAACGCTCAGGTGACCGGACATACCGGGCAGGTACTGGTCTTTCATTAAGATCAGATCCAGTCCAACCTGAAGTGACACCTGCCTCCTATATGATGAATTTGATGCGATTATTGGTTTTTGACAAAAATTATTTTAACTAAGGTCAACTTACTAACTAGATCCACCTCACAGCCTTCAACTAGTGCAATAGGAAGGGTTGGAAATTCATATGATTCATCATTTCTCCACAATCTCCCCAAAGCCCAAGGAATAAAGCTGGAACATGTCCTGGGCAAAGCGGGCGAAAGCATAATCGACCTTAATGATTTCACTTAATTACAAATTGCAATCACTAATGACAAATGTGGCCCAGTCCTGTGTAAAAAAATAATAATAAAAGTATGTTAACACCTGATATTCAACTGCTTAATGATGAAGTTTGAAACTGGGGGTCAAAAGCTCCAAAACAGCTAATAAAGGGACCTACAACTTCCATCTACAGTCGGGAAAACTGCGCATCATGTACCCTGCTACTCAGTGAGCCTGTTGCTGTTATTTTCTCAACCAATATTCAATGTGCCTGATGTAAAACCACAAAGAATTGGCAAATTTGCCATTTCAATACTCTAATTAACATCATTTTTCAGTGCTTCTGTGGTGGAAGTGAGTTTCAATGTTTCTCCATGCCGTTTCATGGCCACCCCCGTCATCGAGCTGACACAGTGCACAGTGAACACCAAGACACGTGAATGGTGCATTGAAAATATTTTATTTCTTTCCTGTGTTAATACATAATTAGACATTTATATTTTCATAGAAATAGTATATATACCATGGGTGTGAACAATAGCAGAGTCATGCTAGCCCTCATGAACAGGTTTTATCCCATGAACATCAAAATGGTTCAAACACAGACATCATGATTGTACATAAAACACGACTCCATTATTCTGCTGTAAATCCATGCTTCTTGGTTATTTGCTTCGACACAAAGTACAAATATATGCCATAGGTTAAACGGCCCTGTTCTTTACTATGTGCAGGACCTCAGGGTGATTATTCTCAATAGTCACTCATCCGTCATCTACAGTACAGGCAAACCAGGTGTGAATGGGATGACTTGAACCACTGTAAGTCTTGCGTTGGAACATGATGATAAGGTAAGCACGAATTTGGTTTTAAGGCCGGGGGGGGGGGGGTTCACTGAAAAGCTCATGGTGTTGAAGTGGGACAAACTGCGCTAATGGATTATTTATTATGTTTAGATTTCTTAAGTAGTGAGGGCCTAAAACATCCATACAGATGAAATAGTCTTCCTTTGGGGGGGATTGTTTGAAACTAAGAAATCTAAGGATGTCCGTTCACTAAAACCTATAAATCATGGTGAGGTGGCTGCCGCAAATAGTAACAGCTTCCAGAACTTGCCTTGCTATGAAAGGAAGTGACGATTTATTGGATATTATTTGGCTGGTTATGGTTTCCAAATACATTTCAGTCAATACGCCTTTCATAACATTCACATTTGGACTGAGACAGTCCAGACAGCACCTCTGTAAGCATTCAAACATCTCATACTGGACTGAAGTTGGAGCTTTGCAAACCCCACTGGGTGTAATGATCCTCTCTCTCCCTCTGTGTCTGTCACTCCCAATCTTATACCCTCTCATTGTCTGACTCATCTTCCCTTCTCTCTGTCTCTCTCCGTCTGTCTTTAGGCCTCTCTCCTGGTCTCAGGCTCCGTATTCGCACATGCCTCATTGGATGTTCACCTTGAGCAGCTGTTGAGTCGCCTCCTGCAGCCTCAGATAGACAGAGACAGAGCTGTCTGGGCCAGACTTGCCTTCTGCTGCTTCCCCCCAATGTGTCAGTTTGGACCGCAGCCAGCTGGAGAATGGACTTGGTGCATGAGTGAGTGTTTAAGCGTGTGTGCTTGGATTAGGCCGCTACAGGAAAATTACCACTTCAGGATCTATTGTACAACAGTTACTAAGCACATTTGTACTTTTATCACCAACTAAATCGGATTAATATTCAACGATCCAGATTAGCGCCCCGGTTTAATAAGACCTTTAGAAAAGTTTGCTTTGTTATTTTGATGGCAAGAACAACGCCAACAACACTTCCTTTGATAACTCACAAAGAGAGACCAAAATTAGTCTGATTTCCTTAGGCTAAGGAACGTGGCCGTACTTTTAAGTAATGTGCTTGTGGGCCATGAAACTCACTAATCTCAGAACATCTTCGAAACAAGTTCTGGATGTGGCTAATCTTAAAGCCTGAATATACTCCCAAATGGACAGTAGTTTATAGTATTAAACATCTTCAGGAAGGCATGCCCTTGGAGCATAGTGGCCGTGCGGACATTGCACATGGTAACAACAAATTGAAGGTACGTGGATGTCGGCGCAGAGCCCGCACGTACTGATGACAAACTTTGTACCGTTACGTACCCACAGACACGGAAAGTATAATTCCTACTTCAGCCTGATAATCTAACTGAATTTTGTTTTCCTTCATTCATTCAGCGTGACAGTGTATTTTTGTAACATTAGCTGATTCATTGCTGGAAGGGGTAGTATATTGTTCTGTCTGACAGAGATATCCATCCTACCACTTTCGGTGCGCACGGGAAATGTAGCTGTGGTTGCTAGAAGCAGATAACCTGTTGTTTTTTTGTTCAAAAAATATATTAAAAATTCAAATTTAACAGTTAACTTGGACAGCTGCATCAATCTCGTCCACACTCGTTGACGTAACTGCCGCCATTATCCTGCAGGTTTTTTCATGGCTGTAGCTAGTTAACTATTAAACTATGTTGAAAGATGATATCCCCATTTTTAATCCTGCCTCCGAGACAATTAGCATCTAGATCGACTACTCAAATTGGTCAACAGGTCTGGAACCAGGCCAGGCCAGGTAAACTGCTAGCTCCGTTCACAGCTGACTGGAGTTGATGGCAACAAAAAGCACATTCACTAAATTTGTGAACTTTGTGAAGGGCAAGGCTACACTCGGATCAGAAGTGCATGTCGTCCATGTTTGTCGGCATTCAGAAGTGTTATTACGAAGGGCTACACTCTGACAGAGTGAAAAGCTAGGTGGGGAGGAAGATACGAGCGATGTCGTTTAAATATGGCCGATGATGGTGCACATTTTCATACAGTCACTCCTGGAAAACATTCACGAAGCCGCACTCGTGTAGTGCTGTAAATAATCTAGTCGCAGAATGGAACGTTGACTATGTGTGTACGCGGGCCGCTAATGACCGCTTTCATGCCAACATCTACACAAAACTTGGTACTTGTCCTGTCCTTGACAGAAAGAGACTAAACACATTGCAGCCTAAAGGAAACTTGGGCACGGTTTAAAAATACCAAATTTAGCTCGAGTCTTTCCCTGATTTCATTTGGTCCTCCAGAACAACAGCAACAACAACCACCCTGACTCCGGCTTAACGCTCCCTTTGGAAAAAAAACGAGGACGGCTACGGGCGACGCTCCTTTCAGGAAAAAAAGTTTGATATTTAAATCCTGCTTTGGCGGAGGTGCTTGTTCTTTAATTTTGCTGTGTTGTTGTACGGGCCACAATGCCCCATTTCTGTCAACACTTCAAGTACCATATGCTTCAAAAATCTGCTCTTTCAGTTCCTCTTTGTTTCTGTGCAGGTACTTTATTTCTCAGTGTTTGATGGTTTCTCTCTACAACCAGCTTGCATTAAAAGACCACCACTTGAGTCAGTCCTTCTTTTAATCTGACACCCTGTTGTAGGTAGTAACCGAGTTAACCTGACTAGCTTTTTGCAGCTCATGTTAGATCAGATAAATGATATCTTGTGTTATTGAGTTTGGAGAAGCTAAGTCACTCTTATTACAGTTCTTATACATACTGCTTCAACTCCACACAAACCATAGTGAACTGTCAATCATGCATCCTTCTCACTGATCTGACAGATCCTGTCCCGAAGCATGAAACTCAATCATATATGTGCTTATTAATAGTCTACCAAAGTGTTTATCTCTGCGTTTCCTGTCAGTTCTCCTCCGGCATTGATTCTTTCATTCTCCTCCTCCCTCTAGTCTATTTTGCCTCACTTGTTTACCAGGTAGAGTGTCCAACCAGGCCGGTCTGAGACGAAAAAGTGATAAATGAGCAGAGGAGTGAGGGATAGGCAATGAACCGGGGCCGAATCAGAGAGAAGAGCTGATGTGGAGAGGGAGAGGGAAGCTAACGGGAGTCTGAGAGCGGATATAATGAGAAACAGGGGAGAGGGAAGCCGGGTTGGGTGGGGGCTGAGGACAAGACCGGTGAAGGGGAGAAACGAGCAAGGGTGGAGTGATATATGAGGAAGAGAGCACTGCGACAAAAGGGATAGAAATGGGGAAAGTCATAAATGGGAGAACGAAGGCGGACGAGGGTGGCAGGAGGGAAGAGGGAAGCTGATAAAGAAGGCAGAGATGCGGAAATGTATGGCGGGGCGAGGGTTCCATGCGGCGGCAGAACTGTTGATTGAGATGAGAAAATAATGGCCGTCTCTCTCGGCGCGGGGCAGCGTTTAAATACGCGAGGCAGTATTTAAATCCAGCATTTGTGTGCGTTGTGTATGCGGTGATGATTAGCAGTCATCTCGACCAGCGAAGCATTCAGACATTCACTCATTATCTCTAATATGGCTGCAAGTCTGCTGAGTTCAGCTTTGCAGGGCTTTTTTTTTTTTCCTGTCTGACTTTTTAGTGAACTCAACGGCAGAGCATCAGTATTCAGGAATCGGGTTCCAATATATTTGCAATTACGTGGGTTAGCAAATCATAATTGAACACAAAGCACCAAAGAAGATAATGAAGCTTTATCTTTAGCCGGATAAATCTGCTGAAGTCCTTTGGTCCTTCACATAATGCCCTTGATGAAGTGGTAACTACATAAGTGGGAAGGTTATGAATATGTAGGCTATGATTTCTCCTCCAATAATAAAGATGTCCGAGCGTGCTACGGCTGCAAATAATAATGATGATTTTTCTCCTTGATGAGTTTGTCCATTTGTTTTGGGGTTTAAGGATTAGGCTGCTGTTGTTCTATATTTCTGTTCTTGGCAACAAACCCAATGAAAATAAGGAAACCCAACAATGTGTTAGTTGGTCTCTCAATACTTTCTCCAACTTTCCCAGCCTCTCCGTGCCAATCAGCCCGAAGCCCATTTGTTCCTGTAAACAACTCACAAATATGTACCAGTTATTTCTTAGTTGGGCACTGTAGTTTTTAGGACAGGAGGAAATAGTTCACTTGTTGTGGACTGTTTTAATACACGTTTGGTGTTGGAGTTTGTTTTTTTTTACAGCAGCATTATGCTGTGGGATTGACTTAAGATAAACTACAGTGCCCATGTTCATAAAGGGAGACAGGTGTTTATAATAATTTAGACAACAGTGGAGCTCTGCAGCACAGAGGAACGAGCTACATTTCAGCCTATGGTTCAGACAGTTCTTGGCATTAAACTAGGATCAATTCATTGAATCTGGTCTTTTAATGAGAGTCTTATTTTCTGCAAGGAAATATAGGCTATCGACCTTAAATTGATGATTTCCCCTGTAACCATTTATCTGACTGTAATTGCTCATGCTGTCTGACCAAAACCACCGAAACCAATTCAAGAGCTGCAACAAACAAATGTTTGAACGTCTTAAATGACTGAAATAATGACAGAGATTGTAATTTTCCATCAAACTAATTGATTGAGTTACCACTTATTTCAGCACAACTAAAAAGGTTAAAACGTTCCCAATGTCTGTCCTGCACAACGGCAAGCATCATACTGTACATGTGGCTCAGGCTGACGAATTCTAGTTAACCCTTTAGTGGGATGGCCAAGTCAAACAAGGGGAGACTTTCAATAATTCATTGGCCCGTTGGACGGCCACACTGCTTATTTTAACAGCGGCTTTCTGTGCAAAGAACAAACACAGCAACTGAAGAGACAGAAGTCTATCAGCAGTTTGAATTTTGAAGTCCTACATAGCGCTCGCATAGAGCATTTACACCGAGCTTTTAAGTGTTTTGACCTCTATCCATTACAGTCCTGCATCACTCATGAAACACGTTAATGACAGTGTCAAAGGAGGACTGAGAGAAAATTGTTTACATTACAAAAAAACAGGGTTTAGCCCAGTGGATCATCTGTGTACTTCTACAGCCTTGACATCCCCGGCTGGTCTGCAGCCAAACCACAGAGGAAACCCAGCCAAACGTTGCCCAGTGTATACATTTCATTAGGAATAATGCCCTGCATATCTCCATCCTTATTCACTGCACATCCTGTTGCAGACCACAGGCAGCATATGGTGCTGAATATGCAGTGATGAACAATAAACCTCAATTTGAACTGAAATCAGTCTTTTTTTTTTGTTTTGTTTTTTCTCCCCCAGCCGTGTCAGTCCTTCAAAAGTTTGACGCCGAAGTTAACTTCTGGGTTTCAAAGTTGTAAAATTTTGACTTGCAGTGAAAAGACACAGCTGAGAGATTACAAGATGAATTCATAAACTTTGCCTGAATCATGGCTGCGTTCAGACAGCTTCATCTAACTCACGGGAGGAAAATATGGGGCACTGTAAAAGGGAAAAAGAACAAGTGTCTGATTTTATCCCCGAACTGACGTTAAAGTTCCAGTTCAGAGGGGAGAGATGCATCATTTAACTGATGACACACAGAGAGAAAGGCAGGAGACGAGACTCTGACCCAATAACAAAATGATACCGTACTCAAGATGGGGATCGTGAGGGCTTAAACATCACAATAGGAGGAGCGACGAACAGCAATGTCATTATTAGAGAGACACCGACACAGGAGGACGGGGAGAGGGATGAGCTGCTACACAAAGGGCTGTAATAAAGACAGAGAGGAGGGGATGTGGATGGAGAGATAGAAAAAGAGAAAGTCCTTGATTTAAAACAGAGCTTAGCTTGTTTCGTTGTGTGCTGACTGATACCTGGGCCTGAAGGACCAGATATTCTTGCGAGCCAACCTACGTGTCTGCCATCTCTGACCAGTGATACAAACCTGAAGTGGAAAAAACGAAAGAAAAAAACCCAAAAAAACAATCAGATATTCATGTTTGATGATCCGCTCCTGGTATTCCACTGATGAAGAATACCCAGAACGAGCCGCTCTTGTCGAAAAGAAATGACGTCCCCTCCGGCGCTTTGACTGACAGCCAGTTTATGTCTATACTGGACTCAAGGTAGGCTGCAGTCCAGTTTTGGTCACAACAAAAGTGAATGCAGTTCGGTCCTCTTCTCTGTCCTGTTTGAACGTTTACAACCTTTCTGCAAGTTCAGATTTGCGTCCGTCGTTTTCGAAGAGTTCTTCGTCGTGTAGAGAAGAGTTTCTGTTATGGTTTATCGTTATTCCTCAATACGAGGGTGTCTGAGAATGGCTTTCTGTTGGTCTCAGGGTCTGGAAGAAACACATTTTGCTGTACTTGATGAGAGACAAAGGACAGTAACAGTTCAGATAAGGCCTGGAAAGCACTTACAAGGTCAAAAAATCAATATACGTGATAGTGTTTGTTTTTTTATGTTATCTGCAGAGCTTCTTCTGGGGGTCTCACTTCACTTTGCGTCTTTTCTTCTCTGTTTCTTTTATTTTTAATTGACTATTCGTCAAAAAAAAAACCTGTACCCCATAGCTACTGCTGCTACGCCTGTTAAGCTTTCCATCATTGGAGAAACTGAAGTATACAATGTTGGTGGCACATCATGTTTTAGCTTGAAACTTACTTACTAATATAACCAATAGCTCAATTTAATAGTTCGTAGCCATTTATGCTAAAGGCCTGACCATGTCCTTGGCATAGAGAAGACAACTAAACTCTGATAGAGTAGCATATTGGCTCCCCTACAGTGGATGTATCAGTCCTTAAGAGGTCTTTTTGTAACCTGTAACCCCACAAAATTACATAATGATGTGCCCCTTTGCATTAAAAGTAACATTAGGCTACTACTGTATATCTTAAGCTAGTTAGCCGGACATGCTAACATATGTAATTTACGTTACAGTGGATAAAACATACAGTGAAATCTACTCCTTGCAAAGACTTCCCGTCCCTTACCTGTCCTGAGGTTCGAGGAGTTGGTTATTGCACAAGGCGATGCAGGGCTGGTCTTAGACGTTGCTGCGCAGTAGCCCCCCCTGTGGGTGCTCTGGAGTACTGCACTCTGAGGAGTTCTTGGCTTTGTCCTTGTTGTTGTTGGGCTCATTGTCTTTGATGATGTCATACTGACGACAAAACAGGGCAATCACCCCTGGGAGACAAAACGGACAAGATAATTATTTCATGTATGGTCAGGTCAGAGGTCAAGATCAGCAGCTACACTGGAGATGGTAGGGGTTTTAGTGTTTCGAGGATGCAATGGGGATAAATTCTTGTCTTACATCATGTCTGGGTTGTGTTTTTTCTGTATTCAACCCTCTCTAATGCTTATTTTTTCCCCGTGCTGCATTTTTTGAATTTGGTTTGGAGCCATATACACCTTCAAATATTGAAACAGAGACACATCTTACAATAATAGACGGAGGAAGCGAGGATACGTTTTTCCTCTTTTCATCCGACTGCCTTCTGATGTGTCAATAAAGCGAAACGTGCAGACAGAGATACGGACTCGATGAGAAGATAGCCCCGCGACGCCTGCCTTCAGTCAAAGAGACGGCAAAACGGGGAGACGGAGATGTATGTGAATGATAGAGAAAGAGAACAAGCGCGCAGAAGAAGAAAGGGAATAATTCATAATGGCCGACGAGTGTCGGGTTAAAGCAGGAGGGATCTGGCCTGGACGGGTTTCACTCTTGCTTGTTCTGCTTATGTCAGCCTCTGCTCATCTGATCACTGCAATTCCAAAAGGGCAAAGATGGGATATCTCACTGTGATATCCCCCAGCATGCCCCACAGGCCCAATTAAAAGCTGAAAAACACAATTCGCCTCCTTCACTTTTAGTTTTTTTTCACCATCCTGCCCTCTTTTTCTCCCCCCCTCTCAGTTTTCTGTCTTTTCCCTCGCCGCACCCTCTCCAACGCTCTTTGAATCTCCCTCCGTCTCTCTCGTCCTCTTCACTGGTAATTGCCGAGGGAGAGCTTTCTCCCGTTACTGTATGTGCCGTATACTGTATTTGGGTCACATTTGTATCTCATTACACTTGATGAGATGAGGTTATGAAGGAATATTTATAGCTGTGTGAATTTGTAAAACAGTGCTGAGGTGCACAAAAGAATAACCGCGACACGGAGCTAATGACAAAGCCTGAAGAGAGGAGCAGCCAAAAAGTCTTTAACGACAGTAACAGCCTTACTGTATGTCGTGATGGTGGAAATGTGACTTTGCAAGTAGCCACGCTCTGTTTATTTGAAGCCTGAATACCCTGCAAAGTACCCTTATTAATAAATCAGAATGTTTCTTCCCGGAGATTTTATAGTCCGCTGGCAAAACTTAAAGTGAATCTAAGTTTTAACAGAAGGCTAAACTTCTCCCTCGATCCCTTCTGGCTAAATGATCCAAATAGTAAGAGCTGACGTCATGTTTCTTGTTCATGTCAATATTTTCTTCACAGTGTTTGAGTAGCTGGTGAAAAAGTAAAAGCACATTTTTGTAGGGAAAGTTAACGGCAGCGCTTGTCCGTCTGTCATTACCGCCACAAAAAATGCCTTCGAGCAAGGCCCTTAACTCCAGCTGCTCCATTGGATTTGCTCGAAGGTGTGAACGGGCGACTGTGCGAAGAGAGCATTCCTGGAAAAGCTGAGAGCCACAGAACCTTAACAAGTATCACTGGTAACACCTGTGTTTACCCTATTACTGCATGTCAAAATGGCTGCTGTGAAAAAGGTCTACTGCGGCCTCAGAGATACTCTCAGGGCTGTATGTTATGGTATGATGTAACTTGTGTGTGTGTGTGTGTGTTCTGGGCTTGTCAGCATCCTATTCCTGCATAGGTTTGATGGTGATGCGGGTAAACACTGTTCAGCAGCTATGACTCAGTTTGGTTTGTGGCACATTTTGGTGTGTGTCACTGTCACTGTTTGGGGTTTCTGTTAAACTGTATCCTGTCTTATTTTGATAGTCTTTTACTTCCTGTTTTTCCCATTGCCCACCTCTTTAATTGTCTTTGATGAGCCCCCCTCTCTTTTTGTCAGCGGTGTTGCTGGATTCCTGCTTTGTTTCTTGGACTTTCATCCTAGTTTATACAGATATTACTTGTTTCATTGGCTTTTTTGTTCATTTCAACTTTTTATTTTTATTTTTCTATCTGCGCTTACCTGCCCACCAGGAAACCTTTTTGTGTTTTGAGCGTTAAATCATTCGAACTGCACCTGTTCTGCATGCATCCGGGTCCAATTCTTTGTGTTCTTGACTACCCCCGCTTGGCAGCGTGATAGTCACACAAAATACATACTAAAATAACATACATTTTAAGTTTGATTTCATATAAAATGGTTTAAAACCTACAACATGAGCCTAAAATAAGAAGAGATTTCCACATTTGATTTCACATATACCCATATGCCCCTCATGTGTGCATTAGACAACACTTGGTTTAATGTTTAGAACCCCCAAATCACAAGTTTGAAGACATTTACTTCTCAAAGGGAATCTGTACAACAACTACAGCATCCTACATCTCCCATCCTTAGACCATCGATTTGGATAAGGAATGTTTTATGTGTAGTACTTTATTTTTTGTATCTTTCTAAAGATCAAGTGTGTTTGTGTTCACCCGACTACAAGACCCTTCAGGGACAATACAGTTTACAACTTTATTTGCTGAATTTCAGAGACTGGGTAATGTTCAAACTCAGGCACTTATGATCAAAATACGTTTCTTTCCATTACTGTAACACTTTGTCTGTTTTTACTCATCTGGATGTGTGTACAGAATTTAAACCCGGATTTGAAAATGTCTTTTGGCACACACATCACCATCAGATCACATCATCCCAAAAGCGCCGCAGGGCACAAAACAGTCATCACAGAGAGATGACACCGCCACCTCCACCACCAGCAGCACCGGCAGCATGTTTGCCTCTTAATAGGACCTCAGTCAGAGAGCGTATTTGCCCCAAAGACAGTGGATTCCTAGAAGGTCTGCAGTGATAAATGTGCATTGCTGCAGAGGAATATTACCTGCCCACATGATGAGCACCACTACAATGATGATGAGTTCTCCAGCCCTCAGCTGGGCAGCCTGACCAACCTCCTCCATAGTCACCTCATCTGGAGAGAGAACACAGACACACACACACGCACAGTCAACAAAGTGCCACTGAGGACACTGCGATTCATTGTCCCACAGAGAGAGAGAAGATGTGAAATTGCCGTCACTATGAACCTCTGCAGTAAAAGATAAAGGGAGGAAACGGAGCGACGGGAGAGCCTGCTGTAAATTCTCAACTCTGGTCAGTGTAATTAAACCTAAGTGAGAGCAGAGGTCTACAGAGACAGAGAGAGCTGGATCCCGACCCAAATCACTCAGTGTTTCTTTTGCTGACGGGATTCTGGCAGCTACAGCGAAACACCAATCACAGGGTTAAAGGTTTGAACACGGTCCGGGCTACAACCTCTCGCTCTCTGTTGCCAACAGCAGGCCTCGCGCTGCCCCCGCATTCCCCCACGTTCCCCCTGGTCAAACTGGCTCCCTCTTCCAGCTGAGGGGTCATTTCCTTGGCATAGCGCTGTATAAGATCAAAAGGGAGCATGGATGGCATCGAGACATCACTGTCACTTAGCTGCCTCTCTGGGGGAAGTCTCCAGAACACACCAGTTGAAGAGGGATGGCCTTGAAGTTATAGTAAAGCAAATGGAGCATTATTTTACACATTGCCAGATACCAGATGGGAATCTTTTGATAAACTGCACAGATAAACATAAAAAGGAAATGACAGTAGGTTTACACACCAACAAACTATTAAAAACGAGCTGAAAGTCTGCTTTTATTTTGAAGTTTAACCATTAAGATGTGAACGACAAGAGAGCAGAAGTCAAACTGGAACTTCCAGATAAACCTCATTTAACCAACTGCATTTCCCATAATCCCTGGACCTTTGTGGGTTAAATGCAACAACAACAGAAGAGGCGAAGAGGTTCACGAGCGGGTCGAGGGGTTGAGATTAGCTCAGACATGTCTGTAGGACTGAGACCAGCAAACAAGGTAAAGCACAGGTTAGGACTAACATGTTCATTTTAGACCGTGTTGCGGTGCGGTGCTGTAGTTTTCTCTATGCTCACCAAGTTGTTTAGCTTCTTGAAACAATAGTTTCCTAGAGCAGCTGCTGTAGAGGAGGCAGGTGTCTCTCGAGGTGTCTCTTGAATGTGGAAATTAAACCGGACAGGAAGACGCTTCATTTTTTCAGACAGATGTCAGAAGTGCTGAATAAGTCAGTTTGCCCGGACGGCACGACTTCGGGTCAGTGTGGTCTCCGTCCTGCTTCGGAGTCTGGATGATTCGAGGATGATGGTGCTTCTGTTGTCAGGGGGTTCGCTCTCAGGTCTCTTGTTGCCATGGCGATCCCTCTGAGCTGAAGCTGAGGCCTCAGGCTCGAGGAGGAGGTCAGGGGAGGGAAGACCTCTGATGGACAGCTCTCTGGATAAGCTAAGCCTGGAAGTTGAAGCTCTACATCTCTCCGTATGTCCGTATTTGATGATTTTGAATGAGTTTTGCTCGACAGCTCAGTCCGACAGTAGAAGGAAATAAACACGCCTTTGTGAGTGTCTAACATGGGCAAACAGAGCCTGATAATTACGACTGCAAGTGGTAACCGTGCTCTGAAAACGAGCTTGCTGTCACCATCAAAAAACAAATGTTATTTTCCCGTCATCACTAGCCACGCCGCTGTGATCAAATTAGCTTTAATTAAGTTCAGGACAACAACAGAGGCCAGTACACGAGGTCTACTGCTCCTGTTCACAAGTGTGTATATGTAAATGACCTCACAGCACATTTCTTCACTTTGTGTTGCTCCTTTATTTTGAATGAGGGTATACGGTACACGCAACGCACACGGGGAAACAAATAATTTAGTGTAGCTCCAGTTGAGAGAGGCACATGGTATTTTTATTGTAGATATGTATGAAGAAATTTATATTTAACAATCTGCTAACCTTATAAGCTAATATATTTGTTTGTTTAATGGGTTCTTCTGTGTGTTTCAATTCCTCTTAGCTCTTACACTGACCGATCGCTGGTCTAAGGTACCCAAGAGATGAAACAAACAACTTAGATCATCAGTCCCGGCATTCATTCATTTGGCTGGATGCTATAGTACACAACTGGGATGTACAACGTAGAAAACGTCAAGCCAAACTCCATAAAAGCAATCTAGCAATTCAGATTTCCCGTTCACGTTGACCGTTTGCGACTTAAAAGCTTTAGTTTAGAAGACGAAGGCGGGCGCAGCTGTACTGGGAAGAACAGAAAGCCGCTGCGCCACTGTCAGAGATAAATTAAAGGTTGAAACAGTTCAGACAGTTAGGAGACTCTGTAATGTTTTACTGCTGTAAAAGAGTGATTTACAAATCTGCAGATCTTGCAGCACCTTGCAGAACATAATAACCAGCACTAAAACATTACACCTCGACGCTGGCCACCAAAGATTTCACGACATTATGAAAACTTCAGCGCATTCAGGATTTTTGCTCTCATACAGATGCAGACATAAAAGAGAGATAGAGAGGCCGATATAAGGAAAGATAAACAGACAGACAGAAACACAGTCAGGTTGGGTGCTGTGTTGCATTGCGCCTGCAGATACTAAATGGTGTCAGGCTGATTAATACCCGCTTAGAAGGGGAGGAGAGCAGTAATGGCTGGGAGATTTAATCAGGACAGCTAATGAATGCTTCCATAAACACACACACACACATACGGGGAGCTTCCATCAAAGTCGGAGCAAACAAAACGAGTCGGCCCCTCAACATCAAGACAAATAGTCCCGCTAAACACCTCCGTCACATGACTTTACATACACTGCAAAATAGAGCTAGTGTAACAAATACTTCTGTCTTAAGTCTTAAAGTCGTATTTTGCTGAATGACACCGGAGACATCAGCCAGAAGCGTAAAATATTCTTTACTTTCACTTTACGTTTCCAGGAAATCTATGAATGAAGTGTCCAGCACTGTCACTTTATCTACTGATGGCAACACTGTCATCTTTCTGTCTTCTGACTAACTACCGCAGAACATTAGTGCCAAACTTTGACTGCAAAACTATAAATATAAGACATACGTATAACCAACGTTTCAGCTTCAGCTCCAGCAGCTTCCTCGGACGCCATTTTAACAATGTCGGTGTTGGTACCATTGTGGGCGAAACGTGTCCGGCATTATTATCCATCTAGATACTCACAGTACACTGCGCTACGTCATAATTGACAGTGTGAACGTACTTACGTACTCAAAATATCAAGTCGAGTATGGAAGCAAGCTTTATACACAGCAAATGCGCTCGTCTATTCTCGCGGGGCTGCGATTGTTAGCACGTCAGGCTAACAATACGTTCACAGCTAGCACATCCACAGTGTAGCATGTTAACAGAGTTTAGGCTAACGTTAAAGGCAAAAACAACAAAACAACAAAAACTTGCTGTCTTTATTCATGTCTTCTACATGGATGAACACAGAAATGCAGGCAATCAGGTGCATATATAGATATATATATGTTTCCACGTTAAGCCAACTCATGCGACTAACTCTCTTACAGCTTAATTAGCTAGCTAGCTACAGTGGATGAAGTCTGCAGCTACAGTTGTCATCTCAGTGAGAAATAAGAAGCCTACTTTTGTCCACCCTTGACTGATGTCCGGGCATTTTTGCCTGCAGATGAGACTAAATGCGTTGTCAGTTTTAACAGTTTTACAGTATAGTTTTACTTGAACACCTTCCTCCCCTTGTAGGGACACTGACAGGCTCCCACACAGGGGTGTTTCTAGGGAATACGCGGCTCCCTAGTGTCCCCTGTTTCCTCTCTTATCACCTTGCTGCTGATGAGCATTTAGCATTTGCTATGTCCCTCTGAAGCAGCTGCTCTCGGCACTGTAACTGGGTCGGACATGATAAAATTGGAAGTACTGCAAGCTGCTCCAGATAACAGCAGCCTCTGCATTTGAGAATTAGAACAATACATTGTATGAGGAGTTGGGGAGAGGTTCACACAAAGACAATTTCTGCGTTTTATTTCCATTAAATTCTCATAGAACCATTTTCTTTGTCGCGATGGAGCATGAAAGCACAAACAGAACATTAGTACTCTGCCGTGTGACCGCCTCTGGTTAAAAGCTGCCATTAAAATCTCTGTACGCACGTACTGTAAGTGTGAATGGAACAGAAGCAGTAGCGCCCGCGTGCACTGAATTTTAATCACCTACCTGGCTCTGTCTGTGTGTGTGTGTGTGTGTGTTTGTAGCATGTGCTGTGCAGAAGTGAGAACTCAGTGTTTGTCAGTTTGCGTCAAGCTCAGAGTCGTTTTTGCCTTTTGAGGATTTTCACTGAAAAATTCATGAAGTTTCGCAAAAGTATACATCACTCTAAGGGTTTTTGCGCGGATATCCACCCTTGTATGAATAAAAAAAAACAGATTCATACCTACATAACCAAATAAAATTTGAAAGAACACACACACTGTGTTTTTGTCCCTCACCTGGGCTTTTGGACGCCATCTTCTCCGACTCTTTGGTGGTTCTGAAGAAGACTGGCTCACTGGGGGGGCTGCTGCCTCCCATGCTGATGCTCTGAACGTGAACGATGTACTCGGTGTCCTCATCCAGATCCCACAATGCACAGGAGCGCGTGGTGGTGTTCACCTCCTGGATGAACCTCAGCATGCGTACATCCTTCTTCTGCAGACAAGCGAGGAACAGAAGAGCAAAAAAGGCCAGGAGGCCTCGATGTAATATGATACTTTATCGATCCCTGCAGGGAAATTCTCATCTCTTTGGCAACACTTCAGCAGAGAAGTCAAAGGTAAGGGTTAAAAGGATGCATCGGAATCAAAACACTGTATCACTTTAAACACAAAGTCACAAGTTCAACACTGTGCTCCCTCGAGGCAATGCAAAAGAGTTTTCTACTTGTTAGCAGAAGTTCCTTGGATACACACGCCTTATCAAATGCAGATTTCTAATGGCAAAGCTAGATTTTCCTGCTGACGATCCCTCTCGTGAAAATTCAACAAACTGCCTTCTGGTTAGGGCTGATATGGTGCAAATGCATACACGTCTCTCTTGGTTAATAGTTTGGAAATAAAAGTTGAATAAAACCCGGAGGGGGACGTTTCCTGCAATGTAATTAAGCTTAAAGAAACAGAGTTCTCCTCTGGCCATGCTTGAAATGTACATTATTATCCAGCATGGACTGCCTGCTCGGGTCAACTGGTTCCTAATGCTGTATCACACCCCACCCTGTTGATGGTGCTCTATTATTATTATTCTTTGCCTTACTTGTGTTTGGGGAATGATCATGCTAGGAAATACAGGAAATATAATGTACAATTTTAAACCCTGTCCTTATAGCCTATATTTGTAAGCTTATTTCTTGTCGCTTGTCTCTGCAATCTTATTCTTTCGGTCACTACCCAAAGACCATAGGTGAGGGTTGGAACATATATGGAAAGTAGCTTCATATCCTCCATGTTGCTGTGCTGCTACTTCCGTCAAGTCAGCCGGCCAAACAACAACTAACTTCCCGCTGGTTTTAGGTTCACCGCTAAACATCTGTCCCTTTCACCTCATGCAGTTTCTTTGCCCCACGTCTCTCTTTCTCCTCAAAAATGATGCCCAGAGTTCTCACTTTCCCCTCACCACCATATAGAAGTACCTGCTGGGTGATGGCGAATCCAATAACGGGGTCCCCCTCCAAGATTTCCCACGTGACCACGGCGGATCTGCCCTCAATCTCTCTGATGGTCACATTGAGCGGAGCTGACAGCAGGGCGTCTGACACACACGCACATTCAGCACGGACACAGGAAACAAATTAGAAGAGACAGGTCATGAATATTCTGCCGTTACATCTTGTAATACATATAGCAGACGCTACAATGTAAGCCTGGACCCTTTTTTTCTTCTCTAGCTCTCTTGCTCCACCTTCCCTAAAATCTTCTCCTCCTACAAATGAGTCTTTCTGTTTTCATTAACACCAGACCTAATTAACCGCATACTGATCTCTTGGTGTTCCCCTCGAAAAGGCTCTCTTTCTCATCTGTCTTCTTCTTCTTAGTGTTTCTCTCTCACTCACACACACACACACACACACACACACACACTCACACAGTTTCCCATCTTAACCTTCTTCTTCCTCTTCTATCTCCCACACACATCTCATTAAAGTGTGACTCATGAGGATGCATTTCCTCTGTCAAACCACCGATTGATTTTAATGCTTGAGCTAAAAAAAAAAAACATCCCAGAATTCAATGCAATGTTTGTTGATCAGGAGATTAACTATGATGGATTAAATTACAGTGTTTCTCAGCTTTCCTGCTCAATGCATCGGTAAGGTGTGTGTGTGTGTGTGTGTGTGTGTGTGTGTGTGCACTTTGTGTGTGAGCAGAGACCATATGAAGGTCCTCTATGATCAGAGTCAGGGCTACATTTCCCGCGAGCCTGACTTGTAAAAGCGACGTCAGTCAGACCTTGACATTGTGCAGGGACACACAGGTGCTTGAGCGTGTACGTACACACACCCACACACACACAAGATTAGCATAAAATGTGCATTTTTTTCTACTCTGTGCTTTGAATAACCCCAACGGACAAGCACATATCACACAATCCCAGCTAATTTAATTTTTTTCGCCCCTAATTCAACCATTATTCCACCACGGGCATTCTGGGAAATTAAATGTGTAATTTGCACGTGCTTCCGACCACACGCATCTTCCTGTTTTACATTCACCTCCAGGTGTGTATCGTGCCGTAAAGAAGCTATAATCAGTATTTATATATTCGTCATCAGTCGTAGTGACAAAACCACAGATAATTCTCACATCTCTGCATTCCCCTCAGCTCTGTGGAGCGTTTTAGCATCTTTCAGTGTACTTTTCAGCCGCAGCAAGCAGCTGCTGTCAGCAAAACCAACGTGGGGTTGGCAGAGACCAAAACAGAGGGCGAAGGTGGGGTGGATATTGACGTAAAAGACTTCACAGAAATGCTAATGCTGCTCTTTATCGACTGGGTATGTTATGGGATATTATAATAAGGTTACAATATGTTACGTGTTCCGTTGCTTGTGTTCTGTGGCCATAAATCACTTATTGCAGGTTTAAACTAAACTTGTGTGGACGCAAGTGGCTCCTAGGACAATGGTAAGTATTGAAATGTAGTATGATGGTAGCACAAGAAGAAAAAAGTTCTGAAGTCAGGGAACTGAGTGAGTAATGTCACTACTTACTAGCACGTTTTTATGATATCAAGTCCAAAAGACTGAGAGCTAACACCGGACCCACATAGCTTAGACCTGAGCTACCACGTGGTTCCTTCAGATAAGTGACTTTAAATTTGTTGCTGTAGTAATATTACTGTTTAGTTTAGCTAATTATAGTTGTTTGTATCGGGAAACATACATGCTTTTTGCTAGGTTTAGCTACTATTTAGCTCATTTCCTCCTGTAGTCAATATTTAGGCGAAAGGAAGCAATAACACAAAGAAATACTTTAAGGGTCGCTTTTTTTAAAAAGCAGAAATGTGCTTTGCCTTTATCAGCAATCAGCCTATCTATGGTGTAGAGCCCAAAATGACTTCCCAGATGGTTTGGTGCCATTGTTATCAGTTCAGCATGGCTCGCTATAAATTCCTCCTCGCTTCCCAGTTACTTGTGCAATTTGAATTTGCTCATTGTGCATGAATTACATTCTATTTGACCTCGTTTGAATGGTTGTAGGAAAAAGGCACGGTTTGCTAACAATAGCTAAACGTTCGCCACCAAAGGCTACTGGTCAGGTGAGACCCAAGGAGGCTCTAGTGTGTGGTGTTATGTCATGCCGAAAGTTACACGGTCTCTCTTTAAAACTTTGCTCTTCCATGCTCCCGTGTCTCGGCGTTACCTCGTTATACCGAGTGTGCGCCCGCGTGATCCGATTAGGCCACGCTGTTCTTTGCCTCTCTCTGTTTACACGTCAGATTACGAGCGAGAGTAACTGCAGTCTGTCACTTTAAGGTAATTAGATTGTCACATTGTCTCACACCTCTCTCAAATACTGAACACCCGGCCTCCGCCTTGCTCCAAACACTCAAATAATGCTATTACGGGAGGAAGAATGCACTCTGTGTTTTTCTCCGTCTGCCCAATCCGGACACAATCACCACAGCACGGCAGAGAAAACAGGAGTGTTAGTGAAATATTATATTTTTTGGTGAGGGCCGAACTCTCTAGGTGCATCCCAAAAGCTGCGTGTGTGTTTTTGTTGTTGATGCAGAGATGGTGTGTGTTCAAGCCTGCGTGTGATACATCGCTGTGACTCCCTGTTTGACTAGCTGTGTTTTCCCACTGTTCATCTTCCAGCACTCTCACACAGAGAAACAATACAATAGCAGGGAGGGATTCACATCCATTCTCGAGCCGTTTGCTGCCAAAGAGCTAAAAGAGCTGGCTGCAGAATCACAAAACTCCCTCTTAAAACTACATTCATCTCCAGCCTCGGGAAGCCAAATATCAAATCTGCGGAGGCTGAGATAAATCCCACATGATCTTATCGCCAAGATTTGGGCTTTTCAAAGGGGGCTGTCTGTCATCTCGCCGCTTTATCGTCGCGAGGCAGTGTAACCAAGATCTTACGCTCGAGATGAATGTTCCTCGCGAATATAAGCCGCCGCAGGTCAAAAATATGCAATATTATGAAAGATGAATGAGGTACTATATCCAACATGCATAATATATGATGATTAGATCTCTGCTGTATGTAGGGCTTTGAATAGGAATGCCTCATCCTTGTTTAATCTAATACTGTTCCACATCCCTTCCGGATAGGAGGTAGATATGGAAGCTGAAATGTTCCCGAGAAGGCGGCACACTTTAGGGTTGCATCTAACAATTATTTTCAGGATTAATTACCAGAGAAGTCAGTTGAAATTTGAGAAAACAGTGAAACGTCTTCAGATTTCTTGTTTTGTCCAAGCAGTAGTTGCAGAAGATGTTTCGTTTGATATGTAAGGCTCAGAAATGTGGCCAATCTTCACTTCTGCGAAGCTGTAGCCAGCAGATATTCGGCTTTTTTCGCAGATTAATATTTGGAGAAACGACCGACCGATTAATCGACAAATCATCTCACTTACTTGGTGTTTGGTTGAGTTTTAAGTGCGCGTTTTACTGCACATCTGTCCATCAATCAAGAACTTTCCCAAACCAGAAACAGATGATCCTCCTTGTTTCCAGAAATATCCTGCAAACTGGGAATAAAAACTTGCCCGATAACGCTCCGTGCTAGTCTTCACACAGTATGAGATCAACTTGTGTCAGCCATTTTTTGGGGGGCATTACAAAGCTTATTGCTTCTACCTGGCTGATGCAAATGTTGATGCTGACACATCCATAACAGTGTGTCATGCCAGCTGCTTTCCCCAAAGGGACCCGCCACACTATAATGTACCACATGCATCACATTAGACAGCTCTGGTCCAACACTAAGACAGCAGCCAGTACATCATACACCCCCCCACTGTTTACTTGTGATGATTGCCGTCAACCTGTGGTAAAAAAAAAAAATATATATATATATAAAATAAATAGAAACTCACCGGCATTAACTGAGGACACCGACAGGAAGCCCAGCAGGAGCAGCAGCACCGCCGCAGACAAGCCTGGTTTAGCCATCCTCCTGCTTCTTCTAGCGAGGCTTCACATCCTGCGCGGCCCATCTATAACATCCCATTTAACGGGATGGAGCAAGCATCCCCGGTCGGTACCGGAGAGAGAGGACTTGTTGTGCCTGGCGACGAGGCTCACCTGAACTTGGACGCTGCAGCAACAACAGCCAGATGATGATGAGGAGGAGGAGGAGGAGGAGGAGGAGGATGTGGAGGAGGAGGAGGAGGAGGAGGAGGAAGAGGAGGTGGGGAGGTGATGTTCAATATGTTTTGTCGGTCGGAGCCTCAGCGACGGCCCTCAGACCACCGGCAGTCCGGCAGACTGGTGACGGAGCGGCGGCGGCGTGGAGGGGCTTTACTACGCTCACCGCCGCCGAGGTGAGCGGAGCGTAAAAGGCGTGCGCGAGTGCTGCAGAGTGCAACGTGCAGCCACAGTTAATGACTCTCTCTCTCTCTCTCTCTCTCTCTCTCTCTCTCTCTCTCTCAAACACACACACACACACACACACACACACGCATTTTAAACAGCCAGGTTGCTTAAAGCCACACTGTGCAACTTTTCTCAGACTGAAGATAATTTTGATGCTTACATGTAATCCTAATGTTGTTTGTGAATGTGTGTGTATGTGTGTGTCCTGCCAGAACCGGAGCTGGACAAGAGGGCTCGGCAAAAAAAAAAAACCTGAGTTTGCGCATCATAAAGAGTACTACTTGAAATTAATGCATAACATGATCACAGCCACGTACAGTGACACATGTAGACCAGTAGAACAACAGGATGTGCGATTTGGTTACAGATCTAGATTATGAAATATATCTGGTAACTAGAGCTTGCTCTAATTTTTTCGTGGTTTGGCATAACCATACTGAGAGCGAGAGACAGACAGAGAGAGAGAGAGAGAGAGAGAGAGAGGCTGTGCATATGGAGAAAGAAACATTGTAGAATTAGTGTGAAGAACAATAACACTAATGATTGTAAACCAAGTAACATCTGTGGTAATTTAATTAGAACACAATTTACTTTAGCGTTTGTCCGTAAACACAGTGTGTCAGAGCATGCTGGGAAACTCCACCGACCTACCCCAACACAAACACACACACAATTTTGTACGACTTCATTAACATAGACTCTGAAAATCCCAGAATGCAAAAAGACGGACTTTCCACAACCTAAATCACATGTTTATTATTGTAACCATGCCAACAAAGGTCTGTCAACCTTAACAAACTAGTAGTCATTTCAAACCAAATCACCACATTCACACAATCACACAAAAGGAGTTATAGTGGGCCAGAACAGCATCCCAGTGTATGTACTGTCGTTACCGTATTACAGTCTCTTGAACTCTTAAAACATGAATCTGAATTGAATTTGAACTTAAGATGATACAAAATAAATGAAAGTAGCAAATGCTCACATTTAGTGGAGCTGAAAACAGACGTGAGAAGACTTGAACTGTTAAAAACTCTGCAACATAACCAAGAAACAGGATTATTGATGTATAGGTTTCAACCAGCGGCCCCATATCTGTTCCATAAAACATTAAATACCTGCTCTGTAAAATAAATCAAATAAAATAAGGATGTGCCCAATATACACAGGAGATCAGCCCTGAGCGTGGTCCATGAGTATAAAATGAGGGTCAGGCTTGGAAGAGAAATGAAACAGGTGTTTTATATCTGTGGGTCCTATATGGTGAATTAAAATGAGATTGTCAATAAAGAGGAAGCAGGGGTCCAGCAGTAGATGTGCACCTTATTAGGAATAAAACAGGGACACTGTGTGGGACAATGACTTTCATTGCCCTTACATATGGGGCCCAGGAACAAATTCGATACACTGTTCGATACATGATTAACATTCCTAACAGGAGCCTCTTAATGTCTCTTTCGTTTCAATGAGAAGAGGCAGAGGTGCCGCTCCCCGTCGTCGCTCCTCCTCTTTGCTCTTCACCGTCTTTAGCTGAAGGTTAGGAGAACGATTTCAGACGACAACAGTCATATCTCTTTGCTCTGCCACTGACAGTTTTATCACTCAACTCAGGTTGAGATGAGTAAAATCTCCTCTGGTGACCTCTGGTTTCAGCAGCTCCAGCACGCAAAAATGACTTTGTCTTTTCACCTATTGTTGGTCTCATCTGTTATTTCTATGAGCGATGATTGCGAGAGATTTATATGTTTTGGAGAGAACTTCCTTTAGAGGTTAATGTATTTGGTGCTATGATAAAAAAAAAAAAGGTGCATGCAGATTTGATGGGGGTGTTGAGAGAAACACCTTATAAAGTACCGAGGAGGTGAGGAAGATTGTTTTTTGACCTCTACACAAGCTCACCCCATTCATAAAAAATACATCATTCCCGTACTACGCCCGGTGCAATCAGTTTTAAAGAAGGTAATTTCAGATGACGCCATTTAATGTCGCTGTAGGCCAGTTTTCATGGAGAGCTTTTGGGTGACTAATAGAGAGCAACCTAAAGTTATCAGAGGTGGTCTTAGACACCGTGACATCATTATGATTAATAATATCTTCTTAATGCTCTGCTCACGCACAAAGCGAATTACATTTTCCGTGCAAGCAAGAATGAATGACGGATGACGTGAAACACGCGACACGAAAGACTAGAATGGGAGAAATTTGAGAGCTTTTCATCCTTATTCTGCTTGCACATGCGGTGGCCGCTAGAACGATTGGATTTGTCTTCAACTGGTGCCTACAATAGGGCTTGACTTTTCTTGACACTTTTCAGTGGACGTGTCTGCACTCACGGGTAGTAGCTGCTCATCAACGAATCGTTGGTCACTTGTAACACAGGCATGAGTCAAAATATCTGTGGAATCATCTCATCTGTTTGACCCGTTCTCGTGAGTTTGAGGTTTGTGCTTTACATCCAACAACAGACTCCCTTACAGAAGAAAATGACTCAAGATACCTGTATATACTGATAAATGAGCAAACTCCACGTGATGAGTCAGACCACGAGAGAAAGCTGTGGAAGAAGTAAGACAGTTATCCCACACTCCAGAAGATTTATGTCTCGTCTATCATTTTTGTCCGGGAACTGATTCAAGATTGTATTTTAACAATGTAGCTTGTAGCTCACTGTCATGTTCACATTAATAATAATTCCTTTGGTGAATTATCCTGTTGGTTGGTTTGCCTCCCAACAAAGCCGTGCAAGACTTGATTGCGATGTACCGAGCTGAGAATACATCTTGAGTGGATTAAAGAAAAAGATGCGACACATTAACCTCAAAGCGGATGAATCAATTTGCGGCATTAATTCAATACTTCTAATTATAATGAATTGCTCAGTGCGACTTTATATTATTATCCTGCTTGATGGGTTGTTTTCCATAGTGTGTTGAGAGTTTCACAGGAAACATTTGGCCTAAAGAGGTTTCTGTGCTGGAACTGAAGGGGAGCTGATGGGGTACAAACAGGCCTGAAGTGGCCTTAATCCATCTGAAGCTTTGGGGCGAATGAGCGAGTCTGCGGCGGCTTTGAAGTGGCGTTATCGCTCACTTTTTCTTCGCTTCCTCTCACACGGCTAACCCCCCCCACACCCCCCCCAAAACTGCCCCTGGAACAGTTTAATTACACTGTATGTTTGTGTGTGTATGTGTGTGTGTTGGGCAGAAGAATATTTATGGTTGAGTCATGCAAATGAAGATGAAGGAGGTTCACGGGTGAAATGAGTTGAGAAATTATAGTAGAAATTGCACGGGGGAGAAAAAAATGGCTGGGGATAAAAATGACTGAATAATAGAGAGAGAGAACGAGAAAGAAGGACAGGAGCGCTCACCTCCCCACAGAGGATTTAAGTCCAGCAGAGGGAACGATGCTGGGAGAGGTGAAGAGGAGGAAAAATGAAGGAAAAAGTGTCAAGAACGTGATATAGAGATAATAAAACGTGTTTCAGCCCATTACCTTACTGAAGTCCCCTCAATGCCAAACCGAACCCGTTCAACTCAGCATAGTGACACCTCTGCAATGTCACATACACTCACCCGCCCACCACACACACACTCATGCATGTTGCCACCCTAAACCCAGCGCTCCACCAAGGAGCTGCTGACATCATCAGATCGCCTCTCATTCATGAATATTTGGCCCATTTGTCCTTGGAGGTGCAATTCAATTTTAAGGCCAGTCTCACGGGGAGTAAAGCGTTTCACCTTTCTCGTCTGTCCAACGTGCGTTTCTGTAGGCGAGCAGCTTGTACGCTGCGAAATATTTTCGTCTAAATAAGACAGGGAGGGAGAAGACGTGGAAAAAAAAAAGCAGTTGGAAATGGTATAGTCTTAAAAATCATTATTGTGAGTCTGCTGTTATATTGTGCAGTTAAATGAACTCCTGGGCTATTATGATAGATGACTGAACAAGGCGATGCAGGCACATTCAAAATGCACAAACAGCAAGCAGTAAGTCAGTAATATTGTTGCCTGCACGGACAGAAGAGGAGCCAACAAAAGAAGAGAGCAACAATGGAAGAAGTGAGTGTAGGCCCAGCGTACGAATCTCTAATGTGAGATGGAGGAAATATTTTCAGGGATCTCTCATTAAACTTTAGAAAGGTAAAAGAGTAAAGGGATGGTACTAGTTCTCACACTGCCCAATGATGATTCTTTGGATTCTTTAGTTGGTATTTGATACATAGATAAACACTACACAGGTTTCTGTGTGTTAACTAACTCATTGCTTAAAGCTGCACCCATCAGTATACTTATATAATAACATATCAAGTAACTATACTTGTAATATGAGAGGTGCCACCAAGAATTAGTTCCTTTCTGATCTATCGTGCTCTTTTAGCGCCTATTAGCTTGTTGTTTTGGTTTTTCATCAGTGTTTGGTTTGTTGCATTTTTAGCATTTTTGGCTCCCTCTCAAAATTTCCAGCTGTAGCAGGCAGATGTTTTCTGTGTAAAGCTCTAATAAACCCACTATATGCTACCCAACCAGTAGCAAATGGCAGACAAAGACAAAGTTAGCAACATGACAAAACCTTTAGTGGATGAAGCCAGGTATGTGTCTTAATAGTTGGTGGAGAAAAGTTGAGTGAATATTGTGCCTACATTTGTACCGTGTCGAAAGTATGACCAAATGACACATTATGGCAGGTGTACAACAAATGTATAAAGTAAGCCAGAGACTAAAAAGAAAGGCTGGTTGACATTGTGCAAAATACGTGAATTGTGGATGTTGGCAAACATCTTCAGCCAGGGCTGCCAGCGTGGCCGCATTAGATTTTAAAACGAGATTTCACCTGAAGGTAGCTGGAGGGGGGCTGCTGCAACCCTAACTAAATGCCGTGTGTTACCAATATATTTTTAAGCATACTGCTGTTACTGATTCTCAGTAACTGGATGACTCTGAACTGGGTCCATGTGGGAGCAAAGCAGCCTATTTTCCAGGAACAGGTAGGTAGGTCATTTTCTTGCTTGAGGACAGTGCTGACACTTTCTCAGGAGGTTTGCTATCCACTGTTTTTAGCGTGACTCAGACGTTTCATGTTCCTAATGGATTCATTTGCTAATGTCAGTACTAAGGCACCAGTTTACCGGCGCATGCTGACATGCCGTACTGTTAGCACGCTTTCTTTTTTTTTGTCGTAACACTTGTCACAAAAGGGAAATAAAAACGTGAGCCTGACTTTTATGACAGAACTTTGTCAGACAGCTCGTGTAAGTAGGTGCAAAATCAGCTGAATGTCACGCACCATGAAAAACTGAGACAGCCAAAAGGCTGTGTAGGGGACTCTAGGGACTCGAGGCTGGATAACCAACTGCGCAAAGGGAGCTACAGTACTGTCCTCGGGCCTCAGTGCTTCAGGGGTCATGAAAACTCCAGGGTTTGTGCTAGTTTGATTGAAATTGTGTTTGGGAATATGAACCACTCGTGCATAGCAACTGACATTTTAAGAACTTTTGTTGCCTGACCTTGAAGACAGTTCCTCCAAATATTTTTTTATAAATAATAATCTTCCTTGAAAAAATAAAAATAAGTGCACATAAGAGGGTGAACATAAACATAAGTGTTTTCTGATCTGTCGCACCTATTAGCCTCAATATTTCTCATCTTACACCATTATGGTCAAGGTTTGGTTTGGAGTTTGGGAAAAAGGTCAGAATTCGGGAGGTCTTTGTCATCAGGGTTGCAACAATGACCTCTTGGTTAAGATTGAGGAACAGTCCGGTTTAAAGGAAATCAACGTTAACAGCCTGTAGGCAGCAGGAAACAAACAGCAGTCTCCTCTCCTCCATCTCCTATCACCTTGTGGGGATCTCACAGAGCAGTTTGTCCCTGGACAGGTTGCAGCGCGCGGCGGCGGCAGCAAGGAGCAGTGAAAAGATGGCAAAAGCTTATTTCCTTAAGTGGTCCCGAGTGAAGCGTTGGCATCAGGTAGAGAGACTGTCCTCGCAAGGAGGGACTGAAGGAGAGGGAAGACAGAGAGAAGTGTGTGTGTGTGTGTGTGTGCGGAGAAAAATAGGATGGTAAATGGCCACTGTTCTGACGTCAGCGTCTTTTCTTAGCATCCCTCTGTATCTCTGTTTTCCTACAAGGACGTGTATAGGTGCCCAGTGCTGAGGGTGCAAACCTCTCTGTTTACTCAACAAGAGATGCGTTCATGCGTGGCAGAGCACACGTGTCCTGCACACGGTTAAAGTCACTTTAATACCAGCACATTGTCAGATGAACCTCTTACTAACTCTATATTTTGCTCAGATTAGGCCCAGTGAGCTCATTTGATCAGATTAGTCTCTGAGCCCCCATCATATTCTTATAGGTTATCATTCCATATTAAATTGTAGAACTGTTTGCTATATGAGGGGAGATAATGGCAGTCATGGCGTTGCCTATTATTAGATCATCCTTCCTGATTCATGCACTGATGCTCTTGTGAATTAAATTATTGTGAAATTAGATCGTCTCATTTTCCCGGGGAATCCCTTGAGGAGCCCCCTCGGTGCCGGGATCCCCCTCTTTATCAAACACTTTTAGACTCATCTCTCCGCCTCCGTTAACCCTTCATTAAGCTCAGCTAGGTCTGGATTTGTCCACATTTGAAGCGGCGCTCTTGGGATTTTTTTTGTCCTTTCTAAAAACCAGACACGAGATTTGCATCTCCAACATGAGATGAGAATATTAGCATGTCTAGAACAACTACAGTAACAACCAATGTCATGTTATGTAACAGGTTATGTAACAATAGAAACAGTTAATGACAACATTCAAAGCACAAACGTGTAACTTACCGTAAAATAACAGATTTAAAATCACTTCAATGCTACACGTGCAATCAGGCGAACAGCGTCTTTGTACGCCAGCTCATGAAACATTGTTCTCCGTGTACGATCATCCAATCAAGTATGTCACACTTTACAGAACTAAGTCACAGACCACCAGACCGCCAGTGGAAAAAAACACTGCTGCTTTCCCTCTGATGTCCTCCGGCTGCTCCGCCTGATTTACAGAGTTTCCTGATGGACAGTAAAGTAAACTGCCACAAAGCTGTAGCTGCCGTTAACAAATGTTTGCTGAATATATTCGTCGGGCTGCCTGGACTGTGAACTTTTGGACCACTGGGAAGTTTTCAGGCCTGGGGCAAGTACTGATGGGGAGCGGACTCATTGTGATCTTGACGGGGAAAGCTAAGAAGAAAAAAAGGAGGGAGACCTTAATCTGGGACTGAGCCCTGTGAAATAAAAGGCTGAAAGACAGACGCTGAGCCGGGCTTCCTGTTGAACTAGTCGAGTGAGGAGTAAAATTAGATGGCTGCCATGTCTATGTGCTGTTGCACTTGCTTGACGTTTGGCTGTTAACAAAGTTGTGGACTAATTGTATTTCTCCTCTATTTTGGAGCCAGGACAATGTTTACACTCCAGTAACCCAGGATGAACTTGTGATGAAGCTTGCTATTCATTGGTTAGTCATTATCCTTTAAGGCTTTACTCGTGTAATGTCAGTAAACATGCTGCTTGAACAAACACTAACTCCTGTCGCTGCTGGAATAGGCTGTGCCGTTTTTTTGCACGACCTCCACGCGCATCATCAACCTTGAGGGTATTTACTTTTTCTGGGACATGTGACTTGTAACGTCTGCGTTTTGTGTCTGAACAATTGGAAAATTACAAAATTACAAAAAAAAAGAGTCTGCATATGCTCCGGGCCAGCACAGTCATGTATGAAGTGTGTGAAGAGGCGGTGAGGAAGAGGAGCAGAGAAGATGAGAGGGGGGGGGGGGGGGGGGGGGGCAAAAGGGAGGAGAGGCTTTGACGAATAACTGCGGTACTGATGCTGACAGCACACTTCAGAAACAGTGTGTGTGTGTGTGTGTGTGTGTGTGTGTGTGTGTGTGTCTGTCACACATGCAAATACCTCGCTTTACATTCATTTTATTTTTCTTTTTTTTTGGCTTGAGCCTTGATATCAAGGAAAAATCCAGACACCATCATCACCACCATCATCACCATCTTCACCAGATTCCTCTTTGAGCCCCCTCTCTGTTCCTCCTTCTGCACACACACGGTTTAATGATCCCGCTGTTCACTAAGCGTTTCCTTCATTAGCATTGCAATAACGGTGCAGCCGGTGGGAAAAGTGTATTGATGTGCAAGTCTTATATATCATATTAAGGTGCAGTTAGTATGACTTTTTTTTTCTTTCCCCTGCGCAGAAGTACAAACCATTATCATTACAGCTACAGGGGTTGTGTATTATTGCCAGTGACTCAGCGATTAAAAACTCACACAGCACACTTTTCAAAACAACTGATGGAAATCTTTGTGCCGACACTCTTCTCCTGGTAAAAGTTGAAATGGAACATTTCACATAGACATACGCGCCTGTGTTTGGACTGGTTGTTCATATACATAGAGAGGAGCACTGGGGCAAGACAAAGTTAAACACACTAGCTAGCTTCTGTTTACTTCTTGTTCTGCTGAGAGATGAGACGACGTCCAATGACAAGTTGCATTTCATCCTGTGGGTTTCATTTTGCTTTGCTTTGCACTGATGTTGTCGGGCCGCGTTTCCTCGCTCAACGGAGGCAGAAGAGGACAGGATGAAAAATAAGCTAAATCACTGACTCCTATAGTTGAACGTCAGTTTCCAGAGCTCTGTGTCACGACTGCCTCCGCCGCGTATTTATCCGGCCGACTGCGTCGAAGTGGCCGTGTTTGATGCGCTCGGTCGGGTAAATGAACACGGGCTGATCAACAATGGCTCAAAGATGCCTGGCTGTCTAATACTGGATGTTTTTCGGTTGTGCCGTGAAACGTAGCTAAGAACATTCAGTCAAACAGAAGCAATTTTAAGGTTCTCATTTCCCCTTTATGCCACTTTAAACCTCCTGCAGATTAAAGTTTTACACAAACCAAATGATGAGCTCATAAGATCCATCATTGCAGTCTTTACCTCAACCAGCATCTACTGTAGATTAAATGATTTACAGCAATATGATACTACTTTGTCTCGATGTAGTTTGTGTAGGACATTTTTACATTGTGGTATTGCTACTTTCACCCAAGTAATTGATCTGAATAATTATTTTAGTACTGAATACTGAAATTTGCTTAATTAAAACCTGTATAACTCAACCCTCTCTGTCACTATAGGGAGCACGGCCTCATGGCTGTGTGACTCCGTGTCCGGATTGGTGCCCAAAAGCTGTCGCCATACATCACCTGCCTCCAAAATCAGCCAATAGTGACATCCAACTGCAATAGTCAAATTCATATTCATAGCAAAATATGTGTAATTCACATACTAGCATACACTCATCTGGTTTTCCTCTGAAAAAAATGGCTTGAGGAGCTTCCAGTCATTTATAGCTGTTCAGGGATATGTTTACAGTTTGCATTACTGAGATGTAATAATAATATCATAGTTAATAGATAGATAGTTGTAGCTGTGCACATCAGACCGCACATAACTTATTCATAAAGTAAATTTGAAGCTGCATTTAGAGCTTGAACAACTGATAAATATTGATATGAGGTGGCTGGGTGTGTATTGACTTATCATAATTTTAAGATTTTTCACATTTGGATATCCAACCATCCATTTTCTCTAACGTCTTATCCCCGCGGGCCGGAGTCAACCTCAAGTGACACTGAGCATGCATCTGCACACGTGGGAGGAAGCCACAGAGATCCCACACAGGCACGGGGGAGGCATTTTGTAAATGTGTTTACATCTGTCCTCATACTGTATGCAGTTTATCAGCTGGGCCTAAACGTCGGGACGCTGAAGCTTCAGCAGTGAAAGATAACAAATGAACGATGCGATGGAGGGAAGTGTGGAGTCACTCTTTGGGACTGTGATTGATGAGAGGCGAGGACAAAAAACGAAGAGGACGCACAAGCAAAGTTAGAAACCTGACTGGGAGTGAATGCATGTACCCCCGGCTCGAAAACACCCCGGAGGCACCTCCATCGCCTCAAGGCGGGAAAGCCAAATATGATTTTCTGATAGAAGAGTGTAACGACAGTTCACACTGTCCTGCACGTACTGTGCACTGATGGAGGATGTCCAGATGCAGAGGTCAGTGGTTATGCAATAATCCTCTCCTTTCTGCTGTTGTGCACGTTATCTCTATATTTGGCAGCGAGGCATCAAAAAGGTTACAGCTTTGGGACTCCAGCTGGAGCCATTACTTATTCACAACAATGTCTTTGCGAGCAGTGGGAGGACAGGGTGTGTTTTGTGTGTGCACTCACATGCACACATACGCAAATGTTCCTTCCTCTCTCTTGTTCTCTCTCTCGCCGTGTCTCTCTGAAATTTTCTCTAAAGCAGTAATTTAGTGGTTAAGGAGGATGGAAAGAAGGGCTTGTTGTTAAAAAAAATAAGTGTAATTCGATGTTGAGCCAGCAGGGGGTGAGGTTAGGAAGAGCATTGACTCCTTGCAGGAGGAGAAGCATGTGGATTCTTGATGGATGCAGAAAAACAATATTTAAAAAAGGCAATGGACATGATATATATTATATTATATTATTATTATTATTATATTTAAATGTCCCAAAGCGACGCGTTTGTGAACTTGACCTGTCGTTGGCAAAGAAAAATGAAATCCTATGGTGGTAACTATTCATACCCTAGAAAAAGTACCAATACAACAATCAAAAAAAAGTTACTCAATACCACTTTGCGTTATCATCAGCATCAACAGTTCTTGATTTTTATTATTATTATTGCATTATCTTACCATATATGTACCCTGCAAACAGATGCATTTAAAAATGGTATTCAAAATTAGTTTAGCGTCTTTTTGTCCAAAACAAAAGAATGTATCAGCCAGATCGAGATCGATTCCGGCTTTCGTCCGCAGGGACAACCAGAATCTATATCAAATGAAAAGTTGCCTGTAGAAACTTTAACATAGATTTACGGTCTTGATGTTTTTTTTGCAATGTCCACAATCAAAACAAGCCACCAGCGTTCGACTGGAAGAAAACGCTCGTAGGAAGTACATCACCCAGAATACCCAGATCCCTCTGGAAAATACCAGAAGAAGCTGGAAAAAATAGCACGCTCCTGCCAGGATCAGTTACTAGAAAACTTACAACTGGATAATTCAGCAATTCAGAAAATTAATTTAGCTAATCTGTCTTTAAATCACGGCCTATCTGCTTTGGAATTAAACTGAAAAAGTGCATTCAGACTTCATCAAAGGTGAAAACAGGTGCTGTAACTGATATGCAAATGTGCGCCTATAATCCAAACTACAATGACAATACCGATAAGGGGGAAAAAAAACTGCGTGTTTTGTATTTGTGCCTGTAATCAGCATGTGGAGAATTCTATCCTGGCAGAAAGAAATAATCCAATTTATTTGCTTAAAAATAACCATCTGAGTCGAGGCTGTAACGTTCATTCATCTACCACCACCCTTAAAGGGTAAAAAACAAATTAGCAGGCACTCCTCTGAAACACCTTCGTGATTCAGATTCAGTCTTTTCTTCAACAAAGGAGGCTGCGAGTGAAAGGTAACACCGAGGCAGACTGCGCGCTCCATCAAAAGGAGTTCACCGGCTCTGACTTGCACCAAATGATGACAGAGTGCCTTTTGAAGTGCGGCGGCTGAGCGGAGTGACAGCTCCAAATAGCACTCATCAGATATGATTGTGTGAAATGCGGCGAAATGAGGCTTAATTGCTGCTGCGGCTAATGTTTGGTAATGAACCGAGCAGCGGTACCTGAATGTGTTTTACAGGAATGACTCTGCGCGGAAGAGAGCTGGAGTTTCTTTTCAGTCTCTTTGTGCACGTGCGACAAAGACGGAGATGGCGGAAAAGGCCTAATCAGTGTTCATCAAGAGACGAGACTCAAACGATCCTTTTGACAGGTGGCAAGCGATTCAGTCTTTTTTATTTCACCCAAAATACATACTTACATCACTTTTATAGCGCTTAATTTGTCAAAAATGTGACTTTGTATGCAGGAAAATGGTAATCAAACCCCTAATCGGGGCATGTGCATTATTCTACGCGCTTTCTTTTGGGCTCGTCATCTTTCCTGGTTGCTATTGAAGGTTACATTCAACCGCGCTGGAGACCGACGTGAACTGGCAGCCCGGCGCTCTGACTATTTCTCGAGCTGACGCTAATGGCTGCCAACTGACTTTTGGCAAAGTTACTTTCCGATTTGCACCTTATTAACTCAACTCACTAATGAGCATGTGTGCCGAGCCAATATTCAATTAAAGTCATAATCGGCCTCAACGGTAATGACTGAAAACGACAATAGCAAGTCTGGATGACAATTAAACACTGTCATTAAACATACATTACGGAACACAAATGAAACAGAGAGAGGGGGCTGCAGAGCGGCTTATATCTAATGGTGATTAAGCTGGTGTCAACTGGAATCCATTACTAGTCCCATTAAAGGCCTTCTATTGAATTGCTTATTGGAAGAAGGAGAAAACAGATCAGTTGCTTCTACAGCTTGTGAAAGGAGGCGCTTGAGCAGAGTTATGGCGCAAAGCGAGCTGACTGGGGGAAAGCCTTTCCCTCCACAATGAGGCATTACGGGAAGAGTCTCATTGTGGAAATAACACTGGGGTTTTATATCTGCTTTGAAACGCTCATAAAAACACTGCGCTTCAAGGAACAGTAAAGAAGAGGAGGCTTAGTCAATCACACAGTCACTGCTACAGTGAGGGATCACACACACACACACACACACACTGAGGAGCCCTGACTAAGTTACATGTTTTATTCCATAATATATATTCATTGCATGCAAATAACAGCACAGAACAACCCCCACATGGTGAAACAAGTGATTTGGATGCAGATTATTTCCTATGAATATTGCATCAGAGAAGTGTTTTCCTATTATTTTTTCATACAATTCTCTGTATTTATGCATTTTATTTTACATTTAACAATCATACGTATATATTTAACAGGCTCCTCTTTTGACAAATTCATAGGCTAGCTCTTGTTCAGCAGAATGAAGGCTCCATGTTCGGGTCTTCATTAACCCCTTATTCTATGAGATTAGAGAAGTTTATATCTTAAAAAATAATCTAAACTTTAAAACAACAGTCTCATTTAATTGTCTTCACATAAATGAATGGAGTAATTACTTTAAAAAGAAAAGATTATACCTTAAAACATACTCAAAAAGTTCTTGTGACACTTTTTCTAAATGTAAAAGTCAAAACTTCTACACTTGTACATCTATATTATACTTGTAAGGACTTAAAGGGTGACTGTACACTGAACTAATGATAATAATAATCACTGTAATTATTGTAATAGTAAATTTAAGCTTTTGTTTTTCTTTTTCTTTCAACCACTAGAGAAGCACAACCTCCCCTTCCTTAAACATAAGGTATCAAGCCTTTTGTCCTGTGACTTGTGAAACTTGTGACGCCCAGACTCAGATTAACACACCAATACAAGATCCTGCAGGACACCCCAGGTGAAACCTGCGACGCCCAGACGGTGGGCGTCAACACCTACAGAAGACAAAGGGCTGTATGACATCAAACACATGATTGGGAGGGAACTACTGAGGTATAAATATTTAGGTCTCCCCACTCTCGGGGTCTTTCTTCACTTTGACCGCTCGCGTGTTGACTGACCTTTTCTTTGCAAAGAAAATAAAACCTTGTCGGCCGGCAGAAGTCTCTATTTCATTCTTCACCAGCAGCAGAGGAAAATTTCCACAACATTATATGTACAGAAACTTCATTGCATGTATGGATCCTGGTCCTGCTTTGTTGTGTTCGCTTTCTTCCAGAGAAAATCAAGTAATGCTGCCGCGTGGACCAAAAATGACAAATCTTTTGACATTACCTGGAGTTGCAGGTCGCTCAATCATAAAACAACAGCACATCCAAGCATCATACTGGTTGGTGCAGGCATTAAAACAGCAGCTAGTATGTATGCTAATGAAAGTATAGTCTGGATGAACGATCAGTGACTGAGCTGAATTAGTGACGGGAACTTGCTCAGGCATTACATGTTTATTTAAAACAGAAATAATTGATCTTCTGGTCCGTAGAGGCGGCGGTACAAGTTGAATACACAATGTCAGTTATTATAATGAGCAAGTGCCTTCTGCATCTGCACAATCTGAGACGTCACATCTTAGACATGACGAGCATTAGCATTCATTTGAGTGTTGTGCTTCAGTGATTAACACATCTCTGACACCAGTTCTTCGACTTTCTTCACCAGCCAGTCGCTGATTGTTGTGTAAACTGGATTTCTCAGGGTTTTGAGGTTTGAAAAAGCCACCTGCCCATTAGCATGCTTAGCGCTAATGCTAAACTCGCTAAACTAACCCAAACCTGACCTCAGCCTGACACCGCTAACCAAGTTTTAAAAAGCCCTTTGGAGAAGTGGGGATAGGACACACACACCCGCGCAGTTAGCAAAGACTTCAGCCATGTTATTGCCTTCTCTGTTCATCCTCCTCTTCGGCGTATAGCCGACAGGAGTGCAGGGATACAAACTGTGATTTAGTAGCAGTGTAAACTAGAAAGCCGAGGCCCACGGCTCTGCTTCATCAGCAGTGCTCCATCTTTCCGTGGGGGACACGAGAACTCATTTAGGGTGTTGCCAGAGATGGTCTCGCAACAGCTGATAGCGCGGTTGAATTACGATTGCACTGCTGGTCTTTTCTCTCTGTTAAGTCTGCCTGTGTATATGTGTCCGTGCCCGAAGGTGGAAACGAACGAGTGAATGCTCTGTGACTGCGGTGGCATGTGCAGCTGTACACATAAACCACACACACACACACACAGATACATAAGCTGCAGCCTGCCCGCAAGAGTTTTAACACAAGAAATGATAATTAGCAGGAATCCAATTTTGACACAAGCAGATGACTGCTGGGGCGTGCATATGTTTCAGCGTGTCTGTGCGTATGTGTTTGTGCGGTGTCTCATATTGTGCTCCAGATGGCTCTGGGGTCACCATGGAGACGGGTGGCATATAATCTGAATGTGGTGGGTGTTTTTGGTTTCCTAGGACGGGTGGAGGATGAGTGTGGAAGGCTGTTAGTGGATCCTCAATCACATCCCGAACCGCACAGGCATGCAATATAACATCAGGTACGTATGACATTTTAAAGTCGCCAATGAAGGCGACGCTGTCTCAGCAACAACCTTCTGATTCTCTCAGTTTGTTTGCAATACGTTGGGGACACAGGGTCATTAGCACGAGTACAGAAATTCACAAAAAGTCACTCAGAGGAACTCGATCAATCAAAAATCCACTGAAAGACGACACGTCGCTGTATTTTGCACCGCTGTGCCCACCTGCGCCGTCGCTGCTTTTGGGAGGCCTCTATAATTACAAACAGCGGGAGCTGTTGTACTGGCTGAAACCTCTTTACAATGTCAGAGAGGACATTCATACTTGATCAGATCCTCTGTGCTGTTTTTTACAGTAGGTAGTAATGATTTCATTTCAGTCCAGTGTTAATTAGCCCTATTGATGTAAAATCATGTATCTGGTTTGGCTACTTGAGCGAGAAATGGATTGATCTTCTTCTCATTTCTCATTTTGTTTTAGTGCGCCTCCGACTAGAACATCCGGATCAAAACCAGCACAGTAAAAGCAAAGTCTTAGCTTTTATCACCAGCCAGTCGAATGACAACATGTAGCTGAGGTAGACTCTGAGTTCTGGCAGCGGAGGTGCACGGGGTGTCACTGACGTTGTGTTTTTTTTTTGGTACTTGTCAACACGCATTTACAAAGTGCAACGTGCGCCTGCCTGTATTTGATTCGCCAGCGCAGCACCTTGCCGGAGGATATCGGATGGCGTTGTGGCAAAATAAATTAGGGGTGCTACATTGTTTCGCTCAGCGCTGCTGTCTTTCTGAATGTGGCCTCACCAGTGAGAAGAATAAATAAAATCCAAGCTGGGATGGAAATGTTGATGCTGTTAGGATGTGCTAGGTTTGTGTTTTCCTGGATTGTTGTAGATGTTTTTTGAGGTTCCAGCTTCTTCTCGACTATTCACCTGTTTTTGCCTCCAGCCTGGCCGCGCACACCTGCCCTGCAAGCCACGCTCAGCCAACCCTCGTCCGCTCACTTGTCTTTGTTGTCCTGCCCCGAAGTTTCCCTCCTGCCCGGGACTCCTCCTGTCTTGTTTGTTTATGTTTTTATTGTCCTGGCAATAAAAAGTAAGTCAGCTCCTCTTTGGTCTGCCAAGCACAAGCTTAACAGATGCAAAGGTACTCTGGCATGCAAAGGAGGCGGCTCTCTCAAACAAATAACTTTATTAAAGTGAAATATTCTTTGACATGATAAATAATTAAACGTACATATACAGTGCGCTGCCAACCAGTTGTGGCTCTCATTGCTGAGAGCTGCTTTTTCTCTCTAACTTTGTGCTGCTTGTGGTTGTGTGGGTGTCGTTTCAAGGTACTGATACCTGAAATCCAGATCTGCTCTCCCAGCTTGGGAAAATACATGGATTCACAAACTTCCGACAGTCACATCATTGTTATTTCCCCTCTCTTTCTTCTTAGCAAAGATCAGATCAGTGTACAAAGCTTTATGCTAGCAGCCTCTTATGTTTAGGGTTAGGGTTAGTGGGTTTGATTATCATTTTCATTGGTTAAAATAATGTAATAATTTGTGCTCTGAGTCAAGTTCAGTTGTTTTTGCTGGACCACCTCTTGTTGTTTCGACATTTGCATTGACACTCCGCCGTGTGACCAACGTTTACAGTGTTTTCTGTGGAAAGGTATCATGGCACCCACCAGCAACACAGCTTGTCCCCGCCTGATAGAAGACAATCACACTTGGCGAGTCAAGGATGTCTTAAAAACAGCATTTTAATTAAATCGTACGTTTTAGTCTCCCTTTGTAAAAACTAGTGACTGATCTTGAGAGGGAGGCTAAGTCAAATCTTTTCTTCTCTACACAGACAGCGTTTCACACTTAATAAAGAACTATGAACACACAAAACAGAGCTTAGCTACAAACAAAAGATAAAACACATTGTGAGAAGTGCTAAGAATCTCTAAAGCTCATCACTAACCGGACCACAGATTTCAAAGATCCATCATTAAAAGATCTGAAGTGTCAAAGGACTCTGCGTCAACATGTTTATATGTCTTTTACTAATTTCAAACCTCACCGCATAATCTGAGGCCAAAAACTGCAAACAAGTAAAAATATTTAGTAAGAATTAAAATAATGTAGCTACACAGTATGCAAACCTTGCCTTAAATTAGTACTTAATTGAAGAGTGTTAATTTGTAGGAACACCAGGACGTCCTTCGCAGTATAATGGGTCATCAGGCTCAACCTAAATAAGGCAGAAAATGGAAGTCATCTGTGTGATTCAAAAGAGTCGTTTAACATCTGCGGGAAACTGTTCGCAGACGTGAGGATTATATCTATCTTGTTTTTCAGAAGAAAAACATGTTTAGGTACAGTTCCCAAAAAGTCAACCAAGTTGCTTTAAATATTTCATTAACAGACACATACAAAAATATGTCTCTTATTTAGAAAATCACAAAAAGGAATACCTCTTTCTTCCTCTTTCGTCCCTTGCGAAAAGTCTGCCCATATCTCTCAATCCAGCTGAGTTTTAAGTGTGGGTTGGCTTCATGATTTGTCAGGTTCACCAAGTTGAACATCTTAGCATGTAGCTGTAGAGATATGAGAATAAAGTACTGAATATCACATCATTACAACCTTTAACATGTCTTCCATTGCTTGATCTCCACTGGCAGATAATCTAATGATGAAAATCAAGACGTAGGAGCATTTAGTTCGGCAGCCACATATTTACTGTACCTGCTCTAAAATCTGTTGCTGGACAGCAGGATCACTTAGGTCTGTCTTGGACTGGAACGTTAACTTGATCTTCAGTTTGTCCTGAACTGGAACCCTTTCGCAGATGAAATAGTGTTTTGCCGTACAGTCCTCATCCCACCACTTTCCCGTGGTTGCGTTGACCACAGCACATGATCCCACCGTGTCTCCCAAGTTGTCAGGCTGGCCTGTGTTCCAGTTAGCAAAGTTTCTGTGTTTCTTGGTAGACCAGAATTCCCAGTTCTTTCTTATCAGACCAAACCAGGTGTTTACTAACAGCATCGAGGAAATGTTATTATTCTGGGTCATGTTCCTTACTGAGGCGAGGTTTGTGTGGTTAGTCTGACAGAAGTTCCTTGCGTTATGCCAAGTCATGGAAGATTTCACTACAATGTACATTCGAGGATCTTGTGCTGAAAGGAAAAAGAAAGAAAATGATCTTCGCAATCCACTGCATCTCCTGAACAGTCTGACACTAAAATGTCGTTTTCCAGACTGATAAATCAGGAGAAGCTTAACTTTGCTCACAACCTGACTCAACACATGCTGCATCGCGGTCTTGTGTCACTGAAGATGATCTATAACTTAACTAAAACTTTAAAAAAAAACCTTCTCAGCTGTCTCTGTTACAATGCAATCTGTTTCCACTGTGTTCACAACACTTCGAGGAATGATGATACTGGTGACACTTGCTCGCAAAAAGTACTATCAGTTTATTTTTTATTATCTCTGTTGTCCACCTACTTTAGAGTACTTTAGAGTTTGGTTATTTTTCATGTCTGTCTCTGAGTACATGTTAAAATGTAGTAATGGGTCAGAACTTTGGCATGCCAATGGCCATCGCAGCTGGTCTGATTGACAGTAATAATAATTAGTGGACAGAAAGTCTGTGAAGTAAAGCCAAAGTGAAGGATCTCAAACCTTTGGCCACTTAAAGTCTGATTGTACTGAGTCTTGTGGGGATATTTTGCACTTGATTTATCACCTTAAACAGTTTCCTGATGACAGCATGCTTTAATCGACATCTCATTGAATCCATCTGATGCGACGCACCAGATAATCCTGTCAAACTAGACAGTGCCGATCACATATGAATCAAGCCTCTGCTACTTTATTGCCTATTTCTAACCTCAAATGTCCTTAGAAACATGTTACTTATATGTGTACCAAGTTATTTTTCTTCCTCCAAAACCAAATGCAGCCCAACTTGCAGTATCTCCTGCACTAGCTCTGTGCTAATGTCCGAAAAACTACTGATGGCAATGGCCGTAATAGGAAAACTCTTTATTAATCTTTATTAATGTGAATATTCTACCCTGATAAAGATCCTGTGAGGCTGAAACCTGTTGTCATTGTAAATAAATATATATTACACTAAATGGATGAATTTAATATAATTTTTATCCGTGCATTAAGTTGATTTTCATTGTGTTGAAATTCTAATAAAGCCAAACTTGGACTTGGAAAAAAGTTCTCACCATCATAGCAAACTGCAGGATGTTTTTCTCCACATACAGAACTATACCAAAGCCCATCTGCTGTCATCAAAGTGCATGTGTGGCCGTGGGGTTTTGTAACAGGCTCATTTGATTTCCAGTTTTTGAAATGTCTCATATTGTCGAATCTTCCACCCAGCACCCATCTCCAACTCATCAGATTATCTTTAAGCCCTATCCATGCAAATACTCCAGGGTCCTGCAATGCCTTCTGCAGCCTGTCGTTTTCGCCTTGAGTGTATATGGAAGCAAGGTCATCAAACTTCTGTCTGCAGTATGTCTGAGCTTCAGTCCAGGTCTTTAATGTGTTTATATAGTAGAACTCTCTGAAGACACCCGAAGACAGAGTAGGCAGCCCTGATGGAAAAATAATCATTTACATTCATGTATTTCGCTGCAACACACAGGCAACAAATACAACCATCACAGACCTGCAAACTCCAGAGTCATGAAACATGTAACGGCGAACAAACATTTCACTGACCTGAGAGAACCAGGACGAGCAGTAGTGTCTTGTTCATCCTGGAAATGGAAACATGCAGAACGAGTTCATTTCTCCAACCTGAACAACTTTTGCACAGTCAGCAACAGGAGATTTAGTATTTACGTTCAGTTAGTGCTGATTTTTGCCAAATTTGGGTTACAACAAGGTTTAAATCTTGTGTTGATAGACATTTTACATTTGATCTATTTTTCATACACATGACAGATATAATTCTTGTCTATGTAGTGAGTGAAACCTATGAAACATAGAGGTATTAAGGTAGAAGAAGATGAGACAAAAGAAGACAGAAGGTGTAAACAAAGACACAAGATCATTCAGCCTACCTTGGAAAATTCCTGCTTTACTTTCCGCAGTTTGTTCCGACACACATTAAACCTTTAGGAAATATTGACTTTCTTTCATTCAGTTTCTGCCCTCCTTCTTTTAATATGCAAACCTAATGTCATTGATTTTCTCCTGACAGTAGAAAACATATATGGACATACAAATCAAGACGGTGAAATTGAGTGTGTGACCTTCAGCTCGGTCACCGAAAACATTATACCTGCTTGTCCGGTTAATCTCAGATGCACTCGAGTCTGGTGTGTTTATACTGTAATGTTACATGAATGAAGTTGTCCTCTGACAAATGCAGAGGATATCAATATGTGGTGGATGCACAACAGGAAATTAACATCTTAAATCTTATAGATCCATTTTCTCTTGACGTCTGTCTTTTTCCAGACTTGATCCATATTTGGTTGCTATTAGTGTTTTAGGAAAACCTCAAGTAATTATGTAAAGCCAACGTCTTCATCTCATTGGTCGCGAGAACAGAGTTGGAACTCGAATTTTCATGCACTATCAGACGGTGAAATGAAGCATGCGACCTTCTGCTCCAAGGTCATCCCCGCTATTATGTAAGCAAACAAAAAGGTGACAGCACAGTTTGCAGCCACTGCAAGCACGCACAGTCATTACTATCACCAACATGTAACAAAACTAAATTAAAGTGTTTATATTAGTGTTTACCCAAACACATTTAAAATGCATCAGAAGCAAAGCAGTGCCATTTATTCATCTTTTCCTTTTAAAGATTTGAGAGCAAAGTGGGTCACTCTAACCTCCACTACATTATCTGCTACTGTATATGCATCTTGCAGGCTTATATGTGGGCAGATGGTGATTTTCACTGTGACCTTCTATTTTTCAGGTGATCACAGACGTTCGTCTGGAGTTAAAACTGCTGATGGTCTCAGCCTTCGAGGCTGAAGAGCTGACAAAGAGCAAAAGTTCACATTTATTCAGAGATGTATTTCTGGCCGACGTGACAAATGCAAGTTGAATATTTGCTTCAGCTTTATTTTGTGTTTTGCTGCTAAAAAAACGCTGTCTGCTGTTTTCAGGTTCAAGGCTGATGACGGCTGAAAGTTGATTAAAATAAAGTCCTTATGTATCCTTTATGTATTTCAGTTGTGAGACTGAACCTACGTGACTGAACAGTTAAGTTGCAGACATAAAACACTGAATCTGAGTAATCTGAGAGTAATTATTATATTTATATTGATGTGTCTAAGAAAGACAATTCTTCTAATGATATCATTGAGGCCCCAACACGCGTCATTGCACTAATTTGATGGGTCATGACACATATATAAATATATATTTATATATGAATTAATATATTCTATTAATGATGATGTGTTAAGCATCTTAACCTTTACCCCAATACAGTGCCCCTGCCCTGAAACACATCATTGTTTCATTGTATGATGCCCTGCAAGCTGCCAGGAGACAGAGGTGAGCAGGAAAGATGGCTGACCCATCTCACGCTCACCACAAACAAATGACTTTCTGTACTTAGCCAAAGACTGTTTATAAGCTAGCATATGCATCAGTCTGTAACACCTCAGTGCAAACACGAGTGGATCCAAATGTCATATCAGCTACTGAAGCTAATCAACTGTTTGAACTATGACCTTCAGTATTTGAATAAAGTAGCTCCTGAAAAATAACACGTGTCAAATTTGGAAATCAAGAAGGCTGTCAAACATTCATTTATTTATTTATTTATTTATTTCTGCATAACTGCATAAATAAAGTACCACACACAAACCAGGCCTTTGTTACAAACATGAAACACATTGTGAGAAATTCTGATTAACTCTGATGCTCATTAACAGCACCACACATTTAAAAGCCAGGAAAGATAAACGCCCATCATGAAAAGATTTTCATAAAACATAATAAAACACGTAAACATTATTAGTTTATAGTTTATTAGTAGTTTAAACATTAGTTTATATTTCTCAAACTCATTTCAAACCACTATGACTATATGGTGTGGGGTCACGAGGAAAAGCAGATCTGTATATTCAACATTCAACATTTAACAAACAGGCAAATCTTTAAATATTGTGTTAAATTAGCACTTCATGGAAGAGTGTTAGGTTATAGGATGTTCAGGACGTCCTTCGCAGAATGACGGATCAGACACTGGCTCTAAAAAAAGGCAGAAAATGGAAGTCAGTATGTGGATTGAAAGAGTAGTTTAACTACTAAATTGTTATTAGTTTCCTTCGCAACTTCCATATTTTTCCGGGAAGTATACAGCTACAGCCAGCAGACATTAGCTTAGCACAAAGAATGGAAAGAGGGGTACAGCTAGCTTGGTTGTGTCAACATAATTAAACCTTTACCTTCTTCTTTCATCATCTTTGGTTGCTTGTGAAAAATCTTCTCATCCTTCTCAATCCAGCGGAGTTTAACGTGTGGGAACTCATCAGCCATGTGAGCCTGCAGCTGTCGAGAAACAAAAATATACAGTAAGTAACCGAAGAGAATATCGTGAGCTCGCTACGTTACTTTGTGGGGTTTCATATCAGATTAGATTACACTCCAACAATCATTACCAGGAATAGCATTTCCTGTAGCAGCAAACTGTTACTGTACCTGCTCCAAGATCTGCTGCTGGACAGCAGGATCATTCAGGTCCGTTTCAGACTGGAACTTTAACTTCAGCGTTGTTTGGTGCTGGATTTCATCTTGGCAGACAAAATAGTACTTTTTCTCACAGTCCATATCCAGCCACTTTCCTGTGGTTGTGTCAACCGCAGTACAAGATTCTGTTGACCCTTCGTTGTCGGGCTGGTCGGTGTCCCAGTTAGTGAAGGTTGTGGGGGTCTTGTCAGACCAGTAGGCCCAGGCCTGTCTGTGGAGACCCATCCAGTGTTTTGATCCCACCAGTATAGAAATTAGATCATTCACAGACTTGTTCCCCACTGCGAGGAGGTCTGTGTGTTTGGACCTACAGTATGCCTTAGCATCGTACCAATTCATCGTAGTTCCCACTACAATGTATTTGGAAGGATCATGTGCTGCAAGAAAAAAGAAAGAAACACAGGCTGGCTTTGGATTTGCATTTTGCTCTTGAACAATGCAGGTTATTAAGGCACAGAAAATGCATAGGGTGGCATTACCTTTGTCCACCACTTTGAAATATCTCAGTAACTATGTGATTATTGTGAAATTTGGTACATATATTCATGGTTCCCAGAGGATAAATCCTTTAATCTAACTATATTTCTATTTCCAGCTGCAGTTAAACTGTGTGTCTTTAAAACAATATGTCCAATATGCTGGAAACCTTTAACATAATGTTTGTCCTGAGCCTGTCCGACAATATCTGAAGAATAGTTTCTGTTTTGTGTTGAAAAAAAGAAACTTGACAGTACAAACACAGTAAAAATTCTACTTACCATCATAACAGATTGAAGGGCGTAGATCAGTACATGTAAAGTCAAACCAGAGCGCATCTGTATTAATCGCACAGCAGTGCTGGTTGGATCCCACATTGTTGGGTTCGGGTGATTTCCAGTTGCTAAAATCTGTATTAGGATTGAAGTCTGCATTTCCCAGCGTCCACTTCCATCTGATCTCATCTTGAAGCCCTATCCATGCAAACGTTCCAGGGTCCTCCAACACACTCTGCAGCCTGTTGTTGTCATCTCGATTGTTTATAGTTGCAAGGTCGATGAATTTCTCTCTGCAGTAAGTTTGAGCTTCAGCCCAGGTCTTTAACCTCTTTATGTAGTGGTACCCTCTGAGGATGCTTGTCGAAAGAGCACACAGCCCTGATGGACAAAAAACTGCTTTTAATTTACGTTTGTGTATTCCACTATAACGCACATGCGACAAATACAGCCAGCATTCAATGTACACAATCGTTTTTCTCATGTTACTGAATCCATCCACTGTAAATATGTGCATCTACCTCACACCCCCACACACAAACATTTCGCTGACCTGAGAGAATCAGGACAAACAGAAGTGTCTTGTTCATCCTGAAAACAGAAACATGCAGAACGCGTTCATTCCTCAACATACAAGAAAAGAACAAGAAAAGCAGCAAGATATATAGCAGATATATTATTACGGTATCATATTATGGTAGAAGGAGATGAAACATAAATAAAGACAAAAGATCGTTTGGCCTACCTTGCAAAGTTCAAGCTTTTCTTTCAAGGAAAAGCATGTTTGTTCTGACACATCTCAAAGCTTCTTTGGGTTTTTGCCCTCCTTCTCCAAAGTTATTATGCAAACCCAATGGCATTACATTTGTTCTGACTATAGAAAAGAGGGTGTGGAAACAAACAAATCAAGGTGGTGAAATTGAGCGTGTGACCTCTAACTCGGTCATCGAGAACATTATAACCTAAAGACGTGAAACTTGAGACATGAACACAGGGTTGAGACTACTGAACCCCGTCACACCTACTTAATATACCTAATGGCTACTTAATGAAAACATTGTATTTCATTAAGTAGCCATTTAAAAACGATAACATGCAAAATGAAATAAAAGTTTTGAGTCTTATTAACCGAACTACAGGAAAAACGATGATCAGATTTACTAAAACCTAAAACTGTGTCTATTCCATGCGCCTAACCTTGAGAACTGATCAAAACAATAAATGATGGCTGGGGTTGTTCTCCTGTTCTCCTGGCGCTCATCTTGGGATCAGTTCAGTGTTTTTATGGGGGGGCGGGGTGTGTAATGGATGGACTTTTTTAGTACTTGCTTTTCATTTTTTCAAAGCAAATTCCTTGTTTGTGGAAACCTACTTGGAAACTGATGTCTGTACTTAGCCAAAGACTGTTTATAAGCTAGCATATGCATCAGTCTGTAACACCTCAGTGCAAACACGAGTGGATTCAAATGTCATATCAGTTACTGAAGCTAATCAACTGTTTGAACTATGACCTTCAGTATTTGAATAAAGTAGCTCCTGCAAAAATAACACGTCTCAAATTTGGAAATCAAGAGCTGTTATTTCAGTGTGTCAGATACATTTAAACAACTTCTAGGTGAAGTATCAGATTGGATTCAGTATCAGCACAGACCCAATGCCAAAGAATTCAAATGGGAACGAAAAATCAGGACACTCCCTTGTTGAGAAGACTGTCAAACAATCATTTATTTATTTATTTATTTCTCCATCTTGTTGATCACAATTATAAATAGAAGAACTGCATAAATAAAGTACCACACACTTACACAAACCAGGCCTTTGTTACAAACATGAAACACATTGTGAGAAATTCTGATTAACTCTGATGCTCATTAACAGCACCACACATTTCAAAGCCAGGAAAGATAAACGCCCATCATGAAAAGATTTTCATAAAACATTTAAGTGTGACGTAAACAGGTTTATATTTCTCTAACTCATTTCAAACCACTATGACTATATGGCGTGAGGTCACCAGGAAAAGCAGATCTGTATATACAAACAAACTTTAAATATTGTGTTAAATTAGCACTTCATGGAAGAGTGTTAGGTTATAGGATGTTCAGGACGTCCTTCGCAGAATGACGGATCAGACACTGGCTCTAAAAAAAGGCAGAAAATGGAAGTCAGTATGTGGATTGAAAGAGTAGTTTAACTACTAAATTGTTATTAGTTTCCTTCGCAACTTCCATATTTTTCCGGGAAGTATACAGCTACAGCCAGCAGACATTAGCTTAGCACAAAGAATGGAAAGAGGGGTACAGCTAGCTTGATTGTGTCGACATAATTAAACCTTTACCTTCTTCTTTCAACATCTCTGGTTGCTTGTGAAAAATCTTCTCATCCTTCTCAATCCAGCGGAGTTTAACGTGTGGGAACTCATCAGCCATGTGAGTCTGCAGCTGTCGAGAAACAAAAATAACGGAGGAGAATATTGTGAGCTCGCTACGTTACTTTGTGGGGTTTCATATCAGATTAGATTGGCATATCCACTGTGTGGGAGCCAATCTTTGATGCTACTGTGTGAGAGCTAACATTAGCGTCTCTGGGGAAGTTTACACTCCAACAATCATTACCAGGAATAGCATTTCCTGTAGCAGCAAACTGTTACAGTACCTGCTCCAAGATCTGCTGCTGGACAGCAGGATCATTCAGGTCCGTTCCAGACTGGAACTTTAACTTCAGCGTTGTTTGGTGCTGGATTTCATCTTGACAGACAAAATAGTACTTTTTCTCACAGTCCATATCCAGCCACTTTCCTGTGGTTGTGTCAGCCGCAGTGCATGATTCTACTGACCCTTCATTGTCGGGCTGGTCGGTGTCCCAGTTAGTGAAGGTTGTGGGCGTCTTGTCAGACCAGTAGTCCCAGGTCTCTCTGTGGAGACCTATCCAGTGTCTTTTTTCCACCAGTGTGGCAATTAGATCATTCACAGACTTGTTCCACGCTGTGAAGAGATCTGTGTGTTCGGACCTACAGTATGCCTTAGCATCGTCCCAAGTCATGAAAGTTTCCGCTGCAATGTATTTGGAAGGATCATGTGCTGCAAGAAAAAAAGAAAGAAACACAGGATGGCTTTGGATTGGATTTTGCTCTTGAACAATGCAGGTTATTAAGGTAGGATAAATCCCTTTAATGTAATCTAACTAACTCCAGCTGGATGGAAACCTTTAACATAATGTTTGTTCTGATCCTGTCCGACAATATCTGAAGAATAGTTTCTGTTTTGTGTTGAAAAAAAGAAACTTGACAGTACAAACACAGTAAAAATTCTACCTACCATCATAACAGAGTGGAGGACGTAGATCAGTACATGGAAAGTCAAACCACTCCGTAAGTGCATTAACAACAACGCAGGTCTCAATGGATCCCGCATTGTTAGGCTCGGGTGATTTCCAGTTGCTAAAATCTCTATTATTGTTGAAGTCTTCATTTCCCAGCACCCACTTCCACCTGATCTTATCATCTTGAAGCCCTATCCATGCAAACGTTCCAGGGTCCTCCAACACACTCTGCAGCCTGTCGTTGTCATCTTGATTGCTTATAGTTACAAGGTCAATGAATTTCTCTCTGCAGTAAGTTTGAGCTTCAGCCCAGGTCTTTAATCTCTTTATGTAGTGGTACCCTCTGAGGATGCTTGTCGAAAGAGCACACAGCCCTGATGGACAAAAAAAACAGCTTTTAATTTACACTCATGTATTCAAAGTTTTCACGTGCATCTACCTCACACCCTCACACACAGCATTCACAGACAAACATTTCGCTGACCTGAGAGAATCAGGACAAACAGAAGTGTCTTGTTCATCCTGAAAATAGAAACATGCAGAACGCGTTCATTCCTCGACATACAAAAAAAGAACAACTTGTATTTTGGAAAACTAGCAACAGAAAAACAAAAAAAACTAACTAGCAGATATATTATTACGGTATCATATCATGGTAGAAGAAGATGGAACATAAATAAAGACACAAGATCATTTGGCCTACCTTGCAAAGTTCAAGCTATTCTTTCAAGCAAAGGCATGTTTATCCTGACACATCTCAAACCTTCTTTGAGTTTTTGCCCTCCTTCTCTAAAGTTATTATGCAAACCCAATGGCATTACATTTGTTCTGACTATAGCAAACAGGAAGTGGAGACAAACAAATCAAGGTGGTGAAATTGAGCGTGTAATCTCTAACTCGTTCATCGAGAACATTATAACCTAAAGACGTGAAACTTGAGACATGAAAAGGAAAATCTATTAGTATTCTATCTATCTATCTATCTATCTATCTATCTATCTATCTATCTATCTATCTATCTATCTATCTATCTATCTATCTATCTCTATGAACTGAGTAAATGTTTTGTGTGAAACGCAAGTCTGACCCAACAGGAAAGGTATGAAAGGAATTTGTCATATTCCACCACTGTTGTGTTTTCTCTAACAAATGTTGTTTGGTTATACTATACAAGTGTTTTTAGTGCCTTGCACAGTGTGTCTGACTGAAGCAACATTTTAAATAAAGATTTGCCTTTTTCAGGCTGGTTGCTGTTAGTGTTTCAGGAAATCCTCGAGTAAACCAGCGTCTTCATCTCATTGGCTGCGAGAACGCGGCTCGGGCTCTAATTTTCATGCGCTATCAGGTGGTGAAATGAAGCATGCGACCTTCTGCTCAAGGGTCATCGGCGCTATTATGTAAGCAAACGAAAGGTGGCAGACTGAAGATTTACAGCCATTGCAAGCACTCACTCATTATCGTCTGTCATCTGCATAGAGTCAAACAAATAAAAGAATACAATAAAGTACGTAGGGACTGAACTTTGATCTGTGTTCTCTTTACACAGGTCTGGTCTCTGGAGTCTGTTACTGTATATGCATCTTACAGTCTGTACTCATGTGTGGGCAGGTGATGAGTTTCAGTGTGACCTTTAATTCCTGGGTGATTCGTCCAGGGAGTTAAAACTGACAGCTTTGAGCTATGTACGGTCTCAATCTCAAGGCTGAAGGGCATTAAACGGATGGACTGAACTGTCTCTGAGGAGAAGTGTGCATCAAGTCATACAGTAGTGTGACTAACTTAGAGCTCCCTCTAGTGGTCACTTTGAGGTCCTGCTCTGGTCTGACTTTCAGCTTCAGCAGTGAATTTGCTGTTGCGTTGAGCAGATGTCATCAGTTCAAGTTGTCTTCCGGTTTATCACTATAAAAACAGGTATGTGTCATCACTTTTAAACAGAATATATACAATTATGCGATGATCTTGAATACTAAAGCTCTAATAACTGACTCTTTAGGCTTTTGGCCAGCAGAACATGCGGTGAACACATACTGACATACTCTAGCTTCATAAAGTTGAAAAGATTAACACGTTGGCAATGATTCACACATCTAGTGGACACAAAAAACATTTTTGTCATGTTTCCACCCACCTGTGGAATGTAAGTCACATGTTCACTGACCTTTTAGCTCTATTTAGGACTCCACCATCTCCTGTGGGATTCATCTGGCTATTTGGTAGCAAAATGCTCCACTATGTCCATTCATTTCCTTCAACATGACCTAAAAGAACATTTTAAATGTGTCCAACCATTTCAACAAAGACAGGAAAAAGAAAACTTGATAAAACATCTATGTTGGTTTGTTTGTTTGTTTGTTTGTGTGTGTGTGCCTGAAAGAGACAGACCGAGAGAGGCTCTTGCGGTGTGTTAACAGTGATATATCGAGTCATTGGAGTGAAACGGATGTGTACTCTGAATCATCTGCTCCAATGTTGGCATGGAAATCTGCCAATCCTCCGAATGAGCGATGCTGGTCCGGCATGCTCAATTGGGTGTTTGGTTATCTGCCTGAATATGAATGAGGGTGTGTGTGTGTGTGAGGGAGAACGAGGGCGTGTGAGTGTGTGTGCACCCTGCAGTTGAATGTAGACATGACAGCATACTTTAACGTGTACTGCAGGTGTCATGCATTGCAGTAATGCGTGCACGCATTCACCATTTTCATCATTTTCTATTCACGTTTGGAAAGTGATTTATTATGTACGCCCTTCTTTTTAATCTGACACCAGATGGCGATGTTACCTTCAAGATTCATGACCATTCCCAAGCCACATTCCCCTCCTCCTCCTCCTACTCCTACTCCTCCACCTCCTCCAGCTCGGTGGATTCGGCGCGACAGTCCTCTCGCCATGCCGGTCACGCCCCACACAGATATCAGCCTGTTTCACCATCACACACGCACACACACACACACATGCACGTTGCCTATCACACACAGACATCTCAAAAGCTCGCTCACTGTCCTGCATCTTAACCCCCACCCCTAAATTCAATTCATGTCCACGTCCCCACACCGAGCTGCAGCTTTTATATGTCTATTTTCATTACAAGTTAAAAGCCTCCCATCATATCGCAGCGTTTGCAAGCCAAATGGTAAGACATCAGCCCACTCGGCCCTATTTTTAACCATTATTACAGTCATCAGTGTGAAAGGCTGGATGGCAGCAACGCAGAGCTCAGGTGGAAAATAGACTGGTTCGATGCAATTGATCAGCCAATTGAAACCAAACAGAAAATCAGTGCAACCTGGTACACGCTGATTGGGTTTGGTGGCTGTCTGCGAGAACAAGGACTCATGGATTTTTGCTCCTCGTGAAGGTGGCAGAGTGTAGATGCAGTAAATGAAGACACAAGATGGAGAATTTATGGATTTTTCCAAATGAGAAAAAAAAAACGATCAAACTCATTGCACTGGTTCAAAAAAAAAAAGCAACACAAGGATGGTAAGACCTTGTGACGGGCACAAGAGATTCTCCCCCGAGGAGAGGCTACACGTAAAGACTGCACTTATTTCAAATTAGCTGTGGGTCGGTTTGTGTGGCATGTCACACTTCACCAAAGGAAGCACAATTGTGTAGTGTGCTACAGCCTGGAAGCATCTGGGAGCGCAAACTGGGCTCATCCATAGCTGCGGCGTTACTGTAGTACTATATCAATAAAATGCCCGCTATGCCAACAACAGGAGGTTGGTTATTTATTGACAAAAATGCCATTACACACACACACGCACACAGAAATACACATATAATCGCACACACACACACACATACACATTAAAGCACCATCTCCCTACGTGTGGGAGACAGAGAGACCATCACCATGGAAACAAACGTCATGTAGCCCAGTCTCCCACCATCCACCACCACCCCCCTCCCCAATATGAACTCACCCCCACTTCTCCCTCTCTGTTGCTGCCTGTCTACATGTTTCTCCCTTCCTCCTCACTGTTTCCCATTCCCAACATCATCCATCTTCCCAAAATATACCCCCCACCTTCTCTCTCTCTCTCTCTCTCTCTCTCTCTCTCTCTCTCTCTCTCTCTCTCTCTCTGTCTGCACTGTTTCACATCAAATTTCATCAAATCTATCTATTTACTACGCCATATGTTTTTTTTTTCCACCAGAGGATGCCCCCTTTCGTGTGTGTGAGTGTGTTTCTATCTGTGTATGTGTGTGTGAGTGAGTGAGAAAGTGAGAGTTAAAATCAAAGAGAGAGGGAGGGTATGGGGGGGGGGGGGATGGGCTGCCAAGACAGACTACCCAAGAATTACCCAAACATCCCACATTCACCAAAGAAGAAGTCACCTCTCTCTCCACCTTTCAATCTCTCTCAATTAATTGATTTTAATCGATCGATATTATGTGTCGACAACGCGTCATCAGGTTTGTAAAGTTAGCCGGTGTTCATTTCTTTCCTCCAGCAGCTTTCTTCAGCTCCTCTTCTTGATCCTTATGTGCCCACGGCATGCTGGGAGATGAAGTCTCCTGCTTCTCTAAAGGTAATCTCCATATGCATCTAAACTAGGTTTTCATGGAGCTCTTTTGACTCTTTTTTTTTTTTTTTTTTCCTTAAATCCATATTGGGAGGTATTACTAGCATCTACTAGCCTGTCCGACCAAGACTGAGATCTGAGATGGACCACTAAAACACAATTGTAGCTGAAAACTAACCCACCGTTTGGCATCATGATCCTTTTCACTGGTGAATGACACTCCAAAATACCTGAACTCCTCCACCTTGGGCCAGCTTTTCACTGCCTCTCAGGCTGAGACCTCTAAGACATCAGGTGGGCTGATCTTTGAGCCGCTATCGGCGAAGGAAAGATCATTTTCAAGCAGCAGCAAACTGGTCTTTAGTGCCGCCTTTATGCCTTTTTCACAGCAGACTGTCTGAACGATTGATTGATTCCCAACAAATGTAGTATATCAAATAGTTTTAGGGGACCACAGTATTAAATACTAAATTAAAATGAATAAGCAAATGCTGAATTCAATTATTCTGCTGATTGGGGTCTTCTAAATCAGGTAGATGTCAGTAGTGTAGTCTTGTTTCTACATGTACTGTAGGAAAATGGCGGTTCAACATGGTGGAGGATGACCTGTGGTGTCTGTTTGTCAGCTGATCATACACTAATGAATACAGAGTTATGCATATTATATGTCATATTCTGTAAATAGAGCCCCATGAATCTCGAACACTGGACCTTTAAATAGAAACATGGGCGATGTTGGTGTTGTCAGTGAGTGTAGGGTGGCTGGGACTGTCCAGATTGGTCACAGAGGGGGAAATTTCAGTTAGAGTAAATATAATATTCATAACCTTGTAAATATGGCCACCTGTCTCTGTGTCCTGTTATTTTATGACGCATAGCCTGATGTTTACTATGGTTTTTTATTTGCATTGTGGCTGAACTCTGAATTGGACTTTTGTATGGCTGCTCGCCTCTCGCTGTCGCACAAGTAGTAGTACACGATCAGCTGATGGGCATCGCATCTTTTTGTATTCGTCTTTCATGACAGAGAAAGAACGTCTGAAGGGTGATTATAATCGCGATGAATCATGAATCATAAAATCATTTCCAAGGCAAAACACACTGAAATCTCCATCTTGGTTATATAATGAGCTGAGCTGATAAAATGATATTATTTTTCTTATGATGCAACACATTCGTACACTATTTTTGTCTGCCAATATGCTAATGATTCCCATCTGGCCATCACAATTGAATGTTTCCCACAACAATGTTGCTTGTGTTCAAGTTTAAAAACCTCTGACGTAGCATGGAACAAAAAAACTAATGAAACACTTTCGTGTGTGTGTTAGCGTGCCTTAATGTGTGATCAAGCTGCATAAATAATCCTCACCTTTTATTACAGGTGGTAAACAATGACAAGGGGATGAATGATAGTACTTTTTCATTCATTTATAGAAACATCTTATTGCATTCTGACTGAGATTTACACCAGCTGATCATCTTATCAGCTGCTACAACCCTCTGGAGTGAAGATATTTTGATAAAGCTGCCACCAAGGACAACTTTAGTCATCTCGCATACTACGTCCTCTCCTCTCCTCTCCTCTCCTCTCCTCTCACCTGTTCATCTTAATGCTCAGGGTTCCAAGCTTCCTGATCCATCACAGTTCAGGATAAAGGCCATCACTGCCCTCTGGCACTCCTCTTTCATCTGCGTTTTCACCTTCTCTCTCCATCACACTCCACCCGGCTTTCATCTCCCCTCCATGAAGGTTAGAGGCAGGTAGACAGCATTGTGATGACCCGTACACATTCCCCTCGCGTTGCCTAAAGTCAAAGGAAAAATGATCTGACGCTATCGTAGAAGAAACAATGTTTAAATCCATCCCAAAACACTGGAACTCACTGCGGGTGTGGCCGATATCTGACTAAAAATCATACACATCATACATGTCCTGGTTTGGCATGTCTAAGGTTGTAACCTTATGCTCACGCAAAGGTAATCAATGCGATACATAAAGCCCCTCAGTCATGTGTTGGGTTTTTTACTGGTTGTACATGGGATCCTTTCCCGAGCGTGCTGAATGGATTAGCTCATTAGGAATGTGTGACAGACCAACAGAGGACACACAAATGATCCTAAGATTGATTAGCTCTATCCGGTCCAGTGTAGACACAAGACTAATAGTCTGCCATCCATTAGTGAGGTCTTTTACCTCTCCAACTTACTGCTCCATCTTCCACTCAGGTTACCTGTCTGATGTTTCAACTTTTGCCACTTGATATTTTACGATAAGAAATGATAAGACTTTATTGATCCCACGCGGGAAATTCACGTTACAGCAGCTTGCGTACACAAGGTGGATAAGAACGAGCTGAGTCCGAAGTGAGTTAATTCAGCCACAACTCTGTGATTCCACACCCTGAACTCCGTCTGTAGCCTGGTTAGCACCGTTAGCTCCCTCATCTTACTGGGGCGACGTCTCACGTCATCCACGATGGCGAAAAAAAACATTAAAAAGTACTAAAAATACTAAAAATACACGGAGAAGTGGTCAGAGCTACTGAAACTGGCTGCCACCCACGCAGCGCCATGGCAACAGGGGATGATTATGATTTACTTGTATGGGATTCATCCAAAATTATCAAAATAATGACCCAACTTCGCAGTTCACCTCAGGTCTACAGAGCATTTTAGCACCTTTTAGCTCATTGTTTTGGTTTTTACACACAGCAGCTTTAGTGGTTTCATTTTCTCTCGCTGCTCGTGTGTTCCCACCAATAGCAGGCAGCTAATTTCATTACTGAAGCTGTGCGTGGAAGTGAATTTACATAATAATTGGACACCAAAGCTCTCGTCTGAAATCAGTGTTAACGTGACATTATCACCTGCAGTGGAAGTTTTTTACTTGCTGATATCCATTTCAATTAAAAACCCTGAAAGTAATGAAATCAGCCTAATCTAAAGTAGCTAAATCTTATCTTATCAAACGCAGCTATATTTTTCAAGGCATGAGGAAGGAAACGCACTTTCAGCTATTTCCACATCGATCTGCTGCTCTGCTGACTTGTTGATCTCCCTGTAGCCCATCACTAAACAGGCCATACGACGGGGTCGGGCAGTGGGAGGGCAGTCGTGTTTGTGTTGGGAAGAATATGAGATCCAAGTAGTGATGGTGTGAAATGTGACGCACCACAAGTTTCAGGACAATCTGGGTCAGAGAAACAGCGAATGTGCATGTTTGTATGTGTGTTTTTATGTGTGTGTGTGTGTGTGTGTGCCATCTGTCCTGACAAGATTACTGGAGTCAGACAAGAAGTCCGACTGGACCAGATTAGAGTATGAATATAGGGCAGGAGAAAGGGAAAGAGAGAGAAACAGAAAAGGAGGAGGAGGATGAGAGAAAAAGAAATGGAGGATGATGAAGACGAGAAAACAAGTGAAGAAAGAGTGGAAGGAAAATGTCTCCATCTTAGCTGAAATATGTGCAACAATTGTTTAGTTTGAGTGGAGATTGTAGATGTTTGCTAAAATTCTCATGGAGGAAACATGAGATTCTGAATGCCGTATGCAAATTTAAGGTGGAACGCATCAATGACCATCAACCAAAGCTCCTCTGTGTTTATCACTGCGAGCCTGTCCATGAATGCAGCATGTGTGTGTTCACATGTGTGCTTTTTATGCAGGCAAGATCGAACGCTGACAGCACCCAGGAGACGCGCGCTTCGACTGAAAGCTGATTGCATCGCCATGGCAACTGGGTCCTACTTTCTCTCTTCCCCTCATCCCGTCTACGTCGGTTTGAGTGGCGGTTGGTTTGATATGAGTCGCTGCAACGGTGAGTCTCGCGTCTCTCTCTCTCTCTCTCTCTCTCTAACACACACATTAAGACAAGCACACACACACACAATGACTTACTTTCTCATCACACAAACACAAATGTTCCCATGAGATGTTTTATTGTGCATGTGCCTCACTCCACAAACAAGAAGTAAAACATTCTTGTAATTCCTATTTCACTGTTGCTACTTTCAATCCCCAAAACCTATCCATTCATCCACTCACTCCCTCATTATTATTCACTACAGCTCTCCCACTTACTGTATTACCGTCATTCAGACCCCTTACTACACAAACACACACACACATGCACACACACACACACACTAATATAGCCATAAAAAACACATATATAATCATCGGCATCCATCCAATCTCTTCTCCCCAGACGAGTGACAGGCTGGCGAAGAGTTCCCCAAGCTGTTGCCTTGGCAACCCTGAAGAATATTCCTCAGTGGCCATGACAACCGATGATGCACATCCGGTGTGGTCGGTGGATTTTTATTTAGACGCCTAGCAGGGGGCCGTGTGTTGGCATTTGTGTGTTTATGGATATGTGCGCGTGTGTATGTATGTAAATGCGTGTGTGTGTGAGGCTGCATGCAACAGTGGTAGTACTGTATGCCTGTCCTCATGCTGCAGACTGGAATAGGTCTGTTTGGTGAGCACAGCGGAAATGCAAATACATCCCTTTATTGGTGGGATGAAAAGTGATGCACCTGCTGAATGTTCATTTGTATCAAGAGTAACATTTGAAATGTGAAGGGCGTGTAATACTTGTAAAAAACCCAAATCAGCAGTACAGTAGTTGAGAATTCACTATCAGTTACTTAAATTTAGGATGAAAGCACATTGTGTAACTTTTCTATCACACAATACCAGATAGATTTGAAATAATTCTGATGCTGCACTGACCTGTAATAACGCTGTCTCTGCACCCCGTATGTCTGTTCACAGAGACGAAAAAAACAAAGTTGATGTTGAAGTTAAGAAGCAATCTTCCGGATGAGAGTAAATCTGGGACTAACTTTTAGTCGCTGGCGAGAGCTTTTGAGAATTAAAAAGCTGAAAGGCAGACGCCGAGCTGGGCTTCTTGCTGTTGGACTAGTCAGTAAAATTATCTGGCTGCTATGTCATGCTATGTTGATGTCTGGCTGTGATTTCGACGTGCTAGTTTTTGATCACGAATAATCCGCATGTACAGCTGTCTGTGCTGGCACTCAAATGCAAAAATACCATTTTCCAGTTTACTGACACTTTAAGGACTCAGCAATCTTTTGTTTCTTGTGTAATATACACAGTATACGTGAAGAAGTAGCCAGGGGGTGTCACATGACCTGCAATTCATAATTTGGTCATCAAAATCACCGAGCACTGTTCCCGTGGTTCCCTCTGTTCAGGTCAATTTATCAACGTCTTCTAAATTCCAAGGTTACAGCCTTGCTTTAAAACTCCAATGCTAGCTCACTGCTGTAATATTGTACACAGACTAGTATATGATATGGAAACACACACACACACGTTTCATATGGCTTTCTGCAGCATATCTATAAATATGTCACAATAGGGCAGAGTCAATAATAGCCCTATACAGCGTATGTAAAAATCCATACAGTCCATTAGCGATTTACGTGGATGTGAGTGACAGTAAACGCAGCTTTGTGGGTAAAATAAACTCACAGCAGAGACTTCTATACTTCTTCTATACTATACTATAGGAAGAGCGAGTGTTTGAGTAAGCAAAACGCTTCAGGCTTGATGGATGGGAACGGACAGAGAGAAAGTCGACCTTTTCAGCAACACCTGAGTGTGCGCGTGTGTGAAGACCGCATGTGGCGTCTACAGGGCTTGTCAGCGCACATGTAACTTAATGATTAGCTACGGACAGCGTTTGCTGCAAGCGAGGGTGAAGATAGGAGTTCCGAGGATGAGCTCAAACTCTCTTCTTTCGGGTGATCACCATTTCTTTCTCCTTTTGCTCCACCGTCACGCTCACACCCACACACATAGACACACTCCGCCTGCAATCCTGCTGCGTGTGACGCTGAGGGTACCTGACAGCCATATAAATTATCTATAAGTTCGGGCTCTCACTGTCGCGTGCACTTTCACCAAAACCTCCTTTAAGTGACCTTACATTGAGTGTCAAGCTCGAACGTCTACATGGCAACGCACATCAGCACACACAAACCTCACACCTCCGTCCCGCCTGTCAGCCCCCTAATGACTTGTGATGGATGAGAGAAAAAAAACAGTAAGTCATGGAAGATAGTGATGGGAGAGGAAGGTTTTCATATATGGTGAAAAAAAAGAGGCAGAAGAACAAACTCTAAAGGGCAAGCTGAATTAAATGCCATAGCGGGAAGGTGCTGAGCGAGGGTACGACTGCTGCGTCTGATGAAGCAATGCCGATGAGAGTTTGCTCCTTTTTGATGCTGTTATAGCACAACAGTGATCCAAAATTATTTTATTAAAGCTTTTACTTGTTTCAGCCAGACCCAAAGTCACTGACACCTTCCACAATCGACCGCTGGCAGCCAGATCAATCTGACTGTCTTCCTTTCTTTGATACAGTTTAAGTTAACAAAGATGTAGATTGAAGACGGAGCTACGTCTAATTTGATGTTATTTTCTTTTGTAGTAAAATTTTTGGCTGCATTTTACTTCTTTTTCATTTAATACATGGTTACCGGGCAAACATTTTCCAGCACCTCCAGATTGCACTTGATATATATGAATACAATCCCTCAAAACCTGTCATCGTGAATAAAAACTGAATTATTCGCATGCTACACTGATCTGTAATCAGGTGAACGGTGTCTCTGTCATTCTGTGTCCTGCAGGTACAATCGCCTGCGAGGTGCCATAACATTTTACAGTGCTAAGTCAGACACTAGAGGAATGCTGACATAGAGCGGAGCCAGTGTCATGCCAGAACCAGAGCTGGGCAATGTACCCAGCCTCTGCAGCCTCTATGGACATAATGTCAGAGGCAAAAAGACTGAAGAGGGCTACTGAAGAAGCTAAAAAAGAAAAACAGAGAGTGACAGAGTAAGACGCTGCTGGACAAGAGTAAAGCTGGGACTGACTTTTAGTCACTGGCTAGCTTGGTGATATAAAAGACTGAGAGATTTGCTGAGACTTCACATCTAGGCTGAGCGTAAAAGTCCCACAAACAGCATTTCCCATAGACTCCCACTTTTGCTGGCACCTTTACCTTGGTCTACTGAGTGTAATTGAGCTTGGCGATTCTATCCAAATGTTTTCCTCTTTAAAGCCTCTCAATAAGGGTACGAGGTGAGATGTGTGAAGTGAGTGTCTGGCCTTCTCTCTGCGAGAAGTGCTGTTGTCTGAGGTGTTTAATTATGGCAGTTTGACAGGCAGCGGCACTCTAATTATATTTCGGGTTGTGCAGAATGAATGGATGCGGCGGGATGAACACGGAGAGACACGGGCGGAGAGGAAGAAAGCAAAAACCGAAGGGAAGGAAACATTTTTCAAAGGAGGAAGGTTCCCAAATTTACAAGAGGAGGAAGAAGAAGAAGAGAGCGAGAGGTGGGGAAGGAAGAAGTAGAGACAGAGAGATGGAGCAGCTCTCCGCTTGAGCAAGCGATGCCTCGTTGCCATGGCAGCACCATCTCTCCGGTCTCCGTGGGAACGGCTGAATCCTGTTGCAGCTCGACTTTGCCCCTGGGCGAGAGAGAGGGAGAGAATGAGAAATGGGGGAGTGTGGGGGGAGGTAGGGAGAAGAAAAACAGTAACAGAACGGCGAGTTTAGCTCGGGGCGTTGGGGCTGACCTGGAAAATGTTGGGCGTGTGCTTATTCTCTCTCTTTCTTTCACCATCTCTCGTTCATTCCCTCGCTTTATTTCTCTCTCTCACCTTGTCGATAGAGGCCGTTGGACAGTTAAGGCGGACGTGCAGTGCCATGCAAAACCTTTAACCCTCATCCCTGCACGCCCAGCCATACCTGCACATGCACATACACACCTTTCCTGTGTCTTAAACCTCTTATCGCCGCTGAAAAGCACACGCACGCTCATTCCCGTAATGCACGCCCACACGGACCTGCTTGTTTGTGTGTTTATTCGCTTGTTTGTTTCTGACCTGGCTCCGGCCCATTCACAGAGCATAAGTAGCCCTATTAACGGGCCAACTTGCCAAGAAAACAGATGATCCCCTCTGACAGAGGTCCTATTGTTACCATCAGCGGCAAACAATGCAGCTCTGTCTGTACGCCACAGTGGTCGATTCACCCCCTCTTTCAGCCGCCGGTCACTACTCTATCAGCCGCAGCCACGGGGAACGGGAAGGGCGCTCAGAAGCTGTATTGTAGACATAGGATTTGTGAGACATGGTTGATTTATGAGGATGTTATTGCATAGGGTTATGACACGTTCAAAGGCTGGATTCCATGGGATTTTATAACTTATTCATAATCACTACAGCGCTTTCATTACTTTATGATGGCTGACTGTGTTCTGTCGTCAACTTCACTGTGGTTTATTAAAGTAGAATCAGCTTGTCTAACATTTCTTCTCTGACAGGCTGATGTATCATGTGCTATAAAATAAGAAAAACTTACTCAAAACTGATGCAAAAACTTTTTTCATCTTGCTTTTTTGAAACCGTAATCTTATCACAATGTGACATCATACTAATTTATCACTAGGAAAACTTATTTTACAGTTATTCGCATTGTAAACAGTTCCAACGGGGGTTAAGGACTGGACATACAGAACAAAGGACGACTTTAAAGACTACTTTCCTGGAAATTTGCTCTAGCAAGAACAACAAAACACATAACGCTTTTGCCTCAAACATAAATCCCGAAGAGGATCTGCATATTCCTGCACTGTCTGCTCAAGAATGAACTGATCTTGCACCCACGTCTTACATCTGCAGTTGTTTGATTGATGAGCATCAGCTCAGGGTGTAAGGACGGCTGATTACCTAACATATTTAACCATGTCGAACAAAGAAGGCACTGATTGTTGTTCGCTACTGACTTACCTAGATGTTGGATTGAAATTAAAATGCTTTTTTGTTTTTTGCAGAGAAAGAAATCAGCATGCATTCTTGGTGTTTATTTTTGACTTCTCTGCTTGAATATGTGGTAATGTCAGTGCTGGTCGTTTGATTGTTGCAATTTTTGTGTGGGCAGGCACAGAAATAGTTAATATCGCTTCAGTTTCACCGGCTGCACAGACAGTTAACCAGCTGGAGGCCTGTTGCTTAGTCCCTTTCTACAAATATGTCTAAAAATGCTTTTATCATCTTTTGTAAAAGAAAAAAAAAATGTGCCTAGGAGCTGCAGTACCGTTGCAGTGCCCGTGCGCATGCGTGGGCGAGCGTGTGCCCATACATGACAGCGTGATGTGCGTGCTCTTTGTGTATAAACATAATCTGTCGTCCGCTTTACCATATGGATGAAATCACGTTCGTCCAGAGCTGATGTGTGAGATCATCTTGTCGGGCGGTCACTCAGCCGCACATCACAGCAAATGTTCATCCACCGTCTTACACCTGTACGAGATTAAACTCTGAAGACTAATCTTAATTCCCAGTAATCTGAGACTATTCTGCAGCTCATCTGACGTCAGGGTTTAATACAGCGCTGATAAATAGCACCAGCCCGCTAATAGATTACCCAATTCTCTCATGTCAAATCAAATCCAGCAACCAACAAGTACAGACGCTTTGCCTGCTTTTGTTCTCAGCCTGGTTCCTTTGTACTGAGTCTTGAGGCTTACAGCACTGCCTTTTTTTATCATTGTAACAATCAAATATTCAGCAGTCAGTGTTTGTATCACATGGCTGAGCAGATAAATAATGTGTGGAAGTATTTTACTACTAATTCCGCTTCCCTGCACTAAAGCTGTAGATTGAGTGATCACTTTTCAGAGAGTCCATTCATTCAAGTAAACTTCTTTGTGTGGAAGGCAGCTCGCAGTGACTTTCAACCTATCACATTATCATCATGTGACACCGCTGGTGCTTCTTAGATCCCATTCCCACACCCATTTTAAAAACTGTTTATAGATTTACAGTGTTAACATTGTGACTTATTCTCATTAGATAGCTATTTTCCCTACTAGCCCTAAAAGTGCCATAAAACCTACATGCCTCATTTGTAATTCAATTAATTAATAACTTACAGACCAGTATTCAATCGACCATTTTAGTACATTTACAAGTGCAATGTTCATCGCACAGCTGTAAAATGGATTGTGGTGTTCCACAAGGTTCAATTTTAGGTCCCATCCTTATCAGCCTTTTCATGTTATGACTTAGAAACATTGAGTTATCTTCGATTCATCCTTTTATTGTTTTATAATCCTCTTAATGGTCTTCGTCCCATCTATCTATTAGATTTGCTTTTAACATACGGACTTCATATTTTCCACCCATCACTTGATTTTAACACGTAATGATTTAATTTGAAAGCTTGTAGTCTATATATGATACTCCGACTTTAATTACTTCCTGTCTTCCTTTATTCGGCACTAAGCCCCAGTGTGTTCCTGCTAAAAATGTGAATAATAACTGCTCACAAACATAATCATCATTTTATTTAAAAGCCTCAAGGATGTGGGTACTTTAGGCCTTATCAAATGTATAAAACTGCAGTCAATAGCACATTTGTTTCAGACTATTTTCAGCTGTGGATTTGTTGCACATTTGTTACAACATTTGTATTTACAGCAGCAAGACTGTGTATGCGGGAAAATCTGAAAGCACAGTGCCTTGTTTTTTGTAATGAAGACACATGTCACCCAGTGCAACAGTGTGGCTCATTGATATGTTGATATGAGTTTTTGGATAACAAATGAACTCACACGGAGGCACAGAGAGACTTTAGCCACACTGGAAATAATCTTTAGTAGGATACATTCATAAGATTTGGTTTCTATTTTTACATGTTTATCGTCTCTTTATTTATGATATGTATTTTGCTCTAGTTGTTTGTCACTATAAGCAGTGGCATAGACTGTGGATGTTGCAGGTTGGTTAAAGAAATCGATAAATGCTTTAGATTCCTTGTCGGCCTTAATGAAATCAATGATTAACCACTGCTTTATTTCTAAAGCAGAAATTTCAACCAATGCCAGCGTAACCCTATTGTGAGTACAAGGACAGATGCAGTGGTGTATGAAGTATGTGTGTGTGTGTGTGTGTGTGTGTGTGAGTTCAGCATCTCTTTCCTTCTCCACGTCTACTTCTCCCTCTCAAAGTTCAGTTCAGTTCTCTCGCCATCTCTCCGATTCGCTGCCTTCCTCTCTTTCTACCAACCTATTTTCCACTCTGTTTCTTCGTTCGGCACACACACCAATATACACCTGAGCCTCATTTAAAGAAAAAAACATGATTCTCAATAACAACAGCGAAGGAGAAAGGACCAGCACACACACACACACACATGAGCGAGAGACCACTTCAGCCTCCATTTTCAGAGCTGGAATCTGAATGTTTAATCATTCCCAGCTCTTTGCTGGGAAGATACATGAATTTTTCACGGTGTGAATAAGGGAGGGTGATGGGAAGCCTGGGTAAAAGCAGGCCATTCCATACAGCCATGACATGGAGCATGCAAAAAAAAAAGATGGCATACAATGAGCAACTCCCCACTTTCAGCAGCACAACGTGCAGTTTATTTGTTTGCATGGCATTGTGTGCCTTTTTGCTCTGCAGATATCATTTCTGACTCTCTATTTTCTGTGAAAAGAGATAACAGCTTTCATGTTGGTTGTGACATTGCCACGGGCCATGTACTCCATCAGATCGTTAGACTACAGCCGACAGCATCAAAACAGCTGTCACAATATTTCTCCAACAATCATACACAGTGTAAAGCTGGTCTAGGTTCAGTTTGAAATAAGGGAACTTCCATCCCTGCACTGAGAGCTGACGCTCTCACGTGACTCATTAGTATTATATTTTTAAAAAATGCATGCATATATGTGTGCACATCTGCAGTCATTCTAATATGCATGCACACACATGCTTATAGTCAGCCCAACTATGGCCCTGAGAGCTCAACACACTGCAGACAGACAAAACACAATTTGATAACACGCGCACAGCTAGCTGTGCTACTAAGCATTTCTCTATCTGGTTATATTTTCTCTATCTGCCCCATTTTTTTTCACACGAGCATGTGTTATGGAAGTGGTGAGGATATTTTTGTGACTGTGTTCTATTTGCATGGCTTTTCTTGAACTGCTGTGTGTTGGGCTGCTGTACATACCTGCACAAACATGCAACCACAAGCAAATTTACATGTGTATTTATATAGCGGTCTCATGCTTCAGTATATTCAAGTCACATCACATGTGCATGGACTCACGCACACACACACACATGCATTCACAGTGATGGCAACCATACACTCGATGTATTGTCCTCAGGGACATAATAGGCCATATTGATCGAGTCTGCGCTGGGATATTAGTTGAGAACAAATGGACAATGCACCTTCTACACACACACACACACACACACACTAGCACGTACACATGGATCCTGAGCGACACTTTGTACAAGGATGAAGCCAGAGCTCCTTTCTTCCAGACACCTCTTTTTATTCTTTTTTAACCACCATACAGCCAGAGGTGAGACACTCTACTCTACTGCAACCTGCAGTCAGATGTTATCATGGTGCGGTAAACTAATCGAGCTGGAGCAGAATTTTACAAATAAACTGAAAACAGTAACGCTTTACAATATGGGGCACAGAATTGTGAATGAATCAGAAACTACTACTACTTAAAGGTCCAGTATGTAAGACCTATTATCTATTAGCAGGAATGGAATAAATTATTCCTTAGTATGTTTTCATTGGTGTGTAATCACCTGAAAATAAGGACAGTTGTGTTCTCTCAAAATGTGTTGTCTCAAAATGAGGCCTTTATATCTACAGTGAGAGCGGGTCCTTTTCCACGAAGTCCGCCATGTTGAACCTCCATTTTTCTACAGTAGCCCAGAGGACACAAACCAACCACTGGCATTATAGTTTTTATGTAAATTTTGCAGTTTTATCCACATGCTTTGAAGACGAGGGTGAGACGTGGCGTGGAGTATTCATTTGGTTGCAGTCTGCAACTTCACTGCTGGGTGGCACTACATCCTACACACTGGACCTTTAAGGATAGTGCCATCAAGTGCACACACACACACACAACAGACTGTGAATTAACAGTGTTTTGAATCACTTTTTGAATTTATACTTGACTTGACTTTGACTGCTTTTAGTTATTGCTTTGATTAATGGCTTAATAATGTGGGCATTGATTACTGATGGCGGCGCTATGCAATAAATGGCTGTCCCTTGTGTTTGTGTTTTTAAAGTGCTTGTTGAAATATGTTTGTCATTGGCTGCAAAGTTTGTTAGGAGTTAGATGACCATCAATAATGTAACATTATTGTAAGGGATCATGGAGTGTGTGTTGTTAAAAGTGCTGTTGTGCTCTGTCTCAGCACTTATGAGTGTCTCTTGTCCAATCAAAGTACTTAATTGGAACTAACTGCTGTACATGTATAGTATAATACTCACTGATATTTGTTAACAGCTCTGCTTTTGAAGCGAACAAACGGATCTGTATGAACCTTATATCACAGCACTGAATGAATGCCAGACAGAAATTTCTCTTATTTAAATCTAAGCACTTCCTCCTCTTTTTTCCTCCTTCAGAGCAGTGCGCACTCATACACCCTTTTGTCTTTCTCTCCTGTTAACATCCACAGAGACAGACAGGCTATTGCCAATTCATTTGGTCCCGTCTTGTCTGCTCTAAGCTTTAGCCCGCCATCCTTTCTCCCCTCCTGCCCTGTCTCTCCCTCTCTCTCTCCTCTAATCTCAGTGGGAAGCCCTGGAATTAACCGCCAGTTTCAATCAAGTCCAGCCAGATTCACCCTCTTCTGTGGCCAGTGACCTGCATATCACACACACATGCACACACACACACACAAAAGTAGGCATGCCCACACACAGCAATCCCACTCTCGCTTAGTCAGAGGTCAAGAGGTGGACGTCACTGCGCCCTGATGTTGTCCATGTCACACACCCTTCTGGCACTAACGAAGGGAAAAATTAGATTTTAATCCCGAGTGTGTATGTGTGCGCTTGTATGACGGCTTGCATCCAAGTACGTGTTTATGTGGGCACATTTCTGTGTTTATGTGTGCTTGAGACCAGAGCTATCTTCCCCTGGTGGAGATCAATTAAATGATAGACATGCTTGGAGTCAATCATCCCTGCAGCCTGAACGATGTGTATGTAGCATACTGCACAGATTTAAAAAAAGGCGTTGTAAATATCACACATAATATACTGTACACATGCTAATATTTACATATATATTGTATTTTATTAATGTATTTTATTCTGATTTCAATATCGGCTTCTCATCTCAACACTATGTGCTAATTATTTGGAGATGCGAGGCAGATATGGAGGCAAAGTGATCATTGGACATATTGGGAAACTCGCTGAGAGTTCATCGAGAATATATATATATATATATATATATATATATATATATATATATATATATATATATATTTGTGTTTTGGCGCCCACCATTAACGTCAGCTTTGCTCTTTTTGCCTCTGCCATTATGTCGAAAGAGGCTCCTGAGCCCAGTTACATTGCACGCTTGCCTAGCTCTGCTCCACAACAACACTGGCTCCACTTCACATCTGTATTCCCCCATGCCCCAGGCCTGAAAACACCCCCGGTGCTCTGAGCACACAGTATGGGCAGCCCGACTAACGAACCGAGCTAACATTACCTTACATCAGCTATAGTTCGCAGTAGCACAGTTTACTTTATTCTCCATTGGGGAACTCTGTAAATCACAGACACTTGATGCTCAGCAGCAGGAGGACATAAGAGGGAAAACTAAAACATTTTCCCCATTAAATATGATCCAATTTCACCAAAATCTGTTGAATAGTTGTTGGCGTGTGCTGTAAAGAGATGAAAGAGTAGCAACAGTCGTTGGCCAGTATCATCACGTCCAGATAAGTACATCATGAATGCCGTCAAGGTGAAAACAGCCAAGTCAACAGCCAAAGTGAGCATCAATGTCACAACTTGAGGGCTTCGTTGCAGACTACAGACACGTGTAAAGACGCATTTCTTCGTCCCTGTAGTCAGTTTCATGCATTCTGAACCCTTTGCACCCGTTTTGCTTGGAAATTGCCCGCCTCAACGTGACATCAACAGGGTCATCTTTTCAGATTTGACAAAGCTCCTCTAGAGTCATAGAAGACTGTGCACAAAAACAAAGAGTTGAGTAGTACTCCCCATGACAACAAGTGAGCAGCTTTTCTTTGGGGGCCAAAGTGGCTCACTAGCAGTTGTTGAAAACACAATTTCCCAAGTCCAAGGATACTAACTGGCAACTGCAGCCTCAAACATGTTTCTCTAAAGGTTTAACTTCAATCAGGCAGAGCTACAGACCTCCAAAAATGCTCAGACAGAAACAGTGCTCTATTGCTCTTACATTAAATGTGATATCAAAACTCAATTCACAGTTCCCCTTCACAGAAATGCATTCACTTGATAGTTGTGCTGCATGGGGGACTGAACCACATTTCTTCTCCGTGATCTCGGGGTAGAGGATGAAATGCACTGCTGTGGGGCGGCGGTAACAGTGAATTAAACGCACTTTAAGTGCGTTTCTATTATCCGCCCCGCGTACAATAGAGCATGCCGCTTCTCTTATCGCGACGCACTTGGCGAGATGAGAAGGTAATAGCTGTGTCAACAGCGCGGTTGCCATGGAGACAGCGGGGTTTCCACAGCCTTGCTGTGCTCTTTTTCCAAGTGACCCAGTTTGTGCGCGTCGTCGTGGCACTGAACCCCAGAAGAGCTCTCGTCGCTCCAGTCCTCTGCCTTTTACCTAGCCACTGAATCCAGCTGATCTCCAATGATGTATGATATGACCTATGTGTGCTGCGGGCCTGAGCAAATGTAGAACTCGTCCATGGGAATGACAACTCTGGAGAAACCTTTAAATTCTTTGTTAGCAAATCAAGGTAATCTAGTAAAGGTATGAAACTAAATCGCCTCAAGAAAAAAAATATATTATTTTGACTGTTTCTCCCACTGTGTACAAAAGCTTGAATTCAAAGACGATCTCCTTTTCACGGTCCTCAAGGTTAGTTCATAGATGTGAACGCTTTTAACACTATATATATGCACGAGACAAGCTGGCACAAAGATGAAAGAGTGTGAGTTGCTTTACATTCAACAGTCTCAATAGTATATTTAGGATCAGGGTTAGGGTTAGAAGCTTTGAGCTGTTTTGAAGGAAGGCCTCTGCTCTCTTTGCCACAAATTCACAATGTGACAATTCCCACAGAAACCTGCAGCCGAGCAGTGATTCGTTTTTCTTGCGCGTCCCTGGTTGCCTGGCCCTTGAACCACTGGACACAAACATGTTTGTCCCTGTGGTTTTTTTTTTTATCGCCGTCACAAACAAACAGGCTGCTGACTTACTGCCACATGCTTGTCCGAGCTGGTTTAACATGTTTATACACATGAATAGCATCACTCACACCTTATGGCTGCAGACACATGACTCATACAGCATCTTTAGACGGAAATAATAAAAAAAAGAGAGAGAGGATAAACACTTCGATCAGACAGGCTCTCCCGTTTATCCTCTCAATCATTGCCTTATATTCGCAGGCGTGTTTCCATAAAGAGTCGGTTCAGAAACTTGCCAGCAGAGAGTGATGACACATGTGAAACAGATGTTTTTCATCTTCGAAAAGTCACCAATGAAAGGCATGTATGTCACAGTGACTGCCAGTTTCCCCCCTGGATATTTGTAAGTTTCAATGATCATCTGACTGACATGGATCATTATGATGCTAAGTTGTTTGTTTCTCTCCTCTCGTTATTGCCTCGACATATGAAAACAGCAAATATACTCCAAAGCATGCCCCAATATTTCTTTCTTTGAAATCTGTACTACTAACTAAACTTCTTATTTCAGTTAACTGTATTTGAGCCCAGATTTATGACACTCGGGAACTCGTGAAGACGTACATCATGAATTCAACAAAACATGAAATTAGCTTTAAAGTTCTCAGGAACGACGCATGAGTGCATTACTCAAAATCTCAAACTAATTCTTCAGGGTGAAGAAAAGCCAAGATTATGCACAGAAGTTTAATGATGTTGCATAATTATTGGGCTTTTCATTTATTGTTTCACAGCCACATGTTTGGAAAGCAAACTCGGATTTAATGGCTGAAGTCCAATGGTCAACTAAAATCTTTCATATCAGCTGAAGGAATGTCTGAGATCTGAGATGTCATAACACATTTCTTTTTCTTTTCTGTTTTTTGGCATTTGAGGTGGATTCTTGACATTTTTTTCCCCAACTCTGATGGTCAGTTTCTGCAGCAGTGGCCAGTGGTCGCTATAAAAAAAAATCCATAGTTACCAGAATGTCAGAATCTGCCTTGTTTTGTCACTCCAACCACTCTAACCTTCCATCATATGCACACACAGACACACACACATATCAGCGGCTGTGCTGCCGTGGTAGCTCTGTGGGTATAGGTTTTGGTGGTGCAAACCAATGACATCCAGCGCTACATCTCCACTGAATCCGTTGACCGATGCAGCTCGCTGAAAGGAAATCCCGGATGTGAGCCAACCTCCTCAAATTAAACTAAATAAATCACACATGATCATGATCGTCGTCTCCCTCACCGAAACCTCTCGCAACTTCCGCCTCACCGTCGACATCTCCACTCTGTCCTCCTTCCCGCACATCCGCAACCCCTGAGACGTTCTTTTGACAGCGGCCTCTCCTTCGAACACCACGTAAATCAACTCACTGACCTGCTCCATCACCACAAACCTCCGCGCAGCCTCCGCTCTTCTCCCCTGTGTCCAACCACTCGGGGCCGAGCGCCGGGCCTGGGTCGACAGAGCTGCCTCCTCTCTCTCTGGAGCTCGCTTCCCGAACACATCCGAGACCGATCGAATAAAAGCTCAGCCGCTTTTAATGTGCAAATCACAGTTATGTGTTTGATTTTATACAAAGTGTCTCTGAGTGCCATGAAAAGCCCGCTGGACAGACACTGCATTTTTTTGTGTGGCCTTCTCTTGGAAGGAAGTGGTGGGCGGAGAAAGAAAAAAAAAACATAATTTAGATTCTTGCTCATTGAAAAATCAAATATCTTTGTAGTGGAGAACACAGGCGGTTTTTGTACAACCGTGACCTGCATGGAAATGGGATCACAGTCAGATAGTGAACACTGAGTAGGGGCTCAGCTCCGCCTGTCAGCTATGTTGAAATGCTACTACTGGTGTAATTGCAGAGTGTTTTTGATAGCGCTGACATTTACACACCGTCACCACTGTCCTTTGATGCTGTCCTGATCACCGTGTGTGGGGTGATATGACTCCGTCAGAACCACAACCTACGATATCGAGAGATATCTTCTGTCCTATGAGCGTGCAAATGGTTAACTTGGAAGTCTTTCTAAACCAGCCCTGAACTTCACATCGAAGTGTTCACTCAGAAGAGTTCTTACCGAGACTGAAGTCCAAAAATACACAGAAACACAAAAAGCCACACACTCCTCAGGCATCTTTCCCCTCGCAGATGGTGTATAGGACCTCTGGCTATCTTTAGCCGGAGGGGTCTTCCATTTTCTCTGCCTTTTTCTCTCTCTACATCTTAGAATCAGTCAATAAATGACAGCGTACCATTCAGACGTGAACTGTACGTACCTGCTGGGCGGCACTTTGGAATTAAAGTGGCTGTAAATCTACATTTGGCAAACACAGTTGATGGATGGAGTACTAACAATGGCACTGGAGGACACAGGGATGAATAAAGAAGTAAGAGAGTGATAGTCACCCCTAAAGTTCTCAGGTTGTCGTTTGAATAACTCACCGATTGACCATTAAACCACTTCTTAAACAGCAGTTGGTCTAGCGGTGAGTATGGGACTGTCAGAACGATACCTGGCATTTAAAACTCGAGCACAAAGATATAAGGAATAGATTTAATGTGTTTTTTCATCTGCTCTGTTGGAAGCTTGACTTGGAGATGATCCCGTCATGACCCACAGGTTGGGAACTACCAAGCTAAAGAACAGCAGCTGAAAAAATATTAAGACCTGAGCAGGGTGAACAATGGAAGCAAGGGAAACAGGTGGGAAAAGGACAACAGATCAAGTGTGGGATTAATAAGAATAATCCAAATAAACCCACACACAAAAACACTGTGGAAAAGAGTTCAGCTTTAGTCCAAACTAATCAGATGATCAACTGGCAGGTCCAGTTTCATAGCTTTTGCTCAGAGGATTGTTCTTTTCCGGCAGCACGCGACTATGAAATTTAGCCGGGGATGGAAACTTTAAAAAAAACCACCTAGAAATCTGAGTGTTCATCCAGTCTTTGGCACCATTAGGGGTGCCAATCCTCCTGTGCACTGATCCCCGCTCTGACACTCAGCAGGCCTGAATGGAAATGGAAAAAAAAACAATAGAGGCTTTTTGTGCACAGTAGCACCAGCTTGGCGTGAAAAATCAACAGGACACAAACAAGCAAAGAGGATCATAATCAGTGAGACGTAGCACTGACCGGCGCGCATAGACATCTGCCCAGGGCTTAGGCTATATCTGTGCATGCGCCGTTTGCATATAGGTCTGCGTCATACAAATTATGTACAAATTAAATCTGATTTACCACATTCCTAAACGGGATCCTTGTGCTTTTCTTTAAGGTAATTTAATTGGTAACACTTTACCATATGGTACAGAAAAATGTCAGCAGGCTAGCTACTGAGGCATGAATGAGGAACAACCTGATAATGAATCTTTAACTCAGAAGTTCTACAGGAGATGATGAGTTACTAGGGCTATATTTATTAAGTAGTCCTTATGACAAGTAGATTGTACTAATTCATGATTAGTTCCTTCATAACAAACCAGGAACTATTTATTAACAATTCATTAATTATCAGCTGATTTCTCACTTTTTTCCACATTTTTTTGTAAAATCATCTCTATTTTATTCTCCTCTATTCATAAAATAACTTTTTTTCTCCTGCTGTTTCTTTCTTATGTGTGCCTTTTTTTCTTTTCTTTTTTTTTTTTTTGACAAATTCCACAAATTCCATCCTCACAAGGCATTGAGCAACAAAATGAAATTATGTTTCCCAGTGAGGTTTGCTGACTTCTGCCAGAGGACATTCCACAGGAGGGGGAAGGAGTGAAAAAAATGGGACATACAACGGAAAAAAATAAATAAATTCCACAGCCCGGTCACCTTTTCTTTATCCGTTTTTAACTCGTGCTGCATGAAAACTAAATAAATAAATAAAGTTGCCTCTTTTTTTTTAAAGCTTTGCAACTTTCTGCTGAACGTATGGGAAAATGTGCTGATGTGCTGTCTGCTGCAAGAAAACTACTACGTATTTGAGCGTGACAAATTATTCTTCCACAATACTCCAACATGCCCGGGCCAATGAAAAGTTAGCAATGTGCCGCTGCGGTTGAAAGCTCCAGAACAAGCGAGTAAGTGGAACCCGAGTTCAGATTGTCATTTCGTCTGCTAATTGCAGATCTGAGTCTATTCATTTAGCTTTAGATAAATATAACAAATGTCAGCTGAGATCATGCCAAACGGCAAAGATAAAAGAATTGACTAGACTGTGCCTCCATCTTTGTGGCAAAAGTTTGTGTTTGGCCCTTTCCTGTTTCAACACACAAAGCCAGATCCATGCTTTTGTTTAGCTTGCTGTTGAAGAACTTGACTGGCTTGCACTGAGCTCCAACCACGATCCCATCCAACACCTTTGGGATGAACTGGAACACCTGACTGTGAGCCAGGTTTTATCACCCAACATCAGTCCCGGACTCCTCAATGGATGAATGGAAGCACAGTTCTGCAGCCAGACTCCGAAATCTTGTGGAAAGTGCGGAAACCAGAAGGGTAAAAAGCTGCCTGTGGTTTTAAGATGAGAAGTTTAACAATGTTTGGGTGTCCAAAAAACTTGTACTCGTGTGATATATCCTGTCAGTTATTAGGTAGTGTTCCACCAAGTTTTATTGGTACATTTTATTGTATGCAGGGACTGTCTCGGCTCAGTGTCTGGTGAATTGATTTTCCTAAAACGTAGACGAGACAGGCGAAGAAAAAGCTACAAAAAAAAAAAAAGATTTGCCAGCTTCAAGCTGACTCACTGACAATTCAGCAAGAAAAACTATACAAAACTTCAAAGACAAGAAAGAAAAAATACGTTTAAACTGACCTCCCATGCTGCAAAAAAATCTGAACTAAAATTCCTGGGCTTGAGTGTGTGTCTTTCTCTACTTTGTCCAAACTTCCTCAGCCTTGACTGACGCTTGCAGGGTCTATTCCCTCCAGCTTTGAAAAACACATTCCATTTTAATGTAGCAGCCGCTCACAAGGTCATTTGTCACTTGATAATGACAAAGCAGACCCAAAGGCATTTCACTGTCAAGTGTGTGTATGTGCGTGAAGGAAGTCTACGAGGTGAGAGGGGTGGCGGCGTCCTTGTGAGCTCATAGACTGGTTTGAAGTTTGCGAGGACGTGATCAGATACTTCCGTTACCAACCAAGAAAATGTGCACATTTTCGAAACTCGCGCAAAACGTGGTAAAAGTGAAATACCCTCTGTCTTTTTGGGTCCGCGTCCATCCGTCCAGGAGCTCGTGAGGCATCAAATCCCTTCCACTGTAACAGATGTGCTCCGGAGGGCATCTAACTTCCACGCATGAAGGTTGCATTCACAAACTCCTAACAAGCATGTGCTTTAAAAATCACATGTTGCAAACACCAGCCGGGCTTACTGCTCGTGAAATCGGCCTCACGGGCCGTAAAAGTGGGAGATAAAATCGATATGCGATTCCATTGCCTTGTCTTCTGTGTTATTTCGTGCATATCATCGCACTGTTTCCTGGCGACTTACGTAACAATGCCGAGGAAACAGAGATGTTTATATTTAGAGTACGAGGCCTCCAACCTTCAAACTGTATCCTCTAATTCCTTGGGCACCCGATGTTGCAAAACAGTGTGTGAATTTGTGTGGGTGGGTGTTTGTGTATGATCATGAGTGAAGCTGCGAAAACAGGCATGTATGAATATTTGGTGTATCGGCGCAAACATCATTTGGTGTGTGTGCGTGTGTGTGTGTGCGTGTGTTTGTTAATCCTTGCCAGACCTATTTGCTGGCCTTGCTGGTAAGAGGGGCATGTGTGGACGGGGTGGCACACAACGTGCCCTGGTTGGCAGGACTGGCATAAAGACAGATTACAGTAAAGCAGCACAGTGGTCACACAGTCTGAGCTCTGAATATGGCTGCTGTCTGTGGAAAACTAGCTGGTCTGTACTGGCTGGAAATCGTCTTTGCTGGGCTGTACTGGTTTGGTTTGATCGCTTGTTGTTCTGGGAAGCTTTGGCCTGATTAATTTGGTTGTAAAATGGTTGAATCTGTTTTGTTTGAGGACTTGGTTTCCAAGAGCTGATGCAAAGGTTGTAATATCTACCTACGTAGTCTTTGAGGTGCTCCTGCTGGGGATCTTCTAAGATGTTTTAAACATGATTGCATGATTAAATTATAGAACGCAAAAGTGTCCAAGCTGAGTCATACTAGGAGGAAATAGAAAGGAACAGAAATAGAGACTTAACTAGACGAGAGGGCACCGTTCAAAGAGCCCGATTGTAAACAGGAGGACTATCTCAGGAGTTCTTTCCATTCTTGCATTTCTTGTACCCGTGCTATCATCTAACATCTGTTGTCAAATGTAAACCAGGTTTCGTGTCAACGTTGCCGTCTTAAATTGAGACTTTGTCTATTTTTGTCTCCGAGCGCAACCAAACAGTCACTGCGGGGATGTTGAATCTTCGCGAAAGTTTCAAAAACGACACAGTCCACCTAACCCAGGTGGGCTCTCCGTGCCAGATGTTCCAAACAACACCTTGAAATTATGAATGAAGCATCCCTGCAGGAATTAGGATACTGTGACGTGATAATATTTCATCTGTCATTTCTTCATAAAGCGTTTCCACAATAATCCGTTCGCGTATGAAGGCAGAAAAAAATCGCATGTGAAATTCTGCTAATAAATCAGTGATCAGCTGGTGTATCGAACAGTCGCACTACACTCACCGCTCACATCCACATGCGACAATGAGGGCCTTCACTTATCTGGGATTGTGACGGACTGAAAACACTTCTTGTGATACATGAATACACAAACACACGCACACACGCACACACACAGCAACATTTACACACACTGTCTAAAAAGAGAAAGAGGGAGTCTAAATCTATACTAAAACCCCCCTGAGAGTTCCATTCCCTAGATACGTGAGCGCCATTTGAAGCGCTGCATCCACACAGGCTCACATCCGCCTGGATACGTGAGCGCCATGTCGAATTCATGACGGTTGTCATGGCGCCCACATAGCAACCGGCTATACATGTACCGGCTGCTGCCTCCGGTCGACTCGGCGATGGGGGGGAGAGGAATGGGGAAGGGATAAGAAGGGAGGGGGGATGCGGGGGGAGTAGAAGGGGCAGAGAGTAGAGGGGCGGGAGGTCGAGGGAAACAGGGCTGGGAAATTGAGGGGCGTGCATGTCAATTTGCGTTTCTTGTTGCGTGCGTGCGCGTTTGCACGCGTTGGAAGCGAAGAGATCTAAAAGGCTACAGCAGGGAGGGGGGGCAGAGATAGATGAAGAAAACGGGGGATCAGCTGGTCTGTTGGAGGACGGAGAGATGGCGCAAAGATAGAGGAGAAGAGAGTGAACTCACGGTTGACAGCTCTCTGAAAAGCCATGTGGGTCATGGGGAGACGGCGAGGCAATAAAAGACAAGTGCATCACTCACTGTAATGCTGTGTTTTTCGACAGACAACAACAGACTGGAATGATTGAATGAAGGTGATTGTGTTCAGACGGGGAAAAAAAGGCGCAGATTGAATGCGTTACACACGTGCACGTTTCTCTGTAGGAATAATCATCTAAGACGACGTTTAATCTTGCAGGGACACTTAAAACTGCATCCGCCTTCAACGTATCAACACATGCTACGAGGAGAGGATTTCAAATTTAGCTTTTAAGACTGAACATGGGGCGGAAAAAAAGTGATATTTTTAAGCCCGAGTACACTGCATATCATTACGGCGAATAAAGAGAAGCATGTTCCGCTAATTCCTCCTCCTCAGCTGGTCGTGTGAGCGCGTGCAGAGCAGTTCATGGGTAATTGATGTGCAGAGTCTTATTTTGGGAGCTAAATCAAACGACAGGGCTTCACGCATCACCTGGCAAAAAAAAAAAAAAAGGCAGCAACACACAAACACACACACACAAGTACACATATCAACATGCAGACCACTTTACGAGCAGCCGTGCGCTTCATACTACAGATATAATAATAAACGCACATAGACAAAGACCGAGGAGGGGTACACGTGAAGGCGCTCTCACACAGCGACACAGGCACACATACATGAATATTTCAGTTTGCTTGAAAACGTGCAAACCAACCATCGCCCATCCCCCCCGCCGCACCCACCCATCCACCCCCGACCAACCAACGAACCAACCAACTAACTCTCAGCCAAAGCATGGGCAGCAGTGCAAGAATAGGCCATAAATGATAGAGAAAGAAGACGAACAAGGCAAAGAAAAAGGGGAAGGAGAGTGGAGATAGATGGCCTGACAGACTGGAAATTCATCAGGCAGAAAGAAGGGAACGGGTGGGAGAGGACGCGGGGGGAAAATATAGACATCAGGGTGGAGTGACAGCTCCAGACAGCTCTCTGAGAGTAGTGGGGGGAGCGGCAGACCCTGATTTACATTCTGCTGCCTCACTACTGAAGAAATACGACCCTTTTTGGGGTTTTTTTTCGGACGCCTTGTTGGTCATCTGAGGTGTTAAATGGTAACTAGTCAAAACAGCTGATGTACTGAGGGTCTATTTTTGGAACAGTTCCAGGTGAGCGACCATGTGTTCATCCAATGTACCGTGATTTAGCTGCTCCCATGTGAACAGGCAGCAAACAACGTCCGCCTCCTGTGGAAACAACAAACCACTTCCACAGTCCATTTTTTGGGTCTGCTCCCAGCGGGCATTAGGTACTTTTGGCCATCGTTTCTAACAGTTTGGGTAACATCACAATTTCAAAGATGCGGTGAGTCAAAAAGAGGTCAGATGATGATGACTGGACAGGTTGGGGGCAAAGCCGGAGTCAAGAGGCATCGGCTTCGGATTCAGGAGTTTCACATGTAAAGACAAGCTGCTGAAGATTTCTGAAGATTTCTAACCTGCCTAATCAGACTTTGACTCATTTCGTGACTCATTGGTACAGTAAATGTCTAAGAGAGCTGACGTTTGCCTGATTCCACATCCCTAAATCTCACCACTTAGCATGGTGAATGTACTAAAACTATGAAAATAACACCAGAGTTGTAATAAACTGGAATTTTTCCTTAATGGCAAAGAAAAAATGGAACCCAATCTCTATCGTGGTTAGATTTATTTTTGCCCTTCACACCAGAGTGGCACATCACCTAACCGGAGGCGTATATCTGAACCACAGGGGTACTAACAGCAGTATAAACTCAATCTGAGTAACCAAAATGGCCTGACCCAATAGTGTCCTAAATCTGGCACACCTGGTTGCCATACTCATGATGAACGATGTCGCTGATTTGGTTTGCAGGTCAAAAGATGTCTCCGCTTCACGGTTAAAATCACAGTAAATGTGGAAGAAATGTGAAAGTTCGGACATGTTTCACATTGTTTGTCACTTAATTGCTGCCAATTCACACCAAAATTAGCCTAAAATTAGGTTGTTACATCTTCTCACCAAATTGATGCTTGCTATCCGGTTCGTGTCCGGGTGTCAACGTTGGCCCAATTCTGACCTGAGTGATACTAATTGAAGCTGACCCTCAGGGCAAATAGGCCCAAGTCTGCGCCTTCAAAACTTGATGGGTCAGTAGAAAACAGTGTCTGTCGTGGAGTCAAACAGCAATTAAACAACCACCACCCTCCATGTCACATGTCCAAGGCGCCACCCCACCCACCTTTCCAACAGTGGATTTGAATGGATGCATTTTAAAGTTCTTGTAACTTTCCAAAACCAATAGAAAGTGTGCCAGATTTAATCAAGTTCTATTTTTCCCCCATCCCTCACAACAAGTCCTGTCTGAAAGTGGGAATCTTTATGCCCATATAGCCCTTCTACCCTCAGCATGTAAACTTCTTGTGCCTCCAGACAAGCTCGGGCGACTCTTCGTACGAACTGGCTGAGCCTGTCCAGCTCCTCCGGTGCCAGGGCGCAGTCATGTGCGACAACATTTAGCCACAATGGACACAGCAGGCTTGTCATAGCAGAAAATGTCATTAACAATGGCTCAGTTCCATTAACTGTGCCAATAAGCCGTGCCAGTGAGCACAATAAAAGCATAGCGGACTAAATCTAAATGGAATGCGGTCGTTATAAATTTAAAGTTATTCTAAGTTATTTATAACACCTGTCCTTTTCCCTGTTATGTTATATACTTCATTGTGCAACTCGGTGTTGACCTTGATTCGTGGATTGATGGCATGCCAAAATGTCTGCTGTGAAAAAAAAGAGCTATTGGCTTGATGTAGCTGGCTACTCGGGAGGTGACATTTAAGTATTGTCCCATCGGGATGCAGACATATCATCACTGAAAAGAATACTTTGACAGTCTGGACACGGGTGTCCTCGGGTATAATTTACCAGGAATTTGTTTGACTCTGGCGCTTTTACCATTTCAAAGGTATGTGGACCCACGGAGCGATTTCCTAAAACCCTGTTGTGTTCCTTTAAGAGACTCATTGGCGAGAGAGGTAGTTCATTTGAAGAGGAGTTAGCGTGTAGGCCCATGTGTGGGTGTTCATGATGCAAGCTTGTGAAAGCATGTGGCTGTACGGCCAAATGATAAGGCGAGCGGGCTCGTCAGTGCACGCCGGTGACACGGACAGGACAACTTGTGATTCGCACAATGTTTTCGGGTTGACTGAAACTGGATGAAGTGCACTATCCAAAAAAAGTTATTTTTATTTGGGGAGCAGCACATGCAAACACACATCCACATAGACTCATCCACTCTCTGGGGCTGTGTGTGTCTTCCTGTGGGATGCTCAGCAGGCGGGGGAGGTCAAAGTTCAAGGGGAAGTGGGATTGAGAAGGCGGGAGTGACACACATTCATGTGTCTCCCTCCCTTCTTGGGAATCTTCCACACACACAGCGACCTCTTCCAACACATCTCACTCACACACACATGTGCCAGTGAACCCACACCTCATTCCCTGTTGCTTCAGTGTTAATCTCTCGCTCCATTTGCACTCGTCAGGAGATAACGACATCATTAGCACACATTAACATGTCTTTGTTATCATTCCCTCAGTGTCCCAGAGTCCCAGTGTGTGTGCGTGAAAAGAAGGAGCTGTGAATGGGGATGAAGCGTGAATGTGGGTTTTTCAATGACTTGAGTCTATCACAGTCTGTCACAGGGGTGCGGGTGTGGAAGCCAACACACCCATTTACACATCAGCCAAGATATTCCACAGCAAAAAGTACTTGCTAATTACGCTCATTATCTGGATGTTTGACACAAGCTTTTTGCTGTGGTATGAAAACGTTGGATTAATGCTGCAGGTAATGTTTGACGCTGGGTCGGGATTTTTTGACTCAATGCAACAAACAAACCAGGACCAAGAAACTAAAGTCACACGGTGGTACGCTTGTGAAAATTGAGGACCGGGTGGAGGAGAGGGGCAGAGCTGCTACTCACCGACAGACAGTTGCTGCTCCGGAGCAGTTTCCTGGTTATTTTTCCAACTTCTGCAATTAAAAAGTTCACTCACCTTCACTCCTAGAGTTCTGATGATAATACTTCACATCTATAGACATGACAAAATAGTGACTGCTTGGAGAAACATGAGCCGGGAAGTTAGTTATAGTTTTAATTTGATCTATTTCTTGCAGTTTTTGATCACAACAAACACTTTATTTTGGGCTTTAGCGCTGTAGTAAACCAGATTAAGTGCAAATATTTGCTCGCATAAAGGGAGTAAACGCAAACGATCCAATGAGTAACGCGAAAATTCACTTCAAAACACAACATTAGGATGAACATTTTGAAAATAGCCAAATTAAGGATTTTCTGAAAATGTGCTTTCCAAACTTGTGGATCTGTGTGTTCCTTTTGTATCTAAATGAAAATAAAATAAATGAAGGTGAAACAGAAATCCATTCAGCTGACCTTCACCTTTTACTCTGTATCCAACGTTCCTCCCACTTCGAAACAGTATGTTAACATTTCCAAAAATGGGTTGGACCCTCAGTGTTTTTGCTCAAGGTCACCTAAACTGTTCAGTAGAAGGGCAATGTTATCTCTCTGGACCATCCTGGTTCCAAAAAAAAAGAAAAAAGGTGAAGGTTAAATTCAGAATTATCATCTTGCTGGAAACTATTTTCGCAGTCAGTCCATATATTTTCACTGAGTTATCCTGTCAAGACACAGACATTCCCAGTGTCATGATCTCTGTCCTCTCCTGGATGTTTAGGGAGAACCATAAATCAGATCCATCTGGGAGTCTCGAAGACGGGAATTGGATGCTGGGCACGTGTCGTCTTTTCTGTGGAGGATGTCAACAGCTGGTGTTCTGCATTTCATACACGCTCATACGCATTTGCGTACACCTGAAAAGGAAAGAGTCAATAAACGCAGATGGGATGGTTAAAATGTCAAGGCTGTAGTTCAAACACACGGCAAATGAAAGACAGATCAACATGTCTTTGACGTTTAACAAAGCTTAGTATATTTAATTCTTATCTAAGGGGGAAAAAGACAACCTATTAATAGTTCAGTCAAAATATAATTGATATTAGTTTAATTTTGATTGCCTTAAAGAAACATTATGAACAAATTGGTATTTCTGCTTTTAGTGCCCTCAGTTTCAGAGTGCAATATCACAGCTGAACACATGTTTTTGTTATGGGTACACATGAACCCAAGGAACCATGCATTACGAAGAAACACCATTTCATGTGGGAAGCTGGAAGAAAGTGCCACTACCTTTTAGAGTCTTACTGGTGTGCAGTTAATTATGCAATCTTGTCCTTTTCAAGGCACTTGCATAAATTATTTTGATTGATGTTCCTCAAACGTCCACTTCAGGCTGGCTGCAGAACGAGTCAATCTCCATAGGCCCCCATAATGCCCAATGTTTACCGCCCAGGTACAACAGTTCAGGTAACAGGCCTGAGTCTGATTTTTGCTAGCTACCTGTTCAAATTATATTGAGGACCCAGGCGTTATTTGGCCGGCCTCAGACCCACCGATGATCCACGTCTTTGCTGATTTTTAGCTTAACCCGGAGGCAGAAGAGGCAGGACTGCCAACATGGCTGCGGTTAGAGCCGCAGATTTTGAGTTTCGAGGCGGCATCCATTTTTCTTTCTTTTTCTTTATTTGTTCATTCGTGTATTGATCTTGATTTATTGTGCAGAAAACTACCTAAGCTGATAGTGTCTTCCTCCACATTTCCATCCCACTGCAGCCTGTTTTTGCCTAATCTTGGTGCAGCAGTGAAGCACCAGTACACAGCAAGCCTGCAGAAAGTAGGGCTTCTGTGATGGTGACATTTGTTCATCCCCTCTATCTTCTAATTCCCCTCCCTCTCCATGACCCTTAAATGTTTCTCAAAAAAAAAAAAAAAAAAACTCTGGCTGGGCCTTTCGGTGCCCATCCCAGGCCCACAGGGGTGTATGTGTCCAAGCTCAAGCCACCTCTCCCTGCTTGACCTCGCTCTGCCTGCCTTCCCGGGCCTTAATCCTGATCAAGCATGTCTAGACCTCTCATTACCAGCACATAATCAGGGGGCAGGGGAAGGATGGGGCAATGGGGCCGGAGGGAATGTAGGATAGATGGGTGGGAGGAGAGGAGAAGATACAGAGAAAGTGACCCTGACAGTGACCCACACATTCATTCCACTGTTTACTTTCTCGCTAAACAGACAGACTATACAGGGAGTCAATACACGGGGTGGAAGAAGGATGGAGGGGGAGATATGAGGCAGGGGAGAGAGAGAGACCAGATGTAAACAGAGGATTAGACAGAGAAAGGGAATCCTCAACAATATGTGTCTTGAAAGTCTCAAAAATTAGAGAATGGGATCAAGGAACAAAGTACAACTCCTGTCATGATTTTCTTGATATTAAAGTTTGGCTTACTTGCCAAGATTGACAGCACAGTCATATCTGTCCATTGAACATGAAGCCAGAGCTTGGAATTAGCTTAGCTTAGCACAAAGACTGGAAAGTACAGGAAACAGCTAGTGTGGCTCTGTCCAAAAATCACATAGTAGCTCCTCTAAAGATCACTCTAGAGTAACTCTGCGTACTGAATTAAATTACTTTCGGGCTGTGGGTAAAGCAAAAGCACGGAGACAGCGTCCTCTGTGTCTGCTTTAATGTCCGCTTCAGCAGTAGGACAACCAAAGTGATCAGTGTTTTCCATCATTGCCAGTCTTAATCATTACTTATATTACAGGCAAGGTGCCCTCATAATATGCAGTTTCTGTTCTAAATGAAGTCGTTACCAGATAAAATATTAATTAAATTACGCCAATGGTGCCACTAAACCTGTAAGTTAACCTACAAAAGAATATCATTTTACACCAACGTTATATGTTATATCACATTTGTTTAATCCATAAAATAGTTTTGAAGAAATCAAAGTTGTTGATTTTACAGGGAACATGTGCCCAAACAGTAAAACAGTTTAATTAGTGAGCTTTAGAGGCTCTGGTAGGTGGATTTGTGGATTTACGTTAGCCTTGGTCAAAGCCAGGCTAGACTATAATTGGTATGGATGTTCTTATCTAGTTAAACAAACAACCCTATTTCCAAATAAAGTGTAATTTCATTAATGTACACCTGGGATCATCAGAACTGTTTTTTAAATTATAAAAATAATAATTAAAACCCTGAAAACAAATGGAGCTATCAGCTTCCAGAGGCAGATATTCTCATATTAGGATTTTTTTAGACCAAACAAAACTTTTGCCAGTGACAACATAATCAAACAGAAAAGGCCACACTGACAGAAAATTAAAAGGAGGAAACACCATTGATGTGAATGGATTTACCATCATGAGCTCAATCCCATTACCACAGATATACTCAGTCTCCGCTAAGCCACGGCTCCAGTCAAGCAGCTGAGATTACCGAACATGAGTATTTGCGATGAGGGGATGAATGCATGAACTAATGACATGACAGGCGTCACTTGCCAACCATGGGGGATAGAAACAACCTCACACACAACCATGAAACAATACACTACTCCAAATAAGTGCCCGGGACATGCTCAGGACGAGTGAAGCGCGCTGAAACCCGAAGGGAGGCGAGAAGACAGAGAAGATGTGTGCGTGCACAAAAGTGTTAGAGGTGCTGTTGTGTGCGCCGCGCTGTGGCACGGCACGTCTTTCAAGTGATCGTATACAAAATTCACAACGTGGCAGGATTTGGAGCCATGAACTCAGTTCAGTGTCTTTTGATCATCTATACGATCAAAAGGAACGCCTAGAGTCTGCACCTGCATACAGCCCCACGCTCAAACACACCCTTCATGCCCTATAAATACACAGCGAGCTGTGTTAGTATGTAGGGTGACTGGAGGCCTGTTTCACTCCGTCTCTGAAACATTCATGGGGGCCCTGCCTTCGCTCTCATCACAGTCTCTCTCTCTCTCTCTCTCTCTCTCTCGCTTCTTCCTCTGCTCTCTTTCCACCCCCTCACCCTCTTGTCCTTCGCCTTCCTTCTTCTTCCTTAATCTCCCACCCCTACCCTTTATCGCTCTGCTTCCTTCCCACCTGCATAATTTGGATTCCTCTCTCTTAAACACACGCGCACGTATTCACCTCATCTCGTTACACTCTCCGCAGCTCTCTTCCTAATTACATCTGCATTCACTTTTTCGGTTCTGCTGCCGATACTTTAGCCATCTCCAGCAGCACTTGAGTGCTTTCCTGCAAATTCCTGCCCTCATTTACATACGGGGGGGGGGGGGGGGTGGCTTAACAGTGGTGCTCTAATTGGCTGTCTGGTCTGTATTCAGTGTGCTAATTGCTTGTCTGTGAAAGTGTCCACATAGGTCCTGACTGACCCCCATGGGAGGGGTTTATCACCTCAGTTGTCAGTCAATGCAGCCCACCCAGAGTGTCTCTGCAGTCTGCATTCTTTACAAAAGACCCAAAATGAATGACAGGATAGGGCACGGCATTATAAACAATATAATCAATGATCACATATACAAGGTAGAATATTTGACAACACATGATTAACAGTTAACACAGAAAGAAAGCTATTTCTAACCGGACACACCAAAACCAGCAACACCGGGTTGGATACAAAACAACCCTTAAATCCTGGGAGCTGTCCCGGACGAACGATGGCGTAGCAATACTTTTACGCTCCCTGCATAAAGTAACATTAGTAACGTTGATGTAGGAGTTGATGTTTAATGTGAAATGAGAGAAATTATGTGCCAACAAAATACTTCCTGAATAAGCAAAAGCATCGTCAGTGTAAGCGCTTACACCCTCACCAGCACTTAGACCGATCCCTATACGAACGAGAAGCACAGCCCTCAGAAAAATAACATTCAGCGCACCGTAACATTACTCTGTGGTCTACCGCTGCTGTTACATAACTCATGCGGTTCCTTTTTGAAATCAGGATTTTAATGTTTTAACAAACCAAAGATGTAAGCTCCCTCGCTGTTTTGAGACTGACAGATGAAGAACAGTCTTCAGTCCTGTTTTCCTTTTCTGTCTCACACAACTCTTGGCAACGTTTCAGGTCATCTACTAGGATAGCATATCGCCAAGCTTCAAGCTGGAAGCTCCCCTCTCCGATAACTTATTACATTAAGTCGCTCCAGTGTGTCGGCAAATGAGGTCAGGGACAGAACTGACTACAGTACGGCTGGATCAATCAATCACTCCATCCATTTCTATGGGAGAGGTAAGATGAAAATGAAGGGTTACCTGTGCACCCCTCCCTCGTGCTGACACCCCCCCTCCCGCGGGCTTCATCCGAGCGTTAACCGTGTTGTGCAAACACATCCTGTGATTCCAGGAATGTTTATCGCCGAATCCTATAACAGCTGCATTGTGTGCCGTGTGATAATGTGGCAAAGTGAATGCTAAGAGGCATTCGGGGCTGCCGTCGCTGTTTACCTTGCAGTCAAAACAGCGAGTCATTAACATTCTCCTCATTGTTGTGCGCCGCTTCTCAGACGCCAGGCTGCATCTCAATGGGCTTTTCATTGAGACAGTTGGGGAGTCAATTAGCTTATCTTGCTATCGGCCATATCTGCATTGATGTCGCTGTTGTCGTCCCCATGCAGGGGGGGAACTGTCCACGTGAACTTAAAGCAGTTCCTTTACACGGAGTCACGTAGAGGCTCGTTGGCCACTGATTATAGCAGGGCCATCTTAAAAGGGACCTCTCACACACAAACACACATCGTAGTACATGCAAGTACACAGAGTGTGTGTGTGTGTGTGTGTGTGTGTGTAAACATACACACACTCTCCCCTCCCTAGACGTTCCCCTGGGCTGTAATTGAGAGCAGGGAGGCCCCCAACAGATAAACAAGACCTATTGATTCAGTGTAATTTGACTCAGTGGGTGCAATAATGACATTATAGGACAAGACCGGTGTGTGTGTCTGTGTGTGTGTGTGTGTGAAAGAGGGAGAGAGAGCGTGTGCAGGCACTTGCCATAGTGAATGATGGCACATTCAGCTGTGCCAGGGGAATTTAGCTGATTGGAAAGTGATACGGGGGGAGAAAGATAGGCGGACCGAAAGAAAAAGAAAGAGAGAGATGGGATGTGTGTGTGTGTGTGTGTGTTATAGACGAGGAGGTAGCAGTGAAAGGAAAAGTAAATTGCGCAGCTCTCGCGTGTGTTTTTCCACAGGCGCACAGCCATAAATACTGTCTATCTGTGTAAAAGTCCCCGGCGATCAATGAGCCATCAGAATAATGTTTTACTCGCTAATCAAAAGGAGGGAAGGCGGGAGGGAGAAGGGGGGAGAAAAAGACTGTTCAATGGCGTGTGTGTGTGTGTGTGTGTGAGCAGATAAAGTCTCTAGCTGAATTCCAATCATTCCCCATTTCATTCCAGAGTTTGACTACAGATTTGGAAATGTAAATCAGCCATCTGTTGATCGCCGACAGCAGATCAGGGCCGTTGCTTCACTTCTGGTGAACGCGCTTCAAAAAATAGATATTCATTTGGAAAGCAGGAGCATTTGTTTGGTTTCTCTTTGGCGCTTTCTAACCATTCGAAAGAAGGCGGCAGAGACCCCCTGGCACAGATCTGAGCGGGCTCACGCGAAAACCATAACGCTGTTGGTGTTGATGCTGATAGCGATTTTTTTACGACCATCGCTGGAACTGCCAATAGCAGATGTTTGGTGCTGATACTAAAGCACTCGAATGTTGCCACATCATTTGACGCGACGCGAGTTTAATGAGACACAATTATTTTCATAATTCATTTGGTTTTATTCTTGGCAGGGTGGAAAAGCTTCTGCAGCAGCATGAAGATAAAGCCGCTCTAAAGTCCAGCTTAACAATAGTAATAAAACATTTATGGACGCTTGTGTGGAAACCAATTAAAATATGTGCACTGTGCTCAGTTCAGGCTAAGACCTTTCCTCAAGCAATCTGTAACCGCCAATACATAAAATACCCCAAACCTTCATCAATTTTATCATATTGGATTATGTCAGAAATAATTAATAAACAGCTAACAGTATATTCTAACAGAGGCAGATGAGAGTACGTTTAGTTTTGCTGGTATCCGCTCAGAAGCCAAAGCAGAGAGAGCCGCTGACGTCACATCACGGATAGCCTCCATTTAACATTACCGTGTCCCCGCAGCCCTCTCTCTCAGAAATTAAAAGAATCTGCAACAGCAAGTATACTTTGTGGGGAAAAGTAATGCAGACTAAACTCTGTTTCCTATAAACACATTGCTGAAGATCTTACAGGCTTTACTGACAGAATACGGCAGAAATTGATTAGAGTATGCGTCGTTAAGTTTCCATTCGCGTATAATCGCCTGAAAATAAGAATTCTCGGAACGAGTCTTTCATATTTACAGACGCCACAACTCCTCTTCCAGTGAGTCCAAACTACTGGCTTCACATGGGGACTTCAGTCCTCGGGGGACTCGGGGGACTCGGGGGTCAGTCCTCAGCCCAGGTCCTTTAATTAACCATTTACCAGGCAAGCAACACTGAACAACATATTTGCTTTACACCAAGATGGCAATCTTGCCATACTATTATCTACTTGTAGTCAGTACAGCATTATTAAAGTTTTATGGTTATGTTGTGCACTTAGATTTGCTTTATTAATCCCCAGTGGAGAATCGTTTTAGGGATTTGTTGGGGGAAATATCGTGGTTTAACAAAGAAAGTCTGAGGTGACTTGAGACCAAAATCATGATCTTTCCCTAACCCTTAACCAAAATGCATTTGTTGGCAGATGCTGACCAGAGACCAGACTCTTTCTTACTGTCCTTCACTCTCTACTCCTGCCATCTGCCCCAACAGCTACCATGGGACTCACCTACATTACATAAATAGTGTTGCAGTCACTGAGAGAAACATTGTCTCTAACCATAATCTAGGCAGTGATTCCTCTCGCTGCTGATGTTATTACAGATGTGTCTGAATTAGCGGCAGACATCCCGCCCACAAACAGACTTAATGGTTCAGGGCTTAAGGGAAATGCTGTTTGTTAAAGTCTGCTGAAAACAGAAAAATCAAATAAACAATATTAGATTTATTGAATTATTGGCCTTAGCCACAACATAATGTTGAATTAGGCTCTGTCCCAAGCCTGGGTTTTTAGTTAACTGGAACAAAACCTCAGCACTCTACTGGACAAATTAAATTATTAACCTGATGATGGTACTTAGAAGTCAGGGGATCACTTCAGTTTTCACAATCCATCCTAAGGGGAGCGTGGATGTCTGCGCAGAGTCTTATTGCTACCCATTCAGTAGTTTTCGAGACATTTCATTCAAAACCGGAAATATCAACTTAATGGTGGCACCAGAGGAAAAGTCAGGGGATCATTAAGTCATTAAGATTCATCAGTCAGTCATATAAGTCATGCTGAGATGACAGTCATCACTGTAGAGCCACATCACCAGTGTGGCTAAAAAGTCAGTAACGTTCTGGTGTATTGTATCGGTTTAGTGTCACACACACACACACACACCAAGAAACTCACACTTCACACGAGAGATGTGCATTCCTTCTAGTGTGCGAGCCCGTAACCCCACAGCGGAGGGTAAGGAGATGCTCTGCTGTCGTTTTGACTTCTTCTGGCTTTTGCTGTCCTCCAGTTGACAGGCTGAGACCGGGGTAATTGGTGCCACGTATGATTCTGTCAACTTGGAGGACAGGTAACAAGAGACAGAGGAAGAAAAAAAAAAGGAAAGAACAGAAAGACAGATATTTATTTTACGGGGGTTTCTGTGGTGGTTCGAGTGAAAAAGTCCATTTGTGTGTATTTCCCTTCCACCGTGACCCAAATATTTGATTCTCTCCTGGTTTGCTAACGTACTACAACACCGCAGTGTTGTACAGAAAAAGAATCCCATTTTAACATTTTCTGTTATGCCCTGACTTCTCTGCATAGTTGAGCAAATTCCCCGCTACCATCCGGTCCAGGTTTCTCAGTATTTCATTCTGCTCCTGGAATTCAAAGACGGAAAACCCAAAATGCTCAATTTGTTTCAACTAAATGCACAAACTTGTTGCCAGTTTCTCTCCTCACTCCTTTATATATATATTTTTTTACAGCACCGTCTCTCCTCCCACAACAGCAACACACACCTTTTTTTTTTCTTTTTTACAATGTATAGCACCAACAATTCTGTCTATCACACGAGCAGCCATTTGCGCGGAATTAGGTCAACACTTCTCCACACAACACCCCTCCTTCTCCTCTTTCTCGGTCTTTGCTGATTATCAGCTCGTTTGCCTCATCTAGCTTCCTGGTTATCAATCCTCTTTAGTGTAGTTTATGTGATGATCAGCCTGTATTGCAAGCCCCAACCCCCCCTTGGATGTCTTTTAGATGCCATTTCAAAAGGTGCGCAATCTGCGTAAAGACTTGAAAGCATTTCCAGTGAAAACGATCCACGAGAAGTCATTTTGAGATTTGGCCAACATGTGATGTGTCTTTCTTTGAAAAGCATGGTCCGTGATTGCTTATGGCAAAGCTGCAGATGATCTGATCTCAGCAGATGAATTATTCCAGACGGTGCATCTAACGTTTAACAGACTGGCTCACGTACAGTCTTTAATTTAGCGGGAGTGCGAGAGGCAGGCTGAGCCGCCGCAGCCATCTTGCCATCCCTTGATCGACTCTCTCTCTCTCTCTCTCTCTCTCTCTCTCTCTTTTCAGTCTCATCCTTGGGCATGCAGCCTCCCTCCCCCCACCGCTCCATGTGCCAGCCTAGAGGGTGTGCTGGGAGGGCAAAGTCAATGTGTGTGTGTGTGTGTGTGTGTTGATGCCAAGGGCAGCCTTGCTACTGTAGATTCAGACTGCCAGTATGTCAGTGCCACTGCCCTTTTTCTTACAGGTCGACATTTTCCCTCCAACGTTGCCTTTCTCCATCACTCATATTTGACCTCATTACCGTCACGCAGACCACATGCTAAACAAAATCAGCTCACGCTGAGAATGAAACGGATTCTCCACATTCTTTGGAAATGATGTGACCTGCCGGCGGTCTTGAGAGCCCCATGTTGGGTTACGCTGGGGACAGTTGTGGTTCGATGTCTTGGGTTTAACATAGGGGATCTTTATTCCCCATAACCAGCTGACTGCCTCACCGTACACATGCAGCACTCTAGGCTAAAGCCTCACACGGCCGGCGGGAGAACCTGTCTCACCTTCCTCTTCTGTTTATTCACGCCAAATGAGACGATGAAATGTTTTATGGAGTTAACGAGTACAAACAAAGACCCTGCATTCACTGAGTCCTCAACGCTCTGTCTGGCCTAATTTTTTTTTTCTTTTTTTTTTTTTTTCCAGAAAGGAGATGGCATCCCACTGGTGTGTGTTTTCGTTGTGTTAGGTCTCTAATGGTGATATTAAAGGGGCAGTGTCAGGCCACCCTGAAAGAGCGCACATCAAGCCGGCCTTCTCGCACCGACCTGTCACTAGCTCTCAGTCACATCACATCCTGATACCGTGCACTGTGTGTGTGTGTGTGTGTGTGTGTGTACGTGTGATTCTTATCTCTGGGGATATGTGTCATTGTGGCTTTTTGGTGTGTGTTTGAGTAAAACAACATCATTTCAGAGCTCTATCAATCACAGGCAGCACTGGTGTCCTTGGAAGGTGTTAGCTCTTTCTCTCCAGTCTCTCAGACTTGACTTAATTAGTTCATTTCTCAAGAGTAAAGTCAAACTCACTGCGCGTGAATAAAGGTTATTTTGTAGTATTTATATATCATATGATAGACTTTTATATATTATCAATAAATGTAGATATTACAGAGATGGACAGTAAGTGTAAGATAATTTTATACCTTCAGACCGAGCTAGACAAGCTAGCTTTCTCTAGTCTTTATGCAAAGTGACAGTCTCCTGGCTATAGGTGCATATTCACTGTACGGACATGACAGTGATGAGAACACAAAAATAAGCAAATCTCCCAAAATGTTGGACTATTCCAACATTTTAAGAAGACAAGCGCAATCCTTACAACAGAAACAGAGCCTCTCCAGCTCTGCACACTGCTACAACAGGATGCAGCTAGTTGCTTTTGATTCTCTACAGAGTGGGGACCCATGGCGGTCCCTAAAGTGGCTAAGGAGGATGGGGGGCGGGTGGGGTAGTGAGTGAGTCTTCAGCTCCAAAAGTAAATCAAAAGGATGAAAACAAGGACACTCACGCTGCTTTACTTAAAAAGGACATAAAAGGAAGAACAAACACCTGGAGCCCGAGCCTGTCCAAATGGACACGGGGAGGAAACGCAGGAACAGGAGTGAGAGGAAGAGGAAGATGTCTCCATGGTAGGTCCGGAGTTAGAGAATCTAACTCATTAACTTTCATTTCATGGGCAACACAAGCAGTACGCTGGTTTCTTTTGCTCTACGCGACGGCACAAAAGTCGTTTTACTTCACACTTCTCACACGATGATCATCCTCAGAAGACCCGACATGTACGACACTTGCACTGAAGTCACCCACGCTGCCCGTAAAAAGACTCCAATGAAATATATTAAGTGTTGTAACCTCAGAAATACATTTGACAGATTTAGAAACCCAGTGGGGGCAAAAGTTATGAAACCAGCGAATGTTTCCTGTGCAGGCACCGCTTCCTCATTTTCATGACCTTTAAGAACTGACAGTGGGAGATATTAGCAGAAGTGTGCCAGTGTGTGGTTTCCGTGTTTAATTACCAAAAGTGTAACACTGGAAATGCACATGATTCACAAGCAGCCCTTGTGTAAAAATGTCCAAAAAAAGACTCTTTTGTCTGAAGTTATAAGTCCAGTCAGAAGGGCTTATTAATTTCTCTGTGCATGAATCACACTGAGTATGTGTGTCTTTTACCAGGCCAGGCAGAGCCACTGGCAATGCAGCTGCATTAGTGGGTCAGTGTGCCATCAGCCCATTCATCAGCACTTCTCTCTGCCTCTATCTCCCCTCTGACTCACCGCGCGTCCATCCATCCCCCTCTACCTACCTCCCGCTCCCTCTCCTGCTCACTTAAGTTTGCAAAGTGTCCACCGCAGATCATTTTCTGGTTCTGAATGAATTCCCTCAGACTGGTGACGCCAAATGATGCGTGTAAATGAAGTCGGCTAACAAGGTGCATCCGCTGCGATCAGTGCAAATGTTAATGGTTTCCCAGGAAGGCTTTGACAGGAAATGTGCAGCTGGATCTCGCTACCTTTGATGTAAAGTTATGGGGTCTGACTACCTTAAGAAGATGTGAGTTGAAGCTCAAGAGGACAATGCAAGTAATCTCAACTTTCATTTAGGTGCTACAGTGCTGTTTTACATGCAGCGTTCATCATTCCCCAACATCAGCTGGGATCTGGATGATTTTGACTTTTTCTTAAAAATCAATAAGGTCAATTGAAGAATAAGCGTAGGAAACTTATTATGTAATTCAACTGCATAAAGTGGAAGTAGGTAGATAGGAGAGTAGTAGGTTGCGAACGTTTTTGATTTTACACATTAAATCGTGTTCACGAGTTTTGGGAAGTACCACTGCCTATGTAAAAAATGAGTTTTTTTGTGGATCCAGGGGGAGCTTTGTGAAGTCTGTCACTTGAATCAGCGTGGGTCGGGTCTGAAAATGAAGAAAATCTGTTGGTGTGGAGTTAGAAGGAGGTGAGCTTACCAGACCCTTTGTAGTCCACTCCTCATATCTGCATGAGGCTAGAGGCTAAGTGCAATGATAAATTGAAGTAGCCTCATGAAGAGATGATCAAAGGATGATGCCGTCAGTTTCAAAACAAACAATATTACATATTGATTCAGTCCAGCAAGAGGGATACTCGAGCAAATCAGTAATTTGTAAAGTTGGGAGACTCAAAGCTTAATTATTAAAACAAGAACAGATAAAATTGAAGGAGTAGAGACCAAAATATCCTTAATTTCAGTCCAATGTATGGGTCAAGCCCCAAACCACAGGACCCTACAATTCCCATGATACAACCTGATAGTGTAATCTCATATTTTGATGACATTATACAACAGTTTTCAATGAGCGAGTGGCACTTCTCGTGATGATCAAACTGAACTTCATGATTAAAATGGATGGAGCACCGCGTCATTTTAAAACGAACTGAGCCGAGCTCCTGTGTTGAGCACACAGCGTGGCTTTCTCACAAGTGCACTTGCTCCTTTGCACTGTTTTATCCTCCCTTTCCTCGAAGCTGCCTGCGCTCCACGCATTCCCGCCATGAAAGCAAAAAGACAAGCCGAGTCTAAGTCTCGCACGTTTGGTTAAAATAGCATGCAAAACCCTGATTTTCATCTCTCTTTCCCAGTCCTCCCATTCCCCTACTTTACTCTGACATCCTCACTGTCTCTCCCCCTCTCTGAGGATGGATGGAGGAAAGCGAAGGAAAGAGGAGGAGGAGGAGGAGGCACAAGAGGAAAAGGGAGGGGGTGGATGTGTTGTTCAGTTCTGCTGAATGTGCTCACATGTATGAAAGAAGAAGCATTTATTTTAGGACTTGTGCGTGGGTGTACACAGATTTGAAACACACACACATGCACGCACGCACACACACACACTGGGGAAGTGAGAGCTCACAAGCCCAGAGATAGGTCTGACCTACCTTTATATCAATCTTGCTTTGAAAGCTGCTGGAAGGATGCTTTCCTTCCTTGCTCAAAGACTTTTCCATATACCCGAATTCTCTAAAATGCATAACACATTACCAAACACGCACACGCGCGCACACACACACACAGCTGAAAATCAGGGCAAATAAAGAAAATAAGACATGAACCGCAGAAGGCGAGGGGAAGAGAGAGAGAAAGAAGAAAAGGAAAATAAAAAGCGAGTGGTTCACCTCTCAGCAACACATCGCACAATACGTGTCCGTGTTGTTGTGTCATATTGTGTCAGCATTGCCACAACGTTATTATCCTGTAGAAACTGTTGTCATGGTAATAAGGTCACTGGCATGCTCATATGTCAAAAGGGATTTATACTGGGCTGACACCATTTCCAGTGCTGCATGTGCCAGGCGTGTGTGTGTGTGTGTGTGTACAGTACGTTAGACAAAGACAGACCGGGAGGCTGAGTCTGGTAATTTCATCGTTGGTGACTAACTGTGAGGCTGAAAGTCCACATTTATGACAAACTATGCTTTATTTCCTGAAAATGTCGACCGATTTCAAAATTGATTTATAGTAGCACGGAAAAAATCCTGGGAATTTTCATATTTATTAACAAATAAATAATAAAAATAAAAAAAAAACGCCTTCCTTCTATTACAGTATTTACACTGTCATACACATAAACTCTTCCTTTATGGAAAGTCCCTCAGGGATTCCCCCCCTTTGACCAGAAATGAATGGGAGAAAGAAGTGGACAGAAAGTGAAAGTAAAATCTTCCATGTGCGCTCAGAAGGGTGATCCGTCACTCTAAATGGGTCAACAGTAGTATTTGAGTCGTAAATGGGAAGTCCCAAACACTTCTCTGAAACTGTTTATTGACTCGTGCGCTTGTTCTGTCAATACTGAAAGCACGAGGAAACCAAACTGTTGTACTGTGAAGTCAAACTGCTTGTTTGTCACTCCAGACGACATGTTAATGTGACCCACTTAGTCGATATTTAACAGGACTGCTGTACTGCAACAGCCCACCTCCCCGCTTCTTTGCATCATTACTTGTTTACCCACCAAAGTCTGACGCGCCTTGACCCCGCAGGCCACTCCGTCAGCTCAAAGCTAAAGTCATGATTATTTGGCTTCTGCTCTCTATTTGTCCAGCGTGGACATCTGTCGGCTCAAACGCTAAGCCATATGCTATCTATTGTCTCTCCATGAGGTCCGGGAATCAGTGCGCACACGACTGAGCGAGCACTTAAGAGATATTGACCGCAGCTAGGCTTTGATTAAAATGGCTGATTAGAATCCAGGGCAGGGACTGTATGGCTCTCAAAAGTTTTATCTTCATCACCTAAACATTAAACTGCTTGTTTGTTTATGTTGGCAACATCCAGAAAAAGCACTTCCGCCACACTCTCTTCAGTGATCAGCTCAGTTTCTCTTGATTTAATACCCATAATCCTCTGTCCCCTCAGCCTCTCTCCTTCGCCGTTCCTGCATGCTCTGTGCTACCTCTTCTCTACCCCTCCAGTCGCACTTCTAATGCTCATCCATAGGGTGACGAAGCTCAGAACAATGGAGCCTTTGGGAGGCCGAGCTCACCCACAGCCCAACATCCAGGAATACATAGACAAAGCTTCATTGACTGCAGCCAGACAAAAAGAGAGTGGGGGGGTGGGGTTTTGGGATCACACATAGCTTAAAAGAAGTAGCTATGTGGTGAGACGACATGTAAATAAATTGCGCGTGTCACAAGATAAAAGACACGGGGCAGGTAACATTAACCCAGAGATGAAGTCGGAATTCCTACGCCGGTCAGAGCAAAAGCTGCACAGCGAACTTCAGACAGCCACCAGTCATGTGATCAAAGGAGGGTGAAAGGCCGGGTCAAAGGGCGGGATGTCAATTTGGAGTATCCCCTGAGGCTGAACAGTTAAGCATGGGGCGATAACAAGCAGTGGAGAAAGTTACAGGCAGTTCTGAGCAATATGAGGTGATGATGGTGGTTAATGAGAATTTAATCTGCTTTGAAAAAAATGCTGTGTCAAACTGAAACTTGACGTCATATTTTATGTTTCCCAGCCCATCGCGTTTACCAATGCACCACTGCCTGTTTGGAAAGCACCTGAAAAATACACAGAGCCACGTGAGACAGGTGACTTCTTAGGCGGAAATGGGCACGCACTGTACATGAGTTGTATCGTGTATTGTATAATGACAATAAAGCTGTAAACAGTGAACCCTGATCAGAAGCCAACAAAATGAAGTGACCAATCAATCTGAGTACGATAAGATTATTCTTGACCAGTTGCATCAGCTGTCTTTTTGGTTCACTAAAAGTGGACACTAACCATAACTAAATATTTATATCCTGTAACTGCCAGGTGTAACTGTTATCTAGCTAACTGAACCTTACGTTAGCATGATCACTACTACTCACTCGAATACTATGAACCGTTAAACACACACATTTCTCCAGGTCAACAGTCCTACAATTACAAAAGTCTAACCATTAAATATAAAGGTTCATGGCTACTTTTAAACTAGCAACCTAGTTACTACGAACTTAAGGACTCCATCTGTCACAATTATGACTTTTTCAATCCGTCTTTGCGGCATCATTCTTGCTTTTGTACCATTTTCTTGTCCTCCACCGCCCAATCCTAGAATCCCTCCTTCATGGAGGCTGGTATGTATGGTGGGGGGGGGTTGATGACATGTTATTACATCCCCGGCCACACCTGGCTGTCACTCAGCTATCAGCTATCAGCACGTCATTCATTGCCAGTGACAGCCTTTACCTCTAGCCGTCTTTTCTCTCCCCCACCGTCTTTTTCTTTTCCTTCTAAGGCCTCGGCTCTATCATACAGATCAGAAACCCCCCCCCCCCCCCCCAACCCCTCCTCCTCTATTTGTCCCCGTCTCTGCATTCCAACCCTCGGCACATTTATATGAACTCTGTCACAGCTGATGCCCCCCACCCCTCCTCACTTTGTGTGTGTGTGTGTGTGTGAGGGTGCATAATGTGTTTCTATGTGTGAAGGATCGCTTCTCTGTGCCTTTCACCCCCTGACGCTCACTGGTCCCATGACAATGCTTCCCTTATATGCACATAACACACAGATGCACATGTGCAAACACACACAGACACAGCGCGCAGAGCACAGAGTGTCAAGTGCAGTGATGAGGAGATGATGAGCCTGCACCTCCGTCACTGCTCTCAAAACTGTCATCATTGCTACCATCACACGGGCACTGGGTTTTCATGGAAGAAGGAGAAAGGAGCACTTGATGTGTAGTTCCGTCTGAAAAAGTTAAGCATGATGCCGTCTCTCTCTCTCTCTTTCTCCCCCCCCCCCTGGGCTGAGTTACCTCAGGCAGGCTGAAGAAGCCCATTGACAGGGAAAGATGGCTTGAGGAGACGGGAGGGCCTGCGTGCCAGGCATTCCACAGTACACACTGGACACATTATTATGACATTTACAAGGCCAGCTAGATAGATACAGCGTGATATGTGTGTGAGAAAAGGTTGTCCTCACAGTGTGACTGCTATGAAGCGAGCGCAGGGAGGGAAAACCACAGAGCGGAGGAAACTAGGAAAAAAGTCTCCGGTGCATTGTGATACATTCAAGATCGAACGATAGCAAAGTTTAAGGCCACGGCTTTGATGTCACATGTGGATGCCTGTAAAAAAAATCCAAACCACTTCCCAACTTCCCATGATACTCCTGCTAATACTGAAAAATTACACACATTTGTGAATAATGCTTTCTAATTTGTATTCTGTCTGGTCACTTTAAAGTTTCAATCACCTTTTATGATGCCGTGATCCCATTAACGTGCCCACACTTTGGTTTTTTGACACTAATAAAAAAAAAAACTTACTTGTGTTGACTCCTGCTGCCATTTTATGCTCTACCTCTCCAAGCCTGCACAGGAGAACAATACACGCCTTCAGCATAATTCAAGAAATGCGACCAATTTACAGAATTTGGCCAAAGGTATGTGGACACCGCTGCCCACCTAAGGTTGGGTTCTTTTTAGAGTAGGCCCTTAAACAAATGCTTTTCTAACTATGCTTTCCAGGAAAGTGGACGCTGTTGAAGGAATAGTTAGATATTTTGTTAAGTAACTCTCTTGCCAAGAGTTAATCAAGAGGACTGACACCGCTCTCATGTTGTTAAAGCTGCTAAATCCAAACTACAGTCAGGACATGGCAAGCTTAGTTTAGCTTCGCTTAGCATAAAGAATATTGCGTGGCTCTGTTGAAGGTAACAAAATCCACTTTCTGTCAACCAGTAATGACTTTGTCAACCTTTGCCTGTGTCTTGTTTTATCTTATCGACTGCTTGGTAAGCAGAATACACAAAGTTATAGCCCCTGGCCAAAAAATAGTGCCACACAAACCCCCCTATAAAACAATAACTTCTAATAAAAGAGTTAATTAATAAGCTTTAGAGGCGCTGTTAGGTTGATCTTTTTATTAACCAGGTCAGCGTACAAATACATCTCCTTTAACTCTAAGTAAGAAAGCTACTTACAATTTGGTCTTTTCCACATTAATAAAATGTTTTCTATGGGCTCTAAAACACTTACATAAATACTTATAATACATAAAAGTCTTAATTGCATTCTAAACACATTTTTATAATTATATAATGTGGCTATGCAAGAGTAACTTCTGTTCAGCTGCACTAATTTAGATTTAGAGTGGAGAGTTTGTGGACTTAGCATCAAGACGGGCTGCTGACACGCATTCCAATGTTCCCAAGTCTTGCAAAATCAATTAGGCTGATTGGTCTCAGTAAAGACCATTTGTGCCATTGAACACTCGAGTCTTTTCCTCACATAACCGAGTTTGCGTAGCTTTAACAGCTGTTGCGAGGAATGTGTGTGGGAGAAAATGATCAGGTGGAATGTGCATGATCATCGGATTGACATATTTTGCTGCTGGTATGTTGTTGACAAGCAGAAGTGAATAACAAATCAAGTCATCGGGCCATGAGGAGTCAGCGTGACATGCTATTAGTCCGAACGCAGACCCTGTTCTCCGGTCAGCTCACCAAAAAAAATGTGTCCACAATGAGAGCCCAACACTGAACAATGGATTAAACCCTCATTCACCATTGTATGACAAAAAGTAGGTCCATTTTACTGTTCTGCTGCTCCAGCTGGTGGGGACAGATAGACAGAGAGGGGAAGGATGCGCCTGGGGAAACGCAAGAAACTCATAAGTAACATATATCTAAAAACCCACATTTAGTCTCTTCCTTTCACCTGTAAATTTAGTCCCAACTCAGCTGGCTTGCTACAGCTAATACAAAATGGTTGTTTGTGGAGTGAAGTAATTAATTTTCAACATTTTCTTACATATACATCACAGTCATGGATGACAACAGGACGAATCATGTCTGTACAGACATCTGATAAAAATGTGCTTCTGGTAACAGCTGTTGTAATAGAGACTTTACTGAAACTGAATCCCGGCGTCGTGCTGAATCAGACTCTGATTTTGAGACCCGAGTGATACTGAAACCAAAAGAGACTCACTCAGAGAAACTTCCCCTGCTTTCTCAAGGAGTGTTCAGCAAAGTGAAACTGTACGGCGGAGTGCATTACTTCATCACTCTGAGTCACACCTGGTTAACTGCAAGTGAACCTGTTTTTTTTTCACAGTAAAATAATTTGGGTAATGTTGCTTTGCGATAACAAGCAGTTTGATTACATTAAGTTGAGCTCTGAAAAATATTAGATTAAACATTTTTTTTTTTTTTACATTTTATGGATGAAAAAAATCAATTCATTGAAAAAAAAAACAATTTGCAGATTGAAACTACTGTTTAATCGTGTGGTATCAGTCACACAGGATTCACTACAGTTCATAGACTAAGTTTAAAAACTTATTCGTACCTAATACAGATTCAGGTGTTTTGTACCAACTTCTATGAGTATTAAAACTGATATATAACTCACATACAGTGCAATGGAGAAACTCAGTTCCTTATCTACACACACTTAGATAACCACACTTGCAAATGTTGTAGTAACTAACTAATAACTAACTAGCCTCTTTCCTGCCTTAAACTTCTACCAAATTTGGAAGATATTCTTCATCTATGACTGAAAAAAAATACATTTTATAAATGCAAAATAATAATAATAATAATAATCAATTGATTGAGAAAACAATCCACATATTAATATGTCTGCCGATTATTCACATGGTGTCAGCCGCACATGATTCACTAGAGCTCATAGACCCGAGCTTTAAAACTCATTCATCACTATGACAGATTTAGATGCTTTACACCAACTTCTATGAGTACTAAAACTCATATTACTCACATGTGGAGTCTAATGGGGAAACCCAGATCCTTGCCTACACTCACTTACATAACCACACGTTCAAATGCTAGTAACTGTTAATTACGCCTCTTTACTGCCTTATAACCTGCAAGTTTGGAAGATATTCTTCAACTGAAGCATCAAAGGGAAGAGAAGTAAATGAACACAACATGTTCACCTTCTGTATTTGTTGTTTTTTTTTTAACTTACATGGCCATAAAACTGTGGACTAAATTGGTTTCATTGCTGGGGGTCTTTTGGAGGGGGCGGGGACAATTAGGGAGTCAAGGGTGATTGGCCAGAGCCGGCTAGACTTGCCCTTAGACTGCGCGGTGATTGGCCAGGCTTTAAGCAGGTCCCGCCCACGGGTGGCGCCTTGAACCTGCTGTATGTTGAAGCGTTGCGTTCAACCAGTGTTGAGTTTAGAGGGTCTCTCTCCACCAGGGTGACAAGTCCGACTACAGGAGCAACCGAGAGGGGGACATAAACCGCTTGAAGAAGGAGAAGAAGAAAAAAAAAATCCTCAACACTTTTTATCGTTTCACCGCTGGATATTTAACTCACCCCTGGGGTTTGGATTAACTTAAAAAAAAAAAAAAAAGAAGCGCTCTTTTTTAGTTTTTATTTTTAATTTGCTTTAGGAGACACGGTAAACTCATCGAAGACAATGGGATCCCAGGCATCTAAGGGTGATGTGGCCGCGGAGGGAAACGCCGCCGCCGCTGATGCTGCAGCTGTCAAAACCAACGGACAGGTAATTACACTCTGCTCGGTCTCTGAGACTGTGTTTTATTGAATAAAACACAAGTGGGGGCTGATTCAAGACTCATTTCTCACATGAAAACAGCGCCGTGGCGATATTTAATCGACGCCGGGTTGATAAAACTTGAATGTGAGGACATTTTGGGCAGGTCAGGTGGGGCTTTTTTTTTTTTTTTAAAGCATCGTTGTCTCCTGCCGCTCGGAGAGAAGAAAGAAAAAAACAAAATAAGCTGTGTTTCTATTATGTTTCTCTCTCATGTGAGTTTAAGTTTAGAGCAAAGTGAGTGTGTGTGTGTGTGTGTGTGTGTGTGTGTGTGTGTGTGTTTTTTTTTTTTTTTTGTATTTGTGACCCAAAATCAGCGCACAACGTGTGTGACAGTGCCAGGCTGAAAGGGGGGGAGGGGGGCATCTCGGGCGCACGTAGGCAGTCTACTACTCCTCCCTGCTTAAAATTCAAGCCTGGCTGTCGTCTGGTCACATATTTTACAACCGGGGACTTTCCAAAAAATGATATCAGAGGTGGTGAATCACATTCATTTTGACGCTTGGGTCTGTTATTGGGTTATTATGCATGCAAATTGATATTTTATGCTAATTACACCCATTAGGGACTGAAAAAAATAGTCCCTCTCCGGTAGACTTTGTGTTAATTTGACATTTTAAACTAGAAGTTGGTTATTTGGGTAAAAAATAAATAAATAAACAAATTATAAGTGTTTCCATCCCTCCATCGATGAGCCCCAGCCTTGTCTTTGTTGAGCCGATGTCTGTCTGGTACCTCAGGCGGTGTGTGAGGAGCTACCGCCGCCTGTCGCCTGATTAGATTACTGCAAGGCGTCGGCTCTGAGCCCGGCGACACGGTGGTTAATTGATGAGCACGACGATGCTCTAGAAATAAATGAGTAATGCACGTTGAAAACAGGTCCTCTTTGTGTTGCAAGTGTGTCCAGAGAGGTTTCTTTAAGTGCAAATATGATTTTATGTGTCAGAAGGTGAAGCTTTGCAAACACTCATTTTGTCTCAACCCCCCCTTTTCAGGAGAATGGACATGTGAAAACCAATGGTGATGTCTCTACAAAGCCTGACGGGGACGCTGCCGCCACCAATGGCTCAGCCGAGGCGGCAAAGGAGCCCGAAGCCGGCGCAGGGGGCGACGCTATCGAGCCGGCGCCCGCCGCAGACGGCGAGGCGGCCAAACCCGAAGGCGAGGCTGCGGCTAAGGAGACCCCCAAGAAGAAGAAGAAGAAGTTCTCCCTGAAGAAGTCCTTCAACTTCAAGCTCAATCTGAAGAAGAGCAAGAAGAGCGAGGCCGTCAAGGAGGAGGCGGCCGCCGCGGCCGCCGCCACCCCGGCCGAGGAGAAGCCTGCTGAGAACGGAGCTGCCGCTCCTGCAGAGGAGGAGAAGAAAGAGGAGGTGAAGGAGGAAGCAGCAGCCGCCGCTGCCGCTCCAGCTGAGACCCCAAAGGCAGAGGAGGGGCCGGCTAAAGAGGAAGCCCCCAAAGAGGAGGCCAAGGAGGCAGCTGCTCCGGCCCCTGAGGCCACGAAACCAACAGAGGAGAGCAGCTCGACCCCCGCTCCCTCTGAAAAGAAAGAGTGATTGTACCTTTAGCTCACAATGAACTGGGTGAACTGTTTTTCAAGAGAGAGAGAGAGAAAATTTAAGAGTATATATATATATTTATATATATATGTGTATATGTATACATATGTATATGGATATATGTATATGTAAATATATACACATGTATGTGAGAGACTCCTTTGACGTGCCACTTTTCGTCATGATAACAAGACGACAGACTAGATTCACTAGATCACTTCCCTGGTTTACTGCTCGACATCTGGACCCGGACTGAGTTTTAGGCTGTGGGTTGGTCACTGTGTGGAAAAATGGATTTTAATGGCTAGTATGCGAGCTAAATGACACCATGAAGTATAGACGGATGAAGGATCGGACGGAGGAGAATGGAGTCAGAGCATCTTTTCCCTAAAAATGTGCAGATCAAGATGCCTCCCCCGCTGAAGGAACGAAGCTAGATGAGATGCTAGGACACCACCACCACTTGAAATGACTGTTGAATAAAGAAATAAAGAAATAAACAAAAAAAAAGTGAAATCAGAAAATTAAAGAGACTCGCCAACTTTTTACATTCCTATATTTTAACCCAAATTTGAAGTATTTTGTGGTGTATTATAGAGAACCATCTTAAAGATTCAGAGAAGCTATTACTTGTTTGTTTAAAGAAAAAAAAATAGACAACTTTGATTTTTACCTTACTATGAAAAAAAAAGAACACTTAAGCTTGCTATGTTCACTGTTGCGGTTTGATATGAAGCAGAGTTGTTTATCTGTCGTGTGTGCGCCTGAATCTGCTTTGTCTCTGTAAATACATTGGACTGATTTCTGTTCTTTATTTTGCTAATGTTGACAGATGTTACTGGTTTTATTGTAAAGTTGATAATGGTAAATAAATGTTGGTTACCTGCCTGTTTACGTGTCTTCACTGTTATTTGCACCCATTACATTTGTTACTACAAAAGTATTATGCTTTAATGAAAGGAGCCTGTCATATTCAAAGTGTAAATACACATTGACAGCAGGCAAAGTAACTCATCCAATAAATGGAGCTGACAGGTGACATTGTTTGGATGTCCGCACATATCGGACAAATTAAAGTATAAAGAAAGAAACATCGGAGCAGCTGCACCGATTTCCTCCATTTGGCCTTAAAAACTCAAATCATAGTGACACTATGAAACTTTTAAAAGATTAATTAACACATTCTTCCCTTTTAAATTAAAGGATGAACTTGTGAGCAGTAAAATACACCCACTCAGTTTAACCCCCTTTGGAGTTTCACTGCTACGCTCCTTCTTGGTCTGGTATGACCAGTAGCTTATGGTAGCTAATTTTAGCTAGATATGAAGCAATAGTCTTCTACTTGTCACGTTAAATTTGACCATTTATCATCTAATATCTTACTGTCTCATAACTGTCACTTGTAGCTACAGTTAATCAGCACAAGTCTCATAGTTATGCTTTAATATGGCCGCCCTTCTTCAAGAGATGTAACATTAGCGAGTCATTTAACCCCGGGTGGTTACAGTGCATGGTACGACACGTTACAGTGGAAATAATGAGGTGTACTAGTGCTATATATTAGCACTGACACAATACTTTTGGTTGATATCTAAAATCTGAATAAGCCAAACTTTGACATCAATAAAGTTTTATTCCACTCACTCGTGTAATTATTATATTATAGGATTTGGACTGTGACCCAGCTCCAAACGCACACAGAAAACAAACACAACGATCCACCGCCGATTGCATTTTAATTTGTGTCACACGGGTCATTCTGGGATTCTCTGTGAGACGCCCACGTTTGGAGCTGATTGGTTTGGAGGTAATTGAACACACCGACGCAACCATGTTAGCTCTGATGACCCCCTGGCCCTCTATTAGTCTTATGGGCCTGAGATCAGCACCATTACCTCCACCCTCAACCCTGCACTTCTCTGTCACCCTGAAATATTTCCTCCATTTGAAGGAACACGGCTAACTGAGCAAAGCAGTCCTGCTCTGGGTGAACTGACCTAGTTCACATGGTGATATGATGAGTTGAGACCTGAGCTACATTTGGACGCAGTCTTCCAACAATTTTTTTTTTTTTTTAATCAAAGCCGTAGCTCCACATTGATTGAGCTTCTTGAAGCAGACAATTTGTTAACCTTGAACTGATTTATTTCATTATAAGAGTCTTTAAATACCAAATAAAATCACAAGAAGCCATTCCTAAATTACATAATTCTTCCACATGTCTTTGCGCTGTAAGCTGGCAGCAGGTACAGTAAGCTGTAAATTATGAATGGCTCCTCCACGAGGAGTTAACCTTTCCAGCGTATCTTTGCTCTGTATATCATTGTTTTGTTTGCACAGCGTACTATACATGAGATTCTGTGAGTGATCAGCTCAGGGGTGCAGCATTTCTCATTCAGCGATGACAGGTCTGCGTGCAGAGATCAGGGAGTTAAGAGGCAAACACAAGCGAGCTTACAACGGCACCTGGTGGCCGTTTTCTGGAATGCCACAAAGCTGATCACCTATTGTCTGGCTGCTCAATCTGTTCCAGTACTTCTTAAGAGGCTGGAATGACTGCTAAGCCTGCATCAATATGCATAATCAGTCCCATTGTACACAAACAGGACAATGAGCGCTCACTTGACCTACTTTTACATCATGTGCATTGTTCAAATTAGGAGTACAAACGCACAGAAATGAGCACAAACATGCATCTGTACATGTTTCTGCATTATTAGTTGACATTTAGTAGATGTAACTGCTTACAAATGTAATTTTATTCTTCTTTTTAGAGCACCTTTTTAGCATTTGGACGGGGACAACTGATGATTGACCTTTAACTAATTTTTATTTTGTTAATAAATGAAAACTAATGAAGTAAAATGAATGCAAAAATACAATGTTGTTAAAAAAAAAGAAAGATAATATGCAGATTTTTATGCTTTCAAAGGTCATGGCTTTTTGTTTGTTCTTGTTTTTCTTGTTGTAGTTAGAAGTTAAGATGAAACTTTGGGGAAAATAGGCGTACTCTAGTTAGGATTTGAGATTCCAAAATCCAAGTTTAGATACACATATACTTAAAGGTGAAGCGTGTGGGAGTTAGTGGCCTCTTGTGGTGAAGTTGTGGATTGCAACCAACTGAATACCGCTTGCCTCACCCTCTCCTACTGAGCGTGAACGATGAACTAACTCATGAAACTCATGAAAAATAGAAAAGTCCTATCCAGAGCCGAGGTCTTTGTCTGTTTTTTGCTCATAGACACACTGCAGACTCCATTAAGGAGTACCCACTTCCTCTGTTCATATAAAAGGCACAATCTAAAGGTAATAAAAACATAATGATTCTTATTTTTGGGTTAATATACACAAATGAAAACATAGCGAGGCTTATTATATTCCATTTATGCCAGTAGATCCCTTTAAATTTCACACACTGTAGCTTTAAATAAAACTTCAATAAATGGAGAGTAAATCCATATATACCTACTATATTAACTTTATGAGGCCGACATAAAGGTTTAGGATGATGACCCTTGAGCGAGGTAACAAAGCCTCTATGTGGCTGCACATTACTCCACATTTGCATGTCTATGAGCCCTTTGTGTGTGTGTGTGTGTGCGTGTGGTTGTATTTCAGACCTATTTATGTAAAAACCCCTGAGAAAAAAAACAATTATTAATTATCATTAAAGTATCTATTATACTCAATCAAACGACCTCACTGCAGAGGGGGTCAACACGAAATGAGCTGCTCATGTTCGTGATCAGCTGCTTGTTTGATTTGCTGACCATCACTTTGTTTTCCAGCACTGAATCAAACACTTTGTGCCCCGCTCCGTGCCAGTCTAGACACCGTCTGTCTGGCTGCAGCTGCAACAACCTCGGCGGTCCTCGGTTTGTAATACCGGCGCCTCCCAGCCGGGCGGTTGAGCTGCTGTGATTGGTCGACGAGGAGCTCAACGCGAGTTCCCCGCTGGTGCAAGAGAGGAACCCGGTGGGCACGAAACAGCGGGGCAATTGGTGTAAAATGGCGCTGTCTCAAGGAACAAAGAAAAAAGTTTGCTATTATTATGACGGTAAATGCGCAGCACGTGCACCTCGGTCCATTTGCGGTAGAAGCACGCGCCGTGGAGGCGCGCGGACGTTTGCATGCATTTTCACAAGTGTGCCTCGCGAGCTAGGTAGCTAGCTAGCCGGTGTAGCGTGCTAACGTTAGCTCGCTAACTAGCCTAGCGTTAGCTAGTTACATGCTATGCTTAGGTAGCTGTTAGCTCGTGTATGCGTTATATTGTCTCCACTCGTCTTCATTGTGCGCTAACAAGACTCGTTTTTTTGTTTTATTTAGACATTTAATTGCGTGGTGATGCGTGCACGTAGTGGGGGTTACAGCTAACCGGCTAACCGGCGCTAACACACACCGCTGTTTCCCCAAACTTGATAACAACTTCCGAGAAGTGGAGACCGATGCACCGCTTGACAGTCTAATTATTCAGCGAGAAGTTTCCATGCAACAACAGTGCTGTTAAATAGCATCGCTTCCCCTTGTTTTTTGTCACGCACAAACACTTTAAACAGTAGAAAGAGAAATGCTACGTGTTTAAATGTGCTTATTTTCACTTACTGAAACGTCAGGTCACCGGTCCCTGTCTCCTTCTCTGTCGAGCGTGCTGTGTGGGTCAGGTAGCATGTGAATCATTAAAGCTACAGTCCACTCTCCTGTTTTAACCTTTCAGATTAAAAGAGGAGCCGTGAATGTGTCAAAAAGCTGCACGGTGGATTGGATGTGTTGCAACTTTTGCAAGCGACGAATGGAGTTTGCCGTGTCTTCACACTTCATCATCATGGCAGCCGCTTCTCAAACTGTCACATGAACTTGTCTTTTTATCTTCCCAGGGGATGTGGGGAACTACTACTATGGCCAGGGTCATCCCATGAAGCCCCACAGGATCCGCATGACCCACAACCTCCTCCTCAACTATGGCTTGTACCGGAAAATGGAGATCTATGTGAGTTGTTTCCCTCCACGCGAACCCCCAACACTCCGCACATATATCGTGCCATTGTGCCTCCACAATTAAATCATAATCTTAAAAGCGTTGCCACTTTTGCTTGTTTTACAGAGGCCACACAAAGCCAGCGGCGAGGAGATGACAAAGTACCACAGTGATGACTACATCAAGTTCCTGCGGTCCATCCGACCAGACAACATGTCTGAGTATAGCAAACAGATGCAGAGATGTGAGTGTTTGCTTTCCTTCCAACAGACTCTGAAGTGTTCTCACCGTCCACGCGTGTTCAAACTGTTTGTCTTTTGCCTCACAGTCAATGTCGGCGAGGACTGTCCGGTGTTTGACGGACTCTTTGAGTTTTGCCAGCTCTCAACAGGTGGATCTGTCGGTACGTCATTCCAGCCGCGCGTCCCACAATCCTTCAGTCGCACCAGCTTCATACATGAGTGACAGTTAAGATACAAGGCATGGGTGAAGTTTAGGTCTCGACTTAGTCGTTAATCTTGGTGGTTTTCAAATATATCTTAAATCTAAGGCTGCAACTAGCGATTATTTTCATTATCACTCAATCTGTCGATCATTTTCTCTATTAACTGATGAGTTATTTGGTCCAGAAAATGGTTTAAGGGGGGGGGGGGGGGGGTAGTAGGGTAGGGGTTTAAGTAGTAGTAGTAGTTGATATTTGGCAATTAATTTTATAGCGGACAACTAACTAAGTAATAAAACAAATAACTGCATAAAGTTCATAAAACTCATACTGTAATGTCACTCCAGCTGGGGCTCTGAAGCTGAACAAGCAGCAGACAGACATCGCCATAAACTGGGCGGGCGGACTCCACCACGCCAAGAAGTCCGAGGCTTCAGGTTTCTGCTACGTCAACGACATCGTCCTGGCCATCCTCGAGCTGCTCAAGTAAGCCGCTGCTTCTTCTTTTTGTTTTGTTTTCTTTTTGTGCTTAACCTGTCCCGCCTTCCACCCATCTGTCAGGTTTTAGTTGCTTTTGGGCCACTGATGAAATCTGGCACGTACGTCTCAGACGCGGATTAGCTGAATTACATCTACACCTGCCTGGAGCTTTATGTGTGATGCACATTAAACAATTCCTCTGTCCATGCCAAACACTCGATCGCTGCCTACGTCATCTTCTCACAGCGTTTAAGCCTCCTTTAAGATGACTTTAAGTACCTTGTTATGCTCACTTTTCTGTTTTCAAAACAAACTTGTCACGTTTCTGTCTGAGTTTTTTGGTTTGCGTGAGCATTTATTCAGTTTTCACTTTGCTGTTGGATTAGTGGGTATTATATTAGGGCTCTCTTCTCGCTTCTCTCCTCTCTAGGTACCACCAGAGGGTCTTATACATAGACATCGACATCCACCACGGTGATGGAGTGGAGGAGGCCTTCTACACCACAGACAGAGTCATGACTGTCTCTTTCCACAAGTATGGGGAATACTTCCCCGGCACCGGAGACCTGAGGGTCAGTTTGTTTGTTTGTTCTAAAATTTCCATCTAAAGTCATCGACGTGTTTTGTGCTCATGTGGGCAATAATTCAACGATGTCTCCCATATGTGCAGGACATCGGAGCTGGAAAGGGAAAGTACTACGCAGTGAACTACCCGCTAAGAGATGGTATTGACGACGAGTCCTATGAAGCCATCTTCAAACCCGTAAGTGCTTTTATTTGGGTCCTGTGTGATCATTAAAGCCAGACTTTCTCTGAGGAAGGTTGTTAATAAGTGTGTGTACATGCAGATCATGGCTAAAGTCATGGAGATGTACCAGCCGAGTGCCGTTGTACTCCAGTGTGGAGCTGATTCTCTTTCTGGCGACAGACTGGGCTGCTTCAACCTCACCATCAAAGGTATTAACACTCCTCACTCTCCCCTGACGATCCTCAAAAGTGCTTTTCTACTTTCAAGATTTAACATGTGTGTGCTCTTCTAGGTCACGCCAAATGCGTGGAGTACATCAAAAGTTTCAACCTGCCCCTGCTGATGCTGGGCGGTGGAGGCTACACCATTCGCAACGTGGCCCGTTGCTGGACCTACGAAACCGCCGTGGCCTTGGACTCCTCCATCCCCAACGAGCTCCCCTACAACGATTACTTTGAGTACTTCGGGCCCGACTTCAAGCTGCACATCAGCCCGTCCAATATGACCAACCAGAACACCAACGAATACCTGGAGAAGATCAAGCAGCGTCTGTTTGAAAACCTCCGCATGCTGCCTCACGCCCCCGGCGTGCAGATGCAGGCGATCCCAGAGGACGCCCCGCACGCAGACAGTGGCGACGAAGACGAAGAGGACCCCGACAAACGCGTCTCCAGTAAGAGATTTCTCCAGATTTAGACAGGAAACGGTCACACGTAGACACGGGTTTGTTAAAGTGTTGATGGTGTGTGTGTGCGTCCCGTGTTTCAGTCCGCGCCCACGACAAGAGGATAGCTTGCGAGGAGGAGTTTTCTGACTCTGAGGACGAGGCGGAGGGGCAGGGAGGAGGCCGCAGGAATGCGGCCAACCACAAGAAGGTGAAACGGGTGAAGAAGGAGGAAGAGAAAGAAGGAGAGGAAAAGAAAGGTAAGACCTGTCTCCCTCTCTCTCTTGAATTTGGCGCTATATAAATGAAATGGAAGTGCGATTGGTGTTTGCAGATCAACATGATAATCACTTGCTTTTTTTTTTGCCCCCTAGAAGTGAAGGAGGAGGAGAAGGAGGAAGAGAAGATGGACACGTCGGGGTAATTGTAGTTTTACATTAAAACTGTTTTTAGAATATTTGAGTTAACGTGATAATTTAACATCATCAACCACTTCTAGTCGACTCTGCTGATAGCCGATTCGCTCTTACCCTGTATTGTAAATCACACCTCATTCTGCTGGATGAACTTTGAGAAAATAAGAAGTTTTCATACCGGCGCATGTTGGGTAACACATGCAGATACCGATACATAGATCCTGTCAAACCGTCACGGTCGAAGCTGTTCAAAAGAAGTGAAGTTACATAGACTGACCTGAACTGTTTGTGTTCCAGACCAAAAGAAGAGGTGAAGACCACTTGAAGACTGTCACAGGGTGAAATGGTTGCTTGTACTGTTGTCCTCAAGCCCCACTGATTCCTATAACTCTCCTGCTGTGACGATAGGACCCTTTTTGTATTCCTGTTTTATTATGTGTTCTTAGAAGCAAACCTGGTTCACGCTGCATATCCTAGCATCACTTTAGCATGGATTCCTGATGGAGGATTTGCTCCTTACTGTTCTGTGTGAGCGGCACCCAGCTGGAGCTCCATGTAGTGTAATTCCATAAAGCCCCCTCAGCTGCTGTGTGAACCAGGTCTGCTTTAACGTGAAGAAAATCACCCGAGTTGTTACTGTTCCTGTCACGGCATTTCAGATTTAAGCAGGTTTTGTGGGGCTTTGCGCCTGCAGAGACGTAGATGATTTCAAAGTCTAGCGTTCATATGTAAAAATGCTTTTCTGTTCAGTTTTTAAACATCTATTTATGATACTGTTAGAATAACCAGCACTCTGCAAACTGTCGTTTGGCGTGCTGTGTTAATTTCTCAGTGAATGCATGTTTAAAATGATCTCGCCTTCAGCATGTCGCTGATCTCAGCCCAGTAAGTTATTTTAAATCATGAATACACTGTCTGTCCCTTTGGCCCACCTTCCTCTGAAAATCTGCTCAGTGTTTTTTTATTGTTCCTTTTGTTTTTTTTCCTGCATTGTTTGTATGTTGAAGTAAGAATGTGTGTGAACCTCTCTGGAGGTTTATGTTGGGAAGCGACTGACTTATTTTAGATATTTTGTACCATTATACATAAATGTGGAGTGAGCTGGTGGACCGGCCCTTTACATGTGGTTGTTCGGAGTTCTATCCTTGTGAAATGTTCATTATCATGACTTTGTTATAAAATAATAAAGAAAACAGAAAAAAACATTTTTCCTCTCGAGTTTCTAATTGGAAGAGAATGAATGTGTTCAATTTATCAGACTATCTCTGAACTTGTTCTCAGTTCTCAGTCTGTCACGTACATAAACTGAAGTGGAAAGAATCATTTGCATTACACCATGTAATTATATCAAAAAGCTGTGACTGCTCAGTTTATAGGTTTTCTGGTAACAGTATTTATGTAGTCAGACTGAATTATCAGTTGTTGAATGACAGAGTTGCATGGCTTGAATTCAGTAATTTTATTGGTGGTGACTCGTGGTGGAATGAATTACAACAGAAAATATATCAAGAAGTCATTAAATAAGCTTCAGGAATCCGGGAGTGTGGGTTTGAAAGTCCAGTCGCGGCTGCAGATCCACGGTACAAAAATTGTTTCTTATGCCACCAAGACAGTTTCCAAGTGATGTTAGAAAAATTACTTAAAAAAAAAAAAACACCACACTTTTGTCACTCTTTTGAGATGCAGTCACCTCTGCTCACCACTTCTCCTTTATTTGAAGGAATCTGAGAAGTATACAGACTCAATTTAATCAATAGCAACTGAAATCTATAACTGTGGCCTGAGTGCTGACTTCAGATCAGTTCAGATGAAGGGAAGAAAGCGAGGTGGTCAAAATGCAGTCCGTTATTCCTGTTTTCTGAGCGATGTTAGTTGACGCTGTGGGATCGAGGAGTCTGTCTGTTCACGCCTCCAGTTCAAAGTCAAAGTACTGTGAGTCAAAGTAATGAATCCTGATGTATCCGTCTTCTCCTCCGCTGCTGTAACTGTAAACAATAACCACAGTGCGAGAAACATGTTAGCAGTCATACACCCTAAAACGTTTTGGATATTTCCAAGCGTGTTCGTCTCTTACCTTTTGCCGTCGGGGTGGAATGCCACACAGTTGATGGGGCCGAAGTGACCTTTGACCCTTCCAAACTCCTCTTCATAAGCAGCGTGGAAGAACCTGAGTATTGAGAAGAAAGTCAGGTTACCACTAAAAATCTTAAACTACAGTAGATACAACATGTATTCAGGCCTCATTGTCTTGCACAGAGGAAGTGGGACTACGGAGCTTGAAATTGACTTTTACTATCCAGTACTAACTGAATATGGGGACGTGTTTTTTTTCTGACACTTTTCCTCACCTGGCCTCAAACTTTCCGATCCTGGTGGAGGTAGTTGTGACCTCCATGGCCTCCTGACCACCTCCCATCACCACCTAAATCGCAGACACCACACACAAGTGTCAAAATGAGGAGTCATAAGATGCATGGTCGGAGTACAGAGGTTGCTGTGCAGGCCTTGACTTACATGATCCATAATGGGGGAGATAGCAGCAGAGTTGACAGGCCTCTCCGTCTTGAAAGTCTTGATGTGGTCCAGAGAGGTGCAATCGAACAGCTGAGGGGAAACAGAAAACACTCAGTAACTCACAAGCTGCCTGGCTATGTCCGTGTCAGAGGGCCTGGAGAGCAGACATGTCTTACCTTGGCAGTGTTGTCCTTGGAGGCACTGATGAACATGGTGAGATCCACAGACGTCTGGATGTCATTGATCTGCTTGGTGTGCTCCTTGGCGCTCTTCAGGATATCTCCAGACTGCTCATAAATGACACAGAGCAAACAGTCAACAGATTTATCACAGTTGTTCACTAGCATTAGGCCCTGCAGCCAGAGCTACACTAACACGATACCTTAGCGCTGAACTGGTTCAACTCTCCGTTCTCATGGCCGGCGATGACAAACTCTCCCAGAGGTCCCCACACAGCACTGGTAATCTTGTGGTCACTGCACGGTATCGACAGGTAGGGCTGGTTGTCCTCTGCAGAGAGAGAGAGAGTCACCCATTACTGAGGAGAGTGGCTCGGTTTTGGTCAACAGAACATCATCAGCTAAATATTATAATAATAGTATATGAGTGTTGATGAAGTGACAGTGAAAGAGTTTCCTGTGCGGAAGGGGCGGCTGACTTAAAGAAGTGTGAACTGTGTGGTGTGTTACCGATCTGCTGCGGATCCCTCAGGTCAAAGAAGTTCAGGTAGCACTGGTAACCCATCTGCTTGTCTGTGGAGAACATGATGATGTTGCCGCTGAAGTCGAAGCCGCACGTCCTGACGGCGGAGTTGGTCTGGAGCAGGGCCAGCTGTTTGCCTGTGCGGCGCGGAGGCACGGGGGTTAGCGAGCGTGGCACAGACAGCCTCACAACTCCACGACATTGAAACGCGTACACGGGAAAGCCTCATCACCAACCGACTGGGAAAACTGTAACCTGTAATTTCACTCACCGGTCTCGCAGTCCCACAGTCGACAGCTGTTGTCTGCAGATCCCGTTAATACGTTTTTAGTGTCCCCTGAGAGAGGATAAGTTAAGGAGCCCAACATGTATGACACCAACAGAGAACTGCACCATGCGAGTGTGAGATCAACCAAAGGATACAGTCACAGTCAACACACCACACCGCTCCTGTGTGTCCATTGTAGGTGCCAAGCCTCTCGCCATTGACAGAGTACCACACGTTTGCTACCTACAGTGGGAGACAAACGCCAAAATAAGTGAATGCAAAGCTAACTTACACGCAGCAGAGGTCAGGGCATATGTTGACTATGATCGACTCACCGTGTCTTTGGCTACAGAGAAGAGCAGGTCTCCTTCTCTGTTGTACTTGATCTGAGTGATGGACCTCTCATGGCCCTGGAGCAGGATGGGTTTCTGTCGGAGGGAGAGGAGTGCGCATCGTTACGTTATTAGCCAGCAGCGATGGGTCGCTTTTAAACACATTTTGGAAGCGGTCCCACAGATGCCAGGCTCACTTATTTATCTTTACATTAACGCGCTCCACCGGCTGTCAGCTGAATCATCTTGCGTCACCCGCAAAACGCGGCTAACCGTTGCTAACGGTTGTGTTACCGTCGAAAGCTAAGCTAACGTTAGCCGTACCGGAGCTAACAGGCTCGGCGGAAAGCGTCGGCATCGCTCCGAGCGAGGTGTGACTCGCAGCAGACCGTCACTGGCAAACATACGAACCATGTTTCCTCTGCTGGGTGTCGCCTCTCGGTCCGGTTTATTCGCTGCGCCTCCCGTGAAGAGAGAAAAGGTGAACACTCGTGCTTCAGGCGCCGGAGCCGCGGCGGAAAAGGAAGGTGACGAAGTTTCCGGTGTCAAAAGGCAATATGGCGCCCTCTGTCGGGAATACTCCAGTCCAGCATGTAGCGAATAAATAAAAGTACCATACATGTTTACATGAATAATTATGTAATTAAGGAGTTTTAATGGGAAATTATTTCTAATGGCGAAGGAGTATAATTCACTGATATCAATTAACAAAATCCAGAGATTCATATAAGCCTATATATTAGTTTTGTATGACCAACTTTTGTACTTCAAAGAGTACAAAAGTAAAAAGTACGTATTTTTACCATTTCAAATCAAATCATGCTTTTAGTTCTTTCTAAATAAACCAAGGTTATTCAACCAGCAACTCAAATATACACTGTTACATCTTTTATTTAACAAGAAACAAAATATACAGGGCCAGATAAAAGTACTGCAAAAGACAAAAAAAAGGAAACATCTTTGGTTCCTTCTCATGGTCAATAAACCTCCGCATCCACCACCGGACCAGAGGTACAATGAATCTGTCCTGTGAGACAATGGAAGAAATCAGGTCTGTCATTTCTGTTAAAGTTGAAAATGACTGGTTCTATAATCGTTACCAATGCTACATATCAGGTGTTACATAAGAATGCGTGAGGAGAAATAACATGTGTGGGAGTGAAACCGCATTTCAGAAGTTCAATAACGTTTTCTCTAATTTTCCCTCCTTATTCCTACTCGGCTCAGTCGCTGCTCCTTTTTTAAAGCACCGGGGTCGATGCACGGCGGTACGTTCAATGTCAAACAACAAGAGGCGATGAACAGGGCTGAAACCAAAAACCAAAAATAGAGTTCTGCCGTGAGATATGTTTGTCTGTTAATACAATACATCCATGCAGGACAGTGGATATAATGAATATACATTCTTAGCTAAGTGCTTGTCAGTTCAGACTGCCACAGAATTCAACCAAGAGGCAAGCGTTGCATAGAGGTCCTTGAACATTCGAGTTAAAACCTGATTACGAGCTACTGCGATGACCGGGGCTGGGAGGAGACAATCATAGCCACGTAAGCCGCACGCACACGCACACGCACACACACCAATGCACAAAGATGGAGGTGAACAAGTTTAAAGTGGTCGTCATTACAAGGTTACAAGCAGAATGAGAAACAAGTAAATCAAAGCAAAGCGTCTGATCGCAGGAAGGTTAGGAATGATGAAAGTAACAGATTTAAACTTTACTAAACGAGTGCAAAATACACAGATTTATTTTTACAGTGGTGCTCTGTAAGATGCATGTGTTTCAATATCAGAGATTATGTTTCAAACAATAAATACACACCACAAAAATCAAACAGTGTGATGCAAACGAGAAAACGAAGAAAACATTTGGTCTACGAGGAAGATGAAACATGTTAGAAAGTGTTTTGAACGTCTGAGACGTGTAGAAAATGTCTGTTATTGGCTAATTTTGCTAAAACAAAAAGTTTCTCTCTGTTAAGACCTCGCCTGAAAGAAAAAGTGGCCTCCAGTGTACTGGACGCTAGCAATCCAACCCTTCAAACCACAATGACTAAAGGCGCACATGAGTAGCTACACACACACACACACACACAAATCATTCAACCTCTGCCATCTGCCTCCTCTTGCCATTTTGCCTTGTGTCATCCCGTGCAGCGCTGTCGTTAATTTGGCCCCAGCGGCTCTGCGTTTCACTGCCGGCCAAACAAAGGGAATGTGTTTTGAAGCAGCGGTTTACATGCACACTGACGAGGACGTCGCTGCAGGTCGCAAACAGAGGCGTCTCGTTCAAGCTGAGGTTTAAGTAGGAGCAGGCGTGACGGGGCTCGATTTGGATACAGTGCACGTGCGAGGGAGGTTTTCTGTTTCCGTCCGCAGACGGCGGCGTGCGGAGCGCGTGCTGTTTGGAGTGTCACTAAAACGGGGAAATTTGAAGACTGAAAATTACACTAATAAATCAATTTATTGGGGGAAATGAGACAACTGTGAAGCATTTAATCAAACTATTAACTGCTAATCAGGTTATTCACAGTAACTTAGTTGCGGTGTGCATGTAAATCTACCGACAGATGAGGCACAAATCTTCCCATCACTTTTTAAAAGACCGCAGAGCATGCTGGGAGGACACAAGTTAACCTTGCTATCAGTGTTTAACGTCAGCTTCGTCCAGCAGAGGAGTACTGGCGCGCGGGCTGGTGGCTTTTTTTGTTTTGTGGCTTGATGCTGGAGGAGAGAGAGACGGTGAGCAGCGTTGCTTCATTCCTGCGCGGCGATGGGCTGTGCCTGTGCCCCTTCAAGCAGGGCGTCTGTGTCCAGTTCTGGGTCACAGTGGCAAGACTGAGAGCAGTGGGGGATGGCGGTGTCTGGGATGGGGTTGCTGCTGGTCTCCAGCAAAGAGTCTGTAGGTGGCGGAGAGGGGGAGTCAGTCCCTGGGTCGGAGGTGGGGGCTCCTGCGGCGGCGCCGTGCGGATCGCTGAGGTTCTGAACCTTCTTGTTGAGCTCGTTGCGTTCCACTTTCAGTGCCCGCCGCAGCTTCTCAAGCCGCTGGACTTTACCCTGAAGTGCCTCGAAGTCACGGTCCCGCACAGATTTCTGTAGACAAAACACGCATGCAAATGTCAGTCTTTTCTTTTTCTTTTTATTCATTCCAGAAAATTACGTAAAACTAAATTCTATTTCCCCCAGATACACTAAACAGGTTTTATTGAGGGGAAAGGTTTTTTACTTTACCTCCTCTGCCATCTCCAGAAGTGCCTTGTTGCTGCTCTCCCACCTGGACCGATACATGGCCGTCTCCTTCTCCAGCTTTTTGATCTTTTTGGTCATCTGCAACGCAAACGAAACAAGACGGTCAACACGGTTCCTCCCCCTTCCTCCTCTTCTCTATCGTACACCCTCGCAGTGACCCGGGCGCCTCACCTTCTCCATCTCCTGTTTGAAGGTGGTGAAGACCTCGTTGCTCTTGGACAAAGTGGTCTGAAACTCCTCAAACTTCTCCGTGTACAGCGACAGCTGGAAAGCAACACGACGCAGGATTAGTCGTACAAGAAGATGCTGGACGCAACAGCGTTTTCACGGTAACGTCACAATCGAGTTCTAAAAAGCGAAGACGCAAAGGCCGATGGGAAAACCTGCTGTTTGAGGTGAACTTCCTGCTGCTTCATCAGCTCGCACATCCTTTGAGACTCCACTGCTTCTTTCAGCAACTGAGGAGACGAGAAATACACAAATAACTGTGGCATTCATGGAAGACATAAACACACACTTGGACTTTGAAGTGCCTGTTGAGTGTATACTTACAAATTCTTTCTCTCTGTCGTGGCGTTCCTCTGACTCCTTCAGCAGCTCCTGAGCCTGGTGCAGCTTGGCGTCCACCAGTTGTTGCTGCAGATCTTTGTGCTTCACCACTTTGTCTATGTGCTGGCGGGGGTTTCACAAGGTCAGAGAAATACAAATGCCTGTTACACATCCTGTAGTGATGTCTTAAACTGACATGATTGTGAGTTGTGACCCTCCACTGGCAGTGAAATCAAACTGGCTGTGTACCTCCTCCCGTAGTTTGTACTGTTCATAGAGCTTCTTCAGTTTCTCCGCCAGCTCTGTGTTCTCTTGTCTGAGACTGGCGTTCCTCTCGTTGTGCTGCTCCATCTGAGCCTGGATGTCGTTCAGAGTCACCTGGAAGTGGGAGGTCACTTCCTTCCTTTTCTCCTCCTCCAGGCGTGTTCTTTGCATGCCTTCTTCCTGCGGTGGTAAAGAAGAGAAACACGTTGATCTAGCACACGGCAAAAGGGACATTCACGTCGCGCTGCTTGCTTCAAAGCGATGCAGCAGTTTGGGAGTCAATATTCACTGATGCTGGCGCCCGTTCTGTACCTTGAGCGTGCGGTTGTGTCTCTGCAGCTCCCTGCACAGGCTCTCCAGCTTGCTGCGAGCCAGGATGGCCTTGCTGTGTTCGTTTCTCAGGTTGTCTTTCTCCTGGACCAGCTGGTTCTGCTTCTTCTGCAGCGCTCGCATCTGCTTCTGGGTGTTGCGGTGCTCCTCCAGCTGCCACAGACACACAGCTACATTTTGAGGCTGTCAGACTAAGATTACATTCATATCGGTGGCTGATAATGGACGTTCTCGATTACATGCATGTATAGAGGTAGAAATATAGACTTTTATATACTGTTATATGCAATAAACTGCTTTGTTTTATTAATTATCTGTTGTTAAAATGTAGTGTGTGACTGTATCGCTCAGCTGCTGTGTAAATGATATTCTAGACCTCACCGCAGACTTATCTCCCTCCATCAGCTCTGACAGGCTGCCAAATCACGTCTGAACAAATAGCCTGTCTTGTCTCGCACACAGTAGAACATCGGAGATCATCACTTGTGCGGTGAAATGCAACACAACACCCTGGCATGTACCGAGGTCACGGGACGGAGTTCTGCATTGCACCAGTCTGTGTCTGTCTGATCGCTGCATCACCTTCAGCTGAAATCTTTGTCCGTCCACTGACCGGCTCGAACTCGAGAGAAGAATTTCTTTTCACATTTGTGGGTCGGTGCACACACCAGACACATTCGTCTACATACCTGAGAGGCCGAGCACATTTAGGTCACCCATTTTACCCATTTTTAGAATATTTACAAGTAGAGAGTGCACATTAATAAAACAGCATCTGGTCTATAAAGCTATTGAACCATACAGTAAGTATGTATGTGGTTCAAGGGTCATTTATGCGTCCTTAAAACATTTGGCGGCGTTGAATAAATGTTCCTGGGGTTGTTTTTCTGGTTTCATTCTGACCCTTCACAGACCCTTTGCGCTGCTTGGTGACGTCGGCGCGTCAGAGTCTCCAAAAACTCGAAATAAATGAAAAAGTCACTAGATTTGTCACTAGTCGCTTTTTGGGAAAAAACAAATTGCTAGAGGGTCTGAAAAGTCGCTAAATATGTGTGTGTGTGTGTGTAAACAACTGAAGCAGCAGGGTTAGAGGTGGTGCACAGGTCTTGACCTGTGTGTCAGCTGTTGCAGTGCATTGTGGGATTTGTAGTATGAGTGTAGGGAGTGCAATTTACCGGGAAGCCATTAATAATACACATGAAATTATCCATCCACAGAAAAAAATATTGATATTTATCGAGTAACGCCATCCAGCTAAATAATATCGAGGTGTGACTTTTGGTCCATATCGCCCAGCCCAAGTAGCAGATGTTAGAATACATTAAGATACAATACAGTAGTTTCACATTTGTGGGAAACACTCACCAGCTCAGCATACTTCTTACAGAGGCCTGCAAGCTTTTCCTCTGGTGTGCTCAGTGTGTTCAGAGTCTGCATGAGGAGAGTGATCTCTTTCCCTGCATGAAAAAGGAACACAGAGACGGGACAGAATCAGAGAGCCGGCAAACTAAAACTTAGGTTCTTTTTTTTGTTTAAAGCAGCATGTGCAACTCCACAGTGTGACCGCATCATCAAACAGTAAATGACTCTTTACCCAGGCCCTTTACTTTCTTCTTCTCCTGAGTCTTCTTCTGCTCCTTCTCCACCCCGTTGTTTGCTCCGTTGACTTTGCCCTCATCCGGCTTGTTGTCCTCCCTGGTCAGGCCGTTGAGCTCCAGGCTGTGCGACTGGCCGTTGGGGAGGGTGCTGGCGTCGTCTGAAATGCTTTCCCGACAGTAAGTGCTGAGGATGTCTTCCAGCTGCCGGCTCAGTTCCTCTGCCATGTCACACTGAGACAGTGCCGCCTCTGCGACTAGACACAGTGGAGGGGGGAAAAAAACGTGTTCAAACAGAAGGCAGGTTTTCATCAAGTCTTTGATACCATCCACATGGATGTATGAGGAGAGCTGGATAGAGGGCTCTGTTCATTCTTATAGAAGCTGCTCAGCGGCGCGTGAAGCAAGAAAGGTTTAATCTCCGGGCATGAAATTATCTGAATCTTCTGCAGATGTTTCCACCCTATAGAGCAAGTGCACTAAATTTTACGGGGGTTGTGATGCACAAAATGTATCCACCATTTCACAGCCGCTTCTTTCTCAGTGTTAATTTATGGAGAAAAGTCTTTACGAGCCTGCGTGCATCATGCAGCAAACTACTGTCATTACACAGTTTGGCTACTGTGTCAATTTGGCTTCACAGCCTGGTGCTCGATGATGTCAGTCTTTGTCAATATTTGACCTCAGATTTGTCTGGGACATTAAATTCTTCCAGAACATGTGGACCAGCGCCAAAGGAAACCGTGTGCCAGATCCGAGCACAGGCCGACCTGGTCTGGTTTTTATAGAAAGTCTGCTGCGCACTGCCCACGTTATAAATGCTTCTCAAACAAACGGTTAGCAACATACGTCATCTGGGATAGGATCCTGCCCCCCCCCCCGGGGTCCCTGATGAGGATAAGCAGTAACCAAAGATGGATGAATGGATAGAAACCTTACCGTCACTTCCTGCCTCGTCGCTTTGTGGAGGCGTGTCTGTCTGTGGCGTCTGCGGCTCGGACTCTTTGGGGCTGTTGCTGTCCAAGCTGTCTTTTGCAGCTGCGGGTGACTCCATCTCTCCCGCTGTAGGTGGAGTATCCTCAATGGCCTGCGTGACAGACTCTTCGGTGTCTTGTTTTTTCATCTCTGGTATCTGTTACAAGCAAACCTGTAATCCTTGTTTACCGGCAGCGACACAAAGGGTCAGATTTCAAAATTAGTAGCAGTATTTATTTACGCACGAGCTGTTTCAGTACTTTTGACCCAAACTTACATTTAGTTGCTGACACTTTTTATCCAAAGCGACTTAACGGGGGGAGCAATTTTGGGGTTCAGTATCTTGCCTAAAGACACTTCAACATGCAGGCTGGAGGAGACGGGGATCGAACCAGTGATCATCTGATTAGTGGATGACAGCCTCGTGTAACAGAGCATCTCAAACACCAAACTGACCTTCGATTGACTCTTTAAATTAACGCTAAATGTACTGCAAGCTGTCTTTGAATACTGAAAGACCTAGAGAGTGAATCACAGAGGTGTTGTTGTGGATTTCACGGCTTGGTTTGTACCTTTATAGCATTTTTTTTAGACTACTATGTGTTGACATATTGTCTGTGTGTCCGTTTTGGTTTGACCTGCTCTTAGTTTGTGCTGCTGTCTGTCCCTCATAAAAGAGATTTTTAATCTCACTGGTTAAATAAAGGTTTAATAAATGGGTATTAGCCAGTGTTGACAACCTGAAACGTTAGAGCTGGAGATCATTTTCTAAGTTTGGTCAAACCTGGAAGTTAAAGAGAGTTACAGAGAGTAAAAAGCTGTGTGGATTTGATGTGTACACAAACTTTTAACCGCCGGAGCGCTAACGTTAGAGCAGTTAGTTATCCGTTCATGCTAGCTGCTCGTTTCAGCAGCATTGCCTCCACACACATTAACGCGACTAGCTTCTGCTTGACATGCCTCACGGCGGATTACAGCTACATTACTCATCAGGTGCACCTTGTCCTCGGTAGCTTTCGCTTTACCCACCCACTCGCTATCACATTACGTTAGCTCGCACACGCTAACACTCGCTAGCCAGCTAAATTAGCCCGCACGACTGTCAGTTAGCCGGCGTTAGCTCGCGCATGAAGGACACACACACGCCTAAAAACACAGGCAGACCACACGCGTGCGCTTGTTTCTAAATCGTATCGCTCGTATCTCAGGTGTCGGGGAGTTGTTTACCTTCAGACTCAATGAGGAAATAGCTGGTGTGACTGCAGACTGCAGGTTCTCTCAACAGCGTGAGAGAAAAAACGACTTCCGCTCATAACTTTGGCTTCTTCTTCTTCTTCGTCGGTTTTCTTCGCAGCTGGACGCTTTGCCGCCACCCACAGGATTCACTATGCATTACATCAGGGGTCTTCAACCAGGGGCCCGTCACCCCTAGGCGGTCGGCAGAGGTACTGCAGGTGGTCCGCCAATTTTTTGACAATTTTCACCAAAATAATTTGCGAGAATTAAAAAAATATAACAAAAAATTGCAAGCAGTAATAAGCTACTTTAGACAAACTATTATTATTTATAAATTAAAATATATCATTCCATTATGTTGAATATTTATCAATCCTAAAAACATATAGGCTAATAACCCAGTTTATAAACAGGTTAATAAGGTGAAATAAAAGGTGAATGAAGTTAATATAAAAGTTATTTTAGGCCAGGCTTAAAATGTGACACACACATATAAATTAATTATGTGGGGGTCTCTGTTCTGTATGTCTCTCGACCAAGGGATCCTTGGGCTGAAAAAGGTTGAAGAACCCTGTGATAGATAGACAGACGCACCCAAGGGTGCTCAGGGTGACAGGTTCCCACCCGGACATATAGACGACGACGTTATACACTGCAGTGGTGAAAGAAGAAACATTTGCATTAAAGGGTTGCAACATAACTTTATTTGTTTTGTACAGTATTTCCACTGAACAATTTTTAAATTCAATATATTTTCTTTACATTTTTAATATTGTTGCTGTATGTACTTTTTGTTTTTCATGTTCATGTTTGTGTGTCATGTTCAGTTGAAGTGTATTAGTTTCTCGTCACTCATTCATACCGTCGGTAAAGTCAAGTCAAGTCACAGTTTAAGATGGGTAATTTTTTTTTTTTTTTGAGCAAAATGAAAAATCATAAACAAGAATAGAGAAAATAAATACATGTAAAAGAAATGAGAGGACCAGAGCAGAGAATACATCAGGACTGGTCAGTGATGGCATATGAAAAGTATTTTACAAACATGTAGCATTGTAAACATTTGTAGCGTAGACATTACTTGACCAAGCCAAGCATGGCTTTAGATTTTGATACAGACATGAACAGCTTCTAGGACGGAAGACAAGTCAGATTTGAGATATTTAGTGATGTCTGTTCATTCCCCTATAGATAATAAGGTTCCTGATCATGCAGCCTGACTAGGACAAACTTTTACTCTAAACACAACTATCCAAAAATATAGCCCAGAATATCCTGATCAGGAAAAAGATCAAGAAAAGCAGAAAAGGCTTGTATCCTCGTCTCCTAGTTTATTGTCTTTTTTTTTTTTATTTCGTTTTTTCCTGTGACGTGTTCTAATGAGGCTTTTTCTCCACTTCTCAGAAGTGATTAGAATTGCATCTGAATCCCTGTCAATGTATCAGAACATACATATAGTTTAACTTATAATACTTTTTAATGTAAATCACTGCGCAATTTCTGAATCCCAGATTTTTATCTTAGAAAAAAAAAAAAAATAATAATGTCAAGTAGTTGCCTCTGTTAGCTCCACCCAGTGGAAGGAGTGTCACCTGTGAGAGCAGTTTGTAGGTGGATCTTTGCCTCTGGGGTGCCTGATTTTGGACAATGTTTATTGCAGTCTTCTGGATTCGTTTGCGGATTTTCTAACTCTCTAAAACAGTACGTGAATTTGAGGAAGAAAATGAGGAGAGAGGAACTGAGCTATTGCGGCTTCTAATGAAAAGAAGCGAGTTTTAAATGGCCTGGAGCGATCTCCCAGTCGTTCTGACTGCGTTAACACAAGCCAATTACATTAAACTACTGAAAACAAAACGAGCGGTACACAATTTCAACCAGCCTTCGGGGTGAGAAAACTTTGGTAAACTATGACAATAAGGTTAGTACCTGCAATTGTCTGCTATGATAGTCGCTTACGTTTCCTTAATTTGCATCAGGAGCCACATCTGCTTCAATTTTTAATAAATTGGCGCAGTCTCTTTTTTCCACGCAGAGGAAGTGGCGACAGGCTGTGACCTCAAGAATATGCTAAATATTTCTCTCTGCTGAATTCGCCACGTGAAATCAATCCTTTGATTCCAGGACTTTTGTTTTTTGCAGCTTAGCTATACACAGTGAAAACCATTAGAAGACTGCAATAGTGGGGACCATCACACCAACGGACAACAGGTAGCTGGAAAAGACCAGTTCTATGCAATTAAATCAAGTAATTTCACCCCCTACCCGCCCGCCCAGACAATTACACTGCCTTAATTCAATTCCTTATTTTAGGTGCCCACAGTAAAGAATGCCACTTTTCCAAAGAAACAATGGCAAATAATGTAACTTTAAAGATAAGGAAAATAGAGCAGCAATGTTCTGCACAAAACGTGTGCACATTCAAGTAAATAAAAAGATATAAAGAAAAATAATCTGTAAGTCAAAGACAGATACATAAGAACCTCCAGTCTTTGTTGGTCGGATTGGCACTTTTGTGAATAGGAGTGCATTTTCATTTTTCAGAAATATAAATATTTTTTCCTGGTTGATGCACTGATTCTTCCTTTTCTTCTTCTTTTTTAAACATTGCAATTCTGGCATTATTTGTAGGCCAAGCACAGAATTGGCCGTGAAATCGAAGACTTCAGTTGTAAATGCTGCTCTACACATCGGTCATGTAGAGGTAAGTTCTTGATGCTCAATTATTCATGATTTCAACTCTTTATGTCTTCCGGGAGCGCACTGTGTTCTGTGGACGAACGACTCAAACCCACGAAGCAAATATGAAAAGCTATATGGAGATATTCTCGATGAAGATTATGTCACATAATATTCTGCACAGACAAATGAGGTTAAATGTTTAAAAGACGTCTTTATATGTAAAGAAAAAAACAACTATCTGATGAAAGTGTATATCCCAGTATAAACAGTATTTAACAAACTCATCCAGAGTAAAATAATTACGTTTACATGATTTCATGTCGGGGCTGCTTCGGTCATCCACAGAACAGTGGCTCCCAGACTCTGATGGGGACATAGTCATAGAGTCAATCAACCTCTTCCTCACACAGTGCCCGTCAGTCAAAACATCACACGATCACAGTTCTGCTCCATCCACAAAGCCCAAACCCCGACCCGAGATCAGCTCCTGTCGCGGGCGGAGCTGATCCGAGGTCGGGGTTTACGGGGCTAATTTTAAACCATCATAAGTCATGTGGCTAGAAGCAACCAAAAAAAAAAAAAAAGTTTCCATGAGCCTTACGTGTGCTCCGAATCACTTCCGGAAACACCGATTTTCGTTGTCTCACTTAAAACTGAAAACAATCTTCATTAAAACTGAACTAAGGTCAACATTTTCATAAATAAAGAAAATGTACGAAGTGCTTGGGAACCAAAAAACAAAACAAAAAAAAAAGCCCAAAATGGCAACTTTCACACTCGGAGAAAAGCTGAAATTTAAAATAAAAACAAAGACTAACTACTATTTTCATTCCAAAGCCCATGGAAACATTTTTACTTGCTGCTAGCCACTCATCTGTGTGAGGTGTGTGTACAGTGTCTGCTGGTGTTGTATGCAAGTGTGCATGAAGTGCGCGGAAATATATATTTATATATATTTATATATAATGCAAATACATCAAAATCCAAATATATTTATACTTGAATTTTTTGTTGCAGTTAGGCTTGTCACTTGTCTTGAGATATATCCCTAGCCAAACTCCGGGTTTCTTTTCGCCTCCGCGAGGGGACGAAGAAGCGGCGTGGACTTTTCCCAGCCGAGGCAGAGGACAGGCTATTTACATCGATACCTATACATCACAATGGACCCATGCAAAATCATTAACAGTTGTCATTCCCATTCCTCAAAAATATAGTGATATAGAATGCCATAGGTTATATATCAACTCTACCACTATACAAACACCACCACCACTACACTATCACTGTTAACGTCACCAAACCAATTAGCCGCGGTCCGCTTCCTGATTTTTAACTCCAACGCTGAGCAGCGTGCGGCAACGCCTCCGTTTTGCCTTCACACGGTTTGTTCTCTATCTCTCTGTGTTTGGCCAGGGATACTCCGTGACTGTAGGCAGGGTAATATAACACCATGCAAAATCCCTACCACGTACATCCGGGAAAGAGGGGGAGCACAGCGCCGAGCTAACCAGCAGCAGCCCGGTTTTACAACGGGGCTCCAATGAAATCAGAAACTAGCAATGTTGCGTCCCGTGACGCGTCTCTACCGCACAGTGGTACTTCACCCTACTTTAAAAACATCTGCAATCCCATGAATTCATTTCTATATAAAAATAAGTTTGGTTTTGCTGCTGCTGCTGCTGTCGCCGGCTCTTCCCCCCCCAAACTCCCCCTCCCATCTATGCCTTGTTTAATAGTTAGATCACTTCATAATTCAAATGTATTGTTATTAATAACACAGCACACGACGAACATTGGATCTCTAACTATACCACCCTCGAAACCTGGATTATTTTTCCCCCATTTTTTTTTTTTTTTTTATACATATCCTCTGAAAAAAAAAACAATTTCTTTCCAATATCTCACTCAGAGCCGTTACTAAGGTCAGGTAGTTTTCTAATTTTTTTTTTTTTTTTTTAAACAACTTTTTTTTAACTTCTTCTGAACCTCAACCCTCCCCTGAAATTTTTTGCACTTAAAAAAAATGTTGATGGAAAAAAGAAAAAAAATGAAAATCACAAACACTTCTTCGTCTGCACATCAGACTCCGGGCAGCAGAAAGCCCTTAACTTTGGGTGGACATTTGTGTCCCTAAACTTCCTCATATACAGCAGACCGGCCCTAAGCCAATCATGAAAAAGAAAAGAATAATAAATCACAAGAACTAAAAAAAAAAAAAAAGGAGCAGATAAATAAGGTTTGGGTGGGGAAACTGGAAAACGAAAAGGGGACTTGTGTTTTTTTTTCTCTCTTTGAATTGCACAAAGTCAAACTGACATCAAGGGCTAGGCGTATTTCACCTCATGCACCCCAGCCTGTGGACTCTGCGTGGGTAATCCTGAAAATAGGAATGTCCCATTGGAAAAGAAAGTGTATAAAGATATTGACCGACAAACCGCTGTTACTGCCAGTGAGAGAATCTAAGAGCTATCAAATGGCAGGAGGATGTCTGTGTGTGTGCGTTTTAAGCTGGGGCAGACTCACACTTTGAGCTGTGAGATCACTTCCTCTTCTATGCGTAAAAGGAGTTTGTGTGGCGCGCTCTGCTTAGCCGGGTTAACACGCGAGTCTGCCCTGTAAGAACTCAGTCCCACTGGTTGAGGAGAAAGAAGGGGGAGAGGCATTTTCTTTTTAGGCTGGAGAGCAGGACAGTTTTAGCTTTCCTCCACAGAGTGGGTGGGTGAGTGTGTGTTTGGTTAAGTTGGGGGTGGTGGTGGGGGGGGTAGTGGCGAGTAAAAGGTATGACTCAGGCATCTAGCGGCCCTCCATGAGATGGGGAGGTATGGAGGGGGGTACGTGGTGTGTTTTAGAGGGGAGCGGTGCTGACTTATAGTTGGAAGCCCTCCATGGGGGCCTCCTGCTGCGGGAAAAGGAACTGCTGGTTGGCCTGGTCCACCTGAGGGGCTAGACTGTTGTCCTCGTCCTCCACCCCGAAGTAGTGCTCGATTAGGTCAAAGGCCTTCTGGTAGATCTCCTGGTTGTCGTGGCTCTGGAGGAACTCTATCTTGTCAAGACCTGGAAAAACAACAAGTGTTAGATCGTCAAAGTTTTTACTTTCATGTGTCAGACCTCAGGATTTCATGAATATGGACTGAAATGTGTCTGGTTTAGTTAGTTCAGTTTGATCTAAAATCAGGAAAAACAGTTTTCACTCATCTGAGTGTCAATACAAATGTACCATAAGCTTCTTCAATGAGGCTGCAGTAAGGGTTAACTCCAGTGCCGTTGTTCTCCTGCTTGGCCTCCTGCTCGCCCAGCCTCAGGATGTTCTCCAACCCGTTCAGAGCTACCTGGACGATCTTGGAGTCCATCACCGTCAGCAGATCGCACAGGGGTTTAATACAGCCCAGGTTCACCAGATATCTACATGCAAAACAGACACACAACACATTTTCAGATTCGTCTCTCTGTAGGTTTTCTAAATCAAATGAACATATCCATCTGTCCAATACATCTCTGGTTAAATGAATTAATTTGCAGAGAAAAAAACCTTCAGAACTGGCTCATATCAATCTCGTCACTAGCTCGTCTTGTTTGTTTACTGGAGGTCTGACCTGATCTGCTCTGGTGTTCCTCCAGAGGTGGCGTTAGTGATGGCCCAGGCCGCCTCTTTCCTGGTCCTGAACTCTGCTTTCTGTAGAATGTCGATCAGAACTGGGAAGATGTTGGCATCGATTACCGTCTGCGAGGCGGGAGAAGATATGTATTTCAACTTAGTTAGGACATTTTCACATTTGGCACAAAAACCCACACCTGGTGATCAGGGATGTGGGAAAAGGAAAAAGTCCATCTTCTCAGTTACTGTCTCGTGGATTGATGAGGACAGTGATGAAGTGATCCAGCTATCAAATCAAACTCCATGTGGTCTTTATTTAAAAACATAAACAAACTAAACTGACTCATCGATTCTTAAACATTACTGATGAAAACTGCATTAAAAAAACATGAATAATTTAAACACAGCTGTTATTAGTACTCCATGTGTTATTGTGGCAGAGAAGATTGTGCCATTGAAAAACATTTAGGGGCAGTATTTGGTAATAAATATCCTCCCAATGCAGCGGAGACTCGGGTTAAACGATTAAAGATGAAAAACATTTGAGCTCTTCTCAAAAGAGAAAACGATTAAGCTGCTATTCATCTGACATTTAGGTCGTGATTACAAAACAATACAGCACCTAAGTAAAGATTTAGTTGGGGAGAATTACTGGAGGAAAATGTCAGATAGTGGGGGCTCATGAATAATTAATGAGCTTATTATTCACAGTGTACTACAGCAAAACTTTCCATCACTGCGGTAATATATCAGTGCTTTTCTACAGATATGAACATTTGAAAAGGGACAAAGGGCCTAAATACACAACAAATATTCATCTCTGATAACAAATCACCATGGATGGTGTAAACTGGTGATAGTAAAATGTCACTATGTCAACAGGCCAGCTTATTAACTCTTCTACTAAATCTACTAACAGAAAGGGTGAAGTCGATAATAACCCTGGAAGAAGGAAGCTGTTCCATGAATACAGAATAAAGAAAACGTAAAGCTGTTTTGAGTGTCAGAATGGATTCAGTATCGGGGGAAACTGATTCACTTCTCATGGTTAGATTATGTGTATTTCTGCAGGCTGTCTCCATCTTGACTTTGGTGTGTGTGCAGGTCACCTGTATTTGTGCTCGGTTTCCTGCCGTGATGTTTGAGATGGTCCAGCATGCCTCTTTGCGAATGGACTCTTTAGCGCTGCTGAGAAGGTGCAGCAGGCAGGGCAGGGCGGAGCAGTTCAACACCACCTACCAGGCAACAGAGCAGATACAAACATAAATCTAACAATACATTCATCATAGTACCAACTATCGTCCTACAGTCATGGAGCTGAAGTTGCTAGTTTATTAGATACACCTAGGTAAACCTCAAGATGCCTAACTGAACCTTCGCTGGATGTGCTCTCACCTGTGTTTGGATGTCATCTCCAGTGACAATGTTTCCTACAGCTCTCAAAGCAGGGGAGGCCACCTTATACTCAGTGTGCCTGCAGAAAGAGAGGTTTGAAGAGAGAGAATTTTAAGAATTCACTCGTCATGCTTACTGCGTCAGAGACAACACGACAGGGCGGCTGGATTTACATGAGTAGCTCTACGAGGCGCCTGCAGACGCCGGAGTCGATGACAGCCTGGATCTTGTCATTGGGGCCATCTGAGAGGTAGGACAGGGCCCAGCAGGCGTCTGCCAGCAAGTCTGGGTCACTGCTAAATAAAAGCCTGGATAGCACGGGCAAACAGGGCGACACCTGCGAAGGACAAACATTACACATATTAAAGATGAGAAATGAAATGAACTCAATGAGAAACAAGCGCAGCTATCGAGTCAAACTTTTCAGCAGATCAACATTTGGGAGGGCATGTTGGTCCGAGCACATAAATGCTGCTCAGGAATTTAACAGTGCTGGTTGAGAGATTGTAAGATTCAAAAGAAATCTTTCACATACTGCAGCAGTGACCTGGGATCAACCAGCATTTACTGTTAAGCAACTCGACTGTGCTGTGTGGCCCTGGTCTAAACCTCAGAGACTGTTTAACCTGCAGACTGCAGAGTGTTATTAAATTACTTTGTCATAAGCTGACCAGGTTAAGAAAAGAAATCCTATAAAGTTACAGCGTGTTTCCTGCAGCGCGTCATTCGATCTCCAGTGTACATATTGTCGCATCCGCTTCGCTGAGGTGAAAGTCGATAACCGTGCTTTGCAAATATATCTACAGCTATGGTTTGTCGATGATAACTATCAGCTGTAGACTTTAGTACGAATGGCTGCAAGGATTTGTGTGCGTCCCAGCAGTGTTGACAGACTTTGATCATTTGAGATTGGGCCAGCTGCTTTTTTTAATTTTAAAGTGTTGACATCATGAGGTGAGGTGATACCTTTTCGAAAGCAGGTGGAGGGTTTTTTCCTCTACAAAGATTAGACAGAGCCCACACTGCATTCCTTGTCATGGTCAATCTAGTGGATTTGGTCAGAAGCCTGAAACAAACAAAAAGTCAACGCGTGAGACAGTTTCACAAATGTGTTGCTATAGAAATGAATGAGTGCTCCTTACATTAATAGTGGTGGAAGGATGTTACAGTTCAGCACGTAGTCTCTGCACACTGCGCTGTCCCCTGCAATATTTCCCAAAGCCCACACAGCCTGCAGAAAACACAACACACCTCAGTTACCTGCGACGTTAAACCAGGAGAGACAAACAAACACATACACAAACTCTGCGTTACCTGTTCTTGAACGTCCTCGAAGTCGGAGTTAAGTAGTTCTATGAAGATTGGCACAGCTCCAGCCTCGATCACCGTCTTCGTCTGCATGGATGTGCCCGATGCTATGTTGGTCAGCGCCCAGGCTGCTTCAAACTGCAGGACGGCAAATTTGGAAGAAAGAAAGGATCATTTTAAACATTACCAGCCAGCGTGGCGGATCCTGATTTTTCCATAAGATGCAAAATTTCTTCACTTGACAGATAAATTAAAAAACACCTCAGTGTACATATTGTGCACAAAGTCGGCGTTCTGAACTGTGTTTTTCCAAACTGACCTGTAGTGTGCAGTTGACACTCTTCTTCAAAAACTCCACAAACCGCTCCACTACTCCAGGTGTGTTTATAACTTCATCAATCGGTGGGTTGGGTTCTGAAATGACAAAAAGGGTAAAGATGGAGGTATATACTTGCGTTTGATCCGTGACTGGTACCACAGATATGTTGAACTTCACTTCAAGTTAAACAACAGATACCTTTGGAAAGTAGTTTTCTGAACTTTTGTGTTGTGGCGAGCTGAAGCTCTGGGTCCTCTGAGAAAAGCATCTCAACCATGTCTCTGGTAATGACTCCTTCCTGCAACAATACATACACAAGCGCTCTGAACACTCAGCGGAGCTTCCACTCCTCGCAAACCAGCAGGCCGGAAAATAAGCTGGACAACAATAGCTACCAAAACACAGGAATGTGAAGTAAAATAACCCTCCGGTGGGTCCTGCCTCAACCGCTCTTTGTCCTGTGAGTGACTTCAGGAAAACAGACACTCACTGTTACTGGGGAGCTGAGGTAGGAGTCCACCAGGGGACTCTCGAACATGGCTTCCTCTTCATTGAGAATGTCCACATTCCTCCTCTTGAAAAGCTGCGATTAAAAAAGAAAAGCACAGTCAGTACACACAGAGACACACGAGCCAGACAGAGGCATGCAGGGTGTCAAAGAGGTGGACGGGTTCGGGTTAGTACCTGTTGTTCTCGTTTCTGTTTCCTGAGTTGGATGCCCTCCTCCTCTCTCCTGCGCCTCATCTCCTCTGGGTTCAGTGCTTTGTTCTTGTAGCGGTTCATCCTGTAGTTATCTTTGGCCGGACTGGCTGACGGCTCTGATGGGCACACAAAGACACATCCATGTCATGATTAAGACCGCAGGGAACAAAGTCGTGCACCGTTTTCTTCATCCAAGTTGAACTGGATGAGCACGCCGCGTGTAGGGAAGAGTGAACATGTGACAGACGCTTTTGTTTCCACATGACAGCCCTAATAATAGGTCATGATGATAAACTCCATGTGGATGCGTCTATATAAAAAGGTCCCTGTATAAACAAGCTCATAAACACTGGACGACACAGCCTAAAAATACACACACACACACACAGCTAAGCTCAACATCAACCAGTCAGCTGGCGGGCAGAACAAACGTATTTATTCAGTGCTGTTAAATCGCAGTGTTAGCATAAACCGGTGCCCACACAGGACAAACTGCCCGTTCTCAGCATTTGTGCAGTCATGCCACCACAGCAGGGCACAGGGCAGATCCCTGAGCCACCTGGGGGCTACAAGGGGAGAGAAAGAGAGGTGGGGACAACATGAAATATGCCACCAACGAAAGATGGTGCCAACTTTGTGCGGCAGAAGCCCCCCGTGGCGCATCAGCGGGGGAATCTGAGGTTAAATATCGGAAGTGTCGCAAATCGAGGTCACGTTTTGGTTTGGAGGCGTTAGCACAAGCGGCCTCGTAAAACGCTCATGCGTGTGTGGATTCTGCCCAGATGGTGAAACCACAGGTGTGGACGACACGCGAGCACAGGTTGCGGCTGGACGCTCTTATTTCCGCGCTGCGTTAGGTGGATTAGCTGCTGTATGCGAACTGCACTGACTGTTTGCCGTTTGGGCAGGATGGCACAGAAATAGCCCTGCTGAGAGCACATGTCTCCATTGGCATTTCAGAGGAGACCCTACCTACAGCAAGGAGTCTCTAGAGGAGAGGTGGTGGGTGTTTTTTTAAAGTGTTTGTTGACCTAAATCAGGGAGAAAAAAAAAAAAAAAGAGCATGTTTCCACCTACACCTTGTGGTACGTAGCTGCAGCGCCGATAGACTCTGCTTTATTTGCCTGGGTTTTAGGTTAGCCGCCAGAGATTTTTTTTTGTGCAACCACCTTAAAACAAATGGGCGTGGGCTGGAAATCCTGCTTTGTTTCCCAGCGTCAAGATACACTGCGGCCTCTGCAAATAAATCTGAAGCGGTCTGCGCAGATACAGAGGATCATTTCCTCCGTGAAGCACAACAACCTGCTCCTGTGACAAATCAACTAACACAGCCCGAGGGAGGAAGGTGTGACGATAAAGTATAATGACAAGAGGGTCTGTGGTCCAGCTTTATATCCTGATTTGACACGGACAGCTTGCATATTGTCCGTGCCTGCCCCCATCTTTCATTCATCTCCTTAGGCGTACGTAACAGCACACTCATCTACGGGAATAGTCTGGAAAACATGGGAAGTCACATGTACACGCCGGTTTATGAGTATGCCGTCAGGTATGCCACCACAGTGCCTCACAGATGTTAGCATGCTGTCAAAAACGGTCGTGTTTTTATCATTTCACGCACCTCGCCGATTTCCCCTGACTCCTTCTCAAGGGAGAAGCACAATGAATTTATAATTACGTTAAAGACAAGGGTGTAATTTGATGCGTTTTTAGAGGAACGAGCTAGGGCTAGCACAGCTAAGCTAACGCTAGCGCTAGCCACTGCGCGCAAACAAATCTCTGCCTCCTAAATGTGACTTATTAAAATCGTGTCACCTTGTAGGTGGTCACTTATTCACTTTTACGAGCCTCTGGGAGTCTATTGCCAAGTTACAGCCGACACAACCCCCCCCCCCCCCCAAATAAGCCCGAAACAAACAAACAGCGACATAACGTTTGAAATAAGCACTGGGTGTAGCATTAGCGCCTCAGTAGCTTGCTAACGCTACCCTTATCACCTGAATTGTAAAGACACACAGGAGTCTTACATACTGGCGAACATCACTCATACTAATATTATGACATTATAACATTGAGATAACAGTGATAATAACTTTAAACTGAAGCTAAACGCGTCTCTTCCCACCCAAGAAAGGAGCGCGGTGCTAGCTATTAGCTACAGCTACAATAGCCAAGTTTCATTAAGTTGGCTAACAAATAGTTATTTTTTCGCGTTAATACACCTTATAAGACGTCTGATAATAGAATAAACGTCGTCCTTTGTCGATGTAATCTGCTACTTTGCTGACAGTAGCGTAAAATAGCAACTCATCTTGCGCTGCTACGTAGCTTCGCTAGCAAGCTAACGAGTTAGCTCACAAGCTTGAACAACAGTGACAGGATTTCATAATCGTTCCTCCCGATGACACCGCTCAATCTCTGACCGCCTGCTGTGTGCTCTCGGTTTGTCGATCAGCTTACCCATCGTGTCCTGTGTGTAGTTTGACTGCGTCTAGTCGTGAAGATATAAATCAGTTTTTTTTCTTTTGTTGTTTTTTTTTCTTGTTTTAAATCCTTTCTCTCTTCTAGCTTTCCAGAATTTGCTCCTGTAAGCAATATGTCCGCCGGAGACGGAAACGTCAAACTATAACGCAGAGACTTCCTGCCACCGGAGGTCGCCCCAGCCCCGCGAAACACTTTCTGCTGCTCTGCCTCAGCTCGGTGCAGGACAGGAGTGTCCAAACTTCTTTTTTTTAAAGAGGGCCAGATTTGACAATGTGATGAGAAACCATAAAAGTGTGCACAAAGTTTGCACGAAGCTGATACAAATCTGAACCTCGTGTTCATTTTAAACATGGCTTATTACGATTAAAGCACAGCCTGTTACCATTTCAGTTTAAAACATATTATTCTTGATCATTTAGAAAGTAATATTTCATGCATTACATCTACACCAGCAGTCCTGTCCTTCACGTTCATTCAAATGCTTCATTATGTCACGCTAAAAAGACAAATCTGGCAGCCGTACAGTATCTGATAATCCTAGCAGGCCATAAATAATAACAATGAAGCTGCGGGCCGCAGGAAATCTGACAATATTTACTGTATTTAACTGGATAAACTGGTCTGTGCTTAAGTCCTGAGTCTATACTGTGCGGGTGGCAGAAGCTCACTCTGCATGTATTTGATTAATTGATTGATCGATGGACATAATAATGGATGCATAATTGCACTCTATCCATTTAAGTTTTTCACAATGCACGTCTGCACAAGTTCTTGCACAAGAATCGGTATGTATATTTCTCTTACGTGTATTTTTAGAGGTAGAACCATATGTTCCTCCACCTTAGAGTTTATTCTATTTATACTGTTGTCACCGACTGTTACCTCAGTCCTGTGTGTAGTGTGTGCCTGTTCTGTGCTGTTACTTGTAATGCCGCTGCAACAAAAGAATTTTCCTTCTGGGATCAATTAAGTACTCTATCTATCTATCTATCTATCTATCTATCTATCTATCTATCTATACAGAATACATATATAAAATAGTTTAGATCTGTACTAATTTCACCATTCATAAGAACTGTACTGAGGGTAATTTTTTAAAAATAGATTTCACCTGTTCAAATGATATTAAGGCTTGAACTTATGCATAATTAATTGATTGACAGGTAAGTGTCGATAAAGATGGCTTGTTTGAGCACCCAGGCGCCGCTCGGCCCGCCTCAGGTCCGTCAATGATCTACGTCTTTGCTGATATATCAATTAGCCAGAAAGAGGAAGAAGCAGTACAGCCAATGTGGTATATTTTCGGCTTGGCATTGGAAACCCCGTGGGTGACGTCACTCAGGGTCTGTCCATTGTTTATACTGTCAGTGGTAGGGATTTGGCTCGGGAACCGGAGGACGGTTGGTTCAAATCCAGCATGGTCAAAAAGTAGAGAAAAGTGAAGAGATGCCAGCTCACCTCCTGGGCACTGCAGAGGTGCCTTTGAGCAAGATACCGAATTTGTATTTTGTATTTTGGCTAAAACGCATGTAGGAAGGAATCACTCTTCTATCAATGGACCAGTTAGTAGTGGAGGGCAAAGGGGACATGTGATTTTACATTGCAGTCTTCTTTCAAAGTCAGTCCCTCACTCCAGTTTCACGTACCCTCTGCCATGGTTCAGATATCCCTCTGTCTTAGATTTGCATATGTCCCTCTGGCTTTGCTATGTGTGTGTGTGTGTGTGTATGTGTGTGCGAACAGTCGTGGTTCCCCAGTGTTTTCCTCAAAGTGAATGTGACAGAGTAATACAGGTGAGGTGCATCCGTGGTCAATTTTCTGGGAGCAGGTAGTGGTAAATTACTGCACTACATTGCGATGCAGTATTGTCCTCTGACACGGGCTCCCAGGGGGGTGGGGGTGAGGGGAGGTGGGGGTGTCTACGGAGATGCACCAGAAAAAAACTTTAGGGGGCAATGTTGTACAAATAAAATGGAAGTAATGGAGCATTCACTGCTGTCAGGCTGGCTTTATCCTCCGTTAGGAAGGGTGTGGGTGGTCAAGTCAACTGTTGCATCAGTGAGATACTTTCCCATGATTACAATTTCTGAGCAAGACAAGAACAAATATTGTTTGTAGATCCTCGCTCTCGCCGAGTAGCCACGGGCTCTGGCCTGAGCTTCAGTCAGCCGAGCCGCGAGGGCTGAGATTTCGCAGCTTTTCAGTAGGCGTGCTGCTGCAGAGATGAATCAAGAGACGCCGCTTGCTCGATAGCACCACCGGTATCAAATAACACAAACATACAGGACCAATTTGCGGCACTGAGGCGGCATTCAAATGCTCGCATATCCATTCTGCAGGGCTGTAACCGGGGCGCATCGAGTCTGATTTCACACGGCCTTCCTTTGTGAGTTCTTTACCTTCCTCATTTCTAGGCCTGCTGAAGCACATCATACACCAGCCTACACTTTGCAGAGCAGCAAAGGCTATCCATTAGTCAATGCCACAGAGTAAAGACTGCCTCTGTAATGGAATCATAAGAGCCAAGAAAGGCTTATAAGTGAAGGGTTTGAAAACCAAAGTAGACAGGGCTCGGTCACTTCTGCTGTAGTCTCCCACTCACCGTCAGCTGCTAATGTAGATGTAATAAACACCACAATCAATACTCTCTCTCCTTTTCATCCAAATTCAAACTACTTTAAATTAAAAAAAAAAAGGAAACAAAAAAAAATTAAAACAAACAGTAAGACCTCTCCTGCCGACCTCATTAGTGGCCAACGCCCGTCCAGACTGAGTCAGCAATATCGAAAAAAAAAACGCACTGCATTTTCAACGAGCAAATTAACAATGCTGCTGCAGCGCGACAAGAGCAACAACTAGACGTTGATTAAGTGCAATTTCATCAGAATGAGTTTTCAGCTGTCAGTGAAAAGACAATACAGCCGTGGTTAATTATATTTCTTCGGCTCAAGCTTTTTTTTCCTGCCACCTTTTGTCCAGATTCTGCTGGATTTACAAGACTTTTAGTCACAGACCTCTTTGCATGCTGAATGCTTTTTTTTTTTTGGAGCGTGCTAAATCCTTTCCTTTTGTAGTTTTTTTTCCCGGCAGAGAGATTTCATAAGCAAATGTATGCTCCGTTTTGCATCATGCTCCCGGCAGTCCGTCCATGATAAAACTTCAAGCAGGACTCAGATCTCTGCAGGTGGATACCAAAACATGTTTTAAAAAAAACAAACAAATCCGCTTTGCACATTTAGACTTTCTGGACAAAAATAAAATGTACCACATAAAAAGGCTAACTACATCAAGGAGCATGCTCGCGCGGTAAAAAGTCAATTACGGAGCGTCAAAAGCAGTTTAGTTTTGATTGTGCTTATTTGATTTGCGCAAATATACCCAGTTTAAACTGCTGCCTTAATTCAATTACACCAAATATGATAATAAGGCTAGTTTGCTGAAATGTGAGAATGTGGCTGGGCCGCCTGTGGGAGAGAGAACATCTGCAAAGCTCTGTGCTGAACGCTTTGTGTGAGAGTAATAAAGGGTGAGAGCGATAACGCCATGGGGAGGATAGTGTGTGTAGAGAGCAGTGTGTCAGTGCATGTGGGGAGTGAATGGAAAAGAGGAGATATGTCTTCATAATATAGTGTTGAAAATCCATAGAGCGCTGTCCATTCCTTATTTTTCTTTTTTTATCTGACGACTTCTCTCACTCTCTCTCTCTCTGTCTCTCTCTCTCCGTCTCTCTGTCTCCCTCTGGCTTTCTGACACCTACCAGGTGGCGGGGCCGATAAGTAAGTTGCTGAGTAGGTGATTTTGGAATATTCTTGCGGATCATTCGATCATTCCTTGTGTGTGAGAGGGAGATTTGTGGGAACCATTTGAATACTAATGTGTAACTTTCACCGCGCAGGATAGAAGAGTCGGAAAGACAAATCTGTAGCCGAGGATTGAAAGCAGGGACTAAAAATGACATTGTCTTTGAGCAAAGATGGCAACCAATTTTTATTTGAGAAGAGTAGAGCTGTGTGGGATTTGGCTCTAATAAGTGGGTTGTCATGGTGTCCTAATCTTTCTTAAACTACAATCCAATCAGATCTTTCAGATGTCTGGCTGTGTGACTTCCTTCACTTTTCTGAAATTGTAAGAAATCTGTGTGTGTCTGTGTGGTGGTTGCACCAGAAAAGGCCACCTCACAGAGGGATTGGCGATGTGTTTGGAGTAAACACAAATCCTTCCATCAGTGCGACGAACTTTAAAGGTCCTGTGTATAGGATTTAGCGGCACCTAGTGGTGAAGCTGCAGATTGCAACCAAATGAATACCTCACGCCTCAGCCGCTCCTTCCACGCACATAAGGAAGTAGAAAGAACACAACGTTTCTTACTTTCAGGTTCAGATTATACACTAAGAAAAACATACATACAAATATTCCATTCCATGCCAATAAACACTCCATACTGGACCTTTAAGGAGAGACTGGCCAAAAGTGTGTGTGTGTATATATATTACCATTTGTTGTTGTTCACCATGACTTTTTTTGCCCCACCTTTGAGTATAGCAGTTAGGAAACTAAAAATACGTTTGTCCCTTTGACCGGATGACACTTGAATCATTTACTGTACCACGAGACAAAGGGCTGGTGTGGGTTTATTTTTTGCTATTCTCTCTCCTCACATTCCAAAGTAAACTAATTTTCTTTTGTCAGTCTTATGACGGGTGTGCGTGGGTGTGTGTTTGTGTCTCTGGTTTTAGCGCGGGGCTTTCGGAGTTAGGCTGTTTTTCTTTTCTCTGCTCTTTGTCGCTGTTGTCTCTTCCTCCAAAGCTGATTTATTGTACTGTACATGTTACTTGTTGTTTTACGCATTTAAACGTGAAGCATTTTGTCTGTAATTAACCACGCTATATAAATAATTACTCAGCTCAGCTGCACTCCAGAGAGAAAAACTATACTTTTCACTTATACTTAAATGAATTAAACTTAGTACGCCAACTACAACTTACATAAAGTATCAGTAATAATACAATAATATGATGTATAATCATATAACATTCACACAGGCTTATTAAAAGTTTACATAAACTTTTTTTCACATTTCAGTACCTCCACTCAGGGCTGAAAGAGTCAATGGATAACAAGTACCAGTTATTTTCCTGAATTTAAATCTGTGTACCAGAATGCGTCAAACCTAATACAGACCCCAAGCAATATACTTTATGGGCCCCAAATTCCTACCTACACCCATCCCACTGTGCACCCCAGTCTTTATGCAGGCTGCTGGATGTCTCATCAACCGAAACAAATTATAGTGTGAAATGGCACAGCGATGTCACTGAGTAATTCGCCAGTCTGATGCCAAAGAGAGAGAGAGAGAGAGACGGAGAAAGGTGTAGACACAAGGGGGGTAGAGGGGGATCTTGCATCAGGAAACACTTAGGGATCGTAGCGGGGTAGATGAAGCAAAGAGATCAATATGGCACAATTATTGTGCACACACTGTAATTGATGAACATGTGACTTGAGAGGACTTCCTCTCGACTAAACCGCGCAAGCCAATTTCAGCCCAATCGAAGCGAGTTCGATAAGGCCTGTTAACGCAAAGTGCCTTTATTTACCTGCGATAGGCCTTGTCATTGACATTAGAGGAGGTTTGCATCTTTATTCTCAGAGCCTCTAACGATAAAGACAGAAGTAACGCGCGGCTGTGAAGTGCTCTAACGTCCTTGGCTGTCAAGGGAGAGTCCACCATGCCTGTTCCTGCCGCCGAGCATAATCCCTGAAATGCCAACTCTCTCTCAGCTCAGCCCCTTGTCATGCTTCCTCTGCAGAAAATGTGACACAGAAATAAAAATAGCCCTCAAATTATTCAGCTCCGACTCGGGCTGGGATACTTTAATTAAAGCCGTTTGATGTTTGCTCTCAAAGCATTCGGAGCCCCACTGTGATGTAAGAATAGGACAGGAGTGACCATAAAGGTGATGTGTATGACTGTGGATGTGTTCGAGCGCCTAACTGCCTCACTATAGGGCTTTCACAGCCTCCCTGCGGCGGCCATAAATCCCACCCTGTGATTGCAGAGAGGAGGTAATGAGGGGCTTGGTGTACTATGCGGCCACACACACACACAGACGCGCGCACACACACACTTCTCCGTAAATAACACCGCCACTGACCCTGACAGCGGTCTGATCATCTTGGTCTGCCACAATCACCTTCCTCCAGTAAATCTATCTAATTAACTCCGCAGCTGAAACCGAAGAGTCTCTCCTCCAGTCAATCAGAGGTCTCTGCGGTGTAACAGTTTCTGACAGGACACAAAATTAACTGAATAAAATTAAAAAGCCATCTCGCTCGTTGTTTTTTTTTTTTTTTTACTTCTTCTTTTTTCGCTTTTCCCGACAGCATTAATTGTTGTTTTCAAAAGTGCCGGACGTGCAGAATTGACGGCAGCAGAAAGCGATTTAGCTCCGGGCGGACAAATGGCTTTCAAGTTCACCCCCCAAAAAACAAGGCCTGACAGCGTGTCACTTAACTGGATGCATTCCTGTACTGCGCATAACAACACGCCGCCGTCGCTTGTTTTTCAAGCGCCCCGTTATTGATGTAACAGGCTGATTGAGTGGAAAATGGGAAAAACACCACAGCGTGATGATAAGTGGTTTAGCAAATTGCATCGTGCCCTTTCGCAGTCGGGAAAAGTGTCTTTCTTGTTCATTCTCTTTGACTCGTACCAAACCGAGCTCAACCTTTGCCGACCTTTCGCATGTAGCATCTGGGTAATTGAATGAAAACCTGGATAAAGTTAATTGGCTGTTTCCATATACTCTGAAAGCTGCTGATAATTAATCAGAGAGAACAAAAGCCACTACATCACCACCTAATTATGGGTGAGCAGCACTTGGCAGGCTCGACACACAGGATGCTCGTCGGTGTGTGTTCCTTCTTTTATCTGCGGCGCGTTTGTGTGTGTGCGCACGTCTGTTTTCGTGTCTGTCATGCGAGCGTTTGTTACCTGCGGTTCTGCCTCATTACGTCCTTGACAACGAGTTTTGATTACAGCAAGCAAAAGATTTTTGTAACATACGTCAGATATTTGGAATCGCTCATCGTCCAATTACCAATAATTATGGAGAGTCAGTGAAAAGGGTGAGCAGGCTTTTCATGGATTAAAATCTCAACCTCTCTGACTTGTCAGTTATAAGTTACTGGGAAATGCAGATTAGTTAAAGGTCAAGAATGCCAATGAATATATCCGAAACTGGGCCTTTCATTTGGAGACTAAACAGACAAAACAAGCCTATTATATGTATATTACTGTATATATACAGTAATTATAACCAAGAAACAGGATTTGGTTGTGTTGGCTGTCCAATCCAGAGTTAACCACAGCTGGTTACAGGTTCAACTGACCACACCCAACAATAGCAATGCTGGTTATGTTAAGTTATTCTTTAATAAAAAATGAAACTAACTGGATGAAAAGGTGAGGCAGCGTTTTCTATGATGACACTATGTTTCACTTTACCTCTTTGCCTTTGGGCTTCTTGCATAATTACAGTTCCATAATGCAGCATAGATGTTTGAAAATAACACCTCCCTCAGGTTTATTCCTAAAATCTAACTTCTTTTCAGCGTTCCTGTAATTTTCCAGCTAAGTCTCTCTGCGCACACACACACACGCACCAACAACAAGCTGCAAAGTGAAACATAGAGACAAGCCATTTGAAAAAGTATCAGAATCCTGTGACTCCGGCTGTCTGGCACACAGAAGTGGTTTGTGTTCCGCTGAAAAAATCAAATGACTCATCCACCGATGAAAAACACTTTGCCTCGCATGTGCCTGCGCCCCTGGTTTGAAATAATGGTTAATGTCAGCGCGCAACAAAGACATCACCACTTGGTCCAAAGTTTGCAAGTATAGACGCCAGCACTTTTTTTTTTTTCATTTGCGGGGTTATTGAATTCATTATCTCACCCTCTCTGTCCTTGTTTTGATTCGGAAGATAAAAATCATCTCTTAGATGCCCCTTGGCGGCATAAATAATGCCATTTCTTTTTTATTAGAAACTCTCTTTCTTATCTCTGAACCAGTTTATTCCGCAATCAATTAATTAATCACTTTACCATCAGAGACTTCATTTCAATGTCTGATGTTGTCGTCAGCCGCTGTTTAATTATTTTATTAGGCAGGTCTTTTCTATCTTCCGGATGATAGCAGACAAAGTCATCTTAAAAGTGAAGAATGTTTCCAGTCTCCTCGTCTGTTTCCTCTCTTTCCATTTTTTCTGCCCAGCCCCTCTGCGCCTGTGGCATCAGCCTTTTATTAAGGGATGTAATATCCACCATACCATAGGACCAATATTCCTCAGGGCTTCTCTTTCCACCCCTCCCTCCCTTGATTCCCCTTTTTTGCACACGTACATACCCACTCACACACCCAGCCACACACACACTCACACACAGGCATGGCAGGAGCTCCATCTTAAAGAAATGAGGGGAGCTGGGGAGCAATTAGATTCAGCTGGAGACTTTTTAATGTGAATTCCTCTCCAATGCAGCGCTGCTTCCCTCCGGAGAAATCACAAAGTCAAATATAGGATCTTTGATCATTTGCAGCCATATGGCATGGCGAGGCATGAACTAACATGATGTGTGTGCGTGTGTGTGTGAGCCTAAGCTCCGATGATGTCTGCAAGGTCAGACAATGCTAAACTAATTCAAATAGCAAGCTTCCCTAGGTAGAGATTCAACCCAAAAAGTCAGCTCTGAGGTCCTACTCCAAGGTTGTTTCCGAAAATATTTGCAAAAATGAATTTAGCCGGAAATTAGTGAAGGTTTTTTTAAATATATATATATATTGAGAAGGTCGATGCTGATGTGACCTTTGAGATAAAGTCAGTGAGTACTAAAGTTGGTCTGGACCACAGAGATCCCACCTTCCTGTTAAGGATACAGTCTGAAATCAAGGCCCAAGGAAGTAAGTTTTTAAAAGTTACATTTAAGCACCTGAATTTATGTGTTGTCGATGGGCTGCTGAAGGAGAAAGGCGGAGAAGTTGCAAGGAACAGGCACGAGTCCTCTGACGCTGGTTATTTTGCCCTTGCAAAACAGTGCTGGTTAGTAGTTAGTTAGCTTATACACACAGCCTGCATCCGGTGAGTAAGACAGTGATATGCAAAACACTTTAGCAGAATGTAACACATGTATGCTTCTGAGAAATCCTGTTTCATGTGTTATTTTGGCACGGCACAAACTACTTACAATACCCATGAGGCTCGGCTGCCGTATCTATGCAGAAAAAGACAGTGATAAGAGCAAATCCGAGCTGTAGCAAATTCAAAAGGCTTTATCGGTGCGCTTGTTCACAAAACATGGTCGTATAGTTGGTGAATTTATATATATATATATATATAAAAAACCCAGAATACAAAACTGAGCTGGTTAAAACTGCAGATTCTATCTGCAGTTTTCTCAGCACTGAAATCTTTAGCTTTTTAGTTAAAGTCTTGCATGGCAGTGCATGCGTGCATTGGAAATAAGTGGAAGTATTTTCTGCCATGTTTGCCAGCTGTGTAAAGGAGACTCTGTGGAAAAATAAATGACTGTCAAGATAAAATTACAGTGGAAATAATAGATATATATAAATAAACATATGACAAATGAAGCCTTGACATTTAAAATAAACGCTTGGAAATAATGAGAAAGACTTATTCAAAACGTGCATCCTTTAGAATTCACTTTCAAACAATCCTTTGAAAAAAAAAAAAAAGACTTCCTTGTTTTTACCTGTCAAAACAACTCTCTCAACAGATCCCGACTTCATGTTGTGTATTTTTCATGACGTTCGCCGAGATGACATCAACATAATAATATATTTCTTTTCATCTTTTTTTGGAGGGGAAACCATGAAACAATTATACAGTTCACTGTCAGCAAAGACAAAAGTGATAAATAGCAATTACTGTCATTCTGAGCTAGTATTGTTTTTGTCCGTTTGTCAAAAGAGGCAAATAAGTATATTTCCCAAAATGCTGAATTACTGCATTATGCGTCCCGTTAAATCAGTTACTTTGCTACATTTTGAAGCCATCACGGGGTAAACCTGAGCTATCTATGTGGGCATAGAGAAGATGAAGAATGATAAATTACATGTGGATCAAATCAAATGTGGATAAAAATCACCTGACCTTAAAGCACGTTAATTCAAGTGTATTCATCGAATTCCTCACGATGAATACCGTGAGGAATTCATCCATCATGCTGTAGCCGCGCATATGGTTGGTTATCCCCAACTGTTGTCAATCAAGATGGACAGATTTGATGGAGTGGAAGAAGATTAATGTGGAGACATGACTGAGTAAAAATGACAGAGTCACAAACTGTTCCAGACAGTATGAGTTACATTGTTAAGATCACATGGCACAATGTGTCCTCTTCAAACAGACTGAACTGAATCATTGCAACTCTTCCTCCTGCAGCTTCAAAAGCCAGATGAAACATTCTCTCCTCTTTGCGCCACGTATTTTATGCCCGCTTGTTCCCGAGCTTCATTGAAGGCTTGCTTTAAAACGGATACAGCGTCTCTTTTGTTCACTTCAGATATAGGAGATTTTCTCGTGTCTTGTGCTCCAATTTAAAGCCTGAATTAGGCCAGTGCGTTCTTGAATATGATTATAATTTGAAATGCACTTCTGTGGGTTTGAACAAAGCGCGGCCACATAATATGCACGTGTAACGCGCGGCTCACGAGCGGATATCTGGGATTTTGTGGCTCGAAGCAGATTTGAAATCAAGTACGTTGCATGTATTTTGTAGTAAAGTTAAAGCAATACATGAGCATAATGTGCCGGTTATGGACGTTAACTGTGATATTTAAATAAATTAAATATTGATATCGTTTATTGTTGCAGACGGCTGCCCACCAATGAGCTGGGCACTGCAAGGCCCTAAACCTCGAAAGTTTCATGAGATAACTTCTATTATGATTTGGTGTGATATAAATAAACCTGAATTGCATTACATTTCTGTTTCTGTTTATAGTTTTCGGCGCTTTTGGACACTTTCAAACAGTTACAGACTCTCTCAGCGGTTCTCAGACTCTCTACGTGTTTTGATATGTGCCAATATCTGTAAATATCCTCGTTCATTATCGTGAATCCTTCTGCCCCTCGATAGTCGTGACAGCCCTGCTTGCGCAGGATGTTGCATTACTAGGGGAAGCCTCTTCTTTTCTTTATGAATACCCTGTAAAGATCTGTATTTATCCCTCAGCGCTGAAGTGTTCTCATTCCAGCAAAGTGTCGTTAAGGCCTGCCCTCATTTATGAAATTGCTGACTCGGTAAGTTTTTGAGCACACAGTGAGGTGGCAAGGTATTAGAAAAATACTCTGTCTCTTCGCTCCACAGAGACTTAAACTAAATTTGCTATCTGCCGTGCCTGCCTCAGAGCCATGCCGCTCCCCCCTCTGAGAGAGGAGAAGAAGTGAGAAAAGCAAAGATGAGGGACAGTACCACCCTAATCCTTAAAACAAGGCAGGCTGAGATAAACTTTTTCTTTTTTTTTTTTTACCGTGACTGCTTTTGTCTACGCGCGTGCGATCCGCTCCCCTGTCCTCTCCGTCTCCGGCAGTGCTGCGGCTGCATTAGTGAGGCTGTCAGACCCAGACTGCATGGCTGTGACCTGGATAAACCAGCGCAGGAAGAAATCTCACCTCTAGTTAGTCTCAGCAGGACGGAGTCTAGCAGTTAGGTGACAGAGAACAACTGCTGCTGCTGCTGTTGCTGCCTCCCAGTCAGTGCAAGGATACAATCGCTCAGCGTGTCGTTGTTTCTAGTCCACGCGCGGACCAAGTGGGGCGCTGAGCCGTGCACACACACACACACACACACACACTTCCAGTGGTGGAAAGTAAGTGTGCTTCGGTACAATTCTGAGGTGCTTGTGCTTTAATTATTCCCATTTTGTGCTGCTTTATAATTCCAATCCAAGCACATTTCACAGCCAAACGTTGTTCCTTTAGTCCCCTGTCTATCTGATACAGGATATTATAAACAAATAAATTGGGATCTAGATTATGATTATAATAAAACTGTATTGATCCATGACAAATTATCCTGCAGACAAAAATATAAAAGTAGTTTGAACTAGCTCTTCCTTCACTAGCTTCAGTGGTAAAGTCATGTACACACCGATGCACCAATAATTCCAGTAACATGACATATTTAGGGCGCATATACTTAATTTTGAAATGGGGCGTGCATAAAAAGTCGCCTACTCTTACTTTAGGTATATATTTTGACCAAGAGCTGCTTTATTGTGTCTTCTTTAGAGCTACATTCAGGAGGCTTGTAATTTAGTCTGAAGGCGTGAGGTCGGGACTCCCGGAGTGCTGTAAAGGTAGCCCAAGTGACTGCTACCTCTCATGTATTTCTGGCTGGTGCCTTTCTGTGTTTCACTTTAAGGTATATAGGTTGACTGGCGACTCTAAATTGCCTGGCAACTTGTCCGGGGTTTACCTGCTGCCTCTTGCAGTCAGCTGGGATTCGCTCCGGTCCTCCACAACCCTGATGAGGATAAGTGGTTAAGGAAAATGGATGGAGGGAATACCCGGAAAGCATCTCCACATTTCTCCAAGACTTCTAACTTGTTGCCACTGTGTCTCCCAGTATCCTAAAATGTGGAAATGTGGATAAGGGGGAACTGTTCAAAGGCACCGTAGCTAATTACTTCTGCCGTCGAGTACTTTTTCAATTTGAAATGTGTAATAATAACAATATACATGATGAGTGAATGATTCAGTGGTTCAAATAACTTACCCAACACTGCCTGCAGATACTCACACACATACAGCAGCGCAGTATCTCTGAACAGCAGGGCAAACTAGACCACTGGGAGACACACAAAGAAGTCAGGGCAGCTATAACCTCCAGAATCGGTGAACAAAAGCAAGAAGCAAAAGAAAAAACAAAATAACCCAGAGCCATTTTCCCCAGAACCTCCACCCAGCGTTATTATCCCAGCGTCTTCACGGAAATAGATGTCCATTTCTGCGGGGGAGGATCATGTAGGAGGGATGGAGGAGCTGACCCCCCCCGCCAACACCCCACCCCGCGAAAGCCAAAAAGGTCTGCTACGGTAAATCAGACGTCTGTAGAGGCCGCGCTCTCTGCCTCCTTCACCAACACATGCCGGCGAGTTCCTTTCTCAGCCCTTACAGGGAAAGAATGCTGGCTATCTCACAGAGAGAAATAATCAGCTCCCTGGCTTTTATCACCCTAACGGAGCTCATCCTTTTTACAGATAGTCGAGATGGCTTAGATGCACCCGGCATTTCTCACACTGAGATAAAGACACGTGCTTAGATCAGTCTGCGGCATGATATGAATTTATTGACTCACTGGGCCAATTACTGTGCACATGGATTAACGAGCGTTACCTTTCCCCCCCAGGCTTTCACCCTTTGCCATTTCTTCATCCTTCTTGTATCTTTATATATCAACACTTCTCACCTACCAAACCCCCAACCTCCCTTTGGTCTCCTCAGCCTGGAACCCCCCCCCCCCCCCTTCACGTCTCCTTCCCTCCCTTCGTAATCCAACTGTCTGACCCTGTACCCCCCCACCCCACCCTTCCCTCATCTTTTTCCATCTCTCCCTCCATTCCACATGACCCTTGACGGCCCCCTTCGGTATCTTTTCCCTCTCTTGCTATCCTCATCTCATTTCCCTAAATCTCTTCCCATCCCTCCTTGTCTGCGTGCGTCCCCCCCGCTGTGATCTCGGTGACATTTCAACAGTCACGCCTGTCACGTTACACACGGGGGGGGGGGGGTGGGAGTGGGGGGGTTTGGAGCATTGCCTCCCATGCACAATCCAGGGAGCAGAGGTCCTATTAATGTGTGAGTGTAATGCTTATACAAATGGAAGACGGTGTGTGTGTGTGTGTGTGTGTGTGGGGGGGGGGGGGGGGGGGGGGGTCTCATTAATGTGCAGCCTTTTATTTGAAAATACAGCGTTGTACGGCGAGTGTGTGTTTCATTGAGTATGCAAGACAGAAAAGGGGAAAAAAAAAAAGATGAGACAAAGGGAAGCGAGAATGAAAGAGCATCTAATTACATGACAGACTTAGCCTCTGGATCTCTGTGATTGAATAGGGCACCCTTTTCTGATATTACTCCACAAAGCTTTCATAATATCCTCCCTCTATCTCTCATAGCCGTCATATTCTCCACAGCTTGTGAATCCTCTCCAGCAGCTTGTGTGTGTTGTGTATGTGTGTTCAGCCACTTTGGCCCCACCAGGACTGCCAATTCTGGGACATGCTTCTCGCTCTGGTCCCCATCCCCTCCCTGGGCTGTCTGCCTGGGTTATATTAGCCCCCGATATATTGACCCAGAGAATGAGATGAGGCTTGGGTTGTGTGCTGTGTGTCTTCCTTTTTTTTGTGTGTGTGAGTCCTCAAGGGTATAACTAGATGTTACTCGCCCGCTGCTGCTGTTGCTGTGCAGTGGATCTTACTTTTTCGGCCACTGGATAACAAGGTTGACTCTCTGCTGGAGGAAGTCTCAGGCTTTCTGCTCTGTCTGGCTAAACAGGCTGCTCCTCGGCTATCGCAGACTCTGTGGGCGTTCAGCTGCACTCCGCTGCTTCTCTCCAGAGAGATTCTTCAGCGTGTCGGTGGATGGTCTGGTGGGTGTGCGGACCCGAAAAAGGCCTCCTCCACATACATATGCACGTATGAGTTCTTGGCCTCTGAGGAGGTCTAGATTGCAATTATTACAGAATTATAGCCTAAGGGGAAACAGGTACTTTGAAATGTTAAATATTTTGTTACATAAGTGCATTATGTATTCCAGAAGCAAACTTTTATTCCTTGACAGATGGATTATTTCCACAGCAAGTGGACTTGTGTGCAAATAATTGACAGCTTCCCAGTTTGATCTTGTTCCTACCTGTCCCCTGGTGCGAAGCATCCAAACATCTGGTGCATTCAGAAATTGGGACGCCAAATGTCGAATCTATACTCTTGCACCTAACTGGGTCAATTCAGAGCACTTGGAGGAATTTAAATTTATATATTGAGAACATTAACTTCTTGTTATATTCTGCGCGAGCACGCGATGTTTGCTATAGAGCCAGATGTTGCTCCAAATAGTACACGCGACGCCTTTTGCGTGCAGACATTTGACATTTGACGAGATTTTAACACCGTTTCATCTACCATGCCACATAACCACTATCAGATCACATCTCTCCGACATCGTTCTGCTGCTGTTTTTCTATGGAACTAGGGCACTTTCTTTCATAAACAGACTGGCAGATTGGATCTAAACTCAACGAGACCTCACTGGCAAAAAAAAAAAAAAAAGCGTGGCAGAGTGTGTTCGTTGTGCAAAATAGGTGACTGATCTGCCTCGTGAGCGCAGGTCATTTCTGTGGGAACCTGTTGTTTAAAATTAATTTCAGTCCTGAATCTTCTCGTCACTCATGGCTTGTCAGCCTCTGGAGTTATTTTTCATCTATCTTTTGTTCCTATTTTCACAGCAAGACATGACATTTTCCAAACAGGTTTTAATAAAACATTTTGTATCTGCCACAGAAAAGGGGGCCACTAAGCCTGAAAAACTGCTAACCTTGTTTTTGTGACAGGCGAGCAAAGCTTTGCAGAACATGACAGGGACGATTGCTTGAAGGGCCTCAGAGGAAAGCTCTTTATATTTACTCCTCCGTTCAGTTTTTCCTATTCACAGATTTTCCTGTCTGCATTTCTTGGCCTCTGCCACCTATCTAGGCTTCTCTCTCTTCTACCTCTATCCCATTTTCTCATTTCTTCTCTCCGTCTTCTGAGAGCACTCTGGTGTGCTGTCAAAGTCACCCTCGCTGGTCAGAGATGAACACTGTATCCCTGATGTCTATGCAACAACAACAACAATACCCACGCTGTTTTTGCCCTGCACAGAGACATCAATTTACCCTGATCTTGATTCGACAGTAATCGTCCAGACTGATGGCCAATCAAAAGCGCATCACACACTCAGAGTGAAAAATAAATTAAAGTCTGCTCATCCGTGCATTCCCTTTCAAAACCAATACCTTTCCGGTGAATGCCATGCCTCTGTTACCAAAAAAGAAAACAAGCCCAGAAAAGTGTTGGTGTCACAATAGATTTTCCTCTGAGAGTAGAAACGACAAAAATGATCCAAAAAAATATTTGTATCACTAAAGGCACAACACAATGTAATGGCTTTCTTACCAGATTTTAGATGTGTATGTATGTATGTATGTGCGCCTATACAATGTACGTTTTTATGCAGACGACACTATTTCATATACCAATAAGTCCTCTCTTAAAATGTAGGCTTTTCTTAAGAACCTAAATAATCCTGATGACTGTCAACATCGAAACCTTTCAGGGTCATTGCTACAAATCCAAATACTTGACATCTGGCTGGGTTAAAGACTCATTTTTAAGATCTACGTGGACTAGTAAATCACAGGTCAAAATTGAAATTGAATTGAAATATTAGCACGAAAGGGTTAAGAGTAAATGGATGAATGTGGATAATTTGTACTCAGTACAGGAAGAAAGTCAGCATCCGGCACTTTCATGTACACGGCTGGTCTATGGTGTGGTTTTTTGATGATTAAAATGCCAGTGGATGTGCAACAATCTGGGTGATCTTGTGTCAGTTGTCATTTCAACGAGACGGAAAAGGTCAGGAGGCAAACTGTTATCAAGCTTCCTCTGATCACAGCCCAGAGAATAGAGAAATCTGACTTTGAAACTACTGCTCAAACTTTTTTCTAGATGTTCGCTGATTTGGTCGAGGATGGTAGAACAGACAGCTCAACGTCGATTGAACATTATCAGGTGATTTAGAAGGGCTTTGTATATCTAAAAAGTGCATGTGTTTGTGTGCCAAATTGCTTGTTTGTGTGCCTAAGATGAGAAAAAGCGATTTTATTTCAGCAAACGACCAACTTGACTTTAACATTGCAGCTCGGCTGGATCTGATATGGTCACATTTGGAACCAATGAGAGAAATGTCAAGTCTGGATCCAGAATAGCAATGAGACTCTGAGGCTAGCTTTGCCTGGATGAACCCAAAAGGACACAGACAAAGATCATCTAGGATAACTTAGTCGGAAAGCCTTTCTCTAACTTAACCCCTCAGCTACTCAACAACTCTTTGGCTCAAAGGAAAGTTCTGGAAACAGTTTCATGTTTAATGTACGACACGCAATTCAAATTAGAGGATTTGATTTCCCCAGGAGTCCTTATATGAATGATACAGCAGAGTGTTCCTATGCCACCCACATGCACACGTAAGCATATCACTTACACTGAAAGTGTGTTCAGGGAAATGGAAATAGGCTTGTACAGTGTGCATTAGTTGGCTAAACTGCTCATTCGCAAGTGTGCTTGAGTGGTTTGAGTAATGTAGTCCTTAATCCCTTGAATGGAGGATAGGTAGAGGGGGAAAGGTGAGACTCTTCAGGCTCTTTCCTCTTTAGATGAGCTCAGAGGAAGGGCTGAAGTGTGCGGTGAGCGATCACCGATGAAATACATCACTCCTGCAGACGGCCCGACGGAGATCAAAGTGTGGCGGCTGCTGGGAGGTTTCAAAGAGCAGCCGTCATCTCATTACATCCCCAGCTTTCATGTGAAATGTTGATGAAACAGACTGTCTAACCCCCGTCTCTCCATCATTCACTGGATACAAGACAATTACATTAATTTAGCCTGTGAAATACTTTTTAGGTATTCAAAAAACGTTCTCGCTGTCACAAGCGGCAATAGGAGGACCAATCACCTGCTGACAACCCTCCATAATAATCCTGTTTATATGAGTAAAATATTCTTTTGAATTAGGTGGGGCAATTAAAGGTATGTGTGTTTGTAAAAGAGGAGTATTTGGACATAGGTGAAAAAAAGCCAGTGAGGTTAGTCACATCATGGCAAAACCATATTAATTCACAACAGCCATACTGAGATTGTATTTAGGCATAGATGTGCGTTAAGCTAAATGGCGTGCTTAGCAAATTTAAATTGTATTTTGATTACTTTTTTGCTTTCAAATAGGTTTCTATAGCTCTTATTTCCACCGGCTCGCTTATGATGTCTCGTGCAATGCCATCGTAAACAAGGACCGGCGCAACAACACACTCAACGACTCTTTCTACTGCACATACATTACCATCATCTTCTACTGCTCAAGGATCATGAGTGGGGTGAAAAGTGTAAAAGTTCTCACATAAACTACAGAATTACATCTTCAGCGCGCACGTGAATATTGCCGCTAGTTTTGAATCCAGTTATGGTAAATAGGAAAAACATCTCGACGTTTAAAACAAGAGATCAACTGTCAACATCTTTCACTCTCAAAATGGGTGTTTCCAATATATTTGTTAACTAACACAATATCATGGAGCATTGGGAAAGAGACATTAAAAATAAAAAAGTTTTGGTCTCTCGTGGTTTTTGATTTAATGAAAAAAAAAAAAATCCATTCTTGCAAAGCTAGCTGGAAAGGTGAGAGAATGCCTTTGCAGGTCAGTGCTGATGGAGAGAAATTGTGTATGTGTGAAAGGCAAAAACAAAGCCAGACTGGAAAAAAACGATTCAGCTAAAAGGCCCTACATGTAGACTATTTATCTCAATATGCCATTCTCGGAGGAATTCTTCCTAGCATAGTTGGCTGCAGAAAAATTAGACCGTCTCCAGGAAGGGTGCTGCGTTGGCTTGCAGCACAAAGATAAAGTCTCAACCAAAACAGGTTCTCTTTAAATGTGTTTGTCTTGCTCAGCCAGGAACCAATACAAGCTACAGATAAAGCCGCTATATTAATAAAATAATCAGATCATTCATTAAATTGTGAAATGCAGGCCCAGTCTAAATGCATCCATCCATTTCTTTACAGTTCTCTGGGGTCAGGTGGTGGAGGCAGCAAGGTGAACAGGGCGATCCAGGAACACATTCCTGCTCCTTCTGGGGTATCCCAAGGCATTCCCAGGACAGATAGACTATATAGTCACTCCTGTGGGTTCTGGGTCTTCCCTAGGGTCTCCTTCCAGTTCAACCAAAAGATTGGTGCTGAGGGGGTAACCTAATCAGATGGTCGAACCACCTCAGCCTCCAAACTCTCTACAGATGTCCAAAGCCTTCCTGGATGTCTGAGCTGTCGACCCTATCTCCAGTCCCTAAACGCAAATAATTAAAAGTATAGATTTTTACACACCAATTTGTGTATATTTTAAGCACACAAGATATAAAATATTGCTTAGTGAGCTTTAGAGATGCTGGGAAACAGATATTGTTGTCTTGGGACAGAGGTAGGCTAGCTGTTTCCACTCTTTATGCTGAGCTATGCTAAGTTTACCCTGACTTAAATAACCAGGCTCAATTTGTCATTTTTATTTAGCTTCTCTTTGTGCATATCTTGTAAATCACTTTATTCACTCTTCATTTGAAAACACAACAACAATGTAACTACTTTTTAAAAAATTATTACATTTCTGCGATATTGAACGTTTGAACGTTTGTTCTTCCTTCTGTGTTCATACACCCTGTAAACATCGATCTTCCTGCTTGTGCCTCTGTTCCTGCTGTGTTCTTGCTGTCTTTTCACCTGGAAGAGTTAACTAGCAAGTGTTTCCCCGAGGCTGAATTGCTAACACAGGCAATTTCTGGCAAGGTAGCAGCCCAAGAGGGGTTGAGATCAATTGGGGCCAGAGCGACCCAGGTCACCTTTAAGGGGCCCCTGGCTAATTTGGCCCTACCACTCAGCAACCCCTGCTCCTCACCTCTGACTCATCTCTGACCCTGTTACTGTGGTGACAGTTACCAGGAATTTACCTTTCTTTCTTTAGCGACCTTGACTGCCATCTCTTCTTTTTCTTCTTTCAGTCTTTTGCCGGTTGAATCGTGACCTCTGGATGACATCCTGAATATAGTTGAAGAGGAAAACTGAGATGACAGAAACAGCAGGGGGTTTTGTTGAAGAAGTGGCAGGATTCTCATGAAATGCAAGGATGGTTCTGGGACACAGGAGTCAAGTGCACACACACACCCTCACACACGCACGAGTACAGTCCAACATATTTCATGCACAGTTATGTTTTATGTATTGGTTGATTTTTTTTTTGTTCTATGTCTGATGTCAAGGTTGACATTGTGGCCCTGATGTAAAATCAATTTCACTGTGAAAGACCACTTCTACGTTTGAACACGGTCTAAAAATGTCGTTCCTTCGTGTGAATTGTCTGGTTTACACACACTAATACTGAGCAATATTTCCTGACCTCTTTAGAAAATAAATTTTAGAAATTTTCCTGGCCTTTTCACTCAGGAATACACCTGCAAACCGTGTCGTCCATCAAATATTGATTAAAGACAAAGCCTTTCAAATGCCCACTTTCCTATTCTGTTTCTTGTAATGTGTAGAAGTTCAGATTGAAGCTCAACCCTCTTGCAGTTTGCCTACAGAGCTCACAGCAGTCAACGTGCACGATCTTCCACCTCGTCCTCCAGCACCTGGGCTCCTCAGGAATATTCATGGACTTTGCCTTCAACACCGACATCCCAGCTCTGCTAAAGGACAAGCTCCTGGCTGAGTGTACCTGACTCCACCTACAGCTGGATTAGCAGCACATGAAGCCAGGGAAACACGTCTATGACTCCTGGACCATCAGCACAGGATCCCCCCCAGGGCAGCATCGTTTTTCCTCAGCTCTTCTCTCCGTACACTGCAGCTGCACCTCCAGTCATCAGTCAGTCAAACCCCCCCTCATTAGACTCACCATTGATGCGAATGATCGAAGATCAGTCCAAGTGGGAGACTGACTGTTTGGTGACCTTGTGCAGCCAGAATAATTTGGAGATGAACTCTGTAAAGACAGTGGAGATGGTTGTGCACTTCAGAAAGAACTCCCACTCAACACTGTGGAGTCTTTTGGTTAGCTCTGGGCCCCCCCCCCTTGCCTCATCGACAAGACCTGGACCCCCCTTCGAAACGCTCTGTCACCGCCACCCCATACCCTACATGTTACATTAATGTAAGATCTACTGACTCTATGTGTTATATTAATGCACATCTTTTAATAACATCTTTGGGATTCATAAGTTTTAATAAAATATGTTGCACCTTAAATATTCTGCATGCCATTTGCAGAATCCTGGTGAATCTACTTCGGACTGTGTCTTACTTACCATACAAATGTGGCTGTTAGTCCACACAGACCTGGTTTATTTGCCACAAATACCATATTGTACCAACTCTACAGAATGTGTCTACTGTCCTGACTTTACAGAGGCAAGCTGTAGCTAGCTAGCAAGGTAACCAAATGTATTGTACTAACTATACTAGTGGCAAATAGTATATCCATTGTACCGAATCTAGTAACATATCAACCCTCTTTCTCTTATTACATTTCAGTTTCTTCTTTTATGCTCTTGTTTGTGTAGTCAAAGCTTCAGCACTAAAGTAACATTTTGAACTCTCATGCCCAGTTTTTCGCTTCAGCTTAAGGGTCAGGCTAGACTAATTTATACAGACAGACAGGTCAACAGTAGGTACAAGGCAAAGCTGCAAAACACCCAGTTCTATATTAATATCGACACTCTTGTTGTCTGGTATATGAATCCAAGGCCGTTTTCTTAGCGATTTCACATTATCCAGCCGCATTCCTCCTCTCTCTCGCACGCAGTCATCTATCTGCGTGACCTCCAGCCAGACCTGACCTTGTGAAAGAAATGAGAGAAAAGCAGCATTGCGTGTTGATGAAAAGAGAGCATATATTTGAAGACAGCGCATTAATGATGTGACAGGCGCTAATTCAATGCGAAATCCTCACAAATATGCGCGCGCACACGCGTGCAGAGACGCCGTCACACACACACACACGCGGCGAGACTCCTGGGAACGATGGATCTTGATTAAGTGTGGGGAAGGGGGGGAGCGGGCGAGGCGGAAGACGCCACGTCAGAGTCGTTTAACGTAAAGTTATGACACTTTTATGAGGCCTGCTTTGAAAATTGCCAAATACAGTACACACACACACAGACACACAAACAGAGGCAGGTATGTCTGGCTCAACGGCAAATTCCTTTACACAGCACATAACAGGCTACAAATCAAGCATACTGATAGACCCTAAGCCATCTTTTCCTGTACTGTTGTGTCCGCTGGAACGTATCTCTCTCTCCTGTCTCACAGTCAATTTCAGAGCCTCTCTTGATGGAATGACCTTGGACCGAGGACTTTAAGCTTCATTTTGGCAACTGTCAGCATGTGTGGAGGTGTGCGTGTGAGCGCAGAGACGCCCACGTGCGCTAGCCCGTCGTGAAAGGAAACCCTTTGTGCTTTTGCTTTTTCTCGTGCACATAGTTGGAAGCTCCCACGCCTTTGTCCCGCGATGCATTCGCAGTCTGTCAATCAATAGCCTCCAATTACGAATATAATGCACTCAATTGACTCGACGGGCAGGCGGCTAGATTGCAAGCGCGGAAAGCTATTAAAGGGGTGCGCCGTGGCGTGCAGAGAGGCGAGCCCTGAGAGTTGTGTGCGAGCGCGCCGGGAGGGGCGACAGGGTGGGGTGGGGTTTGGGGGGGGGGGGTAGACAGGGCTGAATGGAGGACGCTGTCAGGAACTAATAGCTTTGGGATGTAGTGCTGGGCTGTGTGTGTACAGCAATCTCACTCTATTCTTAAAGAGGAAGGAGGATGCAAGGAGGGTGTGGGGCGGCGGTGATGAGATAGTGAGGGGGCTTCTGCACATGGGACGGGCTCGGGGATTGCGGGAAGATGAGGATTATGGCATTTGCATGTGCGTTTCATCACGTGTGCGCGCGTGCGTGCGTACGCATTTGACAATGTAACAGTAGCACGCCGCCGAAACCACCCCCGCCACCTGCCGCAGACTGCTACATGATAAAGTGACTTCTCCGAGATTGAGAGCCACCTCTGCTGTGATACACCTCTGTCAAGAGAAGACAGGCATAAAAAAAGAGAGAGAGAGAGAGAGAGGGACTGAGGCAAAAGATAGCGATAGAGAACGGTGACGGGAGAGTGGGGTGTGCGAGGGGGAGGTTTTGTGGGTGGAGGATAAAGAGGACTCGGGAGATAACTAAAGCATTTGAGAGACAGGTGCAATATAGAAGAAGAAGAAGCGACTACGGGGGGAGGCAACGCAAGGGGGAAGGATGTTAGAAAATGAAGGAGGAAGAAATGACAGAGAACGAAGCGCAGAGATAGGGTATTGGACAGCTATTTATTCTCACAAATATCACCGCAATCTTCTGGCAAGGCCGCGGGTTTCACTAAAAGGGAGAATCAGGCAGACAAGCAGCAATAAAGGAGGGAAAACAGAGACCTGTGAAGACAGACGCGAAGAGAAATAAGTTTGAGATAATGAGCAGTGAACAGAGACAGTGGTTTGCTTTCATGGAATCAGTGCATTCTGCTCGTGCTTTTCCTTTTTTTGTTGATCTCACAGGCTCCCACAGTGTCGGGAGAGCTGAGTGAGGTACACGCTGAGATGGAAGCCCGTGGTTAGACTCCTAGATATTTTTATTATTGGCAGGTTTCGCCAGACGTCATGTAGTCAAACTCGAGCCGAGCTATCAGGGTGATTCACGGAGACGTATTATTGACTCTGTAGTGAAGAGGCAGACAGGAAAGAAGGGGGTGAGAGTGCTGTGCGGCCGAGGTCCACAGCTCGAATTGAATCGTGGTTGTTGTAGATATTGACATGCTCTTCAACAAGTTGGCTGCAGGGGCACACGCCGAGATGATTAACATTACTGATGTTTAGGTAAGTCAAAGGGAAAGATCATGGTTGTGGGTGAAAATGAAAACGGATCCTATACTATTAGTCCTAACGGCAAGAAGTCCAACTCGGCATCTATCCATCCATTTACTTGGCCACTCTTAGCCTCCACCCATCGACCGTCTCCCAAAACCTCCCCCAGAGTTACATTTTGTCCAAAATTTTTGGATTAAATATACATATTTGATAGAAGACGGGTGAAAAAGAGTAGTTTCATAGCCTGTAGTGTTTTTTTTTTATAATGTCAGCTGGTTTCACAGAGAGAGGAGTGTGGTAGCTTCACTGCTGGGTGCAGCCTGTGACTTGGAAACTAGCTAGGAGGTTGAAATGTCACAAGATCTCTGTGAAACTGAACCAAAAACAAGTTGAAGCTGCGTGTCCGTAACCTGATGCCGGATGCAGGATGGGACCATGTGGATTCAAACCCTTCCTTAACAAAATTTGCGTTCTATAACTTTTCTCAGGGCAGTTACGTTATTAAATCAGTGTCCGAAACATCACAGCTTGGACGCTGCATTTCCATCCTCTACCCCGAAGGTCGCAATTCTCCGAGAACTTCTCGATCTCGATTTTAGCTACACCACGGAATATGTCAACGCAATGGAAACAGAGAGGGGGAAAATATAGCACGCCTGGAGAGAAACCCGAGCCTCTTACAGATTCCAGGTCCGCAACATTAACCTTAAGAACATCCTCCATTTCTGAGTTGTCTCGTCTCCCCCTCTCTGCAAGAACAAGATGAGCTACTTTCTAACTTTCTGTTCCCAGTTCTTTTTCCACCCAGTAATGTAATCAGCAGGCTAACACGAAGTGGATGGCAACAGAGAGAACAGGACTGCCAGAGAAGACAATCGACAGGCATCGACTACATTTTGTAGTGCTCGTGTCGGAACAGCGGGGTGAAGGCCAGACTGCAAACTCAGGCTCACACATATCCATGTGTGTCCTCATTCTTTCCTCGTAGTCCTTGTCTTTTTCATGGTCCGCTGCGTCGTCATCGGCGCAGACGCAGAGGTTTAAAAACGGCCCTTCACCGCCAGACAAACCTTATTTGTCTGCTGCTTTAAGGCGCACACCAGCCTAAAGCACAAATCATACATGCGTTAGTCGCTGCCGGTGTCAGACAAGGTTCAGTCAATGTTTGCGAACAACTCTCTCAAATAGCTGCAAAGCAGACACTCAAGGCTGCAGCCTGCGATGTCAAACGCGTAGAAACGACTTAGAGCGCCGATGCAATATTTATCCAGGCTTTTATACCTAATTCAGCTTTATTTGTAACAGTGTTGTGAGGCAGAAAATGTTCTTGTATCCTTAATCAGTCGGGATGCTGTCTCTGTTTGTGCTCAAAGTTATCGCTCTCCCATTCAGAGAGAGTGAAAGTGCTCTAAGATTTGTTTCTCAAAGAAAAGTCTTTCAGTGTCTCGCCTTTCTTGTTCCTGCCTTTGATGAAGGCTCGTGTACACCCCCACCCACCCACCCACCCAAAAAAACCTAGACCGAACTATCCAGAGTCGTAAGACTAACATGGAGGAGTACTGCTTCCGGTGTAGATTTTCCTTTTAATGTGTCACTTTAGGAGCATCATCCCTTCTGTCAGACACGCTGCCGCCGAGTGCAAAAACATTACAAACTCCACCAGAAATATATAACATCTGCAGCTAATATTCACTGCTCAAAAAAAAAATACTTAACACGGTTTATGATCAATAAAACATCAGGCTGCCATCAGAACGTCTTTGATCTGAGGCATTTCATCTGTGTTCTGAATATGCCGCATGCTCCGATATTCATCTAAGAGGAGAATTGTCTGTGTTTTTGTGTGTGTGTGTGCGTGTGTGAGGCTGTGTTTGTACTCTCATGGACTTATGGGGTCATGCTGGGTTGTGTGTATTTGCACCAGTGTGGATGAACGTGTATTTGTGTGTTGGGGTTGTACGGGAAGAGAGAACCTGCCGTGGTCGGTGGGAGTATTGACAAAAGACTGTGTGCAACCCATGTAAAATTCATGTTCTGTACTGCTTTTACAAAAGAGGCCCGGAATGGTTTCTGGGGGAAAATTATGCCGGAGCAATGGGAGGATAGAGCCGAGGACAACGAGACAAGAAAAATAGAGCCGAGGAAGAAGAAGGGGGGTGAGAGAGAAAGGTGAATGTGTCTCCAAGGAGAGAAAAAACGAAAAGCGAAGATCATCCCTGTGGACAGTCGAAGGGTTGAGTGAAGCCAAAGCGAGCCTCCCGAAGCCTGTTTGTAGCGACATCGTCACCCAGGGAAAGACAGACAGGCTGTACGTTACGTTACGGAGCTCAAGCCGCATTACAGGCTGAAATTTTTTGACCTTTTGCAAATGATCGAATTTCGCGAAAGCATGACGCGTTAAACTCTTCCTCGTGCTCTCCTTTGTCCTGAAAACTCAAGAAAACATGCCAAAGTGCAGACTTAGCCTCACTCAAAGAAGCACGGCTCTCCCACAGGCACTCTGATAATGTACGAGGTATGAGAAACCAGAGTGCAACAGTAAGAAAAGTGTGTCTAAGTGAGAGTGAGGTGAGAGTGGATAGATGGCCAACAGTGCTCTTGTGATTAAGCGCCCCGCTGACCGTTTGTCTTCTCAGAGTTTTCTGCACAGCTTGATCCCGTAGCTGTCCACGTACCTCTCTCTTCTCTTGGCTAATAGTGGTTAACGCGGTGCTCGACATTACACTCTCGTTGCATAAGTAACACTCAGTATGGAGTTTAAATTTTTTCTTTTTTTAATTTAATCTGACGTCGTGCAGAGCCGACAAAGAAGTACAATGCACACCGCGTGAGGCATAAAGGCTCTCTTTGCAGGTGGCCTGCTTGAAAATCTGCTCTTGCATGCTGCTTAAAGCTCCTACAACACCTCTAAGCTTGTTATACTTAACATATACAGGTAGCTCCATATGGGGCACAGCTCCTGCGTATTCTACCTGTCATTACTTTTCCCCTCCTCATGCTGTCTTTGCAGTCACGTAAACATGTGGTGTCCCCACAGTAAACCCCTCGTCTTCTTTCCATGGAAACAACCCCCAGCCAGCCACTTCCCCCACCGTGACTTCTTAATTGCGTCGTGGGAGATCTCTTGTTAGCCGATGGGGGGAGTTGTTCTGCTGTGTAAGCCTGTTTTCTCCCTCCCAGCTGATTTAATTCGCCGCGTTATCCAGAGGCGGTAGATAGAGGACAAGGCACGAGGTGCGGTATGCTGATGCTTCTGATTCCCCTAGATGTGCTGAGGCACAATGATACTTTAAAGAAGCCTTTACCGATCCATAAATTTCCATTCCCAATCAGAAAAGTGGGAGTGCGGCCCCACTTGTGGCATTAAAAAAAAAAAAAAAAAGTCATTCTTTGTTCTGTTTAAATTCATTGGAAATCTTTTGTCCAGTGGGACGATGGGAATAAAGACAAATTCATCTCAGTCTGCCAGTCACCGCCAGCCTTTACGCTTGTGTAGCGTCACACTTTATTACACAGAAAATTTACACAGAAAAGATAGCTCAGCTTCAGTTAAAGATAAAGAACTGTGTCTATTTAACGAGGAGGAACTTTTCACACCTTAGCTGTAACAATTTTCAGCTGGTTCTGGAGTTATGCACCTGTCCCTGGTTAGTTGCGTGGCTATCTGTGTTTCCTTTGTTTCTTTATCTGTCCGTTACGTGTCACGTACAAGAGTGTCTTTAGTTTTGTTCTTCCAGATTTTGGTTGTTGCAAATTTTGTTCTTGTATTTTTGCCTGGACCACCATACGCTTTTTTAGTTTGTTTTGAGTTCATTCCCTGACTAGTAAGTGATTAAAGTTTCTGTCTGTGCTCATACCTGGTCTCCGTACCTCCATGTCTACAATTGGGTCCCGAGCCCCCCCCATTGTGACATTAGCTGACAATTTTCACTCGTTTCCCATAATCCCTTCTGGTCATATTCAGATCACTCCATCTGTTCATCTCCATCTACTTTTGATGATAATGAATAACATCTGTGCAAAATCTCCAAGGTGTTTTTGAACATTATATATATATATATATATATATATATATATATATATATTTCTATAACTATGAATATGTGAGCATTGTATTTTAAAAAACGTACTTCCAAAGTAATTTATGAAATCATTAACTATGGATTCATTAAACCTGTCTTGTTTGTCTAACTTCAAACTGTGTCAGAGCTCCTGAGCTGATGATAGCGACAGCTATTTTATCAAAAGAACTGAATCCACTGTTCAGAGTCAGTTAATTATACTGTGCGTCGAGCGACTTTGTTATACTATCAATTCAGGCAGGTCCCAGTCAATAGTGTTCATTTCCTTTTTCCCAGTGAAAAGCGAGAAAATCTAACATTTCTGAGGATAATAAACACTTAACTCACACAACTCTGTTGCATCCTCTGAGACAGTTTCCCAGAGATTATTAGTCGTCTAAGGGAAATCGTCGCCCTGTGAAGCTTTTCCTCCGGCGAGAGTGAAACATGAAATACTTCCATGAAAGCAGAACGTCAATCCCACACTTATTTAGCTTGTCCAACTATTTTATATCAGTCACTCTCTCTGAAGTGGTCTGTTAGAATTTTTCAGACTTTCAGAATTATTTCCTCTGTGGCAACATGTTATGCAACTTCCAACCCCGTCTGTATTTTATATTTCTGGGTGTAAAAGGTTAACTGTCTTTCTGTAGTGGAGTGACTGCTGCTCGCTCCATTCATAGAGAGCATTTACTGTTGTGAAGTGAAGCACCATTTTTTGTGTGTTAGCTGTGAAGTAAATACTATGTCACGTGACTTAAAAAATAAAATCTAGTTGCTGATATTTTACCTCTGTTTAAGCAGGAAAGGTCCCATTGAAATTAAAAACCTCCTTTTCAAGACGTCCTAGCCAAAACAGGCGGCAGCACCTCACAGAACGTGCAGATTTTCCAAGCACGTTGGAGAAAAAGGCGCTAAAAACAAGGCTTGTTTACTTTTATACCTTTGTGGCAGAAGATGTGCAAGCATGCAAGCAGGTGTACGGTACTGAACCGCCCTACTCATCCTCTCTCCTGTCACTCCCAGCGGCCTCTGTTAGCTGGGTTTAAACGAGTACCACTCCAGGCCGACGTCTAGGTCAGCGAGGGAGGCAGGAGGAGAGGGCTCTTCCGCTTCAAACGACCTTGTGGTTGCACGCGTCTGGTCGCTGTCACCGATTTCCATGTTAGGTAACAAAGACACCTTGGACAGCGGCTTTCAGAGCGAAACAGGAGCCGTTAGACCGACGGTGTCACAGCTGCGCTGATTAAAACTGAAGTTAATCGGTTCTGTCAGAGAGGTGAACGGACAAATGAGCGGAATTTATTTTTCAGTACGCTCAAACTAAAAGGGGGTTTGAAGTTGCTCTTAAATTCCAGTCACAAGCTTGTATTTACATTTCTTTTCAGACGTGATGGAATAAAATAAAAAAAAAAAGCTTTACTTTTCCAGTCAAAAAAATCTGTTATGTATCAAGTGTATTTTTATCCACCCTTAACAACTTTCATCTCTCACTTCCGTAGGCTGTGTGATTTGGGCCTATAAAACAAACAGGTGGCGAACAAAGCAAATGCCATCATCTCCGAGCCTGCCCTTCCTCACATTCTGTGTTTTTTACGTGCTCCCATCTGCTCCGCGGCCTCCCAACAGCTGAGAAAAACAGGTCAAAGGCGTTCTTTACCTCTGCTGCTTTGTGCCCGCGCGGCGTTGGCGAATTGGGAGAGAAGGCTGCGAGTCGGTTGTCAGTCGTGATGTCAACAACTGCCGTGATACGTGATAATTGTAATGCTGATGATGTGTATTTCAGACCGAGCATTCACACCCAGCACTGCAGCCAAGTATCTGTTGTTTCCTGTTCCCGTGAATAATGATGCTTTTAATACTAGCTGTGAAACTAATTGCTCATCAGGGCAAATGAAGACAGAGAGTGAATTTGAAGGTGGATGGCAGCAAGGTGGTGTTTTTATTGCATCAGGTTTTTTTTTTTTTTGAAAAGAAAAGAACCTCCACACCTCTCCATCCCTTTAAAAAAACACACACACCCTCAGACCTTGAAAACCTATTTTATCAATACATTTCTTACTATAAGCGATGCGTCCTACATGAGCAGAATATATTTTGTTTCTGTTAAACCGCCTGAGAGATTTCTCCATTTGTGTTCTTACCCCCGTAAGTGGGTTTTTTTCTAATGATTTGAAGTGGCTCAGCTGGGAAAAGGTAAAGTCGCGCACTTTACCGCAGACCAATCAGAGCCTAGCGACACTTGAATCAGAATCTGATTAGAGTCCTGAGTTCGATTCGCAGATGTGATGAGCAACATATATTCTAATGTGCAGGTGCAGGTTTTTTTGCGAGTCGGGCTCCCGTAATGGATCAGGTTGGTGCAGGTATTGGAAAAAAAAAAAAAAACCCTGACCCATGCATCAATAGAGGTCGCATCTTTCTAACTCCACACCCCATTTTCATCCCCGACTGACAAGTGACATCACTTGAGCCGATTTATCAGCCTCCAGAGCCTCAAAAGGCTTTGTACAACTATTTCCCAAGGCCCCCCCCCCCCCCCCAAACGCACTTTGATGTGTAAAATTGGTCCAGCCTTCACCTTTTACCGTAGCTCATTCAAATGCTTTTGATTCGATCACTTAGAGAATACAGTGCAGACCTGTAATGAGTTACGGAGAGGGAGCAGCTGGTTCTCAATCTTACCCGTTGCATGAAGACACATATAGATCACCCTGTACAGATGAATAAAACTACAAAAACAGCACTTCACTTTTTGCAGCCTCAAGGACCTAAATGCTTAAGAACGTTCTTGGTAGCAGGCAACAGCCTGTTAAAAGGGGGTTTAAATAACAGGAATTCTTTGGCTCCATCATGGAGCATCATCCAAATCACTGCGAGAAGGTAAACAGGCCAGACAGGCCAGACAGAGTGATGTGCTTCTTAATGTCTAACAGGTGCCATGTTCTCATTATCACACCCTTAACAGCTGGGAGATGCTGGAAAACAGCCTCATCATCAGGATTACTCTGTAGATCTTGATTTTGTAAGTGTGTGTGCGCGAGCTCGCGCGTGTTGAGTTGTATGTATGTACTTGCGCATGTGAATGCGTATGTGCATGCATGAACTTGTCCTTTATGGTCCGTAGTATATCTTCATAGCTGTATGTGTGCATCTGGCATGGAAGCAATTTCAATGCTCCATTATTTTTTTTATTGCCGTTCACCCCCCTTACACACACTCACACACCTACACACACACACAGACAATAATATGATAATCCATGATATTTTAGGAACCTGGAAATGAAAGACAATATATTTCCCCAAACTTTTTTTTTTCCTTGCTTCCGCCCCACTGCTCCCTCTCTCCTCCTCCTTCAATTTTACCTCCTTTTTCCCCGCCGTGACTCGCACGTCCCAGGAGTACGGAAATGTGTGAAGTGTGAGCCGAATATAAATGGAGTGGGGGAACCGGCGTGTTGCCCTGTCACTCTGTGTGGCCTTGTCACACTCTGGCTGTGTGGAGTGACTCCGACATGCCCTCTGGCCTTGCCCATCAATTATAGATGGAACCAGTTGCCGGAGAGTGCACACTCCAAACACAACACGATATCACGCACAAAGGTAGGGCTGGGTCTGGTGACCATCATGGCAGAAAATAAATATGCTTGAGTAAACAGAAGGAAACCATCTAGGAAAAGAGTCAGCTCATATGAGGTGAAACGTAAGAAGTTTCGTGTGATCACAGGTTGAACTGACCATACGTTAAGCCCTGTCCCCTTTAGTTTAGTAACCCTCTGCTCTCATATGGTACGGAAATGGTGGCAGACTTCTTAGTAATTTTTAAACAACGGGTCGTTGAAGCAGGGTTCCTAGCCAGCGACTGTTAATTTTGTCGGCTGCAATGGCAACTGAATTTATCAGCTGTCGCTACCTGTAGCTTCAACGCTTGGTTGAAAGCGCTGTCTTTGATGACTTCCATCTGGCTCACTCTTAAAACAAGAACTCTGTAAAATTGGACTTAAAATAGGATTAGAAATGGGTTTATAGCATAACCCTGTTTGACCTAGAAGCTGTTTTAAACAGTATAATTCGATACAAGAAAAAAGGCTTAGGACAAGGACACGGTAACTTGATGCTATCTTGGGTACCGCTAACGTTACCCTTAACAATAGCATCCACGGAAGACACTGTGGGGAAATACAGAGGGCGTGTTAGTTATAAACTGCCTTTATGTAGTAATGTTATTAGTTAATTATGCTAAGATCTGTACACAGATATCTGGTAGCGTTCTGGTTTCTGTTTGTAGTCCAAGTAGTATTGACCAATCCAATGACCAGTGGGTTTTTTGCTAGCATGTGGAGAGTGAAAGTTAAGTGCTTTAATTATTAGATATAGAAATATGTCTTAATCATTCTTGCATATGAAGTTATCAGATTGCGGAGGAAGTCTTGACTCATATCCGTTACCCGTTCACCAGGCAATGGCCAATGTTTCTGGGCTCCAGAGGCTAGATTATTGCCAGATGATAGCCAATGAGTTGAGAGATTGATGATATGCCATCGCTTTGAATGGAAAGTAACACTGATTTGCTATTGTAGGTGGCAAGCCAGGAATTAAATATGATAGAAATTGGAGCTTACTAGGGCAGAGATGCTTTTTAATCCATTCTCTATGCTTTTGTGCGTTTTCATCTCGGAGAGGCAAAAAAAAAAAAAAAGACACCACCTTTCAAACTCTCTAAATGCTCCTCACGTATTCCTCACAGGAATATGCGCGCCACTTACACACGGGTAAAAATCTGAAGTTTGACCTGCTTACATTTACTACGCTATCATTAGACGATTTCTGTTCAGGGGGAAGGGTTTAGGGTCAGTTGTGCCAGTTTGAAAACCACATGACTGTCACTTACGTAGCTTTTGTCTTCATCACGGCTCCTCCTCAAGTAATTTTTGCTCACTGGCTGCTCTCTTCCACAGTTTGACCTGTCTGAAAAGGAGAATGAGAAGCCGGAATGATGTATGCAGGGACGCTCGGCAATCGTCAAAGCATCAATCACATGTTTTAACGGCGTGTGTTCTATTCATAGAGAGTCATTAATCACAGAGGAGGGTGTCTAGCTGCAGCCTCTAAAGAGCCTGTAGCGACAATGGAGGTAAAACTTTTTTTTTCCTCCCTGAAAGTCGAAAGTGAGCTGCTAATCTGTGGAGTACGGACCTGAACAAAATGTAGGCGTTAACCTTCAACACAACAGCGCATGTCGCCAAATGTGTGTGTGTGTGTTTCTTGGAATAAGTTCATGAATGTCCTATGTACACTTCCCCGCTAAAATGCTCTCTGCTTTTCACATCAGTGGTGTTTTTCTAGAGATGGGAGCATCTACACACACACACACACTGCAGCTGTGCATGTTTTTCCAGCTGACAGCATATCGATCAGCCTCTTGTTACATTATGATAGCATTCCTCACAGTGTTATTCACACCATTAGACTGTCAGAAAATAGCACCATTGTGAGTTCTGCATCACTCTGGTGCCTGTGGAGCTTTAATGTCTGGCCAAATGGATTCCCCGAAATTAACATTTTCAAAGTCGCTCGGCACTTTTGCTTAATATTAATTTATAACAGTTAGTAAGAAGAAGACTGGATGACAACAAGAAATCCAAGCTGGCATTCTTAATTTAGGCGAAGGCAGCGCTACTTGAAAGCTGCACTAAGACATTTATGAACTGAACCAAAAGAAGTTTTGCACGATGCGTAGGATGGCCTGGTGTCACCTTTCAGGCTGCATACAGGTGACAGTATGTAATTATAATTTTCTCTTAACGCAATGTGATAGTTACACGTCAATTAAAACATAAGACGGCTCTTTTTATAGAATACATTATTGCTCATTAAATATCAGATATATATTAATCACATTTGACAGAGCGGTGGAGACTATTCCACCGCAATTATCTGATGTTTACTAATATTAGCTAACATCAGGCAGCGGAAGCTACTACCAAACAAAGCAAACGCCCTGAGTCTGAAAACCCACCGGACACGTCACGTGGTGACCGCGGAGCACACGCAACGCTGCGCAACCGCGCCCGTTGGAATTTGGAGGTGAGTGTGTTGATCTTAGCAAAGGTGCAGTTTATTCTCTTTATTCTCTATTTTTTTTTTTCTTGGAGAAAGACTGTGTTATTTCCTCTTTCAAGAGTTGCATTGTTCTCCTTTAATATTACGGAAATCCACGTACGAATTTCATCATCGTGTGTTGTTAGCAAGGTTGATGGCATATCAACCTCCCAACCAGAGTTAAATCAGAATGCTGCACTTCGGGAGGGAAGCTTTCCAACTGAAGCTGGACTCATTAATGTTTAATTTATTGCCTATAGCTTTTGACTGGTTTGCTTCATAGAAAATTGAAACATTGTCTCTGCGAGTTATCCTACACCGAACAACAAGAAACAACAAAACTGTTCTTTCTGGAGAGTTGGTGGAGTGATCGGCGCCCTAGAAGCAGTTCAGGGGGGTTCAGTACCGTGCTCAAGGGCACCTGAATTGGTACCTTTATAGCTACCACACTCCATACTGTGGTCCGTTCTGGACTTGAACCTGCCGCCTTCTGTGTTTTAAGACAAGCCCCTACAAACTGAGCTGCTGAGCTGGTGGCAGGTTTCCTTAAAATATATATGTATAAGGTAGAGCCTGTAAACCAGAGGTCCCCAAACTTTTTTGCGCCACAGAACGGTTACATGTATTCAGTATTACAGTGAATTAGTGGGAGCCCTGAGCTTGTTTCTCCGCAATGAACCAATCCCGTCTAGGAGTAATGAGAGACAGTGACACCCAAAGAGTGTCCAGTCTATTCCGTAATTTTGTTTCGGTCACTGAAGAAGCTTTCCAAAGATGTTTGTTTTTTACTCATTTTTGCTAGCTTTGAGGGCTTAACCGGGGTAACGTATCACGAGACCAAGACAAGCGTCTTGACCTGTAACAACAGGCACAGACGGATAAAATTGGGAGAGAATCCGGCCATTTTTCAAAATAAAACATCTTTCAGACTCTGATCATTTTTTTCTGTTTGGCCCAGTATCAAATGACCTACGGGCTGGTACCGGTCCGTAGGGGACCGCTGCTGTAAACCACTGTGCCAGAACTCATGATTCATGCTACAGAGCCACTTCATTCTCATCTACTTAAGCCACGTTCTCAGTCACAATCACCAAAAAGTTCACAATAAATCTGAAAAATGCCAAAATGATTAACAAACCAGAAAATAGGGCAAAAACATCATTTCCACTGCCCGCGGTGCTGTTGTGTTTAATCTTTGCTTTTCGGATTGATTGACACACTAATTTGAAACTCTTTGGCGAGACAGAAGTGGGCAACCTGTGACAAATGATTGCGTGTAGACCTTACTTTACTTTAAAAAGGTCACAAGCCAGAAATGTTGGAAACCACTTAGTCTCAAAGTAACTATAATCTGCAATTAATTAGAGCAATTACATGAACCTTGCATAAACCTAGAGGAGCCATCGAGTCCACTTAATGGTAATTGTTTTAAAGCAACAATAGTAGGAAGTGAAAAGTGGTGTGTCTGCAGCTGAGCTGAGGATCAGTTTTTGCAGCACTCAGATGTCATGTGGCGGGTTTATATAGTATGAATATACAGTGGCAGACTTGAGAAGTGCTATTTTTATAGATGGGAACTCACACACCACTAAGGGTTTACACTAATAATTGATTGAAATAATCATTATCATTACAGCATCATTAAAATAATTGAATTAATCATAAATAAGCTCAGTAATACCCCCTGTAGGAGCCGGATGGTAAACTGCATAAAATTCTAGATGATCTTTTCCTCCTTGTGTAGACACGGAGACAAACTCTCACTTATCTCGCACATTCATAAAAACGGCACAGGGCGTTTTGCTTGAGCAGAGGAGCGAACCAATCCCCCGAGTGAGCTGCTCCATAGAAAATAATGAAAAGAAGCGCGTTTAAAGGGCCTCGTCTGAGCAGTAATAGCTGTGTTTCCATTCGATCCAACTAGTGAGCTCGTACCGAGCAAAAACCTAAATGCAAATTAGGTGGCGCGGAGCAAATAAATAGGCTGCCTTGACATAAAACTGTCAGAAAAACTCGCGCTGATGAGAAAACTTCCAGAAAGAAGACGCTATAATGAAGACTGTGCTAAAGTAAAAGAAAAAAAAAAACGATATTCAATAAGTCACAAGGCAGTTCCACTAACAGAAAATTCAACCCTGTGTCCTCACTGTGGGAGTATACACAGGTTGTCACGCGTTGATATCCAACTGACATCAAATACTGTTATTCTGACACACATCCCGATTTATGTAACGCAATTAGGATAAAACTCAGCCAAGGTCGCCCCCGTGATAAACTGCGGTGTTTCTATTAATTATCCAGCACTGGTGTTTATTCACCGGGCTCTATTTCTCCAGTTCATTCGTCTCCGTTATACACCGTCTATGATATTACAGGAGTAAATGTCGGTTGGATGATAATTGTTGTGGACACGATGAATCGGACGGCGGAGTACTGAGTGGCTCTAAGCTCCTATAGACTTAAGTGGCTGTGGTGTATCAGTAAAGTGCTTTGTGGAAGCACAAGGGAACCTAACCCATCTCCTGTTTCCTCCTCCTCGTTCCACAAACGCAGCACAGTCACCGAATGCCCTCCTCTCCTTCATTACATATTCACCCCCTCCCCGCCACCCCCTCCTTCCTCTCTCTAATTTCCTCTTTCCATAAATCTCTCTCTGCCACATCACATTCGCCCCCCCACCCCTCCCTTCTCCCTTCTCTTGCCTCCATTTTGTAACCGAGGCTTGCTCGGTGCTCATCATTTCTGTCGAGCCCTGATTCACTTTCCTGCGGCCCCTCTCGCCATCCATCTTGCCGGCTTTTCAGCAAGCGCCGCATCTCACGAATGCAGCCTCTCCTCCACCTTCTCCGCTCTTATCTCCTCATCCTCCCATCAGTCTCCATCAGGGCTGACTGCTGCCACTTCAGACCTGTCTGTCCATGCATCTCTTTCTCATTCTCGAGCTCTCTTTCCAGCACCCTGTTCCCTCTGTCTTTTACAATCCATCTCTGCCCTGGCAAACTGACAGGCGCCAGTACACTGACACCAGCAGGGGTTGGAGCAGTGGTGTTGTGCCACTAAAGCATTTTGCTCACCGGCTATTAGTAAAAGAGGCTGCAGATAGTATTGTTGAATGTCAGGAAGATTAAAAATCCTCCCACATCTGATTTATTGTACACGGGGGACAAAGACAACCCCTCTCTGTGACTTCATTTTTATCAAAAAGACAAACGTGTGAGAGAAAAAGTTTCCTCAGCCAACATGGATTTTTGTGTGCCTCCAATTCTGTCATATTGTAGGTGTATACACCCTTGGTTTGTTCTTGGTTCAACATCTGCCTCCATATGTTTAGTGATATGAGGGGCAGATGACTTATAACCACCGCAATGAGTGTGTTCCCTTTTGGTAAAGAGATGAACAAAGAATAAATGACAACAAAAGGACCTGGAGGAGTCTGAGTAGAAGCTGAAAATGATTTATTTATTTACGTTTTATTAATATTTGCAAACAGAGCTTCTCAAAATGTGCAGGAGGGCGAGACAAGGTCATCGTGGCAAACAAATAGAAATCAATACACTAAAACTCGGCCTGACTAATCCTTTGAAATCTGAAGAAACAACAAAATGACCACCTTGTTCATCCAAAATGAAAACAGAAGTGGCACCAACCATTAAATCTAGACAGAATTTGACTACGTGCTGTGAAAACTGTACCCCAACTCACAATTGTCCTCAGACTCCCACCACGAACCTTTTTCTATGGTCTCACAACAGACAAACAGCGGCGCAAAAGAAAGGGTGAACTCTTCAGGTGTGCTTCTTTTATTGTGAAGTGAATGATGTTTGGGCAGTTTGAGGTCTGAATGAATCAATAAACAGCATCTGGAGAGAAAATGGGGGAGGGCCGGGGAGAAAGAAGAGCAGGAAGAAACACCCAACGAGCACTGTGCCCCTTCCTGCACATAACAGCAGACTAGTTGAAAAGGGGAAGTATTTTCTGGATCAGCATTGTTAGGATATACAGTGCCATGACGTTCTTTGCGCAGTAGTGCACAACAGACACTGACAGCGAGTTAGCAACACTGGCCCTCAAATGTCAGTCAACCACTGTCATGAAAACACCCAACCAGAGGTTTGAAACTTTTTTGAAGCTGTATCCACAGAAATGTCCAAAAATCCCTTCCTGACAAAAAAAAGTGAGAATTTCAGTCCAAGTTTATTGAGGTGTGAAAGTGCTTTTAATAAGGACATTAATAACATTCATAATGCAACAGTGAACCAATGGTGTAACCTATCCTATATTGACACCTACACTCAAGTTGAAAAAACTGGTTCCCAATTTGGCGTCCTGACCCCCAGTAGAGGTCGCCAAAGCTACGTGGGGCTGTGAATCCTTCTTGATTTTAAGGGGTGCATTACAATTTCTATTAACCACCCAGCCCAAAAGAGATATCAGCAGGTTTATGAAATTAGGTGTCAAAATTGTGTAAAAATGAGCAGTATTCTCAGCTCCAGGATTGTGGGGGCGTATCCGCTGAATCCACCAAAGCCACGCCCACTCCTGGGAGCAGCCATTTTGAAGCGACTGAAACGTGTCAGATGAGTTCAGAAAATGACATGACTAACTTTGAAACACTAGGAGCAAGATTAATGCATCTCTATCTCTCTGCTAGGGGTGCAGGGGTACACTCAGGGTGGCCTCAGCGTGTCATCGAGCCACCCTTTAAGGACCGCCCACAAAATCCTGGACTGAAAACTGGTGAAAAACTGAACCTCAAATATTTTACAACATATTTAATGTATTTGCAAAGACTTTTCACAGACTTTTTTTAAAGGTTTAAAATCACTGGCATAAAACACCTTTGTCTAAGATTTAGTTGCATCAGGCAAAGTAGTTGGTGATTGCAACTGCCTCACTTCACCCTTCCCAGCTTGTAGAAGAGACTACGGTGCAGAAGGCCCTATCTAGAGTAAGCATTTGATTTGTCTGTTTTGGGCTACTGTAGAGGCATGGCAGACTAAAAAAACAATACAGTTGACCTGAAGTCGACATCCTGCATCTTTGTTGGCCACAGTGTAAAAAAAAAACAGTTTAGGGCAAGAGTGCTGACAGCAAAAAGTTGACAGCAAGAAAGTATGACGGAAAGTTAGTTAGAATAAAATAATGAAATAATCAAGAAAACCAAGTGAAGAAGACATTACCCTTGGAGACTGGATGCAAGATGAAAGGCATCCCATATAGGAACAGGAGGACAGAGCAGGGCACATAAGCAGGGAGGAATCAGTGAATCTTTACGGAGCTCCAGCCTTTGCTGCTGAGAGCCCACAGTATAAATCATGAATCATTTACAGTCTCTTTCCCTCAGGAGCCTGTGTTTAAATATTAATGTTCTCCATTCAGATCACAGCCACCCTGACCCGCATAGCTAGGTCTACTCCCCAAGGACAGCATGTTCACACCCTCCCCACTCACACACACATACAAAGCACTTCCATGGATCATCTATAGGCCTAGAAATAAAATACAGAACTGCTAACCCCCCCCCCCCCCCCGCCATATATCATACATTCCCTCTGGTGTGTGGGCACACATGAACCCAACACACAGATATCACAGTAAAGTTTGCTCTGTCCGCGCGTTAAAAATATCTTTTTTTGACACACACACAAACACTACGCACAGGTGGGTGGATATTTGTGTACAAACACATAGGCAGTAAATCATATTTTAGGAAAATATGGCAGCCAAACTGTGAGAAACATCTGCAATCAAAAAAAAAAAAAAGCCTTTGCTTGCAGCCCGAGAGAAAAGTCTGTGTGTGTGTGTGTGTGTGTGGCTAAAATGAATAAGTAATGTTCCTTTTTTCTAAACAAGCTGCATCCGGGTGGTCCAGAGGACAAAACACTGCAGGAAGAATCCCAACGTGTCTACTGCAGAGATTCAATTTCCAGCTCTGGTGTTTTGTGGGTGCGAATCTGGTGTCACTAGACTATCTACTGGTTGATTAGATATTGTGTTCTCCTGTCTCCAATGTCGAGAGGAAAGAAGGTTCTGATTCCCCCCCCAACCAACAAATAATCACTACTTATTGTTAATGTTGGGCGTTTGACTTCAGGCAACTAAAACTACTTTCTTCATCAGCCCGTGAGCAGTCTTTAAGACAAAGAGATTTAGCTTGTTTCAGTTTATCTTAATTTGATGGTGATGTAGCAAACGTGCAAGCAAACATTTGCTTCCAACTCCACTCCTGTTACACTCTAGAGCTAAATGTTTTCTTCAATACCTAGTCACTTACTTTGGTGGTGCTGGTTAGGCACCGTAAAGAGGGTTTATGTATGGAAATCAGGTTGATTTGCGTAGAGAAAGTGAACTAAGACAAGCAAATTTGTGCGCGATGGGACACAAAACAAGCAACCCCTTTCACGTTATAAATAGTAATTTGATCCATTGCTGTTTGCTGTTATGAGTACAGCTTTAACGTTAGGTAAATTTGGTCGGATTCTTGGGAAAGCCTCCACCTGCACAGGATGTTAGAATTGACACAAACTGGGTATGCATCGGCTATTCCAAAAAAAGAGACCAGTGACCTGATAAATAAATAAAAACACCAAGCTTCTCTTGAGCAAGCCACTTTCTTTCGAACAAATGTTTGGCCAGTGGTAAGTTGACGAAAGCGTAAATCCCAGAGCGATCGTTGAGGCTAAATAGCAAAAAGCACAGAGCTTAGTCATATTTCAAAAGATAATAGTAGTATTGATAAAATAAATTCCCTCCCTCTGGCCAGCTCACGCTTCTCCTAATCATGCCTATTTCTTCCACTCTGTCTTCCTTGTTAACATCAAGAGCATCTCTCCTACACGGGGAACGGTAAAGATTTGACACCAACACAAACATTCCTGACATCTGCCACAACCGCGTGAACATTTCCTCAATCCAGCTCAACAAAAGATGGGGATCTCTCTCAAGCATGCGCTGCCAACACCCCAATTAGTGTCACCTCCTTCGCTCTGGAACATTTCTCTACATGGTTCGCTTTCTCCTTCCATTTCTCCCTTTGTTCTCACCCTTTAATACCTATCTTTTTAGCCTCAGGCACACTCACAGGTATCTCCCGCTTTTCCTAATTTTTTCCTTCTCTCTCTTTTTTTTTATCTCGGGTGGTGATTTTTTACACTATCTGCTTGACTGGTTCTCTCTCAGTGCTCTTTTAATACGGCCGCTGTTTAGATCAATCTTTCCAAATCAATACTTAATATCAGAAAGAAGCGCTGGCCTTTTGCTGTATGTACTCTGGCGTATCGTCAAGACACACCGACCATCGTCTCCGTTCAACCTATTCACACTGAAAGTAATGAAATATTGAATTGGACTCAGATACACTAAGGTGCAGCCAATACTGTACCATCCACAATTGGTGCATTTCTCCCAAAACCCTGGTCCAGCAATAAAGCACCTGATAATATCTGACATCAGGGCCTCATTTTTCTTCATTTGTTTCTTAGTCTCAGAACAATGTGAGCTCCAAATTGACTGAACCACCCGGCGATTACAGCGCAAGTGAGGAAAGCTGCATAATTGACATTCTGCCATGTTTTTTACATGATAAACGAACACTGAGCCGCTGACCTTTCCGTGCTAAAAGCATATACTTTCAACCACGTGTTTTGGAGGACCTACTTTCAAACAACTTCTTGTCTCTCAAGATATTCCCAGTCCTCCCATTAACCATGCATTACAGGCCTAAGTGTATTGGCTGGGATGAGCGGGCAGCAAGCAGAATTTAAGTATGTCTTGCATGCGCTGTATAATTTATCATGTTAGGAGCCTCAAGCTTTTTAATGGTCTCTGCTCTCATTATCCAGTCTCTGTTTTCTCGCCGTGCCTTCTGAGAGTTCCCCCTAATGGAGGGACAAATAGATTCATATGAGATCGTAATTACAGCATTTTTAAGCAATGAGTGCACCCATCAGATAGCAAAGGAGGACAGAGTGAATCACAGCTGATATGGCTGTATCTACCATCAGGACATAAGCAGCGGGGGGAAGGAGAGAACGGTCCAATCAGACAGTGTCAGATTACCCAACAAGCTTGTCTATCATTTGTCTCCACTATGCTCTTGCTTCCTGTTTCTATCTGCTTCCCGTCTCGGTGGTGGGTGACTGATGGGGCCTTTGGAGGAGCTGAGCACCGTGTCAGAGTTGCCGGGCGCTGATTCCTTTGTCAGCGTTGCCTGTTCAGGCCCAGTTCCCTCCTTGCCTTCAATGAACAGAAGCAGATGACTTCTTGAGAGCGCTAATTTAATTGAGACGCTCTGTGCTACTGAATGGTCTCATTTGCATATTTCAGATATAAACAGGCAGGGAATACAATTGAGAAATAGTCTTCTGTCGATTAATAAAGCAAAAGAAGCAAACAGCCGGGGAGAACTGGAATGACACTGCTGTTTGACAGCGCCTCCAAAAGCCTTCTTGCTATCTACACTCCAAAACATGGCGCGACTGTGCATGAGACAGTTCAATCCTCTCAGAAGTACAGGCATCCATTGTAAAAGAAACAGTGGCGACAACCAGGAAACTAGTACAATCGGATAATTGACAGCACATCCAAGACAGAAAGCACGTGTCCAAGTATATCTGGCAAAGCTCCCTGTGTTGCTGAAACAGGAGCGTCGGATATTCACTTCCCTGCCAAGAGGAGCTCATGCATAAACAACACTGTCATATTTATATAGGCATCCCCGCGGAGTCCTTCCACTATTGTGCTGTTATACTAACTACCTCTGCCGAGGGAACATGACAGTATCGCCACAACACATGTTCTTAAGTGATTAAAATTCACTCTCCTCTTGTAGGCCTCTCTTATCGGTGAGTATTTTTGGTGTTTCTCAGCTGCGGTGAGGGTCACTAGGGGCAGCTGTGGGAAGCAGATAAAAAATTGTATTTTTCATTGCCATTGAGTTGGCACGCACACACATCCACGCGCACATGCCGGGGAATGTTTTTGAGGCCGTCCTCTGGAGTGCTGGGTTGATAAAAACAGATTCCCTCCATGGCACTTGAGCGTTATTATTCTCTCTTCTTTTCCCCTTATCTGAAACCTATTGTTGGAACACTGGGTGGTTATTGGGTTTTGTCGAGAGAGGAAAAGAACGAAGGCAGGATGGGGACAAGCTCTATGCCCTCATTCTCTGCTCCAGTGCCATGGAGCAAAAGCAAACCCGCATACAGTCTCGGCTGGCACCTCGCAGGATTCAGATTCTCTGAGAGCAGCTCTGAATCTGAAATGATAAGACATTTTCTTTGGGTGAAACATTGGGGAAGATTTATTTTTGTGCCGGGGTGCTCTGTAATTGAATAAGCTGTGGAGAAATTATATTTTCCGAGTGTTCACTGGCATACCTTGTCGTCTGCAGTTAAAGTCATACCCCAAACGATTTCAGAGGGAAAATATTAACCTTCTACCACCTCTCTGAGGCGGGGAGCTGTGTGCAATCCTTTGATGAAGTATGACTCCGGGATGGATTATTTCACAAGACATACAAGGAACCGAGGAAAACCGAGAGGATGTCTGTTTGGTTCAGAACTTTATAGATAATTTTAGTTCAGATTTTGCTCTTGGCAGACTGGTATATATGCTACATATTGATTTATACCACGTCTGCACTTGGTATAAGCTGTATACATTCCTACTCAGTAATTCCAGGGAGGTGATGTTTTCATACACTCGCAACCAAGTGATGGCAGTTGACCTTGTAAACTTTTTCCAGCTTGCAGCCAAGTAAAGTTTCACTTCTGCTCCTAGCTCTGCGATCTAATGAGGGTTGGTAGAGAGAGAGATGCGCTTGCTATCTGCGGGGCCTTGTTGTGAAATTAAAGGTCATTCTCACTGGATGAGCAACCCTGATACCTCCTATCTCTTCCCTCGCTGGCCAACGGGGAAATCAAATGCTATTAGACCGGAGAAGCGTCCTTTATCATTGCGGTCATTATCATCCAAATCATCACCCAGGCCACGAAGCATCATTTAGCCTCCCCATTTAACTTCTCACTAGCCGTGTGTCAAACATATCCACCAGTGACAATGTGTCCGGCAATATTGGGAGCTGCGTGGGGAATTATGCAGGAAGGAAAGCAATTAGCGGGCCGGAAAAGGATGAAGATTCAAAGGCAGGGCGTGTACAGTTATAGAACAAGGAGAAAGAGGAGATAGAAGTTAGAGAGCTGAATTACTTATTAATGTCACTAATGAGAGCAACGCAATGGGCCTGAGATGGAGCTAGGTAATATACCTGCCGCTGTATAATGGAGGTAAATGCTCTATGCCGGCTCATCGCAGAGTGGATCTGGGTGGATAAGCTCAGTGAATCTTCCAGTTTAACTTCAGAAGATTTGAATGTGATACAGTCACTGCGGGGTTATCATGTATTACTAAGAACTGTATTATGGTAATGTAATGACTTCTTTAATGTGGCTGTAATCAGTGTTTTCATAGAAAATCACATGACTCCTACTGTACAGCGGCTCACACCGTCTTTTAGCTCATTGTTTTGGTCTTAAGGCTCCCAACTTTAGTGTTCTGGTTCACTGCCACTGCTCTTATCAGCAACATTTTGAATGAAAACGCTCTGAATACCGACTGTATGCCTCCTGCCTAGTAAATGGTGAACGTGGTGGAGCATTTAACAGCTAATGCTCCATTACTTTGACAATTCAGAGGTTTAACTTGTTCAGTGTCTTAACAGGGATTGAGTAGGATATCACTTTTGTCTCTGTTCATTCAGAGTTTTTGTGTGCAATGCGCAGGGTGGAGGTAGTGTAGGCAGTTAGCCTCCACAAAAAGAGGAGGAATATGCATTTTTTTTCCCCCTATCTAATTTATATTGTGACTAGATTTTTAGGAATGGACTGATTTTTGCTGAGAGTTGGGGAGTGTGTAAATACCTGAAAACTGCAAGGACAGGACTTTTGGAGAACTGCATTGCAGTTAGCATGCTATGCAAGCTGTTGATGGCCAGAAAGTATCTCCAGGCCATAGAGTAGCAGCTTGTTGAACCACAAACCAGGAGATCGGCGGGTATCTAGCACGTCTCTGAGTAAACAGGTACACCATATCTGCAAGCTTTCAGTCTATTTTACTTGAAAGCCATCATCAGGGGCAGCTACTGTAGAGATGTTAGGAAACAACACTGAATAGGGGTGTCAGCAGGTTGCTCAGTTGCCTTAATTAGGCTTACAATATCAGAGCAGAGGCCTAAACTTTTTGCAAGATAGTGGATCAATATCAGAGAATCAATACTCAAGGCGTTCAATGTCATATAAATTACCTCAGTTCCTCAGAAGCTTTGAGGCCGCTGTTCTAAGACGATTTTGTAATATTTCAGTAGCATAAAAGGTTTGTATCTGCTGATGACAAATGCCTCTTCTAAGTAGTAACTTAACAGTAAATTCAATGTTTGAGCTTGTGAATTATGTGTACAGTCATTTTTTACATCAATTGATTAGGGTCTGTATTCTATAGGGTTCAGTAGGAGTTATTTTACTTTTTCCAAGGAAAATACGGTCTGTACTGTAAACTCCCCAAAACTATGAATTCTGGACGCCAGCCAGATTTAATATCTGGGTATGAATCAGCAAAAAACATTGCTGTAACATGTTGGTGTATAAAATCAAATGAAACTGGAAGGTAGCAGTATTTACTGTGATCACATATTTTAGTGTTTTCGTACATTATCTTTAAATGAGAGGCCCTTTTCACAGAAGACACTTGGACATGTGACAGGAGGAAAAAGAACAGAAAAAAAGATTAATTCCATTCAGCTGCTTCCTGGTATTGTGCATGCTGGCTCACTGTCACACTCTCATGGATTGCTGAGACATTTAATCTGAGCCATTACTCATGTCTGCATCCAAAAGTATCGCAAATTCCGACGGAATTTTGACCAAATTGGCAAAAGCAAATCCAACGACAAATGCTTGTTGCGATCCACTACCATTGCGGAGTGGGGAGTGATCAAGGATGTGTTATGAAGTGATAAGAGCGATGAGAAGACTGCTGGGGTAGAAAAAGTCAGTACCATGTCCTTACCCACTTTTAGGGGGCAGAGGCAGGGCCGCCAAGCTGGTGATGACCAGAGACACCACACTGAGCTTCACCACGGCCCATGGATGACGTCACGGACACAATGTCTGTTTTGTTTTATGCTGTCTGTGGTCTGAACCTATTTGTGTCTACCTCCCATTAAGTGCATAAACTCTTTCGAAGTGACATCTCTGTTTTTCATACAAGTCAAAATGTCTGCTGTAAAAAAAAGGCCTATTGTCCTTTTCCTCGATCGTCTCCAATTTGGATCCAGGTTACGGGTCCAATTCAAAGATATTTAAGTTTTGGAAGTGAAGTTAATTCATATATTTAAGAGTTTAAAATGGTTACACATTTAACTATTTACATGTTTCAATATTTACAACTGCATCTCAATATCCTGTTGGATCTGCTTCTCTGATTCTCCCAGGTTAACCTCAGTCCAAAGGTCCTAGCTTTTGGTTGGTTGGTTCAGTCACGCGATGAGTCTGAGCAAGGAAGTGACGTTGTGATGAAATGTAGTAAGTGCTACTTATATAAGTCATCCGTCTCCATCCTGCTGTTCCTATACTCATAAAGAATAATCCAACCAACACACATCGAACTCTCACATACAATATCAATCTGCGATAATTTCATACCCATCACTGTTGGGTCCTCTTAAGTGTTCACTTAATCAGGACTTTAAGCAGTGTATCTACACTCTAGACAGTTTAGGCCTGTGTAATTATCTGTGTAATCGATGCATGGAAGGTGCCTCTAAACAACTACAAGGCCCCCCCTACTCACATCTGTCATTAACATGAAAACAAGCGGTTGAACAAAATATATTCATAAAATGTTTAAAAATTGGAGAGCTGCGATGATGCACACCCTGAGGTCGAGTGAGAGCTCCTGCTTTCAGTTCTGTTTTACTAATTTGACTTATTCTTCTTCATGCATGTACATCATTTATCAGTCGGTGCACTGCAGGTTCAAATCTAAGCTATAATAGTTAAGTTGATGGTTAATCATTTTCCACAGTTCATTCATAGTTCATAATCAGAGGCATAACTAACTAACTTAAAAAAACGGGTACAACAGTCATTAAAAGTTTGGAGCCTGCTCTCATGATGTGTTCACAGGATCCAACTAGGATGACAGAGAATAAAACAGTTTATTATTTTTTTTCAAGGTGACGTCAGAGGCCTGGGAGAGGAAAGCTAACAGCGAGGAGCTTTCTGCAGTTCAAGCACGGCTCAGATCAAGATTTTAAAAGGAGCGCCCAGTCTGCCTCCCTTCATTCCCATTAAAAGAAGGGCAGCTTTGCCAAAGAGTTTTGTGAGATGTCTTGTCTTTTTACCAGTGGTTGAAAAGCCCCTGTGTTTCCTCACAGCATGGCTGGTGCTAATTAGTTTAGCGCACATATTACCCACAAGGCTTGTGAACCTCTGCTCCCCACCGACTGGGAAGCCGACAGAAGATGAAACAATGGCGAATAAACCTTGGTGGATGTTGGAGACGGAAGCAGAAGGATGATGAAAACAGGGGGACCCATGTGAATTATAATGCATAATAATATTAAGAGGAAATGGATTTTTCATTTAACCACTAACAACTCCATTTCGGTTTTTGAGCATAATCGGCACTGCTCGAAGAGCTGCAACAACCTTGTTTTTCAAAATCTCATAGATGAAAAAAAAGAGGCTCTTTGCCCCTTGTAAATATTAAATACTTAAGGAATTTTAAACAACAGGCCACCCAAGTGAAGGTTCCTCAAATATGATGACTGCCTTTTTAATACAAATTGGGACACGCATCTGAGTATTCAGCGCATCACTTTGCCTTTCCTCCATCATCATGCACCAACAGAGACAGCACTTATTCCCTGTTTTTTGTCCAGCCTTGTTATCTTTCATATTCAAATTCTGCAACCTCTCAGGAGAAGAGACATCCTTGAGTCCGACTGGTGTAACCTGCAAGGCCAAAGTTCCGGCTGTCCGCTCCAATTGCCTCAGTTGGTATACCAACATTGCTAACCTCCTCTTTCCCATATTAACATCAAGGGCTTTTTTTTTCTTCCTCTTTGCAAGATACCCTAGGGAAAAGGAGCCAGTGATGGTTATGGGGTCTGGACATGGAGGCAAATACAAAATAATTACCTCTGAAATGCCAGAATTAATCAGAGTCTCCTTTGGATGCAAGTTAACAAGCTATCAAACATCAGGCACCCTCAGCTGCCATGAAGCTCTGCTTAATAAAAAAGATGGAGGGAGGAGGAAGGGGTAGGCGCTGAGGCGTTTTCAGGTCACCGAGGGAAAAAGGCAGGGATGTAAGGGCCTGATCGCAACAGGGGGCTACCTGGTAATTGGGATGGAGAGGTAGTTAAAGTGATGGGCGGCGGGGCTCGGGGTGGCGGGGGCAGCCGCAGGAAATGAAGGTCGGGTTATGAACGGTGGGGAAAGGAGGGGGTTGGAGGGGTGGGCAGGCAAATCAAGAGGGGTGGTGAGGAGGGAGGCGGAGATAGACGGGAAATGAAAAGAGATGGTACCTGTGGGGCCTGCGGAGGGTTCCTGGTTCGGAGGCATGTGGAGAGTGACTTGATGGAAAAGCGAAGAGAAAAAGGGGATGAGGTTGTTGGCAACTAGGAGGGAAGTCAGAGTGCAGCAACGCTGGAGGGGGGGGGATTTCATTAAGGTGCACCGGGATGGGAGAGGAGATAGTAGTTTTTTTGTGCGCGCCCAAAACTAAAAGGAAGATGGGGGAGTGTAGCGGCAATTGAAGGCAGAGATTGGAAGAGGTGAGGCGTCTGTATGTGGGGGGTGGGGGGCGGGGTGGTTGGAGGGAAAAAAAAAAAAATAAGGCGAGGACGCTGGGGAGAGGAAGATTGCAGGTTTTTCAGTTAGATTTTGCAATGTAATCACAGGGAGGGAAAGTGGAGACGGTTGTTGGGGGGGTTGCACTTGGGGATGGTGGGTTGTGGTGGGTGGGTGAGGGGGGGAAGACGCAGCAGATGCAAGTAATGGCAGCTGGGTGGGGGAAGAAGAAGGGATGCGATTACACAAACAGGAAGGGGTTCAGGTGATGGGGTAAAAAGTGGCAGGAAAGCTTGGGAATGAAAGATTTAAAAAGGGGGGGCGGGGGGGGTTGCTCGCATCGTTCGTCCTAAATCACAAACATTTTTAAATAAGACATCCCTCCATTCACCCGAGCTCCTGGCGCCCTTGATCAAGGCTAAAATTGCAAAGCGCATGCATGTTAATTACTCAGAGATTATTCATTCAGCACCCTCTGTGTTCACTAAATGAATGCATATCTTTGCCGCATGTTAGAGGCAGAGGCAAACAGTCCCCCCCCCTTCCACGCTCACTCCCGCCACCACCATCAGCCCTGCTAACATTGTGGTGTGAAAAGCCTATTACTAGTCTTCACCAGCAGCTTATCCCTCACCATTGCAGGGAAGATTTTGGCCGAGCAAACGTGAATGGCTTCTTTGCTCTGGAAAATGAGAGGTGCTAAATCCGCAACCATAACCCACTTTTTGCCTCGCGCGCACAATAGAGAGGCTTGGAGGAGATGACTCCGAGCAGTTTGAAAAACCTCCGGCATCCACTCATGCGGGCGTTAACACCCTCCTGCGAACATTTGCTTGACATTACAGCAGCCATAGACGTGATGGACGGTGTTCGGTTAGGCCGAGTTTGAACAGGGGTGATGGGAGATTATATTTTTATTGCCTATGGAGAGAAAAAAAAAAGGAGACAGATGCCTTTTGAGATTTTTATCTACATATGAAAGAGGAGGCTGAGAGCTTTGGACTCGATCCAAAATGGCTGCCTTATCACTTTCAGAGCTCAGATGCATCTCTATTTATGTCTCTGTCTAGGTCTTCCTTCTGTTTCTCCATATCATGTCTATCTGACAAAGGCTCCCAGTGAGCCTCTGTCGTGTTCACGTACAAAGTCCAATTACTGCTGAAAACATAATGCAAATTAGACGTTTGGGAACGGAAAGAAAGATGCATGTAATCCATTCACGGATTCTTACAAACGTATGCATGAACAATGACGAGTAGATTATGGATTGTGCACACTAAGCTCCTCCACATAGAACAGCGTTAAGCTTTTCACAACTGTGCGCTGGTGTAGATGGGGGTCAGCCCAATTTTGGAACGCAGAGTTTGCCCACCTCTGTATTTAGCGCTTGATCTGTATTTTGTGTCTGCGTTTTTTAAATATTGTGTCTATTAGCAGTAGGGAAAACCATAGCAGTACTCTGAGGAGATGTGACATAAAGATGAAAAACTAATCTGCCCAGACGGCACTTTGGGCCATAAATAAACAAACATAAATATATATATATATCTTTCTCTATTTCTTATTGTTTCCAAATGCACTTGAAGCAGTTCAGCATATTTGATGAAGTGGATGTACTTGTGTGATTCTTGCAATTGTTGGCTGTATCCCCATGGCTGAACAGACTTATTATGAGTCACTCTGGTGTCAGCTAAATAAATGGGATGTCTATGTGCGTAAAGACTAGAAACTGCTGGAAAACTAAGTTGCCTTGGTTTGCACTGTCTAAATATTGTATATCTAATGTTTGAGTTTTTCGAGGCGGTCTTCTTCATTTTAAATATGTACGTACGTATGACGGTAAAAAAGACATGGGTGGAGTTAACAAACATGCTTAAATTAAAGAGCATATATGCATCACCAGCGGCCATGTTGAATCTGAGTTTGCCCTGCTGAATAACACACAGCCCCATCCAATGGACTAGTTTCTGTTTGTATAAAAAGCCTCCTTCAAGTTATCTCTCTGTTCAGGAAAAAACTTATTTCTCTCAATTTTGTGCGCCGACAGCATCAAGTATTCTCCATTTGAAGGCTTTAGACGATTTCAAAAGGCTTATTTTTGTTGGATCTAATTTAAAAACTGTTTAACACCTACTTCAAAATCCACAAAATCCTTGAAACATACTCAGTGGAGGAGCTTCAGTGGGAATAATCTGTGCAATCATCCTCTCGAGTTTGTGTTATTGTACGTCTGAAGTCCAACGAGCTGAAATCCAAATGAAGGATTCAAAGTTCTGTGATAAATATACCAGCATGATTCATAAGACGGTCAAAGGAGAGATGGTTATGGACATGTTGGACTTTGTGCGTTTGGGTGTGTGTGTGTGTGTGTGTGTGTGTGACAGTGACAGAATGAGAAGAGGCAATAACGCGTAGCTGCCTGTGCTTGCGTGCTCTCCTGCGCGTTTGTACGTTCGCATGTGCACTCCTGCTGGGCTGCGTCTACATGCTCGTGTGTGTGTTTGTTTACGCGTTGGCGTGGGGATGTTTGCCTTTGCATGCATGTGTGCAAGAGAGCAGTTGTGCGTGCGTGTGTGTGTGTGCGTGCGCGCGCATGCTCTGCTGAATGACTATGCATGTGAATGCCAAGCGTCTGGGCGACAGAGGGCTTTGGCTTTCAGTTGAGGTTTTTGCTCCATGCTTGTCTTGGGGGCGGGGGCGGAGGGGGGCGGCTGGAGGGGATATATCTGTGCATTCGCCTTGACAAACATCAATTATTAAGAATCTGCTCAGAATGCTGATTTACAGAACAGATGTCCACTCGCTTTTTTGTTTTTGAAGTTGTTTTTTTTTTTTTTGAAGATTCGAAGGTGCCCGGCAAGATTTATTCACTCACATCACTTAAAACTTAATTTTATTGCTCACTGTCGGTCTGTCAATTTGTCAGCTCCCACCAACCCCTTTTATTTCTAATCACATCAGCGCTGAGATTAACTCAAGGGAGCCAGCAGCCATAATCAATTCTTCTTTATTAATAATTAATCCACTCCGCGTGATGAAATATTCTGTATCAAGTGCAGATGTTAAATGTAGATTTCGAAGCGCATCAAGGAAATGGAACTACATATTTTTGTTTACGCCGCTCGTCATTTGTCTTGAAAGGATGCCAGAGCGGCGAGGTCGTGTCGAGGAGGCACATAATACACGCTGAGCCGGACGGACTCGCCGTGTGCTGGGAAACTGATCATTAGCTTGTGAAGAATGAAAACAAGGACGCAGAGACATGGCCAGGAGAGGGAGGGGAGAGAAAAAAAAGAGAGAGATGAGAAACAGAGGGTTGGAGAAAAAGAAAGACAAGGAACAACGCAGCACAAGCTGCTGCACTTAATGATAGCGCTACAGGCAGCGGACGTGGGGTCAGCGCCGAGCTTCACACGAAGCGCGCTAATTGTAAGATTCCTGCGTTCCTGATACCATCCATCACCATCGAAACCGGGAACAGAGACGAGCTGCAGATCCATATTCAGATCTAAGAGAATGACACGCGGAGAGAGAAAAGGCTGACCTCTTTTTTTAAAGAGGTACAGTGTCTTTGTTAATGGCGGAAACATTTTCCAGCAGGAAAAGGAGGGAGAGGTGAGGTGGAGGGTGGTGGGTGTATGTGTGTGTGTGTGTGTGTGTGTTTGGGGTGGGGGGGTTAAGAAATAAAAGATCACCTTGATCACCTCAGTGCACGCTGAGTGCTCACTTCCTGGGTTGGGCTCAAGGTTAAGATGGCTCGTTATTTTTTATGGTCCTCATTAAAGACGCGCGGAGCTGGCGGGGAGGTAGTTGAATATATATTTATATATTTTTTTTTCTTTGCCACAAAAACGTTCAACGAGGGGGGGGGGGGCTCCAGTCAGGGTCCCACCTGATCCTGTTTGTCTCAAGTGTCCATTCACACGCACACACACACACACACCGACACAGCTCAAGGTGACTTCCACCCAGAAATTTATTCATTTTTTTCAAGTGGAGAGAGAGATGTGGTTATATTTCCTTAGAGGATCACTCTTTGTATGTGTGTGTGTGTGAGAGAGAGGGAGAATATGTTTTAAATGCAGCCTTATTACTTTTCAATGACACTCCAACCCCCTTTTTTCATTATTATTTTTCATAATAATGTTCAACCTGGGATGCTGTAGTGAATGACATTGAAATATAACCTCCCAAATGAATGTTTTGTTTACCTTTCATGTTGAGGTGTATACTGTGCCAGTTACTGTAATTGCATAGAGACAGATAGAGGCTAGAGAGTGAGCGTTCTCAATTTATACTTTTTTTTTCTGCTGCGTATTATTCATTATCTGGGAGTAGTTCTTATTCAAGGGCATTATTCAGAGACTGAAAGTTGTCTGGATGTTGTGGCAAATTGGACTGGTGAGCAAGCGCAGATAATCACGCCAGCCAATCACGAACTTGTTACAGTACCGAATGTGAGATGTAGTTGGCTTCCGTTTCGAGAGTCAATTAATTAAATGAGACTTCCTATCCATACTGTATATGTTTTGTCGATGTATATGTATAACATGCAGAACAGCGGGGAAAATGATTTCTCATTGCTCAGGAGGCTCGAGGGCTCATGTACCCGCAACACAGCTTGAATCCAAAGACGTGTTTAACCAAGACGGCCTCCTGAGAGCCAAACGGCAGCACAATTTTGTTTAACAAATCAATAAGAGAGCCGGCATTCACTGAAAGACAATAAGGAAACCCATTGGGAAAAGTGGGAAAAGAAAGAAAGTCCAAAAGGAAAAAAAAAAGCCATTTAAAACACATTACAACACCCAATTTCCATGCAATATTAAAATTGCAATGATGCCTTGGATTTTTTGGCTTGGTACCTAACTGGCCTAACAAAGCTTGTCTGCCTCATTTGTTGCTTTATTACATTTTCCCTCTTTCTGGCTTCTCCTCTCATCTGTTGTTATTACTTTCACAATTATGCATTCCTGACCTCATATTTTTAGGCAGCTACTAGGATTTGCACATTTACACAGCACCGTATGCTGGCATGCGTTTGTAGTAAGATGCCGAGCGGGTACTTACTGTAAACGCACAGGAAGCGTTGAGACCGGGGGCAGCAAACAATGGAATAAGAACAGAGAAAAAATCAAAATAATAATAAGAAGATATCAAAAGTGAGTCATTATGCAACAGGATTTTAAAGTTTCACTATTTTTCCGTAACTTTAAATATTCATAAGTAACTTAATAGGTGGTTCAACTTTAACAGAAAAAAAAAGTATGATTTATTAAGCATGTAAAAATCACAGCTACTCTGCTTCTCTGGGACTGTGTGGGTGTGGTGACAGACAGTGGCCTTGAAACAAAAGCAAAGAAAACAAACAGTGCTGACAACTATTCTACGCTGAAAGTAAGCAGGCTCTACCCCCAGAAGTTAAAAGTCTCCGCAAGAGTCACATGCCGATTTGCATATTGACACCATAACGCATTTATTTGCATAAAGATTTGCAGCTATGTTGGTTGCAGTGGGACAGAGAGAGAGAGAGAGATTGCTTTAAAGCTTTCAGACACGTAATCACTACGAAGACATCATACATTTAAAGTAAAAACTTTCTTTTTTAGTCTACAAAGGGAGGGAGAAGATCAAATGGAGTATTTAAATATTTACAATATCAAATCAAGCATTTACATATTTACAAGCTATAGGAACGTCCTAATCCAGATACCCAGAGGGAAAGAGCGAGCGCATCTGCTCCGCACACCAAACCTACTGCTGCCCGTGAGCGCGGGCAAGAGGGGAGGAAGAGATGCCTGCGCTGCCGGTCAGACAGCCGTGCAGCAGGAATGTGAATGAATTACAGTGAAGCGTTTAAATATACATAGCGGTGACACGTTAAAGGAAAAATCAACATAATGTCCTGTAAGGTGTCCCCATGCGCTGCCGGAAGAGCGTTACATACAAACCTCTCCCTCTACTGGAGGGATGAACATCAGTCCAAAATCTCCCACAGGTGTTCAGCTGGATTGAGATGTGGTGACAGCGGAGGCCCTAACATATGACTCGCATCACATCATGTCATACTCATGAAACCATTCAGAGCCCCCTTCATGCCCTATGGATGAGGGCATTGTCATCCTAGAAGAGACCACTCCCATCAGGATGGATATGTTTCATCACACCGTAAAGGAAATCACTCAGGACAACTCTGTATTGTCGACCTGTCTCTCTGACGGGCCCGGATCCCCTCGGCGTAGGGGTCAAGTACCGTTTTCTTGGTTTAAGCCACACGTGCTCTCGCCCATGCTCTTTTTTTCCCCACATCCGTTTAGACCTCCGTGTTGATGTTTTTGCACCTTTGAACTCTCAAATGTGCATAATCCCTCATCATTTGCAATGAGGGATTTAAGCACTTTAGCCACACCATAATATCCGTCTGACAACATCAGAATTAACTGGGCCTGCTCAGCATTTTTGTGCCTGCCACAGACCGTGACTGAACGTTAAAGGCTTAATTGTAATGTCTGTGTGGAAGCAGACGAAGGAGAAGATTTTTCCTTTAATTTGTCGCCCGTCTGTATACCCTGCCTTTTCCCTGATGGTCTGAATATGTCACTAAATTTGTCACTTACAGAGGGACTGAAAAGTTGCTAAATCTCGCAAGAAAATTGCCAAGTTGGTAACACTGAAAACAACCACGTGCCTGTGAACGTAGCTTGATATGCTAAAATCTGATTTATGCAGGGAAAGTTGTGACATCGCGTCTCTTCGAAGAGCGAGAAAGGCAAAGACGCAAACAGACTCTGGCATAAATAGTTCATAGTTCAGAGGAAGAAGCTGACTGACAGAAGATGCGTTCAGGGCTGGCCAAGGTGGAGGTCATTTTGGTGTTTAAGCGTACACGTGTGCCGATGAATTGTATTCATTACGTCAACGTGTTTTCTTTGTGAAATCTGCAAAGTAACTGGAAAATGGCTCAGATGTTTTGGAAAGTAATGTCCCTGTCCCTGTCGGACAACTCATTTTTTGATTATTTATTGCGGCAGCAGAACACAGTTACAGGTTGCCAAACATCATAAACCCTCCCGAACATGCAGGTGGGTGCTGGGTTGGCGGTGACGCTGATGCGCGGCGGCAGTGGCATTGACAGAGCAGTGAGGGAGAGATGGGAAATGCTCTGCAGCTTGAATAGACGACCAAATTGAGGGTGCGTGTATTTGGATTGAGTGATTGTGGAGTGCGAGGCGTGTCACGCGTGTGTATGCAGTGCAGCTCGAGTCGTCTGGCTGAACTGGCTTTCAGGCGCGAGTAGTCGAGTAGAATATAGCAGGATACTCCAAAGACCAATGTGTAGGATTCAGTGCTGATTGCGAGCCTCTCACCTACTATAGAAACATGGCAGTTCAACATCACAGACTCTATGAGACAGGACCTGCAATGTCTGTATAAAAGTCTCGTTCTCAGGTAACGAATCAGGTGTGATTCTTATTTTCAGGCGATTATACACTAATAAAAACATAGATATATGTATATTATATTCTATTTCTGTTACATTCTACAAATAAAGCGCTTACACATTTGACCTTTAAGTCAATTACCACAGAATTGTACTTGAGTAAATGCACAAACCAACACTGCATTTAACCATGAGGACTTAGTGTCCATCAGTGTGTCTCAGTACAAAAAGGGCAATTTTGTTTAAGGTAAATTATTATGCGCTCGAGTATACTGCTCGAGTTGAAGTAATCGCTTCTGATTTCTGCACCAGTGATTAAAAAAAAAAATTGCCGGGTGGAAGGGAGGCTTGTTGTTGCTGACATGTTTGGGAATGTCATTTTAAGCCACTTTTCATTTCCACGGCTGTCCTATCTCTCTCGGTGGCTCCCTGCTATTTGCCGTGTGGCTGGAGCCATGCCAACCCCATTACTCCTACAAGACTGTAAGACTCGCGGCCTCATTGATAGGGATGTGACAACAAGCCTTTAGACAGAGAGGAAATCATTCATCATTAACCACGCAGCCATGGAGGAGACAAACACATCTGTGCCAGCGATAAGGCCTCGCCTCCGCGCCGCTCGGCACCTGTTTCACACAGACTCTTTGGCATCCTCACCTCTCCTTTGCTTTTGTGTTTGGGAATGCTAATTGGTGAATGCCCTTCACGAATCCTTGTTCAGAGCGTCCCCAGTGAGCAGGGAGACAGAGAGGTGAGAGACAAAGTGCTACAAAGAGGAGGGCACTGGTAAGACTTTTACAAAGAGCACTTAGATATTGCTGGATGTTTTGTATAATACCTTCTTTGAAGAGCTTTCTCAAGAGATATTCTAAAAGCCTGCAGTAATCCTCCCCTCGACACGTCTGGGTCTGAATCAGCACCAGACCAACAGTGGTAAGATGAGATAATCTCCACACATGTCTCTCTACTCGATTCAGTTCTATCAGCGACTTTACCTTAAAATCGAAACATACTCTTAGCATCATAGCTCTGCAGCAGGCGGGCACGGACTAAGAACTTTTGTATTTGTTTGTTTCCATTCAACGACACTTGCTCATTTTGCTGCTACAGCCGCAGGCCATTGTTCTTATTAGCGCGGTACACGACGTCAATCAGCCGAGAGGCAGGAGGCCACAAAATGCCTCCGAGAGAAGAATTTTTTGTCACTGACTCTGCGCCAAGGGAGCTGGGATCGGCCGATCGTTAACACATCCATCTGTGTTGTAGGCCCAAAGCGATGGTTGTATTGGATTACCACATCTCACGACACGCCACTAATCACTCCTCTACCTGCAAGTGATGGCGAGGCTGCTTCCATTCTAGCTGTGTCTGTGGATGTCCAAACTATCTATGGATTTTTTTGGTCCGTGAGTCGGCCCACCGCTTCGGTCCAGATCTCAATAACTATTATTATGGTTTTCCCTAGTTTGTTGTACAGACATTCATGGTCCCCAGAGGATGAATTCTACTGATTCTAATTGATGATTTAAAGTCCCAGCAGTGAGGCTAATGAGTCCCTGTATGTAGATGACTTTTCTAGCACCACATCTTTGGCTTTTAGTGAAATGTCTTGACAAGTATTACCAAATTTCGTACAGACATTCAGGTCCACCTGAAGATGAATTGTAAAAAGTTTGGTGATCCCCAGAGGATGAATCCTAATGACTTTGGTGATCTATCGCCTTTCCACATGTCAAAATTTTAATTTGTCCAAATATTTTCTGCATTCAAATTTGTACATAACATATGGAATTAGTTATCAGGCTTCTAGAATTAATATTGTAATAAAAATGCATGGAAGTTAACGTATTATTAATGCGCTGTCATGACGTATATGAATATTGCATTCTCTCTTTTGCTGCCTTATCGTTGACTGATGTTTAAGAGTGTCTTTTTAGCGTAATAATTAATAACTGGATAAATGTACAGAAGAGTTTGAAGCGTTATACCAGCTCTGAGTAACGTCTGCAGGTCTTCCTCTCAGGCTGCCTCCACCAATCACGTGGCAGAGTATCTACGAACCCTGAGAGGCAAATAAAGTCAGAAAATCACTCGCTGTTCCTTGTAAAGTTTAATTATAAAACACACGGTAACACTTGAAAACGACCTAGATGAACATATCAACATTTTTATCAACTCCTCTCACCTCTCCTGTGGATTTCGGCAGCTGGGCAGTAAAAAAAGATTCGGTTTACAGAGGTTTTAGTGAGAAGCGCAAACCGCGACAGCACTAAAGTGTGTTTGTGTGTGTGTGTGAATTTTGAGAAGTAAGAGGGACATATGCCCTCCCTCACCCTCTGGGAAAATGACACCTGTGGCTTAAGTGCAGATTCACAGAGCATGACCGTAGTTGTTTTATTCAGCGTGGCTCAAGAAGGTATCCCTAGTCTGTTAGTTATGCATAATCAAAGGAGAGCGCAACAGTGAAAATGAGAACTAAACTAATGAAAAACTATTAGCACGCATCAGTGCCTCAGGACATAACGCGCGCATTTAATAATTATCACATGCTAACTAATATTAAACGAGATAATCATCAGGGTAAACATTACACCCGCTTCGAAGCAACATGTCAGTGCTGTCACTGTGAGCATGCTATCGCGCCGAAGGATCACAGAGCCGCTCGTGTGGCTGTAACTCTTAGTCTCGTTCCACCAAACTGTGACTTCTTCACCTCCCCGTCACACTGCGGCGCAGTATACCGCTCTACTGTTTTCTTGAACCACCTGCCAGCATTGTTATATGCACAGTAAAATATGCAGGCTGTGATTTGATCCCGTATATCCCTCTGCAGATTAGGGCAGTGTCAGTACAGGATTACCCTGGTAATTCATGTAATGCTGCTTCGCCACAGTTAATTTCCCTGTGGATGAGCAGAGAGAGTTGAGTTATACACCAGCACGAGCTCCCCAAACTACAGTGTATCATTCCCCCACAGCACTTCATCTCCTCAACATGTTTGGTATGCAAAAGACATGACTTGGGTTTTCTGTCTTAACGGCCTGTCGTGTATTTATTATGGGCATACGGCTGCGGTGATTGAGGTGTGGAGCTGCCTTTCTGTTTGCGCAGCTCGCTGCTGCATGCAAATGGAATATTTGTAATCATCAGGCAATCATCGTGCGTTCGGCGCTGCAATCATCATTGTCATCTGAATTCTCTTTTAAAGCCGCGATGTTGCAATGAGGAAGTAATGGATAAAAATCAAAACGGGGCGACGCTAAACGCAGCTAGCGAAAGAGAATCGAGCCGTGACTTCCGTGTTAGACTTAAAAACTGAGCTGATTAGCGTGAAGTCATAGCCTGTAGTGAAGCTAACCTCCACGGAGTAGGGTCTTAGCGGTGAGGAGGCCACAGGATAAGCCGAAATCCCGTGTAATTATCACTCCCTGTGGAAATTAAGGCTGACCTTTCTAAGTAGGGCTGCTAATAGAATTCAGGGGAGGAATAACTCACTCACATATTCACTCACAGAATACCCCGTCAGCAATATCGCAGCTGCTTTAAGGCAAGACGTGAGGTTGGAAAAGGTCTTCTCCGAGTTTTTTTTTTTTCTTTTTTCTCCGAGTTGATAAAAACGTCTTTGCTGTAAGTTCATAAAACGGCATCCAGAGGTGTTTGGAATATCCATAAAAATGTGAAACGGAAGAAGCGCATTAAAAAAATATATATATGGAAAAAAACAATATCTGATGCCGGAGAGACTTTAACAAGAGACTGCCACTTTGGCATTGGCTGAATTGCCACCCATGCATTTCATCGGAAGTGTCTTACCGAGGCACTTTCTAGATAATCATTTGACAAGCTGCAGCAGCCCTATTAGCCCTGGAGTTTTTTAATTGGCCAGGGCCAAAGTGCGTCTGAGAAAGGTTTCCGCTCTAGGTCCACTTTGTGCAAAACAGAATTCTTAATTTAGAGCAAAGTCCCTCTCTCCCTTTTTTTTTTTTTTTTTTTTTTTTTTAACCTAAATACACAACCACACAGTTGCATGAGTCATGCAAACACACACACAGTGCAAAAACACACATCCTCACATTAATATACTTACACAGACCTAGAAAAAGGCTCGCAGAGAATTTTTGCCCCCGGCGTCCATAATTCTCCGCTGATTACACTGAGTGTGGTTTAATGGAAGCCCCAATAACCCAGGCTGGAGAACACACCACCGTCATACACACACACCCACACACACCTACACGTGCACACACAGACTCACAGTGGGAAGAAGCCGGAGAGCGGTGCTGTCAGATAGAGACAGAAAGAGGACAGAGAGATTAAATTCTGCCGAGAGTTTTTTGTCTGTGAGATTGGTTCTTAACGTCCCCAGCTCCCTTCACACTCCCTATTAGTGCAGTGAAGAAGAGCGAGGACGGAGGGAGGGCTGGAAAAAATAGGAAACTTCAACCGAGACAGCACTCGGAGGATACTTAACAATGTTATTAATCCATTAATCCTTGTTTGACATTTGCCAATGTATCACCCCTGATTGCTCTTTCCTTTAGAGCTGCAGGCTACAGTAGGTGTGTGTGCGTGAGTGTGTACATCTTCTTTATTCCCTTATTAGCTCTCCAGTGTCCTCACAAGGATGGAGAGACGATGAAAACATACCAGAGTAAGAAGTTTGTCTCCAGCTACACGGGGTTAAAGGTTGACGCAATAAATTGTTTCTGGCCGGACTGTTTCTCATCGCAGACGCTAAAATCATCCTTCTGCTTAACACAGTGGTGAGCTGTGGTGTTATCTCAATGCAGAGAGAATGATCGCCCAATGGCAGAGGCTCTAGAGGGAGATGGCGAGTAATTTTAAACAATGTTTAAATCTGTCAGGATTTCTAAGAACACCCCACACACCAGAATAACTACGGACTCTTTCCTCGGCTGCTCATCTGAATCCGCATGAGTAATATCAAGGTATTTTATCAGGTATTAAAGCAGTATTAAATGGTTTTTGGTCACTTGGGGGCACCAGAAGCTGTAAACACTACCATTATCATATTATGACCTCATAAAGTTGTTATGGTGACTGTGTCAGAAAACAGTTTGCATGTTCGCACATCCAGCAGACACATTTACGCGTTTATTTAATGCGGTTTTTCTGGTTGCCCTACAAATTTAAGGCCAATATCCACTTTGTTTACGATCCGCTGCTGATGGAGAAAAGTCACTCTTCAGCTGCTCGACTCAACTGTTACTTGTGTCTATGTGCCGTTTTGTTCTAGTGGCGTACAGTGGGTTTATTTCAACTCCTTGCTGCTGCAGGCAGGAAAACCAAAACAATGAGCTAAACAGTGCTAAAATGGGATGGCGCAGTGGTTAGCACTGTCGCCGAAAGAAGGTCTTAGCTGGGCCTTTTTGTCTGGCGTTTGCATGTCTCTGCATGGGTTCTTTCCAGGTACTCCAGCTCCAAACACATGCACTGAAATAGCTTAATTAGTAACTCTAAATTGCCCGTAGGTGTACGCGTAGGTGCGCTGTGATGAACTGGTGACTTGTCCAGGGTGTAGCCTAACTCTCAAAGCCCAAAGTCAGCTGGGATAGGATCCAGCGCCACCGTGACCCTGATGAGGATAAGCGGTTAGGATAATGGATAGATAGATGCTAAAATGCCAAAGGGGTGCTTCAGAGTTTGACGATATTTCTCCTTGGAAACAGGATAGATATATTTATATTACACCTCATTTAACCCATATGAAATCACTTGTGCAGCTTGAAGCGCGTCGCCAACTAAGATTGTGCTACCATGTTTTTTCTGTTATTATGGAGCCTTTTTTATGAACAATCTTTTGATTTTGTACGTTGTTCTTATTCTTTAAAGGCGCTGCGTGTAGCGTCACCCAAATTATTTTAATGGCAGTTTTTGTTTGTAGGAAAATGTGACAATGTGAGTGAAATTGAGCACAAATCTGGTGCTGAATTTAGCAATTTCTTCCCTAATAGAGGGGATGGGAGTCGGGTGTACCCTACCAATGGGAGGTAGTATCAGTGCACTATCAAATGTTACGTATTCCCTGATGTTAGAATCAAGATGGGGTTTCTCGAAGCTCAACACACAAACGTGGCACAAACTAAGAAGCAGAAAGTGAAGCTGCAGCTGTTGTTACCTGAAGCTTGACTTTAAATTGGTGACAGTGGATCAAAATGACAAAACACCCATAGACACAAAAAGCACTCCTGCAGCATAATCTACCTCTAAACTGTCCATGTTTTCAGTATTTTTTGTTTTGTCTCAGAAGAATATTTTAGACAATAATTGGATTATACAAATGAAATAAATCGTGCGGTCTTTAAATGTGGACAAATTAAGTTCCTCGCCGATAACAGCATTTGAAAGTCACTTTGGATGCAAATATCTGCCAAATAAATACAAAATAACTTTTATCATGTTTACGCAGCAGGGGGAAAAAAATCTTTAAAGCTCCAGAAAGCTCTTAAAAGCCAGTTGGACATGCATAAAATATATATAAATATAGAGCTCCATATGGGAACAGACAGATTATCTATGATCCCGAAGAAGCCAGGAGATATGTTTAATGTATGGCATGTATGCAACATCTTGTACAGTATGTTCTCCCAGCTTCAGTTATCGATACTACTGTATATATAAGTAATGTATACAGTAAATATTTAAATACCATGTTCTGAATGCGGTCATACTCTATTTCCACTGCTGCTTTCTTCCCCCAGAGTTTCCACATTTGTTCAACATGTTTTCCAGCAGTGTGACTTGTTTGTCACGTCACAGTCTGCTGTAAAACATAATGATGTTCAGAGGCACGGTGCTGCAAGGCTCATCACACATATTCTTTGTTTTGTTCTTTGCTTTTTTGAATTTTGTTTGAATCGGAGTGGAGGAATCCTGCTACCCCGGGACGTCTTGCTGGTGCTAGTGCGGTTGATGCTATGGGTGTGACCTGTCTGTGTTTCAGTCTGGGCTCTCGTTGTTAGAGTGGAAAATAATCAGGGCTGTGTGTGTGTGAGTGTGTGTGTGTAAGAGTGGAGAGGGGTGCTTTAGAAAATAGAAAATTGAAAGCTCTGTTGTAATCTCGATCCCTATCAACTCTCAATCCATGTCCTGATAGCGGAAGCCCAACACACACACACACACACACGCACACACGTGCCGACACACACTCAGGCTGAAAGCACACAACCTGGCTCCTCTCTCTCACCCACTGTTCCCCAAATCCCTGAAGTGTCATCACGCACACACACACACGCATGAACACGCACATACAGAGTGTAGAAAAAGACATCTTAGTGATGGTGTTTGGTTTCGTTATCGGCGTCAGCTCCATTGCGGGATGACGGGTCAAAGGTGTTGAATTCAGAAAGCTCGGATTCATCACGAGCTGACGCACGTGCGCTCGAGCGCTCACGCACACACTTGATCTCTGGCATCTCTCGTGATTGGTGTTAGAGCGCTGACAGAAAAAAAAAAAAAAAAAAAACGCGAGCCGTTGGAAACGAACGAGCAGAGAAAAATAATCACAGCGCTGTCTGTGCTCAACGGCAGACGAGCGAGCTGATCGCCATACCGGCGATTTTGCTCGTTTGATTGACTGACACAAAATGGCAGCCGCCCTGTGATTGAATCCAGGCCCGCCTTGAGGCCAGATATTGTGCGGATTCAATAAGCATAATAATGAAGACATGATCGGTCCATCAAATCATATTCTCTATCACAAACGAGTGCTCATAATGGTTACAACTCTCAAATTGCTGTCCAGAGGGAGCCCCAAGATCCAGCGGCACTTATTATCAGCGGGCCCCTGGACTGCCACATGACTGTTCTTTGTTTATGATTTATTTAATTGCAGTCAGTTTAACAGTGGCACCGCTGGGGCTTCGATTCTCTTTGATCTGCACCATTAAAAACAGCCCCATGCATTATGTAGAGCCTGTTTGGTGTGTAAACGATGTTTAAGAAAGCTAATAATTGTTCTGTCTGTCTCATATTTCATCATTTATTCAAAGGCGACGTGAGAATTGCAGCGGGGGGACCCCTTTGCTTTTTGCGCTCTTTTGATTTATTAACCACCTAGATAGGCCTAATTAGAGAACTTTCTGGAATAGTTGCAAAGCGGAACGCATAATTCTGAATTCTCCTCTACGGCTCTCTCGCTTTTGCCGCCGAAGCGAGCTCATTTGCGCGGGCATCAGACGGCGGCAAGCGATCGGATGGCACGCTGTTGACGTGTCGAGACGTGGAGAGTAAACAGCAAATCTGAATGCATAATGTCGTCCAATTAGTTCCAATTATCGCATGGTGTCACATATTTGTCTTCACTCGCAGGTTTTTTTTTTTTCACCCGATTTGATAGAAGCCGCGTGACACTCAGGCGGAGCGTCAAGGTCTGAAATGTGCCGGAGAGCTGCGATTGCCCGGAAGAGCACTGCTGGATTTATCAGCAGGCATCTGGTCATTAATGAAGATGTGGGCACTGAAGGGGAGAACATTTTCAGAAGGATATGTTCAGCTTGTCGTCCTTTTTTTGACAGTTGACGTGTATTTTTCAAGATGTGTGTCGTCTCTGATTATTCCTCACACCTGACGACTGACACAAACTTTTAAAGTCGGACTGAAAATGTATTTTTGCTGAGAAATCATCACGCGCAGCACATCCTTAATGTGTGTTTGCTGAAAGTGAAATCTTTTTCAAACTTGATAACGTCCCCTACATTAGCGTTCTCCGAGGGGCGTCACGTTTTTTGGCGCTTTCAATTTCTGCAGGCAGAACAATTTGGGCGATATGCATGTTTCACCATAATTTCGCCTGGACTGTACATTCATGACTTGTTGTGACTCGTATAATAGAGTAATCCCTAAATTCCACCAGGCCCGGAGCCGCTCTCGCTGGTTCAAGTCAATGAAGCCAAGCGGCACAGACCAGATCGAGCTGGCAAAACAAAGGTGAACAAAACACCTATATAATGTAGCCATGGTATAAGCAGGAAGGAAAAATGACCCAAATCTAAGCATGTTAACAAAGTCTGATGGACCAAAACAGCCAAATAAGCCAATTTAGAACTCAGTATTGAGTTACAGGAGTAATTGTTGCTGTAAGTTAGATGTAAGAAGTAAGAAACACAGCTAACGTTATATATCAGAGTGTATGACAGCTGCTCATGACTGGCCGTTTTTATTAAGTTTTGCTTTCATCACCTTCGACTGGAATTATGAGATTACGATGATCTGCAAAGTAGAATTATAAAATAAAGTCAGTGGAGTCTGGTGAGTCTGGCAACAGGTGTTTGTGGTTAAACAAAAAAGCTTACGTTGTTGCCATACATTAATAATAATAATGGTTTCACATTGAATTAGAGGGTTTACTTAGACCAAAGCAGTGTTGGAAACAGTGGAACTGTTCACTAACAGAGACTGTTTTTGGTGAGTTTCAGTCAAACTTTACTGGCTCGTGTTGTGTTCGTGTCCTCACTTGGTTAGCACGCCACTGAAATGGACAGCGCGTCTTCTAGCAACACTTGCCTTGAAATGTGACTAAAACACTGATGGGACAAACACCTCTAAAGGGTCCACCAACAGGTCCAAAAAACGATTTAATCCTCCCCTTGAAAACTGGAGTGCCGTGTTAGTTTAGACCTCCCCGTACCCAAAGTGAAGAGAATTCAGATTTCAGTTTGACTTTAATTCAAAGAGAATAAATAAACCTCAGAGTGTGTGTTAGTCTTTCACTCTGATGGAGTGTGAAATGAAGCAGCTCCCATCTTGTTTTTACCTTGCGTGGGAGGCTGAGAGATTTTCATATTCCGAGTGGCTACACTTCTGCCACGGCGCCTGCTAACACACTGTGCCCCGAGTAGCAAACGATGATAAATTGAGCCTTGACCTTGTCCTCTCTGCAAGCCTCTTTGCTGTAATGAGAGATGCTCCACTACGCAAATGCCAGTAATTACACACACACACAGACGTACACACGCATGTGAGCACACGTTCAAATCTTTAATTATTCACAACAACAACAAAAAAAAAAAATCTAAAATAGCATCAAGGGTGGAGTATCTATTTTTATTTCAAAGTCGGCTGATCTTTCCGAGCCGTTTCCCACAATGCACCGAAATCTGTCATCAGCAGCGATCATTAGGACTGCTTCGGCAAGGCTTTTTTTTCCGAAGAGAGAAGGCTGTTAGCGCATGTAAACACACTCCACACAAGGGGATCTATCCAAAGACAATGTCAGACTGTGTTGACAGAGCTTTTGTTCGTATCTTTGTCCCGGTAACGGGGTGGAAAGAGAGCTTTCGGCGTGGGTGCCAGTTCATGTTGCATGCGCTGTAACTGTAACTCGTAGGCCTTTGTTTTTTGACAGCTCGCGTAGATGAAGAGGATCGCTCTCTGATTATATTGACAGGCCAGAGGCATCATTAAAGCAACATCTTTGTGTTGTAAATAAACACCTGGGAGACATGAGACAGGGAGGAACGGAGACAGGAAGACGTGGATGAAGACGGTTGACAGCCATGCGGGGATGGGGAAACATGTCTGCAGGGTTTTGTTTTGTTTTTTCAGCTAAAGCGTCACATTTTTAAAAAAATATATTTCTCTCTTTTTCTATTTAAACAAACAAACAAACAAAAAAAAATGTGTCTGCTGTCTGGAAGCAGGTTAGTAAAGCCACACTCGGATCCCAGATTTCGCTCCTCGCCACTGTGCAATCCAAGCTTGTCTCGGTGATTACATGATTAATCAAGCCGACCAAGAGCGGCCATAATGATCACATCCAACTACCACCGCGCTTCACACTGATAATGAACCATTCATTTGAGCTAATTTGCTATGGGAATCTAGTAATCTTCCCCTTGAGTTGAGACGGAAAATGAGCCTTCGTAATCTTCTTATTGAGTTCACTGTGTTTGTTTGTGTTTGTGTGTGTGTGTATGTGTGAACGTGCGAGTGAATGAAAGTCAGCACGTTCCCCCTCTTCCGTGAGAAGTTAGGCTACGGTCCAGGACGGAAAAGCGAGAATCCGTTTTTCACTTGCACAGTATTTCACTTGTGGCATAAAACGCCCTGATGATCCTCTCCTTGTACCTGTCTAGGTGTTCTTATTGTTTTTATTTAACGCTTAGTGAGTTGGAAACTCTCTGTCATAGAGGATGGCAGGCTGCCACATTGCTGCAGTTATGCTTCTGGTTGCTAAAAAGCCCTTCTCCAAAAAAAAAAAGAAAAAAAAAAGTTGGCAAGCCGCGTGAAGTAGCAGTAAAATGTGGTGATTTGCAAAACAGCCAAACTCCATATTTGATTGATACAGCACAAAGACAACGGATTGTTTTTTAAAAGAAATGATGTGCCCATTTGAATTTGATTCAACATGGTGGCTGCAGCTCTTTGGTGGCTGCATTGAGGGCCATCGGGGGTCTCCAGATCACCATAACCAGTCCAGACTGAAAACTTTTATACAGACGAGATATCCTAACGTCTCTGTGTGTCAGGCCTGTGATAAACTGGCTGCTCGTCCAGGGTGTACCCCGCCTCTTACCCAATGTTAGTTGGGATAGACTCCAGCCCCGGGTGACCCTGATAAGAATAAGTAGTTACAAAAAATGGATGGATGGATGGATGGACATATCCTAATGACATATCATTCATCTAGTGCCACCCACAGGTTGACGTTTGGCTGTTTTGAGTGAAATGTCTCAACAAGTATTTGATGAATTGCCGTGAAATTTGGTAGTGATATTCACGGTCACCCCGGGATGAATTGTTATCACTCCGACGATCCTTCACTTTTAATCTCGTGACGCTGTTGCATCAAATTTTTAGGATTTAGGGTCAATTACTGATGATTAACACGAATTAACAGATGCGAACACTAAACTAAGATGTCAATCATGCAAATTATAGTGTTATATTATCGCTCTCGGTGTGGGTATGTTAACGGGCTGGTGTACAGCTCAAAGCAGGGCTCCGGGGTTTCATAGGAGGAAGCAGGAAAACTAAAGCTGGGGGGAAAAAAGAGCATGTGGGTTGAACGTATGCAGTGAAAATGATGCTGCACTTGTTTGCTTCTATGCAGTTTAATCCATGTATGGTGGCTGCATCTCATTTGTATGGGTTATAATGTTTCAGCCTTTAGTGTAGGGCTGTTCTACTAAAATGTGGCAGTAAGATTTCATTAATATTTAAAATTTAGTGAAAGTTGTCTGTAGAAGACATAAATCCTTCACGCAAACACGGACATACAACAAAAAGATGCCAAATATTTATTTTGAAATCATTTTAGAAATAAACATAAATCAGCTTTATACATATACAAAGTTTAATCTACTTTTTTTCCCTTTATAATACCAAGTATGAAAGCGTTTTTTTTAGACTTCGTTGGTAATTGTAATTGTCTTCACTTCTCTTGTATTTGACATCTCTTTCAGACATGGAATTAGTTTAGTTTATTTATAGCAGCGAGTGACGACTTGAGACAATGCAGATTGTAAGATACATATAATCTTGATTAAGAACGCTGTTGAAATACAGTCCACAGACAGTATGTGCTCATGAGCTGGAAAAAAAAACAAAAACTCCTTCTGTTGTTTCATCAATTCACGTCAATTTGTCTGAGTTCAAACGGACGTGTGAAGAAACGTAAAGAAATTCTGCCAGGCGTCTTGAACTAAGAGAAGCTGCAGAGAAGTGTCAGATTAATAGTTTAACGGCAAAATCATTTTAACACATTTTCACTTTTATTATTATTACGACACATTTTCCATTTTGACAGTTTTGTTTTATCACGTCTCGAAACGTTTGCACCGGGGGCCTCATTCTGCCGTAGTGCGCTTGTTGTGATGAAAGCATATCCATATATATATAACTAAACGCACCATCTCTGCTCGATTAATAACAAGAATGAGGCAGACAGTGAAAACGGAAACATGTTTTAGCATTTACTTATACTGTGGTTGTTTTGTTGCATCGATCGACCAGCGATCGGTCTGTTTCCTGGATTTCCAGGATGCCCATGTGCCCTGCATGGAAACGTCTGCATAATGCTTCATGGTTTGCACATTATGTATGTATTTTTTCTTTCATTTAATCCATATGCATGCCTTACACAGCCCTGGCTTCGAGAGAAACGCCACATCCCACCTCCGGATTTTAGCAATCACTCAATGTTGACCTGCACCACGATGGTAATTACAGTATTTGTGCATCAAATCACTCAAATCACAGACGAGCAATGAAGACGATGAAGAGGATAATGATGACTATGATGAGTGGCATGAGTGTAAATAATGACGATGATGACGGCAGCGGGGCTGACAGCATGGGCGACATTGACGATGATGAGGGGGAAGTGGATGAAAATCGATAAAACAAGCCCAGACGACGGCTGCAGGTGATATCTTGAGTTTTTCAGCTGGCGGCAGCACTTCCATCGCTCCCTCTTTCTTAACGCCGCGCTCTCATCTCCCGATCTGCAGACGAGGGGAATTGTCCCATCACTTCTGCTGAGTGGGCAACCATTTCAAAGTATCAATTGGACACGTGTCAGAGGAAAGTTTTTGCTGCCAAAGCAGCACCTTTCAGAACATATGAGCCCTCCCAAATGAATGAATCGTCCCCTCTGTCTTTCCTCTCCCTTTTTCGCCCCGTCTCGTTCTTTTCATTCCCGCCGCAGCCGTAGAGGAAGGAGAAGTGCTACTGCGAACAGTTTGAGTGATGAGAGAGATAAGTGGCAGAGATGCTTTGGAAGTGGGGACTCTGCGCCGGAACAGTGTGTGTATGTGTGCCAGTGTGTATAGGTGTATGTTGGGGGAGGCGGGGGGCCAGAGGCGGGGATGGGGGGAGGGGGAGATGAAAGACTGAAGGTGACAGATGTCAGTAGCCTGACGATGAGGAACATGATAAGCAGCCTTCCTGTCATTCAGACGTACAGACCATGACATCCATCTAGCGAGCGGCTCAAACCACGCCGCTGTTTGTACAAGCGGAGTCCAGCGTGTCTGCTGCAAAACTGAGAGCAGACAAACTACCACCGCCACCGCCGCCGACTCGGGCCGCCTCGCTCTGGAAATAAACTTTTCAAAAGGCTTTTTTCTATTCTCAGAGATACATTTCTTCACAGACTTTTTTTTTCTCTCCCTTCCTCCATTTAGTTCCGTGAAAGAAAACTCCAGAAAGAGTCGTGGAGATAAATGAATTCAAAAAGAACCTTGTAGCACATTCTTTCTCCACGACTGGAAGATTAGGAGGTCAGGACCCGTTCATTTGAGCTCCTTTCTGTTTCTGCTGAGGCAGGATAGTGTGGTTTCTGAGTCAAATTAATCATCAGGAAACCGCAGAGCAAAATATGGCATTTAGAGCAGTTTTTTTTTTTTTTTTTACGCCCACAAAACAAGAACTGGTGTGTATCATGGAGCAGGAATATTGAGGGAGCAACATGATATCCAGTGACAGCCGCTGTTGCTGCAGTCTTTACGCGCGCACGTCAGATAAGATCATAATGTCCTCCGAGTAAATCAATATGATCAAAAGTGTCTCGCGCAAATTTGAATGAAAGATTTGTAAACAAGCAAAGGAACACCAAGAAATATAACCGCTGCGCAAAATCAATGAGCCCATTTAATACAAAGCCATCAAAATGCTTCAGTCTGATCGGCTGATGTGAACGTGACAACAAATCAAAGGCGTCACCACATTTGTCCTTTGTACAATTAATTTGGCCCACGAAGAAAAGGATGGAATGTCACAGGTCTAACGCCCGGTGATAAATAATTATTGAAGATCGTTCATGGACCTAACGGTAAACAGACTACGAGAGTGATGATGCGGTTCAAACGCTTGGTATTATACGACCACTCAGATAATGACAAAACTGAACAAAGATTAACTTTGACCTGCAAGTTTGCTGGAGAAAGCCGTGGATCAAGCTGACATGGGAAACATATTTTCGAATTTGAAATATGAAGGTATGACTGAGGGAGGCTGCCGCTAATGTGATGAAAGATAAAGATTGCGTACAAACAACAGACAGCGTTCATTTTTTATTAAGATGATCCCAGTTTATGTTCCACTGACAACATCAATAATAATGTCCTTCTTTCTTTTAAAAGCAAAGAGAGCAGGACATGCTTCTAGCTCTGCCAGGTCAGGGTGAATGGCTGAGTTCACGGCTTGCATACCAAACAACAAATATTGATTTTCCACAATTCTGCAAAACTTGGATTTCACTTTTCACCAAATATTCACTTTCTTCTATATCTATGGCGTAGTCATGGTTAAATCATGGTCAATAAACGGTGGTTAAATTGTTGGGGTTAGGCTCTAAAACACCTTTTTTTCCACCGTGGTGACAAAATGTATCCATTACACAAATAAACTCCTAATTATGTTGCGTTTTGCTCTACTCCTTTCTTTGAGATAATGACCACAGTTTGTAGCTTGTCCTGCAGCGGTGACCCCTTACAAGGGTTAGCTGGGAGTAACAGTCATTTTAATGAGTTTCTTTATTAGGTTTCTTTGTCTCTAGTCGAAGAACTTCCTGTGAGGAGTTTTTATTGATAACCTTTGTGGCAGATTCCTCGTTATGGGAAGACATCTGAGAAATATTTCCCCGGTCATGCCAGGTGCAGGGTAGTCTAAAATGAATGTTACATTTCTTTCTCTCTTTGTCAGACTCTGAACCTTCCAGCTGACTATCTAACGGATAGCATTACAGGTCCTGGTAGGTGGATCTTGTTGCCTTTGAACAGAAACAAGCTAGCTGATTGGCTGTTTTGCTAAACTAACTATCTGGTTGTAGCATCATATTTAACAACTGTTGCTTTATGTCAGCTTTTGGAGTCATGGATAAAGGACTAGTTTGTAGGTCTTAATGGCCTCTAGTGGTGTAGTTGCTGATTGCACCCCTTCGCTTCACCCGCTCCATGGAAGTCCATGGAAGAGGACACCTGACTTTTTACCAGTATTTGTGGATTTGAATGGATTATTTTGGACATCAGTCAAATCATTCGTACAATGGAAGACTGGTTTAAACCCAGATCTGCATTGAAGACTAAAACACAAGAGTAAACACCTACTTGCAGAATCATTGCATCATTTTTTATTTGTCTTGTGTTTGTGCAGAGCATCTGTGCATCCTTCTGGGCTGGCCCAAGCGAGAACATTGACAACAGGCTTGATCGAAAAAAGGTCCTGCATCACACCCGTAATGGGTTCCCTCCCGGGCCAAACCAATGAACCAAGAAGCTGCTAAAGTGCATTTTTCTCATAGAGGGAGCAGATATCCTGCACGCTGCAATAGATTTTCACTGTTGCTTCTTCGTCCTCACCCTCTTTTCTCGATCGATTTTGAGCAAGAACGTGTCCTGGAGGCTTGTGAGACCGTCCGCTATCCACTGTATGTCAAACCATCTGTACAGGACACGGAACAACTGCTATTCAGACTCTCTCATTTGCAAAACAGCCACTTTCTCTCCCTCTCCTATTATTTGTTATCCACTCACACAAATGCACTCTAAATCTCATCTCCTCCAACAATAAATGTATACATACACCTTGTAATATCTCTTAGGCAGTAATTTTCCTGCACCATAAAATGAGTCATTTGTCTCCTCTATATTTTTCCTCTCTCAGCCGGCGAGGAAGGAGGAGCAAACTGCAAGAGCACTGCTGCTGAGATTAAAACCTGATGGAGGGTGTCTGAGCATTGCATGTGTGTGGAAGTGAGTGTGCGTTGTGTGTACATTTTTGTGTGCGGGAGCGAACGAGGGAAGGAGGGAGGTGGGGGAGAGGGGATTAAACCTGTATCATGGGGTCTCTTTTCGATGTCAGGGAGGCGCTGGGGAGGAGGAGCGGTAGTGCTGACAGGGCAGTCTCACTCTTGCATGATATGGACACACACGCGCACACATTCAACACATACTATACACACATTGAGCAACCTAACTCTTCTTTTGCATTATTTATGAAATGCTGTCATTATCTATTCTTTTACACCTTGCATCAATCGAGTACCAGGAAAAGAGCTGTGCGTGTGTGAGCGCACGCTACCAAAAGATGTGTAAATGCGTGTGTGTGTGTGTGTGAGTGTGGTGGAAGTGGTAGAAAACTGTTGCCATCAAAGAAACCAGAAAGCCAGAGAAGCAGGCGGATATAATGCATGACAGTGTGGGAGAACAAAGAACAGGCAGATGTTCCTGAAGTCTTGCAGCTACACAGTAGAAAAAGGTACAAGACAGGAAGAAATATGACTGTAAGAGTTTCATTAGCACTGGCATCCATGTTCATCTAGGTTTGCTCGACAAAAAAAAGACGCGTGTGGGGTGTAAGATGTGGTTTTTTGTGTGTAACCTTAACTGCACCAAATACAGTAGAGATGGAGTCATAGAATGTCGACAGAACAACTGAATGTCAGGAGGCCATGAGTTTTATTACTGCCAAAAAAAGACAGCATGTAGTTGTCACGTATAATCATGAGCTGAGCTACCAGTGCATTTTCAGTAGCCTATAATTAACTTACTTAATAGACTCTAAAGTCTGTGTAAAGTAAGAATGGATGTGTTCTGAGTTTGTCAGACCAGAGAAGGGAGTGTTACCAACCAACAATCCAAATCTGAACGATTAAAAATATCAACAAGTTTATGAAAATAGGTGTCAGAATAAGGTAAAAATGAGCAGTGCTCTCAGCTCCAGTGTGGGGGCGTGTCCACTGAATGTACTGAAGCCACGCCCACTCATAGGGAGCAGACAATTAGTAATCTTGAAGCGACTGAAATGTGTCAGATGAGTTCAAAGAATGACATGCCTAACACTCTGAGTGAGATGAATTCATCTCAATTTCCCTGCTGGAGGTGCAGCGGTATACTCAGAGTGGCCTCAGCGTGTCATCGGGCCACCCTTTAGGACTGCCCACAAAATCCTGGGCTGAAAACTGGTGAAAAACTGTTTTAACCTCTAACAATTGTAATATGGGTGCTTATGGAGACTGACCTATTATGTAGCCATTCGAGGAACTGCGGTTTTTGACACTTCTGCATTGGCTTCACTTCACAGCCACCTGGTCCAACTAGCTTTCACAGCCATGAGTTAGCGCTCTGGAACTCTGCAACTGCTACGATAGGTCTGTACATACATCCAAGTTAATCCCAACAACTCAGCACAAACTTTTCCTCCTTTCGTTCTTTGTCCAGTATGATGTAACTTACTGGAAAACCGTGGCGCTTCAACAATCTAAATGACACAAGCTAACCAGACTAGCATGGTCTAGCTAACAGACAACAACTGTACTACTGCTAACGCTGTGGGACAGAATGACAATTATCATTGGACAAATATTTAGTTTGCAGGGCAAACAAAGCTAAAGAAACCAATGGTTCTGCATTGGACGGGTTGGGTTGGACCTATGTACATCCCTATCGTAACAAATATATGTGATGCAGCATCTTTTCATTCTAATGTACACCGAACCAAATTAGTGCTTCATACACTCATTAGTTACATGCCCCATTGGTGGTCTTTTCGTATCTTGAAAGTCAAGATCATCATTACTGAACAGCATGTGGTTCAATATTGAACCTATGAGAAAAGGGAGCGTCCTCGCTTCTCTGCAGAAGGCTGTGGAAATCGACTTTCAATTAAGGTAATTGAGGCAATAGAAAGGTGTTTGACTTCCCCTGCTGTTCGTGAAACCACTGTTGAATTTGTTTCACAATATATATGGGGCAATTATCACCCTGGAATATGGGAAAAATTCATGAGCCAATTGTATTTGCATCATATTGCTGTGTATTATGCGACCATATAGAGCAATTATCAGAGCCAATGACTCCCAGAACTGCAGATATCTGCCACATTACAAACCTGCAGTATGTTAAGTATTGTAGTTATAGGATGAGGTAATATCTGGCTTCCGTTAAATGCAAAAAATATTAATATAGCTTTGATGAGGCTTACTTATTCCCCTAGTATGTTTTATAGAAAGAATGACAGCATTTAGCACCATAGGGAAATATTACCATCTTTGAGAGCCTTTAGGTACTTTTGGGTTGAAATTATGGGACCTGTAAAATACGTTATTCATCCGTCCAGCCAAGCATATGCAACATAGTGAACTTACCATAGATATTTCCTGAAGCCAGCACCGTGAAGGCTTAAGACAGCTGGGAAGTGATTTTTATGCTGCAGTGTTTTGCAGCCATCCTGTTTAATGTGGTTGTCTACCCCATCAACATTTCTCTGTTCTCCCGCTGTTTGTCTGTGTTTGGTTGCCTCTGTGTGTTCATCATGATTTCCAGCCCTCCTTACCGCATTAAATAATTTAGCTGTTTGTCTGTGTGTGTCTGATCCAGCAACTGTAATGTATTTGGAGCTACTTTAAGACATCCTTGGAAACTTTTCCCATTGATTATGAGGACACACAGCTTCTTTCTGGTGGTCTATAGTCCATGCGTGTATATACTGAAACATAGCACTGTCAGTGGTGAAAGTCACAGCAATGCTGTGACTTGGGGGATCTTGAGATACTACAAGATGACTCCCAATGGCTCATTCCAGTGACGCCGCTCCCGGGAGTGAAGTGATAGTCTGGGAATCTGCTTCACTTTGTTTCATTTCCTCACAGGTGGACTCCTAGCTGTTATGCTATAACACTAATCCCCTCTGACTCTGACAACACGTCATATGAAGTAATCCATAATGTCCACGATGTGGAACTCATTTTGGCTGTCCACTGACTGAGCGTCAGTGATGCCCCAATGGGTTTCCCAATGACAGAGTCAAACTAATCGGAGCCAAACTCTGTAGTGTAGTGGAGATACTGTACACCAAGCTGCTAAAGCTGCTAATCATTTACAAATCATTTACAAAAAACATTTACAATGAAACAAAGGCAACTACAATAAAATGACACATATAAACTAAAGAAGGAGTAAGCCATTTTCAAAAGGTACATTTAAAAATGTAGTCCTCTTAAACCTCAGACAGACTGTCAACATTTGAGGGGCATTACAAACAAAGGCTGTCTCTCCATGATTTTTAGTTGTAGCCTCAGGGATAATAAAAGAGCCAAAGGAGAGCACTAACTAAGTAATTTAATAGCCAATAACCAATGATAGAATCTTAAATGAATCAGTGACAAGTAGCCAATACAAAGGCTCTGTGGTCTGTGTCAGGGTGTTTGCTCTTTCACTCTGTATGAGTTGTAAGTGATCAATAGCTTTGAAAAGGGCACTGCAGTAAACAAAGATATAGATAAAAGCATGTAGCATTCTTGAACTGGTCCAACTGTGGGCAATAGTTCTTACATGATAAAAGGACACTTTAGTGATGCTTCTAATGTGATTTCTTCAGTTTCTTGTCTAATTTTGACTCGTCCCATCGTTAAGTGCAACTGACCTTAAGGGAGCCGGCCGTTTCATCAGATTTTGCTCTAATAACTTATGGATTCAGCTGTAAAAAGCTCTGAGTCATAGTCATAGATTTATATTACAAATGCATGCAGTCAAGTCATCGATATAACTTAATAAGTCTCCCTGTAGAAACTAAAGCCAACAATGAACATATTTTCCCTGATATATGTGTGTAACTAAGCCCCACTGAGGAACAGAAACTATTAAAAACACATAAAAGAGCAATGTTTTTTGCAGCTCCATTTTATGTCTCCAGAAAGAAGCTGCCAGTCTGGCAGATGTGACTTAATTCAGTATGCTCAGGAATGTGCTGCTATATTTATGCTGCTTTACTAGTTTGATGAGCTGAGAGAAAAAGAAAAATCAAAGAAATTCAGTTTTAAAGGAATCGTTAAACACCTTTTTTTAGATCCCCACTGCTGTCTTGTCTGTACATTTAGTATAAAGCTTACCATAGCATAGCATAGCATAAAAACTGTAATCTGTCTGGCAATCCCAGGTTGATGACAGGACAAGTATCATGCAGGTCAATTGTTAATTAATTGCCTTTAAATGTCTAATTATTGGCTTTAAAGGTCCTTATAAATACATTTTTGAACTCTGGAGAAATCCACTTATGCTAAGCTAAGCTAACTGCCTCCTGGCTCTAGCTTCGTACTCGATGTAGGGGCAGGAATCAGGGTACCAATCACCTAACTCTTGGCAAGATAGAGAATAACCAGATTTCCTGAAATGTCAAACTATGCATTTGAGTTCCATCTTATTCAGTGTATGTGATGCTGTATAGACTGAATAAACTGTCCTGAGAATCGCGGGACCACACGAGGAATAACACAGGAGGGAACGTGCGCTTGAAGTGACGCTTGATTCCTTTACAGACAGTCAGCATCTCTTAGGTGGGCAGCCCACAGATTTCCGTATTTTTTATTCCCTAGAATGAGGTAAGTTCCAGACCTCTGTTGGCCCGGAGCAGGTTTAAAAAGATCTATGGCATCAACCTTTTCCTCTCTGTCACTGATTTGTGATTCTTGTATCTGGCAAGCTCAGCTTCTCCCAGGAGACCAGCGCACTGCCTTCTGTTTTCCTTGGTGGACTCCACGGTGAGCACAAATAAACACTTGTTAAACAGAAATCCCAACCTCCCTTGCTGTGTGCACAGCAAACCAAACAAAGGAGCTAACGGCTGCACTTTGTGAGAAACTACTGAACAGGGGCCAGATAAAAGAGGGAGACACTCAGATTAAAGCTGGAGACAAAAATGAAACGTGGAGAGAGCACAGCAGAGGGCTATTACTAGTGTAAATCTGCAGAGCTTCTCGGGGAGGGACACTCAGAGAACGTCCATTAGAGGAAAAACATCCAGTGGAAACTGTCATTTCCACTTTGCATCAACGTGGTGGAACGGAGAGAGAGACAAAGGGACAGAGACAGAGTCAGAGAGAGAGCAGAGGAAAAAGCTTAACAAGGTCAACAAAGCATTTGAGGGATGCTCGACCTCTCATCTATTTTTGCAAACAGCACGCACTCACGCTGACATACGCGCACACGCGCAGGACTCGGGATTGCAATATGCAATGAGACATGACAGTGGCCAAAGGACGATGGTTTAAGGCGATGACTGTGACAGCTTCTTCCCTCGGTACAGACACAAGATAGTGTGAATACATCACTAAAAGCTTGAATATTTTACCAGGAATATGACCTGCTTTTCTTGTTACAGGCACTGCACTGCCGTACCACTTTATAGCACCTCTATAAAATAAAAAAGCGGTCAAACCCTTTACAAGTCACACAATTGGTCCCTGTATTCAGGTTATAGATCTTAGTGACAACAGGGATATCAGGGTTGCCCCCCCCCCCTAAAAAGTACAGTATAAAGGTCTTAATCTCCTTCCAGGTTCCGCCAGTGTCTGCAGAAAGCGTGAGCTGTCTCATCAGTAAGAGAGAAATGGAGAAATTCAATACACCAGAAGGGAAATTCATAAGCGAACACATTTTCTTGCTTCTCAACCAAAAAAAAAAAATACACTATGCTCTTATATTATTTATTGATGACTTTATTTCAGAAATAACACAAGAAGCCGCAATGCCTTGGAATTAGTTCTAAGGCAAAAACTCTATCCAAGAGTGTAGGAAGAACTCTTTTCTTTCCTGTTTTTTTAACATCTTTTCATCTTCAAGAGGAGCCTAAAGTTCCCTGAATTTAGTACACGTGAGCGCTCTTCTTCCGCGCTTCTTTACAAGTCTAAAAGCACCTTCGAGCGTTCCGACATCCGGACCAAATCCAAGAAGCAGTCTGTTTTGTTTGCAGTGTGAATTTGACAGCCCTAAGAATAGCAAACTAAATTTTGACGGCACTATAAAGTTAGCACGTCAAGTTCAAACTTGACTGCTGACTACAGTATGTAGCATTTTTTGTCATTTCCAACTTAATTTTGTTAGAATAATTGCTATTTAAGAAGATAGTAAAGTAGCATTTACTTTTGTCTGCGGAAGTTACGGTTACATGATTATTTCTCACCTACGTATTCACACCGTGAACGTATTTTGTGCTGCGTACATTTCTTTGGAACAAAGTCCCTCTGATGGGACAGGTGGGCCCAAACCACGCCAACAAAATACCTGACACACCATAACAGAGCCATTGGATCCCCTCACCACAGGGGTTCGGCATTCAAGCCTGTACTCTTGGTGTATGACACACATGGATCGGCCCACTTGTTGATAATATGATGAAGGACGGATCATCTGAACACATCCGTGTAGACCTGTATCGCTGGCGTTTGCATCACTGAACTCTCAAACGTGTATTCATCTTTGTGATGCAGCCCTACGATAGTATCCTCTGATATTGATGTTTGCTGACAGTCTGATCACGTCCTGCATTGACGTTCTCAGTCACCTGAGGAAGTGTCACTTTTCTGTTTACCTTACATATCGCTCTAATGCGCAGGCATCACCATCAAATGTACGCCGTCAACCGCAATTTCCATCCCTATTTACTGATGTTTTTCTCGGGGATCTAAATGCCACTTTCGTCACCGTTTCTATTAAAACATGAGCCGTTAGTGCCGTGTGACAGAAGCTCCTTTCATCCATGGATCTTTCCCTTTCTATCTCGATGCGACGTGAGAATCATCTGGGCCTGCTCAGTACTTTCATACATGCCACAGAGTATGATTGGATGTTAACTGCTTAATTGTATCACGAAACCGTGCGGCAATGTATTTTTAGTTGGTCTGCTGTTGTCTGCCATGCTTCTTGTACACTTTACTTCCCCGTAAGCTTCCATTAGTTGCTGCTCGCTGGGTGTAAAGCCCCGAAAGATTGGCCGTTGCCCCCAGAGGCTAAATCCTTGTCAGACGATAGCTGATGGGTTCCAAAATTGCAGCATCATCAGATCTCTGATTGACCTTGTGATCTGTTGAAGAAAGCCGTGAAGGTGCATTTATCCAAATTACTTACACTTGGCTTCCAACCTTGAAAGGGGAGCTGGACTTGCAGAATGATGAAATCAAGAGATCACATGAGAATCTCTCTTGCCAGGTCTGAACTATGTGCCCGAACACAGTGGTTACGGAGCAGTCAGCGTCCTGTGAGAAACTACTGGCAAACATGGGCCATGTGTGTGGTTTAATGCTGACATGTGTGAGAAGTGACTGCCAGCATCGGTCATACTGAGTATTTCTTCAGTGAAAGAAGGGCAAAGAACTGCATTTTCTCGATGGAGTAGAGGTTCTCACTCCTCTTCCGACTGGCTTTGGTAAGAATTCGCTTGGCGCTGCTCTTTTTTTTTTCTTTTTAGTTTATTTGCTGTGAATCTACTGCATTTAGTGCCAAGATTCAAGAGATGCTATATCTTTTCCAGAATAAGCAAACAGTTTCAGTCCTGGCCGACATACCGCTTCACATCCTGCTTTTCGGGCCAATAAAACCAGTTGTCCCTGAAACCATTGAAGCAGGTAGGTACATAAGCCAACACTGCATCCAAACAAATCTCCAAAAAAACACCATGAGACGGGAATGTAGGTCCAACGCATGAAGTGAATGCTGTAATCTGTCCAAACTGGCTGAAAGGAGCATCAGCATGCTGGGAGCCTGGAGGGAACGCAGCCTATCTGGTCTCCTAATACAAACATGATGGGATCTGTTTGGCCACGGATTGCTCGAGGCGATGGAATAGCAATGCCTCGACACACGCTTTTCACACATGTGTGCACCCGGAGCCTCTTGCATTTAAAATGACACAACCGCACGCGTGCAAGAGGGCCAAACAAAGTTACCATTATCGGGCCAAAGTGCATGTTTGTAAAGCGCACACACACACACGCGCGCGTTGACTGATAGCTTGTGAAGGCTCTCTCTAACACACTTTCCATTTCAGCCCAGAGGGTCACTGTAGACCCTGAAGAATCATCTGTTCCTTTAACTCCTATTGACAAGCTCATGGAGCCCAGAGGGCACAAACAAACACACAAAAGACAGTGTACACACATTGGCATCAGAAGCTCATGTTTAGACTCGTACACACAGTGGAAACGTTACTGTAAAGTGGAGTCTCTGTGTCAGGCCTGAATTGGCCTTTGAATATGCTAATGATTCAGCTGGAAGCAATTTAGATGTGGGGAGCATTAATGTGAAGTACCTCATCCTCTAACCAGGCAGCCATGCTCAGAGTGACACAATTACACTTATCACACACGCCTTTACACCACGACATCACACTCACACACACACAGGCGAGCACGCTGACAGCCGCATTCACACAGATTCCCATTCAGACCTGTCAAACTGACGGCTCTCACCGTGGAACACTTTGACTAAATGAGCTTAAGTGGATGAGAAAAGCAACAGAGGGGGAAGAAAGAATGATCCTTTTGTAGCGCGATTATCCTATAAGAGGTCTGGAAAATCGATTGGGAGGCGACACGCACGCACGCGCACGCACACCTGTTTGAACAGCCACTGTATCAAGTCACCGCATCGCTGCAGGACGAGAGCTGACGCAAAACGTGCGCTCATGGCTGAAATACTCAGCCTTTTTGTACTGTTGACGGACTCTCTCTTTTTTGAAATATTTTGCATATTTACGCCCCAAACTCTGTTCATAATGCATGATCAGCCGAGCTGCGGCCATCAAGTGGCGTGAGAAAAAAAAAAAACAAGCAGTGATGGTGCTGATGCAAAATAAGGGGTCGCGTCTGAAATAAAGAGCCATCTTCATAGCTTCTAGGCTTTATTTATTTATTTATTTCTTGATATGATGTTTTTTTTTTCACTTTGCTCATAACATAGCAAGGCCATGCTCTGGTTAGCGAGGTTCAACACCAGTATTTCATGTACGAGCAGGGAAAAAATGTATAAGCTGCATGTATGGATATAATTACAGCTGAGAGATTATGTAAATAAGACTTGTTCTATTGGCATGGAGGGAAACAATGTAGCTGTGGCTTGAAACATCTGCACACACACATACACACACACATGCGTAGACTATTCCTCCGAAGGGACAGGATAATTGGCTGCTGAGTGAGAGCCCCCTTTGGCTCCTCATTAGCAGCTGTGGACGACTTGCGCGTGCGCGACTGGAACTCAGGATCGCACGTGTGCCCGCGCAGCAGCGTGCACGCTCAATAAAAACGCACGTCACGTCACATTCGGGTGCATCGCTGAACGTCTCCTTTGATGCCTTCCTGCAGAGATTTGTTTTATCATTGTCTCCCGTACGTAGAAATGCATCTCTAGCAATCGCACTGGGTATGCGCGAGTGCGTGTACCCACACCGTGGCTCATTATGCGTTGTAGTAGTGTTTTTTTTTTTGTTTCCTCCAAGAGGAGATAATGTGGGGTAATCTCGCAGCATTAGAAAGCCCTGTGGTTAAGTTGGAGAGCTCTCCTCGCTATTGCAGCCCACAGTGCAGATGAACTGACCGACATGGTGAGGTTTTTTCCACAAAACAAAACGCTAACGCCTTCTCGCCAACACAATTCTCTAACTCTCACCCACACAGAGATCATGGGCGAAAAGAAAAAAACTTTTCACAATCTTGTTTGTGCCTTTTGATGAACTCCTCTATTGAGGCGGATAGCGAGTGTAGATGTCAAGCGTTTCATCTCGCGCATTCATTTTCCAGTTTTGCACCTCCAATCCTAAAGAGAGAAGCCGAGCAAATACTAGCGTTTAACATTTGGATGCTTTTGAATGCTGCCTTTGAATCACACAGGGACTGGAAACAAAAAAAAAAAAGAAAAGAAATTCTAAGATGCAACTCAGATAAAGTCCAGCTAATAGAGAAACATTCAAGCAGTTGGAGAGTAACCAGATACTGCAGGCTTCGTGCCAAAAGCCACAGTAGAATGAACGGAGCCAAGGTCTATTCATTGATTCCTTGGGTTGTGCAGCATCAAGGGCACCACTGGAGTTGTTTGTTATGTGTCAAACTGCATGCTGGATGCAGTTCGTAGTCATGGACCGCAATTTCAAACTGGTCCTGACCTTTCTGGCAAAGTTTCACCCAGTGAGCCAGAATCATATGCTGACTTGAACAGTTGAATAAGAATTAAGATGCAGCTCTGGCTCAAGGACAAACAACTTATCACTCAGAGTTTGCTTTTTTCGTTACACGGTTTTCCCCGCATTGTTAAGTTAAACAGGAGATGGACCTAGCCAAATTAGATACTAAAATCACGTCCCTAACAGATCATTGGCACTGGCACTTGGTTCGTCTTGAATAAAACATATGAACGGATGATGCCAGCGGCCTGGTAGTAATGTAGAAATCTTTAGAGATCAGGCATGAGTTGTAATTCGGCTAAAAGGCAACAGAAACCAAATATATTAGGTGTAAATCACCATTGTGTTGATTAGCAGACGAGCCACACTTCACTTCATTGCTTTATCGCAATGCACCACAGATGGCATTAGCATAAACTCTTTCACAGTTGTAGAGAAACCGAGCATTAACAGGGTCCCTCTTGCACAAATGTGTCTTATGAAGGAAAATGGTCCGTTTGCTTTCTGCTCAAACGCAGAAGTATTTGTTCTGTGTACAAATACTGAAGAATACGCTGCCAACACTTTAAGAGCATAAGGAAAATAGGAAACGTAACACCGGTTAATCACCAGCATTAACCACCATTCAGTCCCGTCCAAAGGGTCATCAGAGACTAACTGAAAGAAAAATCTGTAGACCAAGTACTCGACCAAATACAGATTCATCACACCATGCCAAGGTCTCCCTGCTGGAGTTAGAGGCTAACTTTCCAGACTGTGACCGGCTTGAACTAAAGCTCCCCTCTATGAAAGTTTAAGTCTAGACCAAGTGCAAAACGGCCCTTGAAAAAAAAAAATAAGGACAACCGATTCTCAACCCTACAACATGGTTACCTCTCAAAGTATGAAAGAAAAAAAACACCAGACACAAACACAGTTAGAGCGCTTCAGATTCTAAGGTGATTTAGTCTGACCCTTTACATTTATTTTAGCTGAGCTCTGTGAACAGACCAGACAGTTTGTACAGACACATTGTCCAGAGCCTCTTTTGGCAACCAGAATAGAGACAAGAAGACGGGGCACCGTCTCCGTCAGCTATGACCCTGTGTGTTGAGCTGCACTAATATTCCCTGACAAACGCCAATATTTAATCGCCGGAGAGACAGACAGAGAGAAAACACAGTTTTATTCTATGCTTGCTATCTAACAAAGCCATGCCAGCCACACAGAGGCCAACAAAGCTATCTGGCCTTTTGAGTCACAGAAGCAGCACAAACGTAGCATTCACTGCTATTAGAAAGAAAGAAATCTCTCAAAACCCTCAAGCTACTGACTTGTGGCAGATATCCTTCTCAGCACAAAGTGCATTCAACTAGTGATATAAAACAGATTTTTCAATTATGTATTTGGTGGAATAGAATATTAAATAGTATTTTAACTGGTCGTGTCATCAAAGGGCCTCCCCTGAAAAGGATGAAAATGGATTTTCTTCCCATAGTCTGTTTCCGAATAGTCAGAAACTCTGACTGAGAGGTGACAGTAACGAGATATGGGCGTGTAAGCCACCGGGACATCGCATCTTTCCCCTCGCAGGATCTATTTTGTTGATACTGAAATAAAACTTATTGGTATTCTCCGTGTGATCTGCTAAAGATGAGGAAACACAATGTTTGCAGTTGTCAGGAGGTGTTAATCCTCAAACAGCAGATATAGCTAAACCTGAATGACACGGGGATATTAAAGTGCGTACACTGAATTCCAAACACCCGACGCGAGATCGCTCCAGGATATGCCTATTCTTAGTCATTCAAACGTTTCTTTCTGTGACACACTGCTGATGTTAAGCTGCGTGCCAGCTTTATATCACAAGCGCGCACCTTCAAACTCACAAAGCACTTGCAGGAAGTCACAGGTTTGATTTCTTGGAGTGACAGCTCGGGGAGTAGTGAACTGTAGGCATGTACCGCCGCTTGGATGGTTGACAAAAGCAGCAAATTGAAAAAGGTGTGAAGTCCGTGAGGTGGACGTACAACCTGCTTCACGCCGCAAGCCTGTGGAGATTTCCAGACCGACAGAAGCGGCAGATTGCGATCGGGCCGCAGATGTCACTGCTGTGGGTGCAGCACTGCCGCTGTGTGCCCTTGAAAAGACAATTAACACCCAAACAGCTCAAGTAGTATTCGCTTTACAGGTCATGCTGCGCAACTAACTATACCGTTTCATGTGCCACGCGGGCCATCTTTGTGTGGATTTATATAAACCTGAAGGTCTTGATGACTCTCGTGTGTATTGTAGAGGAGTATTTCATCTTTCATTTCATCAATAGGCATGTTATTTCTTATTTATTTAACTTGTAGATTTCTATGTAAAAATGGGAAGTCTTTTGTATTTTTTAACTAGTTCTTCAGTCTCCATGCGTCACAGTGACAACTAATATATCAAAATGTGTTTTTTAAAAATGGCAAAGTGTGGCCATACATCTGAAAAGATATGCATTGCATGTGTTCATTTTATGTTTTAATGACATTTTATATCTACAGATGCAGCCGGTCTTCTTCCCGGCGTCACGGACCGCCATGTTTGAACAGACAAACCAAACACTGGCTCTAGATAAGGTCTTCAAGTTTCATAGCCACTGCAGTTTGTCTTTTATGCTTGGTATTTATTTACATTTAGATTCTGTCATTTATATAAGGACATGTTAGCGCAGCAATAAGCAATTAGGTAACATGTGCCCTTTGGGGTTGATTGAAAACCAAGTGTGTCGCCGCATTTTGGGTTATCAGATTTGGTTTCAGTCTGTGATTTCACTCAGTGTCATCTCAAACAGGCGTGCAGTAGAAATTGGCCTGCATTTAACTATTCAACAAACACAACAACTTTTATTCAACTTTTTCTTTATTATGTTCAACTCAGTGATGCTGAAAGGACATACTGAGTTGTTGTCAACAAGTCAACAGAACTGTTAGAGATGTCTAACACGTAAACAGGCTCATCATCATCATTTCCTTGACAGCGCGGTCCAAAACAAAATGAAAAGGTTGCAATATGATATCTTGTCAAAGTTAAATCTGTCACGCTGGTTACAGTAAGGTATCCATCTGTGACCAGTGTGACAGCAACATCTCTCGCATCCTCCTACGCAAGTCTTTGACACGTACTCCTACACTTCTTTTCTCTGCGACACGGTGGCTTGTAAATGACAAATGAAAACATTGGGGAGCTAGTACATTAGAGCACCGGGGTTCAACGGAAACTTCACTTCACTCAATATTTGATGCTACCACTCTAAATACAATAAGAATAGCACTCACTAATAACTCCTTTGAGACTGAGAGTGAGGCATGCAAGCCTTCGGAGAAAAAAAAATGTTTCTGTCGCTCTAATGGCACTGAGCAGCTGACAAAGACAGTACTTGGAGGTGGGAGTGGTGGGTGGCAAGTCTTTTTTTTTTTCCCTAAGAAAATCATATACTAGAGTGCTTAATGTTGACAATTCAACACTGCTGTAGTTGTGAGTTACACTTCTGTTTCTCAGGTTCAAGCTTCCAGCTTGGATAAACTTTGGCGTTTTCAGCATGTCTGACAAAGAGGCTTTCAGTGCTGTTAGTCTGCGGGATATGTCAAAAACTAGAGAACCTATTTTAATGCAATTTGGCGGAAAAACCTGTACGACGTAATGATTTCGCTCATAACTCATGGCTGCGAGACATAGAAGCGGAATTTGAGAAGGCATTTCTCTTTCTCCTACAGATTGCAGCCAATAATTGCTATTTGAACAACCCCGAAAAAAAAGCTAGTCTCTTGTTTCTTTTGGCTGGTGGTGGACTGGATTGGAGGTGCCAGTTCATCTACTGGGCACTGCTGGGGTGCCCTTGCGCAAGGTGCTGAATCTGTAACCGCTCCCAGAGCACCATTGCGCATCTGCCCGTCTGTCACTCCACTACCGATATCCACTAACATTTACATTCCTCTTCTTCTTAACATGTAACACACCAAAATATGTACATTTTTTAAGCAAATGCGCGTTGCGAACGGAATGGTTATCCTACACGTGAGTCGAGTCAGCTCTTCTGCTTGTTTCTTAACAGTCAAACGAGGGGTAAGCTGACACCTATCTACACGGGAGTAAAGCATGAGCGGGATGTCGGCAAGGCAGCATCCTCCATCTGTCTAAACAGGATACGTACAGGCACAGTATTGATTTAGTGTAGGTCATGGCAGTAGTTATGCATATAATACGCATCTGTGTTGATTAAAATAGGTGCCTATCTGTTCAATCAGAAGTGCATGAGACAGCCGACTGAAAGACCTCCTTGCTAGTGCAAATTGGCCGAATATTATACGTTTTTCTGTCATCATAAGTTATGGCCTTCGACTAAATGGTTCCTAAACTGGGCTAAAAATGAGTTATGAAAGAAATTTCAGCAGCCTGGTAACAAAATTTGGGTCAGTACTACTTACAAACAATGCAAACTCCGGCATAATGATGTATGTCGTGACCATTTTCTGCTCTGGTGCTGTAAAATAATGATTATATTGATGTTTTTTTGCCTACAAAAGAAATGAAAGTGAAAAGACAGAACGTCTTTGCAGCCTCACTCTGTTGCTTTACCCCCATTAATGCTAATCTGTAAAATAAATCAGCGCTCAGCGTTATTCAAATCAGATTAAAAGTTACATGCACATTGTCTGTTTAAATTGCCTTTATTTTCTCGGACTTAAACACCTCTGAAGTAAGCGCAACATCAGCTGCACAAAAAGTTGAGCCCTTTATAGTTAGAAGGCCGGGAGACAGACCTGATAGAAATCGGTCTGCTGCTAAATCGGTCAAACGCTGCTGATTTGTTGGCAGCTCACACCTGAATCCATGATTGTGCGCCGAGTCCATCCATCTGCCTTGCAGTGCAGCGGGTTTCGTTGGAATGCAGAGGAGTGGAGGCCAGCCGCGCGTATACGACACCACCACCAGCGAGAAAGATCAAGTACATTCATCATGTAGCCTGAGGAAGGACGTGACTGCTCTTACTGACTAGGGTTTGTTAGGGAGATTAAAGGATAGTTCCTATTAATTTAGTGTAATGGTAATTCCTTTGGCCTCAGAGTAGATCATGAACCAGATGAAACTTATATATAGGGCTTGATTTCCTATTCCTATTCCTAAGATCTTTCCTATCTTCAGAAATAAACATGAGACTTTGGATATTACTGTTATTTTAAAGTGAATTGGCCAACTGCTAAACTTTTTAAGCAGCATAATAGTCAGCATGTTAGCTGGCAGCTACCTATTTCCACATTAGGCATGAAGCAACATTAGCATTTATTTTGAGGGGCCCTTGTGGACGTCTGAAGCTCACAAGCTAATCGCTAACTGTGTCTGTTAGCTGTTTTATGCTTAGCAGGTAGTGAACAGTGACTTTTTTGATCAATTTTATTAGTCAGACATCGTCCAGTATGTTTATAGCGGAGCGTACTAAATATGATTTTAACCCTTGGGGTCCAAGCAATCCCTCATGATCGCAGAAGCAAATGACAGGACCCAAGAGGATTAAGCTAAAATAACTGCAGCCTACGAAATTCCACAAGAAAATCGAACAATTAAAATATCAGTAAACATGTCACAGCACGTAAATAACAGAGTGTGGGACATTTACATATAAAACATGCCAAGCGAGTTCATACAAAGCAGATTAAGCCTCCTGACAGATAAATCTCTCTGTACTGTAGTTCACAGTAACTCTGGCGTCTGTGGTGATGCAACGTTAACTAGCAATGGCTGGTTTGCAAGAGCTGAAGGAGAGGAGAAGCAGACAGCAACAGGATTTTGGGTTATCTCTACAGGGTCCCGATGTGGTGAACGCCGTGTTATCACGCCAGGCTTTCGCAACCGGAGCTTGGAAATCAGGTGACTGTCAGAGATGTATATTTTTATTAAAGTTTTTTTGTGTACTCTGTGGGAAAGTTTTGTAAAAACTCTTTTATATACAGCATCTACATTACAATGACATTTGCCTTTTGCCTGCAGTGAGAAGATTCAGCTGCCTGACATTTCGCAAGCACACCCAATGGGAGCAACACACAGAGTTTTCTTTATGAAGTTGAGACATTCAGCTCTGGCACCTTCGAGAATTTCAGCGAGTCACTAATTTCTGAATTTTGCTCCGAAAATACGAGTTGATGAGGACACGGCAATTATCTGGGCATGCGGCTATTTTGAAAACCCCTCTAAATGTGTTTTAGGCAGCGTGCGGCTTTTAATGTTTGCGTGTGTGTGAGTGTGTGCTTTTAAGGACAACAGATTAAAGGCGCAGCGTGAGGAGAAGCAAGTAGACACTTCATTTCTTCAAAGGCCACGAGCTCGACTGGAGGCTGAAATCAAGCTGGCTGTTCTGTTTTCAGCCCAGATGCAGAAAAGACAATAATAAAAAATATATGCACACATACACGGAGCAACACAGCAGCCTTGTAATGCTGAGTAAAGCTGTGCTGTGATGAGCACAGACGCACACACACACACCGACGAGCACACTTACTGTACATCCGGACATTCACACACACACACAAGGACACACACAAGCGCACCAATTTGTAGTGACAAACTGCAGAGTGAAACTCCAGTCGGACTTCTGTTCACCTTTTCACATCGGAAGACACCATCCATTAGAACAGGGCTGTCAAGGCATGCTGGGAAACTCACACACATACGCAGTGATCTTATAGTCTTGCACACACACATACACACACACTCATGCACACACGCAGATAAAAAGCTGTGCTGCCGGCTGCTTTGAGTTGTAGCCGCGCTGTCTTTTCACTGCAGCTTAAAAGTAGTTCAAAACCAGCTTTTGAAGCTCGGTAAACAGAGAACATTACAGTAAGGCCATTGTTATGTGTTTCACTGTATTGCAAAGATAAGCAATCACAAATTGGGATACAATGCACCGTAATGTGCGTGTTGGTACTTCGCAGCCCGTTCCTGAAGATATCAGAACGACGAGGACAAAGACAAAGAGAAGATCTTTGTTTTTTAAAACGATGTCCTTTGGCCGATATATGTTCAGAAGATTCCATCACTAACTGGAAGAGACGTTACACAGAGCTGAACATTTATTGTAAATAGTTTGACAGTTTGGTAAGAAAGACACTGCTCTTTGAGCCAACATTAGCCGAGCAGCTGATGATTGAGCTGCAGCTACTTAGCATGGATAAAACAAACGCACTTCAGTGCTCTGCATGAGCTAAGAGATGTAAGACTATAACTTTTTCACACACACTATGTAATAACTGTTCATACTGTACATAATTACATCATATGTACGTACTCCGCACTACTGGGTGGGTGCCAAACTGCATTTCATTGCACAATGAAGCTGAATCTAATCTAATCTAAATGGCACCCATAGTTGGGTTAATCTTTTACAGCTAAGCTAAGCTCCACCACTTCAAAGTAACCATTGGTGAAAATCCCACACGGTTAAACTAAGTGTAATTTGGCCCGACTCGGATCACAAACTGGGTTTTGTTACCATGAACCGAGTAGACCTTCTCAGACCTCTAACTTAAATATTCATTAAAGAGACATCATGTAGAAATTGGTATTTTTTTGTGATTTACTGCCTCCAGTTTCAGAGTGCATTTGTTATGATTACATTACTTTATGTTCAAACACGGCCGAACATCAAGCAAGCGCAACAACAAAAGACATAGCCACCAGCTCATATTACTTGCTATTCGACAGCAAGAAGCCAGCTCGGCGGCTGTCTTTCAGTCTTTTATTCCATGAAGCCCTCTCCAGCGACTACAAGTCAGTCCCAGATTTACTCTTGTGGCATCTTCTTGCTCGGTCACTCTCACTTTTTTTTTTAGCTTTCTCCGTCAACGTCCCCTTCATTGTCCAGTTACATAACTCTCTCAGTGTTCTGAGCTCACAGTCTAGGCCGTGCTAGCAGTGTGACTCGAGAGATATTAACCAGTCTGTTGGTCCAGCGTTTATCAAATAGCTTAGTAAATATATTACCATCAAATTGTTACAAGACATCCATCAAGACATCTGACTTTTTTTTTTTATCCGGCAAGTTTAAGCCCAAGTACCTTCAAAAACTGAAATTCCCATTAGCTTTAGATGTACTTTGTGTTTGGTGCTAAGAGCATGTTGGCATGTTAGCCTCTACACATACAAATGATGCCAAAAAACAGTCTTACAGAGATGCTGCCATGGCTGTAGGCTCATAGCTCATTTTTATGAATTCATCATTCCCTGAAGCAAATTGTTTTCTTTCAGTGTATACACACATCCATGTTGGTTGTATATGTAAATTTTGAATAAATGCTGCAACAGGAGCCAGACATTCGTGCAGCACAGGTGTATCTAATAACATTAACGATGGCTTCATTCCATTTATGGGTGCCAGAGCGCCATGGCAGTGAGTCAACAACAGCAACAACAACAGCGACGACGACAATGCCCTGACGCCGGATCACCTAAGTGAAATGTGTTAATGTTATTAGCTACACCTGTGCTTGACACGGCGACATATCGGCCTAATTAAATATGACTGTTTGTTATATACAGATAATGATGAAAACCCCGAATAAATGTGGACTGTGAATTTAATGAATCACTTTGCAAGCTTTTTATGTATCTATTGATTAATCTATAACAGCCTAAGTAAGCACTGGAGCAGTCTGTAACAGCCAGGCTGTCACACTCTCACTTGCATAGTACAAGCCAGTAAATTGATGGCTTGCTAAAGGCAGTGTGGGTGAGTCTGAGACAGGCACTGCTGCATTTCCAATCATGCTTTTTTCCCCCCCTCTCAATCTGTCCAAACACACTCACACACATACGCCTATGTAGACTGTGCACACACTCAGAACATCACATACGCACATGCACGCACGTATAATGTCATGTTGCTCACCGTTACACCTTAAGGCCTCTGGAGATGCGGTTTGACGTGAAAATGCATATATGGTGTCAAAGTTGAGCGTCTCATAGAAAGCTTATTTTGCTGTTTGGACAATTTCTGAAGATGATGTACGAGTGGCAGATCATGTTTTGATTTACAGCGAAGCAAGGTGCTGATTTTAGCCACCTAAAGGAATTAATTTTAGTTCTTTCCACAGCTCTTTTTACAGCCCTTTCCGACAGGGAATGTCTATGTCAGACTGCTTTGACAGAACTTTACGTTGCTGATCACATCGCTGTTAGTGTGATCAGCAGCCTCGCTATGAACTGGTTCATCGATCCACGTGCGAACAAGTTGGCCTGGATGTCCGGGGCTGTTAACCCCTTCACAGTCTGCAGCACATCGATGGAGTCTGGTGTCCGAATGTCTCCAATAACGCTGATGCTTATAATATGTCTCCTTCTGTAGACGAGCTTTGACCACCCGGGCTACGTGCCCCTTGTAGGTCATCACCCGATATCGACCAAACCAATGTTGGTGATTGTTGATGACAGTGGGCAGACTAAAAAACAAATTTGAAACTCAAACGGCAATTTAAAACAAATTCCTAATACTTTTTAGATGCTTGCCTTTATGCACATAAGACCCTAAAGAAAGGCTGTTGTGAATTTGGTTTTCCAGCGACTTTGCTAGACACTAATCTTTCAACTAAGCTTTCTAAAGTCCCAAGACAATTCATACGGGGACGGAGATTGTCATATCCCCAGGTGGTGTCTGTGTGAGAGTGTGTACCACGATAGAGCCGAACAAAACTTCTCTTCGATTGTTGCTCCTTCCATTATACGGTGTCAGAATATTTTTCTCTTCCCAAAGAAAAGCTTTTCCTCATCTCGGCGGAGCTAATCCATCTCCCCCAACAAACAACTCACACTTTGGCGATCAATCTCCGCAGTGGAAGCTTGAGTCATACAGCTCCAATGCCTCCCATTCAAACTCTGTGGTCTTAATATCCACCCAGGAGAATATGACCAGACTGGTAAGGTTATTAAGATATGAACCATTAGCCGGTAATGTGGTGGGAAATGGCTCATGACCTCCACCTTAGTATTTAACATTTAAATGTACTGCATGACTCATGACAGCCAGGGAAAGGAGAGAGAGAGAGAGAGTAATGGTGGAGTGTTTGTGTGAGTGAAAGACTGGGAAAGAAAGGGAGAGAGAGAGCAAGAAAGCAGCAGCGGAATGACTTGTTAAATTACAGGTCAGACAGAGGTGGGATTAGACTTTCGCAGGTGAAATAAGGTTAATGGTATTTGGAGCTGATGCAAATTTATCGATTCATCAAGCCGCTTTGGCGTATGTGATCCAAAATAGAGCTGGCGTGTTTACTCGTTTAATCAGTGAAATCTGTGCTTTGGAAATGAAAAGATTTTATTTTGAACATGGTAGACATGGCATCTGTCTTTAAGCCTTTGATTTCACAAAGCTCTCACCAACTCACTGAAACCTCTAAAAGTTAGTCCCAGATTTTGGACTTTGCGTGTGCCTCTGCCATGTCTGTAGAGATGCTGAGTCTCTGGTTCTGGTGCCCATTTCACTTCTCCTTCCACCCCAGGCTTTCTCTACTTGATGGTGGACCACCTGTACCAGCGGTGTAAGCACAAACCCACTCCCAGTCCTCTGAGCTCACAGTCCAGGCAGCAAGGCTTAAACTGAGCTACCACTGACTAACAGCAGCTACAGTTCTCAGCACTCAATCAGGAAACTCTGTCGATCACAAAGAGTTGATCCGGAGCAGCCAGAGGACATCAGAGAGAAAACCAGTAAATGTTTTCTCTATAAAATATGACCCAATTTAACCAAAATTGGCAAACCAAAAGTCACAGACAAGGGTGAAGCAATCTAGGTGTAGCTGAAGTAAAACAGCTTTGGGGAATGACCATTTAGAAAGCTCCATTTTATCGTAACAGTAACAATAAGGCTTTGGAGAAATTACTTTACAAGTGGCTCAAGTGGCTTTTTGGATCAGAAACACACACGAGGGTACACATGCAATGTACGCAGATGATACACTCCATACACTGACTTCATGCTATTCTGCTGACGTGCACCAACGGGCTAACAAAGCAAGTAGGCTGCAGACTGCAAGCTAGTAAACACATAGACGTAAGCGACGCATGATAAAAAAGATTTAAATAAAAAAAAAGGGCTTCGCTTTACAAGGAAGGAAATGGACTCGTTTGTTAAGCCTTGAGGATTCACATGATGAGTTCTGTTGAGAAACACTAAATGTAAAAAGAAAGTCCACGAGGCTCCTTTAAAGCAAATCACCGAAGCTCATTTTGAGACGTAAATGTCCAGATAATTTCTCTCCTCGCTGACTTTTACGACTAATAAAATTTTGCTGATAAAGATGACAGTAAATCCTGAAGATAATTTCATTTCTTTGGTCCGTTTTGTTTTGTCTTCTGTTTATTTCATCCACAGCCTCCATCTGTATGAAGCTTTACCCCTACCTGCAGACTAATATATACCTGGCTGCTGATACTGTATATTGTTTTTGGATACATACATGTATTTCGTATTGTGTATCATGTCATCTATCAGTGAGCCACAGTGGTGACACTGGGTGACATCTTTTATTAAGCACACCACCACCGGCATCCTGCTGCTGTAAACACTCAGGAGCATGTGTAAGTCATTGCTGAGAAATTATTTGTGTGGTCAGCCGTTTCAGGAAGTGACTTTAAAAATGAAACTATATATTTGTGACCTGTCTGTTTTTTGTTTTTTTTAGTATCTAGCAGCTAACAGACATTATAGCTGTGCTGTGGTATTTAACAATAGCATCCTCTTTCTTTATTTCCTTAATTCACTAATTAACAAATGATTCCCCTCACCAATGAATTCATTTTGTCTCTGTGAAGGCACTTTGTTGTTTGCTTCCAAATGAGCTCTGTAAATAAATGAAGCTAACTTTAGTTGACAATGTTTATGCGGTCTGAAGTTTATTACAGCCTCTTTGCAAAGAGACAAACAACCGTCAGAGCGGAGATACATCCTGATTTGTGCTGTTATACATCCACTTTGTCTATGCTCCACAGCTATAAATTGTTTACAGATGGTAAACAAATTCATCTATTCTTATCCAGAGCCATACGGCTCAAATACCTCATGATTGAAATCTACCTTATTTCATAGTCAGTCTATTGTGTCGGGGAGGAGACTTAATGGAAGGGAAATCTGCATGTGCGGCACACTTTAAATGAAGCTTCCAGCTTTTAATTGCTCCTCTGTGCCTCGTACACTTGATGGCTAAAATGATGTCTTTGGTGAAAAAGACAAAAACATTTTGGTCCATAAAACCTGACGCACACAAGCTGATATATTCTGGGAGACCCGCCAAAATGGATATTGATGAAGTAACTAACTATGACCTCTGTTACCTTGGAAATATAGCCAAACTGACCCAGATTTCACAGACGTACACATTAATATCCTGAGATTCAAGATGATAAAGGTCTGGGGGAGAGGCCTAATGTAATATTTCACAGTAATTATACTCTGAAAATTCCTTCTAATTACTTTGATATAATTAAACTGTCCAGTGTTCCTTCAGCTCGCGTTCTTTTTCACAGCTTGATCATCATTTAGTGCCTCAGACAGCACAGATGTGATTTCGATATCCACACATGCAGTGAAAACCAAACAAGGCAAGCCAGAGAGAAAATCAGGTGGATGAATAACAGATGACGAGGATGAAGGCTCTCCTAATGATGAGATGCCTTTGATTGTGTTGACATTTCAGATTGCCGGGAATGTGGCTGCAGCTTTGTTAGAAATAACTAAATGGCTGGACTCGTTTTTTCTTTAGTCAGACGCTCGTAAAGAAACTTAACAAAGAGCAAACATCAATCAACAAAAATGTATTCAGACAGGTACAATCTCAACCGTTGAGAAATGTTTGCAGCTTGAACGGGTCCTGCTTAACACTGCCAATAAAGTCTGTTCAAAACACACCGAGCGCGCTGAGAGGAACACATATCCCATCGTCAAAATCATTAGCATACATGTAGTTATTGTATCACATTTCTTTAGCTAAGATGTTTTCAAATTTGGCATAGTTCAGATTAAAATAAACCATACGCTGCACTAACATTGACAGCATAGCTCACAAATGACTAATAATTCTATAATAATTCTAATTACATTAGATATACTGGGCTATCTGGAGTAATATCACCTTATTTTAAAGCTTCAATAATTAAAATGTTTCAAATCAGCAACGGATCAAATAAAGATGTGCAATGCGAAATGACGAACATGCAACATGCTCTTTACTGTAGCTTCCTCAGTCAACGTCCTCTGTGGTGTCTTCGCTATTAGCCTAGAAAAGTTGTCGACTGCCGAGCCCAGTTACATTGCCCACCCAGACAGCCTCTGCTCCCTGTCTGCATTCACGCCCCAGGCCTGAACAATCTCTGATAAACCCAATGCAAGACGTGCACAGCGTCAAACTAGAGACAGGCAAAGTAAGCTAGCTAAACCGGTGGAGCCCAAAACAGAGCTGAAAGGAGAGTGAATATTGAAGCTAGAGTCATTAAGTGGACACAAACACAACTCTAAATGAATGCTAATGTCATTGTGTGCATGCCAGATGGTGTTTGCTATGTTTTTGTTAAAAAAAAACAAACTAACAACAATAAATCAAGACAAATCAATTAATTAAAACAAAAAAAGTGTTTTTTTTTTTATCTATACATATTATCATTATAACACACACACACAATGGCGTCAATTCATCTGTCTCTTCAAACAACATTAAAAGAAATCCAAACTCTTCTCCTTTTTTCACAAATCCATGAATCAACTTTCAGGAGAACAGTAATTATGGTTTTGAACCATTAATTGGTAAACTCTAATTTCTGCACTAAAACCCCACGATATCTGTAATTACAATCTACGGTAGACTCAAAAATAGATTAGGCTCGCTTTGAACTAAAACTGCTTTCAAAAGGCAGATATTGGGTTTCATGTTTTCTCCTCAGTTTTCTCAGGGAGATGATTATTCATAGCCTGTCAGATAGCGGAGAGAGGTTTACCCAAACAAAGGAGAAAAGTTTGGTGACGTTTCTAAATGTTTCGTGACTCGTCTTCAAATCCTCTTACAAAGTTGAGCCTCAATCTGTGTTTGTTTTGGCAGCTGACAGCAGCTTCTGATACCAGAGGTGCGTTCAAAGACGTTCCTAAATACCCTCCACTGAGTGACACAACTGTAGATAGTGTTCAAACATTTTACTGTCACTGCAGACTCGCATCCAGTATACCCTACAGCACATTACTCTTTCTCAGACAATTAATACACCACAAACCGTACACCACCCTTACATAATTTTGCAATAAATCCCTCCAAACACTGGTCCCTGCACTGAAAAAACCTTTGAGTTATCAGGACAAGAATCTGTGCAGACACAGTAGCTGAGTAGCAACAGTGCCCGGCCCCGGATAAGAGCTTTCCTGACAGGTTTTAGGGCCAGTAGAAGTGCTGAGACTGCAACTGCTGTTCCATCAATAAAAGCAACTCTTCCACACATTATAGACAACACCATCAAAAACGTACACCTGTATATATACTGCACACACAGAGACAAGCACACACACGCACGACAAGACCGAGTTAAAAACTAAGATGGGTCCAGAGAGGATAAGACATTAATTATATGATAAAATGTTTCATTTTGGGTGAAAACTGCTATTCAATATGATGTATTACCTCAGGCAAGGCGACTGTATATCTCTGCTGCAAGCTGTTTTTTAATGTATGGTTGGAAACAGTATGAGCCTGTGATTTCAGAGACAAAACTGCGGTGGAAGAGACAGAAGCAGCTTGTGACTGTGACAGATCACATCACTGGTTTTATATCTCTTTTGTTAAAAAAAGAAAAGAAAAAAGAAAAAAAAAATCTGACACCGGTGCTTTTAAAAATACTGAAATCACCAAAAGAGAAAAGTGCTCAGTTATTTATTTATTTAGGCCGACGTGTCTCAAAAATAGAGCTGCTCTGGAAGCAGAAATAGTCCAAATAATGTGACTGATGGAGTTAAACGGCAACAATAAAAAAAAAAAAATCCAGTAAAATATAAGATGCAAGAGGAGAAGTTGTCAAAGATATAGTATGACATTTCTGGAAAAGTGCTGGAGGTAAAATAAAGGTGGGTAAACCTGACCTTCTCAGAGTGTGTTAATGTCTCCAAATCACCTGACTCCAGCGCTGCTCGTCAATCAGTTTCTCTCTCCTTCTCTGGAAATATAAAAAGCCTCAGTTTTAAGAGTCTGACAGGCCGTGAAGCACTACTTAAACTCGCACGGTGTCAATTACAGCGGTTGTGAATTAACAACATAATGTTGTGGGAATAAAGGTTATGAGTTTATGTAGCTTATGCTCAAGCTAAGATGAGGGTACAAACAGCTATGGGGTGGAAGATTTCCAGCAAATTTCTAGAAACTTGCCATGGGAATTATGCAAATTTATGGGAATTAACTGGAAATTTTGGGTAATTTAGTAGTTGGGGGTAAGCTAGCATCACGATAAGCCTCATAAATGGTCAATGAAATGATGCTAGCTATAGATTATTTAGCATATCAGCTAGCTATCTGCTGTATCAATACATTTTCCACATACCATACAACTATTCCTGATGGTAGATAGCATCAACGCTATCCTTTAGTTCAGAGGTAACAAAACCCAGCTGCCAACACCTCTAAAACCTTTTTAATAACATTGTTCTATTGTTTTTTTTAACTCATGGAAAGAGCCATGCTAGCTGTTTAGCCCTGTTTCTTCACGCTCAGCTAAACTGCAGGTGTAGTGCACCCTGGACAAGTTACAAGTTCATCACACTGCTGACACATAGAGACACACAACCACTCATGGTCACATTCCCACCGACTGTATGGCCAATTTTAGAGTCATCATATAACCTGTCTGCTTTCTGTGGGAGGAAGCACCCAGAGACTACCCCCCAAACTCCACACAGAAAGACCCCAGCTGGGGCTCAAACAGGAAACCCTCTTGCTGTGAGGTGACAGCGCACCGCCGTGCCGCCCCCACGGAATAAGCAAATGTGGAAAAATTACTTTAATCTTAGGACGAGCACTCCTGTGCGTAACTTTGGCACTGCCTGATGTTTACCTCAATCCGTGAGATAGGCTACGGTCGTCTCTGCATCTTAAATCTTATTTTCTGTTAACGCTCCCCATCTATCAGCAGTAAGCAAACCGGTGCAAAGGACTAAAGAAGAAAAATCCAAAATAGAAGCAAATTAAGCAGTTTACCCTACAAAACATTACCGTATTCCTCAGAGACAGAAACAGCCCATCGCTTCACTGTTTCTGGTTTTTACTGTGGCTTAATATGGTCGGTAATGATGGAGCATCTAAAATGTGTTCCTTCAGGCATGACTGGGAGTAATGGGCCCTCCAGTCACTACTGTTTATCTTCCTGGACAGTTGATGGCCCTCCGATGTGTCATTACGCTAACTAGGTATAGCCTGGCTGCCTGAGTGTGTGTGTGTGTGTGTGTGTGTGTGTGTGTAGGTGTGTCAGAAAGACAGAGAGTGAGAGAGCATCTGTATGAGTGTGTGAAGATCTTTGCACCTTGACACAGAGACAAAACCACGGTTGAATTTCCGAAGAGCGCCCTTATGATTTATTTGCATGCTAAATCACACACACACACACACACACTTTATATGCACTGACAGACAAATAGTACATCGTTACTCATTAGGATCAGAACACACACACACACACACACGCATACAGACACAGATAATCGTTGCTATAGACTGATGGCTGCAAGCCGACCTGTTTTACATTCAGCAGGGTGTGTGTGTATGTGTGTGTGTGTGTGTGTGTGCTGGAGTGTATCCACCTGTTACAGATCGGGTGTCTCCCAGCGCCGTGAGACTGGTGACAGGCCAGTGATAAACAACCACACACACACACACACGCACATACATACATACATACACCCACACGGTGGAACATACACACAGTTGTACACATGCAGATTCAACAAACGCACACACAGCACAGTGCGACGCGCGCAACTACACACCCAGAGGCACACATACACACACCGAAAAACATATGTACAAATGTAATCAAATACACACACACGCGTGCGCACACATGACGTGAGTGATCACCCTTTTAGTTCCCCATCTCCATCATCCCAGGCAGAGGAGTGAACAGAGGGGGGAGGGTCAGCGAGGCTGGGAGGCCAGACAGGAAAGTGACAAGCCCAACCATGTGAATACTCTCAACCGCACGCCGCCATCTTAGTACTCACTTCACCGATTCCATCTCCTTTACATTTTTCGGAGCCTTAGCGAGCACTAGCTGTCTTTAAAGTGGTAATCCATGAAGTGTCTCTCTCTCTCTCTCTCTCTTTGCTCTATCTGACATGCTAAGTGCTCATTACTGGGGTGTTTCCGCCGCCGCACTTCCCAGAGATCACCCGTCAGTCAAACAATGTGCTCAGTTTCTGGCGATGAAGTTTTGCGTTTTTCCGTAGGCAGTGTGTTCTTTTCTTTGTCTCCTCCAGTCACGATGGCTGTCACCGCTCATGTTAACTACCTACAGCTGTGCTTTGTGTACAAATTCAAACAAACCTGGCAGGAAAAAAACGTATGAGGCTTCTCGCAGGGAGGAGACACCCCACGCGGCAGGTTAAGTTGGAAACAGTTAGGAGAGAAGTGGACGTTCTAACGAAGTGCTCTAATCAGGAATGATTATTATTACAATTATCTAATTAAAAGTTTGGAGAAACACTTATAATCAATGCCTCCCTCTCATGTGTGGCGAGACGCTAATCATTTTTTATCAGCCCGTTTTCTGTCTACAAATATAACGCAGCCTTCAGCTGTGCACCCATCACGCAGCTTCAAAGGTTCGGCTGGTCCGTCCTCCATCTGAGTTGTGAGCCAAGAGGATGGGTAAAAAGGAATTTTTCACCCTTAAATTGTATTTTTTATCTGTCAAATATTCACCCTCCATTGCCGGCGAATTCAGAAGAAAAAGTTTGTATTCACATTTTTCAAAGAGAACGGAACTCCCACCAGCGACAGGTGATAAACAACATCACCAGAAATTGAAGAAATATTTGCGAAGACGCTGTAAAACCTTTTCAGGTCTCCTCACGATATGAACTTATTGGATTCAGTGCTTTTTAATATAATAAGATATTTATTCATAAGAAATATTGTAGAAATAAAGTTTAAAGTTTTTAATGTGTTTTCATAATGTTCCTTTCCAGAGTCAGGTTTCCACGATTTAAGATTTTATGTTTAGCTGAAGTACTTGGAAATGATGAAAATGAGTACTGATAATTTGCAGTGATGGTTGAGTGCCATCGTGATGGCAGACGTGCATCATCATATCAAACCGGAGCAGCGGGTACACTCTCCGGCGCTATTGTGTTCTTGTTATTGTTTCTTATTCTTCTTGAGACCACCAGAACAGAATGTGCCCGACCAGATTACATTTCTGCGTCAGCTGCACGTGGCAGCAGCCGCAGTGTGGTTCAAGTGGTTTGTGCGAAATTAACTACGGATACATTAAAACACGTAGCAGTGTGTGTGTCAGTGACTCCGGCGCTTTGAATGAAAATCATAAACGCTGCGTGCACGTCAACAATCCAGACCTCCACGCCCTTACTTTCCACTTCACTTCATAAAGGGCGCGCTGCTTCCTGCACTGGAGCTGAATATTTACACTGGATGAGATTATACCTGCAGATACAGAGCTGAACGAGCCAGAGAAAGCAAATACACGCGTACTTATAGTCTGTGTAACGAGATTTCTTTCAAAATATAATAAATATGTTGGAAGATGCAGCTGCCCTGTTAATGATGGTCAGTAAACACGCCGCTTTCTTAGACGTGCTAATGGCTTATTGATGTTAACCTGCTACATGTGGTACCTTTAAAAGATGATCACCCCAGCCCTTTCCCGTTGTTTCTACCTTGCGGGTCATCCTACCCATTTTGCCGCAGTGTGATAAAATAAAGTGAAAATGTTTCCTAAGTGTAGGCCATGCTTTTTCCACCATCCTTCTTCATCCCCCACATCTCCAGAGAGGCCATAAAACAGCTCTATGTAATTGTCAATCTTTTTCTTTCTGTTTTTTTTTTTTTTTTTTTTTTTTTCATATCGAACCAATATCCTCTGCCTCCATCTGTCTATTCTGAGTCAGAGGTACAGAGATGGATTCTTGTGGGATCTCTTTACTGAGAGCAGTCAGTCAGTCATCAGTGGGCAGAATATGGAAACGGGCTGTATAGCAGGGAGGACAGAGGGCCAGTACGGCCGGAGAGAGAGGACCTGTCTGTACTGTCAGAGCATGAGATGGATATATAGATGCATCACAGCCGGACCCACGTGGAGTGCAGGACGCAGTGTGTGTGTGTGTGTGTTGCCAGGGAGTTGGCGTGTGTTATTTTGTGTGTGTTATTTTCCCAGCAGCACATCCCGTGTGTTGAAATTTATGTGCTTTTAAGCGTATTTTTTTCAAGTGTTCTCATACAGGTGTACGTGTGTGTGTGTGTACGTCGCTGTTGGGGTACGAGTGTGTGCGCCCCGGCGCGCTTGTTTGTGTGTGTGGCCTGGAAATTATCTGGTCATTCATCACTGCCTGAGCAGCCGAGGCTAAAGACCATCCATCTTCCCCCCTTTCACAGCCAAGGCTGACACTCAAGGTGTTTGTATGACTTAATGTTCCTCTCTGCAGGATTTTGGAGCAACGTGCACACACAGCTCTGAGTGTGTTTCTGTGTGTGTGCGCGTGTGTGACTGTGCAGCTGATGTGAATGTTTCTCCCTTTGTTCCCCCGCCTGCCTGTGTGTCTGGATGTTAAACTGCTGCAACAATGGTTGTTGTCTGCGGTCCCATTAAATCAGGTTTGCATAAACATATAGAGTAGAGGTTGTAGTGAGGTGAAGTGTCACATTTTTATTCTAACATCACAACGGATCCAGACTATTTGAATATGCGTGTGTGTGTGACATTCGTGCAAACTAGAAGCTCTTCCTCGTGTTTATCAATAGCACAACAGCCATGTCAGACTGTTTGCTGTCAAGTATTGGCAAACACAAAAGCTCACCACTCTTATTGACTGCCTCGGGCTATGACCTTAGACGAGTGCGTGCACTCGCCTATTTCTCCTCACTTGTGTGTGAGTGGGTCCTTACAGTTACAGGCCTTTCTCATTCTCCCGCTAAAGGTCACCCGTCAGACGGTATTGAGCAGCGCTAAAGGTGAAAGGAACGTGAAATATGTTAAATGATGAACTATGGAGCGCCGCCATCCCGTTCCGCGTTTGAGCCGGACGGGATCTTTCCGGTGATGTATGGGAGCCAGTGGATCACGGATGAATTACCGCTGAGGCATTAACGCGTCTCATAGCTCAAGTAACAAGAAACAAAGTATGTTTTGTGCTATTTGTTCTGTTCATACCTTTGTTGCCCCGCAGGAAGAAATTCTTCTAGCAGCGAGGCAGCATGAAAACATATACCGAATAATAACACAACAAAGACCGTTGAAGACATACAGATACACAAAGGATATAATTCAATATTCATGTGAGCAAAGAAAGAAAAAATACAGATCAGATGAGATGAAAGTCTTAAAATGTGTGAGGAACCAGGAGGCACTTTGTGTTTGTGTGTTAGAAATAAACGTATCCATCACTCATATGATAAATGAAAAGTTGAATCTGTTGCAATAATTTTAGCTTAAAATGAAAAAATAACACCATCAGCTTTCTGTCAACTCTAAAAACATTTAACCTCGGCAGAAAATTGCAGACTTTGTTGCTCCTTCTTGCATATTGCCTCGCCGTGCGTGTGTGTTTACGTACGCGTCTGAAGAGCCGAACAGCTCGCGTTTCATCATCGCGACAAAAAAATATATATATTTATATCAACCGACGCTAATCCTTTCAAAGTAATGCCCTCATGCCTGCACTGTGGAGACTGAATCACACATTTAGTGTTTTAATTCAAGATCCGTTACGTGCGAAGTCTGGTTCAACAACCCCGGAATAAATCCTAGTTTTAGACGTTGAAATGGTCAGTTTTGGTTGACAGCGTGTCAGATCGGTGTTGATTTTACTCTGGTCATTTTCGAACCATAGTTACTGCCAGTGTTGCACTAAACCGCTCTTTTGTTCATCACCAATTACACGTTAGAAACAGCAACTCCCTGGCAACAAAGAATGAATATGCTGCAATGTAACATTATTAGAAAGGTCATGACTCGCATTAGATTGTTTGTATATGCTTTATAATTTGGTATCTCTGATGTCTAAATCTGTTTATAAAGATGATTTTTCATGGCTGGTCATTTTTTAAACACTATTAATCCCGGGGTTAACAGTTTAAGCTTATTTTCACAGACTAGACTGAATATTTCTTATTTAAAAACTTCATTAGGAAAAGTTTTTTTTCATAGACTCATTGGTATGGCTAACCTGTTAGCAAACAACTGCTGGCATATCACGCAGGAGACATATCTCTCAGTTTGGTTGAGTTTTTAATCATCCAAAGATCAAAACAGCATAAATCATTTCAAAGCAAGACACTTTTTAATATACAGCCTAGGCTTGTAGGCTGGATCATATGTGCAGTGCTGATATTCACAACACTATAAGGCAGTATTTTATGCAGTGCTACTGTAATATATGAATTGTGGCTAGATTGTCCACATGTGACCAAATCTGGGTGTATAGCTTAATTTTGTTAGCTTGATCCACCTAGCATGGGTGCTTATTGGCACAATGGCTCCGTTGCGAGTCAAACTCTTAATCAGCGGTTTAATAGTGCAGTTTAGAGCTAGTTTTAAGCTTTATTTAACTTTCGACCACCGGGGGCGAAGAAGAACTTGAAAATGAACTCGCTGTAATAAGAAAAGACAAGTTTTGTTCACCTCAAGGGAAACTGCGGACAGATCCTATCTGCTTCTTGGACAGATAGCAACGTGAAGCATCCTGTTTGAATCTTGTTGTTTTGGCACTGGATTAATGTAAGTTCATTAGTCACCGGCCTTTTAGCTCTGGTTAGATCGCTACGAATTCTTGGGAGCAATATCAAGCTCTTTACTGGGACTCAGTGGGAAGGGACACTCTGCTCGTCGGAAGTTGTTTGCTGGAAATGACTCTCTGTGGTTTTATATCGGGATGTTGGTGTCATGAGACGGAGGGCTAAAACAGCTCAAATCAACTCCAAGCAGCTGCAGAAAGTTGGTCCATCCTCAGGGGTTGTGGGTGTGATACTGTACTACCAAAAACACAGATTTAAACACTACACAAATGCCACTTTGTCACAATCTCTGCCTTGTTTTTCTATTAAAATCAAGGCAGTCCATTGTGTAATAAATAAATAAATACAAAAAAGCATCGTGCTGATGAAATCAGTTGCAGCAACATCACTAATTTACTTGCAGGTCTAAGGAGGGTTTAGTTTTCCACACTAATGGAACATGCCCTGCATTTTCAGTACAAACCGAAGAGTTACAGCTTAATCTTCCCTGCAGCACAGTAATGCCCCAGTGAGCTTATAAATGAAATATGCCACCATGCCAAGCCACTGTGCCTCACGACCTTTCCCAAAACTCCCCAGCTTCCAGCTCCCCGATGCTCGCCTACCTCCAGCCATACACACACACACGGACCTGTGTAAATGTCCACACACATGCTCTCACACACATACTGTACGCAGTTGAGCGATGGGACTTCCGCACGGGCAGGCAGGCAGGCAAACAGCCAGACAAACACTCACATGTATACAACGTGCTCTACAAAGAGATTTTTTTTCACCTTCCCCGCTTCCTTCCTCTCCAGGCTGAACAAACAAACACAAGCTAAGTCGCTCTTTGTATTCATGTGTCGACTTTTGTGTCAGCGTATGTTTTAATTTGAATGGATTTCAGGTGCCACCATTGCCAAAGTCTGCCTCCCTTTTCTCTCCTTTGATCCAGCAGCTGACATTGAAGCTCGTCTCCTCCTCGCCTCCTGCTCTCCCTCTCTCTTTCCCTCTCTTTTTCCAGCTTTCTCTCAAGCCTCAAGAGACATCACAGTGTGCCATCTATCACTCTCTCCTCTCGTTTTTTTTTTGCTCTCACTTCCCTCCCTTAACTCCGCTTGTAAAGAAACAGACATCTGAAATCTGGATCCTCTGCATCTCATGGTGCAGTCTGCGAGGATGAGGCTAAAATTGCTGCCGGCTCTGACATCCAGGGTTCAGGGGGGTCACCGTGGCATGCATCATCTGCGGCCCTTTGGGTAGTGACCCGCCAAGATCCACAGCGTCTGGGGTTAAAGTCTCACCAGCCCGTTACTCGTACAGTACAGATAAAACACTGATGTTACAGTGCAGTCCCACCGTCACTATCGCCTGAAGCATTTGAGTCACTTCACACTTGGTGGCAGATGTAAAAAAAAAAGGGTAGATGTAATGTGATGTTTCATTCCAGCAGGCTACATATCCAAAAAAAAATAAAGAGTCGATCTGTCAGTCTTTCATGAAACAGAGCTGAGTCTGTCTTCAACATGAGAACTTTGAAAGGAAAGGTTACTCGTACTTCTCCCAGATTTTACCTTTATCTGATGATAATGGTTTCTCATATTCATTTTTAATGGTGGAGTGACAGTATCGTCTGCTAATGATGTTCTGCTTTGATGTGTTTCAGATGAACAGAGGCCCAAAGTTCATACGAGGTCATTTTTTCTCACTACTTGGGTCTTATTTTCTATCATTTTTACATGGTAATATTAAGATTGTACTAACCAAGTCTATCTGAATTCTGATAAAAAGAAATCAAATGGAGGTTTAAACCTCTGACAGCGTAAAGAATGACCAGCGTGTGTGCGATGTCACCCGTCGGTTTCTGAAAAGTCCTTTTGAGGTTCAAAATCTGCAGCTCTGACTGCCGCCATGTTGACAGTCCTGCCACTTCAACCTCCTGGCTAATCTAAAAATTGGCAAATACATGGGTCATTGGCACCCAGGTGTCATTCATGGGCTGAATAGAGAATAGAAACCAAAACTGTTTTTGTACCAGGCTGTAAACAGGTTTATCTCTGCTGTGAAGTTGGTCATTTTAACATGGGGACTTATGGAGACTGACGTGTTCTGTAGCCAGCCTCAAGTGGCCGCTCGAGTTACTGCAGTTTTGGTACTTCACAGGCACGGTTGTAGCTCAAACAAACAACCAAACCTGACCTGTCTATTGGAAATCTTATTTGCAGTTTACAGATTAACCTATAACGTTTTAACTGAAGTTGTGTGCTCACCAGTTTATGAGTGCATTCAGTTTTAGTTTTGCCTCTAAATAAAGTGCTTGAGGTAAGCGTGGGTACTTTTACCCAATGGATAAAATTGTGGCAAAGCACACAAAGAAATTTTAATCTGCTAATAAATATCCACATATTTGTGTCTTGGGGAAAAACAGACACAGATAAGAAGTGCTATTAAAATAAATGGTACATTTATGCGATTTTATCCAAAGTACTTTGCAAACTTTTTCCCGCTCATTACACCAATGGCAATAAGCTACCACGCAGGGTGTCTGGAGTTCCAGGCCACAACATATCCACAACACAGAGTCGTCTTTCAGCATCTCCAACTTCCTGCAGCTGAAATAACCGGCTGCTTGATTGAATTATGATTTTAGTAACGACTTCAGGGAATATTCAGTTTTTCGTCTCAGCGTGAAATATCTCTATTGTTTGGGTAAATGGATGCATTTTGTGACACCCTTTGATTAGTTTTCTTTATTAAATAATTGACAGTGAATGCCCCAAAACCCTGAGGTGCATCAGCATATTAGTTTTCAGTCTGCCTACAGCAGAATCCAATCAATTTGAATATATTACTTAGGGAAAGGATTCTGAATAAATGGACAATTACTTTCCATGCATGAGACTCATTGTAACAGCAGTAGGGTGGCTGATATTATCATATTAATGGACTGAAGTAAGCTTATTTCCTTAAAATGGAAATTAGTATCAGGGTTTTTAAAAGGAATATGAACACTGACTAAAGAAATGCAGCGTTCAATTTACTAATATTTGAATTTTTAAACGTCCATTTTGAAGAGGCATGTTTTTTTACATGCTTGTCAGAAAGAAGAAATGGTCCTGAGGTATGTAGTTTTTAAACTCTGCTATTCATGCTTCACCATGAGTCCTTGATGAATGACTCGGCCTGCCCTGTCGTGTGTAAGCGATCACCCATGTTGGCTCCATCATGGGTTTAGTGCGAAGGGCAAGGTGAGTATGAAAAGGCAGCTTTCCACACACGGCGATCACCACGCAACCTTTCATTCCCTCCCTGCCAGTTTGACAAAGCATGATGTATTCATTGGCTGCTTTTTTACACTATAGAAATACCTGGCCGGTGGCCTTACACCGGTGAGGTTAATCTGTTTACAGGAACCTTTGATAACCTGTGACTGAGTCTCCGTGTTGGCATGAATGAACCGGCTAACAGAGTGTTACTCAGGTCCGCCAGGAAAAAAAGGTTTTTCAAACTGTGAGGTGGGCACAGAGGGGCCACAGACAGTGCATGAGGTGAAAGGCAATAGAGCTCCAAAGTCAACAGTACAATCTTATCTATTGAAAAAATGAATGACTCCTGGACTTTGACTCCTGGAACCACCGGCATCCAAAGTAGCCCATTTTGCCCGTCTATAGACTTTCTTCACAGCAGACGTTTTAACTTGTCATAGCGGGAATGTAACGATCAGTGAGGGCACATCCAAGTGCAGTCTCAGACATGGAGGATATTGTAAAAAGGTTTTTTTTCAATATTCAGGAAAAAATGATGGCAGATGGGTGAGTAGAGGAGAAACGGGGGGGGGGGGCTGGTGATGGTATGAGGGTGGCCGCTTGGCAGGACAGGTCAGACAGGAGGGAGGAAGGCAGAGAGACTGGGAGGTGATGATCCTGAAGATACAAAAAGACGGCACGCCAAAGAAACAACGCCACAAAAAGCACAAGTGAATTAATAATGTTGAGCAGCCGAGACTTGGCTACTGCCAACCGGAGTGAAACAACAGTCTGGCGATGACTGGATGGAAACCTGGAGCAGATACACTGTCGACTAGATGAGCTGATGGTTGGCAGGTGTGCAGAGAAGAGCAGGTGAGGCGAATGCTGCAGTCGGGGAGCCGGGAGAGTGCCAGGTGGAAGCCACGCCCACACCGCACATGGCGAGTGACGGGAGACGCAGAGGAGAGAGAGAAGAGGAAACACAAGCAAGCGTACGTGATGACACAGCCGTGTCTTCGAGCAGGGAAACCATGGGTGAAACAAAGTTTGTTTGCAACGGCTCAGTACCATTAATTGTTTCAATAAGAGATGGCAGTGAGCCAGCATGCACGATACCAGGATCCTGAAACGAACTTAACGAAAAGTACTGCAGTCACTTATAATATTAGCACTTACACCTGTGCGTTTACTGCAGTGATATACCAAAATATCTTCTGGGGAAAGCATCTATTAAGGTACTTTAGCTCCCGATTGCTGTAGTTTGTCCATGTATTTTTATTCCGATTTCATTGGAAAAGCTCTGCAAAACTCACAAACTTAGATAACCTGTTTTTAAGAGTGTTTTTTTTTTTTTTTTCGATCATTTTGTCACCATGCACATGTATCTTCAGCATATACCGTACGCTCTTGAGCAGCATAACTGTCGGCGCTAACTAAGAAATGAATTCATCAGAGCGGAGGTGGGAGGAAAGATAAGAATGTCTCTCTAACCAGATGAAATGTTCGGCAAAGTAGCTGCAATCTAAAACTCTCTGAGCTTCCACCGGTTTAGCTGGAGAGGAAAAAAAAATACAGTACGTTGCCATGGAAACTGAAACTTGGTAGCTGTCCAGATGGAGGGAGGAGGGGGGGGCGAAGATGTGGATAATGTCAGAAATAATAATAGGAAGAAAAGAGAGAAAGAAAATGCAGAGCTGAATTAGGAATGGAGCGAACATGGGCAAACAGAGCATCTCTTACGGATATTATTAAGCATTAGGAATCGCATGAAAGCCCATGACCTTGCAAGACGCAGCACAAATCTGATCTTTTGCTTTGAAACATCTGATGTCTGGGCTATAATCTTCTGTTCACATCTCAGATCAGGCTAGTGGTAGCGGCACACAGCACCAAACTCTCAGCAGCCTTAGTCTCAGCCTCCGAGGTCTGTTCCTGAAGTGAGTGGAAGACTTAGCGGGATACTTGTGATTCTCTAATGAACCATCTGTCTCATCAGCTGAACATCACACAGTTTTTTTTTTTTTTTTTTTTTATACGATACTTTGACGCTGACAAAACTGAAAATCTCCATATGTTAACACGCTTTTTCTTCTGGGTGTCAGTGAGAGTGACAAAAAGCAGCGAACATATGCATGGTCTTACTTTCCTCTATAGGCAGAAGCGGGTGCTGCATTCGCTTGTACAGTTACACTCTATGTGCTGTTAGCCTTAAATGAAAAAGTTCCCCTCAAACATAGAAACTGCACTCACAAATTAAAACAATCTGGATGTCTTACGTGGCGATGTGCATTACAAGGGATGAACATGTTGTTGTTCCAAAGAGTGCAGAAGACATGGCTACAGAAGACGCAGAGGTAGTTTAATGACTCATGTTCATTCTTGAACATTAACAGCGACGCAGCAGTCATTTTACCCGTTATCACAGTGCACTTTTTGATTTTCATTTCAAGCCAGTCTGTACTGAGTGTACTGACTTATTGTGCAGAGATGGCATGTCATTTTTTGTGTGAATATAATAGAGAAAATTATGTGAAGTGAGTATCACAAACTCGGCATATGATGTCGGTTGATGGATGGGTCAAACAAACAGAAGTTTAACTTAAGTCACATGATTTATTCCTAAACCTAACCAAACTGCACGCTCCAACTTTTTAACTATTTGTTTACTATTGTTCTATGACAAAGACCACCTGACATTGTCCTTTCCTACGTGTTTATAACTCATTAAATGCAGCATCTGTAACCGTGTTCAGAGCTCAGATATGACACACAAAATGTCTTTAAATTTTCAGTCCCAGTCCAAGTGCCTTGTCTGTTAAAAGCATGATATGTACAGTAAAACAACGAGACTGATATTTTGGTCACCTCTTTATTGACATTGCCCATGTTTCTAACCGTGTTCAAACCCAGAGAAAGGGGTAGCTTTATGCAAGGCAGCGGTGCATTTCCTTTGTTTCCTTGTTGGCTGTCAGTGGCGTCCTGTCTCCAGTTGCTGTAACTGCTGGAGGAGCCAGGATACATCAGAGAGGGAGGAAGGAAGTCAGCCACCGTGACTAACAAATCCCACATTATTTCATGACCTCACCAAACGACATGCTGTGTTGATGTGAGAGACCTCTAGGAAGCCGTAGAAATGACTGTGATTAACGCACAAAAGAGATACAGTATATAAGTGCAGTCCATTTACCGTTTGTTCAAGCAGCCATTTACTAAGTACAATCCACAAAAAAAACAGTTTTCTGGGAATAATTCTCCACCTCTGAAAAGCAGGTGTAAACATAAGGACATAAATGCAATTTACAAGGAGGTTGTAATGCGAAAACAACTTTGCTTTTATGTAACAGAACTCTAAATGGAGTGAGAGCATCCTAAAAATATCTGCACACAAGAGCTGCTCTCTACCAGTCGCCTGAATATAAACAACATAATAATACTTGAGGCTCATATATATATATATGTAACTTAACAGCGATGCTTAGAAAGCAGAGGATAGAGTCATGATCATCACTGAGCGCAACATCTGAAAACAGTTTGACTCCGAGAGCACATCTTTCTGAGTAGGTGGAAGCGCAGCTGAAGTAAATGTTTTGTTTTATCGTTTCTTTTCTAAAGTCGATCTCAGATAAATTCCAAAGTGTCTTTTGACCTCTGCTTCACTCACAGAGCACAGCTGAAGTTCAGTGTGAGTTTCTGGCTGCGAAATGAACTGCTACTTGTTGTAAATCGGTCAAAAAAAGAAACACAAAAACAAGATCTACACTGTCCAAAGGGTACTTCTGGCAAAGTAAAAGGAAAGTTTTGTTTTACTTGAAGGAGTTTCTTCTCATAAAGCTAACAGCATCTCACATCAATTAACCGTTTCTCTGGACGGGCAGACCGCGAAAAAGACATGGCTTGAGGAGGATATAAATGAAGGAGATCCATCCTGTTGATGTAATCAATGGCACATACTCACAAAAAAAAAAGAGAGACAGCAGGAGGAGAGGGAGGACAACAGGGAGGAGGCAAGAAAGGAGACAGAGAAGACAGTAGCTGTGAGGAAAAAATAATCCTTGAAGATCAAAGAAGAAGTCTCACTGTGAGGTCCTTCTTAAATAACTAAAACACACGCCCAGTCTGCAAGCGGAGTCCGAGACACCCTCAAAGCAGAGACGTAACAGCAGTCACATGGCTCATGTTAACTTACTTGACCCTTCTGCAAGAGGATGATATCTTGCCTCCAGCTCAAAGGAGCTCAGGTGCAGTAATTGTACTACATGGCATTATTGGGTATGGATGGGTGTGTGTGTATATATATATATATAAACATTTTAAAAATTGTATATATAAATTGTATGTATGTATATATAAAACCCTATATATCTCCCTTCCATAGAGTCCAAAAGATCTGCATTATGTTTGATATGTTTTTTATTCAACATGTTTAATAATCCTTTATACATACATACATATTCACACATCGACAATTCACTAAATATCTTCTCAACATATTAACAGTATCATCCAATATATTCAGCATCTTTGACGTCACAGCAACAAGACAATCTAACCTATAAGAAGAGGTTTCTCTACTCTCTGTTAGAGCATAATAATAATCTTCATTACTCAGCTGAAAATCAGACTTGTTATGTTTCTGTTAGCTCACAATGAGGCTACCTACAGACTGTCTACAGTTAAATCACGCCATGTGCTACATGATGTATGATGTTAATACAGATAACTGAGTATAATCACATATTATGTGATACACTGGTGTACAATCAGTGTAAAGAAATGAAATCAATGTGAAACAAATCAATCAAACAGGAAATATCAGCTGACCTCAGAGAGCCTTTAAGGTCACGTGACAAATATTAAGAAGTCAAATGAAGACAGAAATGAAGGAAACATTAAAACGACTGCAGATAAAACAGTCAAATGAACACACGGCGTATAAAATCATAGAAACATCAGACACAGATGAAATATGTCATCAGCAGTACTGAGCAGTTTGTTCAGACAGACGAGGTCGGAGGATCATCTGAGCTCAAACTGCAGATTCATGAAGAGGTTATTACTGATGTGAACATGTTGGAAAGAGTCTTCATGTTTGAACTTTTTCAGTTCATTCTTCATCTTTTGAAACTCATGAATGACATTCTGACATCGTTCAGCGTCCTGGGTGACGGACTTTATAAACTCATCTAAATTAAACTCTTCAGTCTTTTTTCCCTTTCTTCAATCTGTTTTTCCAGTTTATGCACTTGTCTAAGAATCACAGTCTGAGTCCATATAGGTTGGATTTCAAATGATACTTCTTCCAACCTTCTACAGATTGTCTTCATTTCTTCCAGGTCGTCCTTCAGCCATTCAACAATCTTCAAGAATTCTTTTTCCAGATTTTCTACTTTGGTTGCACTTCCATTCACTATTATTGCTTTTCTTACGGCTGTAGAAGCACAAACAGCTCCAGCTCCTGCTGCTATCAATCCTGATGCTCCCATTGCTATTAAGCTCAACCCTCCAGTAAACGGAGCTGCAAGGACTGCGGCTGCTGCTGCTGCTCCAGTAGTTATTGCTGCTCTTTTTCCATGTTTGTTCATCCTCCTCATCTCTCTTCTTTTTTCATCAGCGATCGTCTGAAACTCTCTTTTAATACGTTCCATATCTCGTTCTTTGTTGTCAAATTCTCTGATGAATGAATTTGCACATTCAATGAGTTTGTTCATTAATTCAGACAGATCAGGAGGCAGCTCTCTGCTCCATCTTCTTTTTAGAACTGGGGCCATTTTCAGGAAGTTTTCCTCTGCAGCCTGTTGAACAAGCTGAAGTCATCTGATCAGAAAGGCTCTGTGGAGACACAAAGACAGACAGGTGATACTCACACAGGTGTTTTCACTGCATCTGTCTGACAGAGCTCCACTCAGGTAAGAGTTGGGTGGAGCCACAGACAAATTCAAGTGTTTCCTGTTTGGACTATTCTCAGGTCCAAGTTAATCTTTGACTGAGTGGATGATATCAGCTGCACTTTGGAATATTACACCCACCCTCGCTGTGTGGAGGCCTCAGGTATGCTCGAATAATAATAGCTAAATCCTTTCCTAAACACTTTTCCTTGACCTTGATGGAAAACGTCACAAGTCCTAAGAAGTTAGGAGACAATGACTTACACTAGACTACATACATGGCCATGACAAAGTCAGACCTCTGTCATGAGACCTGTCATAAAAGCTGGGGTGAAAGTAGTTTTAAATTCTTGCTGGTACTATTCCAAAACCTTCATCTCTCTCTCACTTTGTGCTTTTTGAAATAGCAAAGTCAAAACCCAAACAAATAAAAACATTTCAATATTTTACTGTAAGCTCCCTGTAGGCCTATGGCACACATAGACCTACCTCATGTACTGCTGAGTGACCTCTCTGGTTGTTAGCTCATAAACAGTTTCTTTTCCAATCTGTTCTGTATCGTTAAAATTGAACAAAATATCACGAAACACAACTGCTGAACAGTTCATTCCTGCCTGCCGCTGTGTGCTCCGAAAATCAGCTGTTTGTTCTTACCTGTTGTCTGACGAGGCTGTGTGAAAGCAGCAGAGTTCTTTGCTCTTTCTTGTTCTGCAGGGCGGGAGGCGGGAAGACTTGAAACTGAAAGTTACACAGGTCCTGGAAGAATGATACAAATCTATGTGTAGCCAAGTGAACAGGGGGTTACTGTGTTTTTTGTTAACGGTGCCCTAATAGAAGGTGTACTGACACCTTTAGGGGGCGCATGATTGATGAGTTCAATAGAGGTCATGGTAAAAGCATATTTGTCCGAAGGGGATGCAAACACGTACAGTAGAGTTAATTCACGAAGTGTAAAGTTAAGTAATTCCTGGTGTTTATTAATTTAATTCATGAAGTTTACTGAGTTAAAACCTGCTGTATGTCGTAAAATGTCTGTTTAAAATGACAGAGGAGACTGGCCTAGAGATGTATTAATGTATTTTTATTTCCTGTTATGTAGGAATAGGGCCACTACTGTTGTTTGTTGCTCCTCGTTGTTGTTTGTTGCTTTGTCTTTGTTGGTCCTTGCTTTTGTTTTGTACAAAGACAGTCAGAAAGTATTCAGGAAAGGAAACAATCAATCCTCTTTTTATGTTTTGTATGTCTCAAAATTAGGGAATTAATGCTGTGCTCGCTGGAGGGCAGTCGGGGTATTAAAGATCTTACTAGAATATATTTTCTGTGTCCCCCTCCTTTGTTGACCTGGCCACATATGAATGAAGCAAACTGCTGCCAAAGAAACCAGAGGTCAGAGGTCAGAACTGGAAAGAATGTGCACATTTGAACAAACGATAAAAATAATCCAACCCTGACAACAATTTTATACTCTGCGTAGAGGTGCAGGTGACAGGAGGATCACTTCATGCTGCGAGTGGAGATAACTGGTGAACGGTCAAGACTGGCAGGTTCAGATATCTCAGCAGCACATGTGATGAGAGAAGAGGAGTGTGTCACAGTCATAAAAAAACATGATAATAACATGAAATGAAATAATAAAAATGAAAAACTGAAGACAGGCATGATGGCTCTGTGGAGACACAAAGATAGACAGGTGATACTCACACAGGTGTTTTCACTGCATCTGTCTGACAGAGCTCCACTCAGGTAAGAGTTGGGTGTAGCCACAGACAAATTCAAGTGTTTCCTGTTTGGACCATTCTCAGGTCCAAGTTCATCTTTGACTGAGTGGATGATCTCAGCTGCACTTTGGAGTATTACACCCACCCACGCTGTGTGGAGGCCTCAGGTATGCTCAAATAATAAAAAAAAATAGCTAAATCCTTTCCTAAACACTTTTCCTTGACCGTGATGGAAAACATCACAACGGAAGATGTGAAGGAGAGGTGATTAGAAGTTAGGAGAAGACGACTTACACTAGACTACATACATGGCCATGACAAAGTCAGACCTCTGTCATGAGACCTGTCATAAAAGCTGGGGTGAAAGTAGTTTTAAATTCTTGCTGGTACTATTACCAAAACCTTCATGTCTCTCTCACTTTGTGCTTTTTGAAGTAGCAAAGTTTCTTTTCCAAGCTGTTCTGTACTGTTAAAATTGAACAAAATATCACAAAAAACAACTGCTTACTCTTCTATTGATTTTAATTGGGACATTTTGCGACGACTGTAGACATTAAACGTGTGGTACATGTTTTGAAGGCTGGGCGCAGAAGAGAAAGTGAAAGAGAGAGAGGCCGAGTCCATGGACGCGAGTTGCAACCACACAGGAAACATGTTTCAAACACACAGACAGCTTCATGTCTCACTGCCACATGCTCATCAGTCAAGTTCATTTCTGCCTGCCGCTGTGTGCTCAGAAAATCAGCTATTTGTTCTTACCTGTTGTCTGACGAAGCTGTGTGAAAGCAGCACCGAGCTCTTCGCTGTTTCTTTCACTTTCTGCAGGGCGGGGTCATGTGACGACAGAAAGATTTAAAACTGAAAGTTACACAGGTCCTGGAAGAATGATACAAATCTATGTGTAGCCAAGTGAACAGGGGGTTACTGTGTTTTTTGTTAACGGTGCCCTAATAGAAGGTGTACTGACACCTTTAAGGGGCGCATGATTTTGTTTTCTGAACATACTGGAAGTTCAATAGAGGTCATGGTAAAAGCATATTTGTCCACACAAACATGTACAGTAGAGTTAACTCATGAAGTGTAAAATTAAGTAATTCCTGGTGTTTATTAATTTAATTCATGAAGTTTACCGAGTTAAACCCTGCTGTATGTCCTAAAATGTCTGTTTAAAAATGAGAAGAGTGGCCTAGAGATGTATTAATGTATTTTTATTTCCTGTTACGTAGGAATAGGGTCACTACTGTCCTCGTTGTTGTTTGTTGCTTTGTCTTTGTTGGTCCTTGCTTTTGTTTTGTACAAAGACAGTCAGAAAGTATTCAGGAAAGGAAACAATCAATCCTCTTTTTATTTTTTGTATTTCTCAAAATTAGGGAATTAATGCTGTGCTCGCTGGAGGGCAGTCGGTGTATTAAAGATCCTACTAGAATATATTTTCTGTGTCCCTCTCCTTTGTTGACCTGGCCACATATGAATGAAGCAAACTGCTGCCAAAGAAACCAGAGGTCAGAGGTCAGAACTGGAAAGAATGTGCACGTTTGAACAAACGATAAAAATAATCCAACCCTAACAACAATTTTATACTCTGTGTAGAGGGGGAGGTGACAGGAGGATCACTTCTCAGATATCTCAGCATACATGTGATGAGAGAAGAGGAGTGTGTGACGTGTGTTACAGTCATAAAAAAACATGACAATAACATGAAATGAAATAATAAAAATGAAAAACTGAAGACAGGCATGATTTCTCCTATTCTGTACATGTGTCATATACAATGCAAATGATTCATATCATAATTATTATCACTACAGTGAACTGCTGATTAGCAGAATGCAAAGAAGTAGTAAACTGCAGTATAATATAACATATGGGAATGCTAAGTTATTAAATATTAACATTCATGATGTGCACTTTAACAATGATGTAAAGTTTAACTCTGTAAACACACTTTAGACAAAATTAACTGTAACACAACAAACAAACTTTTATAGAACTTATCTAACTTATAACTCTGATATATGAAGACAGAGGCGTCACTAGTGATGTCACTAGGGAGTGAATGAGCTCAGCTCCTGTTTCACGTAAAGTGACATACAGCTGATGCTCCAGAAGGAAGACACCCCAAAGATATGGTAAAGAGAGCGCACACTGACCCCTATGAACAGCCAGGACCTTCACAGCATGAAGGCTAACCAGCTAGCTAAGCAGCAGCGTTCTTTCACAGCTGGAATGTAACCTCTGACCCAAAACAACAAAGGTAAGACCTGCGCAGAGATTGTAGTCTGTAAGCCAGGTTTTTATTTGTCAAACATGGAGCACATCGTTAATTATATGGGACTGTGTTATATCTGCTGTGGGTACCGAGCGGTTATTTAATAGGCCTTGCTATTCTGTTCTGTTAACATGGGCTTATTTTTTCATGTCAACACATAATAGTACCGACTACTTTTAGTATAAGAAAAGTGAAAGTTTTCTCCCCCCAGTTGTGGCGTCCCCTGGATGGACGTCACTCTTAGCATTTGCCTATACTGACTCTGCCATGTGTATTGTATTGAAAATAGTTTAAAATGTCATCAATAACCAAAGACTGGAATTATCCATCTTTATGCTGACATGTATGATTTTTTTCATTGTTTTCCATCCAGTTTTGACAGTAAATCTAAAAATAGCTACCTAAGAAAGTGTCACCTTGTGGTGTCGCGAGGAAGATCCTGACCCACAGTACTTAGAAGTACCGTAAAGACATTGTCAGGCAGCTCTATAGCGTACTCTTTATATTATCATCTATAAAGACAATTCTCACCATGAGCAAGCACTTGGCGACATTTGCAAGGAAAAACCTCCTTTCATCAGGCAGAAATCTTGAGCAGAATCTAGCTCAGTGTCGGCTGAAAATAATCCATACCATTCCCTTCTGCAAGCAGCACCGGTTCACACCAGGCTGATAAGGTCCTCCAGGCAGGGTTTTATTTGTGCAGGGAACTGTTCCTTTAAGCTAAAAACAGAGATTTATTTTTATCCGCTTTGGAAAAGAAGACCAAGGAGAAAAGGTGCGTTCAGAGGTTGCAGTAATAGAAAAGCAGCGCATAGCTTCTGCCCCTGTCACCGCTCACCTACCCTTGACCTCTCCGTGCAGACAGACCGCACAGCTGGGTCAGCAGAGAAACCTCTGTGACCCAAACAGACAACTGCTCACTCCAGAACATGCAAATGAGCCCGCTAGCTCCGCCCTGGCTTGTGTTTGGTGGAAATCTACTGACACCTCCATCTGTTTCGTGAGAGGGAGGCAGGAGGGAGCCGGTGGACGAGGAGGAAGAGGAGAGCATAGCAGGAGGGTGGGGGGGTCGGTGTGACAGCTTCACACACATCTTCAGAGGTGGTGTGTGTCGTGTGAACTATAGCTGGATGAAAATCACGCGTTTTGTGCTCATGTAAATTATTTCTGTTTCTTTCTTTCTTTCTTTTTTTCATCCTTGATGCAAGCATTTTCATTTTGTGATATTTTCCCAACCTGTCTTAGAGCTGGTGAGGCGCTTGGTAATTGTGTTACACTGGCTGGACTCTATGAGTCACCATTCATCACACACACACACACACACACACACACACATATATATATATATAAATCTACATCATGCACACTTTCAAATGCACACTCAAAAGTTTAGAGAAAGGATTTACAATGAGCTGGCTTTGGGCAGTGTGCGTGATATAGGCACTGTCAGTTGTTTTTGTGGTAGATCATCAAGCTGGGTCATAAATAACACCAGGATGCAAGGACAATGTTCCAGTTACCCTTGATGATGAAGACACTTCACTAAAATAGGAGGCTGGTAAAAATATCCCAGAGATTTAAGCATCTAGGGGTCCTTGTCCAATATCGTTTTTATACTGTATTTTTGCCTGCAGAGCACCAAAATAGCCCCCATCCTCATCACTGCTTAGTGCCACTCACCTGTCGTCTGTCCAGAACCCCTCTCCAGTCCGGCCCAACTCAACTCAATTTTATTTATATAATGCCAAATCAAACAGAAGTTATCTGATGACTAATCCATGAAGAGCTGGTCTGCCGTACTCTTTATAATATTATTTACGGAGATCCAACAATTCCCACCGCATGCAGGATAGACTTTATTGATCCGGCACAAGGGGGGTTTCACTTGTCACAGTAGCTATTCACAAGTAAATAATATATAGAAAAAGTCATGGAGTCACGCTGGTGTTAAAGAGTCTGACAGCTGTTGGAAGGAAGGACCTGTGGTAACGCTGCTAACATGGTGGGAGTAGCAGTCTGTTGCTGGAGGGGCTGTTTAAGATCTCCGCTGTCTCATGGATGTCAGCTTTGCCTCCTCTCCCCCACTTCCTCTATGGAGTCTAGGGGGGCAGTCCAGGACAGTGCAGTCCTGTTATCCGACCCGCTTGTCTCGATAAGTTCATATTAAGCATTTTTTTTGCAGAGCTCAAATTACAAATACATGAGTGACAGGAGAGTCAAGTCGAAGAGTTGAACTACCCCTTTAACATCGGTGTATTTGGTGCATTTTCAAAGAGTCTGCTCCCATGAATTTGAACTTTTGTACCACCGCAGAAACTCCTGACTAAATAGAGTCTATTGTTTCCTGTGACTTGGGTTGATTAAGCCAGTTTTGCAGAAAAGCCAGCCAGCACTAAAGTCATTGAATAGGAAGGCAGATACTATCTGTAAGACAATTGATTTACAATGAAGACTGGACCAAATGAAAGTTCGATTTTGTTCCCTTTTGTAATCCACTTTCTCACCGTAAAACAGCAAGCAAATGAGTAACTGAATTGTGGCGTCACCCATCACTGAGCAACCAACCTGATATCGGCGGTCTGGACCTAAATGAAATCAAATTTGCCATGTTCTGTGATCAAAAATAAAAGGCATGTTTGGCTTCAAATGCCACAGCGAAGTGCAGGCTGGATGAACCTTTTTTCACTTCCAGTAGTAGCTTTAGTGTTTATTTCTCACACCGAGGAACTCTTGTCTGCTCCAGCTTTGTCTCGCGAGCTCCTCTGGCATCTGTTGTACACGCCACTGAACAAACACACCTGGAAGCTGAAGTAAGTATAACGGCATTTGCCTGCAGTGCTGAATCCTGCAGCACCTGAGAACACGCCAGTGTGATTTTGTTTTGGAGTAAATTGCTGGTCTTAACCTGCCATCATAATTCGCCTCGCCACTTCATCTCGCGCAGAATGCAAATATAGTGAAGCAGATGAGTCGGTTTGAAATTGTGCTTTGTGAGAGCCGTGCAGTCACTCTGACATAATGTTTGCCTGCTGCCGCTCAAAGTCTATTGATGCTGAAGGCAAACTATGCCCTTCATTCGTCAATCAAGTCAAGTATAGAACCTGCGCATTTACATTTATACCTCATTTGCTCATCGCAGCATCATCTGTCTGGCAACATTCATCATCCGACCCACACTCCTCTTTATGTGACTAATGCTCTGGTATTGTTGGCTTGCTGAGATCCAGTGTTGCTCTGTTGCGTGTACAATTATTCAAAATGTTAGGGAGCATTAGATCTCCCGGCAGGATCCAGAATCCCTTGAAGGACTGAAGCCTCTCCATCAAACCTGTTTACTGTATAATCATTTGCAATAAATGGTCAGCACTGTACCGAGATATATACCAGTATATGTCTGTATGAAACCGAGCCAAGGATCCGTCAAACCGTTTCTGAATCACAACAAATACAAGTGAAATACAGTCACAAAGAGGTCAGAGGTCAAGATCAGAGCAGTATGTAAGTATGACTGGATCATTTATGGTACGTCTATAGTCAGCTGGCTGTGATATACTGACGTTAACGCTGCAGTACGATGAGTCAAGCAGGTTCCAAAGCAACATATGTTGATTTTTTTTGTCCATTTAAGGGTTTTTAGATTCACTGACTGTCCGTCATACATAGAGGTAAGTTATCATAACCGCTTTACGTGTCTCTAACTGAACTGTAATGAAGAATCATGAAAATTCAGGGCTGACTACCGTGTGTAATGAATGTCTGATGTATCTAAAGGTTTTAGTATTACTTATACTAAAATAAATTATTTATTTTATTTATATATTCAATCTACAGCTCTGATTTAGACCAAAACAAAAACTATTTTTACAGTCATATAACTTTATTGGCTTTAGATTACATTAGATGGCTCAACTTTAATGAGCTCAGAGTTATAAAAGACAATTACGTACATGCCGTGGGTGAAAATCAGACTCAGTCTAACTGACCTGCTGGCAGTCATCGTGTTATCCGTCATGCACATTTACATGACAAACACTTCTTTGGCCATATTTGTGATCATTTGTCTACGAGAATCATTAACGTTTCTAAATAGCCGGTACCACCCTGAACATCACATTATATTAAGTTGCACGTTATGACTGTTTGATCCTGATAATATCAGCTGTAGACGTACAGCTTATGAGCTGGGTGATATAATCACGTTGGCGGAGGATCGCTTTCTTGTCCAGGATTAAAAATGAACTGAGGACTAACACTCCAAAGCACTTTCTCTCATGGAAATTGAGAGCAAAATGACCAATTTAATATTGATGGTGTCATGATGGTTTTGCATGAAGCAGAGCCAAGAAAGCCAGAACAAATGTAATACATGAGATTAATTCTGATTCATTCGGGCTTATAAAGTTGATATAACAGCTGAGTGTACTGCTGTAAATACTGTGTTATACAGATCATGTGTCTGTCCAGACAAAAATTGCTGGCCCCAAATTTTGTTCCCGGGCTGACCCTGGTGGATATGTTTCCAACAAGCCGATTTTACTGATCTAGAGTGTTACAAATCAATGTTACTGGTCTCCGCAGATTGATCCGATTGAGCACACGGGCATTTCATTTATGTAAAACTGAGGAGAGGATGATGTTCGCAGCTTTGGAGGGGAATCAGTCAACAGTTACTGCTCCTGTGGAATAATAAGTGAAATCCAGGAAATTACTTTTTAAATGAGTAATGACTAATAAATAATAAATGTGACTTCTTTTGAATAATGAGCCCAACACTGTTCCCTTGGGTAACAGTTGCATGCCATAACCCAAACTTCTGCCCTAGCAGTCCTATCTCGCTGTCCAGATCCATCAACGACAGCGTAGCTCCACATCCAGCTCAAACATTGCTGCCGTTGCTCCACGAGGGCCTGTGGCTCTTGGCAGGACTTCCATTTAGGTCAACAGCACCAGCTCTGTACTATCTGACAACTGATAACACAATGAGACCATTAGTGTTGTAGGCTTGTAGCCCGGGTCCAGCCGGCTCAGGGCTACCTGTGCCAGCTCCGGGCCATAGGGCTTGTCTCCTTGAGATTAATGATCCCTGGTGCTGCACAGAGTAGGCCACTCCTTGAGTGTGAAATACACCTCATCTGCCTGGCTGGAGCTCTGATTTATTCCTGCTCGCATGCTTGCCCTCTGTGTCTGTAGGGGGTTTGTCTTTGTTTTCGCAGCCTCTGTGAACGTGTGCGTGTGCTTTACAGTATGTGATTTCTCTCTGTGTAGACCTGATCTGATCCAGTGCGTTAATAAGTACAAAATCAAACTAACACCTTTCTAAATCATCTTAATGTTGTGTTTTACTAGTTCCATCATGCACCAGTGAGCGCACTCGCGTGTCTGTTTGCGTCTGGGTAAGCAGGCTATAACGAGGTGCTAATTTGATTTGACTTTTCAGGATTGCGCGCAAGTCGTTTCATCGTAAATCCCTTTGTTTAAACCCTTTTTTAATTGATTTACTCCCCTTAATTTGAAAGACTGTAAGACTCCCACATGATTCAGCTTTAAATGTGTGGGCCCTTTTCCCCCTGATTTCTCATCTTTTTTTTTTTTTTTTTTTTTGCATAACTCATTTAGTATTACACAAGAGTGATCTCAGTAAACTCAGATTGTTAATTTAATTGCACCGGTGGGCCACTCTATAACTCCAAGGTTCACCCTCATATCACCATCTCCTCTGCCTTACGCCCACGTTCTTTAAAAAAGTATATATCATACTTTGATTCCATCAGTGCGTTTGATTTCTGTTCTGTTGGCACTAATGAGAAACACATAAACCAGATGAGTCAAATTAGCTGGTATGTTTGGCAGAACTGTGACCATCGTTGGGCGCCGTGAAGAAGTGGTCTGCAGTGTTCTTCGCGCAGTCTCAGCATAGATTGGCGCAGGGCTCCTCGTCCAGATGTATGTCTTTAATTTATCTGGCTGTAATATTCTCAACAGACAACAACAATCAAAAAGATGAAACAGACAGACCACGCAGCTGCCCTCTAATACCGCTGTGTTTACTTTACAACATTGCCTTCATCGGGGGGTGGGATGGGGTGCTGCGCAGACGTATCGCCCATCTTCATCAGCGCTATGCAGCAAAGGGGATGAGCACCAACACCGATGAAATGTATTTTGCAGAGGCTGCCGATAGCTGTGCCTGCGGGGACAAACAGAATAACAGCACTTTATACACGGCCTCTTAGTCCTTTGAGACGCGTTGAAGGCGATTCTTTGGAGGTTCTGAGGCTGGTACTCCAAAATGAGCTCACAAAAGTATTTTGCTTGGATTGGATTACATTCTCCCGAAGATTAGGCATTTCAAAACAGAGCCAAAGATTTTTTTAACCTTAAGATTTGGATTCAGAATAAGTGATTAAACCGTTAATCCATTTTTTAAAAAAAGATTTAAGGCATGAATCTGGATGAATTTGATGCCAAAATTCAGGAGCATTTGGATCTCACCTCAGAAGTTGATTTGATGTAGACTAACAAATATATTTAACTGCTTCAAGATATTCTTACCTAAGATGTTTAGTACAGCATAAACTCTAAATTCCAAATGTGATAGTGACACTTGCGCCGAAACATCCAACATTATGTATGTTTTTGTTTGTGGTCAAACTGTGTGGTAGGCTAGCAACAGGGATGTGGAGTCCAACCAAGGCGTTAATTGTGCTTTTTATTGTTTAATTAAGAAAGCAGTTTAAAATCATGCACACTAAGACCAACCGCGCTGCATACCGGTGTTAAACAGAGTACAATTAACTGATAATTAGCCCGATCAGACACCATCAGTAGCCTAATGGAAAACCATTAATCAAACCATTAACCAACAGCATCCGACGTCAGGCAACCTCATCATAATTTAGCAGTTACCCGGTGTTTTGTAGTGGTGACGAAACATTTAATCCTTTCATCCAGGGGGGATTTTATCATTCAGATCAAGATTACAAGTTTTGAAATACTGGCCCCAGGGGACCTAAATGATCTTATGATGCGGGACGGGACCTTTCAGAGGGTTTGCTCAGAATATTAGAAATTTTACACGTTAAAAGGGATCTTGATGAAAACCAGTCTTTTGCTCCCAATCTACTGTAATATATAACTAAGAACATGTGCTGAAGTATAAGTGCAATTAAAATATAATATATAACCTAGTGAAGTAAAAGCATAGAGGGAAATACTTTACTTTTTATAATGATAATACTTTTTATTCCACTATATTTGACAGATTTACTGTAGACTGCAAATTAAACACCCACACAGGTGTTTTCAGTCACTCCAGCTGTTTAGACCTCAAGTCGGGTGTGAGTTAGCTGGCGCTATATTGGGAATTATACATGATGTCACCAAGTTAATGATGATATATGATATAGACTTTGCTACCAAACAGAAAAATAGTAGTAAATTAGGTGATTTGCTTTTATGATAATGCGATAAGGAGAGTATCAGGTTGGTAACCATGGCAAACCCAAACCTGCACTTCTTTTTAAATATAGCCAAAAAAAAAAACCTCACCAGCATCACACATACCGCTTCCAAAATCATCTTTCGTCTCACACCCGGCTTCCCAGACACGAACAACCGAGCTATCACACACCTCACACGCTCAATCAACACTGCTATCGCGTGGTCGGAGGCACTCGACCTTAAAGCGGAGAAGAGCTGATTTCAGCAGGAGTTTTGTCCCTTCAGCCCTGGACACGCCGCCTTAATGACACTGTTGTGAGCTAGGATACGAGAAGGGGCTTGAATGTATACATTTAATGTATTGTGTGTTGTGCTGGCTGTGGAAACAAATCTCCCTCTGGGACGATAAATCTAAATCTAAGTCACCAAAGTGCAGACGTGCAGGAGGACGGGGCTCACGTTCCTCTGCTGGATCCTGATCGCGTGTTACGATGTCACAGCTTTATTGCCACCTGATGTTTTGTTGTGTTGGGATAAATCACGGGGCGTGGCCTTTATTTCCAAGAATTCAGAAATGCTTTACAAATATTGATGAATGATGAATCATGTCATCCATAAAAGGGGGATGAAAATGAACAACCACATGCAGGAGTACCTTGAAGTTGTGGCTGGAATGAGATGCGGCATATATGAAAGATTATTCACATAATTTTCTCGTATGCCAGACTGAATCGATCCCGTGTGTTTGTTCTTCTGCTTCTCTGTTGGCTCTGAATATAATATAATATCACGGATTGCTTTAGTTTGTGAACGAATTATGAAACCATTTTCTTTTACTGTGCTCACTGTATAACTTTAACTGTTCGTATAAAAGGTTATGTTCAGGTCTACCTCCACATTTCCTATACTTTGCATTGGGCTGCATATGGAATGTCAGATCACATTAACACAATAAAACACGTGGCCTAAAAAAAGCCAAACATGCAGTGGATTAACAACAACCAAACACCAAAACCTTTCAGAATGTAGAAACTGTATTAATATGCTAATGTTAGAGCATTTAGTTATTATTATCTGCACTGTTCCCTACACCGGCAATTTATTCTAATATTAGACAATGATGGTAATAAAGGTCATTATGTGGGTGATGATAATTATGGTGACAGTGATTGAGATAATAATGGCCGCAATGACAATATCCATTATGCGGTGAATGAAGCCTGAGAGTATGGAAGAAATAACACCGGTCTTCTTGCTGCTCTCAGGTCAGCAGTGTAATAACTCAGACATGACAACTACACCATTCAGTGTACATCTCATTTGAGTCCTGAGGTCACGCGTAGCTTTGGTCCATCTCAAGATATCACGTACAGGGAAATCATTTCAGACTCCAAGAATTATCTGGAGAGCTTCAGGCTCATTTAAATGATGCAGTGATGAGCTGTCGCGGAAAGAGAAAAATATACAATTTTCCCTCAGTGAACACTTTTTTTTTTTTAAATGGTGGTTTACAACATTAACCAAAACTATACATTACTATACAACTATAGTACTATACATTTAAATCTCTAAAAATGAAATACTGAATAATAAGACAACAACAAATGACAGATATTGCGTTCTTTCGAGAACACAGAGTAGCTCACTATCTTGATTTCTTGTCAGCAATAAGTGATTATCATTATTGTAGCATTAAATTTCCCCTGATTAAAGATTTTAACTACCTTATCAACCAGCATTTTTGTTGTTAGTTTACTTTTCCTCATAGTCAATTTATACATTTCCTGTTGGAGGGTTTCTGGTTCAATCACTGGGGTGTATTGCTCTCGTAGTATCAGCTTGAACGCTTTGATTACGAGCCGCTGTATTGCTCCTGTCATGTGTTAAAGAATTTAAACAGGATTTTGTGGAATAAAACCTAATTGTGAAAATGTAAGGACGGACAATAGAGCAGATGAAAGGTGTTGTTTCTGATTGCCTATTCCTACTCAGACTGCATGTGATTAATCATGTGATCACTAGAGAGCTTATAAAGGTTACAGCTACGTTCCACAGTGAGTAGAACTCACTGTACGTCGCTTGACAAATGTTTCTTATTCTTCCCTTTCACTGAAGACATTTCACTCCTAAATTGGCTCTTTAGAGTATTTTTGGCTCTGCAGATGAATGAATCCTGTTGACGTCCCTCGTGCTAATTGTACCACAAGTCTGACTTTCTTTTCTTTTTTTTTTTTGATTTGTTTTTTGTTAAAATATCTCAACACCTGTTAAATGGATTACTGTGATGTTTGGTAAAGCAATTCACGATTCTCAGAGGAGGAAATGTAGCCCTCCTAAATTGTCATCTAGCACCATCAAAATGTTTTATCCAATACTTTGGTTTATGACCAAACACTAATGGCATTCCCATCAGCCACTGCTGTAAAAATATCCCATGAATAAAATCTCTTGTTGTGTTTCTCTTGTCAGGACTGTCAGGTAGAGGTATGTGAACCTGAGCATCTGAGAAACCTGTCTACCTTCGACAACAACAACCAAAGGCTTTGGATTAATGATCACTGGACATGGATGGAGCTTTATGATAACATTAACAGTCAGAAATTGGAAGAATTGATACGTTGACAGGGACATTGTCTTTACAACCTGCTTATAAGGCTCAAAACAGTTTTGCAGCAAATGAGAACAGCTGACTGCTCTGTGAACCCTGCAAACCATGTTATCCTTCATTACGTTACAAGGGGAAAAAATGACTTGTATTAGCTACACCTACGAGATATTTTATTATCATTATGAACATGTTTTGACACTGCACTCGTCTCTTAAACTTTAAAAAGCCAACACTGCAGGGAACGCTGCAGAGATCTGGCAAGCACAAAAAAACCAAGAGGAGGATAACAACATCCAGCTCACTTTGAAGGCATCAGGGGTCGAGCTGGCACGGATCGGCCTCAGCAGAGAGCCCTGGGCCTTCTGGTCTGACAACAGCACCTCCACATTCATTAACTGGGACACTGGCCAGCCTAATAACCACTTGTCAAGATAGCACTGTGGAAGCTTTTCCACTGTCTCAGGGAAATGAGGAGATGGAAGCTGTGAAAGGAGGATGCCTCTCTTTTGTTTTAAAGTCTGACTCACGACCACGGTAAAATCCGATTAGCGCAATGTTGTTTTTATTTTATTTTGGCTTGACTGTGATTCATTTCTTAGCGGCGAGGATGCAAAAAAGCACTGAAGGTTTTGTGCTAGTGGTGGTTTTACAGCAAGCTAGCAGCCATGACATTAGTTTAATACTGATCCTTATTCCCATCTTCTTTTGTTGCATGCCCATTGCCTACGTGGCGTCAAAAGGGCTCACAGACATTAAAATGCACTGGATAAACATTAAAGGTTACCACAAGATCAAGATATGACATGATAGGTGGAGCTGCACATATGAACTGTGACTGGATTTAACTAGTTAATATGTTAAGCTCATTACATGCCGCGCGGCGACGTCCCATCCTTCCATCCTCTTCTATATCCGAGCGTCGGCAAAAATATGTTTTCTATAAATGGTGTCAGCAGAGGACAATTCCAGCGTTTGTCTTTTGAGAGACTTGGTTCACCACCTGTTTATGTCTGCATTCAAATATTTGCATAAGAACAGCCGATGATGTTGGGCATAAAAATTCATTCTTGACCTTGGAAAGAGCAGTTTGTTGAAAAACAGTCTCAACTCAAGAGCCGCCCACCCACTTTTGCTCAACTTTTTCTAGGGCTTGATTTGAGTTTTATATTGTGCATTATATTTTCTATTGTCATCTATGTCAAACAGTACTACACTATGAGAACTTTATGTAATAACAAAGTCATATTATCACAGACATTTGATCTGCGGTGATTTTCTATTTACATTTTTGTCCACATGGTGAAATCTGTGCTTGGAGCTCATGAAAGTCAATAAAAGAGTAAAATAAATAAATAAATACATAAGTGGCTCTAATTTGGTGATTAAATTAGAAGAATGGTATGCTTCCCGCTCTCCTGTTTTGCATTTAATCCAATTGTCACCATGCAAGGGGAATTCCCATGGAATCGCATTATCACCTCTTTTTGCCCTAGTCCTCAGCTTACAGTCACCTCATCCCCACCTTGTCCTCTGTAACTGCTTAGCAACCATTTAAATCAACTTGCGCCGCCGAATGCCCCTAAAGATGGATCGCTTTGCTTATCGGTCTTTTGTTGGCAGTTTGTCTTGGTTATATACAAACAAGGGGATGGCTGCTCTGCTAATGACCTTGGGGGGTACGGACGATATTTGCGTGCATTTGTCTGTAGGTTTGTGCGCGCGTGAGGTTAGGCATAAGCCTCAGGGCGCGTGGCTTTTTGTTTGTGTGTGCTCGCTACACCGGCGGGTACAGGAGACTATGTGTATGCATACTATATGCATCTGACCTCCTCTCATGGCTGGTCTTTCCTGCCGGGGATAAATCATGGGGATCTGTGGCAGGGTAACCCTGCTGAGGTGATTCATGGAGCTGCCTTCATGACCTTCCATTCAGGTACACAGCCGGGCCCGCTTTTTCGATGTGCTCATTCATTCCTGTGACTGGACAACACCGTCACTATAGGTGCTCAGTATGCTCATGTGTGCCCGGAAATTACTGACATCAAAGGTGCATTTAATTCAAAGCTTAAGGTCTTACTCTCTAAAGCAAACAGAGCCTCCCTCTAGCAAATCAACCAATCGAGATGATTTCATTAAAGCGAAGGACCATGCTGCACTCTAGCTGTACCGCCATGTCCAAGTTTAGCACTCAAATGTGACTATTTAAAGTGATTAGCAGCACTAAACATGCTGCATACATGCTGGGGTGCCTGATGTGTGGCGAAGCTCCTGTCTGCGACGCCGGCTGTTGCTCAGTCTGGGAGCTATGTTCCAAGTCCCGCTGTCCTTCTCCGCTTCCCTTATATCCATTTAATCATTATATAATACACACGCATTTTGGGCACAAAAACACATTGACAGAAACAGGCAACCCCTGTTACTAACACATGCCTGATTTGTGTGGGTTGTCATTTGTTTGTTACCAAAGAAATGATTGAAGGCGCGGTTGCTAAGTGCCTATGTTTAATTGACGATATTTTTGGCATCAAAATAACAATTCTTTATTGAACAGGTTTAATTAAATGTGCTAAATTATATTTGCCTTGTTCAAACCAACGTCCACGCTTTCCAAGCCTCGCGAAAGTTCAGCATGCAAAATGGAAAGACATTTTTCATCTCCCGTCCAGAGCCCTGCACGGTTTAACAGACCCGCTGCACACCTGTAAAGCTCAGCATCAGAACTGACCTATTACCTGCAATTATTTCTAAATCAACTCCGGACCCGACCGGGCCTGACACATTAATATAAGAATCGTGACCTGAGCGGTAGGGTAATGAAATATGCTCTGAGCTGCTGCTGGGCAGTAAAGTCAAAAACCGTAGGGGCGCACAATAAGGAGCAAACTAAATGTTAATAAACTAATAAATAAATAAATGAGTTAACACATGCAGATCACACAGGTGGGAGTTCATTGAATTACTTTCAGCTGTGTTTTTTTTTTTTCCCAGTTCACTCACACACACCTCCCAAACTATGCGTAATATAACACACAGTCTGCACAGCGTGTACGCCTTTATTCATTTTTTTCCAATCTTCTTCTGACATGACACTAGGATTCAGCTGTTAACTGGCTCATTTGGAGATGCCAGTTATGCCTTTCGATCGATGCTCGGTGTTGCTGCCTGTTAGAACGATCACCCACACCCCCCAACTCCCGGGGGCGACACCAAGTGTAACAGGAACTTTCTATTTTTCTATTTTTGGCACAGCTGCACTTTTATTTTCCCCATTGTTGAACTTGAACAGAGTTAGCACTTAGATGCAACATGATCTTAAAAAATCTTTTGCCGTATTTCATTAGCATTGAGTTAAAAGTGGGGGATGACGAGGAAATAAGTTTGAGGACCACTCCTTTACTGCATTGTAATGTTCATCATCGTCATCATCCACAATAGAGCTTTGCATTCATAACACTCTCTTGCTATTGACATCATTCGAGGCACAACTGCTGCATTATATGGCTGTTAATTACACATTTAATACAGCTGCATGCAGGTCATGTCCTTGTGCCATTTCTATACGCTGGCTGCACAGTGAAGACAGAGAAGGCTCTAGTTCGCCCACTGGCAATGACTGTCTGATAATCAGTGACTAATTCTTGCACTGTAGGAGCGTTCAGTATTTTTCCGTTTATGGAAGGCGTTCACTGTCCCCACTGTACTGCAAGTACAGTGTAACCTCGACCCCCCCTTGCCTCTGGGCTTTCTTTATCCTCCCCTTTGCAACCCCTCCCCGCACCCCCCTTCTGTGGCAACACAGCTGCCCTCCATCACTTTTCCAGGCCAACTGCAGTCAGCGTCCTATTCTCTCCGTCCAAGCTCCACTGTGCAGAGGACACTGCGCGTTTTGATAAAAGCAGCCCCCACCCCCCACCCCCCGCTGCGTACAAATGGCTGATCGATGGAAACATTTTGTCAAAAGGTCCTCGCTGCGAGCGCTCATCCCACGAGTTGCGTGGCTGTCTCTCTTTTCTTTGGGAAATGTTGCGACGCTGTGAATAAAGCAGACGCAGGCCATGCAGTGCACCACCGCGTTCAATAAACAAGCTAAATAACAACTCGTAGTATTACGTCGTCAATATTATAATCAATGTTATTGTGTCTCCAGACATTTTCGTGCCACTTGAAGCCGTACCGAAGCTTCGTAGCTTTCAGGCAAACGGAGAACTTGGAAAGAGCAAAATAGAGCCAAATTTGCAGTGACATAATGGCACGAATCAATATGACTTTTCCTTCCTAAATGGAAGATAATGGTATCACAATGGAGGCGTGGGGAGCTTGTCTACTCAGCCAGCCCTGATTGATCTGTTACTGCAAGAGTCACTTTGGGACCCTGCAAGGTGTCTGGACACATTAGCCTCACTGCGTGTGGGCCAACACACGCACACACACACTCACATTCACCCAAGGTTCACCGTGCCTCTTCAAACAAAATCCATCGTCAGATCCGCTTACAGAGTGATATATCATCAGACAGACAGTCATATAACATCGTTATGTGTTGCATGTATTCCACCCCATGTGCTCCAGGATTATTGTTATTAGTATGTGTATTGTTTTACAGTTTTGCAGTGTGTACATCTGCTTCAGGTTGTGTGTGTATCCTGGTTCTTCTCCAGGCTAAAAACCGGACCAGAAAGATTACACCATCAAATACCTTCAAATAAAATGAAAATTCATAAGCGCCAAGCTTACATGTCTGGGACCATTCTGTGAATATACAAGGAAAAACAGGATCAATAATCCAATCCATCAATCAACTGCTGGTAAAAGAGCAAACAAACCAACCCTGAAAATGTCAGGGTAACAGAGAATTACTGGGATTAGCAATCTCAGAACCCATCAGCTATCACCTGACAACGGTTTAGCCTCTTGGGCCAACAGCCAGTTCTTTGGGCCTCCATTGTAGATATCAGGACAAAAGGTAACTTCCACATCATGGTCAATACTACTTGTGCTACAAAGGGAAACCAAAACGGTCCGGAAACAAAGATCTCTTTCAGGTGAGAGCATCTGCTTAGAAACTACAATATAATTACACAATGGCACATTTGAAACCCCATTTGCAGACCATTTACTGAAATAAAGAAAGCACATAAGGTGTTTGCATTGGGTAGTCAGTGTCCTAGAAGCAATTTGGTTGAGATCAGGGAAAGAGCATGTTAACTGTTACTAACGTGAACACCTTGCATCTTGTGATTCAAATCACTTTTGACTTTCCCAAATTTTAGACTTTAATTATTTTATTGTAATATTGAAACATGCTGCAATTGCTGTTGCAGATTAGAAGTATATGAACTTCATTTCTAGGAGACAGCACATCACAGAGTCCTTATGTATCCTTACCTTAAGTATGAGTTATTTCTGTCACGTAATGTTGCCAAATTCATCATTCTGTAGGGAGAATATTTCCACAATTGTTGAATATAAATGTATTTTTCTGATTGTGTGGTTATACATAAATGATAAAAAGTCTGACTTTGCACAGTAGCATATCCCTTTTCTGCCATGACAATAAAGAGAATGTAGTTACCCTTGAATTCTTCTCCGGGGCCGGTCCATTTATCGGTTTTAGGGGGTTTATAGGATCTGTGCTTTTCACATGCCTTGCCTGACAAGTTGCTCTCATTACCTGCAAAAATCCAATCAGGTGCACATTTTGTGCTGTACCCAGTTGAGAGGTGGCTTGTGTTGTCCGTTCGTAAATTGCACTGTGCGACGAATATACTTTTCTGCCTCGATGAATCTACCATTAATAAAGGCCATTTTTCAATTCCATGCAGTTTTTTGCCATGATTGACACTTTTATTCTCTTTGCAGCTCAAAATGGGGACACATTTATAGGTCTATGTGAACATCTAGGTTTATTTTGATGTCAGGAGTCTGTTTCATATCATGCAGTGCAAAGGAGAAATTTAATTAGTGCCAAAAGGAGGGAGAAAAAAAAGTCAAAACCGCTATGGGCAGCCATGAAGAAAAAGAAACTAGATGCTGGCAGGGTAAAAGAGAATGAGGCTTCTTACAGATGAGATTTTTTTGTGCTTTTTCATCATAGTTCCTCCTTCACCCTTGGATCAGAAGGAATGGGGCTGAACACTAAACTAAGAGTTAATTTTATGAACTCAAGGATAACCAGATAAACAAATAATAAGAAAAAAAGGAATAAAATGAGAGGAATAAAGAATGCATTTAATGAAATATCCATATACATAGTACGTGTGGAGCTGCACATAGACATTGAGAATGCAGATGATTCTCAGTGCTATAGATTCATAATTCAATGATTCATATCACTAATCACAAAAAACTTACGCCCAAACCCCAGCGTCCACAGTGTGTTGTGTGAGTCATCGAGTATCAGACAGTGGTTTACAGACCACCTCGAGTGGGCGGAAGAGAGAATCCGGTGGATTTTCGCATGTTTGGGAGAGCATACCCTTGAAAATGTCGAAATCTCAGCAAGTAAATGAAGTCTGTCGGCCTAAACGCTCGCTTCTTAAAACGCCCCCGGTGGGTTTTTCCAAGACGTGTGCAGGACGGACCGAATACGCAACGCTCACGCAACGTGCTGTGGACGGGCCTGGTAGGGCATCGGCGTCAAAGACTTCTCTTCACTCATTTTTAGTGGCAGTATGAAAATGATTTGGTGGGAAGGATGGCTGACTCAAATTTCAATTATAAAAACCCCCTGCAGTGTTATTACTACTTTCTCTGGAAAATTAAATACCCTTCCTCTATATGTCAAAACAATATATTTATGACAAAGAGCTAAAAATAAAAAAAAGCCACTTTCTAGCCTTGACTAAAGAGATGCTAAATGCTTTTTCAGCCACAGAATTAGTGAACTGTGAACCAGCTCCACTTCTGTGGCTGATAAAGGACTTGAGCACTGCAATATTTTCACCCTAACCCAATATAATAGTTTCAAATAAATATGAATTAACTTGACCTTCATGACCCGTGGCACACATGAAAGCCATTTGTTTTATGTACCTATTTGATCTCTATAAAAATCTGCTGCTGATATATTAATAAACTCTAATAGAATAATGTGTTCTCAAAAAAAGTTAGGCCGCTCCCCTCTCCCACCCAATAAATACCCGTACAGTCCATTAAAACTTTGTTTTGGCTTTTTCACTGACACGTTTGAAAATGAATTCACCATCATCATGATAAACTAGTAGGAGCACATACGCATGCAAGTGAGAAGGCGCTCCTATTCTTTTATTTTTGTGTTTCATTTCTACAGTAACCTGTGAACCACGGCCAGTTGTTTTTTAAATCAGGCGTAGCGAGGGCTGATGATGAGGGAGCGACAGGAAATATTATTAAAAATAATGTACGGCTCCATTTGTCCTCCCTTGGTCTCTGAAAACGCTCCGCTCTTTTGTCTTCACCTTCATTAATTCACCAACTCTGATAAGTGAAAGAAGGAGCGAAAGAAGAGAGGAAGGACATTGCTCAAAGAGAAGTGGGAGTCAGCTCTCCTCCCGTCCACCCTACAGTACACCGGAGGGAGGGAGGTAAACAACTTCCAACACATAAATATTTAAATGTTTCATTAGATGCTGTCTCGTGAGGAGACTAAGGAGAGCTCAGGGATTTAGCCCCAGCAGCAGGAGCAAAGTCAAACCTAGTCAAAGACAAATCCATCCTGTCAATAAGAACAAGGGGTCTGAATTATATATATGAATATGTAAATGAATTATATATGTCAGTCTAGAATGAGGTTTCAATATCTTTTAAAATATGCATGTTTAACAAGTGATTGGCTATACAGCTTGTAAGTGCACACTGCAAGTTTAGTCATGCATTTGTGTGTGTACATATATATCATATATTCTTATTTACTGTGTGTGTAATATGTGATGACTTTCACACTATGAACCATGCTAATATTGACACGTATTTAATATGATTATTTCATTTGGTGCTTGTTAAAATGTTTACCTTCAGAGTAGAAATGAACATGTTTACAGTGACTTCTTTGAGCACATCCACGTGTTGTTACGCCAACATTTAGACATTTAGGCTGCCAGAGCCACCACACTCTATATGTCTATATTTATACTGTCTATGTTGAAGATAAACTGGTGAATATAGTGGAGCCAGATATTTCCCTGAAGGGGCCAAAAATGAGCCAAAAAAAGAGTGACTATTTGACTTTATAGTAGAGAGATAGTGTAACAATCTTTATTCAACATTTTATGAACTACAAATTAATACCTAATCTATAAATTAATAAATGTATGAAGGGCGCTTTACGCCAGCGGTACCAGATTCCATAGATCATAATTTCCCCATATGTCTTTCCTGCGCCATGTCTTGAATACAAAAGAGGTAAATGCCACATAAGCCTATCCAGGAGCAAGTACAGCAAATCCAAACTCGCCAAATGTAGAGAGACAGATCCAACACATTCGCAATCTCCCTCTAATCCTCTTCACTTTGCTTCACCTCCGTTTGCTGTGCATGAATCCTTTTGCCGTTTTGTTTATGCTACATTAAACTTAACAACTAAAGAAAAATAACAGAAAAAAAATTAGAAGTTTTGGTTTTAAAGGCCAATTATAATGAGTAACCACCTCTGTGTACATAAAAGTGTAATCCTGGCCGTGGGCCACAGCCTAAATGGTGTCACAGATCTACCATCCTTAAAAAAAAGAAAAAAAACATAACCTACTTCCCCCATGCATTCATTAACACAAAGCAAAAAAACACTTCAGTATTCTTTACTGCTAATTCACATGCAGATTAAACAGTGTTATTCAGAGTGATTAAATATAATGTGAAAATGCATGTTGTAAAACAGAGTTAATAAGGTTGGCACAACAGAAGTGTTATGCAAGAAGTACCAATATAACAATAGTAAGGCAAACAGTAATTAAAGCTCCTCTTAAACACACATACTAACACCCAGAAGTGCATAATTGGTGTAGATTTCAATTCTTTAAATATGTATCTAAAGACTTACAGACAGAATCTACAATTATGAGTCACTTTCTCTCTAAATAAAAATTTTTCCATTTGGTTGCTTCCTCCATGTCAGTCTGACCCCATGGATCCCTCGGTCCTTCATATTTTTCACCATCTACGAGACAGAATAAACCTTATTGTTCACACCACTTTCCTGTAATCATGGCCAATTTGCTCTCTGGCATGGCTAGTTTTGTGAGATTGCGTGTGTCTGACCCTGAATAATAAAGCCAAGGTCATGTGAATTGATAATCAAAGCATATTATTCGGGTGTTTACAGTCCTCACACACATAATCGCACAACCTTGACAGCATTCAAAAATAGATGCTTAGGTTCCATACAGGTGAGGAGGAAAAACTTAAACTTGTTTGCTAGTTAAAGTTTGTTTGCTAGTTTGCGTTAAAGTCGTAACCTAGTTTTCAACTAGCATTAAATTGTTCCCTAGTTCTTACCCGAACCTCCCATGTTCTAGCATTAACTTAGTTTACATGTCAAAGTCTGTATACAGGCCTTATACAACCAAAAGTTGTATAAAGCCTTTGTGGCTCCACAGGGGCTAGTGAGGTGTTTAATAAATGTCCTCAAGTTGAGGTGAGCTTACCAGAGTTCTTGATTGCTTGCTTGAGGCTGCTGCCTCAAGGGTACATTAGCTGTTACTATAGCAAATTGTGACTGAACTATCAGCATTTTATTGTATTGTGGGTAATGTAGGCAGCAGGGATCACCTGGAAGAAGAGCGCGTATATCTCTAGTTCTGCTGCATTGATTTTGATCTTCTAGCATGGCTGTACACTCTTGTTAACACTCACATAACCCAGAGGAGGAATGACTTACATTGTTCAAAACAGCCTCCTGTACCAGAGGATCGTTTGGGTCCACAGATCCTTCGACCTTCAGTGCAATCTTGAACAGCTTAATTTCAGGAACTGCAGCGAGAAGTGTGATTTTAGTGCGTTACATAACAACAACAAATATTTGTGGATGCGTCCATTTAACACGTAAAGCTGTGAGTAACCAGAGATATAACTTGATAACATTTGAAATTAAAATTGGGTCTGTTTGTTCTTTGAATGCTTACCTGAACAAATAAATGAACATGTCAAGCTACATCGAACATCAGCCCACCCTGACATGTAAGTACATGCACAGGTTTCCACTCCAGGTTTATTGGGCTCATTGACATACCACACTCTGAGGGAAGAGTTACTCTGGTCAGACCACGTCCAACCAAGTCTGAATAAACCAATCCACCAGTGTAACTCATCAATCACGCTCAAGATTGCTTCCTTTTCTTGCTGGTTTCTCATGCTGGTCAAGTCCGTGTATTTCTCCCTGCAGTAACTCTGAGCTGATGACCAAGTTGCAGGAACCGTAACTGCGATGTACGTGTTAGTTGACTCTGAAATGATACAGCATATCCACAAGAGGGACTACTCTTAATGATGTAGTGTAAAATGGTCATAGAATGTGTTGGAATGACAGTGCTAGATAATAATTCAAGCCATGACCAAGGCCCAAGTGTACCAAGTGTCCAAGACAACAGCAAGACTTTGAGGGGTTGTGCCAAGTCAAGACTAAGTCAAGACCAGACAGTATATAGCCTATATAGGTAGCTCATATGTCAACACGTTCTCATTCCTAGCAAGCATTTTAAGCAGGAAGTTTTACATCCAATCACAGTAATGAGGTTAACACATAAATAAAGAGTCTAATTTGAGATTAAGACAAGAGTGAGATCAAGATCGATCTGGAATGCTACGACTTTGTTCTAGGACTATGAAAATATTGCGAAAGAAGTGCTACTCACCATCGTAACAAACTGAGTTTTTTAAATCGTCACATGAGCTGTCATATAGTTTGCCGCCAAATATTTCCACACACTTCTGCGTACGTCGGTTTTCAAAAACAAACCAGGCTCCCAACTCATTGCCGTCGCTGTAGAGATATGTATTGTCGATGGACCACCTCCAGTTGTGAATGTCATCGTAGAGTCCAATCCATACAAGTTCATCAGCATTTTTGATGATTCTGCTCACTTTTTCCCAGTCCTCTTTAGTCTCTATAGTTGCCAGGTCCGCATAATTCTCTCTGCAGTATCTCTGAGCTTCAGACCAGGTTACCGACCTCCGTACATAGTGGTATTCCCTGGAGTCACCCAATGGTATCAGTGTCGATAGTGCTGGAAAGAAATGTGCATAAGCTTGAAAAACAAGCTCAAACATTCATTTTGAGTGAGTGAATGATAATTCAGTGAATAGGATGGTAATTATGTACTAACCCAGAATGAGCAAAAACACCAAACCTGTCTTATCCATCACTGTTTTACTGTCAATCTGCAATAAGAATAACTAGGAAAATTAAACAGTACCTTGAACACAGGGATAAATAATTTAAGTAAGTGCCTAAGGAATGTTCATTATGAGTTTTACCTAAATCGGATCTTACCCTTGTGTTTTCACTGACGTGTTTGTCCTGAATGTACAAGTGGCTCTCAATTTCCTGTCAGCTTTTGATACATTTGCAAACATGCAAAGCAGATTGTAAATCAAATAAGGAGAACACAGAAACAAAGTGGCTAAAACATAATTAAGACAACATTAGTACTTAAAGCGTCTCACACACTTGCATGCAAATGGTCCACATCTCGAGACAGTGAGAACATAATCTTGATCACTGCAATGAGGTTTGCATGTGTGGATGATGCTCAGCCATACTACAGCTGCTCCACTCCATAGGGGAAGTGAACTTGCAAATGGTATGTCTGAGCATTTTCCCTGTTTCAAGGGCAATATGACCTTGAAGTGGTTTGCTGTTTTACAAGTCAAGGAAGGGGGCTGGACGATAGTGTACAAGGCACATAACACAGACACTGGAGACCGCGTTTTTTGTCATGAAACCTGTATGTGGTAAAGTTTAGATCACGGAAACACTTACTGGTTAGGTTAAAGGTCCACTGTGTAACATTTAAGGGAATCTTTTGGCAGAAATTCAATATATAATCATAAATATGTTTTCATTATTGCATAATTACCCGAAAATAATAGTCATATTGTTTATCTTATCTAGATAGATAGCCTCTTCCACGGAGTCTGCTATGTTGACCCACTATGTTTCTACAGCAGCCCAGAAGGGACAAGGAGTTTCATGGCCACTGTAGTTTCTCTGTCATGTTTGAAACATCGATACTTCCATTGGGTGACTCCAGGGAATACCACCATGTACAGAAGTTGGCAACCTGGTCTGAAGCTCAGAGTTACTGCAGAGAGAATTTTCTGGACCTGCCAACTACAGAGACTAAAGAGGACTGTGAAAAAGTGAGAAGAATAACGGAAAATGCTGATAGACGGATTGGACTCTATGATGATGTTTACAACTGGAGGTGGTCCAATTGGGAGCATGGTTTGATTCTGAAAACCGACGTAGTTCTTACAAGCAGACACGTCACCTTCAGGAAAACATGTCAGCAGTAGCAACATTTTGCAACTCCTCATTACATTGGGATTAGAAATTACAAGTATATGGCCATTCTAGGAAAAGGAGTTAGAGCTGACAACTGGTTCATTTGGATGGGCTTTAAGGGGCGCACAAAACACAGTAATAAGCACTTCTTGATCTTTGCATAGGCGCATCAAACAAAGTCACATCTCTGCCTTCCTGATACATTTATTTATTTGTTTGCTTGCAATCAAATTCAATTGGTAATGCTTTTTTTCTGTGTGCCTGGGTGTATGTGCAAGTCATGGACAGAATTACAAGGAAATTGGATTCTTACTTGTCCTTGGTAAGATATGCATGAGTAAGAAAAGAATAAAAAGAATCGATCTCCAAAATAATGCTCAATCACATCCAGAGTGCAGCCAGCATGCTTTACATTTAAAGCATATCCATTTGTACTGTATGGCAACTGAAAGTTTTGCGACTGAGAATAAATTCTTTGCTGAAAAGGAACTGTGAGCCGTTTTTGGCTCACCGTTTCACCTGAATCAGCACCCTGCCAATTGTTTCTGGTGGCTAAAGCGTCTTCAACTAAATTACTACAGAATCAAACCATTCCCAGTGTTTGATTCTGTGTATGATAAATGATTGATTATGGTCATTAGCGAGATAGAACACTGGGCTCTCCTCTGTGCTCAAACTAATTGTGGTCTGCAAGGCTGGAAGTTCTTAGTGATCTGACTCAGGTAATTATGCCGCGCTTTCATTTTCCCACTGAGGTCTTGCAAGAGTCTTATAGCCGCATACTGAAATGACCTGGCATTACTGCTAATCTGTCCTCCAAAGCCGCAGCTCTCCTCTCTCCTCTAATAACATTCATTTGTTATCCTCTACCTCACAGTATCAGTTGAGCAGAGGTTCTCTCTGCGGGTATTAGCCTAAAAAGTGAGGACTGGAGGACACACGTCATCATTAGGGTACCTCAATTGGGAGTAATCCAGATTCAAAGAGAAGGACAGTGGTGCAAGATGGGATCTAACTCACCGGACAAATCTCTGTAACTACCACAGTGTGTCTCCAAATGTTGGGATTATCTCTAAGAGAGCAAATACTGTACGCACTAAATTACAACTTAGGTTGAGATCACACTTAGCGTTGTGAACAAATTTTGAAACAATTTCTATAGCAATAATGATTTTACATCCTGTATTGATTAATTAAACAATATCATTTGTTTGGCAGAGAAATTATCGACAGTTCATCTGCAGAATCCTTGCATGGGAATGCAACAAGCCGCCTCTATGCTTTGAGACGTTAATGTACGGCAAGCTGAGAAAGAAAGTTTCAATAGTATTGTGGCAATATCACACGGCCTCACACATCTGCAGTTACCATCTTGGAACACGGGCAGACGGAGTACGAATTCCTGCAATTAATCTTTGCTGTTTTTCATTTGTTCTGATGCATCATCTGTGGGTTGGGATCTTCCATGTTGTTTTCCTTTTATAATTCTGTTCATGATTGTTATTGTGAGAATCATTTGGAAAGCAGGGCTGTAAACCATCTGCATCTCCGCTATTGCCAGTCCTGTAGTGCTTTTTCCTTCAGTGGTCAGACAATCACCTTCAGAATCCACAGCAGCGAGGAAAAACATCTAGAAGTTTGAGGCCAGGGTAACCTCCTCAAAGATGGTGGATGACCTCCCTTTGGTTAGAGTTGAGAGGGCAAGACAAAGTGAGTAGGCCATCATCGGCGTGTCATCAGCAAAGATGCAGACGCTGTAGCCTGAATATGAAACTATTGATGTACTTGTTTGTAATATTATGAATTCTGCATAGTGACCAAAAGATCAGAAATGAAGCTGAGATGAGCTTCCTTTGTAGTGTCAGGATATGAGTTCAACTCTTCTTCTTCTGTACTGAATGGACCCATTTAAGGTAATTTAGGCCTCTCCTTAGGACACAGCAGCACTGAACATCACCTTCGGGTCATACTCATCCTTGTAGTTGCAAAGAGGAATGCACACATGGGACTTTAGTTGCTTTGGCTCCCTGGCATCTGCCTTCTGATCCCAGACCTATATAACAACATCTGAAATCAATTGATGGATGGCTCTTCTTGGGCTAACGTAGTGAGGGAATGAATGAGGAGTGATCTCCCAGTACAAAGCTTTATGTGTTCTGGCTGAGCTTCATAAGGGTTAATAAAAATTCTCAAAGCTACTATTGTGTTACTTCATCAACATGAATGAAATGTGGTGTAATTCAATTCCTTTTTTGCAACCCCATCACCGGCTCCACACGCAGATGTAGCAATCTCTCTCTTATGACATCAATGCAATTACCCCCACACCAAATCATCTCTTACATCTGCCATCCTACAGATGTCAGGGCGCCTGAAGCGTCATACATTCTATTCATGACAATCCTGATCATTTGTTTATGTGCAGATTTGTCAGTGACTGTTGCTCCATTATTACACATTGTCAGACGCACGCCCAGACCTATACATCATTTGCTGTATTACTATGCATTATGTATTAGTCTCGTGTATCAAGTATGCATGCATGTGTGGTCTCTCGAGCTGGATACAGCAGGAGAATGCTAATGGACCTATCCGCCGCTGCCTTTTGACAGTGGTTCATTCTGTGGTAATCATTGATTGTGATGTTGTTCTTTCACCCGAGGACACGCCAGCAGATGTACCGACCAGACATGGCCATCGCTGATAAGCCCTCAAGAGGGCTGTGGTCACATTTGATTGGCATTAAAGGCAGATTATTACTCTCCCAGAATTTTACTGCTTTTAATTTAATTTCAGTTTGGCATTAAGCAATGTATTCACTTTGGAAGTATATTGTACTATATTAAGACAAAACAATAATGATGATAAATGCTCTTATGCCTAATTGTCAGCTTTACTATAAGCCAGTATGTTACTTACATTATTCAGTTGAGAAATAAAAAACAAAACAAACAAAAAACAGTAAATAAAATGAGATCCAATAAAGTTATAATCCTTGAATTTATTTGATTAAGTATTATATATGGATATTTGTTTTTTCAACACAAGCCTGCTTATGAATTAATGTTTTTAGACATCTCCTGCTAACTACTCACCCGTGTTCATTCATTTAACAAAATATTTAAAAAGTACAAAAATATGGCTGATTGCCAATATGTGAGAACTAAATATTCCTCCTCTCCAACACCTGTATTATATTTCTGAGCGCGGAGGTTCAAAGATCGACTTATTAGGTTTTCTCGGGCTTTCATGCAGCAACTTGTCATTGTCATATCATTTGACTGATGTTCCACACTAAGGCCAACTCCATTATCACTTTACATGTTATGATCAGTATGAGAACGGATTGGCCAAACCACGTCTGGAGGTGGTCCATCTCACATTGTGATGGGATCTCCCCCAGGTGTACATGCAACCCTTACAGTGTGTGACCATATTCCCAAGAAAAATATCAAGCTTATCCATTAAGTTTGAAGGTAACCCAACTCAGCGTCTTCCTGCTTGCTAAAGCAAGTCTGGCAGAAGGTGCAAGTAAAAGCAGTAGCTAGCAAGTGTACCCTTGCAAGTGATCTATGACATTGCTTGCATTGCATTGCAATGCATTGCATGCAGGACAACAATTTTGAAGTAATTTGAGGATAGCAACCATGTTGAATGTGGAAACCTTATAGCTACATTTCACTTTGAGAAGAACCCATTATATGTTTACACCTCAACAGACGATATCTGAGGAACATTTGTTAGTTGATCTGCTCTGGTCTGCTGTATTCACAGACAGGATGTCATGGTGCAGGAAAGGTACAGAAGGCTAAATTTGAATGAAGAATTAAGATATGAATTATGCTGGAAAAGCTCATGCCTAACCAAACCAATAAACACAAACTTTGATTAACCGTGTGGTGATATAGTGGCTCATTGGGGAAGTCCATTGCTTTGGGCATTGATTTACTGATTAACTGAAACTAAATTCAAATGAACTCTCTAAACTCATTTTCATGATAATATTAAATGTACCAAAAAATATCTCATCACAAATGAACCACATCTAAAATGGAGGCAGCAGCAGGAAGGGCAGAGGCCCGGTGTGAAAGTGAACCAGCTTGGCAGGACCCTGAATCTGAAGCAGCCAAATGGAATTCAGCCGTCATTTACACCCGTGCTTTTCCTACTGTGACATATCAATATGTCTTCTGTGAAAAAAAGTCCTATCCGTGTTGGACATCTTTAGATGTATAGGAACCTGAGGGACTTCTAGAAGAAGACTTTTTTTTGTCGATTTCTCGCTGCTTTCACCAGGCACTATAAAGCGTACCTCTCTGCTGTCTCTCTGGATACTTCAGGATCACACTGTCTGTTGTGAAGTGATGACAGGAGGACTTGTCATATGACCCAGCAACTCTATGTTTTCTTTGTCTTGTGCAGCAATCCTCGCTGAAAGCTTGAAAGCCTCACTTCTTACATCTTCAGTATGGGCCCGTGGCAGACCACAGTCACACAGATTCCATCTCCTGCTCTGTATTGTCACTTATCTCCTGCTGCTGTGAGACCCGGTTTGTTACTTTTTTATTTTTTTTTTCCAAGGGTGATGAAATGATTTGACAGTGCCTTCAGAATATCGGCATTCAAAGAATTTCCTCTATCTTGTTCATCCTTTCTTTTCTTAGGTTCACTTTTTTTTGGTCGGTGTGTCAGACAGTGGACTGTACAGACATTCAAATGACATTTCCAGGCCTCAATAGTGGAGTGTCCTTTAGTAATCCTTACTTGATGAAAGCATTAGTCAAAAAAAAAAAAAAAAACACTATGCAGACTACTAGATGACAAGTACATTGACTAAGAAGATAAAATTATTGCTAACTTTTGCTAAAGTTCAATATAGAGTGAAATGTGACTTGCAAATTGAAATGTGATTTCAATCCGATTTCTACAGATGCACACTCATATCGGCTTTATGTCTTTTGAGTCACTTCAAGCCATACACGCCACGCCAAGCCATTGCACGTAGCAAACGTTCAGATAGGTTGGTGATGTCTAGGCACGCAAATCAGATCTGATCACTTGCAAATAAAGTCTAGAAAAAGCTCCATCTGTCTTAAAGATCTCATTTGAGAAACAAACCTGAATTTACATCATCAGTGACAGTATTTACAGTGTTGTGTCCGAATAAACACTGAAAAATATGTAACTTTATAACATGAGAGTGAATGGTAGTGTTTATGAATAAAGTGTTTTAATGAAACATCCGTTGTCGTTGTAGCTCTGTCTAGGCACTATTTTTCATTGCCATCCAGCCAAACAGGTGATATCAGTTTAATCCAACACGCAAGTTGCAGGTTGCTATGTAATTTGCTCATGTGCTTATTTCTTTGCATACAAACTCATTTACAGCAGTTTTCCGTGCAGTAGTCCTGTAGACTATTTTTAGGGCCCATTCTTCTCTATTTTATATATTGTTTATTATAGAGGGGCTCCCATCACTCTCCAGGCACGGACAGATAATGGCCAAAGGAGTGAAATGGCTGTTTGGGGCTAAAGTATGGTTTTGAAAGTGGGAGAGAGTGAAAGAAGCATCTGTGTGCCTCTCTTTCGATTCATACAAATATGCTTCCAGAGTGATTTTTGTTGCTGCAGGCGATTCTATGGAGAAATGATTCAGTTTTTATTTTTCAGCTAATGATTGCGCTCAAAACACTTACATACATAGATAAATATTTTGGGTGTCCAACATCAAAAGATGTGCTCTGTAAAGATGAATATTAATTTTTTGTTGTGCCTTGTTTCTTTTTTTTCTTCTTCCTCCAGCTGCTGTGAAGAGATGTGAAATCAAAGCAGCCGTGGGTGTCCATCGTAAGCATGGGCCTGCAAGGAACAGCAAAGAGTTCGGTCCAGTTAAATATAATGTTCATACATGGTTCTCTTCTGTTTTAGAGATGCCGTACTTTGGGTAACACTGAACCATTTAAATAAATCTGAATGCTGTCTTTTGTTGAAGAGCATCCATGTATTAATGCCTGATTTAAAGTATCACTGCTTAAAGGAAATATAGCTCTATATAACCTAATATTGGCATTCTTTAACTAAATGAGCTCTGAGCTGTTGAAATGACGTCAGTCGAAGACCGACATCAGAAAAACTTTCGTATCGCAGAAGGTCAGCCATGTTGCAGCCAACCTGTGGAGCATTTATAGGGGTTCAGTACCTGGTACCAAGACATGCCATGAATGTGATGTCTCTCTCTCTCTCTCTCTCTCTCTCTCTCTCTCTCTCTCTCTCTCTCTCTCTATGTCTCTCTGTCATCGTGATGTGTCTGTCTCCCTCTGGCTGTCAGCTCCAGGTTAGACAGGTGACTGCTGTTGCTTTTTTTTTTTTTTTTTTTTTTAATATCCATCCATATGGGATTGTATATCCAGACAGAATGATGACACATGTCTCCATGGAAACACTGCTATATCCATCGTCTACACAAATTCTGCCTCCTCTCTCTCTCTCTCTCTCTCTCTCTCTCTTTCTCACTCTCTCTCTCAATAGCGTGACCTCATCTACACAAGATTGAAAACCCTCGAATGTCCAGACCCCTGCGGAGAGCCCTCTGCATGTAAGATCTGCATAAAAACTGTCCCCTTTCCCGACCACGACAAACACACGGGCACCCACACACACTTGTGCTACTTAATAAATTGTGTTCAGCCACTGGCCTGCTGTGCCCCATGGGTCAGCGTGTGGAGCAAAGAGACATTAATCATTCTGTGGGAGTGTGTGTAAGCAAACACTGGCTGAGCATTAGCACCCTGTCCTGTGTGTGTGTCTAGTGTATATATATATATACGTTTGTAGTGAGTATATGTACGTGTATGAGCAGGTGACACTTAGCTGAAGCTGTCTCCTGGTTTGTGTGTGCATGTGTGTCTTCTGCTCTGTGCCTTCATGAGTCTGAGGTAAATGTCGATCGACCTGTCTGCCTGCCCTCAGGCCTCTTTCTCCATCTCCATCCCCTCTATCTCTTCACAGCGGCTTTATTGCTTTTTTCCTCTCCTCCTTCGATTCCACTTTTCTTCTCTTTACTTCGGTCTCATTTGTGTGATGCTCTGTGCGCCTTTGTGCTCCCAGTTTTGCTTGTACAATTCATTTCACTCGCTCATCTCCTCCTTATTCCACTCCCTACCGGATCCTTTTTTTTTCTCTCTCTTTATTTCTTTTTCTTTCTTTTTTTTTTTTTTACCCTCCCTCAATCTCGCTCCCTCACATGCATTATCTATTAGCTGTGGCTTGTCAGGGCTCCAGTCCTGTGTAATGGGAGACAGGCGGGGCAGATTGCGCAGCGTCACATTAATTTGCCGTGGCTAACTGTTCGTACACCGGAGCAGAAATCAATGTGCCACCCCCCAACCTTTATCTCCCCAGTGTCATCACCACTGACACCAATACACCAGTTGCCCTTTCCAGCACCCACGGCTTCCTTTGTCTGCCAGCCCATACTCACATCACCGGCGTGGATCAGTAAGTGTTTTTCCTCCTGCAGAAAAATCCAGCTTTCCACCCAAACAAGACGGTCGCAGCGCCAGGCAAAAGTTCGGACACGCATTCTCATTCAATCCGTGTTCTTTGTTTCTGCTTCTTTCTAGACGTCGAGACAATTAACTAACACTTTATATTTCTTAAAAGTGGTTTTAATGACAGCTTTGCACACGCACACATCAGCTTCGTGAGGTAAGTACCTCTAATCCTCTTCCAGGTGCTTTCTCATCTCACAGGTTCCCTTGTGGCTACACTTAAATCGGGGATTGCGGTTGCGCCTGCTGCTGTGTTCCTGCCTCACACCCACTACAAATACTATTATTATCATCATTAGTGCTTTAATTAGTCACATTTTCTATTGTAATTATAGTTTTAGTTATCATTATTATTACCATATCGTTGTCTCTCTCTCTACCGTCCCCTCTAAACTTAACCAGCAGTGGCAGATGGTTTTTCCTTCCAGGTTTTTCCTTGCCACTACTGCCAAGTACTTGCTCATGGTTGGAGTTGTTGAGTCTCTGTAAGTAATATTGTAAGAGTACGATCTACACCTGCTTGGAAAGTGTCAAGAGGTGATGTTTGTTATGATTTCATCCATCCATCCATGTGGCTGTGGACATTTGGCATGAAGCAGGTCCACTGTGGACAAGTCCAGTTCATCACAAGGCTGACACATGGAGACAAACATCCGGTCAAATTTGAATTTTTCCAGTACTTTGGTTTATGACCAAACAAATGACATTCCCATCAACCCCAGTTGTACATTGTGTTTAGTTCTAGTTAGCAAATGTTAACATGCTATACTAAGATGGTGTTCACATATCATCTTATCATATACCTGCTATACATCACATATCACGGCTGTGGACTTTCAGTCTTGTTTTACAGTGAGGAAAGTAAATACTTATGCTTCGCTGTTTATTTGCAGATTTTCTCTGATCAGTCATTCTTTCACTTCTCTTTATGTTTTTTTTTCCAGTATGCAAAATTGTCAGTTGCATCCTCTCACACCTTCAGAAATAAGGATGATTTAGTTTCCTTGCCTGCAAATGATCAAGGGAACCAAACAGTGTTGATGTCCAACGCTCTTGTCATCCTGTCCCTTGATAAAAATCAAAGTAGGTGCGTTACTTTCACTGAGAAACACTAATTATGCCGAAAACAAATCAAGAGATGGAGAATGCTTTTCCCGATACCGAAAGACTGGCAACGCGTTTTCTTACCAACGTTACTGAAAATTAAACTCATTAAACAGGGATAATTATTGTCCCTCAGTATCGTTAAGCGTCATTGGGCTCACATGCCTGCATGCTTTGTGAGAGCTTTCAAGTGTGTAAACTATGTATGTCTTGTCCTTCACCGGGGCTCAGAGGAAGCGTTTTGATGAAGTAAGCATCAAACACCTAGGCTCTCCACATGCCCTGCTTATCAATAAATGCTTTTAATCAGGGAGAGTTGCATGAAAGGCAGAAAGTATTTTCATTTCTGCTGTCTATTTCTTACTCGGCCATCAAGCCGATGGAGGCGCGTGACGTTAAGGCATGAAACGGTCGGAGTTTTTGTTTATTTTATCTCCTCATGGATGAAGGATGAAGGCAGATGCCACGTTAGGAGTGAAGCTTACTTACTAGCTGTATTCCGTTTGAAGTAAATTAAAGAATGTCTCTTCATCTTTTTGTAATGAAATATTTAATTTCAGCGAGACCGAAAAGAGATTAATTAAAATGGTGACTTGCAAGTAAAATGCTCTTTTCTTCTTTCCCTTTCATTTCATTGTCTGTGATTAGGAATGTTCTCTTGTACTCGGGGAACACAGGGAATATTTTCAGCTAACCAGAAACTTCTGTCGGATAGGCTGAGCCGATTTTAGAAATGCTGACTTATTGATGTGTTTTCTTCGCGTCAATAATAGATGGGCATTCGAATGCATCATTCCCCGGTTTACATTTCAGCAGGTCTGAGGGCCAAGTGCTGTAAGATTTGTCTGAAACCACAATCAGTGCCATGGACAGCGTCAATAGGCTGTGAGTTATTATTATGCTCGACATGCGTACGTGTTTTCCACAGACCTTTCCCCAAAATAGAAAAAAGGAAGTGTGGCTGATGAATCTGCCAGTTTGTGGAAGTTTAAAATTGGCCTTTGTCCCAGAAAAAAACTCTAAATATAGTAACTCTCCTCCTGAATACTTGTATACATCATATTCATTCCTCGTCCCTCCTTTGTGGAGTTTAGAGCTGTTAAGGTTTAATACAATGAAACATCTTTATAGGATATTAGATAATAATCATCATATATACAACCACTATAGTCAATGTGACAAAATACTTTTCTTCTCTTGATTCAAAGAGCCATCATTTGGTCTATAACCTGTCAGAAGATGACAGTGAAATGCCTGTTACATTTCCGAGAGCACAAGGTGGTATTTTGAAACCGTTGAACGAACACCAACGAGTATTCACACGGAAACAGTGGCAACGTCGGCGTCCATTTTCTGTTAAAACCAACAGTCAACTAATAATTTCATCTCCTCGTATAATGCAGAAATCTTTTATCTGCTTTCTGCTTCTCATGTTCGCGCCGTTTCACTCATCTGTTAAATGATGCAGAGACTGAGAAGCGGAACGTGTCTGTCGTCCAACAACCACGAGGGTGTTAGCTCGACTCTCATTTAGACTGAAAATACAACCTGCATTAGGATAATAAGATAATCAGGCATATTGCTTGGGGAATAATTAAATATGATCCAGAAAGTCCAGTTTGAATAACAACTATATGAGTCTGACAGACAACAAAACGTTGCACAGCTGTTTAATGCTCGGAGACAGGAGTTTACATCTCTGGAAAGTTACCACATTGATAATTATCCTTTAATGTGACAGTTTCCAGCCAAACAAAGTTGAAAATCTATCAGGTTTCCATGTTTGATTGGCGACAGCGCTTTGCACCTGCAGGTGTAACTTTTTTGCAGAGTAGTTCAATTGAAACGAATGAGGGAGCTACATTGTTTTTCTTACTAATGATCTGAACTTGGCCTTACAATCCACAAATCCTTGAAATTTATGACTTGGATCCAACGACGCATAAAAAGGCGCGCCGTTCATCCTGTGGAACGCAGCAATAAAAGTAAACATTAAAGCAGAAGTTACCTTTCATAACACCAGAATAACTTTCCCATTTATAATTTTTTTACTCCCTTTTTGTTCCTGGTGTGGTGTGGGCGCTTTCCTGCTTTACGTCGGTCGTTGTTGTGAGCAGGCACAACACAGTGGCAGTGCGAGGCCGTGATCCCTTGACAGATTTCCAAGGAAACTGTGTTTACATTTACACGTTTTTTAGAACGTGGGTCAAATTACGAGAGGGAGAAATGGTGTATGCTTTGCCTGTGCGCTGCCACAATCACGATCGCAGTATGAATTATTGGAAACGCGAAAATCTTTGGCTTCATTTGACATTCAGAAAAATTCCTCTTAATGAGTCATCTCTGCAAGCACAAGGCAAGACGTTTGGATCACAAAGGGTATTTCTATAGATGTAATACATATAATTATACCTTTCAGTTACAGAATTTGCATATAGTTATGTGCAGTGTTCAGACACAGCTTATGTGGCTACGTGAAAGCACACTTTTGTGCTGCATAACGATTGCCTCTGCAGCTACTACACCCACCTCCCACCACACATACACGCACGCAAAGGCAAACAATCACATGTCCCCGATACACTCATGCATCAGAATGAGAAACGGCAAGGTGTCCCAATCTTAACGGGATGGGGGTGGGGGCATTTGTAATTTCTTATCCGCCGCTAATTACAGCGGTAACAAGACCCAGGAGAAGTGACGGCTGCTGGTTTAGACGTCTGCCGGCTTGACAGCAGGGTTAATTAACAGCCTTCCACCAAGATTAAGATGGGACAAAAACTAAATAGATCAAGACGCACGCACGCACATACTCAAGCGCCAAGCGTGTGCGTTTACGCGGGCACACGCATACGCTCGCGCGCGCTAAACGGCCCTTCCGCCAACAGCTTAGATTAAGATAGCCACGCCACCCCATCTATTGCAGCAGGAAAATTAGCCTCCCGCTTAGTTGGACAGGCTCGGCGGGCACAGGGCGAGTCGCCTCAGACCTAACGCATTCATTCATACACCTGTGTGACTTATTGGTACTGGCACATGCATGGGAGAATCATTTTGTTGATCCTCTGAATACGGCTCACGAGAGAGAGCGGAGAAAGTAAATGGCATTAGGGGGCTGACAGGTACATGACTGCGAGCTCTTTAATGTCTGCGTCGTATTCCCCGCTGAGCAGATACAATGATCCCATCTATCTTTCCTCTCTGTAATGTCATAAAGTGTGGCTCTGGGTGTGAAAGATTTGTCTTAGCCCTGCCTAATATGCCTGGCGGTTGGGAGCATTCATGCAGACACTACCAGGTTAATGTGGCTCCATATTCGTTGGGCTGTAGCGCGCGCTGCCTCCCTTACCAGCTGTCCAAATGTAACTCCATTTGAACACGGAGCCCGTATGAATAAAAGAGGGCACTTTTCACCCGTGCCGCCTCTCGTTGCTGCTATCTTTGGCCTGCAGGGTCAGGAGATTGGAACCTGGAGACGTGCTGCTGGTGAGTTTTGCCCCACGGGGACATGGGAAGATTGGAGGAAGAGGGAAAGAGAGAGAGGAGAGAGTGTGTTTGTCAAAAACACATCAGCATGTCAGAGTTTTTTTTTTTTTTTTTCACATGGTGCAAACGGTGATTTATTAGACAACGTGTCAAACATGTCAAAAACTCAGCTGCAAGTATTGTGAGAAGCCAGATTATCAGAGTTTATTAATTCTGTGCGTCGTGACGTCCCTTCCAACTTTTTTTTTTCAGTGATTCAGCTTTTATCTCAACATGCTTGTGTGTCACATTGTGCATTATGACGGGACAACTCAGTAGAATTAAGCCTGAAAGAGCTTTTGATTGATGTGATTGGCTTCACTAAGCTGTTTTTTTTTTCCTTTATCTGCTTTTACTGTCATTGTATGAATTGACAAAAGGTTTGATCCTGCACGATCACGCTGTGCTGCTCTGTCATCCGCATGACAATATGATTGCATATCTTTTTTTTGATTATGTAACAAAATAATCAAAATCCTCATCTAGGCTAGCCAGATAGGTCTGACACTGATGTCGTTATTTTATCCTAACCAATCAGAAGTAGCTGATGCGTCCATCAGCTCTTTATCGTTTTCACTTTGCGCGGAAGGTACGGAAGGAGTTTGTAGGAACACGAAAGATTCTGTCGTGTTGTTTGTAATCCTGTATGTTGACTCACAATGTATAGCTGCTGCAACCTGCCCTTGCTCACCTTGAGACCTCACAGATTGGGCAGATTTTGACTCCAAATGGGAGCCTTCCCCCCAAATTCCAACTGTCAGAGAACGAAAATAACAATCGCACAGCAAATTCTGTCAGGAAAAAAATACTTTAGAATATACATTACAGTTATTGGCCCCTCTTGCATGAACTAAACTAATATTTATCAGTTTTCATTCAGTCATTCATTTTTTTTTTTTACATCTCGCCGTAGAGCGCGTCCATTATAATCAAGTGAAGCAGCAAACATGGAGGTAAAAATCTCCCAAGCGACACATTGTGTTACGTATGAAAAACGGCTGTCGCTATTGGCAAAAATGTAACCTCGTCCCACTTTTTTTTCATATTCTGGCACAGGACAGCCCCATCCTTAACCCTACGCGCAGGTGTCAGACGCTCTCTTTGAATCGGCGCCACTGAAAAAAATGAAAGGCCTGGGTGACGATTCAGAGGTCTGCAATCCAGGCGAAATCCAGACACGTGAGGCTTCCATCTGGACTAGAGATGTCTCTCGGTGTCGCAGAGATTGCAGTGGCACCCCCGGCTCTCTCTTCTGTGGACATTCTGATTCATCCGCTGTGTGAGCAGCGCTGTCTGCGATGTATAATGCAAGGCTGAGGGAGGGTCCGTGCGGAAAGCGCAAGGAGTCCCTGGTCCCGTTAGAAAGAATAAGTTGCAGTGGCATGTCTGCTAACAGTTTCCTACATTAGCACCCCGAGAGAGTCATGCCTCAATGACAGCACTGTGCTCAAAGAGGAACTGGGAGAAAGGGACTGACAAAATGGGATGCGGGGGGAGCAGAGTGAGTTGTCTGACCTTAAAGCAAAGGGGGAAAAAAAAGCTAGTGGTGAAAGCTTCTGGAGAGAGCGGACGAAGGACGGGCGAATGAGGGAAGACAAGTTTGGAAGTTGTAGAGGGCCCCGGGGGGTGGCGGCGAGGGGGAGTGTCCACCACGACTGTCGATAAGGACACCGAAAAGGAGACAAGAACAAGCGGGCGATGAAAAGAGAGAAAGGGAGGTGGGGGGGGGCGGGGGTGACAGGAGTGCTGGAGATGAGTTGGAGCAGCGGGGATGAGGAGGAGGAGGAGGAGAGGAGAGAGAGCGGCGTCTAAAATTGAAATGCAGAGAGGGGTGCGGAGGAGGCGTGGGTAAGGGTGGGGGGCTGAAAGTTTCATGATGGTGTCACTATGGAGGCACCGAATTTTCTCACACCATCTGCGAAAGAAGCATTCCTCTGGGGCAGCCGATGCGGAGCTTATGTGTGTATCAGTGTGTATTTGTGTGCCGCAGCGCGTGTGTGTGTGTGTGTTCGGGGGACTCGAGGCAGTCTGTCTGGCCGGAGGATGTGTTTTCCGTTATTCACACATCAACGCTGAATTCAGCGGGGAAGAGAGGAGAGGGAAAAAAAAATGTAAGCAAAACAGAGAGAGAGAGACAGAAATATCCATGTATCCCCGGCCTCTTTCTGTGTAATTCGTGGCCTTCAGCCTCACAATACATTTCAATTGTGTTCTCCTAAAACCCCCATTTTCCTATTTCACGCTGCTGTTCAGCATCCTCCACAGCAGCCTAGTGATCTCTCTCATGTCCATTTTCACACGCCTGCCGTCACAAAGAGTCCTCCTTTTTTTTTCTTCTTCTTCTTCTCTCCCCTTGACCACACGTACCGAAGCGCGTTTAGCCCGTAAGAAAGCGAGATGAGGAAGGTCCGCCGTCTATTTGTTGTTAATTGGCACGGCGCAACAATAGATTACCGAACATGACAGCGTCTTTTTCAGAGAAATCTATCCGCTGCGACCTCTCTGGCACTATTACAGCAAGGTCAGAGAGCACAGAGGAAAACCAATCAATACAATATTGAGTGAGAGAGTGGACTGATGCAGGGGTGGGGGGGCAGAAGGAGGGGGGGGAAAGAAGAGAGAGAGAGAAAGCAGGATTGCAGAGGGAAAGGAGAGTGGGAGAAACTGTGTGAGGGTAAAAAAACAGGGATAAGAATGACAGAATGGAGACAGGAGGATGACCGGGGGGGAGGTGTGGGGAGGAAGGAGGCACATACAGTGCTTGGATGAAGGATTGAAAAAGGGAGAATTGGAGGACAGAGAGAGCCCCGGAGGTGGTTGCAATCTTGCGGGTGGCAGCAATATCAGTCTAGAGCGGTGCCACGGGCGCAAACACACAAACCGACGTTCGTGGGAAGACTGTTGTGTTTGAGAGATGGTCAGTCTGGGGAGGATATTCTGCAGCCACAGGCACAAACACATATCGCCCCGGGGAGGTGTCTGATAGCACTGTATGCAGTAAACTGTACACTGTATACTGCCTGGTGGTGTGTAGACTTGAGTGTGTGTGTGTGTGTGTGTGTGTTTGTATTTTAGTCCGTGGTGGGTGTATGTGTGCCTACAAGCCTTGAAGCATCTTCTGTTTGCATATGTATGCATACCTGTGTGCACATATATGATGGTGGTGTAATACGGCTGGGTCTGTGCGCATAGACATCAATTCATTTCTACATAATACAAGTGAACTACTTAGATAAGCACGCGTACGTGTAGTTCTCTTCACTGTCTTCTAACAGCGTGAGCTCAAGTGTTGGTGAAAGCTCTTGGTAATCCTATCTCCGTGTCTCCATTCAGATACTCCATTAGTACACAAATGTGTAGTACACTGTGTACACTATGTACTTTCTGTCACGGTGTGCCAATTACTGCCCGGCAGTCTTGTCTCAGTTCAAGTACACGCCGACGTGCGCTTGACGATGACGATCGCAGCATTTTCACTTCTTCTTTGCCGAATTACCGGCAACGAGTAGGAGCTTCAGCGCCACCATTTGACAGCCAGATTTGAAATATAAAACTTATGCACAACTTACATTTGTATGTTGCGGTAGATTCAGCTCCAGCAGCGTCCTTGGCTGCCTCCTCCATCTTCACGTTGGTCCCTCCCCTTCCGTTACGCAGGCAACTACTCAGTGCGAGAAGCATCCAGCGCTCCACACCGTTATGAGCGCACCATGCGGGGACTTAGAGTACACTGCGCTTCGCCTTAATTATGTTCTCAAAATAACAAGCGTATGCATGGAAGTATGTGAGTTAGTAAAATTGCCTTATCCAAATGGAAACCAGCTCTGGAAGTTCTTTCAAGACAGAAAGTAACGGCGTGGAGGTCGGGGTGGTAACGCGGCCTGCAGCACATCAGACTTTCATGTGTCTGACCGTGCACCGTCCACAGTTTATTTCCCATAATAATTTCCTTAACATGCTCAGATGTTGTTTGTGAATGTTAAAAACATAACACAAGGTTTTGCATAATCATCCCGTATGAACATTCTTGTATTGCCTGTCTGTGTGTGTGAGCATTGGCAAGTCGAACGCCTGCTGTCATTTGCATATTCCTTGTCCAAATCGGAGACCATTATCTTTCATCACTGGCAAATATTTTGCCCGTTTTTCAGTCTCGGTTCAAGTTCTACAAGATATTAAGCACCACCTTTGATACTATTGATCAAAATATATATTCTTATCGAGCGCCTCAGGAACCTCTCTGGCCTCTCTGAGAGGGTTTAAATTGCTTATTTGATTACATATCAGGGAGAGCGTGTTTTGTTACTACGGGTGATCGTGCAGCTTTCTTCCATTTGACACATATTTCCAAAGTAGGGCCGATCCCAATAAGACGCTGAGAATAAACCATTCATGCATTCCTAAACAATCCATTGATGAATTGAAATTGAAATTCAGAACTGCTTCCAGACAGAGCGTATCAGTTTTAGCTAACCTGCGCGAGCTCCTGATATCTTTTCGAATCGATTTTATTTGTTTCCCTCACTTTCCTTTATTCTCGTCTTATCTGTTAGATTTTGCATTGTTCTTATGCTTTACTCTGCGCTTTACTTATCAACTTGTATGCTGCTATTCGTAGCATACATGTTCTTTTTGATGCCTCTTTTACTGATCCTCGTCTCTTTGTGCAGCACGTTGAGCTGCGGCCTCTGTACGTATGGAAGGTGCTAAAATTGAAATAAAGTTTGCACCTTCATCATGACTCCATCCAGCGATATGTATATTTTTTTTATTGCTATTTTTAATTTATTATATGTTAATTTATTTCACATCAGAAGCTTGTGTGACATGCACGTACGAGCACAAAACTGCGCGCCTGTATTGCGCTTTACATCGTAGCCGACGGGGTGTGTGAGATATGAGTGTGTGTGTGTGCGCACACCTGTGGGTTCATGTAAATTAAAGCACATTTCAGACGCGTCCCTTTTCACCCTCACTCTCACGGCACAAATCTGCTTCCTTATTTGAATTCTGCCCCTTTCTCTTCTCATTACACACAAATGGACACACACACACACACACGCACGTATATGCACTCAGCCCTCCTGCTTCCTCTCCTATCATAAATGCACCCCTTGCCGGCCCAGTGGTGCTCAAGTGTGATTCATATGTGTTTCACTTCTCCGTTGTTCGGAGGTTGGAATATAGCTAAAGCTCTTCCCCGCAACCACCTGTTCTCCCTCCCCGAGGCAGGGAGGCAGAACGAATATGGTAAGTCAGGAAGCTGCAGAAAGAAAACGAAAGACAGAGGTTAGCAAGAGAGGCAGAGAGCTGGAAAATAAAGAAATGTAGCAGGAAACGGAATAAAGAGGAATGTTTAAAAGACTTAAACCCGACCAGAGAGATGGAGGTAGATGAGAGAGGTTTCACATTTCAGGCTGGTGAATAGATATATAGAGACAACGCGTATTAGCGCGTGTGCGTAAGTAGATAACGAGGCGGCGTGCGAGTGCTCTGTGTTTACTGTAATTAACTACATCAATACTGTCAGACAGCTTTTCAGGCTTTGATCAGTTCCCCTGAGCCTGCCAAAAAGTCTGCAAAACACACCCGTCAATCATGGCCGCCGTCCTTTTCTGCTAATCTCATTCCAAAAAACAAAAAAAAAAAGAAAGAAAAGAAAACAAAGGGGTACCAAAGTGATTCATTTACTGTCTGACTGGTCAAATCGGATGCATAGAAGTGTTTCCACTTCATCCACTTTCTGCTCCACCCGTGCCTCTTTCACACTCATGACATATATTACTTTTCCTATTTTCACACACACACACAGACACACACACACCTATGTACACATGCACCGCTGGCCCGACGCTGAATATGTAAATCGACATCTGCTCCAGTACCCAATCTCCAGCCCTCACCATGTGTCTGATATGCTAATGCAGCCAACACAGTTTCTTCACTCCACATCTTCCCCTCCTTTTCCCATCCCTCTGCTTCCTCTCCTCGGCACTGGCTTCTTAGCCGAGCCTGCCAAGGATGAGCAGATGAGGGGGAGAGAGAGAGAGGAGAGAGAAGAGAGAGGAGAGAGAGGGGGGCTTCAAACAAAACCTGATAATGATGTTGTTATGGATGGATGTTACACACACAAACAGACATGCGAGCAACAGTGAGGAGCCGGGCTTATTAGAGAACAATAGCGGGGAATCCAGGAGAGAGATGCCGAGTGTAGGAGGAAGGACAAAGCTGCAACTCCTCTGGCGCTCTCAGTACTTCTCCCTTGTTAACCCCCAACACCCCCCCCCCCCCCACCTCCCTCCTCCCCCTCCACCGCCAACTCATCGGGCCGCGTTGACACCTTGCAGTCACATCTGACACACGTGCCGTACTGTAGGTGCACGCACAGTCCAGACGCGCACGCAAGCACGCGGCCCTCACATTTGCATCGTGGAGCAAGATGGATGGCGTCCCGTTGCAGGGGCATTGTTCTCAATCCAAGTCCAGGAGTGTGCTTTGATTTATAAAGGATGAAATGGGACGAGACCTGTTTCCCTGAGATCCCCGGTTGGCACAGCTTTTGCCGCTTTGACTGAGTTCTGAGTGAATACATGAATGCTAAAAGACTCTCCGCTTTGCTGGCTGCATGTGAGGCCACACTTGCTGTGAGGGGGCCTGTTGAAAATGATAGGGGACACTGTAGCGCCTGGGTGTTTATACAAATGTTGTAAAGGGGGGGAAATCTGACACAAATTGGGAGCTGTCCCACATAGCCTTACCGCCTTTTTCCCTACAGATGCAGATGAGAAACGTGGATCTTTGCGCTGCCATGAAAGAACAGGAACGAGTGGTAAAATTATAAACCTGTCTGAATCACGTTCTCTTATTACACGGACCACGCAAAGGCATTTATCAAGTGAGATCTCATTAATCAAGCGAGTGCGTGACCCATTTGGATCGCAAAATGAATCTGCACTAATTTTCCCCGAAAAATAAAACATTTATCAGTTTGATCCTGGCGGCACCATGAAGATCAATCTCGCGTTTTCACGGCGGTTTGCGAGGACAAGCTGCGTGTGTATGTTCTACATTAACACAGAAAACGCCCTCCAATGTTATTTATTTCCACGGGATGAAAGTCGCCACTTCACTTTGGCAGTTTCACAGAATCAGCGAGTCTCTCTGTCACATGAAAAACACAACGCGTCCTTCAGCTAAATAATGCTGCTGCAGCCTTTTTTTTGTTTCTTCCTAATACAAGACGCAAAGTGTATTAGCGTCATTAACGTTATGAGAAATTAAATTCACAGCAGCAAATTAGCACCGGTCAGAGTTAGACTCCAGCTCCCTTTGAACTAGTCTGCAGCTCTGAGGGATGGACAAAATAACTGAAACACTACATGAAAAAAAAGGCTAACTTTGAAGCAACTAAATCAGAAAGGCACCAACATTCACCCGAAGGTGAGTCACATTCAACCGAACGGCAATTAGCGGCATGTCGACCTTAAAAGAGGTCTATTCCCCAGCCCCCCCTCCCCTTTTTTTTAGAGTCTAGAGAGTCCAGAAGTTTAAATTGCAGGAGCATTAGACATGAAAGCTGCGCAAACCTTCATGTTGTGTCCTGGTCAAAAGGGACCGATGAGCTTTAATGTGTGTGTGTGTGTGTGTTTTTTAAATCTCATATTCTGAAGTTTCATGTCCTTTGCGTTTGATGTCAAAACACTGGAAGAAAGTTTGGTCATTTGTGATGTAGCCAGTGAAGCCCAGTTCCTCTCACTCAGACAACTTATATAGTATAAAGTATACGCATTTGTCATGACTATTAAAGGGGACCTATTATGCTTTCCCTCAGTTTATGTCATATATTTAATGTTACAGTGTCAAATAATGGGCCGATCATAAACCCTGCGATTTATGAAGTTTACTTTTGCACATAAGTTGCAAGTGTTAGTTACCTTAGCCGCTAATCGATAACTGTTTATGGAGGCACCAGTGCTCCCAGCGGTCAGCGTTCATAACTTTCCAGCTTTGGCAGTCCGTATATTGTAATCTTACATAAGACACATTTTCTACAATACAGGCTGCAAGGTAGTCACAAGCAGCACATTTCAAACACAAAGCAAAGCACTTTCCTGTTTCTGGGAAACACAAGGTGAATACTGAGGTGTTTTTTAGATTTTGTTAAATTATTTATATTAATTAAAGCAGGATGAATAAAAAAAAAAAAAAAAAAAAAAAAACTGGCAGCTGAGTGTATGTTTTATTGTTTCATAAGATCCCGGATGCTGATTTTGGTGGAAAAGTATCACTATCCTGAGTTGTTTGGCCACCTCCCAAACTTACCGAATGCCAAGTTGTGTATGTTCTGTGTGGATAATACAATCCTTAAAGAAAGTCAGGCAGGATGTAGAAAGACCTGCTCCACCACCGATCACATCTTCTTACTGAAACATATCGATTTGTATTGTTTTGCCTTTTCTGTTCTCTTATTGATTACAGTATGGCATGTGATACAGTTTGGAGGGATGGATTCTGGTACAAACTGCTGAAAGCAGATATTAAAGGCAAATTCCTGGATGTAGTAATGAATATGAAGGAAAATATCTAATCATTTGCTGTTTTTTAATATCCCCGTTTTGTCTGTGAGGTTAACAGGGGCTGGGTATGGTGGAAATTGATCGAGATGATATTATTATCATGTCCACATCAAAAAGAAAGCAGTGGATCATGTATGTAATGATCCTGAGGAATGTAAACTTGAGGTCAGTGGTCTCATCTTAGTTTGTATGTAATGGAGACTGTTCGTTGCTTAAATGTCCAGATGCCATAATAAATTATGATGGTTCATTTAAGATCGAGCCACTGAAGAGCATTTAAACGTAGAATGATTGGCTTCTGGGGGAACAGTTAAGAATCTAAAATCAGTGGGATAATGTATGAGTAGAGTGTATAGCTGGGATACTTTGGATTTTACAGGTTAAGCAGATATCAGATGAATGTGGTTTGTCTCATCATTAGCTGGTTAGAAGTAAGCGTTGAAAAGAGGTTTAGACAGACGTGGTAACAAAGCTCTGAAGTTGGCTGGCATTGAGATAAAGTCAAGACCGACAGGGTATTGAATATCTTGCGTGACGACATTGAATCTACATTTGCATTTTCCGAGAACTGTGCGCATGGCTTGTTGAAGGATCACTGCGATGACTAGAAAAAGTTGGACTGTACAGCTTGATTGATTATGTGCAGATCCCAGAGTCTGGTTGAGCAACTTTACATCCTTGTACGTCACCCTCGTAAAGTAAAGTAATGTTGAGTACTTTGCTGCTAATCAGGGCCCAAAACTGCGTACCCAAGAGATGTGAAAACCAGCATCAGATTTACAGTTGTTCAAACAGGTTCAGCCATCCCTAAATATACTGTACACCTGCTTCATCCACCATCCAACCATACCTGTATATGGCTATGACCTATCTTAATCAGGTAGGTGATCCCTATATAGTCAAAAGTTTTGGTCATTTCGATTCCCAGCACACTGCCGCCCACTACACTACTCCGCTTCCTCGGCCTCCTCCCGCATTAGCATTTAGATTTAGGTGAATTCATGTGTTCTCGTTCATTCAAATGTTGTGTGTGTATAGTGCGCTGCCGGGCGGTTCGTGAGCTCGGAGACAGTCTGTGTCACCTTAGCTCACACAGATTTGTTTCTCAAGCGCTGAAGCTGAACCAAACCCCCAAATTCAAATGTTTGTTTTCGTTGCAGGGATGCCATGACGTGAGCGTCCGTGAGACGACGCATTAACTTAAGCTGCGGGGCACATGCCGGAGAATTCGGACAATCTGCACTGTATAAACATGAAATCAACCACATTCGTGCACGCATGCACACTAGCAGGACAAAGTGTGACTGTTCTGCCCGAGGAGACACTGTATCCGACGATATAACGCGATGATGTAGACATGTGGCACTGTGTTTTTATGGATTATTATTTTGTTTGTGCTCCTATGTGTAGGTATTGTGTGTGTGTGTGTGTTGGGTACCAGTCTGTGCAAACATACTAGACCACAAAAGAGAAGGTATCTATCCTCCCTCTGCTACCTCTTGACAGCTTGAGCAACACCCACACAGCCTGATACAGTATCTGACACTGGGGATGACGGTGCACTTAATGCACATTGGGTACAGCTCCTCTCTCTGATTAGTCCCTATGCGCCGTGTCCCAACCTTTGTCTAAGACCTACCTACCTTACCTTACCACATACTCAACCTCATGAGGCTATATGTTTTGAACAGAGAGACATGGACTTAGAAACAGGGCAGTTCAAAGGAGCTGATTGTTTACTTGGTAAGAGTTCAAGGCACAGTTGGGCGACAGGTAACAGGTAATCAGTCAGCCATGCAGGTAAGGGGCAGGCTGGCAGGACCAGGAACAGGCAGCCGAGAAACTAGAGCAAAGGCTCGATGCTAAGACTGAGTCGTACATTAGAGGATGTGGCAAATGACTGAGGAAAGAGGTCTGTTATATATATGCAACGGAGATAATGATAATGGGGAACAGGTGTGCCAGCGGGTGAAGGGATCAGGTGAGTAACGCCATAATGAGAGACAGCTCAGCGTCTGTCCTGCAAACCCTTTACTTCACAAAACTCTCCGCAAGCCGGTTTGAAAATGACTCGTCTGGCGGTGGCTCTTCTTTTCCCATTTTTAGTTTCCTCCAACAACTTCATCGTTGGTCCCTGCTATGTCCGCAGAGGCTGCTGAGGCCGCTTCTTTGGTACCAGTGTAAACTCCATCACTACCAGCCCACGGGTATGACTAACTGAGCAGAGCTAACTAGCTTACAGCAACTACACTTTGCAGCAGTTTACTTCACTGCCAATCAGCTAACTCAGTAAGTGAGCTCAGGTAGATCATAGCATAGGTTATAATGTTACATAATGTCGTTCTTGCAATAGTCAAGATCGGTCTTGTTTTCAAGACCACTTGTTCATGGTCTCTTTGTCTTGTATTAAGAGGACTCTGGATTTTATTTGGGAAACTGCGGGAATATCACTTCACTGACTGTGCTTCGTCTGCTTCGTTTGTCAACCAATAACTTGACTCATTTCTAATTTTGAACGTTTGTCACAGCTAACGGCTGTCGTGCCTCCCAGCCCTTCTTCACCTGCACTCCAAGAAAGTGAGCGCAGGAGAAGGAGCTGTCTGGGAGCTGTCAGACAAATCTTCTGTGGTAAAAACTGACTACGCTACAAAGAGTTCATCTGCGAAAGAAAACACACAGCAGTATGTAAATCCTGCAATGCTACACTGACTGAGACCAACTTTTATCAACAGGATAGCAAAGCAAGGTAGCTAATGTTAGCGATCCGCCTCTCACGCTGATTTGGCCTTTACTCGGCCTCAAAGTCCTGGTCTTGTGATGCTACACTACGGTCTTGGTCTGGATTTGTTTCAGGGTGATGTGTACTACCTGTCGACAGGTAGGTGTTTGCTTGTGAGTCTCCATTATTAGCTTAATCAAGGTGCTATAAGGCAAGGTGATTAGTTATTCATTACTATGCTCTTGTAGGACAAAGTGTTGCAGCTACAGTATATGTAAGTTAGTAGCGAATGTTTCTTTAAAATTATTATTAATCTGAAACTTCTCGAAACTTCTGTCCCATACATGGCCACTTTACCGAGTACTTGAGGTCCTGCTGCTGGAAATCAGCAGTCAGGGACAAAATATATTTAGCAATGTCAGTAGTCTAATTAGAGGACCCAAAACAATTCAAAAATGTCACAAGTGCCAACAACGCATGATCCATGCAGTACCTTACTGTGACAGAAATAAAGTGGAAAAAAAAAAAAGTCTTGCTAAACCAAAGCGGTCCATGGGATGGGAGGTTGTCATGGAAATGTGTCACAGAGATAGATGAGAGAATATTATACTGCAGATGATGTTACACTGTTGGGTTAGAGGTAAAAGATGTTTCCCTGAACAGCGACCTGCATAAGAACCCCGAGGCGGTGAGAGAATCTTCTTTGCAGCTATTGAACTGTAACAAAGCGCAAATTCATCACCTCATTTAAAATCTTCGGATTAACCCCTTCCGTCCCGGTTTCCGTCCCGCTTCTATTTATGTGGCTCCTAAAGTCTTCCAATAGTTTAAGAAATGAGTGCGGTGCACTTTTTCCCAAAATAACCTGAAGTTCTAACTTCCACTCAGGAGCCTTGCTGTATTTTATATATGTCTAAAGTAGTTTTTTTAAATAATGCACACTCTATTAATCCGTGAAATCTGAAGTACGTGGCAGCAACTATCATCTTATATTCAATAAATAACACAGCAAAAACAGATAAAGCGCCTTTCATGCAAACTCCAAACAGAAAGTTCAAACCAGGAACCTTCTTGCTGTGAGTGAGACAGTGCTCGGACCATCTCCAGTCACCATCAATCACTGTCAAATGTTCACCAATCCGATGAATGAACCGTAGAACTGAGTCAAACTGTGGACGAAGCCGGTCAGAAAACGAGACATCACAAAAAAAGTCTCATCTCTCGTCTTTCAGTTTTTGAAATTTTCTTCAGTTCTCGGGGCTGCTGCGTGATTTCTTGAATGAATAGTCACAGACACCTGGCGTTGAACCACGCTCGGACGATGCTTGTTGGTCCGTAACAACTGCGTTCTGGTTCGAGTGCATAGCCCGGCAAGCTGATTCAGTGATTTTGAGGGAAGCTACCTTGCGAGGTTCTCGTGTCACCTCGTCTTTAGAGAAAGTCAGAGGCATCTGTGCATGACTCATATGGCAGACCTCGACCAGATGTGAATTTTACATTAAGATGATTTCCCTTAATGCAAGTCACCTGTAACCAAATCCCTTTGTATGAGGTCAAATGTCTATTATAAACCACGGTGGTGGATTGCTAATGATTACTCAGAACTTTGCAGGGACCGCTGGGTCTAAGGATTATTCTGTATGACCAGGGTGCAAACAGTGGAGCCTGGGGTGGATTGGCTCCTTTTAATAAGACATGAGCTCCCTTAGAAATGTGATCTGTGAAATTGTGTTGGCTCCCTAAAGTATTGACGATATGCTAATTTTGTTATGCATTTCTAATTTTCTGTCATCATCAAGGATCACGCGTAAAATTACTGATGTATGATTCATGCATGAGGGCAATTGATCACTAATTCACTTTAAATAAAGACACCAGCATGCATGTTGTTGTAGCTGAGACCATCAAAGCAGAGCTCCCCTGAAAGCCGCGTTATAGTTTGCAGACTCCGTATGGCCACGCAGTGACTGAGGTCATTCCATAGTGCTTCATCCTGTGGTGTAAACATTGGCCCTTCATGATGTTCCCGTGTTTCATCACGGCCGCACTCTTCACACGCTGCGGGTTTCATCAAAAGCAGAATGAAGTCAGACCCTCTCCGCAGCCTCTCCAATCACCCAGTGTAAACACCACTGAACCTTTATAGTGTAAACATCATTGAACCTTTATAAGAAATAGATTTCCAGCTCCTTCATCTCTCGGCGCAGTGGAGGCTTTTCCTACTTGAAGAAAGGTTGTTTGTGAAACGGGCACAGAAAACGGGGTGACTGAAACTGTTCTGAAGGCCGCCCCCTACCCCGCCTTGGAAGAGCTGCTCATATTTCTTTAAGTTGTTTGCGTTATTATATCCTCCTCCTCCTGCAGGAGAGCTGCAGGACCGTGATTAGCAAAAAAAAAAAAAGAAAAAAAAAGGGGGGGAATTTATGCACACAGCTGTCGTGTTGCGCTGCGCGACTGCGATTTTTACATTGTGCACAGTGCAGATTTCCCATGGTGTCAGCGATGCTATGATGAATGAGGGTCATCTGGATTTTAATTGAAGGTCAGCTGCAGCTGAGGCCTTAGTTGTTGAACCACTCTGAGCGTTTTGTGTCATATTTTAGAAAGAAAGCTTGCTCCCTTTGCTGACCTTGACCCCGGTTTAAATGGAGACACGTAAATCCTGTCTGAGAGATTAAAAGACGTGAACCTTAACGTAACAGGGTAAGAATCCCAAGCAAATAGAAAGATTTGTGATTAGAAGCATTTACGAGCAAGCCTTCTCTCCTGTTGGTTGGGTGTGTGCAGGCCACTGGTGTTAATCAGAGGATCAATCATGCTAATGAAGACTTGCACTCAGCATCCGAGAAGTGTAGCTGCATGTTTCTGCACACCGTGTAAATGTGTGTGAATTCCCTATACTTAATAATAACACCTTCTCGGGTGCTTGGCTGCACTGTACTGTAGGTGGACAGCTCGTTGTCAGCCCTTCAACATATCCCGCACACACACACACACACACACACACACACACTCGCGCACTCCACACATAGATCGGCCCATCATTAGAGTCTGGAGCACAGACACAGACGTGGGGGGGAGGGGTGGAGAAGAGATGGATAGACGAGAAAAGGAGAGGATGGATATCTGAGGGAGGATATTCAGGCGCATCATTAGCGCCAGGGATGGAGAGATCTAGGAATAGAGGAATATAATGAAGATAAGACGATTCATTTGGGATTTTAAATTTACAAAAAATATGCAAAAAAAACGTGGAATATAAGAAGGCCGCATGCACCCTGTCATGCCTGCACAAAGCGATACATTTCCAAAGCTAGCCTAATTATTGATTGCTTGGAAATGTCAGGAAAAAAAGGGGGGGGGGGGGGGACACTTTAGCCCAAACTAATTAACCAGAAGCTCGATTGCGATTCAAAGTGTCACAATATTGTTTTAAATAGAGATTTTAACTAGTTCTGCAGCATTTGAGAGGCATGTATGCAAAACAGATACAGAGATGAAGCAGCTTCCCAATGTGAAGTTCATTAGGAGAAGCTGTGACAATTAGCCAGATATGTTCAACAGAGCAATCAAGCCCCACACAGATATTTAATTCAATTTCTCCGTGCAGAAATGGACCGGTCTCCGCAGAAATGTGCGCAGAGGGGGAAAAAAAAGACTGACTTTGTAAGCAGTTTGTAATGAGCGGGACCCTCAGATTGACAGATCCCCTCCGTTATCCATCTAACTTAGCTTCCCGTGCCGGGCCTGGAATAGCAACAGTACCTGGAGTTTGATTATCATTAATTCAGTTTAATTTCCTCTACTGCGAGTGAAACATTCATATGCGCACATGAATTATTGGCTTTGAATATCTAAGCTTGCATCACCAGGAAAAGGTTGGAAGACGGACTTGAAATTTTAAGCAGGACTCAATATTTGAACAGCGCGTTCCTGGAAACCGCATAGAAGTTGTATTGACTTCCATCACTTGTGTTTCACTTTAGCTCTCAGAGAATATTGAGCTTATTGAAACAACATCAGTCAGTCTCGCAGGCGCAAAAGTGGTGTATAAAAAAAAATGGAAAAGGCTGCAATTATGGACTAAAAGGGATGAGTGGGATTCAGTGACGACAAAGCTATATGGAAACAGTGTTTAACCGGAGCTGTTTGATTCATGGAGGGGGAAAAAATGTGTAGTTATATGTCTACAATGCACTTAAGCTGCTATAATCAATATCCTTATATGAGGCATGGATTACATGAGTACTTGTATGTGAAAGATGTTGCTTGAGGTGAAAAAGAGAACAGACCATTTGTCTTCAGAGTTCTTCAGAGCTTTAAAGAATCATATATTTTTTTCTTCTGCGGCAAGCATCTTTTTTCAGGAGCTCTGGAGTCTCTCAGCAGGCCATGATGACCTGCAAAGTGTGTGTATTTCTTTCTTTATTTATTTTTTATCCCACCTTATAGGTTTTAATTTAGTTTTAAGATTTTATTGTCGCAGTTTTTAGGTTTGTTGAATTGGTCCTTAATTGTTCAAACTACTTTTCTTTTCTTTTTCTTTCTTTTCTTTAATTTTTTCTAACATTTTATAATTATATGCCTTAATTTTATGTATGTGTCATCTATTCTGCTGGATTCTGTTCATTGTTGTCCACTACTACTTGGGCTGCATGTTTGGATGAAAGGTGCCCCACATAATAAATAAAGTTTTTGAGTTTTGAAGTGATCAACAGGGTTAGCCAACACTCTAGCTCGTGGGCTAATCTACTTGCATGTTTAGCTTTGTGGGCTATTAGCCAATTACAAATATAGAAACAAACTACAATCTATATAATAGACCACACTGTAGTCAAAACAATGTTGCTTTTCTTTGAAGAAATTGGTACAATAGATACATTTTTGTACGCCTTTGTTATCGGAAAATTAACTTTGCTGTCTAATTCTAACAATGGCACTGAGCCGTGACACTTTCCACTCCGCACACTAGTCTAAGTCAGTTTCACTGAAGAATCTGAGGGAATTGGACTAGAGTACATAAATTGAAAAGAAATGGAGAGAGGATTGAAGGAGATTTGGTTGGTGGTTAGCTTGTCACACATCTCTGGTTTCTTTTTCTGACGAGCGTTACATCAGCAACCAGCCGGTGGAGGTAAAGTATTCAGTAGTAACCATATTTGGTATCAAAACAGAGCTAAAATGAGAAAGAATACCGATTTGACTTCCTCGGATGGCCAAAAACGTGAAATTAATGCTCATGTTGTTCCACATTAGCGAGGTGTGAGCAGGTAACAGGTAAAAAAGTCAAAGCCACATAAACTTGAAACTGAGATTGTGTTGACATTAGCGAGTAGCGGAAGAAATCAGCACAGCTGTTGGATTTAGGCTGGGAGGAGGAGGAGGCCTCGGCAACAACCCCAAAAATAGCGACATCAATGTGACAGTAATGCATACATTGTAGAAAACCTGTGAGAGAAAATTTGGCAGGTGAGGAGACAGGACAACAGACCGAGAATGGAAATGAGAGACGGTGAAAGTGGAGGCGGGATAAGGAAATGCAAAAAAGAAAGAGAGAGGAAGAAAGTGGACGACAGGAGAAGAGAGAGCAGAGAGACGATTATGTGACAGAATCAGCAGGGGGGTTTTATATAACTGGAGTAGAAAAAGTCTTTTAAAGAGCTGAAGTGTTCATATATATATATATATATATATATATATATATATATATATATATATATATATATATATATATATATATATATATATATATATATATGCGTGTGAGAAATGAGAAAAGAGAGGAGTACTTTTGTGTATGACCTCGTCTGCACATGAGGGTGTGTGTGTGTGTAAGAAAGCTGTCAACTACTCCAGGCGAGAGAGTTCCAGCAGTGTGTCAACCTAATGGGCAGAAACTGGGGCAGAGTGAATTATTCAACAGCTTTTTAGGGGGAGAGGAGACGCTTCCAATATCATCCCTTAGGAAAAACGTAAGGACCCTGCTCTATAATACAGACACACGCACACAGACACAGAGTGCACAGCTTGTGTGCCAGACAACTATGCCATCAGATCGGTCTATGGCAACAGGTTCAAAAACTCCCAAACTAATGTTCTTGTTTCTAAAAACAAACACGAGCAGCGGCTAGCTCAAACCCACTGAGACTCTCTCAATGTTAGTTAAAGGAAATACGGTTGAGCATTTGGGCCACTAGTCAGCTCACTTACACGGAGAGATAATTGGTGCAGTGGCGGTTATTCACATACCATTATCCAACACCAACATCTCGTATAAAACCTGACCCAGTTTAATATCACCAGTGCCATCTGTCACTCAGAGTATCGCTGGGAATGCGTAAATGTCAAAGCTCGGTCACGAGCGCTTAGGACTTAAATTTCAGTCCAAAATCTTGACTTCGAAATCGCTCGTCGGGGCAAAGTAGATTTGCGCGGTGCTTGCGGAATGAGCTACCGTGTTAGCATCGCATCGGACCATCCGATTTAATGTTACCCTCCTCTGTTGAATGCAAAGCAATGGCAAGAGTTTTCTGCCTGTCAACTCGGCCATGAATCAAATTGGCTTTAACTAACTTCAGCTGCACTGCACAGCCTAAAACTTACTCGCACCACTCATGTCGCTGTGCTACTTCCTTGTGTGATCGAGTATTTGTGAATGAATTGAAAGAGTTCTTAACAAGTAAATGTTCATTAGACTTGGGCTTGTGCTGTCAGAGGTGGGCTGCACACATGGATCTGTCACATGGAGCGCCGCCGTCGACTTTACTCAAAAGTGGGGATTTGAGACTCTCTCCCACTTTTTATTTGGCGCGGACAGACCACGGAAAACCGGAGATATGTTGTCGACAATGGGACATAAGATACCAAACACGGGCATGTTGAACCAAAGGTATTAAAAAAATGGCCAACATAAACAACAAAAATCTGGCAGTGAGGTATCGAAGAAAATGAAGCCTCGCTAGCAATGCTATCGGAGCGTGATTCTGGTTCTGGAAACGGGAGGTGGGTCGCGTCAAGCAGATGCTGAAACGATGGAGGACGAAACCGCTTAATAGTGACATCGCAGAGAGACTCAAAGGTCCAGTGTGTAAGATTCAGTTGCATCTAGGGGTGCAATCACAGCATTGCACATCACCCTCACCTTCCAGGTGTAAAGAAGAAACAACACTAGAACGGCCCTGTCTAGAGTCACTGGTCAGTGTTTCTGTTCTGGACTACTGTAGAAACTCTGTGTTTCAACATGGCAGCTTGGAAGAGGACCCTTACCAATAAATAAATAAATAAAAGAATCATTTTTAAGTAACAAAAATAAAAAGATTCTTATTTTCAGGTGATTATACATGCATGGAAGCATAGTTATGAATATTATATTTCATGTCTGCCCCAAATCTTACATGCCGCACCTTGAATAAAAGGCATTTATTCATAATATTCAGGTCAGCTCAGGTGGCTGACGTATAAATAATAGGTCAAGTTCAAGTTCTTTATTTGTCTTGTCCACAACAATCACGTTGATGCAGTCGCCCGCGATGAAGTTGTCATTCTCAGGCTCCCGCCAACATTATGAATAAAGAAAACGGACAGACAGTTATTTGCACAGACATTTCACTAAGCATCATGCCGCAAATAAACGTTATTTTAAACCAATGTACCGTATAAGTTTTCTGTTATTTTGTGCTTGTAGCTTGTGGTGGCCATTGGAGGCTTATTACAGCACCCGAGGGGATGTAAAACGCACCTAATTCGATTCACAGAAAATCTGATGAAAATCTTGCAGTACTAGACCGAACGGATTGACACTGACAGAAACGCCAATAAGCATTTAGCACCAATACAAAAAAAAAGAAAAAAGAGCACAGATCCTGCAGGTCACCGCTGAGAAACCCTCTAACGAGGACAAACCAGCCGTCCGAAAGTGTTTCTCTCCTTTTTTTGTCCCTGAACTCTCAGCTGCCAAAGAGTCAAACCTTATGTAACACATGACATTTACAACAAGGTCCAGTTCCCCTGTCTACCTATCCGCCACTCCTCTCCTCTCCTGTGTCTGCCTCCCCCCTCCTTCAAGCCTCCCCCTCTCTCGCTATCCAATCTGACTCACTGACATTTAATTAGTTGGTGAGTGGAGGACGTCTCGCCACATCAGCCCTGTAGTGTTGCTGACCTTTTCCGACTGGGTCACTCATCTGCCATTAGAGCACCACTTTCACCACTTCACACACACAGACACACACATCCATGCACACACACGCCGTCATTCTCTCGGTGCTAACAAAGAATACTCCAGCTGGTGATCTGATAATTGACAGTAAGGTGGAGTTTTCTTTTGCATAAACGAGATGAGATCATATGGACAATGCTTGATTAATTGTGATGCAGCCAGCCTGTGTGTGTGTGTGTGTGATTTCTCGTCTTTGTACATTGATGTGGGTTTGATGATCTGGTGAATGTTGTTTGCGTGTGTGTGTGTGTGTGTGTGACGATACTTTTCCTTTCAGTCCATTGCATCACTCTAATCATCCATCATAAGGAGAGACTAACAACTGTTATCCTTTCATCTCTGGTCAGTACAAAATGCCCTTTGCAACACACATGTGCATAGATGGCTACACACACACACACGCACACACACACACACATACACACACCTGCGCACGTAGTCAAAGCCAATCAGAAGTTTCCATTTCTGTCTCCTCCACATCTCCTCTCCACTCCTCAGAGCTGTGACATATCACCCAGCAGCATCAGCTGCCAGACACCTCCTATCAGGATCGGTTTGGAGGCCTTTTAATCCGCCCTCTAAAGAAGTCTTTCCTGTCAATGGAGGGAAACGTGACCCTAATACCAAAGCCAGAAGAGAGAGGGGAGGTAGTGATGGGTGAGGGCCTGGCAGAGTGAGCTACCCAACTGGCCCCGCATGCCGCTGTTGGGCTGCAGCCCAGGCAGTTTTTTTTTTTTTTTCCCAGCCAGAGAGATTTGAAAACATCCTCCACATCGACATAGATGAGAGGAAAAATACAGCTTTATCGCGAGGTGTCGATAACTGGAGAGAGAAGTGTAAGATAAGAAGAAGATGTGGAACGGAGTGCAAAAGACGTCTAAATGCAGTGAAGAGAACATCAACGTACAGTAGAAATCATTTTTAATAAACGTTTCTAAAGTGGACTGCAGCAGCACAAAGCTCTGAATTACTTTCCCAAAGGTTTAAGTCATTAACACCTCGACTGTATTACTTAACATTTTCTGGCCACTTGGGGTCAGCACAACAGGCTGTAAACACGATATTTACATACTGTACGCTAAGGTTATTTAAGCCATAGGTCGAGGAGACACATTAATATTCATTAGGAGTTGTGTTTTTGTCCATCTGACAAATCTAAGTCCGATAATCATTTTCCTTTTAAGCTCTATAAACAGATATGTGCTGGGAAGCGGCTAAGATTTTGGCATCAGAAATGCTCTGGTTTGTGTTTGTCGTCTGCGTAGTATTGACCAATGATGTTTGAGCAGGCTTTGGTTGCATGCAGATAAACAATCCACACAGAGAGCTAGAGAGTGGGACTGATGGGCCGAAAAACAATCACAAAAGTGGCTCTGATGATGATTTAGCTGCTTTTTTTTCTGCATTCATATGCAGACGTCTGCTCATAGTGGTTTGCTGAGAAAGTTTCTTTCTTGTCATGCAAATCCACTGCGGAGGAAGTCTTAACCACTGGCTACGTTGCATCATCGTCAGACGATAACCAAAAGCATCTTTGCACCAACACATAAAGTAAAAATCAGACTAGTTACCACCTGGTAGCAGCCAGATTTGTCAGTTTGACATTTTGTGTTATGCTAAGAGGTGTTAAAAACCCTCCGTAAAGCCACGAAACTCGAGAATTGGGTGGTTTACTGTGGGTTCATCGCTACAATTGGCCTCTTTCACATTAAATGTAGTCGTTTGTTCAAGATGTCAATATGAAAATATAGATTCAACCAAAAATTTGAAAGAAAATGAGATGAATACGGAACAAATACAGGAATCCATCTACCGTAAATGTGCCTCTCATTAAAACTACGCCCGGTGACTTGATTGATTAGCTCATGTCAGCGGCAGAAAACGATCTCACCTGTTCATTGGGTTGTCGAAACCATTTCCACACACGCAGGCCTCTGTGGAGCGTATTTTGAAAGCTCCGAAATGGAGAATGAGACGCTGAGAGCCATCATTACGGCTCCTCCATCATTATGTCACCGCCGTGATGTTTGTCCATGTGTCATCACACCTTGTCCATCCTTCCATGTCCAGTGGAGCCCAGTCCAGAGCAGTATATCATTTCTTTGGCCACCTGCATCGCTACATTCTCTCCAAACCCAGATTGGTCTACACGGCCGCGGTGTCCAACTAAGCACCGTGGATGGTCAAGAGACTGTAGCTTTTTATTCCAACCAGTAATCTGAGCAGCTGTGCCGTCCAGAGATGGTGAATTAATCAGGAAACTCACCTTGTGCCGTCTTTGTAAGGAAAGGCTGCAGACTCTTGGCCCATCAAGGAACTTGTTTGCCCACCACTCCGCGTGATGTCCAAAATACTCATAATCCTAGTGAAACCACAAACTACGCCGCTATAAACACTGCTTCTCAAGCCTCCATTTGGAGACAAGAAACCCTGACACCTCAGCCGAGCTGCCAACAAATGTGTGTAAACAACTACAGCAAGAAACGTGTCACTGATCCCTTTGAGATCAGACAGTCTGGATCCCCTGTAGTGTCCAAAAAAGATAAATCCAACCAGACCAGAGCAGTCCAGGACTACACCCCAGACTTTTCACAACAGATGACACCATTAGGTCAGAGCAGACTGTCTTTCCATCACTCCTCCATCCCCGTCGGTCGAGTCAGTTTCAGACCAGGCTGTTAGACAGACGTGTCAAGCCCCTCAGTGCCTCATTTAGCAGCGTAGTTCAGTACGAGCTTGGGCAATGAACAATCTGTCACCACTGTAAATATACCATCATGCTGGTAGAACCATCACAAACTGAGACTTCAAGCATTAAAGCTAAAAAGTCATCCTGGGTCCTACAACATTTATCTAAGAAAAGATATGTGCATTTCACCCAGATTTGTTGTTGAAAACTCAGGTAGCTCACACAAAGTGCTAACGGAAGACCACAAGAGTGCACACAGTCGCTCTACAGTGATAAAATGTGGCAACAAACACTGGGTCCTTATTTTTGACAGTTGGAGATAATTAAATCATAAAATCATAAAACTATTACTTACAGATTGTATTAGAAACCAATGCGTTTGATGAATGAACGTTGAACGAATGCTACGTCAACAGAGTTTTTGGTATTTTTGTTTTTAAAGTTCAAATAAAATAAACTGTCCGCACTCTGCACGCAGCCTCTAGAGAAATCCCAACGTGACATATTAATCTTTGACTGACGCAGTCAGCTGTTCTTACATTCTGTCACGCCAGGTCGTGACTTATTTTCAGGTCACGCAATGGAAATGTTGCAAATAAACCATGTGGAAATTTCATCCTGTTCCTATCTGAACAAACAGACCATCGTCTAGTGTAATGAGTCCCAAGGATGCCCTTGAGCTGGAGCACATTTTCAAGCCACACTTCAGAGCTACTCCACTGTCCTTGAGGCGTTCAAAGGATCCCTACCTGCTCCAAGAATACTCTTCAAGCTCTGACCTCCAATATCCAAGGGTAAGAGGAGAGAGAATTTCCCCCGGGGATCAACAAATTATTACATTATTATCATTGAAAAGAAACAATTTGCTGGACAGAGTTTCGGTTGAGCGGAGATTTCGAACATCCCGCCTGTTTACCTTCAGCCATAGATAAAGAGCACATAGCTACAAGGAGCCTCACTAAGGTTAAGGTTTTTAAACCCCAATTGAGCCAAGGGGAGAAATGAAAAATGAAGGTATTTATTATAATCTCCTCTAGTTATTTATGCTGAAGCTCTGTTTGCAGCCAAGTTCTGCCAGGCATTGCCACAGACAAAAGACGTGCACTTAAGGAACTGCGGGTAAAACAAATACATTTAATACTCTGCGGCAAGATTTGAAGAATGTTTCTCATTTTACTCTGCTTCCGGAACATTTAGTAAGTGGTTTTTATTCCCGGGCAACTCAAAGTTGTGACAGTTTCCTACGCTGTACAAGTGAAGTGCAGAAAACCCATCATCTCTGCAACAAAGCTCGAGTTGAAGCGGTAGCATGGGTGGAGTGGTGCGTAGGCTGTCCTTTAATCAGACGGCACGAGTTCAAGCCTATGCGACAACAAACATTCGCCCCGCTCGAGCGTCCTTGACAGGACACTGAGGCTGCAGCTCCAGGGGTGCTGTTTAGTGGCCGACCCTGAGAGAAAAGGAAAATGAAAATACTCACTTCATTATTGGTGCTAATTGTCTACCAAAGGTACAATGCCATAAAACAGCAAAACCAGTAAATTCACTGACAAAGTACCTCGGATAAACCTGAGTCTTTAAATCAACCAGATTTTGCCCGTAGTTATTACGCCACATTGATCCTCCGCAGTATTCCTGCAGCTCTCTGCTTTTTGGACAGAACTTTTGGCACCGCTCTACGGTGCATTCATTTCTGCTTGTTTAGCTCATGCAGGCGTACCTTTGGATTTGCTTTTGTTGCATTTACATTGGCACCACTGGTGGTAAAAAAAAAAACAAAAAACAATTAATCATTCATTTTGCTGTTACAATTTGGATTTTATACCTTAAAAGCAATTCTCCTCAGGGATGATTTGGCTCATTATGCTCAGAGTTTTCAACTTTTTTAATGCACACGGACCTCCTGCCCGCACACTTTTTTTTACAAATGCTTCAGCATACATAGATACATGTGCAGCCGAGTATTCTGAGGAATCATTCTTAGAAACTTTATGTGTACACTGTGCACGCAGTGCCAAAAGTCTTTATTTAATGACTAAAAACTGGTGCTGGGTTGGTTGGATGGTCATGTTTTGTAGCATATCTGGTATTTTAATGCAGGATACTGTCACAGCCCTGAAATTAACATCTGTAGTTTCTGTAACCACAATCCTTCATTAACTTTAAGTGCTGCAGTTTATGTCTGCTTGTATCTTTATTTGTGTCTATTATCTTTCCACGACCTTAACAATACCATAGCTGTCACGTTCAAAAGTTGTTGAAGAATATCATTTTTGAATGCTGTCGGAATGCTGGCAATTAATGGAGAGACTATGAGAGGCTGCGATATTCAGTGTGCAGTCCTCCTTTTCCTTTTTTTGCTACCTTAGGGCACCCTGGTGTTTGGGGTTTAATGTGAACCGTCCCCACTTTGAGGTTGAGGGTTGTGTTTCCAACTTTGTGGCAAGAGTTTATGGAAGAATCTTTCCTCTTTCAACGCGACACGTCTCTTTTCACAAAGCCAGGTCCATAAAGAAATGTGTGTTTTTTTTCTAATTTTGGTATGGAAGAACTTAAGTGGCCTGCACGGAGCCCTGACCACATCACCCTGGGGATAAACTGGAAGCTGGGATAATCGTCCCACATCAGTGTTGGACTTCACTGTTGCCCTAGAGTCCAAATGGGAGCAAATCCCTGCAGGTAGGTTCCAAAATCTTGCGGAGAGCCTGAAACTAGAAGGGTGGAAGCTGTTATAGTTCAACTATCATGATTCAGGAATAAAATTTCATGTGGATTTCCTCGTACTTTTGGCCACATTGTATCATTAAACAGCAGTCAGTGAAACTGATACATTTTCATGGCATTCTAAATGATTCCTGTCTCTCTGTTTCATCATTATTTCATGTGATTTCACGAAACTGGGAAGATAGTAAAAAAAACACTGAGGGGAATTAATCCTCGTGTTGTGATTCTGCAACAGTTTCCTGTCTAATATAAAATCCCAGTCACCCCTGCAAAACATGTGCAGCACCTGTCAGGCAAGCCAAACTGCGCGAGGTTATGACACTGTCTGAGTTGTCTGAGGTGGAGCCAGTCCGGTCCGCTTCTGCATCCTAACCTGGGAGAGATAAACTTCAGGTCCAGGTGATAAAGTTGAGGATTTTTTTGCATCCCATTAGTAAATCCCTCACCTCCCTGCAACTCCTCCAGTTGCAAAACCCAGCGAGAAAGAACAGGAGCGCTTCATTAAGCCTATCCAGAAGTATAAAGTTAACTAACCTCATGCGGTTACACATCAGCATTCTTCTTTATCTCTCCCCTTCACCCTCTAAGGAGCTCTCTCCTGTGACTTGCCGTTCCAGAGGATGCTTCCAAAATGGCGGCTCGGGGAGCGCCGCTACTCCCCAGACTGCCGAGATGAGATGCGGGGTTCTCTCTTGTGGGCGCAACCGAGAAGAGGAAGAGCTACGCAGGAAGTTGTGTGTGTATTATTATTTTTTTTACTCTTATTTTCCTAGCTTTCTCTGATCTGATCTGATGTGAAATCACAAATTGGCCCCTAGCCGCTGCCCCCTGTGTACATAACAGAACTCATTAAAGAGAGGAGGGTTATTAAAAAGTGATGGAGCGAGGGAGGACTCTGACAAGAAAAACTGATTCTGTTTAATAAAAGAGATGGAAGAAAGAGAAGAAGAAGAAGAAGAAGAATCTCCAGAAAGAAACTTGTTGTGGAAAAGAGGCTAGGCAATGAGGGAGCTGTGATGAGAGACACTGCTGTTCGCTTACTATTCACTTTCACGGGTGGCTTGCACAAACACTCCAGATTCTTCTGAGGCTTTGGACATGTTTAGATATTAATTTTCCAACAGATGAAAAAAGGGAATGGGACATCTTTTCCACCGGCTCTGTTTCGTTGCCCTACATTTGGACTAAAGCTGAGCCGAGACAATGCGGTGTGAAGGCAACAACTCGGCCGGCTGCAGAGTAAATTGTATGTTGCTTCTTGAATCCCAACAATGAGTAAAAGTCCCTTGAGGTCTAAGCTAAAAATACACCACTATTATTGTTCACTTAAGATAAAAGCATTTCTTAAATGACTATATCATAACGTCTCCCCTGCTCAGGGCAATAGTTCTGTGGAGAGGGTGTTTGTAACAGCAGCGAGAGATCTCTGGTGTTCTGCCTCATGGATGTTCATCTATAATTCATCCGCTGTGACTGGGAACACATACATGAAATGCGAGCAAAGCAAATCTTGGAGGACTGCGAGGGAACGTCGAGGAGGACGGAGGAGCGGATGGTAAAAACTTAACGAGGTGCGAGGAACGATGGATGGAAAGACAAAGAGAGGGTGGAGGCAAGGCAGGCAGCGAGGAGGTCTGGTAGGGGGGGAGGGGGATGAGAGTTTATTCCAGGTTGTTTGCTCTCCAGAGGCTACTGTGGATCCAGATGGACTGAGGCTGAGAGGGAACAGAATGTGCATCAATATTTACTTGCTTTCACTCACTTTTCCCACCAAGCCTGGAAAAAAAAAAAAAAAAGCGCAGAACAGTGAGCACGCACGTAGCCGCGTAGACTTCACGTGTAGATTTGCACATGAGAGATTATGCGCAATGCCTTGTAGAAGCAGATCTACCTTGATCACACATGCTTGAGTGAGTCATATCATAATATATATATATATACACACATAAATATGCATCATAGAGGTTTTAAAAAAGAACAAGTACGTGTCTTTATATGATAGAAATCATATGCAAATGCATCCTTGTGTATGTGACCGACCTTGTATCTCTCTGTACCTGCCACTTCATATCCGTAAGTAAGTGTGTACGTGCCGTGAGGTTCTGTCAACAACAACAGCAACACACACACAAAAAAGAGCTATCTCGCCTCTGTGGACGACTGAAATGGAGAAATATGAGGGAGAGACGAAGAGGGAGAACGATGAGTCAGTCACGTCTGTTGGCTGCTGCTGCCGCTCCACAGCTGAATCACTGCCGAGCAACCAGCAATAACCGAAGAGACGACATAACCTGTGGCCCGCAGCGTCCCACCTGTATGTCTCTGCAGAAACAAAACCACCTGGCCCATTCAACATTCTCCCGAGGCCTGGTTTATAAACATTACAAATACACAGAGGTGGTGTTGGAAAATAGTGTATGCCACTCCCCAGGCAAATGTTAAGCTTTAGAAAAGCTAATCTGCCAGGAGAATGCGTGCAGCGTTACAGAAACGACGGTGTATGGAAATCATGGCTGGATCAACCTGCCGGAGCAGCCCGGGGCAAAACTGGGCTTCCATTAACCCGCCTCAAATGGCTTAAAATTCTGTGCGTGGTGTGCTTTAAATCAGGGAACAAAGCAGGACCGCCGTGAACCTGTGAGTTGTTTTAAGAGTGCATATTCACAGACAGATGTAACTTCCAGTGCATTCAGAGTTCTGGGGCTTTCCAGGTTGGTAATCCAACTTTTGACGCCAGAAGCATGTGGAGACGGGGGCAAATGGTGACGCAGATGTCCTTTTTCTTTGGACGTTTACCTACTTTGTCTCTGAAACCAACAAAGTCTGCACTTTTGTGGGCAAAAGTCATGATTGGCCTGCTTTACCTGCACTTTCTTTACCCAAGTGCCTGCTCCATGTACATATCTACAGACAGGTGTTAACGTAATTTATTTTTAGATTAAAAACACTCCCAACAGGCGAGCAGTAAAGCTAGAATAATGTTCAAATCATTTTATTTGAGAGCCAGTGCTTTCGGCACATCCCACATGAATGAATTGTAATGAGCTAATTTAAGCGTTATTGTGGATTATTGTGTGTGCTTCCCCTTCCGGGGGTGTTTCACTGGGAGTGTGGCTTTGGGAATAGCCTGCGAATATATAGAGTTTTAATGTTTTAAACCGACAGTTTGCGTGTTGTTGGATTTATAGGACAAAGTATAGTACCTCCTGTTGGGCCATACATCCTTATTTTTGCACTATTTTTACCCATTATTCCTTTTTTGCATGTAAAAGCACTTTGTTCTGAAATGTGCTACACAAACAACATTTGTTGGTCATTCATCTCTGTTCCCCAGTGAACCCTACAAGTATAGTTACAGGACATGGAAAGGTTTATAAAAAAGACAGTGTGCTGGAATAGAAATCCACAAAGTTAGGGCTCATGCTCACTCGGGCGTTCCTTAAACAGGCATCGACAGGGAGACCCCCGAGGACCTGGAAGTGAAAGCAAGCTTTGACCGGGGGCTGAACCTGGTCGCAGGTGCTCAACCGTAACACCGGCAGTCAGTGAGCCGGAGTAGGGCGGCAGGCAAATAAATACAATTAGTGCAGATTTGCTTTGACAATTAGCAGCGGTTAGCTCGGCTCACCTTTTGCTTGGTCCGCGCGGGCTTCCTGCGGAAAAAACAAAAGATCCCTCGTTGCGCTTCATCTCTCCATCTGCCTCATTGATTCTTTTCATCCTGTATGCCGGTGAATACTATACATTTATCTTCGAAGATCTTGTCAGCTCCGTGGCTCTCTGTACAAGGTAGCTACACGAAGCCAAGGTCAAGCTGTGTGGCTGACAGGAGGGCGATGAATAGAGGTAAACAGGGAGGGTTTGGGTTACCTCTGTGTCTCCTGTGGCTGCTTGTAGCATCGCCGCCGCCATGTCCATCTTTGTCTCATCTTGCTCCAGTTCCTCTGGCTTTGAAGGGCATGCCTGCTTGCATGTCAGACATTAGAGGTGTGTGTGTGTGTGTGTGCGTATTTTTGTGTCTTGATGTCTTTTTCCTGGAGGCGGAGGAGGCAGAGGGCAACGGAGTCACACCGACTTCAACTCTGGGAGAGAGTGTGTGTGTCCGTGTGTGTGCACTGTATGTGAAGTGGAGACGGGGAGAGAATAGAAGCACTGGTCTGTATAATGGAGTAAGAACTCAGCCAGCTTCTAGGAGCCTTCATCTGTCTGCTGCACCACCAAGACACACACACACATACGCGCACGCACTCTCTTTCCTGGCCCACAGACCTAACCAGACCAGCTGTAATTTGTCATTTGGCTGCGAACTGGGCCGTCAGCGCTGGGTTACTTTTAGCTTCCGGCTTGATGGTAATCCCTCCCTTTGAAGGCCGGCCAATCCAATCTCATGGCTGACATTGCCAGAGAGAACTACACCATTGTGACCTTTATGGCGTACCAGCTAATCTTTCCTCAACAAGAGAGCGCGAGAGAGGGAGAGAGAGCGGAAAACTGGCAACAAGTTCAACAGGCTTACTTGTCCTCCATAACTCCTTTCTCCTCATCCTCTGTTTTTTTTTTCTGCAGAAAACACTCAAAGCCCTTTTCCCAACATGCACCGTCTAGTCACTTGGTTTTAGAAAAATGAAGAAAAAGTCACGCAGCCCTCTTAGTCACTTGACATTTAGCGATCCTCATGTTTCTGCTTCTGGCTCAGTGTTCTGGGTGTGTAGAGGTGGCCTGCGCTCTGTTCATGTCCCCGGCAGCGTTTGACACGTTCACAGACGTGTCGTCATTTAAGGCTTTTTCACACCCGCTCGGTTTAAAACACTTATCTCGATGGTTTCACCTTTAATTTGGGCTGCTCGGGCCTCGTGAGAACACGAGAGTTGGATAAGAGAGCTTGCTGAGTGGGAGGATCGGGTTCAGCCACCCTGAAGCACTTCATTCGGAGCTTGCTCACGGGTAGCAAACTGAAGGCGTAATATGTGTAGTCACTCCGCACTTAGTGACGATTTCCAGGACGACGCGGCGAAAGAGACGAGATGTCACGTCGCCTGCCGCAAATAATCTTGTTCTTTCTCGTGAGACAAGGAAAAAAAATTAAAACATTGTAAAAACTCAAGACAAAAGAACACATCTCGATGTAGTGGGCTGATTCTGGCCGTTGTCATCTTGGCAATCTTGCCTCCGCCATGAAAAATGCCCAAGGTGGGCTGAATGGAGCCTTGTTGGGTTTTGTACCCGGCTGTGAACATGTTTATTTCTGCTGTAAAGGCATTTTAATGTGCAGCTTATGGAGGCAAACTGCAGTTTCGACACTACTGCGTCGGCGTCATCTCGGGTTCGTATTCTTGCGGCTTAGTCCCTCCCACAGGAGGGAATACACGAGCAACGTGTTTTTTTCGAGACCTCCTTTTCTAGATTGGCTGTCAGTTAACAGCTGTAGAGACTTTTGACGGAGTTTGCGTCTGCACATGTGCACCGTGCTGATACCAATAAAGGCACAAAGTTATCAGTGCCCGAGCAGCAGTGTTTTCTCTCTGTTACCTGTTTAACAACCTGCATTTATACCGCGTCCTGCTCGGAGGCACAAAACCATTTCTGCTGGCAGAATGTTTTTATATTTTGTATTCATTGTTTATATATCTGTATGTATTGATATTCTAATTGTGAATTCATTATCAAATAACCCAGAATTTGATTGAGGTCTCGGGGACATTGGAAATTATTTATTAGGCAAAATGTTTTGGGGAAAATTTAAATTAGGCTCTGCAACTCACATCAAATCCGACACTCGGGAATTACCAGCGTCACATGTGACTGAATATAAATGACGATAAATGATAATGATGATAATGATAGAAAAGTTTCTTGCTGACCGACAGACTCTCCTCTATCTGACTTTCATTGTATCCGTAATAAAAGTTAATGGGGGAAATAACAGATGATGAAAAGAATGATTAATGATGATGAAAGAATCGTTCTGATAGATGACCAGTGTTGTCTGTGGTCCGCTTATTGTTAAGCTGCAGTTAACAGAGTTTTAACTAGAAAGCAAATCAAATATAAAACTTGAGAGCGACACTCTTGAGTCTAATCCGTTATTTTTATTTGCTCCAGTAAAAGAGATCACATTACTCAGATTAGCCGTAATCAATAACCGATATCCAATAAGTGGGTTTGTCAGCTGGTGGAAGTCTTCCGTGAAGGCTGCTCTCATGTATCCTCAGGGATCCCTCCTCGTTCTTCGGAGCAGAAACAACGCCTCTGGGGAAAGGCCAGCAAGATGGTGGACCAGAGCGCCTTCCAGTTCAAGGAAGGATTCAGGATATTCGAGGATCCTCGCTCGGGGGTGCACCCTTGATTTGCCTTTCAACGGGTATTCCTAACCGTCTTCTCTCCTGTCTCAGTCTCAGTCCTCACAACCCTCTGCTGAGATCCTTCCATCTCATTACAGGAACCACAGGGGGATGATGAAACCATGAAGCCTCATCAAGCCTCCCTAGGTTCCTGGATACAGTACCTCCTGGCTCAGGATCTATCCCGATTTGACCCTTTGTGCATCACCCAGCCTTACCTGCCATTTCAATAAACTAATTGACATTGTTCCAGTTCCAACCATCTGAAACATGATCATCTCCCCATATCCATATTCTTTACATCTGTCTGATATCACCATTTAGTTTCTTTACAGTGTCATTTTATTGATACTGACACACACTGCATGTCTGTCCACATCCTCTGTCACTGAATTCCCCTCAGCATCTGTATTTGTTCAGTTTCCCTTTACTTTATACATAAACTATAACCGCAGTCTTTCCCGTTGATTCATGTCCAGCTCCACTGTTTCTATCAATAGCAGGCTAACATCTTAAAAAAAATCTTTTACATCAGAGGACCTTTCTTTTAATTACTCTGTGCTGAGGAAAATAATTGCAATCCAATGCACCATGAAAAAGCAACGGTGTAACAATCTGGGCCCAGGCAAGCAGTCTGTGGGCTGGAAAATGCCCCGACAAGTGAAGCTAAAAACAAAAACTGTGTCTATTTGCGACTGAAGCATCAATAAAGATGAGCTGCACAAGTGGCTCCCTCACTCAGTGGCATTTCATTTTGTTTTTAACTTGGTCCGCCAGCCCCCTGCCATCATTTCATCTCTTTTGTTCCTGCCAGACCAGGCCGAAAGGGGGTGTGGGCTCAACATGAGTTCGCATCAGCAGGCTACCTCCAATCTCCCGCCATTTGACAGCATGGTACCAATCAACACTTTACTCCCACCCTGCCGAGAAGCAACCGACTCTGAAGGAGACAGAAGGGGACCTGGTGTGATGGAGATATGGAGTGTGTGAAAGAGAAAAAGAGAGAGGGGAAGGGGGAGCGAGACAGAAATAGAGGCCCGAGAAGGAGAGAAAGCAGGAAGGCAGCTCCTTGTTGAGCATCCTAAATTTACCCCGGTGCTGACGCTCCCCCGCCGTTTTCAACTCTTGCTCTGTCAAAAGATGTGTGCCTCTGCTGTGCCCTGATACATACGCACACACCCGCACACACAAAGGTACAGTAAACTCTTTGATATTGCTGCAGCTTTCCAAACAGTCACCAAGATTACGCTCAAATTTAAATGTAAGTATGAATTTCCAGGATATCGCCACGGTAGAAATTGCTCTAGCTCTTAATAATTAAAAAAAAAAAAGATACTCGATATAAAAGAAGAAGTCAAATTACACCCCTGTGGATATTTATCTTTTTTCCCCCCAATAAGGGTTTCTGTACTTTCATATATTTCTTCAATTTATCACACTTGTGTCCTTGCTGCCTAACCCCTGTCCTCACAAGAGTACTATTGATCCAAGCCGTTGCAGTGATAAATGCAATCTTTCATCCGCTGACCAAATTTTACAAATGAGTGTAAATGGCCATGTAAATGTGGCCTTTGCATATGATAAAGGTACAGAAAAGAAAATCATTTTAATGGGTTTTACATGCTATGTATTTACACTGCTGTGCATCTCTCCTGATTCAGCTGTGATAACTTTTCTTAAGAGATCAGCATATTGCTAAATACACACTCTTACTTTCTTTCACAGTCAGACAAGAAGATAATGCTTTCATGCCTGTGTATTAAATTTTAAAGTTGCAGCTCGGATGATGCTACCTTAGCATAGCAAAGCTTAGCACGAAAACCGAAATCACTTAGCAGCTAACCCGACCTCTGTCCAAGGGTAAAATATTCCTCCCAGCACATCTAAAGCTCATTATTAACACACTCGTTTGATTAATCTGTACAATAACAAAGTGTAAAACAATGAGTTATGGTTTTATGGGTGTTTTATGACAGTCTACTGGGAGAGCAGGAGACCTCCAGAGGTTACAACCAAGCGGTAACCTCCGGTGCTGGGACATGAAGCCAAGTGTAAAAAAACTCTAATTCCCTGAGCGGCTGCTTGAGACAGGCTGCAGAAGTGAGTCATGATCTCCATAAGCCACCGTGTTAAAATGTTCACGGCAGAAATAAACATGTTCATGGCTTAAAATGATGCATAATTGACAGTGTGGTCGCTTTGATTGACAGGTAAGTGCCGTTACAGATGGCTTGTTGGAGCACTAAGGTGTCATCCAGCCCACCTCAGGTCCGCCGATGAACTTTCTTTGCCGAATTGGCCGGGAGGCGGAAGAAGCAGTACATCCAACATGGCAGCCATTATTGTCAGCTTCAAAAACTGCGCTTCAGAAACTTACGGTCGACATCACTCATGCTCAGTCGATTGTTTATACTGTCATTGGTCACAGCCAGACTATGTTTCCCCTTGATGCCATTCTCTATGCTAAGCTAAGCTAACAATGTCCTGGTTGTAGTGTGATGCGCAAATACATGACATATGGTGGCGTATTTTCATTTAGCACTCAACGAGGAGAAGAAAATAAATGCATTTCTCCAAAAGTGTGACTAAAATAAATTTCGCCAATATTTCTTTAACATGCGGAAACAGAAAACCTCTTCTGCCACACCAACAGTGTGTGCAGTGATAGAAAAAAAAAACTTTATGGTTAGTCCCTGAAGAGGATGAATTACTCACCACTCTGCTGCCAGATGCTGCACTGAGTATTGTTTACCTGCCCAGGTTCTTGATATTTCTGAATTTTCAATAACGCTGCATGCTGGCGCGTGTTCCTGCAGACAGGTGACAGTTAATTGCCTTGGACCAGGAGGAGAGCCAGCTGGAAGTAGCGTTAGCTGCTAATGCTAACGTTACTCGTCTCGTGTTGACTGCTCCTCTCTGTAACTTCACATTTCCGTCAGCGCACATGTCACCTCCTTCAGCGAGTAAAGCGTCTGGGTGTCATTGGCTTATTTCATGATATGGTGACATGATATGAAATGCTAATGAGCGGTAAAGATTTCAGGAGGGGGTGTACACGGTACTTCAGCATTTCCCGACTGGAAAATGCGGCAAGAGAAGTGTGAAGGGGGCAAACAGGCTGACACACAGGAGAGAAAATATGTTTTTAATTTTTTTTATTTCATGCAGAATCTTGGTCAGGTCACCACTTCTGTATCAATGTAGCTAAATCTCTGAGTCCGTATCGGTTTTGGTGCATATGCAAGGTACTTTTTTTTTTTTTGCATGCAAAGAGAGCTAACAGATTGAGGCCAAGATTTTGTTCTTAAAAAGAAAAAGAAAGAACATTCAAGGTAAAAAGGTAAGAAAAAGGAAGTAGCAGAGCTCAAAAAAGCACTGAGTCAGAGTAAGTGAAATAGACAGTGGGGAAAAATAGACTTGCTGAAGTAGAGTTAAGTGAAAAAGTAGACACTTCGGGAGGGAAACAGAGAGCCAGCGATATTGGATCAGGCAAATATTGAGCAAGAGCAACAGCAGAGACAAAGCGACGAGGCGAGGAAGAGATCAACGGAGTGAGCAGAGGAAAAAAGCGCAATGACGATGGTAGATGTATTCACGGTCTCACTTGCCTCGTCCCCTGCCCCCCCCCCCCCCCCCTCCGGCTGCGGCTGCCTGCCCTCGAGCACCGGCAGCGGTGGATGGGGCCAGAGCAGGAGGCCTGGGACGCAGCATTTGGTCATTTCACAGAGCACTGCAACCCACCAAAACAATGTTGAAGCAATCAGAGCTAATTGCGCACTAATGGCTCCCTTTCCACTTTCCTTCTCTAATTGGCTGGAGCACCATCTGCGCACGCACACACACACACACCCGAGTGCGTCGCACATACACGAGCGGCTCCCATTCTCGCAATTTAAGCCTTCACAACGGGCATCAATTAAACTCTCGAAATAACATACAGGTCTAGAAATTGAGAAAATAACATCATATTCATTCATCCAACTAGAGGATGAGAGATCCTCTTACAGTGCGGCGGGTCATCCAAGGTTTCTGGTTGAGGAGGAGGGGGGCTGCATTTCCAGTGTATACTGCGAGTGAAACCTTTAGCATGTTTGCACAGATTTTTTTTTTTGTTGCCGTTGCTTTCATAGCACGGCGGTTAAAAACGGCTGTGTAATCATTCGTCGCAATAAATGGATTCAGCTTAACAGGAGGTGTGTTTTTGGTGACTCAAACACGATCTCTGACGAGCCTGTTATTGCAGCGGCTGATGGATCTCCCTATCACACGCTCCATTTTGCCTCACCTCACTCCCACCTGGCACGGGGAGCCGCGGAGGCGCTTCATTCTCAGGAATAGCTTGTCACCGCTGTCATCTCCGCGGCTCTTTTCCCATGCATCTTTTTTTTTCCCTGCAGTTCTTTGTTATCACTTAGCAGGAAATCTTTTTTGGCTGCGCAGTGTGGAAACCATCACCGCAGGCAAAAGGTGAAATGGGTACAGCGGAGGGAGGGGGGGGTGCTTTATAAGTGCAGCGGTTGCCATGGAAACCACCTTTACCCAGGATCTCCGCGCTCGCTCACCTTCCAGGATTCGAACGTCTCGCTCGCCTAATTGACAGATTCAGGAGCCTGCGCGCGCTCGCACACACACACACACACACACACACACACAAACACAAAGACAGTCCTGGAAAATGATTAAATCCGTTTCCCACCTGCTTGCTTATACTCTGGCAACCAATTCCTCTGTTTCCTGTTTACTGAGACATTGTCCGTGCTACCATCTGCCCATTTTTCCCGCTTGCGGTGAAAAACATAATTTGTACTGAACAGGAAGAGCACTTCTCTTTTGCATAACCATTTGACACAACAATGGGATGTTTTGTTTTTGCTCGGCAACGCACGCCGTCGCCACGCTGTTTACTACTGCAGCTCTGTCCGCGCAACAAGGCTTATCTTCTGTCTGCGTGTTCTCGTGCGCTCCCCCCCGCGTATCAGCAAATACACGCCTGTACCTGCGAGCCTGTCCGAACGCCCGTATGCATTTGTCAGCCTCTAATCCTGGCTGTGTGCTTGTCCAGGGCTAAACAGAAGCGTATTAAAGGTGATGACACCACCTTGAAGAAAGCCAGAGGCTCCGTGTGGACAACAGCGAGAAAACACACCCTCTATTCAAAACACACACATACCCAGAGAGATCTTCATGTGATTCTTGCTCTGCAATACAGTTAAAGGACCGGCTGTAGGTTTCTCTCTTTGAAATCGGAATTTGTAACCCCCCCCCCCAAACATGAATGCTGCGACACCACAAAACCACATTCGTCTGAGCTGACGCAAAGACATGCAAGATAACTGAATTTATAACACTTCACACTTGTCAGCTCGGTAAAACAAAGTGTCCAGATGCGAGCGCAGAGTAATGACGCTCTGTCAGAGCGGCGCCAAGATACGCAGCTTCAAAGCGTTTTCACATCCCATATGGCAAAAACCAACTGTAGCTTTCTCCTAATTCCTAACGTGTTGAATATCATCAAATCTCAAGTCTAACTTTGAGCTTCTGTCCTTGATTTGTAGCCTAAAAGAACTCAATCAAAGTCAGACTGATAGCGGGTGAGGTGTTTTATTTACGCTCTGCATCAGCGGTTACATTATTCTCAGCTTCCAAGGTCAATCTGTAACAATTTAATTCATTGACATCTATTTTTGGTTCAATATGCTAATTTGTGTTGGATGTTAGAACCGGGCCTTCATAGTTTGTCTTTGACCATTTATATATATATGTGTGTGTGTGTGTGTTTTTGTGTGCAGTGGATTGTTCTTTAACGCGACACAATGTTGTGCACCTCGTCCCCGAGCGTGACAGGAGCAGATGTTACACCCAGCGCCGGCTGCAGGGCTTAGAGCACAACTCCCATCAAACAAAACTATTTCCCCCTCTGGACGGTGGCACCGCAGGCCAGTTGGTCTCTTTATCCAGCGTTTATTCTCTTTGTTCATCATAAATCCTCTTCTGATGCCAGAGAGGGAGAGAGAAGAAAAAAAAAAAAACAAACAGGCAAATGTCAACCCCTAAACTGGGACAGAAAGTTCAACTTGCGCTCGTGTTGTTGAGATTTCAAAAGGATGATCCTCGTGACGCTCCTGTCATTGCCCTTGCCGATTGGGCTGTCACTGCATTTTAGGTCACTGTTTGTTGTTTTTTTTGATGGGCAGGTGCCAGGGATGATGGGTAAATTGAGCAGCTAGGATTAGGAAAGGCCAGACAGGTATGTTATATCAGAGAATTAGAGCGAGTGAGTGTGTGCGAGTTTGAGCTTGCGTGCCCGTGTCACCCAAGTGCGCCCGACACAAACTCTCCTCATCTGTTTCACGCAGGTGCCCTTTGCGACTGCTTGCCTCACCTCGTCCGCGTTCAGCCGCTGTAACCCCTGCGTGTGCCAGTTTCAGGGAAACAGCAGGACGGGGTTTTGAACTAGCAACCTGGCGGGCCGCTGGAAGGGAGCATTCCCCTCGGTGGCGTGCAGGTCCAGACCTCTTGGCAGAGCGTTCTGACGGAGAGCAAACACATGTAACCAGTGGGAGTCGGCCCATCTGTCTCTGTCTCGGCTAGTGGCAGTCGCGCGCTTTCGTGCGCTCACGCACACAATTCCTCTGGAAAGTGAAACATGAGTCTGTGTTGGCAGTGATAAACGAACTGCACAGCGAGGGAAAACCAGTTAGAAGATGAAGTGACCAATAGATCAGACAACCGAGACTCTCACTCACTACTCCCACACCCCCCTGTTGTTCTGCTTTCTCTCACACACTCACCCTACTAATGGGAGGTAAAAAATTAAAGACTCCGTTTACTCAATTGGCCCAATTCTGAATACATATTTTGTCACCTGTCATTAGCGGTACCGAGCCATACCTTTTGAGATATATGTCTGATTTTTGCCTACGCAAATGTGGCCTTCAAGATTAAATAATTCAACTGTTTCTAAGAAAGCAGAATTCCTGATACCGTTGGGCCAATCTCTGAACCCATTGGCTATTGCCAGACAACGATTTCACCTCTGGGAGCAGCTGCAATTGTTTCTGGGATATCCAGCCCAAGACTTTCTCTATATCTTATCTCTATAAAGAGATATCGGCCTACGAATACAGATAACTTCAGCTTAAAAAGCTAATAATAAGAGAACATCAGACAAAAGCCGATGGGTTCCAAGATTGCATTCCGGCCAATGGCTCTTTTGCTCTCCACAGACTGTTGCAACCGAAGCCTACACAAAGACACAATTACACAAAGACTGCTGGCTTTGCTCAACACTTGTTCACTCAGCGGCAACAAAAAAAACTCATTCTGTGCCATCTCACTTGCCATTTTCCTCCACATCGATGACTGTGGTTCAAATTCCACTGAGAAATGAACAATAAAAGTTACTCCAATAACGTGCTTGATTTATTCAGCCAAATAAGAATAAAATGAGGTAAAGAAGACAATTACAATGAATACCAAGTCACAAGTCTTTCAGCTGAAAGGTCAGAGGTCCTCTCACACACACACAAAGTAGTTCAGTGTCTGACAAAGACTGAAAGTCCCCGCCCTGCATCTGATGTGATCGGAAAACCTGATTCCAAGAAACTAAAGTTCAGTTGTTTCTCACCCTGACAAGCGTCCCAAGTGTATCTTCCCATAATGGGAATCTGACCCTTATCTTTAGCCTTGAAGGTTATCACGGGAACTCCTCGGACATAGTTTGCTACCCATCGGTCGGCAGGGATTGGTAGCATGTCACAGCTGCGAAAAAGAAAGGCTGCAAACTGCGGTCCCATTTCTAGAAACACACGAATACTGTTAAAGGTTAACAGTGTAATGGATGCATTTCATCTGCCACTGAATTTGTGAAACTGCTACAGCGCTTCAACTTCACACAGCATATCAACATTTCCACCCACAGCCATGATCCTGGATCTGGTCCAGTCAGGACTGGTGTTACAGTACATCAGCTCTCCACCCACAACCTCAACATCCATGACCACCTGTCAATCACGATGGACATTCCTATCCCTATCCTAAAAGATATTGTTCAGAAGCTTCATGTCTATCTTCCCCTCAGCTCTTTCAGCCTCTCTTGAAAAAAGCCTGCCTCCCCTTCCCCACTGTCCCCAGATATTGTCAACTTTTACAATGACACTCTCCTCCTTTCTTGACCAGCTGGCGCCCATCAAAACCAAAACCGTCTCATTCACACACTCAGCTCCCTGGTATACTCCTGAACTCTGCCAAATGAAATCCCACGAGCGTCAGCTTAAAAGTCTCTCCAAGAAAACTGGTTTAACAGTACATCGCCAAGCCCACATAGTCAACAGTCAGCTATACAAAGATGCTCTCACCACAGCCCGGGCCACCTACTATTCACATCTCATTTACTCTGGCTCCACAAGCCCGAAGGATTTCTTTTCGAGTGCAACTAAAAACTAAAATTGATACCACCTGCAACAACCTGACCACCTCTCTCACCCTGTCTAATTCCTCACCTGTCCTCCACCTTTACCAGCCCTTATTCAGCCCTTGTGTTCCCAGTGGAGTTGTCCAAATTCATGGTAGGTATGAAAAGCTCCTCTTGTGTCTTGAATCCCCATCCTATCTTGTTGAAGACTGTCTCCCAGCTATCTCCCCACTCATCACAGAAATCAAACTCCTCCTTCAGTTCTCTGTCACCACAATCTTCAAAAAAAAAAAAAACCTGGACTCAACCCAGATACCTTGACAAATTTCAAGCCCATCTCCAATCCATGTCTGTCAAAAATACTAGAACATGTTATCGACTCCAAACTCAAAGCCCACCCCCAATCTCCATCATTGTAGCTGTCAACATTACCAGTACTGCCCTGTCCTGGCTAAGGTCATATCTAAGCCCCACAACAACTCCACCTCCTTCACTGTGCCTCTGTCCCAAAGTGTCCCTGAGGGTGCAGTCCCGTTCATCCTTGGTAACATAATACGTGGCTCCACTTCCACTGCTATGTCAGTGATGTCCAGCTCTACATTTCCACTAAATCCATCACCACTACAACTCATTACACTCCGACCATGCACCAGACTTGGAGCGACAAGTGAGCCAGTCTTCACGGCTGCCCATTCCCTCTACAACTCTAGTCCCACAGAAAACAAAGACCGCACCAACCTGTCAGCGTTTAGAATTAGTTTTAATATGTGATTAATGTTGAACTAATTTTGACCGCTCAACTAGCCTCACTCTGTTGAGCATGTGACATAAAGGAGGGGGAACAGGATGTGTATATTGTTTCATAACACTGGCACAGGTTTATTGTGTTTTATCCTGTTATAGAGCATCTTTGGTGAGTTTTAACCTCAGTCTTCTGGGGCTTTTGGGAAATGGTGTTTGCGAAAAGCAGATACTAACAGAAACATTTAATAAATGGTAACATAACATTTGTTTGTTTGTTTTAGATTCTCCCTTCCTTCCTCCTTCCTTCCTTTATTAGACACATTGAGCGAACCACACAACATATTGTTGAGTAAGGTCATATTCCAATGTTGCTGGATTTTTTTGTCGTTGTTGTTTTAATTATTCCAATGTCGATGTGATTTTAAGGTTTTCTTACTTTGGAATAGACTTCTTCAGCAGTTTGGAGTCAGCCAGAGGCAATAATCAAATATGTATCAAATTCAAAAGCTTCGTGGTTGGGATTTGGGAACACCATGCCAAATTCATCCAAAACCAAAAAAAATCTGAAAGTGAATTTATTTAAACTGCTGACTTCCTAAAAAGTTTAAAGTTTCTGCCTACGGTTAATGAATGAACACCAAGGAAGTAGTTTATTTATCTATACATGTTTTTATATACCCAAGCTCGTCGTGTCGTAGAGCCCGATATTTTCCAACAGAATTGGACTAATGATTATAAGAATGCAAATTTCCTACCTCTAAATTTAAATAAAATGTCATCCTAACCGTCATGACTACATAAGAGCAGAACTGAGCGAGAAAGCGTGGGGGTTCTGTAAGTTGAGTGAACCTTTTAATTAATCACGTCACAAAAAGATAATCACTCCAACATTTCTTCTCTCTCTCTCCCTTACCTTCCTTTCTGTCACTCCAGCATGTTCCCTGCGGCGATGAGGATGTAAAGATTGGTGTGTGTGCGTGACATAAGGAAAGAAGGGCTAAGAAAGTGAGACAAAAGGTGAGGGACTGTGAACGCGTGAGGAAAAGGCGGCAACGGATTTCACCCAAAGCGGGCTTCATTACCATGCATCTGTCAGAGTGTCGACGGAGGTCTTGTTGCCAGTGGCAATGTGGAAGGGAGTTAAAGAGCATCAGCATCTTTTTCTCTCTCTCCTCCCTTCCTCGCTGTCGGTCTGTTCGCCGCCGTCTCTCCTCCTCTCTCACTCTCCGAGCGAGAACAGTTAAGCACATCAGCATGTCTGTCATCGCTCTGGCCTCACCGTCTTTAGACGGCGACACAGTGCAGACAAGAAAAGTCCATTATCGCTTCCCTCAGTGTGACTATTTATCTCTCTCACCATCTCGCCCTGTCACTTGCGAAACCCACCCACGTATCCCCCCCCCCCACCCACCACCACCACACACACACACACACACACACACACACAGCAGCCAGCTAAGACAGTGATGGGCAGAGCATTGCATCACCATCACTTGTCTTTCTGTCTTTCAGTGACAGCTGCTGAGCAACCTACTTTTCGAAAAGGATGTGTATCTAAACACACACATTACGTTTAGGTGCGCGCGTGTGTGTGTGCGTGCGTGTGTGTGTGTGTTGAAACTGACTGAATATTGCTCCCGCTTCACCCAGAAACTCATCATCCATGTGTTCTTTCCACAAGACATTTAACCCCAAAGTGCCCCGGTGGGGATGCTCAGACCGACATCCCATTCAGAATGCTTGAAAGGAGTTTTCCAAAACAAACAGGCCCGAGTGGACAAAAAAGATAAGTTCAAGACTTGTTTTTTTGTTTTTTTCCTTGAGAGTGAGATAAGAAGATTGATATTAACTTCATGTCTGTATGTTAAGTTTGGAGGTTCTTGTTTAGCTAGCTTATCAGGCCCGAAGAAAGATGGTGAAAAGAGGTGAAAAGAAATCGTCTTGTCAAGTCTCAACAACTCTGGCTGTTCGTTTTACGAAAAACCTGAACCTGGAGAGAAGTGTAAAAATGACAGTTTGTTGCCTGTTTCTTGAAGGACAACGATTTAACCATCCGCTCATCTCCATACGGCATCGGTGATAGCATGTTAACGTCTACGTTAAACCCTTATTTTGTCACTCCAAAGAAATCCACAGTTCAAACACGAAACGGACGTCAGTTAGCTTCAGAAATGTTGCTATCCATATTACTTCTCTTTCCACAGAGTCATGCTAACGGTTTACACCTGCTTCAAAAGACTCATCCTCCCGACGCGGCGCACCTGATGAACCAAGTTCAGCTGAGCTGTGAAGGTTACAGGCGCAGATGTCGATCTTCTAGCCGTCGGATATCGTGAGACAACTTTGCGGCTTTGTACTCTCCAGACAGAATACCTTCAAAAAGAAACCTCAGATCCATTTCAGCACTCTAAAGTTTGTCCCTGGACGGCGTGAGAATTTGGCTACCTATCAAGCCACGTCGGAACACAGCACCCGCCTGCTGCGACCCTCATTTTAACTACAAAAACCTTTCTTTAATGGCAAACCCAGTCCTATTTTAGCCGCTGTCATCCCTTCAAACACCCACTCTGCCTCCCTTCTTGTGCTTTGTAGTTTTGCGGCGAGAGCGTCGTGTCTAAGTGGAATGGTTGACTGGTCAGGCAGGACGAGGTGTCGAGGAGAAGGCCTATCCTATCAGGTAGAACCTTCATCAGCGCTGCAGGGACCTTGCCGCTTTCAAGCCTCTAGCACACTGACAGAAAGCTTTAAGGAAGTCTGTTTAAAAGTGCCGGCTATCTTCAGAAGTTGAGATGGGAGAGAGACTTGCACACATACACAAAGAAAGTCTGTCAAGAGTATAAATGTACAGCAGCGGACTAGTGAGACAGACGTAGCTGAGCCAGTGTAGGAGGGAGGTGGAGAGAGGTAAGATTGGAAGTTTTGCGGCAGCAGGAAGTAGGAAACTAACAAAGAAATACCCAGAGGCATATTATTGGTACGCTTTCAGCAATAAGGCAACAGGGGAAGAATATACAGGTGAGAAACACCCACTGGTGGCAGAGGGCATTGTGCTAAACGAAGTATCTCAGATAGATAGATATTTTGAGGGAGACCGGAGATCAGGTTACACAATTCTCACCTGTTGGTGTCGGCTTTCTTCAATGCAGACAAGGCCTTTCCACTTTAGCAGGCAGGCAGTTTCTTTGGCGAAGGACCTTCCTCTCTGGCTTCATGTCTATAATAAAATCCTCCTGAGAGCGCTGACTCTTCTCCGGTGAATTTTTCTGCTGAAGTAGGTTCACAGCAAAGGAAGCAGCGCCGCGTCGTCCGCGCAATCGAGGCAAACGACGCACCCCATGTTGTGTTCCTCGACCAACATTTACTCCCCTATTTATCTACATCGCCAGACCCAGCTGCAGAGCGCTGATTGGTTTTGTTTGAGTAATGAGCACAATCGACAGAAAGCACAATTTAATTAGGAGGCGCAAACGGCGACGCCGAGATGGAAGATACTCGAAGGGGACGGGGATGGCGATTAATGTAACAACGCCTTCCCAGCGTTCCATCATGGCAATCTGATTTATTAATTACCCGCGGCGGTGTTTTTTTTTTTTTTTTTTATCTCGGCCGTCATGCAAATTGTCAGAAAGAGGCGCACTCCGCTCACAAAGGAAGGGAACATTTGATATCATGGGGAGGCTCGTCTTCCGTCTGTGTGATGAGGAGCTGTGAGACTCACGGCAGGTTTATTTGAATCAGCATCTGAGAGAAGGTATGACTGACAGTTTAGTGCCGTCATAACACACACACGCACATGCACACACTCCACCAAACACGGTTGGCCTCAAATACACCCATGATTGGATTTTTTCTTTTTAGGTGGAGAGGTCAAGGTTTGGCGAAATGATTAAACGCAGCCCGCTTCCTGCTGCTGTTATGGCAGGTAGTGACATCAGAAAATAAAATCCCACTTTAATATCCAGCTGCTGGATGCCTCGGGCAGGGATTAGGACCAGATTATGCTTGAGTGCTCTGCGCTCATCCTCTGTGGTGTGCTGTATATCCACAAACACAATTACTCAGACAGACAGAAAAAAAAACAACAAAATGGTACACAGGGGGAGATGCGCTTTTCTCGTAGTAACACTTTTCTGAAGAGAGGTTGACCTGCAGGCGTTGGAGACAGGGACTACACGCGTCTTGCTTGTGGATATGGAAGCCATTTGTTGTGTTTAACCAGTGAGCGGCTGCTTCTAGTGCTTTAATATTGTGCCTGCCTCTGCACACAAATCTCCAACGAACCTGCCTCCCTTAAATCTTCTTTTATTTGTTTACAGTCACGTGCGTTGTTAGCAAAGTTGACAGACACTAGTCGGGTGGAATTTTGGATTTATTTTCATTTCAAGAGCAGTCGGTGCTCAAAGTGATTTTTTTTTTTTTGGTTTTGTTTTGCTGCTTAATGTTGCAGGAGCCAGAGGAGGAACTGCACAGCGCACACACCAGGAATGAATCACCAGCGATGCGCTTCTCGTTGGTGGCAAGTTGTGCCAAACGCATTGTTTGAAATTCCAACACTCCGGCGCCCGAGCGCGCATGCATTCTTCTCGGCTGCAATTATAACCCCCGTGGATGAGCGAGCTGCCACGTGCCCATGCTAACAGCTGCAGCGTAGTGAAAGTTTTTCGAGCTTTCATCTCAAGGAAATACATGCATCCACTGGTTCACTTTATATGTGCAGTGACGCAAATTGGGTAAAAAGCTGTGGAAACAACAAGGGGGAAGAGATGAGAGATGCAAACCTTAAGGGTCTTATTAAAACTTACCATAACAAACAAATGGGGGAAAGCAGTGAGAATAAAGTAAAGTATTGGGGAATACTCAACTGCGTGTAACATTTGCAGTATTGTGTTCATAGCTCGCACATTTTGCCATTTCTGTCAAATTAAAATGACTAAAACAAACTATTTTGGGCACCATGAATGGAAGGGAATGATTTTTTAAATTTTTATTTTATTGTTGCTTCTCCAAATCGGCTCACCTGTGAGAAATATTTGGCTATAGTTTCAAATGTTTTGAATCTGAAATTGTAAACCTAAACTTCAATAATATGAGATGTCAGTCTTGCTTGGTGAAATCCCCCCACCTACACTCCTTGTTTCTAGAAAGTAAGACGTCTGAGTGACTCAAAACCGTTCCCATCAATAGTTACAATGGTTATTTATTGATATTTTATTGCATGTGACAAGAGCAGTGAGTTTCTTGTTCGAACCACCCTGTGTCAAGATTGCATGTTGGTAGTTAGTAACAGGTTAACAGGTGACTTTAAAGGTGTGAGCATGAATGGTTGTTCGTGTCGATGTGTTAGCCGTGTGATCAGCTGGCGAAGTCTGAATTATTTTTTCTCAGTGTCTTTGGTTAGCCAAACTAGATTTCTCCCTGGAGTGGCTTTAGTTGTAATTCAGCTTTTTTTGGTAGCTTGCAAAGTTGTTGAACATTCCAAAGGGGCCTTTGTTAAAACATGTGAATATATATATCATTCATATCAGTGTTTGTAAGGTTATACGATACAGTCAGCAGGGCAACATTGCAGTTGATAGTATGTCTCCAAGCAACACCGGCCTGGCAATGACTGCTTTGGGGGAAGCACGCGCCCAGAGGTGTGAAGCTTAGACCCAAACATATGTTTTATAAGTTTTTATCCTCCAGTAGCTGTACATAAAAAGTACACCAGGCTGCAGGATACACAGCCATAGAAACATATTGGCAATAGATGGAAGTGTGCTCACACTTCACACAGACAATGCATCACGAGATCATGCATTACAAACAGCAGTGCTGTAAAAACACACGCCTCCCTCTCCCCCCCAAAACCTCCTTCTCTTTTTCTCCCTGTGCCTCCACCTCAATGCAAGAGACCTTGATGTCTGTTTGAGGGTTTTTCCACGCCACATTTCAACGGCAAATCTAGCGTGTTACGCCCGTGCCAGCATTGCCAAGTCCTCATCATTCATCGTGATGACTCACAAAGCAAGGCCGAAACACAAATGTCTCTGCCATCTCTGCCCCCGTGGATGAAAGCGTGTCTTTATATTAGGAGAAGAAAGGGAAGAGATTCACACTGATTGGCCTCCGCCGGAGAATCAAACGATGGCCTTATGGCTCGTATATGAGGGCAAATTGTTTGACAGATCGTGGGAAGTTAATTGTTATTTCTAATTATCTTCCTTCCTTCATATCCTCCTGAATATTGCTGAAATCACCGCTGAATCACGCGGCGTCTCAAATTCAAATTCCTTGTTGCTAGTTTCTCCGAAAAAAGAAAAGTCACCCAACCTCGTTCGGCACTCCCTCGTGTTCCCCCGAGGGGTGACGAGAATTCGCATCCAGCTTGCGCAAAATCAATGATCGCTTAAGTTCACGGTACGAAAGGAGGCGGAACTCTTATTTACAGTGATCAAACAGGGTGGCAAACTGCTCCCCGAGGCATGCCATCTCCCACCTACTCACAAAAAAACTACCACGCACTCTCACGTATCCAAACATACACACACATTACACGGGCTCTGAGCCGCTCCGAGCCAGCTAAAGCAACATTTGATTTGAGGTGATGGAAATAGAGGAACGCAGGCTTATAATCCTGTAAGGGCAACTGCAGCGCGTTTGAAATGGGTCCCAGTGGCGGTGCGGTACTGGCTCCGGGGCATTGGTAAATGAATCTGTCTGCAGTCACACAGCCAAATGAACATGGGGAGCTAAGTAAGAGAGCGGCGGGCACGGCAGTTCATTTATGAAATGTATTAGGATTTATGAGGCAATGAAGTGTAAAGGTGCTTTATTACACTCCCACCGCCGTCAGTCCACCAAGATGGAAAGCAGAAATGACACTCTAAATGTTTCAACTCGTGTTTTCTTTCTCCTCTCTAATGGCAGGAAGCTGGCATAATGAATAAAATTCTGGATTCAATTTTGAAAATATTATTTATTTATTTCGATTTTCTCTCATTTTTTATACAGGGGAAATCTTTTTTTTTTTTTTTAGTATCTGTGCTATGTTGTTTATGGGAAAGGTTGCCACTGTCTTTGGGTCAGACTCCGGCCAGCACACACCACCTGCTGCCATTGTTTCCCAGCGTACTGTATTGACATGCTGCGCCGCGACTCCCGGTTGAAGCAATCCTGAAATCTGACCAGGAGTGGAAGGAGAGAAAATGGCGCTCCTGAAGCCATGTCAAGCAGAAGGAATAAGATGATCTTGCGTGTGTGTGTGTCTGTGTGTGTGTTTATGTGTGTGTGCGTGCCGTGGGACCGAAATGTGAAGAGTGAGTTTGCTGGTTCAGTGCATCCTGGTTGAGATCAAAATCATCTCAAACTTGTGTGAATGAGGTCTCCAAGGAGGGTAATGGAGAAAAAGGCCAGCATGGCGGTTTGTAATGTATCACGCGTGTGTGCGTGTGTGTGTGTGTGGATAAACTATATGTATCTAAAAAAGGATCTCATCTATATACATCCCATTTTTCCGGGTGATTTTGCTTGCTCCAAAATAACACATTTTCTTTCAGTTTGTGTCATTTTCCAAAAAACAAATTGCGGACCGTGCTCTGCAGGAAAGAAGCGAGAAGACAACTTCAGGGGCACTAAAACCCCCAGACGAAATAACCTGCAGAAAAGTTGGACTGTTGAGGTTTAAATTTAGTATAGTTATCAAAGCGCTAGAAGTTAGAACTTAAGAAGAACTTAAGCGAAAGATAGAAGTGAAAAAAAATCTCTCGATTTTGCTCCTGCTGGCAAACGTAAGAATAAAGGCTATTACATTTCTTGACTAGAAATACTGTGGAGAGTTACAGAGGTCTCTGAAGTTGTGGTAAATCTCCCAGGCACACATCTTCTGAGACATTTTTTGGAGGGATTGTATAAAAGATAATTAGATGTGATGAATAATACTTTAGCTTTAGCTAGATTCACTCTACAGCGGGGTAGTTTCAGCCTGTTATCCGCGTTTGATTTGAACATTTAATCGGATACAACACCACTTCGGGGTTGCAAACAACATAATTAAAGCTGGCGTTCATTTTGTTTGCAATCTCTTTCCATGCCTGCTCATTGTCTTCACTTTGTAAATGCGGTATTAAATTCTCCTTATGATTTCTAAGATGGTCTGCCATTAGGAGAAGGATTTTTCTTCGCTCCACTTTTGGTTTTCTTTTTGTTTCCATCTCAGCTAGGTTCTTATTTTTTTGTCCTATTTATTCACTCTAAATATATCAGACCAATCTTATCCTTCACATGAATTAATAATAAACTCCTACATGATCTATTATTGAATATGTTTTTTGCAGAATAACACATCGTGGAGTCTGACATGAGTAAACAGTGGGAAAGATGCAGAGTAAATTCATGCCTTACGTGGGATCAATCATGATCACTTGAGAGTTACTGTTATACACTAAGTTTACTTCATAGTTTGTACTGTGCAGCTTAATACTCCAGACATTCATTACAGTGTTTAATCTTTTGTTGAAATGGTCACGAGGTAAATGGTAAGTATGTGCGTCCGCAGGTATTTCATTTGAACGCAACTCCTTCCCTCATGATTTCTCATTGTAATCCGGCAAAGAAATATACGAGGTTTGACCTGCCAGCTGACTTTGAGTTTGACCGGAATGAGATCTCTGGTTCACAAGGCCAAAGTCATAAGGTTGTAAAGTAGGCGCACCTGTCACTTATAAAATGTGCCTTACTCTTCTCACCCAACAATGATGTTCTCATCCCTAAGGTGGCTCTCAGGTGTCATTTCTAGAAGTTTGATGAATATGGGGCCTGAGCTCAGCTCAGCTCTTTTCTTCACATTTCTTTGTCACGCTGACATTACTTTAAAATACAAAAAAGAAGAAATGTAACCCGATTTGAAGCCTCTGCGAATAAGCAGGAATAAAACCACGGAAAGGCCGTGAGATATTGCTGAAAGCTTAGAAAGAAATCAAGCGAATGGACCTTAATTTACACACTATTTTTTTGTCCAACTACTAATGCAGAAACTGAATCTGTGTTTTTCATAAGTCCCCTACCTTGACACATGCTGCTTCTGGAATGAGCGCTCGTCAGTATGAAGGCCATGACGGGCATGTGCGTGTGTTTCCTTCAACATTTCTTATGCCTCCCGTGTCGTCTGGCCTCTTGACTTCCCACCCAGCAGGGAGCAATTCATTAGCACTGAGTGAAAGGAGCAGGGAGGCAGGAACAGTACCTGACCCAACACTCGGTCCATGAAGACGCTTCGAGGGAAAAAAACACGAGGTCCTCTCTTGAAGACGCCGGCAGCTGTGAACATAACGGATGGTGGAGACTGTTTGCCGGGGGTTATTAAGCGACCACTTAAAATCTGCACGCCCTGACACGTTTGATCAACTAATGACACCTAATTAGGTGACCGCCTAATGTTGGGTTTCTCCGAGGTCAGGTTGTCGCCGTTTTGCGGCGCTGAGAATGCTTTTTGGAAATAGAGCGGTAATTATTGGCGAGAGCTGCTCTCTCATTAGAAACGCTGTGTATCTGAGCATTGCAGGGAGAGAGAGTGAGAATAAAATCTAATTATCGCCCTCTTCTCACCCACCCCTCTGCGACATCAATACTCCATTATAGCACCTTGTCCCCGGGGTGCAGACAATCTCTGACTCCTACACATGTGCAGCGCGCATGTACACATATATACCCACAGCTACAAAACGTATGAAGTCATTAGAAAAAGTGCAATATGGTATGAGAGCCCTAAGTGATTGGAAGGTTTGAAAGTTACTATCTATTTTTACACGTTTTTGGACCTGACAAGAACTTTTTCGTACTTACTTGGTTTCACTTACACAGCTGATCTCCTGACGACATGATGTGGCCCAGAGGGTTACAAAAAAATGTAATTTTTTAATTCAAATTTGGGTAATGAGGGATTCTTGATTTTAAGAAAAAAAAATGGGAGCGATGACAGCGTTTCATGTGACTTCACTGGGCCAGATGGAGCTTGACGTGGAACAGCGGTTCACCGCAATTGTTGCTTGTACGGTGATTTTTCAGAAATAATAAAAAAACGAGTTTTGAGGAGAGGAACTCCGTTAGACACTGAGGACACAAGAATGAGGCTCACGTGCCTGATTTTGGTTTTTTTTCTATGTAGTGCAACATTTCGTCAAGCCAATAACGTCAAGTATAGCTGCAACCTCTTGCCGGTTTCTTCAAGAGCACTCAACGACTGCTGCTTATCGGGGCAGTCAGAACTCGTCGCCATCAATCTTTCCCCTCTTCGTGACAGCTGCAGACTGAAATCAAGCGTGCCTTAAAAGACCTGTACGTCTTTGAGGGCCCGAGATTGTGTCAGATCATCGCGTGCCGTTAACCTGCTGACATGTAGCGGGCAGCGGGGGAACGACAGTGGAAGCGCCACCTCAGCTTTGATGTGATTATCTTTGATCTCGCAAACTTGTCTGGGAAAGATAAATCCAGGCTTTATTTCTTCTGGAGCAGCCTGCTCCCGGCTTCGCGGCTTAGAGTGTGTTGGATAGTTCAAGACCAGTCTCCTGTGTGAGGATCGACTGCTGGTGGTGCATTGTTTTGTGCCGCACTGACGCCTGAATCATTGTTCATTCTCGCCGCCGCTTGTGAAAACCCTCCCATGCACAGGGCGGAACATCTTGTTAGCGAGGAGGAGGAAGCGCAGTGATTTGTGACGGGTTCCGAAACGCCGGCATTCAGTCAGTGTCCTCATCCGCTCAATTAGCGCTCGCGCTAATTTCCGCCGTCATTCTCTGGGGTCGTCAGTTGTGATGTCATCTTTTCTCACAACTATCTAATTGCACAGTAACCTATCATCTTCCTCCATTTTCCATAACCGCTTAACCTAATCAGGGTCGTGGGGGCTGGAGCAGATCCCAACTGACATTGGGCACCCTGGATGAGTTCAAATAGAGATAAACAAGTATGACTACTGCAACAGCATCCTTTACGGCACACCTTCCAAACTCCAGTACTGCTCACCCACACCCACGCTCATGACCACATTACCCCAGTCCTCCAAAACCTCCACTGGCTCCAAAATCCTCCTCCTCACACATAACCAGGCCCCCTCCTACCTCACTGACTTGCCTCGTCGCCACAGCCTCCTTTGATCCGACGCAAACCTCCTGACTTCCAACACCCAGGACAAAGCACTGAACCCCGGGGTGACAGAGCCTTCTCTGTGGCCCCCTCCCTCCCTCTGGAATTCTCTCCCCAAACATATCCGTGACCGCGCCGACCTTCCAACCTTTAAATCACGCCTTTTTAAATTTGCTTTTAATGTGTACCCTAGTCTAATGTGTCTTTAGTGTATAGTTTGGATGTTTGATGTTGTTTGCTGCTTTCATGTAAAGTGTCTTTGAGTATCCAGAAAAGCGGTTATAAATGAAATGCATTATTATTATTATGTTTTGGACCGCTGGGAGGAAGCCAGAGTATTCCGAGAGAGCTCACGCAGGCGTGGAAGAACACGCAAACTCCACAGAAAGGGGTTCAAACCGGGAACCTTCTTGCTGCGAGAGGACAGTGCTTAATCTCGCTACAGTCTTTAAATATGATTCCCTCTCTCTCCACCTTCACGCTGCTGTTACACATGCCCCTCCACCTCCCCCATCTCCGCCTCAGGCTTTGCAGATTCATCAGCCACCGGCAGTGTCTGGACTCCATGGGGGGGGGGTACATCTTGCTGCTGCACAGGGCCGATGTCCCTCAATCATGAAAATCTCCCCGCAGAGTCGTAGCCCCAACGATTTTCATCAAGACTTAATCATCACATATTATTCGATATAACAAACAATCATCTTTACTTCATTCATTGTCTCTCATGATTGAGATGATGCGATATGGGGATGGCCGTGATAGAAAACCGCAGTGGTTGGTATGATATAAAGTCACCTGTTGCTCAGTATCATATTAATGTGATCTGAGTTTTTATGTGATGGGGTACGAATCTGGATGAATTCTGTGTTTTATATCTCAGAGTAGCACTCATAGCTTGAGAGGCCGCAAAGGAGCTGAAGTGCATCTTAAGATAAACCTTCACCCCGACGCTTATTGTTTTACCTCAGGCACTTTGTCAGCCCGCTAATGTCTGAAGCTGAACTTGGAAAATGATAAGCCTGGTGTACAAAGGCAGCAGCAAGAACGGAAACAAGCTAGGTTGGAGTCTGCGTTTCTCTCCCACTCAGCGCTCAAGTGGAACTACGGGAGGTGGGCGTTTTTTTCTCCAACAAAGAGACGGAGAGGGAGATGGACCAGGAGACAGGGAGGTACACGCGGAGAGAGAGGGTGTCAGACTCAGTGAGGCAGCAAGGGGAAGGTAGAGCGGTAATTCTGTGTTGGAGACGGAGCGTGAGGGGGAGAGAGAGGAAGGTTTGCGTAGGGAGGATATATTACATGCAGTTCCATTAGTGTGTGTAATGGTGCTGAAAGGCTGCGTCCTGGTGCTGTTGACCGTGATGATAGTAGGAGTTGAATTAAACAGTCCCCTGTCTGGCAGTCGCCCGTCGTGCACTGTGAAAGACGCAGCACAGGCAGCCACATCACAACGCGTCGGACCAACCAAAGCCTCTGTTTTGGTTTGTGGATGCTTAGCGTGAGGTAAACCCAGCAATGATGACGCATTGTCATTGCCTCTGTAGGATGAAGAAATTCACGCTCGGCGCAGTGTGGGCACAGGTTAATTGCTTTTCACATGATCACCCCAATAGTGATAATGTAGTAATTGTTACATGATGTAAAACTGGTCACAAAACATCTCTGAAAAGCTGTTCAAGTTGAGAACTTCTGTGACCTCATAAGACGGGAATCATTTTTTAACTTTAATTAACTCTCATGGCCAAAATACATTGGACACAGAAGCTACCCGTCACGGAGGTGGAGTGGAGTTTTTTAAGTTTGCCGAGTGATAACGCAGCTGGTTTTGAAAGGTTTGGAAGCGTAGGCTGTATCAGCTGGTACTAAACTAATTAACTGGATGACTTTAACTACAGGATCGTGGGTACACATTGACTTGACTGGATTATTTTAACATAAACTGTACAAACACCCACAAGTTTGCTCTGCTGGATTGCATCGCCTCTGGCACAGTGAGGTATTTTCTTTAATTACTTGCAGAGAGAAAAACAAACCGTGGATATGAACAAGTGAAAGTCTTTACAAATAATCATTTACCATCATAGAATCTGATGAACTGACCAAAACCACAACTATCATAATTAGTAAACATAATGTAAACAGTATGGAGGCTGTAGACTAGCATCAAAAATGACGTGGGTGATAAACTAAATTATGCATGCATGCAATAAAACAAGATTTAAAGTGTGCGACCATAAGCATCTTTCGACAACTAGTTGCAAGCAGTGACCTCCATGGTTGTGAAGTGAAGTCTGCAAAAATGCCCCAAGACAACCTTGAGTAGCCATGTGAGTCTCATTGACTTTATAAAGACGTCGTGTCAGCGATGTCAACTACTGGTTTCCTGCATCTTGGCCTCCTGGCTCATCTAAATAGATGTGGGTCATCGTTGGACCTGAGGCGGGTTGAATGACGCTAGGGTGCGCCGACAAGCCATCTGTAACGACACACACCTGTCATGAAGTAATTATGCATAACTTGAACGGGTGAGTTATATATTCATTCAAACTCAGGGAAATGGGGCTATAGGCACCGAATCCATTCTTTGTGGATTTTCTGCTGTGAATCGGACATTTTAGTATCGGTATTGAGGAATGGGGAATTTTTACGAGTGGCTTGTTTGAGCATCAACAGCGGGCTACCATCTTTAGGTTAGCCCGAAGGTGGCAGAGGCAGGACTGGCAAGATTGCGGCTGCTTGAGCCACCAGACTGAGCTTCACAGTGGCTCCTCAGAAACCTGTGGGTGACGTCACAGATGCAACATCCACGCTTCATGCTTTTCTTCAGCATCTGAAGAATGATAGAATGAAGACATGGAGAGACAGATAAAACATAGATACATTGGTCAAATCCACACTGGGCGAAATCAACAAATCCTTTGAGATCGGCGTTTAAGATTTGGTCTGTCGGCCTCATTCCTTTTTGGTAAAGTATTTGACTATTTTTGCTCCATGGCTGCGCTAAACAAAAAGAGAGAGGGAAAAAAATCAACTGTTTCAACTGTTTAATTAGTTTGCCGAATTTCCACCTGCAAACTCGATCATTTATTTTCAGAACCGTATTCACAGCAGATATCGCCGGCTGGAAAATGGACTGTGGTCATTGTAAATTATGCAAGCCAAAGGGCACGCTGATCAATATAGGTTTTAAGTGCTGTAAGTCTGACCTACAAGACGTATTGATCAGTTGCACGTCTTGTTGGTGCACTTGTGCATGAAATTCATTGTTTTACGGCAACCATCTTTTTTCGCTGGCCATGTGTTAAACCCCTGAGGTTACTCTACTCTCTCTCTGTTTACCTTTAGTGAATGCAGTTTGGGACACACAAAGGTCAATTAAGAATCATCAATCAAAACCGGCCGCTGGTTGTATCTATTGTATTTTTTTTTTTAAAGAACAAGAGGATTAATCAAGATGCTGGTCAATCACTCCATAGATTGCAGGAGGAGGTGAGGCAACCTCCACTTGAAAATCACTCCTTAACTATCCACCAATTTACTCTTGGTATTGAGTGATCGTCTCTGTTCATCTCTCTGTTGACTTGAACTGTTGAACTATGACCTCAGTTTTTCACAGAGACACCTGGGATCTTTCGGAGGAAGATGGGGGGGGGCTGTCGTTTAAAGGCCAAGCACAAAAGACAATATGAGAAGAGAAAATAAACAAGACCAACAACATACTTCTATTCTGAGTGTCAGGATGTATCTATGTTTTATTTCCTGTGTGAAATTATTCAGCATTCTTGGAGTAAAGCTATTAATTTATGCGTTTAGACGGAGAGATTCTAATGTGCTATTTTCCAAAGCACTGCATCGCCTTGAGATAAACACCTTTTCTCAACTTTCCCTGCAGGTATAATCATTTGGTTTCATATGTTGCCTCTTTCACAGGCTCATTATCTTCAGCTGTGTCTTACTAATCGAAATTTACGAAACAGAATGGAAATTGCTTAAATATTTCCCACAAACGTGCGGCGCTTCCTCTATTGTGATGATTTGCAAGAAATGCACCAGTAATACAAAACAGGCTGTAGAGATAAACAGACGAGAGAGTGCAGGTTCCTGACCGCCACCATTTCGTCAAGTTCATGTGGTGTTTAGAAGTTGAAGCAACCAGAATAACTTCCCTGTCTTGGTTAGATTTAGTGACACGCAGTTAAAACACACAAAAAAAAGGGACCATATGCTAGTTTTTCTCAGCAGATTGCTTTGTACCAACATTGGGATATGCAAATAAAGTGGTATTTTTAATAGCTGTACAGCACATTTGCAGCATATTTTTACTTAAGTATAAGCCATTTGCATAATAATACAAGGTAAAGAGGACAGAAAGTTCAATATATCATACTGTTGTACAATCGTTGAGTATCATTAATGTTTCTGAGTCCGGAGACTCATTAGGCATGCAATATATGCAAATGCTTTGACCAACACATGCTGATGCTTTTGAAACTGCAGCCAGAAAATCACGCATCGCGGTAAAGGGGCGCTTTAAAAGTAAAAAAGTGGCTGCAAAGTAGCAGAATTTGAACTGGTTTGACATTAAGCCGGACCAGACCAGACTGGAAATACTGAACTTTACCATCAGGTGCGGCACGTGACTCCCATAATGAGAGTCAGTGGCAACTTTTCCACAACCCGTTCCTGCAAATGCTTCTAGATAAAAGCACACAGCTACCTCACCGACACAGGAAACAGATGTGAAAAACATGACGGTTGGCTGCTTTTCCTTCACTCTGTTGTCGGATGGGAACCACACATGCAGATACCATCAGTCCACCTCCCTCCTGCCTCTCACAAAGACACGGCAGTTCTCGCTGGCTTCCGCTCAGCAGAGGTTTCTTTGCAGCAAGTCGACGGCGCCGGCTCGTTTCATGTAGTCTCTCGTTTGAACAGTTGATATTGAGACGTGTCTGCTACTTGAACTCGGCCAAGCATTTATGTGGGCTCTCATCTGAGGAGCCGTTAATTGGTGATTTCTGAGGATGGTAACTGTAATGAACTTATCCTTTGCAGCAAAGGTAACTCTTGATCTTCCTTTCCTAGGGCGGTCCTCATGTGAGCCGGTTTCATCATAGCGTTTGATGGTTTCAAAGTTCACTCAGAGTTCTTCAAGTTTTCTGGAGTGACTGTCCTTAAAGTAACTGTCATTAGTCTTTACTTAATATGAATTACTACAGTTGTCGTATAGAGTTATTTACTGCATGCCAATACTTCCTCTGAAAGCACATTAAGAACTTAGACTAATTAACTTTTAATAAGGCACATCTGTTAATTGAAAACTATTCCAGCTGACTACCTCGTGAAGCTGACAGAGAAAATACCAAGATGTAAATATCACATTACTTCCATATTCTTTCAAGTGATTACATACAGATGTCATTCATGAGTGGATGGCTCCTAGCGCAGTACAAACCCACGAAGCTAAACAGAGCTCAGAACGAAATAAATAAAACGATTAAAGACGCAGCATCCAAAACAGCTCCCGACAAACTTCGAGAAATTGTTGCTTTTCAGCAGACAACAGACAGAGAAAAAAACATAAGCCGCAGACCAGAGAAGAAATAGAATCTGAAGCAAGAGGACTGAGTGAGACGAGAATGTGTGAGCCAGAAGGACACCCAGAGAGAGAGAGAGAGAGGAAGACAGACACAGAATCTCATTAACGGTCTGAGGAGTCTTCGGCCTCGGCCTTTAATGTGTTGCTATGTCTCTCAGTCTTCGCCAGAAGCTGCAAACTTCCCCCCTCCCTTCCTCGCTCTCCTTTCTCCGAGTCTTCCCTGGCTCTTTCTCTTCCTCTCTCAGTCCCTTTCTTTTTTTATTACTCTTGCATGTACTCTCCCCCGGCTTCTCAGTGTCTTTCTCCTGCACTTCTTAATGCTGCGGAGCATGGCGAGATGGGTATTATTTATTTATGGCCGTGCATTGTCTGTGTGCGTGGGCTTAAGTAATATTCATCTGAGCTGTGCCGCTATAATACAAAGCCTCATTCCTTCTCATATGCGAAGGATGAAACACGGGCATTGGAGCTCGCTACGGTCTCCGAGTCTGAATACTCCCGTCTCAAAGTTGAGGGAGTGTGGGGGGGCCGGCTTTGTAGAGCTCAGCGTGCTTTGTTAAGAACTACAAAGAGGACAAACTGACTCTACCCTTTTTTACTTACTTTGCTTCTTTCTCCTGCAATCTTCTTCTGTTTTTTTCTGCTTCTTCTGCTTCTTTTCTTTTTGCTCATGTCTGTTCCTGTTCTTTTCTCCAGTCCAGTGCTGCAGGGCAGGTCACTGCTGTAGAAGTTGGGGTGCAGTGAAGCAGAAGTGCTTTATTCCACTGTAGAAAGCATCTTTCCCCATTAAATCTGACTGGTGTTTTCCATCTGTCTCGGAGCAGGTTTTAATGGCTCGTCAGATGACTTTTAAGATGTATCTGGGGGATTCGCAGAGCCAAACGCTGCACGTTTCCCAGACAGCGCTCTTCTTCTTCCTCTGTCTACTGTCACGGTCTTGTCTCTCAGCAGAGATAAAGAAACACCTCAGGGCAGCACGAGGTAAAACTGAGCTGACATTAACATTAGCGTCCTCTAAGAAATCTGTACATATATATATAATTGGTGTGTGTTTTCTTTTTTTCAGCAGCGGCACTGCCTTCTGCTCTAATTCACAGTTGGTACTGTAACCTGTTTGTGCAGACCCAACAGCCGACTAACCAGCAGCAGGGCTGATGTTGTTGTCAGTCCACCTGTGATTTCAGCATTCACCTGAACCTGCTGGTCTGGATTCGATCCACATTTAGAACAGATTTGAATAAATTTCCATCCGCCGCTCGGCGTGAATGCGAAAGAACAGGAGTTGAGCGCGTCACGACAAATAGTCGGCAGCGCCCTCCAGTCAGTTTAAAAACCGTTGCAGGAGAAGAGGGCGCGATGGCATCATTTTAAAAGGCAAACAAAGGGAAAAGAGCACGATGGAAGCGGAGCGCATTTATTTTTGTTTCATGCTTTTCTTCAACAAAGTTACAGCCGGCTGCTATTTTGGACGTTTCGGTCACAGGCTTCCTTTGTTTTCTCTGGTATGAATCAACTTTTTCTCCTCAGTTGGAAAAAAAAATAACTTTTTGGTTTTCAATTTCACTCACAAAAAAAAAGAAAGAAAACTGGTGGATAAAAGGGACTTAATGACATAGCAGACTGCTGAAATAACCTGAAAGCAACGGTGGGCACAATGAGATACTGCAAAGGTCGTGGAGGACCAGACCGGTACTCTGAATTCAAGTCTGCTCAATATTCATTTCATTGCTTTATAAACTGCAACAAACGACATGGTTTTGAGTTTCTGCTGGTAAGAATGCATATACATAATAAAAACTCACTTTACCATTGATTTAAGAGTCTATCAAACACTCCACCGCGTCAGAAAATGGCTTACTCTTGTCAGTGAATTTGTGGGCAATTACATACCTCCACGTGTGAAGCTTGGTAAAACATCCTTGCTGTTTTTGTATCTTTGCTAGCAAAGCATCAGTCTCCCGTTCCTGCCATGCATCAGTCAGGTTTTTTTTACACTTACCCGAGTGTTTGGTCACGTAATTGCGTTTCAAACTGAAGTCTTTCAACACAGCAACCCGTACTCCGCACACTAAGCATGCCGCGTTACCTTTGATTTCTGTGAAGAGATACTCGGGAGTCCATGTCTCAAAAGTCGACATTCATTTCTCTCTCCTGCTCTCTTTTGTGTGTTTTTCGTGGAACTCATTTTTGTGTGCAGCTGTGTACGCGCGCACGTCAGTAAAACGCCTTCAAAATAAAAGCACCGCGGTTGTATCGATTTCTGATTCCCGGTAACCTCACATGAGCCGAATGTGAAAGCAAGTTAGCCCTAGTCTGCTACCTCCCACATCCTGCAATCCTAACCATACAACAGGTACTGTTATGAAGGAAGAAATGCAAATATCACATAACCAACACAATGTGTTGTTGTTGGAAAAACTTGTGGGACTCAGATCTTGTATCAACCTTTGACTCTGTTTCCACAAGAAAGAAAAAAATCCTAAAAAATGGAATAAAATGAACAACTACATCGCAGCTTATCCGGCAATTCTTGACGGAAAAAGAATTCAGATTTCGGCATGACTTTAAGCCCTGCCATTACGCGTCCCAATCGCTGTCTGAGCCACTGTTTTCTCCTGAAAATGCAGGTGGGGAGGGGAAAGAGTAAAGGACGACGCTGGTAGAACATAGTTAGGAGCTCGCAATCTGTTGCTAAAGCAATTGTAAGGTGTGTAGGCGTGAGAGCAGAACAGAGCAAGGGGAGGAAAACTAAACTAGATACACTCGCGCGCGCACACACATAAGCAACCAAACAAGCCGAGAGTAGGAGCTCCTTCTCCTTCTCCTTCTTCTTGGAATTAGGCGGCAGTGGATGTCGTTCTAATTTCCTTCTCTCCTCCTCCCTCCATCTTTATCCCTCTTTCTGCCGAGCGAAGCCTAATGATGTCCCCTGTGACAACTGCTGGTTAACTACTAGCCATCAGCACTCGCGGGCGCATAGACACAGATGTGTGTGTACGCCGCCGCACACACACACACACACACACACACACGCCTCACACACTCATACATTCTGGCCAGCAGCTGGTAGCTTTGCCAACTGTGTCCCCCTGACTTGAAGGAGATATGGGGAGCAGATGTGACTCTATTCTGCCTGACAGGTCTGGGAGAAGAAAACAAGAGCCAGCAGACCAGGAAGGGGGGGTGCGGGGTGGGATGTGTGTTGGGGGTGTGCGGGCGATACAAGAGCCTGTCTCCACCCTTTACTGCTTGGAAACGTACAACAGATTTGTCTTAGCATTGTATGGCCGTGACCACGTCATCGTTTCATGCATAACACACTGAGAAAAAAAACCCAGGGCTGCATCTCATTACCCCAGAAAAAGCTTCTTCCTTTCTTTGACCACTTCCTCGTTTCCTTTCTGATGTGTGCCCCCGTCATCCCGACACAGGAGAAAACGCAGTAAGCCGCTGCACTTCATTATCTCCTTTGCAGCGTGGAAACATGGGACGAGGCTTTTCAGGAAAGAATTTCCAGCGCCACGCCCAGCTACAGTTTAAGCTGACATCGGCAACAATGAGACACAAGATTAAAGCCCCCGAGAATATCAGACCCACAACAATGATCGGCTTAAGAATTTGAGCTAAATATTATTTTATTTCCGGGTTTCAAAGATGTGTTTTTGCTGGAAAGTCTTTGAAATGTCTGCGTGCCGGAGTCAGCTTACAACACTTAATTATTAGGAGGCAGATTTCAAGATTTAGCCATTGGAAGGATTAATCCCAGTGACGGAAACTCGGCGATGAAAGCCACTTCGTTTAAAAATCCACATTTGTCTCAATTCTGTTTCCGTCGTCTGCCGTCTTTAGCGTAAAAACAGCACAATCAAATCACAGATTCTCCTTTAAAGTGACGATATATGTGACTCACGCGTCAGCTTGACCCCCGTGATGCTAAAAAAAAAAAAAAAAAACCTTGATTTAAATGAAAGATGTTCCTGTTTATGCCTTTGCAGCTCGTGAATGTTAAGCACGGCCACGCCGAGCGTGATCCGGAGCTGCGGTGTGGGGTCATGAGTTTGTTTGAGCCGGAGTGATTTATAATGAATTCTCCCTGTCAGGCAAGAAGGCGAATAAACACACTGTACATGCAAATACCCAATGATCAAGTGATAGTGAAACATTCCCAGAGGATATTATCCATCATATTCAGACATTTCACCATATGTATATGCGTGTGTATGGATGAGCATGAGAGTGTGTGTGTGTGTGTGTGTATGTGTGTGTGTGAACTACTACTAGAGTTTATGCGCCACATCAGGAATCTTTAGGTGAAGAGCTTATCTCCAATCAGGCTCATTTCTTTTATAAAGGGGATTAAGGCGGAGTAATTTATCTTTAATCTCATCAGATAGGATGCTCGGCAGCCTTTGCACGATGGAAACTTACATGGTGGATGGAGCCACAAACCACATTAACGATGACACACGCGCACGCAAACACACACATACAGTTGGGCGATTAACGGGAAATTTGCATTGTGTGCGCTAATCTGGCACGAGCCCATAATTACGCTTACTGACAATAGCGAAGGATGCCCGTTGGACCGTTTATTACACGCGTAGCTGTCAGCATCATCCACACGCGCGCGAATAAAAGTGCAGCCGTTAGTGCGGTTTAATGCTGCCTCACTTATGTGAAGCCCGATAGAGCACAGAGAACGTTATACATGCGGCTGGGCTAAATCCGGAGCCAGAAAGATATTAATCTGCTGATATTTGTACTCACAAATTACTTATCTAGTTTACGGGAGCGCAAACGTGACGTACAGTCAGCATGTACACTCTTTGGTTAAGTTAACGTTCTTTGTCTGGATGTTTTTTTTAATAGAAAGAACAAAGAACGGAACAGTGTAGAAATTATGCAAAGCTAAAACCTGTCCAAGTTTTAATTAAAACTCAGCGATGCACTTCAGCTAAATAATAAAAAAGTATGTTTTTTTTTTTCTGCCTGCCTTTGTATCCAGCCATGCAGGCAGTTTGGGGTTTTACCTGCCAAGTTTTTTGAGATTTGGGTCTCTTTGTTCACCGCGATTCAACGGAGGTGAGTGGAATTTCACCTGTCTAACTCACAGTATGACAACTTACAACCTGAAGAAATTCAGAAGGTGCCTTTCCAGAAGTAGTGCCTCTTACCTTTTTCTAACCCCTGCACAGCACTGATCCCCAGCCAGGTGTACATATACCTCAGGTGGTAATTTTGCACTTGCCCAGCGGTATGTGGACATCAAAACTAATTAAGTCAGTAGAACTCGATTTCTCTGGCTTCTTGAGCTTTTATTTTGACAGACGCAGCTGAGGAGTGACAGGAGGAGTGGTGCACAGACTGGAGTCAAACCCAGGCCGCTGCAGCCTTTGTACATACTGCAAAACCAGGCAGATAAAACTGCAAAATTACCTCTAAAGGTACATGAAGAAATATGCCTTTATGCCATATGTGTATTTTTGTAACATGGTTGAACTGACCCTTTAAAAATAAAGCGCTATAAGGAGCTGTGGACGCTTCACTTTGACCTTGCAGAGAGTTATGTGAATAAAAAGTTCATATCAGAATAGATGACACTGCTTACCATGACTGTATCTGTAATGGTTCACCTTTTCACAGTGTTTTCAGTCTTTAAGATGGGACAGTAAATCTGTAATGCAGCACATCTTAGGAAGGAGTCAGTGGCATTTAAGTTAATGCACATGGCATTTTGCATAATTTTGTCAGAGTGGGCCTACAAGGTTATTCGAGGCTGTCGTGGCTGTACTTGCAGAACGATGCTCGGGATCAGCCGGCGTGGCTGGATGACTTGAAACGAGGATGGAGATGGTGATGGGCCGTGACATGTCCAGTAGCTTGATGGCGTATTTTCCACGCTTGTTTAAATAGATAAGCCTGTAAGTCGTCGTTGAGGTTTGCGAGGAGGTGATTAATGTATAAAGCGACTGCCAAGTTGCAGAACTGAGAGACCCAACATGTACACACACAAACAAACACACACACACACACACCACCTTGTCACAACTCTTCTTAGCTCTCATCTGAAATGAGAACATGCCCTGGGCCGCGCTGGGAGAATGGAAGTCAAAGACAGAAAGAGAATGAGAGAGAGAGAGAGAAAAAAAGGAGAAGGACAGGGATGGAAATAAAATGAAAGAGAAAAGCCAAAGGGGAGAACACAGAGTGATAAAAGGCCAAACCAGGGAAGGGAAGGGGGGGTGAGGGGGGGAGTTTGAGAGACAGCGAGAGAGAGAACAAGACAGGGGCTGTGGATCAGCCCCGAGGATCGGCGGTGTGAAAGAGTTGTGGTTCGCCGTAATGTCTCAACCTCTCCTCCCTCCATCGCTGCCTGAACTACGGGGCCCACCCCACCAACCACCCGCACCCTCCAGCAGCTATTTAACATGGAAATTGATTTAAACAGAAGCTGAGATATCCGCAGTGGGACCTGAGGACAGGTGCCTCCAGTCAGCGGAGGAGAAGCTAATGAGAGGTGAGAGACCCGAGCAGAGCTAACAAGGAAAGCAGAGAGCACAATGAGATGGGAGAGGAGAGGCAGAAATTAGAAGGTAGGGAGCACGGAATGGGGGAGAAATTGAAGTGAAATTGGAAAGAAATGAGGGAGTCGAAATTTTATAATTTCCAACTTGAGTTCCCAGCCAAGTGCGAGACGAGAAATAAATAAATAAATGAGCGAGGAGAAGTGTTCGCATGCAAGTCTGCGTGTGGGTGTACTGCCACAGTCTGTGGGTTACCAATATTTTTTAGTAGGGCAGAGGAACTGTCACATTTTACCCATGTGGAAGGAAAGTTTGGTATAAATTACAGCAAAATAACGGAAAACTGCTCAATTAATAGCTTATGCAGAGTTAGGGTGAGGACAGGCGTAGTGTGTCACAGTTTAAAAAACAAAACACCAAACTCAAACTCGTGAGGCAAAATTCAGGTAAAGAGATGTGTTCAAGGACACAAAATCCAGGCAGGAAAACAAAGTTAAAGGACTAAGCTGAGGCTTACTTGAGGCTAGGTCAAAAAAACAGGCTGGGTTATAAATGGCACACAGACAATCTGGCAGAGATCTAGTGACTAAGGACTGGTATGTATTACTGGGGAGTAACGAGGGGAATGACGAACAGCGATGAGGGTGAGCAGGTGAGAACAACCGAGGCTGACTGGAGGGAGCGGCTGGGTCTAAAAGCGACAGGAGAGTTAGAACATGAACCAAATGCAAGCAGAATGAATGAACGAGCTAAACCAGTCCTGACGTTGTGTTTAAGCTTCACGCGTGCCTCCTAGCTAGCTTCAACTAGCTAGCAAGACTGAGGAATCTAGCTGGACCGTGACTAAGCTAACGCAATGTTTTGAACTTAGTATACGTTTAATGGAGATCCTCCGGTAAAAGATTAACTAAAGAAGCTTACTGAATGTTGAACGCATGAAACTATCCAGTCCACCAAAGAACGATAGTTCTTTGATAGACAGCAAAAACAATAAAAATCAGGGCCAAGCACTCAGTAGGTGACACAACACGCATGTGTGAAAAGGTTACATTTTGAAAACCTGGACTCTGGGCTACATCTACTACATCTACTGTATATTATTTCATAGTTTTTCCCCACCACGCACGCTGCTGAACTACATCATTTATATCCTAAATCTATTCATAACCAGTTAATTAGCAGGGCAGCTGCTGGAGGCAACACAACTCTCCGCGAAAGGCTCACTGCAGGGGAATAAAGTGCCTTAACCTAATTGTACAACTTTTTAAGCTGTTAATAAACTCATATTTGGCCAGTTTCTCTGGTCATTTGTCAACAGCACAACTCGCTGGAACTACAGGTTTGATCAATTATGTTTTGTGCTGGGTAGGTGGTTACAGTTACAACCAAAACAATGAGCTGAAAGACGCCAAGAGGGTGGAGTGCAGTACAGTGAAGAACATAGACTTTGCTTGGTCATGAATAAGAAGACGACAGTACAGTAAGTTACTAAACCACAGGAAATAAACTGCAATTTTAGTTCCTAAAATGACTTCCCGAAACTTTTAAGTTATTGCGTTGCGTATGTATCTCCACCACATCTCAAAAAAACATGAAGCTTCTGTAGAGAAGTTGAAGCAGTCTCTGAGCTCCTGAGTCAGAAATGCTTTATACTATATGTAAATACATAACTATATATATATGAGTCAATGATCACCCTCTGGTTTATTAAGAATTACCACCATGTGAACAGATCAAAAACAGAAGTAAGCCTGTTCTCTTAATGTGACCACAAACTCGACTGAGCACGTTCATCGGCATGTTTAAAAGCAGAAGAGGAGACGGTAACTTCGTTATTACTGGCAGGTATGCATTTGAGGACTTTGGGATTAAAAGTAAGCAAATCTCACTGGAGCGGGAAGTTTAAACTTTGCTGAGGCGGGAGCAGGTGGTCTGGAACACACATTGCAGGAGGAGGCGATAATGGTCAGAAATCCAGCGGGAGAGGAATTAAGAAAACAGTCCCCGCTGGGCTCGAACTCACAGGTCCAAACACCCTCTTTTAATTTAAATTAAAACTCAACTCTCCCTTTTGCAAATTGCTTTGGGGTTCCCATGAATGGATCGCCAAAATCAGCAGTGCTACAGGGACTGAAACAAAGGCAAGTAACTTCATTATTTTTGATGGAAATCGGACGTGACAAAGAAGCATGAGGACATCAGAAGCCGGGCCAGTTGGAGCAACATTCCTTGTTTCCGCCACTCTGTACCTGAGCTGTCTGCACATTAAAGAAAAGGCTGACTTCAGAAAAGCTTGAGTCTTATTGATCTCTGCTTGCCGCATGGGGATGTAAGAATTCAACATGTGATCATGCCCGTGTTCTCTCACGCACGCAGACACATGGTTTTGAATATCAATGGGATTACTGAAAGGTCTGCCTGTCGTGAGCTTTCAGATTGTAAACTACACCAAAAGACGGCTGTGTTGCTCTTTAAATGTGATCTCGCAACTTGATAAATGTTATTTAGGTAACATGGCAGGTATGACATTTTCTAGCAATGTCTTCCCACACACAGATGTAAAGGCACTCCTCATTCTCTCTCACCCTCTGTCTGTCTTTTTGCAGAAACTGATATACACACAGAGAGAAGCACTCACTGTTCCTTTCACGCTGTCTTTCATTAATAAACAACCCAAGATGTGCTTCCAGTCTCTTTCTTGCATACATACCCAATCACACACACACAGACACACACACACACAGGCTTGCTCTGGAGTATCCCACATTGCACTGCAGCATCTAGTAAGTCTTCCATGGCAACCATTTCAAAAGTAAGATTCATCCACTTTATATAGCTGGCCTAATTTGTCTACTACAGCCCCCGCTGAGTACTGCCATCCATGATGACGCCTGGGCCCTGTGCAGTCTGCACATGCAGGAAAGAAGCAGGGGGGTGACAAAATCCCTGTGCAAACACTAACATTTACTCTTCAAAGTTTTGTGTTCTACTTAATAAAGCCTTAAAAAGACCTGAATAAAAGTAAGACAGGACAATTTTAGTATGGAAATACATGTCACTGCTGAAGTTGCAGCACCTAAAATAGCGCCTAAAGACGTAGAGAACATGCGTAAACGTACGAACGTAATATGTTCCAATTAAAGAGCTGTGCATGCGAGACGCTATACCGCTGGGCACAGAAATGTGAAACCCCCTCCACCGCCTACATACGAGCAAAACCCCAAAGACTGAAGAGAAATGACGTTGTTTGGTGTCTTTTTGGTTTTGATTTTGCATGTCTTTGTAGTAGTTGTGTGTCTCTTTGTTGTTGTTTTGCATCTTTTTGTAGTTGTTTTGTGTCTCTTTGTTGTTGTTTTGCATCTTCTTGTAGTAGTTGTGTGTTTCTTTGTTGTTGTTTTGTTTTTTCCTGTAGTAGTTTTGTGTCTCTTTGTAACTATTTTGTATCTCTTTGTGGATGTTCGGCGTCTCTTTGTATTTTGATTATATTTTTAACAGAAGATTTATTCTGAACAGTCACTTCAAACAGAGCTTCTGGCTCAGAAACACCCTGCTGATCCCTCCCACCTCTGGGCCCGTGCCTGGTAGACCTGTTCAGTAATCCACTGCACTTGATGGAACTGAATCATAACCGCAAAATTATCTGTTGTTTTAAAATTCAGTTTGAAAACATGAGACTCACGGCTGCTGTATTGTCTCTAACAGATTCAGACAGTCCAACCTGATGCCATTCCAATTTGTCATTTGGTGTGGACAGAAAACATTCACTGAAGTCACATAGAGAACCTGTGTGCTATTCTTTCCTTTAGGTATTTATTTTCTGAATAAGATGTTGAATAATAAGTAATAATTAATTCACTATATGTTAATAATGGTTCGTTTAGACTTTTGATTAGAAACTCTGACCCTGACCCAATGAAAAATTGGTTGGTAGTTATCGCCACCAGCAATTTTGTTTCAGTGACACATGATGCAAGTCCATGTGAAAACTTCTATGAGGGATATGGAGAATGGAAAACTCAGCCCACTGCAAGCCATCTTATTAATACGTATCATCTTCTCGAGAAGACTGAGATAAATTCACTTGTTTGTATATTTTACAAGTGTTTCTACCTTTCATGATGTAAATGGAGGTAATACTTTAAGAAACAATAACGGGATGCATCACAGAGAACCGTAAAATGTGGGAAGCCGCACTGGCAGCATATGAATTTCTAATTTCTTTATCCTAGTTACAGTCTTTTCATTGGCACTTGTGGAAAACACATTTAAAACATCTTGTAATTCATGTGTTGGAGAATAGCTCAAGGATCAAAGGTGTCTCGGTGTGAAAGGTGTAGCAGCTAGGCACTGTAGTGCAATAAGTGTAAAACGAATGAAGACGTGCAACACTGACATATAATACCCACATTTCTGTTGGGGAATAAAGGCATGACTAACATGTCAGCTCAGTAAGTTGAAACAGTGCTTCCACATTTCATTTTTTTTTTTTTGGTAGTGATAGTAGTTGCTGTATGAAAATCTGAATCTGTGATGTGCTTTAGGCTGATAGCTTACATTCTAGCGTGGGTAGCTCTGGTGGGAACCAAACCACCGTTGAACAGAGAGAGAGGGAGAGAAGTCAGCAGTGGGTTTCAAACACATGCCATTATGAGTGTATGAAAGACTCAAGATAACACTTGGCATTATTCTATATTTTCCTTACAGTAAAATACTCGACTGCCTTGTCTGTGGTACTCTGCCCAGAAGACATTTGCTCTTCCCGAGCACCAAAAAATCCTGAACATTGTTCTTCAGTGTACTTTCCATTGTCAGGTGAAATTCATAGAAGTAAATAAAGATATATATCAATATTGCTTCATGAAACAAGCTTAATAAAGTGAATAAAAGTGATTTTCAGGGAGCAGGAACTTTCAGTTTACGGTTTGATCCACTTCCTTCCCGTATCTACAGAAAAAATATATTATTTCACGGTGACACCGTCCTGTGAAAAAACTATATCCCACCTCAAAATGCCAACTTTTTCAGAGCTGTGGCGAAGCCTCTCAGTTCCCTAAATGTTTTTTTCAAAGAGTGCATCCATCTCTTGAAAGATTAAAAATCACCAAATTGGGCACGCATGGTTCTCTTTTGGCAGCGATGATAGCTTTTTAAGAAAGCCTCGGTAATTTCCTCAAACAGCTGGGCACTGTGGGTTTTTTTAATCAAACATTATGCTTTTAGGGGAAATGCTGCATTTGTTGGGGACTATTTTCATCTGTGGATTAATACACGTTTGATGCATGACTTATTCAAGTCAGCAGAACAGTGTACGATGAACTGGCTCAAAATAAACTAGGTTTATGGTAACGTGGAAACCAGTGTGCCAGTGCGCTGGTGTTGCTCAATGGAGCTCTATAGCAGCACACGAGGAATAAATCTTTTTATGGCATTTGATAAAATAAATCAATTAAAGAAGTGAAACCTTTTCTTGTTAAAGCTCCATTTGGCTGCAATTTGCACAGTTTAGGCCCATCTTTGAGCTTGTTTTAAATTGATACTGTTCATCCCTGTACATCTTCAAAGCTTCCCGTGCAGCAACCTTGGAATGGGGGGGGGGGGGTCAGCTAACCCCACTTAAAGCGCCAGAAGTCAGCTAGATCACTGCCCGTCCTGATCGAGCAGGCAGCTGGTGTGTATCCGGGGGAGGCTGATTGTCACCGTCTTCACGGGCATCGGCGCGCAATGTTCCACCGATGGTGTGAAACCGCACAGGTCCAGAAGATACAATCCAGCTGTCCGCCATGTGTGCCCACAGCATCTCCACCTCTTAACACGCATTCATTCCTCCAACACGTCCTCCTCCACACTCCTGTACTCGCGCGCACCCCCCCAACCAAAAAGACACGATCGCCCGGCCTCGCGTCTCTCACCTTACCCCATCCTACTCTCCCACGTAGCTTTATGTTACGTGAACGCGCCACGCCGGCCGACTACGTGGAGGCGGGAGTAGACAGCAGGCTGTGTTGCAGACAGCTGCAGCTCAGAGGAAACATCACAGATGACTGATACATGGCTTGCTCATATTCAAGTCGGCTTTTATTGATCAATGCACAGTAACAATTTACTTTCTTTTCCACCCTCGCGCTCTTGACAGTTCATCGATTCAAACAAAGGAGATGGCTTCCACATCATCACTTATCTTTCATTAGATTATAGGAGACATAGAAATCATTATTTTAGACATAATAGCACATAAAGACTGAAAAATGATCTGTTTTGGATAAGGCCCGTTGACATTTCATCTCAAATGATGGTTTCTATCCTAATATCTAATGTTCTATCCTCTAAGCTGCTAGCTTTTTCAATAAACTAAATGGAGCCTCTGACTTGGCTAATGCTGCCTCTGACCAGTGAATCGGGGCAGAGAAACGCGTTTTTAATACAGGAAAGTACAGTTTTGACCTCTAAATGCAGCTCGGCACCACAGGCAGCCGTAATATCATCAGTGATAATAGCAGAAAATGGCATAGAGGGGGGAATCAAATCAACACGGGCATGATGGATAGATGGAGGCACGTTAGTAATGTCTGTCTTCACCCTCTGTCCCTTTCCTCACATGCAGCTCTCCTCCTGGGTCCATCTCGCCCAATTATCATACTTGGATGCTGAACTGCTGCGAACGGGCCAGCTTTGGTTATGAAAGTGTTGCACATTTGCAGGGAGGATACATGAGAGTACATGCAAATAGGCTGCTACATTAGAATTTGATATCCTTGGGGCCGCGCGGGGCCCGCGCGCTGGCAAGATGCGGCAAACGCAAGCTCGCGGGGAACTCGGGCCGCGGCGCGATAGTGATCCGACGCTCTCCGGGCATCTTTAACTCCCGAGCACAGAGTCTAATTTCAGGCGGCAATAAGGCACGGATACCGAGCAAACGCGCGGCCGGAATGTTAAAAGAAAATCAAACACTCGAGGCGCGCGTGTCGCACAAATCTCCCGCGGATGGGAGAATACTGCTCGCCTTGCAGAAAGAGCTCGTTTCTCGTCTAATTCAAGGGTTAATCGAAATTTAAAACAATTTCACAGCCTACTATAACAGGAGTGCTCATTTTATGGTAGATTAGGCTGTAACAATTACATTTGTTGGACGAGGGGGTGGTCCGCAGAAGCTGTGTACAGCAGCGTGCAATCAGCAAAAGCTTCAAGTGGGTGTATTCAGTGTTAGCAAATAATTACATGAGGATAACAGTGAGTAATTAAAAATTAAAATGTAGAAATCTGAGAAAGTAGTCCACAAAAAAACAAAAGAGTCTCTGCTTATTCTGGATTCCCAGCGAGCCGAACGTCTTCGCTGACCAGCTGCAGTTTTTTTTTTTTAAGTCCTGTTCCCCAGTGAGAGTCTGAGCCAGCGCCTCTCCCGGCGCGTTACGTCGGCTGGCTCCTGTGGGTCACTTGGCAGCCGGCCTCGTCGCGACCCCTCTCTCTCCTCTTCTCCCTGCAGGGAACAGAACTGGGCCTCGGGCCACCTTCTTTTTCTTTTTTTCTTTTTTTAGAAAAAAAAAGGGCGCCCTTCGAGAACTTCTTCTGACCACCTCATTCGTGCTGAGCTGCTCCTGTGCACGGCTTCACTGCGGAGGAGACAGAAACACAGCAGGGGTTGGAGCACGCACGCAAAAAAGGACACACACCACAATGCTTCTTTTAAAAACACAAATAAAATCCACCTCCTCTCCTCTTCGGGCGATTTAATGACGGATAAGAGGTGCCATTTGGCAAAAGAGAGTCCACTTTCTCTCTTTTTTAAATACATTTCATTTCTAAGCAGCCGCTGCAATAATTAAAAAAGGTCATTTTCCTGCCAAGCAGCACAGCCCCTCAACAGTAGCTAAGCAACATTTTGCTAAGTAAGATGTAATTACTGGCAAGACTGTTGACTTTGGATTAGTGCATTAATAATTCAATCAGCAGCTAATGTGGTCACAGGTCTCATTTTTTAAAATATTTTGCTGGAGATTCGAGCGTAATAAGGACCAGACACCTCTCTAATGATCGTTATTTATTGATTTTAAACCATTTCTATGAAGTCTGGACATAAAACTGCATCTATTTAAAGTGCTCAACTCAGATTGTCGCTGCGCGCATCCAAACCAGCTGTTGTGCAGCTTTAACGCGAAGAAGCTGGACTTTCTTCGTGACACGTCGGCGGTCACGTTGAACACAAACAAGCGAGTGACCTCTCGATCAGGACGTCTTGACAAATGTTCCTGAACAGTTTGTTATCCAGCTCACCCCTGCACTAAAAAAAAAGCCACTGACAGTTGTGTTTCTCAAAATCTCTCGCCAAGCATTACTTCTCAAGCCTTCATTTAACTTTTTTCCTGCCTTCAAGGCGGGGACAGGACATTATGTGAAATCCCTCTGACACCTCTCTCCTCCCGCTGCTTCCATTTCGGGAATCGCCAGAGTCCTTCTCGCTCCTGTTTTCCTTCTGTCAGGGAGCCTTGAGCTACGGATCCTCATTAGTCACTTTCCCCGAGACCACACTGACACCGGCGACGCGTTCTCCCTCACTCAGGCTCGCTGAAGGCTAGTGTTGGCCACACACCAATTCGCAGACACTGTCAAAAGCCGGACCGATTTTACAGGAGCCGGGCAATCATCAGAATCAGCCAACCTCTGAAACGCTGTGAATATCGCGAACGTTCTGGTGCTGCATATTACACGGGCTCAAACACCCACCGGCATCTGCAGCAGAAAGTTTCTCGCACAATGGTCTTTTGGGAAAATGGGAAAAAGTTAAAAGGACCATACCAGTGGTTCTGAATGTTTTAGACCATTACCTACAAATTGCATATACTTTACATCACAGCTCGAGATGACTAATCCATCACAGGAGGAAGCTTGTCAGATTTTTTTTTTCCCTTTAAGTTAGTGTTGCAAGCAGGGACCGAAAACTCTTGGTGGTATTTTCAGCTCCAAAAATTAATGACATGAGGTATTGTTTGAAAAAAAACCTCTACAACTTTATTATCCATACTTCAAATATGAAGCTACACCTATAAGCCAGTTAGCTTAGCTTAACTTTGTGCAGAAATTGAAGAATTTGCCCTTTCACAGGGAGGTACGTGCCTATATGACCATTTCTTGGTTGGGAGCAGTTGCCAGGCAACTAGCGGAGAATCTAGGAAGTTACTGGTCACACAGGCTGTACAACAATATGTAGATAGCAGTTTTTGTGCAGAAGGTGGACTCCCATTTCCAGTCTTTAAGATAAGCAAAGCAACTGCCGGTTGTGGCATCATATTTACTCCACAAGACTCTTGGCAGAAACACAGAGGAGCGGATTACCCAAACTATTCCTTAAAAAAAACAAGGAGGGAAAAAAAGACAGACTGATGTCTGGAAGACGCAGACTTTGAGATCTCAGGTGTCTAAGAGTCCGTGAATTCACAGACAAAATTAAATAAGGATATAAGAAAGAAGCTGCATTTCGTCTCTGTGATGGATGACATTTCATGCAAGTTTCAACTCCACGCAAGGTGATTCCCACATCGCACAAACATGAACGGACACTAATGACTGCCTGGAAGGTGGAAAAATCAATCTCTGGGACTCGCTGTATGGATAGTGGTGATGATGAAGGAAAAAAAAACAAACAAGATGCAGGTTGTAAGTTAATGTGATAAAGCATGCAAAAAAAACAGCGACATGGTCCTCTAAGGCGGAAATGAGCGCAGTGGCGGACCAACCTGTGGTTTGTTTGGTCTCACTTCAGCAGACTGTCAGTCTCCGGGGCACTCAGTGACCGATAGCTGTGCCTGGAGGAAGGACAAACCCCAAATCAATACCCTGTCTAAAAACACTGGGAGAAACTTGAGACAGAGATCATGCAACGTCTACAGGAGAAGATATGCTCATGCAACTCAAGCTTTCTTTTTTGGATAACTTTGTACAGGCAGAACCTTTTAAATATTACAGTAAGCAACCTTTACACAGCAAATGAAAAAAGTAACAGCAGCTCAACTGTACAGAAGATATTGACATAGATTTGGCTTTGTTCATTTTAGCAAGAGTTGCATTAACACTATTCTAATATATTTTGTTAGTACACATAACAGTTATTTTGGTACATAAAATGCACTACTGTATGATATTGGAAGTTACGTTTTTCTTACTTTTGAGTCGATTCTTTTTTGTTGCCATGACTGCAATAATATTTTAAGAAACTGTACGCATTTACCAGCAAGTTTATGTCAATGAGTAAACACACTACGAAATTAAACATTTAGGGTTAGGTTACCTTTACAGTGGAGTTCTCTAGGTTATAACCATCCTCTCCATTGCACTGCCATTACTCTGTACTAAAGTAGCCATCGCGCCAGCGTCATTCATGACAATGAAGCCTAGACCTGAATGGTGGTTTGAATTCAGTTAATTTTCAGATGCTATAAAAGCAATTCTCATTAACGATTACGACCACAGGTAAGAGGATTGAAAAAGTCTTATACATACCCAGGCATTCAATGCTTTAGAACTCTATACACATTAGGAAGCTATCCAGGTTATTTTAGAGGTCTTACCTCTGGGTCCTTTTTAAAAAGTATAGAAAGAGAGAGAAAGAATAAGTTGTGCTCTTTTGATAATCAATCAAGACATCATTTAGTAGGGTTAAAGTCTTCAGACGTCAATACATTCATTTAGATTTAAAATGCGGTTTTGAATGAGAAACAAAGGAAAACACCTAGATCTGACTGCTGGAGGTTGTTTTAAAAAAGCCATTTCAGGAAACAAATAAAGCAAGTTAAGTTTCATAAAAAACAAACTAAGCTTTATTGACAAACTGCTGCAAAACATCTTTTGGACAGATTTAGTAACCTATTTAGGCAAGCTTACACATGTAGCATAATGCATTTTATGGAGAGGGTACAGATACTAGTGGCAGAATAAGTACAATTAGGATGTTTTAAAATATGTACAAGAGTTCGGATTGAGCTGCAGGATCCCTTCTCTGTAGAAAGAGAAGACCCATGTGGAGATTTTTGTCCCAATCCTTCTTTGTGTACTTTGTGCATGCAGTTTATAGAGAATCAGATCACAAAATGAAGACCTGAACTGTTTTTTTAGCATAACAGGAGGCCGTCTCTCGGCCGTGTTCTCATTAAATAAACATTTTGTCTTCAGAGTCTTAAAATTAATTTTTAAACATGTAAAACAAATTGAGGATATGAGGACAGTCCATCTCAACAGTGTCTATTAGGGCTATATTTCAAAACTCTAAGTACAATGACAAATATTGCTGCCTAAGTCTAAATGGACAACGTTTTAGAACTATTTAAAAACAAACCATCATCAATGAATTGTACTGATTCCATTAACATTGATTCTTTAACCTTCACTTAATTTAAGATTGTTGTTTTTTTTTTGTTTCTATATTACATAATTGAAAGTTTAAAAGGTCTTTTATTTGGCTATATTAACAGAATTTTGAAATGTAGCCTAAATGGGAATCTGCAACTGACCCTCGACAGTTTCTTTGTATTTAAAAAAAACAATTAAAATGGATTCCTTAGACAAGTGGATAATGAGTCACTAATTCCACTAGAAATGACTATTCCCAAACAGTAAAAAGAAAAAAAGAAGAAAAAATGAACGATCAACAATGCAAAAAAAGCCAGAGGGGGGTAAAAAGGGTCAGAGAGAAAAACACAGCAAAATAAACAAAAACTCAAAGGAAAAAGAAGAAAAAAAAAAAGGGGGTGGGGACGCCAACTTCTCCTCTCTAACCCATCTAAAAACCGCTTTGGTTGGAGGGATTGGTGGCTGGTTGGTTGGTTGGTTGGTTAGGTGGTGCGTAGTAGGGGTGGGGGAGGGAGTTTGCGGTCAAATCTCAAAAACCAGGTCCGATTTTCAGTTCCCAAATTTGCTCTCTCGTATAAAGTCCGGTGTAGGAAAAGACCAAACCAAAGACAAAACGGACAATTACTTTTGTCGGGCTGCTTAAAGCGAGAGCTGCCGTGGTAGACAGGCGGTAGTCAGGGCGACACGTTAAGGGTGGGGAGTCCACTTCAGTACTGTCGGTATGGGTGATCCCGGTAAGGCGTCTTGGCACCTCTGGAGGGGGGAGGGGCCTTCCCTGGAACCGTTCGCTGGGTCCCGTTCCAGTCATCCTGGCCTGGAGGGGACGCACACAAACATAACAAACACATGTCTATTTACATTCCGGGTTTCTCACCAAAACATAGCACATTCATGGAATAACAGGGACACGATCCTGTGATGCTAATGCTCCACAGCACCTCTAGTGGTCAAAAACTCCACAGAGTACCTTTAAACGGTAGCACTTCACCACAATTCTAGTAGCCATTTGGGATTCGCCCACTGTGGCGGGCTTTCAATATTTTTGGATTTAGTTCAACTTTAAATGTTCAGGACATACAAATCAATTAACCAATCAAAAACCATCATGTATGACCACCATGAGCTACAATTGCACAATTAAAAAACACATTTTGAACTAACTTTTGTTTGCTTTTTTCCCCCTTATATACTGAGTGTCTTTCCAACAGTTTAAATCAGGTCATCTTTGTTGACCTTACCGTAGGATTCGTAGGACTCTGTGGTCTCTCCGTGTCCGTAGTCGTAGTATTCTGGCTCTCTGGTGGGTCAAAAACAGTGACAGAAGAAAAAAAAAACAAAAATCACTTTTAAATCTTTGGAAAACATCAAGTGGTGCTCATTGTAGTATCTGGGGGGATGGAAATTGGCTTGCATGAATAAGATCAAAGCGTGGCTCTTTAGCATGGAACATCGTGGTCCCGGCTGGTTCTAAATAACACCGCTATTGAAACCATGAAACATGAAGTACCATCAGGGCTGAATTTGTGCAGAGTGGCAAAGAAGTATTTCTGCTGCTCTCCAAAGAAGAAGAAAAAAACACTTTTGGAGTGAAACTAGCGACTAGGTAATGTGTGTGCACTTTGTGAGAAGCTGGTGAAAACCAAAGAGACGTCTGATTCACTCACGCCTGCGGCTGACTGTAATAGCTGTCGTATGACTCGTAGGCCGTGTCTGTGTAGCTCTCATCGTAGCCCTGCAGAGGAAAGAAACAGAGAAACAGAGTGAGATTTAAGGAGAGGCTTGTTCATGAATCATGAATGTCAAGGTGTCCCCAAAGTACTACACTTGTAGTGAAGCAGACACACTCCCCCCTCATGTTTCGAGCATCCCAAATCACTTATTCCTGTTTTGATGGACGAGGCATTCAAAGCTAACAGAGTGCCCAGAACAATCTCACTCAGTGTTGGACTCGAGACAAGAAAAGTCATCTTTCGGCTGTTACACTGTCATTTCTTATGTCTACCTTATCAAAATTAAATCCACATCTTTTACTTGTTTGTATGAGATTTATATTAAATGTAACCTCGAATTTCACTGTGCTGAGGATCCACAACCCACTAAAAGCATTCATTCAATTAAAGATCTGGCACCACTGGCAGTTGTACGTACATATTCCTCGTAGCTCTCAGAAGCTGCAGCGGGAGTGTGCTGGTGGGGAGGTGGCGGCGCCATCCTCTGGGGGGGTCCGCCAGCTGGTGGCCTGGCGCGGGGTGCCACGGCTCCCCTGGAGGGTGCTGCAGGTGGTCCTCCTCGGCCTGTTGGGACGCCCCTCACCGCGCCACCTCTGGCTGGGCCGCCTCGACTCACACCCCCCCTGGCGCCAGCACCGCGAGGAGGCATTCCCCTAGCCCTGGAGAAGAGAGAGATAATACGGTGTTCTTCGACCTGAAGGAATAGTTCTGATATTCTGAGAGAGACGCTAAAGATATACTGTGTTGACAAGAGAAAATCCATAGCACTTTCACAACTGTATGCTAAATATGAAGCCAGTTAGCTTAGCTTAGCATAAACAATGGAAACGGAGGGAAATGTTTGGACAGACTGTCCAAAACAGCGTCAGTTAGTCAGCTTTTTAAAGATGCTAGGAGATTTTTATTATCTTTAGAAATAGCCAGGATAGCTTCACCCCGTCTTCAGTCTTTATGCTAAGCTAAGCGGTAAGTGCCTACTGGAGCCAGCTACTCTTTCATTATACAAACATGTGACTGGTATTAATCTTCTCATCCAACTTGTGGGAAGGAAGCAACTAAGTGCGTTGACAAAAAGTTATTCCTTTAAAAAATAAAGAGAGACATGCAGCCATTGATTTGGATGCTCTGTGATTCCTTGAGCCCACAATTGAAGGTGTGTGTAACATTAATTTCATAGGCAGTACACAGTAAGTACTTTAGGAAGTCGAAGATATCTTCTGTCAAAAAATGCCTACACATTTCCAAAAACTGCTCATCGGCATGAGCACACAAAACTGCACAATTACAGAAAAAGGAGTAAATATAAAGTTTCTTCCGGCCGTGCTCAGCATTTCATTGATACATTGATATAGTAGTAGATGAACAACAGTGGCTTTGTACTTCTTTGGTGACCCAGCAGCTGTTACATGAGAAACCCTGCGTGTGTTTATGTGTGCGCGCGTGCGTGCACCGCCGCACCTGTGTGCTCCAGCAGGGGGGACTCCACGGCCCCTGACCGGCATGCCCCCTCGGCCTCGGGCTCCGTGCTCCTGGCCTCCGTTCAGGTAGCTCATCTCCATGAACTGCTCTTGGCAGATATCATCCATCATGTCCTACACACACACACACACACAAACACAGAGGAAGAAAATAAAGAGAAGAGAGAGAGAGAGAGGGTGAGAAACAAGAGCGCGTGACGTGGGGGAAAGCGGAGACGCACGCATGAAAAGCAAAAAAGGGGAGAGAAGCAGGCAGTGTGTGAAAGAATGAGCGATGAATAAAAGAGTGAAACACAATTACAGAGCTGCTCACAACGCGGCATCCCCCTAATGGCTGACAGAACAAGTGGAAGAAAAAGTCTCGGTGCCAGTGACTCAGTGTGTTAAAGAGAAGGGGGGGGGGGTGGTGGGTGGGTAGGAGGGGGGGGTCGTGGATGTGGGAGATTGGAAAGCATCCATCCACACTCCCTGCCTTCCTGTGCCTCTCCATCATGCACAAAATGTAAATCACTTCTCGACAAGCCTGGTGTGACTGCGTCGACGGGCACCTCGCTCTATCCACGGAAACAAGAAGTTTGGATGGATTAGCGGAGCCGACTGTCTGAGCAGCACAAATCCCGCAACACAATCCACCGCTTTTCTTCAGGGAGCCATTGCATGGGCTGCACTATGACCCAATCAATTTTTGTTCATAAATCAGTCCTTGGAACAGCAATGGAGCTCTAATGATGGTGAGAAAGAAGGGAGGAAAAAAAAAAGGCAGGGAATATGCAGCACAGGCGGCAGATTTCAATTTGTCTGCGACAAAAGTAAGCAAACACGAGCCGTTGGGCGGATTACAAATTCATCTCAGGCGAGGAGCACCGTGACTGCAGCTGCATTTAACAGCGAGGTGGCTCGTCTTTACTCATCAAGGTGTTTGGATTAATTAAGTTTCTTTAGACATCACACTCTATAGAAAACTATTTATAAAGTGTCAGTGTCGAGGATCGGCAAATCCTTCACACAAGAGCAAGGATCTTCTTTTGCATTTGCATATAGGTACGCAGACGTAAAAAAAAAAAACAGAGAGCGGAGGAAGAACAAAAGAGTCGAAGCCTTCAAGAATACCTGAGGAGGAGTTCAGGTCATACATAAAACATTTCAACAACAAATCAAATCCACCCATTTTCTCAGAACCTGATTCATTTATTAAAACATGGCCCGGTTCCAAATGAAGGCTGTCGCGGCTGACAGATTATGGCTTTAAATTGTAACGACAGGCTCTGCATGGGGACGGCTTTTTTAAATAACGCGGCAAGACCAGCGGTGTGACTGGTTCATCCGCCTGCTCAGCTCGCCTTTGATCCGCGTGATTCTGTCTTCCATGGCGCCCTGCACGCTCATTTAAAAAATGTGGGCATCTTGTGAATCCATCGGCCTATTGGCCCGCTTTGGCATGAGCCATTGTTAGAGCACTATGGGCTTCAGCCGAGCTTGACAGCAGACCGGGTTGGCCCGTGCTCAAGAATCTCTCTCGGCACAAAACCAATAAAGCGAGCGTAGGCTGTGCGGCGCGAATTCTACCACGTATCTGTCTGGGAGCTATACATCTCCGAGCTGATTCTCCTCGCTCCCTTAGGGATGAGACTCAGTAAAGACACAGTGATGGGCAGACACACGGGCGAGCCAGGTGAAGAGGTAACCCTGCTGACACAGTGAAAGTGAAGCAGATTGCTTTATGTTACACATCCGTCTGTCTGATTTGCGCGTTGCATCTGACATGCCCTCGGTCAATTACCCGAGAACACTCTCGCCGCTTTCTCGCCCCCACCCATTTTTTCGGCTCCGTTTTTAGATCTCCAATTAGAGAAGATGTCAAGATGTTGTGTGAATCTGAATGTGGCATTGTGCGGTCTTCTGTTTTTAGGAGCACAGAGGAAGGAGCTGCTGAGGGTTTATACATTTCATTTAAAACTTATTTTCAAATTAAAGCTAGAGCAAGAAAAATCGATTATATGAGCCTTTGAAGTCTCCTGTATGTCTGTCTGCAGGGGGACACAAACACACGTGAACAGCTTTTGTTTTAGAGCCAAAACCACAGGTCAATTAATTAATCAGTGGAGCAGCAGGAAAATAATTAGCAGCTATTTATATACTGGATTCATTTTAAGTTATTTTTCTAAGCAAAAGCACCAAACATTCCCCCAATGCATGCCTCTCCGCTGTGACGTTTAGTCGTGTTGTTCTGTGTGTGATGTGACAGTGAATCAATCATTTTCAAGGTTCAGGGTGTTGATTTGACAAAACAAGCCATTTGAAAAGATCAGGAAATGAAAACAGGCATTTCTGTCAATCCTCAGTCAGTCTTTCATAGACTGGAATTAATAAAAAAAATATATATTTGGCAGATTCATTTGATAATTAAAATGAACATGTTCAGCATTTGTTCAATTTGTCAATCCATCAATTCATTGATTTGCTGTTAAAGATGGCACTTTAGCCTCTATAATTTGTGTTAAGCGTTTGTCGATATTGGTGGCATTTTACAAGCCAAGTGATGAATGGACGCATAATCAACAAGTTAATTAAAGCCAAAAAAAAAAAAATTGCTATTAGCAGCTCTAGGACAGCCAGTGCAGACGAGTCGTTAGTCGGTCTCCCAGACAGAATACAGACAGCAAAGTCAAGAACTCACAGGGAACAGGAACTTCTTGACCTCCTCCATGGCGTGTGCCATGCGCAGGTAAGCCTCGGGCACGGGGGCAAACACCTCGATGAATACGTGCAGCTCCATAGACAAGTGGGCGTACTTGGGCTCGCCGCCTTTCCTCAGCCCCTCCTCCTGGAACAAGGAAAAAAAATAAATCACAGTGAATCAAAGAGCATACCACTAACCGTACAAGGAAATGGAATCATGCACGTTGTAATCACATTTCATCCACCTCCGACAGCATAGGTGTGGTACTCCCTTTCTTTATATAGCCTAAGAATAACATTACGCTGGTAGACAACAGATTTAGCGGGATATCCTGAAGATTCCCAGCACAGATGTGCTGTGCGTGGTTGCCCTTGGCTTTATGACAACATTCACCTGAGCTATCCTGCGAGTTGACGCCATCTGGCCTCACTTCCTGCCACCCCTCTCAAGTACAGGCCAGATGTGTTATGGCCTCAGGTACCCTTCTCACAGGTGTATAACACCAGATGTGTGTGTGTGTGTGTGTGTGCGTGTTTGTCTGTGTGCATTACCTTGGATTTGTCTCTCATGGATCCTTTGCCCAGCACAGAGATCTTGGCTCCGGTCTCTTCCTGCAGACGTTTGATTGTGTTGCCCTGAGGTCCCAGAATCTTCCCCACGAAATTGAACTAATAGCAAAACAAAGCAGAACAGATGAGGCTGACAGTCAGAGCAGAGGCAGAGGTTTTAATACCGAGAGAGAGTGAAGGAGCAATCACTGTCAGGGGTCTTATTGCACATACTGCAGCCTTAAGGAGTAGATTTACCAGGGAAGGTCGATATGAGCCCATGGGGGCCGTAATACCGTCAGTTACTATTCACTACAATCACCCAAGCACCGAACCAGAACCGGCTTGTGATCAAATGCTACAATCTTCACCTCCTCAGTCTTTGAACAAAGTAATTACCATGTGTATATGATGTGTCCTACAATTAGCTGTCACTGCCAAACACATTTAGCAAAGAGTCGCCCCAAAGGAGCCGATTCCTCCTGGAGTTGTAAAAGAAGCTTTTGTAATCTGAAAACGCTCATTAGCTTTGTCGTCCCTGACACAGCGGACTGATGTACCGACTAAATCCAAGTCTGGCAAACTAAGACAGCCTTCTGGAGATCAGACCAGACTCCTACATCATATTGATCTGATGCTTGAGTTGTGGCAGCAACTATAGATCTTATTCTTGTTAGAAAAAAAAATCTATCAATTTTGTGAATGTCAAAAAAAAGAAAAAGAGTAAACGGGCTCCTTATTCCTTACACGGCGGGCTTTAGGCAGCTGACGTGTAAACCATAGGTGACTCAAGCTGATGCAAATAAATTCAGCAGCATGCAAATGAAGCATTATGCAACGAGCAGTGCGCTCCTCGTGTTTTGCAGGACGGATTATCATCATAAAGCATCATCCTAAAATCAATGTAGCCCCATGTGTGAGCCAGATATAGATTGAATTCATGTGGACGAATTCACCTGAGGTTACGTGATAAAGCCAAGTAAGACTTCACTCTGAATGGAAACATTTGCTGAACACAAACAGAAGACAAGATCCAATCGGCTGAGCAAAGCATGACTTACACTGCAACCTGAAGCACAGCATAGTAATATTAACATTTGGAGCCTTTTAGTGATATTTTAAAGCATGCCCGTATGGACTGTAATTATACTCTGGAGCTTAAGGATCAAGGTTGAGAAGAGTAATTTGAGACTCCTAAGTAACCCCATGGCTTTGTGTAATTGAAACCCGGCTGCAGGACAAATTAAAAACGAGAGAGAAGACGAAGAAGAAGACGACGGACAAAGAAATCTCACCTTCGGGTACTGTTTGACAGGTATGAGCACTCGTTCCTTAAGTTTGATGTTCTTTGTTGTGAAAAGGTCCAGGTATGTTTCTGCCTCCTTTTTAGTATCGCCTTTCTGGAGTCTATCAATTTCTAGAAGGAGGGGGGAAAGGCATCGTTTCAGGCAAAGTGTTCGTGCAGTCAAACAGGATTCAGAGAGGCAAAGTAACATCTTAGCACTGAGGAGGATTTATGTGCACCCTTTCCTGCACATTATGAGGTAAACATTAATTTAGAGATTTGCAGACACTTTTTCAGTGTCTGTTTTTTTTCCCCCCCATATAGGTAATGTTTAACAGCTGTGAATGCTGCTCTATGCATCCTAAAATGCTTCCAAATTAATACAGCATGATGAAATAGTATGATGCTTCATTAAGCGCCTTTTTGTTTTCTTGCCAACACCCCAAATTGAGCTGAATCTGTTTGTTAATCGCTTAACCAGCAACCGTTTTGGTCATCAATCCAGCCATTCTTCAACCAAAACTCTAAACAACCTCTGGTTGTAGTCTCTTTAATATTCCCCTTCTAATATCTTTAAAAACAGAATATCTCAGACGCCACCCTGGACTCAAACGTGGACACTCTGCACTTCCTAATTTAAATATTGAACCGAATAAAAATCAGGAATTGTCAGACTAATCAATAATGAAATCATCTCAAGTTGCAGACCTAACCCTGAGTCGTTTCAAACCACAGTTTGAAAAACAATTTCCACATCCGCATTTAAAAAAAAAAAAAAAAAAAAAGCAGCCGTCAGAGCTTGCCTATACCCCCTCCTGGCACTTCTTCCATGTGGCACAGCACCCAGTCTCCAGCACCCACCGCTCCCAACAGCGCCTCGTCTCAAAACGACCCCCCACCCTTCTCTCCCCTCTCCTCTCCTCTCTCCTGGCTGAGACAACTCCCCGAGCCTGCCTGCGATGTGCAAACACGTCAGCTTACACCACAGTCCACCAGCAGCAGATAACGGGGAGCCTCTCGGTAGACGTTGAAACGAGGGGAGCGGGTGGAGGGGTGGGGGGGGGACCCACAGCCGCGCACACTGACACACTTTGTCTTTCTGGATCATTCTCACTTTCAAGTTTCAGAGCCTGCATAGCCTAGATTTTTGCACATCCTGTTAGACAAAGGGACCAGCTTAAGCACTAGCAGGCGGTACCTGAGATACCTGGCTGGAAGCAGCACGCCAGCGGCAGCCACTGGGAGAGCACATGGGCGACAACAGGGGCAAAACTAAATAACAACTCGCCCACCAGTCATTTAGTTCATCTACAGCACCCAGATCTAGCTCATAATAACAGCGCTTAGTAGAAATCACTGTGGTACACCATCCCACAGTATCAGTCTATTATTTTACTTAGGTAGCCATATTCTCTGACATCCATCCCCTCTAAAAATGTACATAGAATATTAATAATAGGATTATGTTTGTTATAGGAGCTGTCTGATGACTACAGATGGGGATACCAGAGGCAGTGCTTCCCTTTGTCCCCTCTCCAGCTCCAGCTCCAGCAGGACGGCAGGACGGCAGCCCCCCCCCCCCCCCCCCCCCCCGGAGCTGCCCGGGCTGCGGTCTCTTGCTCAAGGACACTTCAGCAGCTTCCGACGACGACAGACGGCGGGACACCGTTGGCTTACTTAAGAAGTCGCCTCTCTCTCGTCTCAGCGACAGATACTGGCGTAAGATTTAAAAAGCCGCTGCGCAATGAAAGGTACCCCCGGCATTTAGATCAACAGGGGAGGGGGAGAGGGGGAGAGCGCAAACAAACCAAACGTCTGACCGTGAAGGGAGCACGACCAACGGCGGCAACGCCAACCGTTTGACCGTGAAGGCAGCACGACCAACGGCAGCAAATTTGACCGTTAGAAGTCTCGAGCCGCTAAGTTTAAACTGACGGCACGAGCCCGGGAAGAAGAAGAAACAACAAGACACGTCGCAGCTGCACGAGAGGAAGCGGAAATTATTCAGAGCAACGTTTGAAAGTCTGTGGCGTTGTTTTAGCTTCAGGTTATTTACAATATCAGACACTAGTCATTAGCTATTGTCTAATTAACTCCTTCACGCTCCAACACACGCACATACACACACATCTGTTACTAAGCTGCCTATATAAAAAAAAGGCACTTATGTTGCGGTTAATGGGGCAGACCCGTAAACACATGGCTGTCATCAAAGCGTGGAGGTGTGCGTTTCTTTTTTTTGCGTGTCCTCCCTTTGAACTCAAAAACATGACCCGCCAAGCTCGCCAAAAAAAAAAAAAAAAAAAAAAGACAAACACAAACAGTGCTTTACCCGCGTTTAAAAGTTTCATGGCGTGCGTGAACGACGAGTCCAGGCTGTCCTTCTCCGCCAGCAGCTCGGGTAGGTATTTGTCGTCGTTCTCCATTTTGAGTTTAGACAGAGGGGAGTCAGTTTCGGTGCAACAACAACAACAACAACACACACAAAAATTAAAGCGTGGGGGGAAAAAAACCCAACAATAATACAAAAAAAAGTAGTCCAGTTATGTAACTACGGAGTGCCGCGTATCCTCTGTGCAGACTGCGCTTTGCATGTGGCTACCCGGGGCGTTTCTGCGACGGACTGGTCCGCTACTTTGTGTCGTTGTGGTTTCCCGATGTGCTGGCTCCCTCTTTTCAGCAGCGCTGGCTGGATGGAAATGGGAGAACAAAAGCGGTGAGAGACGGTAAAAGAGAATAGCGATCCGACTCAAGCCGGCGGAAGTGAGCTCAGAGGGACGTAGCTCTCAGGACTGACGCCGCCTACCGTGTGCTGAGAGGATGTGCGCCGCCTCCGTGAGCGATAATCCCGCTGTCAGTCCTGGTATGGGTGTGCCCCCCCTGTACGGTGTGCTACTGCTCTAATAAAAACGTCTGGACTACCAGAAAGTGTACGAGCTCTCACCATCAAGTCCATTTTACTCCGAGGAAAAGTTATTATAATGGCATTTATATCTGAGGTGAGCCAGAGGTGCTAAAAAGTGTTTTAATTAATGACATACATGGTAATTGAGTGCCACTATATGACTATAGACAGTGATATCTTTACTATTACTAAATCAGTGGCCTGCAGGTTAATCTTGGACTTCTTTATGCTTATAACTGGAGGTGGCGTAGATTGTTCATCTTTTTTTTTGTAGGTATTTTTAGTACGATCATTTAGAAACCTAATCCCTGATATAAATTTTAGAAATATAAGTCTCGTCTGACTAATTGTATCACCACAAATGTTCTAATGTTGATTATAGAGTCACATTTTACTGTAATATAGGTTCGTTTTAATGTATAACACTGGATGCTTGAATTTCCCTCAGGAACAATAATCTATCTATCTACATTTATCATTTGGGAATCATCACAGGGAATAGATAGATAGATAGATAGATAGATATTGTGTATATTAATTGATGTGAGCGGTATAATGATAGACGTTGACACATCTTCTGTGTGTAATTTGTTAGTCTACTTTCAGTTCAGGTAGGGTGACCTGACAATGTGGCATTTTCATTCCAGGCTTTCTACTGCCCCTTAGTGGCAGTGCGGATCATAACAAAAAGCGTGTGCTACTGAAAGCTGCTGAAAACTGAGTGCATCAGAAGAAGCCTGCTCATAGTCTAATCCCCCATTTTCCTATCCACTTATATTGATTCAGAAAAACACTTATGTGCAAGTGAAAATGGCAGCGAGGAGAATGTCAGGAACGGACTCTCAAGGATTGATTCAGATTGTGATAATGAACCCGTCACGCCATTGAGCGGAGCATGCGAGGTCAGAGGTCAGAGCTGGGCTAATGCGTGCGCGGCAGGATTGCAACATTCCTTGCGTGTCGGGTCTTTAAGCATATACAGTAGCAGGCATTATCTGCAGGCGGATGCTCTTTGAACAAACAGCAAAAAACTGCGGGTCATTTGTCAGTCGACTGCCGGAGTGAAAACTATTACGATCGACCGCAGCTGTACCCAGGAATGCATCTGCTCAAAACAAATGAAGGCAAAAATTGTCTGCAATAAACACTTATGGGAGGCCGAAGACCCGCTCTAACTATCAGCGTTCAGCTTGATCTATCTCTGACCGTTACAGTGTTATTAGTGTTGGGGGTTGCAAGGTTGTCCTGACTCCTCTTGTCATTGACAGAATGGATAGCCCGTGAGCTGAATTTCAATTGGCTCATAAAAGGAGGACTTACTTTTCTTGGCAGGTGGAGGAGTTCCAATCCGATAACTCGCGCTCTTGCCTTCTGCTTGTGTGGACTTCCCCTGTCCCCTAACATACAGAGCTACAATCTGGGGTAAACAGGGTCAGATGGAAGTGGGTAAACATCGGGGTTAGGCTTATATAAGCCACCGCTATTCCAAATCTTCGCACCTGACTATTTGTTGTGCTGAAAAGTTTTTAAAAAAGGGCAAGGATTCGGTGTTCCCCCTGAGTTTTAACCTTGTTGGTTTAGAGGAGCCTGCAAAACAACATTTGAAGCACCATGGGACTCTGAAGCTCCACTAAAAGTCAAAGTAATGAAATTCTTAGCAGCTCCTTATGGCGGGGTTCACTGCAAATTTTACAAACTGCTGTACAACACAACACCAAGAGTCTCTGCCAACGCGAGGCTGTACTTTGGCACAGCGGTGCTTTGAGCTAAATGCTGATGTCAGCATGCTAACATGCTCGCAATTACAATGCTAAAACGTGAAGTAAGTGTAATGTTTCACATGTTCAACATCATAGTGGCCATACATGTTATAATTCTCTGGGAACCATGAATGAATGTAGAGAAATTTGTACCAGTCTATCTAGATGTTAAGCTTTTACTAGATTAATGAGAATGTAGACATGCTGGCGGTGCTACAAGGAAGATCAATTATTGGGATTCATCCTCTGGGGACCTTGATTGTTTGAGTGAAATTTCATTGCCATCCCTCCAATGGCTTTCAAAGCCCTGTACTAAAAATAAAACCTCATTTGGGCACTGTGGGGAAATTCAGGGGATCACCACAGATAGTAGGATTCTCAGAGTGATCGACGGACATCCCTTGAGCCATACCTCTAGCACTCTAATTATTTTTTCACGTCAGACATCTCACATAAAATCAAATACAAGCGAGTGTATTATTGACTAAATGTGATTATGGTGGAACACATCTCATCGGAGGATACATTAAATGGATCATATTCAATTCTAAATAAGGACCTCCATCCCTATAGCATACGGTACTTAAGTCGACATTAGTAAGTAGAGAAAAAAGATAAAATGAAAGCAGCGGAGAGACAAATAGTGGGTAAGTAGGAATTTGTAAGCTTAAATCCTATAGTCTACACACTGTCAGTGAAGGGGTTTCCTGTTCTTGGGAGGTTTAGGCACCAAAGCAAGCGAGAGAGTGAGAGAAATGGCTGGGTTCAGTCTGAGGGTCACGCTCAGTTTAGCATCGCTACAAGGCCAGAGAAACCTTTTTTTCCCCATGAAAGCTTACAGAACTGTCACACCTGCTTAGGTCTGTAACACCACCGCTACCCCCTCCTCTTCCTCCTTGTCCTCCTCCATTCCCACCCTCCTGCACTCCCCACCCCTGCCTCACCACCCACCCACCCACCATAGAAAGCTCTCCATTCATCCCACCTCCGAGACTTTCCCTTCCCCTTTCATTCCTACAACGTGATTATTTTGTTGACTATCAACGTCTCTAGGGAGGCGACTTGCAAGATTAAAAAAAAATGTACTCAAAGCCAAATTTGTATTTTCCATAAATGGTTTGAAATTTGATGAATATCTAAAAATTACCTGGCACCATCAGAGAGCATTACACTGTCCTTTTGGAAAGTAAAGGCTTTGCATTGCATTGAGTCTTGTTCCACCACTTGAAGAGAGGAGTTCTAGGAAAATCCATTAGCGAGGGCACTTACATATTCTGCCGGTACCGCAAAAACAGAAAAAATAAATAAATAAATGAACGACTGGTACTGACACAGCAGCCAAAAATTCTTTAATTTACCCTCTTAACAAACCGGGGGGCAAAAAAACATGCCAGGTGAAATCACAACGTCTTTTGCTTCAATAAATAAGTAATGTGACATTTCAAGTTGTCGTATTTCTGACAGAGCTGAGAGGAATTGTGGAAATTACCCCAGTTCTTCTCATTTACAAAAAAAGAAGAAGAAAAAGTAATAGCTCATTTTAGTGCAAGAAAATGTGAGGGTACTTTATGCCCTAATAACTCTGCTCCTGTTATACTTGTTTCTGCTGAAATGTGGTCATCATTATTCCACACTTACTGTATGCACATACTCAAATATAGAATAAAGTACAGAAAGACCAATATAAATGTACTTGGAGCTGACAAAAAAAAATGTATAATCTTGTATGTAAAAAGAAACTGGATGCCAAAATTTCCATCCTTTTCTCAGTAGCATTTGCTCCAGTTCACTCTATTGAATGTAACAATACAGTGTTCCTCCTCAGGCTAAATGTATCCTCCATTGATATATCTTAAAAATGGCATTAATAAATCAACATAAGGATAAATAAAGGGGCAGTGGATTTTCACTTACATTTGTTATTGGGCCAGAAATGACCTACAACACCAATGGCACTGTAGCTTGTCATGCCAATCGTTTTGGTTTTCTTTGTGCTATCTGCCTGGGGACTATTTCTTTCGTAGGTTCTTTGGTTTCATGCAAAATGTATTCACACCAAGGTCTTTGGATTAGGACACTGTGTCTGGAAATGCAAATTGCTGTTGATTTTTTAAAATGTGTTTCAGTGTTGTGAGCGCCACAGGGTCAGCCACAGTCTCACAGATGGATATCTCACCACCATGGGCAAATAAAACCAAAACTATCTGAATGGCAAGAAAGGTGAGAAACTGTTTTTTTAAACAATAAATCAAATGAGTGATGTGAAAGGGGTTACTTCTATTAAAATTTTTGAAGCTTGAAAGACCTTTTCAGCCTCTTTTAGCTAATTGTTTTGGTTCTATGGCCCTTCATGGACTGTCAGGGACACATTTTTTGGACCTGGTCAGTGTCCCAAACATTGGTTTATCCCTTTGAAGAATGATATTCTCTGATATCTGAGTGGGATGATTTGTGCTGAAAGTAAGTAGGGCACTTGTGAGCCCAGGGAGCTCGAGGAACGTCTGGATCTGTTTACTTACACTCAAGAATTTCATTCATTACTTCCATAGATGTTCAGATTTATTTTTCACTGAGAGCCGTTATTATTAGTTTGTCTTTCTGTGTTTGTACTGCGAGGGTGCCAGCGGACACTTGTATGTGTGTAAGCATTATATGCCCTCCTGCTAAAGATATACCTACTGTATTGATTTATGATGCCCGGCCTCATTCATCGGACCCAAATGAAAAACCAATAAGGCGTTTATAGACACGTATATATTTTCCCATTATGCTCTGCGGCTTGTTAAGTTTTTATACGCAGTGTTACCTCAGAGAGATCACCCAGGTAACAGTTTGCATTCAAGCCTGCCTCTGTGTCATCAGTAAGCAAACAGTAAGGCGGCTGTGGGCGATGTTTACGCGCTCAGGAAGGGCTGTTGTGCCACACATAGTGTGAATGAAGATTTCATTGTGCTGCAGTCACATTTTAACAGGCGGCATGATGGATATATTACACCTCTTTGTATGGTTTCCTCTATTTTTAATGGAGTCTTTTCAAGTATATTTTTTCATTAATCAGAGGATCAGGGAGTCCTGGTAGCCTTGGTTTGTCCGTGTAATCACAATTTCATGCTCAGCATGTGCTCCTCCTCACCCACTGTTTTATATATTTATATCTATACAATAAAGAAGCTGCCCTCAATTTTACCAATGATCTACTGTATGGACTTGAAACAGCCAATTAGCACGTAGAATACATACATGCAAACAGTAAATACACATAATCCATTGACATGAACATGAATTGCGCATTTGCGCTAGCAATATGCGCGTATCACTGTGTTGGTTGATTGTTTTGCTTCTGTAATTAATTTTTCATGTTATGAAATGTCATGCCTTCTTTTGTCGGCAGAGACAACAGGAGGGCAGGGACAGAAAGAGAGAGAGAGACGCAACAAATGTCTCCAGCTGTTGGATTTATGGCTTGGCATCCTAACCTTTAAGCCACAAGAGCACCACAACAGCCCCATTTTTTTAATAGTTTTTTTGCAACAAGCCCAAAAATGTCAAAATATGTTGTTTAATCATGCCCTCTAGGACAACACTTAAAGATCTGATCCGAAGGCACTAACATACGGTCACAATTTGGCAATGATTGTGGTCATGCTTTAAAAAAAATCAAAAATAATAATCCCTGTCGGCTGGAAACTGGAGACAGACAGCTGTTACCTGTGTCAAAATCCGATGTTTTTTCGGTGAGCCGCTCATCCACCCCGAGCTCCTCCATCTGTGGACTTTGTTTCTCTATAACATAACCTGACTTCCTGTGCTCCTGTCATATTTATTACAGCTGCTAGCTCTCACTTGAACACAAACATATGTTGCTTTGGCCGTCATGTGAGGACACTCTTATCGCTTCAGTACCTCGGTGCCAGGGCGACGTCGTTCCCTGCCTGCACCAACAGCACGATTTCATTGCGTCAGGATTGGATTTAGAGATAACTGCGGCTAACAGGTCTATTTTCTTTCTTTCTTTTTTTTTTTAAATATAGCAGAATTTTGTCATTTTGTGATGTTATTTGTTTTGAAAGAGTACAAGCAATTTCCCTTTTTATTTGTGTCATCATCTTCTTTCACTTCAGCCTCTTCTTACCCACGACAGGTGGACTGTCACAGCCAAAACTCGGCTGGCTCAGAGACACGGCAACATCAAACAGGGTTCACAGCCCATTTGATATGTCAAAGCGCGGTCTCTCTAGCCTCTCTCTGCTGAATGGTGTCTCGAAAGCACAAATACTATCAATAATCTCTGAAACCAATAGGGGATTTAGGACTTGGTTTTTAGGCTCTGAGTAATTAGAAATGCATTTAGGCCTTCAAAGGCTGGCTGCAGATGGAGATCAGAGGGTTTTCGTAGCTGTTAAAGCTCTGTAAAGAAATGTCAGGACCGTTGAGATATTTTCCCTTTTTTCACCTGCTTTCTACCTTCAGGGCATTTATAAAAATTCAGCCGTAACTCATCCCACATTCAGTTTTTAATGATTGTAAATGATACACCTCTGTTCATGGTGCTGCTTCAAAGCTGCTATTCTTTTAAGGTAAAATAGATGGGTAAAGGAGAGGAGAGAAATCCTGCCTTTGAGCTTCTTTTCAGGGTTCCCTTTGATCGAGGTCTGTGTGTTTGAGCGTGTGTTACCGCGTGTGTGTGTTACCGTGTGCACGCCATGCAGAGACGTATATGTGTACGGGTGCGTGCCCACGTGTTCATTTAAACAGTAAACAAAAACACCATATACCCAAGAGTCAAAGATGTGTGATCATGCACAACCCCTCTGAGGTATGTGAGAGTGTGCGTGCGCACACGTGTCGAGATGGCTCTTCCGAGCTAATGACAGACGCCTCAGACGCAACTTTGAATGCAAGCGAGAGAAGAAAAAAGAAAAGTGCTGCCACAGTCAGCCAAACTTTCCTTGCATCATTACCCCCTGCTTTGAATGTTTCATGCACGGAACGAATACAGAGGAATGCAATTTATCATTTCTTCGCTCCACATATCGCTGAAAATTATTCATGGGAATTAATAATTATGTGGAGGAGACATTTTCCTGTTCATTCCCCAAGAACAATATTCACGTTTTGACTCAGCTTTCTCTACAGTAAGGAGGCAACATCCCACATTTGGCTCACTCCCGTTCCTTTGTCCTCGTTGCACCGCCATCGTTTTCAGTTTATCCCAGAGGAGCTGCACGCCGGGCCTAAATCTGTGTATGTTAACTGTATGTCTAATACGCGCGTGCTGTTTTGCATTCTGCCCATCGACCGGCCGACCCGCCGCGGCGGAAAATTCACGTCACGCCTCCTAATTCAAAACGCAATGTTTTGTTTCTCACCTCGCCGCTCTGCTCACCGGGCGTGCATAAGCAAAAATGCTACATGGTATGAATTTTTTTTTGTGGTGAGCCTAGCTTTACATAGACAACAAAGAGGCCATCAATCAAAGCCCTTTGTCTTTTCACATATCAGCGAACCGGCATCTTCCCTGTCGTTCCGGGTAATCCGATTGCTTGGCAGGTTCGACCCCCTGCTCACGCTGAGGTTACGAGGTCCTCCTTGAGTGTCGAGTCAGATTTGTCTGGTTTGGCCTTTAGAAAAAAAAAAAAAAAACATACACACACAACACGCCACGTGCCTGAGTGAAAATACTCACACACACAAGCCGCGGGTGAAGCGGTGGGTGAGGCCTCTTGACTCAGACAACACCTGGATCCAGACAGCTGGTCTGATGAGGTGTGATGTGGCCTTGGGGCGTCTGAAACTCTCCATCCTCAATGGACTTGCTCAACTACCTGCAGCGTTTCATACAGTATGCCGAGGTCAGGCAGGCCATCCAACCTAAGACACCAAGGCGGTACATTAGGTGAATTCTAAAGGAAGCCTTTCTCTTTGTTGCATCGCTCTGCAATGTCCTTTGGAGCTGTGTGCTTTAAATCCCCTCACTTTCCTCCTTCGTCCGGGCACGGCGGGTCAGCAAAGCCTACAATGCTGGAGAATAATTCTCAGATCAAACCTGGTTTCCTCACTTTGGCTGACACATTGGAACAAAAAGAGATACAGTAGTTTTACTTGGTCGACACAGTAAAAGATCTGACGCTTTCATCTCTTCGGCCGATGCGATCGGCACATTTCAATTACGTTTTAAAGGTTCAGCGTGTCAGATTTAGTGGCCTACATTTGCAGAATATGGCAGAAATTGAGTATAATATGCATAACTATGTTTTCATTAGTGTGTAATTGCCTTTTTGTTACCTTAGAATGAGTCTTTTTAACGGGGTCGCTAGATGCCACACAGGGGTCCTTTAAATACTTCTGTCGTTTCAGCTTCAACACATTGACATTTCAGATGATTTCAGCTCTTAGACGTCAAGTGACACTTCAATCAGCTCATACTCTGACCCCTCAGCTGCCTTCATTGTTTCTTACTGCTTTTAAAGCTGCATTATCTAGCAAGTATTTTCAGCACCCAACGGGTTCAGAGTACGATACCACGGTCGTGACTCTAGACAGGCGAATGCAGCAACACAAGACATATTACCAGCTAATATTACCCACGAGTCCAACGGAACCGATGGCCCCTTGCTCCTTTTTTCTGCTCAGCTTCCTTGGTCATCCTCTGCCATACTCCGGCTATACGTTGCTCGCTCGCCACAGGTCCGATCCTGGTACCTGCTCTCCGTTTGCTACTCTCCACCCCCAGGCAGCGCTAAGCCTCCCTCTGCACCCCGAGCTCACAGTCCATAACAGCAGCTATAGTTCACAGCAGTTTACTTTACTGTCCATCAGGAACCTCAATAAAATATGATCTAGTTTCACCAAAACGAGTGAAATGGTTGGCGGTGTGTGACTTAGTGCTGCGAAGCCCAAGAACAGACATAAAGCGGGAACAGCGGAGGCACCGTTGACCTGATCACAGGTCAGCGTAGCATCATAATGAGCGTTTTATGGTAGAAAGTGTACATAATGTTGCTTTAAAGGTCCAGTGTGTAAGATCGGGGCCTCCATTTTCAAAATAAGGCAGTCATAGAAAATAATGTTTTCATATCCAGTTCCAGTCAAGCTTTATATTTGAACATACTGTGCACTTCAACTGCTTTCAAACACTTACAGTTGCTTTTAACTGACTTCAACTTTGACCAAACCCCTTCTATTGACACCTCAGCTCCTGAAACTCTCATGCAACATTTCATTTGAATCTCCGCCGTACTTGCGTTTACACCTTTTAAACTAGCCTGCTCCCCACCAGATGAGTAATACGACGGCTACAAATACATTTTATTGACGCCGCCGTGGCTCCCAGATAGATTTCCTGACCGTTTCCTGCTCTGTCTTCGCTCTCATTTAAGCTGCAAACTGCTAGTTTGTCCTCACTCGTGGGCTAAGATAACGACGACTGCCCACACTTTTCCATACCCGATTGACCCCCCCCCCCATGCATATACCTGCCAGAAACTCAGCACGCTCAATCAAACGACTCAGTGATTCAGTCACCTCTAAGACTTCTTCCCTCCGCCATCAGGCTCGATGCTGCAAGTTAAAGCCACGTGAATTCCATTAAGATATTCCGCCCCCACCACTTTCTCCTCATGATTTTGATTATGATACGAGCTGAGGAGTTAATAAGCGTATTAATTACCTGTGTAGGAGACAAAGCATCTCCCAGAGCGAGCCCACAAATCTCCCCTCCTCCCACATCCCTTCCTCCCACACACCAACCAAGGATCGTCGCTGTTGTGTTTAAATGAGCCATCATCGTCCAACTGTCTCCAAGGTCAGCCGAGGCTCTGCTGTTAGCACAGTACCTGGTAGGGGAAGTCTCTGAAGTGGCACAGTAATGAGAATAATTATAATAATACAAGGTCAAGCAGGACGATGGAGTAATCAACAGAGGAACACGGACAGAGAGAGGGAATAGAGACAGAATAACGTGGCAAATAAGGAAATGGTTGTAACCCCCCTGGTGACTGGATGTGATCACGACTCAATACTTAAGTTTCTAATTATCTCTCTTCGTCGGAGAGCGCACTCACACATCAGCAGACGGCGCACAGGCGGCACGATGAGTCTTCCACCTGTCTGAACATCTCCGAAAAAAGTTGCAAACCTCATAGATTCACCGGCTGTGACTCTACGCCCGCCACACACACACACGCACACGTGCACACACTGTGAGATCTTCTCCACATTTCAAACATGGATCTGGCGCTTTTGGGCATGCCAGGGCATCGGGGTGCCTTTTCACAGCAAGCTCCGGAGGAGGAAGCCAAAAAAGCGCAGTCAAAAAAGAAGAGAGCATCGGCTCAGTGTGTACAGCACATACAGCCAGAGGTCAGTACAGGTCAGCACACAGGAGTAGCTCACAGCGCAAATAACAAGTAGAACAAACAGCAGGATTTCATTTCTCAGCTGCAGACCTTCTCCTCCGAATGCTTACAGGAATTGCTGGGCACCAGCGCTGTCATGATCGCAGAATTTTAACATTCATAGGCTGCAACAGACAAGTTTTTTTTTTTCTTTTTAACCCTTTGTTAATGTTAGGAAACTTTATTGAATTCATACTGTGGTTCAAGTGAACCCACACCGTACAGTACATGCACTTAAAAGGTTTAAGGCAGCTCCTATTGATACCGGATCAATATCAATTTTGTTTAAGATTAAAGATTGAGTCTAACTTTACACATCAAAGTCTGTTCGCAGGTCTTGTGGGAGCACTGCTCCATAGTTTGGTTTAAAGACTACGAGTTTGAGAGGTGAAGAAAAAAAGTCCGGAGAGGCGTGGAGTGAAGAAGAAGTGAGATGACTCCCCGTGGCGTGCTGTTCATCGCCGCTTGAGGGTAGAAACTCGAAGAAACGAAAGAAACTCGGCTACTGAACCCACCAAAATCTCAAACAGGTGACACAATTTGACAGGAAGGAGTTAGAGATGCTAAATCGATGGACTGGGTCAAACAAAAATGCCATGTAATCATTTGTATTTCCTCCTGTGCTCAAGTGGCCACTATCTAATTTCCCCTTCCATGACAACTGGGAGGGGGTTGAATTTTTAAATCACCCGTTCAGGTGATATTAAGGCTCGAAGTTGCGTGTATAATTAACGGGACCAGGTAGGTGCTGTTACAGATGGCTAATTAGAGCACCCAGGCGCCATTCAGCCCGCCTCAGGCCTGCCGATGATGCACGTCTTTGCCGATATTTAGATCAGCCGGGATGCAGAAGAAGCGCCTCGGTCGTCACTCAGGCTCTGTTCATTATTTATACTGCCTGTGCTCCTTCCCCATCTACTAGCTGGATTCTTCTCTGGTCTGTCCAAGCTTGAACTTTTTGAACGGTAACAGCCAATGTATAGAGACGACCAACTTGGCCTCCCTGTATATATATATTTCATCCCTCTATATGCATTGGTTATGCCCCCCTGTACTTTTCTCTAAAGTTTATGCCATGTAGAGCTCAAATTCACATTTTATAAACCACACACTGGATGCTGGCAGCGTGCCATGCCCTTGCTACGGTGATGGCGATCGTCAGAAAGATCATCTTTAGATTCCCATTGCCCCTCATCTTTTTTTTAATAGCTGCCACATTCGCAGGTGGAGAAGGGAGAAGACGAGGGAGTTGTCAAATACTCCTCGTCTGTAAAAATAACACAACGCACTTTTGGCTCTGAACCGCGTTCTGTTTACATGACTGCAGCAGCAGACGATGTTTACTGCCTGGTGAAATTCATCCCCAGCACCCCCCACCCCCACCCGCCTCTCGCTCCATACACACTCGTAGGCAGATGGAAACACAAGGGATTAAACCTGCATCTCACCCTTCACTTTTTTTTCTTTTCTTTTTTTTCCACAGAGTATCACACCTCTGCCAACAGATACAGATCCTCCCATGGGACGTGTCAGTCTTGCTGTCATACAACAAATGTAATGAGAATTTAATCTGATTCTGACACATCACTCACCACCACTTATCACCAGTATTTTTTTGCACAGGGTGTGCTGACTTATAACGCAAACTGAGGACCAGTCGCTGCATATAAAACCGACGAATACAGAAATAGAAAATCTACGCCGGTATCCTCATCACTTCGTCCATTTTTTTTAACAGATTTACAGGTTCAAGTTTCTTCTATGTGCTTTCTTGCTGAGATTTAGACCACACGATTGATGCCACTCTCAAGTTTGCGTGCTAAATATGAAGCTACAGTCTGTTGCTGATTAGCTTAACACAAAGACTAGAAACGCAGGGAAACAGCTAAGGTGACAAACTACCGCCAACCAAGCACCGCTAAAGTTCGTTAATTAACATTTTGTATCCTGTTTTGTCCGCGACACAACCCCCTGTAAAACCACAGGTTTCTGAGCTAACATGCTAATCAGTGAACTTAGAGTTTTATCACATTTGTACAGAGCCAGGCTAGCTGTCTATCCTAAGCTTAGCTAACCGACTGCTGGCTGCAGCTTCATGTTTAGCGCACAAACACGAGACCAGTGGCAGTCCTCTTATCTACTTCTCTGCAAAGAAGTGAATAATCCCGAGTGTTCTTTTAAATACACTTCTTCCTGCTAATCTAAATCACACAGTGAACAAACTGAAGCTTAAACAGAGTCCTGTTGAGTCAATATTTGCCGAAACTAATTTCTGATGAGGCACAGCGAGGAATTCAAAGCTGGATTTTTAGCTCAGAGGATTTTACAGTGTACCGTTTGTCTTACTTGAAAGTTTCTGCTGGAAAATGAAGCACCTCAAACTGTTGGAAATATAGATTTGACCCCAAAAACTTGTCTTGAGCTACCAAATTGCAAATTGGTAACCCCAAAGAAAAATAGCACAACAATGCACAGGTTGGAGGTTTTGATGTGTGTGTGTGCCTTTCATCACAACGCTATCTCCTTCCAGTCCTGGCTCCACTTTTGTCCACTAGTTCATTTGGATTTTGATTCAGTCGAGGACATGCTTTAGCTGTTTGGCCCTGACTGCTGCAGCCGTCTGTCAACAGCAAGAATGCAGCTCTGTGTACTTCCAATCCTTTTCCCTCTCCCTCCCCTCTCTTCTTCTTCTTTTCTTTTTTTTCCAATCGATCCGTTTATGGCCTCCGGCGTTGACGTGGAATTTGCTGCTTGCAGAAAAAACATTTGCTGCAAACACAGAACATCTAGGAAGCCAATTCAGTTCTTTACAACGGCGCTGTTGTTTTATTTCAACTTCACCGAGCAAACAGTAATGCGACTGAGGAATTAGAGGCAGGAAGAAGAATCAGCTTGCGCGCACGCCGGCTTTGGCAGTGGGAACTACGAGCTTTTATCTCCAGGTTGTTGGTTTTTCTGCATCTGCTGTGTCTCGGGCATATTCTCAGCCTCATTTGCATTCAGGCGACCGAGCGGCGGCCATAAAAGTGACATAGGCGGGAGCGTAACGTAATGGGCTTTTTTTTAAAGTAATAATCTACTGAGTGGATATATTTATAAGAATGTCACAAAGTGTGTGATGGTGAAAGGGCAAGACTAAAGTGTGTGTGTGTGTGAGGGGAGGTTTACTTTTCCTCTTCATGAGGCTGCTGCACATCATCAGTGAAGTGAAAGACAGCATTCTGGCATCTTTTACACTCCAATACACAGGAGAATAAATTCCCTCAATAGACCACCCTTTCCACCACACACACACACACACACACACGCACAGCATCCTTCTAAAAAAAGCATAAACAGGCATGAGGAAGTTGCTGAGAGGTGAAAAAAAAGCTGTCTAAGCTGTTGATCCTGTTTGCTGCTTTGAAATTTTCCCAGGAAATCTTCCTCTTCAATCTTTTTTTTTCACTGAGGGATGAGCGTGTGGCGAGGGAGGCTGGAGGAGATGCAGTCTTATCTGTGGTGGGGCAGAGTAGCACTCTCTGAAGCTCGGCACACTCAGGTGCTTCATCTCACGTGTCTTCTGCCAGTAAGCCTAAACCCTTATGAAACAGCGGGGCAGCTGGAACATGAAATCATATGAGGAAGTACGGCGTAGGCCAGTATCTACGGATGGTACTGTAATACAAAGTGCCTAAATGTTGAGGTATCTAGAGATTAGGCAGATTGCTTTTGGCAGGTTTTTGGTCCAACAGGTCCACCAACGCTGTTCAGGCGCCTAAGCGTACTCAGAGAAAGGTTAGGGAAAAACCACGGTCACGTTGTTTGCTGGTAGGAGATAAGTTTTTCTCTGTCTGTGTTTATTCCCTCTCCTTTTTCCACCTGGGTCGGTGCATTTTTAGAGTAGTCACACAGCGATAAGTAAAGCCAAGAGCGGACTTAAAGCGGCACCAATCAATATTTTCAGATGATTAAAGGATCATGTGACCCCTTGTAATCAAGCAGCAACCTCCGATGCTGGGAAATGAAGTAAAAAAAAAAAAGAAAACTTTCTTTTTTATCTTTATGGTTTGCATTGTGAAATGTCTTGATGCAACTCGGCTCCCCTCAGCTCTTTGGAGGGTTTTAGTGTCTTTCAGCTTATTGTTTTGGTTTTGCAGTTTTCTCAGTGCTCTCTTCAGCATTGTTCCAGTTGCAGATGACAGAACCGACTATGTTTTTAACATTACCAAATTGACCGACGCATGTTGATCTTTTCTCCAAACACTGTGGTAGCTCGTCGGCTTGTTCACAACCAGTCTGATCATCTGACTGTTTGTTTCTTGCCTTGGATCTCTCCGGTTACTTTGGTGGCTACAATATTTATGATAGAGGTTTTTTAAAGATATTTCTTGGGCTTGTTCAAACACAATGAGGAAGGCAGAGAGAAGGAGAGTCGAGAATGACAGCAGAGGGCCACAGGTCGGATTCAAACCACGGACCCCCACAGCAAGGACTGAGCCTTTGTACGCGGGGCGCACGCTCTACCTACTGGACGAGGACCGAATCGGAGAACCATGGCAATCATTTCCACGCTTAACGCGTGATACTATGTGAAAATGAGGCAGGGAATCATCTGCAAAGAGCACACAGGCTCAGCAGAAAAAGAAAAAAAAAAAAAATTAGGAAGGTTAAAAATATATATGTGTAGCTGTCATTTGTGTCTTATTTGAACATTTGACGGCTGATGGTTTGGTATTTCAGCAACCAGGAGCTGGATTTCTTTCAACATGAAAGGCTTTTTTTCTTTTTTGCTTTTTTCTTTTTGATGTCTGCAACCCTACTGAGGCGGATGATGTTGGAAAAAGCAAAGTAAAGAGAAAAACTTACGGGGGCCAGAGAGAAAGAGAGCAGAGAGAGCGGAGAGAGAGAGAGAGAAAAACACACATCTGGCTCAGAGGAGAAACCTCCGAAGAGTTTTGCTCATTTTTATTCGAACCTGCTCGTGTGAGAAGTTAGTTGTTAGGTGCTGCAGAGAGATGCTCTGAATTACGGTGAGATTGCGACAAGTCCTTTGTGGAGATTCTTATCTGACTGGAGGAAGGGGGACCGAGGCCTTGACAGATTCAGGGCATGGCGTGTCATCGTATGTGTGTGAGTGTGTGTGTGTGTGTTCTTTCTCCTTTTATTTGTCCAAAATAGGACATGGCAAAAAAAAAAAAAAAAGGTTCCTGCACATCTACACTTGTGTCATTCTTTCAAGGGCAAACAACCTATCTTGCTAGTGCCAAGGCCTTATTTAAAACACAGACACACAAGACGAAGAGGGAGAAAAATCACGGCGCCGCAATAGATGGAATTTTCTCTCACATTCGCGCGAGCTCTCCAGTCCGCCGCTGCCAGTCTGAAGGTAACCTTTCCCTTCCTTCCTTTATCTTCTGTCTGTGTAGCACCCTCTCCCCACTTCGTTTCTCACCTCTTTTCTCTCGCCGCACAAAAGGACACCTCGCTAAAAGGTGCGCCGGCAATGAGATGAAATTTAATCACACGAGATGGGACATTTGATAGATCTCCAAAGGCGAGAAATAAAGACCTTTAGTCTGCTTTAAAGGAAGGAGAAAAAAAAATGCTCAGCTGACAGCCAACTCGACAGAAAATGCCCATAATCAAAACATAACTGTAAGTGTGCGTGCCACAAAGTAATAACCACTGACAAATTGAATTGCATACTTTTCATGCCACTTGTGTCATCAAGTGTTTTGTGAGGCAACTAAAATAGCCGGGAAATCGTTTACCGAGGCAGCGGACGGCCTGTACAGTCAGCAAAAAAGGTGACGGGTCATGAATTCTGTTTTCCACGGGGGGAAAAAGAGGATGAAAAACACTTCTGAGGGAATGAATGATAGAAGAGCCACGTTGGTCTCAAAGCCTGACGCGGCCAAAACACACCGCTGTGCACTTTTGTGTGTGTGTGTGTGTGCGAACAAGGTTTGTGTGCACAGTGCTTTCTCAATGCGTGTGTGTGTGTGTGTGTGTTTGTGGCTTTTTGAGTGCATGAAAGGCTCTGAATTCAGGTTTGGGTACACGGACATGGACAGATTCAAATGGAAGTTTGTTGCAACCACAATACTAACCCACAGTAATTAAGCTCTCTATGCTAGCCTTTCACTGTCCGGCCTCAACTGGACAGAGTTATTAAATCATAATATATTCAAATCTTAAAGGGACAGTCGAGACTTCTTTACAAGAGTTGAATGGGTGGATTGAAACCTCTCTGACATGGAGCCAAGAGGCGATTAGACTAGCTTAGCTCAAGACTGAAATCTTGGGAAAACATCTTGCAGGACTCTTTCAGAAACTCACCAGCACTTCTAAAGCTTGCTAATTAACACATTGTATCTCGTTAGTTTATTTTTTTGCACAAACAGCAATGTAAAAAGAGCTATTTGTGATTTGAGGGCAAGTTACGTGCGCTAACAGTTTTTGCTCTCTAAACCTGGTAACCATACAGTGATGACAAACATCAGGAAGTCCGTGCATCTGATTTGTCCAGTAACTTCCCCTGAAATGCAAAATTAGCGTACAAGATTAAGCTTTAAGTAAGCCTTGGGGTTGCTGCAGACGGAGCCATGCTCGCTGTACACAGCTGCTTACAGTCACAATGCTAAGCTAGGCTAATCAGACGCGACAGCGTTGTGCGCGTCGACCTTTTCATCTCATCTGTGAATAGGATTGTGTCTCAAACTGTCCAACTATTTATATAAAAATAGAAATCAGTGGAGAGTTCCCTTTCCTTTGATGGACACAGCTTGTGATGTGACCTTCACTCCAAACGGACACACCAACCTGTCATCTCTTCAGGCACTAGCCCACAGTATTTAGTCACGATGAAAGCGTTTGAACACCAGATTAAATAAATGCCCCTCTAACCGAAGATCAGCTCAAACTTGTTACTTCATGTTTCCTGGATCCAAACTTTTTATATTGGTTCTGATTTTGCCTTGACTCTTGTCTTTTACAGTTTATTGCATTATGATTAATGTTGGAGAATTTTAGTGAAAAATACCCACCCCAAGTTATCAGTGCCCAATATTACATTTTCAGACTCTTTGTTTTACGGACCAGTAATCCCCAACCCAGAGATATTTCATTACAGCGACCTAAAGCAACAAATCCTCACAATTAGAGAGACTGAAACTAAGCGAAGAATCACGACAACTAACAATTTTTGAAATTCTAGTTCTGTCGTTCGACTAATTAAATAAGGAACATCCATTTGGTACTTGGAAGTAGTTCAGGTGTCTCTGCACTACATGATGAAGAAATTGTAATAAAAGCAGCTGGAGCTGAGCGTGCCGGCTCATGAAACAATGCCAGAAACATGTAGACCGGCGTCCTCTTGCTGACAAACTAGTTAGAATCATCATCATCAGTTTGCAGTCTGCAGAAATTAGGCAAACAAATGCACATTCTGATGCAGTTGGTCTGGAGGATACGGAGTTTGCTTCAGGCTGCTCAGCGGACCAGATGGTCGGGGTTTTGTGCTGTAACACGACTCTTCACGGAGTGCCAGACAACAAGCCAAACACGGAGAGCTGCGCTAGTTTGACTTGCAAATACGTCAGTGTGATTTTCGACACTCATCATATTGTCTTATCCTGTAAACCGATTTGAGTGGGCGAAAAACCAAGTGCGAGGAGCTCTCCCTGAAAACCTTTCCTCTCTCAAACAAACCACGCAGGTTCGTATTCCCTCCAGTTGTTCCCCTAACACGTTGGAGGAGTAATTGGTGCATTAGAAGCACCAGCATTATTTTTTTATTTTTTATTTTTTCCACAGCTGGACTTCTTCACCTGATTCCACAAAAAAGAACGGCAGACAATGTCTCCCTCATGTGGTTCAAAGAGGGAGTTACAGGTAAGGATGAAACGCATCGCCCCCTGAATTTTGTATTCCACAGGGATGCAACATGCAAAACTGGTTAATCTTTCAAGTAGGCATACACAACCCCCCACCCACACACACACACACACACATCCATCTCTGCACACGCTCACACACACTGCTCATGCTCATTTAGTAAATGGATTAGAAACAGTCGGGCGTATCTCCAGATTTCAGCCTCAAGGCCAACAACGTCTCAGCACATAACAGTTTTTGGAGGGATTTTTGGGGCAAATCTGAACGCGTTGCCATCACATTACATCAGTCAGTGTGTCCACGGGCAATAAAGCACTAATGTTTTTCTAAATGCCAATTGCCTGAGACAAGTTAATTTCACCTCTTTGCATTCTGCCAAGTGCTCCGCGCCATGCTCAACTGAAAATCAATTAACAAGTTGGATAACATAAATATGAGAGTGTGTAATGATTTTTTCAGAGCGCGTTTGAGACTGGAAATGCTTATGCTACATACAGTATGTATGCTGGACTGCTACGAGTCAGAAAAACATAAGAGCAGGGGCTCCATGTTACAACTTTTTTAAAAATATTATAGTAAAAGGATACTGGTACTGTTGATTTCACGTTTAAGGTTGGTGTTTTATACAATATTTTACAGTATTAATACAAGAAATTGTGTTTTGCCATATTACTGACAGAAAAATATATGAAAGTCATATAAAATGAAGATTTTGCCATGAAATATCAGTGTTTTACTGTAATATTTAAAATACTGCTTTATTCTGTAGAAATTCCCTTAAATGACATGTCATATATATAGTATAATGTAACATATAGTGTCATAAATATGGCATATTTTTCAGTCTTTGTCATGGCTTGACAGTTTTTTATTAAAAAATCTACATGAGACATTTTTACAGTGAACAAAGAATCTTATTAATCACACAGGTTATTCAGATTATAAAGAGATTTTTATGTGAGGTGGAAGCAAGAAAAATGAAAATTCAGGTGAATTCAGGTGAATAAAAACACAGAGGCGTAAAAAATAGATTAAAAAAATGATCAAGTGATTTGAAAACATTTTATTCATCAGTCAGATCTCCAAACCACGCCGTTTATCATTTAAGGAAAGTTGCCCCAAGGCGGGAGGTGATCAAAAATTCAAAAGGACATTTTTTCAGTAATGGAAGTGATGACATGAACGTGAAGCGAAAAGTTGTGGACTGATTTGATGAAGTTGATTGACATTTACAGGAGGCAGCTTTGTGACCTCTGGTCACTTCCCTCACATCTTAGTTACCAGAAATGCACAAGACAATAACCTGCACAAGTTATGACTTTGGGTGGACAATATAAAATGTCATCCTTCAGGCCTCTGGGGCTTCAGACGTTTGAAATTCATTCACATCACAAGTGTGGGAACAACGAAAATCAGAAAATCGTCACTGAGCGCGTCTCTTCCTTTTACGCACACACGCACACGCACGCGCGTCCGCAGTAGCCATGGAAATGGAACGGAGAGGTCATATATAAGGCCCGCTGACCTTTCGCACGTTCTCACTTTGCGCGTGAACTTGGCCCGGAGTCGACCTGCTGCAAAGAGTGACCTGTTGGAAAAACTGTTGGAGAACCAAACTACTACTGCACAACCGAGAGGAGAAGGAGAAGAAGGAGGAGGAGAAGAAGGAGAAAAGGAAAAAGGAGGAGAAGGAGGAAGAGGAGAAGGTTGAAGAGGAGGAGAAGAAGAAGGAGAAGGAGAAGGAAAAGGAGAAAAAGACCGAAGGAAGAGAAAATAGGAAGGATGCCCCCGGCCGGACCTCCCCCCGTGTCGTCGTTGGACCTGCGGTTCGAAGACCTGCCTGAGCCGGCCCTTCCTGAAGGTAAGACACTTAAACTGTATTTTTATTCTCATTATTCTAACATGTTAGCATAACCTGTGTCATTTAAAAGTTTGCTGAGGAACAGTTTGGGTCACACTCGGTGTAAACGTGTTGTTAGTGTGTGTTAGCGCTTTAAAACTTGTGTGAAATGTGTGAAATATGAAAACAGTGTAAGGACGTACTGACGTTTTTATTTGTACATATACATTTGTATTGATTTTGTCGATTTTGGGGGTGAAAAATAAGTTAAATTCAATATGGGGACTGGGCCGTTTTTCATAAAATGCGCTGGATATTTATTTTCATCACCTGGAGACGGCTGAACTTTCGGCAGCGAACGTCAGAACGCGCAGGCGCGAACAGAGCTCACCTGTTTTAAACGCACACAGAGCTGTTGTGGTTTAAAGTTCCACACCTCACGAATCAACAACAAAACTGAAATATTACCGTGAAAGCAATGTGAAAGGAGATTTATACATATATAACATGATTTAATTATTAATCTGTCTAAGAGGAACTATATTTCATAGTACACCTGTAATATGAGTGATTGTTAACAATGGTGGAGTGATATGTTATAAGTATAACCCTGACATGATGTATTACACGGTTGGTCTATGTTGAGTTGAGGAGAAAATGTCCCTGTGTGTTCTCTCGGCCCACCGCCTGAAACTTACTTAACTGAGTCAGAGTTTATTGTTAACACGAGGAGTAACCAGTGTTACGGTAGATTTGAGCATGTGTGTTTTTTTACATCATGTGTCAGAGGTCGGCATAGATATCGGTGTAAACCTTTTCTCTTTTGTCGCTCGGTTTTAAAATTTGAATTCCTTCTGTAATGCCTCTGTTTGGTCACGTCTTGATCGGTAGGCGACCGGGCGAGACAACTTGTTGCGTTGAACCAGATTGATATATTTTCTAATGAGGTTATTGCATGTGGACGGTGCACGCTCCATGCCTGGTACCACTGTGCTGGTGTTGTGTGTGTGTGTGTGTGAACTGTTTGATGTCTGTTGATAAGTGACGTGGTCTTGAATGGACACTGTGACCTAATGAGAGATATTCTCATATGTTTTGTCATGTCCTCATTTCTCACACACAGCGTTATGACAGAGTGCAGTTTAAGTTGTTTAAGTGGTGTTTGGGTGTATTACTGTTTTTAACAATTCACAGCTTCATGACTTTATAAGTGAACTTTAGAACTCAACTTTCCTTTTTATATTTTCCTGCAGGTCCCATCGTCTTCGATGAGTTTGGGGTGTTTGTCGGTCTCTTGTTTCTGATGGCTGAAGACGGTGGTCCCATCGCTTCTGACGGAGAGGACAGTGACCTCGACTCCATCTATTCAGATGGAGACGAGGGCTCTGACCCTTCTGACGAAGATGATGTTTACCTCGACTTCTCCTCAGAGGAAGATGACCGCTCCACCGCTTCTCAGGGAGAGGATGGTGACCCCGACTGCATCCCTCGGGATGAAGACGGGGGATCCTCCTCTTCTGACGAAGACGATGACCTCTCTGTTTGTGACTCTTCGGACGTAGGCTCAGACTCCCTCTCCAGTTCTTCATCTGAAGACGATGCCTTCTCAGTCTTCTGTTCTTCATCTGAAAGCGAAGGCTCCCGGGCCTTCAGCTCTTCAGATGATGACGATGACTTTTTTGGCATCAGTTCTTCAGATGAAGACGATGGCCACTTCACTGTCTCCCTGGGCGCTGCTGAGGGCAATGAAGGCGATGATGTTGGGGAATCATCGCTCGAGTCCTCAAGCAGCATCGAGGAGCCCACCTCCTCCTCTTCTGGTTCTTCCAGTAAGAGGAGCAGGGATGACAGTGATGAGGACTGGACCTCCAGTCCAAGGCCAGGGAAACGCTGGAAGTAGTCATGAGTCTTCTGAAGAAGAGTCATAAACAGGGGAGGGCGGCTCGGTCGACATGAATGGCTACGAGACCGATGACAATCATGATGATGAGGAGGAGTCAGATGAAACTTCTGCTTCTTATGACTGCACGTCATCTGAGGAAGAAGTTTTAGATGGCAACAACCTCATCATCATGGATTGTTCTGAGGCCAACGTAGACCATCATGTCGACTGAAGATGAAGAACAAGGTGAAGATTAATGTAATGTTATGTAGCAAAATGTAATGTAATATTACGTAATGTAGTAAAATGCAATGTAATATAATGTAATGTAGTAAGATGTAATGTAATGTAATTTAATGTAATCTAGTAAAATGTAATGTAATATAATGTAATGTTATAAGATGGAATGTAATTTAATGTAAGAAAATGTAATGTAATGTAATTTAATGTAATCTAGTAAAATGTAATGTAATATAATGTAGGAAAATGTTATGTAATGTAATTTAATGTAATCTAGTAAAATGTAATGTAATGTAAGAAAATGTAATGTAATGTAACTTAATGTAAGAAAATGTAATGTAATGTAAGAAAATGTAATGTAATGTAATTTAATGTAATTTAGTAAAATGTAATGTAATATAATGTAGGAAAATGTTATGTAATGTAATTTAATGTAATCTAGTAAAATGTAATGTAATGTAAGAAAATGTAATGTAATGTAACTTAATGTAAGAAAATGTAATGTAATGTAAGAAAATGTAATGTAATGTAACTTAATGTAAGAAAATGTAATGTAATGTAGAAAATGTAATGTAATGTAATTTAATGTAATTTAGTAAAATGTAATGTAATATAATGTAGGAAAATGTTATGTAATGTAATTTAATGTAATCTAGTAAAATGTAATGTAATATAATGTAGGAAAATGTTATGTAATGTAATTTAATGTAATCTAGTAAAATGTAATGTAATGTAAGAAAATGTAATGTAATGTAACTTAATGTAAGAAAATGTAATGTAATGTAGAAAATGTAATGCAATGTAATGTAATGTAGAAAATGTAATGTAATGGCCGGGGAAACACTAGAAGTTTTCATCTTCTTCGTCTGACTGGATGGAGGAAGACATCCAGTCAGATGATGAGGAGTCTTCTGAAGAAGAGTCTTAAACAGAGGAGGGCAGCTCAGTCGACACGACCGATGACAGTCATGATGATGAGGAGGAGTCAGATGAAACTTCTGCTTCTTATGACTGCACGTCATCTGAGGAAGAAGTTTAACATGGCAACAACCTCATCATCATCACGGATCGTTCTGAGGCCGATGTAGACCGGTGTTTTTCAAGCCTGGTCCTCGGGGGAACACTGCCCTGCGTGGAGGAACACTCCTGATTCAAATGATCAGCTCGTCATCAAGCCACAACAAAGTGGACCAGGCTTGAAAGACACTGACGTAGACCATCATTTCGATGAAGAGGACATCACTGTTACCACTAAGGACGAACATGACGAACCTAATGAACAGGATGTCCTCAGTGATAACAAAGGTGCCGACCCAAGAACAAGATGAAGATGTAGTTTATTAATGTAATGTTATGTAGAAAAATGTAAAGTAATGTAAAATTAGTAGTAATAAGAAAATGTAATGTATTGTAATGTAGGAAAATGTAATATAATGTAATGTCTTAAAATGTAATGTAATGTAATGTTGTAAAATGTAATGTAATGTAATGTAACATTGAAAATAATAAAGTTTCCTCTCCAAGAATCGCTACCTTATCGTGGTGGAGAGGTTTGCGTGTCCCTGTGACCCTGGGAGCCTGGGAAACTGGGCCCAGGAGAGGGGCCAGACTAAGAGCGATTCACAGACAAAATTTAGATTTTTGCTTCATTAAGATTACAGGAACAGAACCGGACCGTCACCAACCAGAAGAAGATGAAGAGCGTCCTGAACTCAGCCGTGCAGATGGAGCCATCATTCCTCTTGCTGAAGCTCTCAGCAGCTGCACACGCTGACACACCAGTCCTTACCATGCAGTGTTTGTTCTTGTTTTACCACTAAATGTGGAGTTAAATTCAATAAATGAAAAAATTTAATTTATGTAACACTGTTCTGTGAGATATTTTACCCTCAGTGATAACTTGAAGCTTCTTAAACACTAAATCCACTGGATGTGTCACAATAATTGTTTTGTTTGGAACAGATTCTCCACTAAGAGCTAAAATAATCGGTATAACTTTGGAATATGGACTGATGTCATGAAATCCGTTCAGGGTTTTACAGACTTGTATCTTTGGAGGGATCTATTATACATGTGCACAACTTACACCTTAACGGTACAATGGTAAACAGAAAACTGTTGGAAGTTTGAAAACTTGAACTGAATGAGGTCAAATTCAGTCATAAGGGAACAAATAATGGGTTAACAAACTGCAGTGCTGCAGCAGTGGAAGTAAATGAAACCTTGAAATGTGTTGCAAACTGTTCCTAAACAACGTTTGAGCACCGACAAAGCCTGTCTGTATAAAAGCGGTGCTGTAACACAGTTCTGGAGCATTACTTGGACAATATTGCACTGCAGGAAACAATATAGTGCTGTAATAATGGAAAGAAAAGGGCTGTTAACAAAGGAAGCCAGACAGAGCATTAAAAAGTGTTCATCTTTATTTTAGATACTGCAAAGTGAGTTATTAAAGTGGGAGGTGGACCTCCCCAGGAGGGCTACGGACTGTTTAAGGGGAGTCTCGGTGAATGGAAGTGAAAAATATGACGTTAGTTATCAGAAGATCACAGAGACTAAACTAGAGTTCAGAGATACTGTAGTTTTAGGGAATCTTACCGTTTTTCTCAATTTTCCCAGAGTCAGAAACTAATAAACATCTTGTTTGACTGTCAACAATATATTAGGCAATCTAAGCTCAATAGTTGAGCGTCCATATGGGATCAAATAGCATCACCATAGACATCTAGAAATTTTGCAAAACTAAGTAAACCAAGTCAGAGTGGAGGGGGCACCTTCTTCCAAACTTTGAAGTGAGGCCCGGTGTCTCAAAGCCCTCGTCTCTTACACCATCAAAGTGGAAGAAACTCTGACAGGAAGAGGTCTGGCAGGCCGAAAACCACCACAGAATCAGAAGACGAGTTTCTCTGAAACAACAGCTTCAAGCACAGCTTAACGCTCGTGAAGTAAAGAAGTGTCTGATTCACCTTCGGGCTGCAGGTCTGACAGCTCGACCGGCAGTAATAAAGTTGTTGCTAAAACAGGAAAATACGGAGGGAAAAAAAGTCGTCTTGGCTATGAATCACTGACAGCGGGCTACTTAAGATTAGAGCAAGGCCTTATGGGCCGATATATCAACATTTGATATGTTCAGTTCATCATGAGCTCAGTTTGCACCTTGCTCCATTTGACTAGAGGTGAACATGTGATGAAATGTCCCATCAGATTTTTAAAATTGAGATTCCCCTCACTTTAAATTGGACAAATAAACTGGAGAAACCATCGTTACGAATCACTCCGACTTCTGAAGTATTAAGATGGTCTGGAGGCAATGAAGCCTAGAGTTTTGGAAGGTCAGACAGATTATGGAGTTATGGAGACCGTCTCTTCAGCCAAATCAACAGGAACAGGATTGTAAAAGTCGCTGACAAAAACTAAAATATCAGAATGAACCCGTGGAACTAGTTTTTTTTTTTTTTTTAATGCAACCTAGAGGAATGCAGGAAATATAAAATATTTGCATATTATATTTAAGTGTATCCATTTTGAATTCAGGCTACAGGGGAAAATCCAGAGCGGAATATTTTCTGATATATTTTCTAATAACATTTCACACTTTTCTGAATGCATTTTGTCATGACCTTTCACTCCGTCCTATAATACGATTTCTTTTTTCAGCTCAGGATTCTTTTTTTTTTTCCCCGGCCTGGGTCGACCTCTCAGCCTGAATGTCACAGCGATGCTCGCACACGTGTTTGACCCAGTCCCGATTCACGGCCTCCATAATGACTGAACAGAATTCACACTGCGGCACGTTTCTTGAAGTATACCTGAGTGACAACGCTGCCACCTTATGTCCAAAAGTGAGTAACTACAACTACTTTGACCAGGTTTCAGCAACTTTGATGTTCAAAATGTAAACCTTTGGGACAACATGAGGATTACAGAGAGGGAAAAAAAAGTCAGTGATTCAATTTTTTACTCAGGTAATTAGTCAATCTATGCAGGCTTAGAAGCTTTGCTGCCATATCATGTAATCTGCTAAGACTCTGCCACAGCTTGTACTTAGAAGACTTCTCAGGCTGTTGTTCAGCCGCCTCTCTCTGCTATCAAACATCATCTTCAGTGACCCTGAGCTTCTCCTCCACCAGATACCATCACACAGCACTGCCACTATTCCTGAGACCAGCGCTGCATACATTAGACACAACGCTGAAACTTCCACTACACTATGGTTTTACCAAGTCACTCGGTCTATGCATAAAAAAAAAAAAAAAAAAAAATGTTGCTCATTATGAACACGTTGCTGATAATTTATTAATGAATACAGCTCGACTTGGAGCGTGCCGGCATGGTGAGACGCTACCCTGCTTCGAGCGTGACCCAGCTCGTTTCGGGAGTTTGCGAGAACGTCGGCAACATCCAACACACAAAATGAACGGAGACATATCGCAGCCATTGTTTACAATTTTATTACTGTTATTGTTTTCTCGTCATCAGATAAAAGCAGGTAGAGAGGAGCAGTAATAATAATAATAATAACAATAATAATAATAATAAACAGCGTGCAGCTTTGGGGTTCCTGTCCAAAGCCGGACGAGAGAACTGTTTGAGGTGAGTATAGGTTAACAATACAGGGCAAACCCCACCGTCGTAAATGCTACATAACACTGTCAGCATCGCAAACAGTCACAATGAGCGGCTGCCGTCAGGGTCGTGACGGTTAGCCTGTAACGTGTTCGGGACACAGAGTTATTCTGAGGTAAGCTAGAGTTGGCTAGTGTTGTACTGAGCAAATAAAACATCTATGTACTGTATATCTATAGTGTTGTGACTGTGTCGTATCCTGTTCCTGTGAGCGCAGTTTACTCTGCGGCTCGTCTCTACCTTGGCATAGCTTTGGCATTAGGAGGTAACATGTTAGCGCCCCGTCGGGGGCCCTTTGAGAACAAGCGTCTTTGTCCATTTCATGAACGTTTAAGGGAGTGACTCCCGTGGCCTTGGGCCTGTAAATATAGGGGTCTAAGTAATGCAGAGTTTAAGTCAGCTATTCATATTTCAAGTTTGACAAATAACAGTTTTCTACATAGTGCTAATAATTTGAAGGAAAGCACCCATAGATGTGTATATTCTCTGGGTTATGTACATGTCTAATGCAGGTACAGTCTTTAACTCCCATCTTTCAATTAGAGTGAGATCCACTTTGAAGTGCAGCTTTGCAGTCATAAAAACTTACACGAGCTTAAGCTTTAGCTTATTCCAATGGGAGAGAAGGTGCTTGGAGCATGAAGAACGACTATTATTATGCACGATGAGTTTTGATCACATTGGTTTTAGCGTTCTTTCAAACGTAAAAAAAAAGAAAAACAACAAAGACAAAAAACGTCTGAGTAGACTTGTGTAAGTAGTCTAGCTTCACTGGCTGAGTTGAGGATTTGACTTTAAAATGAGGACAGACTACAAAAATGACCAAACAGCAGCATTCAGTATAACAAAGAAGACAGATGACAAAGAGATACCGGTGATATATTGTCCTAGGCTTGTTTTGCTAATATAAAAAGGTATAAATAACACATCCCGTTTTTGGTTAAACACGGTTGAGATGAAGAAAATCAAGATGAGGAAAACGGAGCATATGTTAGGACAACTCTTCACTGTCTTTATCCACCACTTTTTTTTTTTCCTTTTTTTTTTGGGATTACCTGAGATTCCAGTTGTCCCTCAGGGCTATACGGGTCTGATAGCAACAGCGCTCGTCGACTGATCGACTGATTGAGGTTAGAGTCTTACGAACCAGGTGGAGTCGAGAGACATTCAAGCGAGCAGAGGGCTGTTTTTTTTTTTTTTTTCCAATCACCACAAACTAGATCCACGATGCCGTACTTTATCCCTACACCCGAACACACCTGACCTGCAGGCTCAGCACGTTCACGTCCCCACAGTCCACCAAACAGCCGCTCTTTAAAAAGGCTAAAACAAGGCGTGTAGCTAAGAAAAAAAGAAAAGGCGTAGCTTAAAATGGGCGAGGTATCCTTTACATAATTCTCCCTCTAAGGAATTTAGGCTTTTTAATACCATCTTGGAATGCACTATATATTGATATATATAGATATATATATATATATACTGTATATTGCCGTTAATATAAGCAGGATTACTGTTGATAAATACAGTGGCCTCCTTACCATCAGAGGCACCTCAGCGAGCATCAGCACCCACCTCCCTTTGAGTTTTGGGTGCCACAGGCCCCAAAGGCCCCCCTTACATGGGTGGAGGAGGAGATCACTTATTCTTTTCCTATTTCATCTGATTCAAATTCAAACACGCTGATCCAAACTCCACCAGCTTTGGTCACTCCTCATCCACAGTTTCCCTTTTTGAATCCTCCTCTTTCTGATCCAGGACCTGAGGGGTGGGGCTCGGCAGGGCTGCGACCTCTGTGGCAGCCAGTGAGGAGGGGTCTTGTTGGTCAACAATCCTGAGGGAAGAGGTCTCTTCCTGTGGAAAAGTACGGACAAGATATTTAGACTCGCACTCCAAGTTAGCACGACCCATGTTATCACAGCGATCACATGTGGCTGCCCAGGTTCTGGTATCGCCTGCCATGGCTTACTAGCGCACAGAAAATCAGAACATGTACAACGTTCCATGCAATGACGAGTCAAATTTACCAACGAGTCCTACTATTAGTAGTCCGTTATGCTCAAGCAACTGGTTAAGTGTCACCGAGCTGACTTACTTGCTCTGTGAATCGATGATTCACCTGATCAGCGAACTCTTGCATCTCTCCTTCCTCACCGTTGGAGTGGCAGCTTGGACTTGGCACCTCAATTCCATGGCTTTCCAAAATGGCAGCTTCTGGTTGTGTCAGACAGAGAAGAGGAGGTGAGCATGAACTGCACTCTCTCCACCTCTTCCTTTACGGTTTGAACAAACCTTCCCCATCTTAAATACGCTATTTAAAAGTCCGTCTGTTGTTGCGTCGCAAATCTTTCAATAGAAATAAGATAACATGCGAGCTCATACCGATATTAGCTCTTCTTTTCATCTCCTTCCGACGGTTGGCGAACCAGTTGTACACCTTCAATGCCGTCACACGCTCAAACTCAGATAGCTTACAACCTGGGTGATGGAAAGGACACAACATCCTCTCATTTATAGAGCCAGAGAATAATACAGTGGAGATAAGATTTGACAGACGTGCTGTGTACATATTTTAGGATTGGAGAATGGATTGTACACAAAACCGACAGTGCAGTTTTTAAAAAGGTCATTTCTTCTAGTAAATACAACTACTGAACGTCCTGAAAACTGATACTGTGAATGTTGTGTTTTGATTCATCATCTACACTTCATATCTGTAAATACAATTTATTTTATGTTTATAAAGTGTTTGCAGTTACGGTGGCAGATGCACAAGTATGTTTTCATTAGTGCACCTGATATTAAGAATCGTTGTGTTTTGGTTACTTTGGATTGAGCTTTTTATATCTACAGAGGGAACAGATCGTCTTCTACAGAGTCTGCTGTGTTTCTACGATAGCCCGTAACGGACAAACCAAACACTTTGTGCCATCGGATTCTTCTCCAACCCCACTGGCAGGCCAGTGATATTCAGCTGGTTGACACTAGATGTCACCAATTCCTACAAACTGGCTCTTAAAGGAGCTTTAAAAACCTCTCACAACGCATGCTTGGTATTTTTACTTGATCAGTGACTAAACTTATAATTTCATGAAATAATTCCCTGTCCACTAACTAATCAGATCCTTTAAAGCCCAAATCAAGTAGGCAGAACGTTTAAACATGCGGGTTGACCAGCACAGGCCTTGATTCAGTACCTGGTTTTTGAATGACAGAGTTACAGGCATTGGCAATCTCCTCTCGCTTGGCTTCATCTGGGTACTGGTTCTCCATGAAGAAACTGTAAGAAATAAACATCCTCAGCATTGGAAGGCAGTTAAATCCCACTGCATCACAGGCTACATGTTTTATTAGAAGATGGCACCAGTCTGAGTCGGCGCTGGTTACGCCCTGATTTTACACCTCATCAACTTTTGAGTCATTGTATTGAACTAGAGGAGAGCAAGGCCAATATTTACACAGCGGAGGAGCATCAGCAGAGGTCCTCGCGGCAAAGGAACAGATTAATGGATGCATTAAGTGGATTCATTTCTGCAATTCAAGCATTGCACGCTTAAATATGTTCCTACTGTGGGCCTATAAATATGAAGATCCTCCAGTGAAAACTGAAATTTATATATCCAGGTAAAGATCAGAGCGACCGTTTTTCCCCTCCTCTCTCTCCTCTAGAAACTTTCCTCACTCGTGTCTCGCTTTTTTTAATTTTTTTTAAATTTTATTTCTCCCCCACGGCTGAAAAAGAATCATTATCTCACGTTACAAAACACACAGGGATCAATTTCGTCCAGCCCTCTCTCTCCCTCACCCTCTGAGTTGCCCTATCCTGTCCACTGCATCTCTCTCTCTCTCACACACACACACATACACAAACACATCATCTTCACCTCTAGTGTATCGTCCTTGGGTCTAAACTAGCTCATAAGGATCAGCACTGCAGTAGAATTGCGTAATCCAGGGGGGGCATTGCTGGTGAGTGTTGTCTGAGGGCCTGTGTGGTCTTATTACTGTGAGTGCCCAGACTGCACGCTATACTTACAGCAAGCATGTAATAGAGAAATCAATGGCGTACAGCGGGGTAGGACTGTGGAGGGATGCCTACTAATCTTTCTCTGCATCGTTCAGAGTTACTGAGAAGACTGTCTGGGACAAATATGTACCAGAGGAGATGAGACAGAATGTATCGGATTAAAAAGCAGCATAATAAATGGTACCGGTCCGCATTACACAGAACGGCACGGCGCTATAGGACGTTTCACCCTGGGATGGTTATTAATAACAACTACCTCAAGCAATGCTGCATTCCTCTCATACGTGAATAATAATATATGATGTGATGAACCTGTGCCGACGTGTTCAAACTCATCTGAAGCCACCAAACATTTAGTTTACCGCAGACCTCGGCTGCTCTCCAGCTTTTTTATGGATGAGTGTGAAACACAAGAAAAACATACTGTACATGCATTAGCCAAACACTGAAACACTGAATCCTACCGTGTCACAAACTGACTGATGAAAACTGTTAGCTGAAACTATTTAGTTTATCTGTAATTCAAACCTCTAAATTGTGAGGATTTGCCGCTTTTCTTTATCTTATATGACTGTAAGTTGAGTATATTTGGGTTTCAGGCTATGTGTCAAATAAAACTATGTGTACTTGTGAAAAATAGTGATTTATTACCACTTTCTGACAGTTTATAGACTAAACGATTGAGAAGCTGGCAGCCCTAGCTCATCTCGACGTCGACCTGCTCACCTCTCCATGATTGATTGGCACTCCTTCCTCCAGGTGAACCTGCTTCCTCTACGCAGCCTCAGAGGGCCGCCCACCATCCCCGCTCTGTCGCCAGCCATGATCCCTGTCCTCCAATCAGGTTCCTCCTTCACCAAAGACCGCATAGATAAGGTGGCCCCTGAAGAGGAGAGAGAGCGAGAGATTGTGGAAACAAAGACAGCCGTCATGTTTAGACTCGTACTGCGCTGCAGTGCCTGTGCATTGTGACATGTTAGTATCATTCAAAACTCACCACTTTGACAAATTGTGTACTTTCGCCATAAGTTAACCATTAAGTGGAGCCTGGGGATCACTCACAGGACTGAGACACTGATAGGGAGTACGACTTATATCAGACTTTGTTTAAAAAAAAAAAAAAAAGAGAGAGAATATGGAAAAAAAAATGGTTTCAAAAAGGTTCAAAGTCTGTATGCTACGTCAATAAAAATTCAATAATTTATAGAAGGCTTTGTTGTTATTAATAAAGGGTCTGTTATTAACAGTGAATAGTTCAGAAGCAACCAGGTGGTGTGAGCGGAAATTCCCATGTCCAGTGAATGCAGCATAAAAATATAAACGGCGACTCTGCAACACAAAGCGTGCACGTAACCGGTTGTTCTCCGTCACCTGGTGTAAATATCGAACAAAATGTTACTCTGGGTCTTCTAGCGTCACCATGGTAACGGTTAATAAGGACTCGCCCGATGTACACTGCGACTATCTAGGGTTTAGACATTTTTAATACCACATAGAAGCAATTTAATACCTGTTCCACAGACATGTATGAAAGTATGATGGGAAACCAGCTGGGACAATATGGCCTAGAATGATTTATTATGATGTCACTTTCTTTTTTTTTTCTTTAAATGGGCTTCCCAGCAGAAAAAAGAAACATTCCTAATGATTTAGCAGACCCTTTTCACAGCAGCCATTTTGACATGCTATAGTAGGGTCAATGCAGGTGTTACCAATGATACTAATTAAGGTTCAGTTCCATTTATTGCAGCAGAGACTTCACAGTGAGCCAACATGCACCACGGCAGCACCCTGACTCTGTTTGACCTGAATGGAACGAGACCTTAATTAGCATCATTGCTAACACCTGTGTTTACCTACTATTTCTTGTCAAAATGGCTGCTGTGAGAAAGGTCTATTCATTCGATAAATGCAAACAGGATCCTGGTAGGTGGCAGGAAACTGATGGATGGATTAACCAATAAAAAATGATACATTTTGCTTGTCTGCCCCGTGCAGCAGTGACCATGTTTGCCGTGTCTGATGGTGCTGACTGAAACCTCCTGTGGCACAATCCAACGTTACAATCCAGCGTTACAACAATACTACTTTTAGTTTATATGTGTAGAACATCTCCTGACAGTCCCCCAGTGACAGTGGATATAAAAACATCTAACATTACAGCAGACAGGACAGAAAATATTAAATTACTATTAAAGCTTCCAGGGCAGACGCTTTGAGGGAACTAAACTCAGTGCTTTTAAGACTTTTCAAGATGTTACGATACCCCAAATGACCTCACACACACAAAGTCAAGATGATTTCAATAGTATGGACAGGATGGGATGGATGGGTACAATGCTCTAGTTCATTTCTGCTGTTGAAATACATCCCAAGCTGACAGAGTAGCTACAGGGTAAATGGCATGCAGGTCAGCCCATGTGCAGGGGTCTCCCGTGTCAAGCTGCCGAGGCCGAGGGGAGGCAGGGAGGGCGCGGTTACCTGGCTGGGTCTGGGCGGCTGCGGCGGCAGCAGTGTACCATGGCAGCAAGTGCATCAGCAGCTCTCTCTGCCTGCTCCACACTGGGTTGGGGTTGAGGTTGGTGTTGGGGTTGGGGAGGCTGCCACTTGCCCCTGCTACCGTCCCGTCTCTGTCCCCTCCCCTGGCCCTGGGCATGGGACTCACGCTGTGCTGGCTTTCACTCCATCTCAGCCCTTCAGTTAGGACAAAACCAATGGTCAGGCAGGCCACAGCCAGCGATCAGATTATAGACACCAGTTTGGGCTTATGTAACTGGGAGTTCACTGGGTAAACGGACACACTCCTGTAGACCTGCCTGGCAGTCATAATAAATTTAAAAACAACTTTATAATGTTCCTGTGGAGCCGCCAATTAAAAGTGCCAATTTCACTGAGACTTGTACTTTTTCGGTTCATGATGGGCAGGTCAATAGGAGCCTAGATCAGAAGCAAAGCATCGTGGCCACTGAGGAAATTAGTTCTTGTTAGTATAATCTGTTTGTTAGCCATGTAGGAATGAAAACCAGCACCAGAGTACCTCCAGCATCAGGGCTGAGAACTACAGAGGAGCTACGGCAAAGCTTGCGTGGGTGGAGAAAAGAAATAAAGGATTAAGATGAAGGGAGACAGCAGGGTCAGCAGATGGTCCGTCAGCGGCTTTGTTTCTTTCACACAACTGATGACGAAATAGTGTGACTTTGTGACAGGATTTATTGTGAACGCATGCACCAGTTAAAGCTTTCGCGCGTCTTTATCGGTTACTCATATAGCATATTCTTTTTTCTTTTTTTTTAAGCACCAATTTTATCTGCATCCCTGTATCCTAGGACATGGAGAGGTCAGCAACAACCTAAGCTGTTACTCTAGCCTGTACAGACAAACCGCACTCACCCACTAAAGTTTCATTTCCAAACCAGAAGCCTTAATATTATTGATTAGCATCTCCTGTGACAGGACTACCTTTATCATTTGTCTTTCCTCTGAAATTATAGATTTGTCTCGTGTCCTTCCTTGACCTCACAGCCCTCGAGGACCATGATGGAGTTAGCGTGAGGGATTTGGAGGTGCGTGGGTTTACCATGCAAGAGGAGGATGGGGAAGGGGGGGTGTGGAGAGGAGGACGGATGGAGGTGGGACGGTTAACAAGCAATGGTTCACAGTCAAGAAAGACGAGAAATATTCTTTGTCATGCAAGCCATCCCTCCTACATTATCGAATCTATAATCCATTTTCATTAAGCTGACATTCGCCCTTGAGATGCTAATCTCCTGTGACATCCATCATTCCTCTAATGATCTATAACCCCACTCTTCTGCTGCACCTGAAACCCACAATCCTCATCCACGCGTCTCACCTGGGTTATTTCTCTCCAGCAGGTACCAGCGGTAGAAAGCTCTGCGCTTGGAGTCGCTCATCTCCAGGCCTTGCTGCAGCAGCCACTGGGAGATGTAACTCTGGCTGATGCCTGTGTGCCGGAGGCAAGCCATGTTATCTTAACACATTAAAGACATTGATTTATCTCATGACGCACCGGTAGCATCTGTACTATCCAGGCGGGCTGCGGGCCAGCTCTGGAAGCAAAACTCCTGCTAAGCTAATGAAGCCATTCCAACATCAATAATTTAATTAAGGACGTGATTTTGGTGCAATACTTTTTCAGGCAGGGGGGGGACTGGGGAAAAAATGTTAATGTGCCGCTGCTTGTGAAGTTTATCATTTATAGCTTAGAAGTAGAGCACTGGCTGTGGAGGCCACACACCCTTATCTACCTTAATATGTTGCACCATCATTGCCAACCGGCCTATTAGCTACTGTATTGTATTAGCTGGCCCATTAACAGGCTCTGTTTGAATAAACATGACGGGATAGTAGAGTTATAGCTCTGCCCCAACACCCTGTAGCATGCTTAGCATACTATATTCATTAAAAGAAATGGTTGTTGGCTTGATGTACTCAACATATGACCATATGTAATTTAATGTGACTGTTCTATGTTGCATACTGCTCCATAAAGTAATAACATAATATAGAATAAACACAGACAGTTACAAAAAGTCGATTTACAAATTATGATAAGCTTTGCATATCTGTCTTTTAGGTGTATTTCAAATTGAATAACGTTGCATAATTAGCATCAGAAGATGGAGGTGAAGTATTTTGTGGACACCGTTAGAGAGGCGGAGCGCTGAACTGAGCACCAGCAAACAGGCCGAGCATTCTGGTTTGAATTAAAACGTGACGTGAAGAATTAAATTCAAATCAATCAGAAGTGTTCAGGTCGGCACCTAACCGCCGGCTAGCGACCCGTATCCCTGTGTTCAGTGAGCTGTAATAACTTTGTGAAGACATCACAGACAGAGCAGCAGAGTACCTGTAACTTGGCCCACGATTGCCTGCGAGATCCTGCGATTGTTGAGGAAAGTTTTGATCTCTTCTTTCACCAGGTTGCTGTCTCTCCTGTAAAAGCAACAAAGACCCGCCGTGCCATCAGAACTATTACACGGTGGTTAAAACGCCAGCCTTTGCTCTGACTAACCTTATTCACTGGTGCTTCTCTTTTTTCAGCCATCCCTGAACACCTGACCTGAATTAACTCCGCTAAAATTCTGGAGAATAAGCCTGCACCACAGGGGACGGCAGCTGTCATTATCTGATGTTATAATAGTCTCTCTTTGTCTCTACTATTCTTTTGGTCTCACTTTCCAACTCATCCTCGCACAGCTCTTTAAAAAAAAAAAAAAAAAAACACTAAACTCCGTCATTCCTCCCTGCTCACCTCATGTATTCCTCCACCTTCTCCTCCAGGTCCCACTCCTCCTCTCCCATCATGTCGTAGCTGAATGACCGCTGAACTGCCACACTGGGAGGATAGAGGGGTGGAGGCGAGGCCTCGTAGCTATTGCTGGGGGACAGAGCGGCGCCGTCCAGGCCGGAGGTCTGCGTGGTGGCAGAGGCTAAGGAGAGCGAGGAGGAGGAAGAAGATGAGGACGAGGACGGGGCTGGAGCGGCCGTGGTGGGGGCGTTGTTGGATGGGGCGGGTTGTGAGTCACAGTGCGTTGGGCGGTGGTCCGGGTCGAGCCTCTCCAAAGACTCCAGAGCGTGTATGATCTGAGGTTTGGTCATGCCGGACAGACGCAGGCGCTGCAGGAGGTCGATCTGTTCGATGGTGTAGCGTGGCTCCACCTCACAGCACTCCATCCTGGCATCTGTGCACATAATGTGGGGGGTGTACAGATTACCAAAGTGAATTTGAGACTCGCATTTTGAATGAAACACAAGACCAATTTTGTAAGTGAATATAAACCAACTGTGGCCCTATTAATACACCACAAAACGTCTGCATGCTTAGGTTGATTTCTCGCCGGATAAACAGTTCCCCAAGACTTCACAAAGTGTTACCACGACATATTCTGCTATATTTATCTCTACCCAGCACGTTTGATGAACCTTAAATTTAGATAATGTGTCGCAAACTTTTTCAGACGAACTGATAAGTGATGAAAGGATTATTAATAGATGAAAACAGCCGAATTCAAACACTTTGAAGGAGTCCATTCATCCTGAATACGCTTTAAACGTAAAACCCGACTGTTAGTTTAGATAAAATAGCTTCAAGTGAGCTGCAAGGACCGGTTTATAAAACTGAACTCATGAGAATAAAGAAACAGACTGCATTCTCCTCTGAAGAACCCTTGGGTCATTCAAAATTTTGGCACCCTTTCAAATACTTGGCACAGACACTTGGGGCTAACCTTGCTCCATTTGTCCAGGGTGGAATTAAAGTAAGATCACCCTGGCATACATAACCTAACATCAGGTTCTGCTCAGCCTAGTCATATCCCATCCATCTTTTCACTTCACAAGAAGCCTAGCTCCCCCCAAAAAACATTTACCTTTAGTTGGAGTGCGAGGAGGATTCCCAGCAGTTTGACATGACCTTACTTGTTTGAAAACTTATCTGTTGAACCTACACTTTAATCGGCACATGTGTGATAAGCACCAACAACAAAATACACAGTGAGTGGAGGCAACTACCTTTTAAAAAAAAAGTCCATCTCGTTAAGTGGGATGCATGCAGAATTTACCAGAAAGACTCGCTGGTGTCTAAAGATGCAGCATCCTGTCACATGTGCATCACTGTTGACAAGCAAAATGCGAATTTAACTTGCAAGATTTCTGCTCTCAAATGTTTTTTTGTTTTTTTTTTACAGCTCCTATCAGTGCTAACTTACAGTAAAAGTCTGGCAGTGATGCCACACTGCTGCCCTGTGAAAAACTAAGACATGCAGGACTAAACAAGGCAAGCTGGCTCCGGTTAAAAGTTAAACCGTGTCCCGTCACTGAGGTTTATCCTACCTGCCGGAGGGGGTGACACAGACAGGCGCCCCGGGAGTGGTTCAGTGCGAGGGGTCGCAGCGGGGACACACCACTGTCGCATGGCTCAGCGGGGTTCAGCTCGGCTGGACCTCTACAGAGTCAGGAGACAGGAGACTTGCTGCAGTGTGTTGCGGTTAAGCTGCCCCTGTTAGCATGCTGGCAGACCTACAAACAGCAGATGACTCGCTAGCGGGCTATGTTAGGCTAAGCTAACAGCGTCAACGGCGGTTGGTTCCCCCGAGCACGAGCCTCCCATCGATACTAGCTGGCCGTTGGCTGGTTAAGTTACACACGAGCGCAGAGCGGAAGCGGGGCGATTCAACCTTCAAAATAAAAGCGTTAAATACATATCTAGATAAGCTAGGTTGACTGAAGATTCAAATGTCCAGTAAGTGAAATTGACAGAAAAATTTCAGAAAAAAATTCAAATTGACATAAGAAATTATAAATGTACAGAGAAATTAAATCTGTGCTCATAAATGAAATATGCTAAGCAATTATAAATGTACAGAGAAATTAAACCTGTGCGCAGACATTAAACCTGTGTCAACAAATTAAATCTGTGCTCAGAAATAAATCTGTGCTAAGCAAATTGAAAATTAAACATACAGAGAATTTAAACCTGTGGTAAGATTTTTACAAATAGAAAAGTATATAAATAACTATCATAATCATCATATAAATAATAGGAAAATAGAATTACAAATACATTTCATAAACAATTAAATTTAAAGTAGGCTGTGGACACTGAATGAATTTAATTACATCTCTGTAAAACTGCACAGTTGTGTGGTTTCTCTGATAATAACAAAGAAGCATTTCATCATTATTTTAATGTGATTTAAATCACATACAGTATATTACCACTTCACTTTTAAGATCCACACGAACAAACTGCCTCTGCACTTTATTTTGAAGGGCAGGAAACGTTACAAATAAGTCTGGCCAACTACAGACACTTACAGTTTGTCTCGTCTTGGCTAACAACTTATCTAAAACTTGCACCTCTGAGGTTACATTAACTGTATTTCATTACGTTGTTTCATTAATAACACACTGACGTGTATTATCTGGTGTGTTACAGCGGAAGCGCCCGCACAGCCAGCCGCTAACGAGTTAGCTCGCTGGCTAACCGAGTTAGCTGACAGCTAGCACCGGATTGTCCCACCGCGGAGCGCCTCTCTCTTACCTCCCGTAGCCGTGGAGAGATGGCAGCAGCCGGCCACACGGAGAAGGGAAGATAGGTACAAAAGAAAAACTGTAAAAGAAAGTGTTGGTCCACCCGACCCCCCAACTAAAGAAAGTAATCCCCCTCGGTCCGGTGCTAACGGCGAGTTAACGAGCAGAGGGTGAACGGTGCAGGGTCATATTGTCTTTCTGCTCTGCAGTGGGGAAATAGTGTATGCAAATGTGGGGAGTCTGTCTCAATTTATGACCCCTCACCCGATACACTGTCAAGCTCGCAGGAGTTATAATTATGATTTCCGGTTATACTGTAACCACTAAAAGCACCACAGCTTAATCTAAACACGCCAACGTACCAAAATAAAAGCGTACATTTGAACAGACAGCGCTCACACGTACATATAACATTATGTTTAAATGTTAGGTTATGTTTTATTTTGGTTAGCTCGGTCACTAAATCTGTGTGCCTTGACTCAGCACCGCCCAAAAGCACATCTGCAGTTGTCAAAGCTTTAATTACGTTTATATGAAAATGGAGTAAACAACAACAATTATAATTATGATATTTGCTTTTTGTGATGAAGCAGTCTGCATTTTGGACCCAACATCGCTCTCTGAAGTGCTATAACCTACTCATAAACACGCTTGATCACTGATGGCATGTAACTATAAATTTAAGGTGTTTGTACAATACTCTAGTCTTTTAATCTCAGCCACATTTATACTTATACTGCACCACAGTTCAGAGATATATACTTTATAGTTCACTAAAATTATCTAACAGCTTTACTCATTATTTTATAAATTAAGATTTTTGCACACAAAACATCTGAAAATGTGCGAGTGCAGCTGGAATTATTGGTTGATTAACGCAGCATTCATTGGCAACAATTACGCGAATCATGTTTAATACAAAACATTTCATGCTTTCGGCTTCTTAAATGTTTCCTTTTAATTGAATTTAAATGTTTTTGACGTTTTGGACTAGAAGTTGGATAAAACACTTTGAGCTCTGGGTATTTGCAGCATGTGTCACCATCTTCTGATTTTTTTTTTTTTTTTACAAACCAAAGATTTAGTGAAATAATGGAGAAAATATTCAGCAGATGAAACCATAATCAGAAGAAGTTAATGATCCACCTTAACCAACTACAACAATGAAATCTAACACCTCTTAACATTAATGTATGAGTTAATAATCTAATAATGTGATATGCAGTATTATAACAGCCACAAAGGGGTTTCTGCATTCTACAGTGCATACATTTACTTTCAACATTATACGTGCATATACTTACTTAAGTATCATTTTCAGTGCAGGATGTTAAAATGATAACAGTGATAACAGTTTTAATGTGGCATTACTTCCACGTAAGTGAAGGATCTGAATACTTCCTCCTGGATAACATTTTTGATTATAACATAGACAAAATGTCAGTCAGTTAATCATTAACAATAATGGAGGAAGCAAGTAATAAAAAACGGATCCAGGCATATTTTTCCTCTGATCGTCTATCCCCCACAGTTTGAGAGAAGTCAAGGAAGTCTCACCTCGAGGGCATTCCTAATGTTTCACTCATTTGTACACAAAAAAAGTGACAGAGGTAGTCGTGTGGAGAAAGAAAAAAGAAGGCCTTCGGAGAAGTTCATACCCTGCTTTCTTTCTCACCTCCACACACCTGAACAATCGCTGTGTGAAGTGGTCAGTGTCGGATTGACACCATAACCATGAATTGCTTCTGAAAAAGAATAACTTTTAATGAATATAACTTAGATTATATAACTTTTAATGAACTAAAAATAACATGTTTTATTTAAATTGAATGCAGCCTGCAAAATCTAAAATAAAAAAATACATTTTAGCATCAACATTATTCTCCCTCTGCTGTCTCGCCGGGCGGCAATCTAATGTGTGCCACAGCGAACAGCCTCACCTATTCACAAGTTTTCCACCTATGGTGTCAAATTGAAAATGCCTTCTCCAATTACTTTTCAGATTGTTTGGTGTCATGTTTATCCGTTCAGCACAGTTTGCCAGTTTTCTCCATTTTGTCTTGGCAAAGAGAAAAACAATAGCCCAGTCTACTGAGGGTAACAGGGGCACAGATGGCATTTTAGGAATAGGAGCAATTTTGAATTTTAAACTGATGATTCAGATCAAATATTAAATCTTTAAATAAACAGCAGTCTGAGTTTTTAATAAAATGTGCCAAAACCGGCTGTTTGTGGCTTTGAATGCACTAAACTACTTTATTTGGACATCAAGCTGGACAAAATCATGGTTTATGATCAAGGTAAACTTAATTGATTTTGAAGTGGCCCTGCAAGCCTCTGAAGTCTACAGTGGGACAAATATTGAATATATATAATAGTATATAATTGTGATTCAACCATTCTTAACAGTTGGGTTCAACCTCGCATAGCTCACCTGTTTTTTGTAAAAAAAAAAAAAAAGTGTTTGAACAGTATCACGTCAGATGTTTTCCTGGTCCCCAAACCTTGAGCACATATCTTATATTTGTCTCCCGCGGGCCTCCCACTGCTGTAGACACAGGGCGCCTCAGTTGCGGTCTCGCATTATTGTACCTCGCAGACACCCGATGTGATGGAGAGAGTGAATATAATTTGCTGAGTAATCTAACATACTTAGATTTGATTCTCCGGCTTCACACAGACAGCTACAGACATATACAGTCTACAGTCTAAACCCAAAGGAATACTTGATTCTGGCTGATGCGGTTGTATATATATTCTCTTTCCATGGACAAGCTCCTCAGTGCTGGATGAAAAAAAAAACATCTTAATGGAGAACCACCACTAGGCCAGTGGTTTTACCCTGTGTCAAGTCTTTATGCTAAGCTATGCTGTGTTTCCTGGCTTTAGCTTCACATTTAAATAAGAAAGTGGCAATGATTTTTTTAATCCAACTGTCAACAAAAAAGCTATAAATTCCTCAAATGTCAAACTGTTTCCTTAATCGACTTGTATTTAGCTTAAACTGTACCCTACACAGCTTGTTACTCATGTGTGAATCAGTATATAGTAATCTGTCTGCCTCTCTCTCCTTCCTGTTAATGAAAATGTTTGCTATCACCAACTCCACAAGTGACTGCAGCAGAAGAATGAGTCTATGTTTGCTTTGTTTATTATTCTTCCCTCCCCTTCAGCCAGTGCCAAGAAGGCAGTAGTAATATTAAAGAGCGTCTGTGCCTGACATGCTCAGTTCAGTTTGTCAGAGCTAGCTGTATTAAAACATTTAGCAGAGTGCCTGCCACATTTTTGGGGGTATTTGGGGTTTCTTTTTTTCGTCATCTGAACCAGCACCATGAACTGGGCCTTCCTTGAGGGCCTCCTTAGTGGGGTGAACAAGTACTCCACGGCATTTGGTCGCATCTGGCTCGCCATCGTTTTTATCTTCAGGCTCTTGGTCTTTCTGGTGGCCTGTGAGAAGGTCTGGGGTGACGAGCAAAAGGACTTTGATTGCAACACCCGACAGCCCGGTTGTCAGAATGTCTGCTACGACCACTACTTCCCCATCTCTTATACCCGACTCTGGGCTCTCCAGCTGATCTTTGTCACCTGCCCGTCCTTTCTCGTGACTCTCCATGTGTCCTACCGAAAAGAACGCGAGCGCAAACATCGGCTGAAGTACGGAGAAAACTGCGCACCTCTGTATGATAACACAGGGAAGAAGCGTGGGGGTCTTTGGTGGACCTACTTCTTTAGCCTGCTATTTAAGATATCGGTGGATGCTGTGTTTGTCTTCCTGCTGTTCTATATCTACGAAGCCACGTTCTTCCCACCATTGGTGAAATGCACGGAAGACCCATGTCCCAATGTGGTGGACTGCTACATTGCCAGGTAAGGGTACCACCAAGCTCCTAAATTATACTTGAAAAGCGCATTTCCCTAAAAGAATCAATAAATCTTAATCTTACATTTGCATGTGTTCCTCAGGCCCACAGAGAAGAAGATATTCACCATCTTCATGGTGGTGACCAGCTTTGTGTGCATCCTCCTCACGCTTTGCGAGGTCTTCTACCTGTGTGGGAAGAGGTTCTCGGAGTGCTGCAAAGGAGGACCCAGCGACCCATCGAGAGGAAATTCCTTCAAGATGGTTAGGACTCCTCTGACTGGGAAGGAGAACTCGTACGAGTCCAAGATGGTTGAAAAAGGCAACGGAGAAGCTGGCATAGAGAGTTCAGCCCCGGCGTACACCATAGCAGTTTCCTGAGAGACATCACGGTATATCATGAGTTTGACTTGAGAGAATAGAGCAAGGTTAAAAACAATGTTAGGTCGCTTTTGTACTGTTGGCCAGATGTATCTGCAAATAATTCGGTTTTAAAGAAAATGTTGTTTACGAAGTTTTTTGCCTGTTTTTGTCTCGTAATAGAACTGGACTTGTATGAATTATTTTTAAAGCCTTGAGACTGAAAATAACTGATGTACGTTAAAAATGATTTACTGTACTTTGATTATTTATATGATTATTTGTTATGCTTGATTGTTTTATTGTCTGTATGGCCACAAAATAAATTTGCTTTACTTATTCTAATATGTGAGAGCTGCAGTGTGTGAATCCAAACTGGAAATGAGGGCAATATTTCTGTATGAGAACACACAATGTCACAAACCTAGCCAAGATATAAGGGTTAGATATCCTAAAATACACAACCATCCTGTGAAATTTGCCTCCGCACATGTTCCTCTTTTATTATACAAACTTATTGGGTATTACCTGCACATCATTCAGGTCATTTTCTTTCAAACACAAGCTTTGGAAAATGTGTTTTCAGAAGAACTTTAATGAACCTACAATCAGCCGGGTAGACACATATGGGTGCTGTAATATAGAGATCTAATCAGGAACACCACAACGTGATGTACCGATACGTCTGAGGTACAAACAGATGTACACATGGTTACTGATGGGAGTAACATTATTGACAAAAGTTGATAAAACAACCGCTCCTACACCAACTCTATGACAATCAACCACATCCTGCATTCCTTCGGAAGGCCGAGAGCAGATTTGTAAAGGGCAGTATCGTAAAACTGAGTGTACTAATAAGGCAGTGCCTGCAGCACATTCTTACCGTGGAAAAATGAATAAGCAAACCCTTGCTCTATCTGATTTTGCGATACTGGCACTCCACATCTGTGTATTTTAGAACAAATGGTTCCAGAGTGCTTGTGCAAACAAATGTTAGGCGGTGGCCCTATTTAATCCTGATTAATCAAAAGCTACGATTGGACATATCTCCACATCACAGCTGCCTAATGGAACTGATAGCACGTCACCTGTTAAGAAATGTGATGATCAGAGTAGATAAATACGCCTACATGAGGTTTACTAAGGTCTACCGATTAGTCACCGTACCATATCACCGTCATTAATATGCATAAAGTCACTCTCTGGAACCTTGTTCGGACAAACGACTGATGTGTTTTGGGGTTTTTGTTGGACTTTGTTTTTGCTGTCTTCACCAATTTAAGCAAGGGTACCCCGTCACAATATAATTGCCACAGTAAAAGTCATTATTAGAAGCTCTTGGCTTAGCTGAGTGGCCAAGATAAATTGATGCTGACAAGGAGTAGTTGAAAGTTTAAAGGTAAATTCTGGGTGGATGCCAAAAGTGGCCACGCCTCTAGATTATGGCCAAGAGCTGATTCTTGTACCCAGTCAATATCAGGGACCCACTGCAGGAGAGAGGTTGCCCAAAGCCTGCTGAACATATTTCCATCGTCAAAGTGCGTGATGGACTGAGTGGAAGACCTGTTTTCTTACGGTAAGCTACAAAATTTTAGTTGTGTTTTTCTAATTGTATATTTTGGTTCAGTCATATTCATTTTTTAAGACCCAGAAGGCAATGTAGACTACTGCATTCAGAAAACATTTAACAAAATTCTACATTTGAGCTCCAGCTTAAACTTTCCTAAAAGTGTACTTGGCTGAAGCCAAGTGTTCCTGCACACTGTTGAGGTTTTATGTGCTGAACAAGTAATAAATTATTTAAGGCGTCTTTCTTCAAAGTGCCAAACTTTGTGAGTAAATGAAAATGCTTTTAGCCGTGAGATGCAGGGAGGGGACTGATGTTTCGTGGCTCACAAAGAAATGTTTCGAACAGGAAAGAGAACACCTTTCTACAAGATGCTGTAGAATATTTGGAACAAATTACAGAATATTTTACGTAATCAAAGCTCAAACACTTTTCTTTCTTTTTATTGTGTTCTAGCTACCCAGTTTTTAAAGTTTCCCCCTGAAGTATTTAAAGACAGACTTCTAAACTTCTAAGATCCCAAGAAGCCGATCAAAGCATGGATTGGAAGTTTCTCCAGGGTCTTCTCAGTGGAGTCAATAAATACTCCACTGCCTTCGGACGGATCTGGCTCTCAGTGGTCTTCGTCTTCCGGGTGTTGGTCTTTGTGGTGGCCGCTGAACGAGTTTGGAGCGACGACCAGGGACACTTCGACTGCAACACCCGCCAGCCCGGTTGCACTAACATCTGCTATGATTACTACTTCCCCGTCTCCCACATCCGCCTCTGGGCTCTCCAGCTAATCTTCGTCACATGCCCTTCCTTCATGGTGGTGCTGCACGTGGCCTACAGGGAAGAACGGGAGCGCAAATACCGAGCCAAGCACGGCGATGACACGCGGCTGTATGACAATCCGGGCCAAAAGCATGGAGGTCTGTGGTGGACTTACCTGATGAGCCTCTTCATCAAAACCATCTTTGAGATCACCTTTCTCTACTTGCTCCACTACATCTACGACAGCTTCAAGTTGCCCAGGAAGGTCCAATGTGATGTCAAGCCCTGTCCTAATTTGGTCGACTGCTACATAGCCCGGCCCACTGAGAAGACCATTTTCACCTACTTCATGGTGGGGGCGTCCGTCTCGTGTGTGATACTCAACATCTGTGAGATTTTCTATCTGATTGCTTCTCGGGTGGTTAATCTCAAACATCAAGGCACCGTCCACACCTCGTCTAGAAGGGTCCACTCTGACAAGGACTGCTGCAAGTCACCTCTTACATAAACGCTGGAAACCCAGTATAGACAACCAATGTGTCTTTTTATGCCTTGAATTGATTTAATAGGGTAGTAATTTTATACATAATTTTATATGTAATATAAATATATTGTACTTTGAGACAAACAATCCCGTGCACTATGGTAATATGAATTATTCGTCAGCACCAAAGTAAAGCTGAATGATTTTGGATGCTGTGTCATGCAGAAATTGATTATTATTATTATTGAATGAGACACTGAAGGACTGCTCATATTTACGACAGACATCACGATACTGACAAACTGACAATATTTGTATGTCTTTCCAAAAACACTGAAAATAAAGGCTTTTTTTTTTGGAACTTTTGCTTTTACTTTAATGGCGCCATTTCTCCACCTGGTGGCACTACATGCATACTACATTATCATGTGAAGAACGTAAAGCCATGGATTTATAATAAGACACATGTGAAGCCCTCAGAGGACATGGCAGTGATCCATCTAGGAGTTCAGTTACTTTGTGATTATGCATTATTTGTACAGTTAAGGCAGTTCTGCAGTCCTACAAAATGCCTTAACTTTAAAGTCATACTAATGTTACATAAAGTGACCTATAAAATCACAAAGAATGATGTTTGTACACCAAAATTGATTCATTAAATTGCTTGAATTGCATCAGAGTTCTGCTCCAGCGCTACAATTCAATATGGTATCGCCTGGTCATGAGATCACAAAAAAAGCATAGTTGAATATCGAGTTTTTCCAGGCTTTAATCCAAGTGTTGACACCGGAACTATAGCATAATAGGTCCATTTCCTGAACGCACCACATTTAACATCATTTAAATCATTTTAAGGTAAACAAACCCTTTATGCACGAAGACGGGTGATTGTGGGGTAGCTTACACTCATGTACAAACAGTATCCACACGTCTTTGTCGCCCAAATAGACAGGAAGCTGCCAACAGGTGTGCCTGTGCTCGTCAAGGTTGCCGGAATTCAACCGACGACAGGTGACTCGCAACTTTGGTTTCAAAATAAAAGCACGAAACGCATTCCCAAGGATGACAGGAGTGTGTGCAAGTAACATTTTGGGAAATGAAAGGATATTTTAAATATTTATAGGGTGCTAAATAATATAGTATTACCTAAAATCACAGGTTATTAGTCACACATAATCTTAACTTTGGTTATTTTCTTCATTCACATAAATAATTGCACTGGGCCCACATGCTCAGTTCTTGCCATTTTCCTAACTTTCATCTAATGCACTAAGAGATTACAGGCAAAAAAGAAACAAAACGTCACAAAGTGACACGTGTTCACCAAGCTTAACACAACTTTATTCATACATGGTCAGACGATCTGAGATTTTAATTTGAAAAATCTGAGCGGAGAAGTGTCACTTTGGGTGTGTGTGTGTTTGTGTGTGTTTGTGCGTGTGTGCGTGCGCCGCTTGTTTGGAGAGAAGAGTGGACACGCTGATAAGCTGAACGCGCAGGACTGGCAGCCTAAACGGATGGTGACCTAACAGAGATGTCGGGTACAGGTAATAAAAAATGACAGAAAAAAAGTTTGTGAGATGTGTGTGCACGCCGCCGACACCTTGTTTGTTTAAAACCTTAGGAGTGTTTGCTTGGGTGTGGCACAGCAGGCGAGAGACCGAACCGATTTTAGCAGCACCTGTCTCAAAGTGATGAGTGCTGAGTGAAGATAAGGCTCTTTGTGTTTACTTTAAATCACACATAAAGCTTCTTCGGATCTGTTTTGAACACCCCCACCCCTCCTGAGGGGTCACATGGCTGCAACTTGTGAGGCTGAACAGTGTGAATGTTGGGTGAGATGCAAATTGTCGCCTCTGCGTGTGGTTTGTTTCCCTCATTGCTTCATTGCAGGAATGTGTGAGTGAGAATTCCCAAAGTATTCAGTTGTGAAATTGTCATGTGGCTAGGTAGAAAATGGAGAAACTAATCTCCTAGTCCAATTCCAACAGAGATCTTAATTAACCAAATCCTAAAGTTTCCAGATTATGTCTCATGAGATAGATTCTTGGATTATAATTAAGCATTTTTTCCTTTTAATGTGGCACTTTTCGGATAACGTGGGGTACCAGGTTTCACCGCCGTGCTTCGATATATGTTTCAGTTGTATTTTAGCACCTACGTGTCCTATGTTTGTCCCTATTTCACTTCATGTAAGTCAGTTTTTCTTCTTCTTCATCCCTACCTGTTCTGGATCGCTCCAGTCTGAACAGTCTGCACTGTAGTTATGTGTTTAGCAGCTAATCATTAATACAAGTGACATCTCTGCGGTGGTTTTCGACCTGTCCCTTGTGTTTCTAATCAATACTACATGGTCGCCGTGGACGATGTTGTCTGAAGTTGCCGCAGCTCTCAGTTCTGTATTCCTTTTTCCCTTCGTCCTTTCCTCAAGGAGTATGTTGTGCCAGCCTGGAGGAACCCATTGCCCTCATGAAAATGGGTCTGAGCATGGTCCTCATTGGTCATGTCAACTTCCTGTTGGGAGCTCTGGTGCACGGCGTGGTGCTCAGACACATTAACCTCCACAAGCAGGCCCGGGCCATGGAGTACGCCATCTCCAATGTGGTCGCTCTCACCTCCGGCCTTGTGGTAAGTGCATGGGCGCGTACGATTCATACTGATTCTATGGCAGTACTGCAACATCAAGAAGAGGCTTTGATGACATCTGTGGGAATATTATATGTACTTGCATGGGACTGTGAATGAATGCGATCTTAAGCAGCTCCTGCAGCATCACTCCCAGCATGTAACCAGGGGTGGTACCACTGGTCCATCATTCCAACAGCTGTCAGACTCTTTAATATTTATGAGTAATTTCTTATTAACCTTGTGTATGCGAACTGTTGTGACGAGGGAATTTCCCCATGTGGGATCATCAAAGCTTACCTTATCCTATCTTATCAGAGCTAAGTGTGTATGTTCTATCAAGTAGGTTACATCTTCAGTGTTGAATCCTGTAAATAAATCTCTGATCTGATCTGATCTGATCTGAGTATCAGCCTCTAACATGATTTAGGAGTAAAGATTTTTTTTTCCTGTGGTCTCACAAAAACAACCCTGCAAACACACAGCCATGCTCGAACACATACTTGAAATGCTTGTAGTGATAGCACAGCTGTGTTGCCGAGAGAAAACGTCTTCCGACTTTACCCCATGTCGCTTCCCTGAGTGTCAACACGCTGGGTGCGAAATCTTATCCTTTTTGTTCATTTTGTTACAGCTCCGTACGGCGCCTGTCATCCCCTTTCCTCGTGTAATCATGGACACAGCGTTTGCAAATATGAATAGCCTTTAATGAATCTCGTCTTGTCTCTGCAGGGAATTGTCGTTGGCATTCTGGCTATTGTCCTGTCTAAAAACAAGAAGAGTAAAGGCCTGGTTAGTATCACTTATGTTTTCTCCAGAACTGATAAAAATAAATCTTTGTGCAGGACAGTGCTCCTCGCTTCTACTTGTTTCACTGACACTCCTACCCTCTCAGCTAATTTTGATCTGTCTCCCTGCACTGCACGTACGCTTGTTTCCTGTTTGATATTTCCCAACTTTCTCACACTTTATTCTCAGCCTTTGTATCTGTCTTTGTAATTGGGGAGACATTTGGGAAAAAAAAGAGCTCCTCTATGTTGCCTCAGGTGTCTGAATGCAGCCCCGCAGAGCTGAAATAGTTCCCTCTCTCTCTCTCTCTTCGGTCGTGCAGCGCAGCTTCTCTTCTGTTTGTTCAATCAGCTGTCTGGCTGCTCAGACGGGACTGACGAGGCAGCGAATGAGTAAGGCCAGGCCAAACCTGCCGTCATAAACCACTCCCAGTCTCCTTTGTTGGCGAGAGCAGACGTGATTCGGGCAAGGCACTGCCGACAAGTAGCAGTTTCACTACTCATCCGTCTTGCTTTATTCAGTGATCCAGGCATCACGTAGCATGAATGAGCTCAACACTCCTTTATTCTGTGTTAGCACAGTCCTTTTGTCACGTATGCCGGCTACTGCAGCTTCTTATCGGCCAGACAAGTGGCAACAACTTTGTATTGGTCTTATCAAGTATCGACTTCACTCACTCATCAACATTTAAAAGTCGAGACTTTCTGTACCGGCTATGTCTCACCTTCTGTAAACTTAAAGGATGGGACAGAATATGATTTATTATTGCTAATAGCTGATAGCTTTAGTTCTTACTGAGATAATGCTAGCATTATTCTTTCCACCATCAACAAATCCCATTAAAACACCACGACCAACGATGATAATAAAAAGGCTACAGGACACCATATTGCGCCTGAATCTGTCCCAGAATGTTTAGTCAGTTGATCATATTTGAATGAGTCTTGCCGGCACACGCAGTGAAGCAAAGGCAAGTCAAATCAGATAAGAACAACACTGTGAACTTTAATCTGTGTTTTGTATTTGGAAATTTGGACACAAAAAGATAAAAAAAAAAAATATTTCTGGAATTGTTGTGTCAGACTGAGGCAGGTGTAGATGTGCTGTAACTCTACATGACACCATAACATCTGAAAATGAAACAAGATACTGCTGCACGACATAGTTTTTAGCCCAAACAAGGCTTGTTTCCAGTGGCCGTTTTGGTGTGTTACCAGTTATTTACACTAGCAGGATGATCTATGTTTGACTCAAAATCAACTGCCGTATTCATGACATGCAACAGCAGGGCTGATTTATGTTGTTAATAGCTTTTGGACAACACTTGAGCGCTGTGGCATAGAGGAGTAAGATAAATGATCTCCTGATTATGCAAACAATACTTGTTAGCACGGTCAATTGGGACTAATTTCATTATCAATAACCTGCTGATGATTCATTGTGTGTATGAAATTGTGATTGTTTTGTCCGAGGAAGAGCTCCAAATCCAACGACGCTCAGTTCACTGTTGGTCCTGCAGTTTGAAAAGCTGGAGCTTGTGAATGTTTGGCTTTTCTTTTATTATATTAGCTTGAAAATTTCGAAATTTAGAATAGCAGTTCCATTAAATTGGAGAGCTCACAGGAGACAGATTAAAAACGAATAAAAATGCACGAAGCCTTTGTGACACAGGCTTCTTATTAAAAAGTCTCAAGAGCAAACCAGACCAAACTCTTGATAGCATGTAAGCTTATCTGTTTTTTTTCTTGTGCTTCCATAGCTCATGATGTAAAATCTCTCTTAAGTCTACTGTATTTGCTCAGTTTATCTTCATATTGTTTATTTACTGCTGCAGATTTAAGCTTCACCTTATCACTCATCAAGTCTTTTGATATCTTTCTCTTCCTCGTCCAGACGTGGTCACTTTTCACAGTCGGCCTGGCTGCAGCTCTCATGGCAGCAGCTTCAGCCATCGGACTCAGCGTGTCTGTGGTGAGGGCCATCGTTCACGGAGGGCGGAGCCTCCTGACTCACTGCCGCTTCCCCGACGCCATCGGCTACTCCAGCATCACCAACGAGTGTCCTTTTGACCCCACGCGCATCTATGTGAGTGTATTAGTGTGCGCGACAGACTTGGACTGATCTTTTCTGCAGCAGCTGGCTCTTTAAGCAGCTGACCATTGTCGCTGCGACGTGAACACAACAGAGAGGAGTGGCGGCACATAATAGTGGCTGTGCCCCTTTTTGTGTGTGTGTGTGTGTGTGTGTGTGTGTACTCAGGATGTGGGTGAAGGAGCGCTGTGTGTCATACATTTTAGCACGGCTAGTAATCTGCAGTTCGTCAGTTAAGTGACCCTTTGTCTTAAACTGGATTCATCCGTGATGCAAGAGGTTAATGGCAGTCCAGACTAGATACACACGAGATAGGATACAGCGCCAGATTTCACCTATTAATAGAATAAACAGCGCATTAGACAGATTTACAACCCCGACAGCAGTTGTGTTTACATTCTTTCATTCACTCTGTGATACAGAGGTATGAGACGTGTGAAGAAAGCGCCGATCATCAGGAGCTGGAGGTGTCAAAAACACACGCCCATGTTTAGCATTTATAAGCAACACTGAACAAATGGTTTTATAATGCAAGTGTTAATTAACGTGACATTCTCAAACATGATTCCTGTCTATGACCCCTATAGATCCACGCTCACTGAGTTCACTGTGATGACGCTAAACACAGGTAGTTGGATAAGTAGGCAGAGACCCCTAGGTAGATTATAAGAGAAAATGAAGGTGGACAACAAAATTTACACCCCAACTTCAGTTTTCCATGAAGAGTTTATTGGGATTATTTCGGGGTGTGCTCATTTTTGGGTTTATCTCCAAAAATGAGTCCGAAGTTGTAATAAAACTGATTTATTTATTTAGAAACAACTCCAAATCATCTTAGAGCTGAATTACTTTCTTGTAGTCTACTGAGGCTGCTTACTTAGAGTTGCCTCTTAGGCAGGAACCTCCAGTCTGACTGCCAGAGAGTGCATTACTTATATCACCCAAAATAGCTTTTTGGACTTCTGTTTACGATATTCAGCCTTACTTAGGGGGAGTAATGATGGTTATGCAATGTTTTTTTTTTTGTGTGTCCTTCCTGCATATTTCATCGTCAATTCCAAAGAAAGCTCCCAACTTGGACACATAAAACTATCGTTGTCTTTGTAGTGTGTCTAACAAAAGGCAGCTCTCTTTCCTTTGAATTCCCTCTGTACACCCTCACTTTGATACATACTGCTCCACATATTTTATTCATAGTGCTGACTCTCGTGTGCAAACTGAAATTCCCACACCTACTGCTGCGTTTCTGCAGCGCTCCACAGCTGTCTGAGAGAAAACAAGGTTCTCATCACATCATTACCCACATCGCGGCGCTGATTATGTGAAGCTGCTCTCGCCTCAAATTGTGTTCTTTATGGTCCAGCTGGTGGTCGCCACTAACTCGACTCCTCCATCCCTCCCCAGAGTACCACTCTGATCCTTTGGGTGCCTCTGATCGTGACTTGTGTCATCCAGATGGTGTTTTCTGCCCGGTGCTTTGCTGTCTGCATTTCGTTTCTGGGTCTGCCTTGCTGCCCAAACAGAAAAAGAACCAGACCCTATGGCAGAGCGGTGAGATTTCAACTCATGCATACATTGTGCTGCTTTAAAAATGTAATGCTTTTCAGATGGTGCATAAGACAGTTTTCAGTAGAGCAATAGGATGAAACATTTACACGCTGTCTGTTTGTGTAGATCAATGTGGTGAGGCCGCTGAAGGAAGCCACCCCCTCTCTCAATACTCAACCATCCAGAAGCTACAGTGAACCTCCGACAGGCTATGCCGAATCTTCAAGAAGCTCCAATAAACCTCCGACACGCTACACTGAACCGCCAAGAAGCTCCAATAAACCTTCAACACGCTATACAGAAGCTCCGAGAAGCTCCAATGAACCTCCAACACGCTATACAGAAGCTCCAAGAAGCTACCGCGAACCCCAAAGACGGAATACCGAACCTCCGAGACAGCAGCAGCGCCGACCTCCTCCCCCTCCACAGAAACCGCCTCAGTATCGGAGTCTTCCTCCCTCGGAGAGACAGCCTCTCCGCCAGTCGAACAGAGAAAGGTCAGACAGAGAAAGGCAAGAAACGAGGGCTGGCAGCCAGCAAAGGGCACCGGAGCAACACCAACTGCTGGAGAGGGGAACACTGGAGAGGTCCAGCTTTTGGATTTAGCCGTATTTGACGTGTTGTGAGGGGTGCACGCTACAGTTCAAGCCAGTGTGGACCTGAGCCACCGACCACGCGCATGATCCGGGCTATGTCTGTGTGTGTGCGTCTGTACATAGCGTCAAATCATTCATATCAGGATAGACAAATGATACAATACCTCCAATGTGAGGACATGATGTCAATCCACGCCTGTATAAGGACCTTGTTCGTCGAGAGTTAAATGATTAGTTTGACATTTCGTGAAGCACCAAGAGTTAGACAAGAAGATCGTTACCACACTTGTGTGTTAAGTAGTAAATGCAGAGCTGGAGTTACAACATGGTTAGCTTATCTTAGCATAGACTTGACTTGAAGCAGGTGAGACAGAGTATAGAAATAGCTAGCCTGTCCAAGCATCAAAAAACTGCCTGTGTCCGGAGTTGTGTGCTATAACGTCACCACTTGTCATCAAGAAACAGGTACAGCACATAACTCTTAAAACCGCAACTTGTCATATTGACATTTTGATATTTATGTTTTTGCAGATGAGTGTATTTGTGGACTAGGCTAGCTAGGCCGAGGTATGTCCTGGCTAGGATCATATTAGCCACGCTGGCATGAGAGTGAAGAAGTATTTCCTAAAGTGTCAAACTATTCTTTTAATTGCTTTACACGGAGTTTACACATGTGCTAAAAGTACAAGAGATGAGTAGAGGTCCTCACGAGTGAAGCTGCGTGTGTTTGTTTGAGCGAGGGTGTGCCGTTAACTGTTTTTGCAGAGGTTTGAATCTCGGGTGTGTGTCGTCAAATGAGAATGCTTTTTTTTTTTTTCCTGCAGTGAGGCCAAGTGAACTAGTTTTCTGAGAAACTAGTACCGCAGGTTTTTTGTATTTATTGGTCAAGTAAATAAAGATTTTTATGATTCATCTATTTTGTGTGTATTGTATCTGAACTCTGTAACCAAAATCACTTCATTTCAATATGTGGCAATGTCAGCAGCTTAGTGACCTGACAGGTATGACTGGTTACACTCAGGCACACATGTAGACATCCTGAGAGGTTAGCACATAACCGTGTTCGGCAACGTCCTGTCAAGTGCAAATGAATGAGAATCTACAATGTGACTTGACAGGCTGCGACACGACAGTAATGTTCGGTCGTCAGACCGGACGTTCGCTGTGTCCGTTGCTTCCTCACGCATTCCTGAATGACAACAAATGAAGAAACAGTCCACACGAGGCAGATTTGAAACACATAGGTATATTTTGCTTTCAGGTCCAACGGAACAAACATGACATCCTCACGTGAGGTTTTCATGCAACAGAAAAATAGGAAGGAAAGAAAGGGAGGTTAGGAAGGAAGGAAGGAAGGAAGAAAGAAAGAAGGAGGTGTATTTATCCAACACAAGGTACCAGTTCATCAGAGGCAGTGAGAATAGAAAAGGGTTAAAGTATAGTAGATCAGGGGATAGCAATTGTTGTTCCTTATCCTACCAGCAGAAGGCAGTGACACTATAGGATCCCCAAAGCAGAGGCTGGTTAGGAAGCTCCTGTGCAAATGTTTGGTACAAGTTAACCTCAGGTCTGTCCTAATGTCATGCGGTACGCAGCTGCACCAGCGCAGCTCTCAGACTCTCATTGACAGTTCACTATGCCACCGTTGCACGAAGGATGTTGGGCAACACGCATATTACAGTTAATATAGTTTTCATCGTTAAGTCTGGTGTGGTGGCAGGCGGACGCAGAAATCATCCAACCTGCTTTATGGAGCCGTTAACCCACCTGAAATAATTAACATAGTCTGGATTTCAATGAGACGCGTTAATGTGCCTTTTCAAAAGGATTTTATAACATACTGAGACTCAAGATTAAAGAGTAAATACCCAGTCCTTGTCCCTTTTTACTGAGAAGGGTAAGGGTAAAGATACAAGGAGACTTATACCACATGTGAAAAAAAGTATTCAGACCATTTACTTACAGCACTATGAAGAGACTTACTTAAAAATCCTGAAGTACTGGCAACAAACTACAACTACTACTACAAATACTTAACGTACCAAAAAGTGCTCCTTGTTTATAAGTGTGTGTTATCATTTGAATGTATCATTATTATTGATGCGTTGACGTTCAGACAGTACTTTAAAGAGAGACGTCACCAACCAAATCTCACTCTGAAAAGTTTTCCTCATGCGTAAAGCAATAAAAATGACATATAACATAAAGTAAATATAAAGCTGCATATTATTAAAGTATTAAACCAGTATAGCTTATTATATTTCATAATAATTATCGCTGTAGTGTTAGTCTTGACCTCCCTGTGCGTCACTTAAAGAAACTTTGAGACTTCAGTGTTAACATTGAGGGGAAAGGTCCACCTAAAAGATTTTCATTTAGACATACTGATTTTTTTCCCACTCTGCCCAACGCTTAGCTTCTTCACGACCAGAATTTGTGTTGCATTGAACCTCTAGAACAGAAGATGGCAAGTGATCTGACAATGGGGGCCTTAAATCATCAATACGTGGGAGTCGCGCTGGTATCGCTACAACCAGTGGCTTTGTTTACATGTGCACAGCATTCCAAATGTTTCATCCAGTCAAGGTTGTGTTCTCAAACTCAATTATTATCGAAGTCCCGTTTTCCATTTCAGTTGGAGAGACTTGCTTGATGGGAGTGTTTCACTGTCTGGCGCTCCGAAAACGAATTAAATGCCACAATAAGCATCCCAAATGTTACTCGAGGATTTCTATCCGTACTAATGTACACACAGCCACTGATCTCTGCGAGTTTACTACATACTGTCTGTCTGGAAACCCTGAAAACTCGAATCAGAACAAGAATGTCCTGAAACATGTCCCTTCATCTAACTGCTCTGTAAGCAGACTAATCCAGGAGGTTATAAAAGCATTCAGCTAGAGAGTGATGAACGAGCCCTTAGTGAGTTCTCTGTCTGTCAGAGGAAAAGAGAGAGAGAGAGAGAGAGAGAGAGAGAGAGCGAGAGAGAGAGAGAGAGAGAGAGAGAGGGGGGAGGAGGGTTTGTCCCAAAGCAAGACAAATATTTAATCATTTCTGCCTGGTACAGTGCTGAGGAGGCTGCAGAGCTACAAAAAGATACTGCTGTGCGTTAACTGTTTTCTGTGAGTTTTTGTCTGGTTCGTAGGATCATGCAGTATAGTGACAGGTTACGGCTATCTTAAGTTTACTGCTCGTTGTTAAAGACCTTTAAAATACTTACAAATTAAGAAACAACACAATAACATGATAATACTGTAAAAGTTAGCCTCGGGCACACAGTGCATATTCACATGCACACACACACGCACTCGCGCGCGCACGCACACCCATTCGGACCAAACGCACAGCCATACTTTATAAACACATGGCGGCCGAAACGATATGTGCTACCGGTGCCATTGATCAAATGCTATAACGGGATCCCCTCGAATTTCACACCCATCATTCCACTTTGACAAATCCACAAATCCCCAAAGAGATCCATCAGAACTGACAATTTTCTCTCTCTCTCTGTCACTGTAAACTGGGACGTGGTCATCTTTAACAACAGATCAAAGTAAAAGCACAATAATACAGTAAGAATAAAAATGAATAAATAAAACGACATGAAGGAGGAAAACAATATGTACAAATGAAAAACATTTAAAATGTAAAAATCAACAAAATGCCAGTATATATATATATATATATATATATATATATATATATATATATATATATATATATATATATATAGATGTATATATATATCGATAAAAACCTAATGGGATCTTAGGCCTTCTTTTTCTCAGCGAAAGATCATATAGCAGTAAAATCCCAATAACGACCCCCCCCCCCCCCCCCCCCCCCCCCCACCCACCCACCAACACCCCAATCATGCTTTCCAATCAGACCAGGAAGCTACGCTACATAATACTGCCTTTCAATGCCAGAAAGTGTGCACCATACATGAAGACGAATGCACTTCATCTTATGATATACATAGACGTACACTATATACATGATATACACGTGTGTTGGAGGACAAACTGAGCCAGCCATCCCCGCCCAAAGAACAAAAAAAAACAAAAAAAACAAGAAAACATTTGAGAGAGAGAGAAAGAGAGAGAGAGAGAGAGAGAGAGAGAGAGAGATCCTCGGGAACACTAGCGGACGCCGCTATCATTAAACGTAGGCATGTCCCTTCACTTTCCACAAATATAAAAAAAACGAAAGTAAAGCGATGATCGAGATGATTTTTTTTCTCAGCCTCCTTAAAATTCCTCCTCCGTCCTCGCACACAACAACGACCACCAAGAAAAAAAAACAAAAAAGAGATGAAAGATGAGAGACGAGAACCATCATGCATTGATTTGAGTGACTGTTTCAATAGCAACAGAGAGGGGTGAGGGAGAAAGGGTCGTAGCAAGGCAGGGAGTTGGGGGGGTGGGAGGGTTTGGGGTTTGGGTTCAGAACTGGGAGGCCGAGCTGGGGTCGCACTGGAGTAGCCGGACGATGGAGGGGTCACTTTTGGCACCTTTGATAAACTCCTCCAGGGACAATTTGCCTGCAGGAACGACAAAAAAACAAAAAAAAAAACATTATTTTGAAGGAATGTTACCCTTTGTACAATAAAAGCAAGACAGATAACTGGTAAAATAACCTTTTAAATAGACACAAACAGACTCTCTCAAGCTTGTGTGTGTCCTGTGCACAACTACTACTACTACTGCATTATGGACGTACTGTGAATTGGGCTGCGCTTGGATTTCATCATCTAATTTACTCTAAATGGGACAGTTATTTGCAAAATAAACATCATGCTGCATGGAAGAAGACTTGAAACTAGCAACCGAGACAATAAAGTCATGAGGAATTCGGATCATTTCCCCATAAGACTCAATATAATCACTTATTTTACAGCCAATGGCGTTGCCCCCTACTGCTCATTAGAAAGAATGCAGGTTTTAAGCTGCCGGTGGTTAATTGGTGACTGATTTTTTCCCTTTTTTGTTATTATATTCATGCTATAAGAGAATGTGTATATATATTATGTTATTTATGTATGTTTATGTATGTTTATTTTATATTTGACAATATCATGTGAACCCACGAGGGATGCTTGGCACAGAAAACTACGTGCATTTTCTCTCAGGAGTCTCAGTTCCCAGATAAAATGAGCACATTTCAAAGATTATCTTCGACAAACTGCCACGTCCATCCTTCACCCTGACTCGCTCTCCCTCTCCGCGGCATATTCATCCCTCCATGTTGCCATTTCCTCCCCTCACCGTCATTATTGAGGTCCATTTGTCTGAAGATCTTATCTGTCCTCTTCTCCGGCGTGGATTCATCCTCTGGCATCTTCATCACGGATGACACCATCTTGTAGATGGCCTGATAGACGGAGTGAGAGAGAGAGAGAGAGCGAGAGACAGAAGGAGGTTAGGTTGGATGGGGGCGGGAGAACCGAGAGCCAGCAGGGACCCATTAAGGAGACTAAGCAGGAGGAGACTAAAACACAACTGAACTGGAAAAATAAAGCCGTCGTGGCTTTCAAGATGCTGATAAACTCACTTTCCAAAGATGATTTACTGACATTTGTTACTCCCGATGCTCAGAGCTGCTCCCTGGGTAGCTTTTTCACAAATACCCACGCAGCTTCCATATGGCCGCAGAGCCGCCATCATACCACTGTTACACAGATTGCATGTGCCAGTAACGTAGGGGGGCTTACTGTATCGATCTGATACATCTTTATCTGTCGACCAATATGGGTGCCTCCCGTCCCCTGGTAGCATTAAATTAACTCCTGCAAGTGAGCACATAGACGCTCTGAGTATCAGCTGGTCTCAGACAAGGATCTACAATCAGCTTACATGCCCATTAAATCTTCTCCATTGGGAGCAGCAGGGTGTAAAACTGACTGTAGATCAGTGTCACAGCAGCGCCCTCAGAAGGAAGGGAAGCTTGCACAAAATAAGCCCTCTATGCTTTTTCGACATACCGTCACACAAAAAATGTCACTCATAAAAAAACGTAAAATTTGTTATCCCTCACAACAACAAAATTCACGTATTCCTCCAAAAAAGGGGTTGAAAAGATGAAAAATATCTAAATTTTACACTTGCTTGTCACACTCTTTTTATAATTTCACTCTGATAATGTCTCAGTTATGTGAAAATTGGGGCCAAGAAAGGTCATCTGCAAACAGAACACGTGTTTAATATAATTCATAATCTATTATTTAGTATATTATTGAAAGTTAGTTAGAGTTGTGCATTTGTTCCAGAGTTTTTCTGATTTCTGATGAATGAAATATGTAATACACCTGCTTTGTTGGAGGAACGTTCCCTTTCCATATATCAGTTTTTGGAACAGGACAGATTATGTCACAGATGTTGTTGCTTTTTGACTAACAGAGCAGGAAACATTTTGTTGATTGGCTGATTTACCGACTGATTTATTGATTAGGGCGTGTAGGATAAAGACACGGTCTGTTCTTCCAATGATGTGGTGTGACACAAATCTGACTCCCTCTTGTCTTAACAATCTCTGACTCCGTCTGTGTACAATGAAAAGCTCCTCCTCTCTCATCCAACGCCGCATAACGTCCGCGAGTTTGAGGATAATCCCAGCATTCTGCACACTCAGGGATAAACTGTTTAAATTTAACTTTGCTAATCCATCGGAACCCGACGGAGCGCGCGCACACACATAGCGGGATCTTTATATGTCTGCATATGAGTCTGTCTGTTTTTTTCTCCTCAGGAGTGACAGGATTACAAACAGCTCTAATGTAGCACTTGTACTCAGCGGTCTTTTAACAGTCAAACAGCAGCGAACTGTTGCGTGTGCCAACACTGCAGCCCATTAAGTGTGCCTATTAGTCTTTGAATATGAGTGCTTGAGCCGTCTTGCATATACTTATATGATGTATTCATTTACATAATTAAAGCGAGCATCTATGTTAAGCACTTACTCTGTCTGTTCCAGTCGAGGCAAGAGTCTATAGGTACGTAGGTACAGTGAGTGCTGTAGCAATAAAAAACCTGCTAGTGTTTATTAGAAATTTGGGGTCTTCTGTCACCACATGCATGTACAAAATCTTCGTGACTAATATCTGGGATCATGTTCTTTGTGATTTCTGTCTTACATACTGATCTTAAAGTAATCTGGTTTTAGGGGAACTTACAGTATGTGCAATGAGGGATGTGACTCAGCACGTGAAAACATTTCAAAATTCCTTCTGTGGCTCCGCTAAAGTCGGAGAAAATAACTCTAATGGCGTCATCAAGATCATCTCAGCTAGGGCTTGTGAAATAAATATTTATAACGGCAAGTCTCTGTCGCAAAACAGGAAGAGTTCAGCATCAATATACTGTATGATTGTTTGAATTATGTGAAATGGAGGATCCAGTGTTGTTGAAGATTGGAGAACACACTCTGGGGACTAAAAATGACGATTGCAGCGTTCCCTGCTTCGATTATGAACATTTTAAGTCGTGTTATTGGTGCGGTTGGTCAGTCAACAACCTTGGTCCAAAACCAACATCTCAGCAAAGCTAATGGCATTTCTGTCTTGTGAATCCCACACCTCCACGGAAGAGAAGGCACTTTAATAATGTTTTGCTGGGGCTGTTTCCACTTCTGTTGCAGTGTGAGAACAGCTGTTTTCGCCCTCCTGTCTAAAGTCACACATGTGACGGCCTCATTCGTTCCACCTGAGGCCAGAGGAGAGCGACAACAAACAAACCTTTTCACAATGAAATATACCACGCGTCCTTTTCGGAGCCTATCCAGCGTCCCTTGCTCACCTGCACAATCTCCAGCATCTCTTCGCGGCTGATGTACCCGTTTCCGTCCAGGTCATACATGCTGAAGGCCCATTTCAGTTTCTGCTCCAGCTTTCCCCGTGACGTCACGCTCAAGGCGATGATGAACTCCCGGAAGTCTATCGTCCCGTCGCCGTTGGTATCAAAAGTTCGGAAGACGTGCTCAGCGAACTTGGAGGCGTCACCGTAAGGGAAGAAATTGGCGTAGATTTTCTTGAACTCCTCCACGTTCAGGGTTCCACTTGGGCAATCCTTCAAGAAACCCTAATGAAAAGAAGTCATGAAGCAAGACAAGGGTGAGAATAAGTCCTTTAACACGCTCTCTCCACCTCCAGGACAATATAATACCACTCAATTAAACAAATTTTTACATCAGCAGACCCAAATAAAAAATTAACGACAGCTGGAACAATCACGAATCGAATTTCTGTCACAAAACTTCAGCGAGTAAACGTTTCATTCACGTAACGCTTTCTTCTCACAGATTGAAGGAGTACTTTTTGATAAGAAGCTTAGTCTTGGATAGTTGAAAGCAGTTCTATCTTCTTTTCAAAGAGTCACATTTGATAAAGGAGCATTGTGCGTGAGAAGAAAAGGGAAGTAAAAGTCATGTCAGTCTCGGCCTTTGTTCTGTCGAAATAATGCTTTTTTTTTTTTTTTTTAGCAGCGAGGTGACAAAGTCATTGTCCTGATTTGAAAGCTGAAATCACTTTTGGATCATCATATCAAATATTCTCATAAGTGAAGGTGGAAAGTCACCGCGGCTCTGTTCCTCATAAAACTTTTCCCTTCATTGCCAGCGCCGTTTTCCGCGAGGAAGCGTCGCAGCTCAGATTTATTGCCAATAAATCCCGCTAAAACAGACGAGCTGGACGAATTCTCGGAAACATCGGACACCTCAACATCCTGTGGAATATACCATGCGGTGTATATATATATAAAATCTCTGGAGCTGTTAATCTGCTGAGAGCGAAAGGCATCATGATGACCGTCAGTGTGAAAAGACCCGGGGTCAAGGAGGCTTAAATCACAGGTCAGGGAGGTGATGCTTTAACATGTAGCTCTTATTTAGGACAGCTCGCACAGCTGTTCCATAGCTCTAATCCCTTCATAAAGACATACAGCCATTAAACAAACACACATCTGTGCGCACACGATGACATAAGGCGGTCAAGTCGATGTGGCACTTCATCATGCCAAGACTTAACAGACTGGAGCTGGTAGTGATAAATATTTTTCACATTCAGGGCTGCTGACACTGTTGTTGCCCATTACTGTAACGTGTAGCTACAGTTTTCACTTGCTACTAAGTCTTGATCTGTGTAGCTCTTACCTTGGCAGTGAGTGAAGTGTTAAATTGGCACAAATGAACGTAACACTCAAAAAGTCACAGTTACTTTGTTTCTGTCCTCTGCATGATCACTGCTAACCAATTAGCTTCCTGTTTTTTGGTTTTTACACCTTTGGTTTGCTCTTACCGCTCTTATAAACATCTTGGCCCAGCTGTTTCTATCCAACAAGCTCTAATAACCTCACCTAACCCTTACACTACAACCCGGCACCAAGTTATCGACAAGAGGTAAACATTACTCAGCATTTAACACCTAAACAGCCTTCAGGAAAGTGTGGAAACCCAAAACGGAGCTAAAAACAAATATTAGACTTAAACTCAACAGGAAACACGACTGCAAGTGAGTGCTAATAATTCACGTCTGCTAGATGTTTAAACAGGAAACTGATTGCTAACACATCAGCTCGAGAAGCTCAATGGATGTCAGTGTTTTGTGTTAGTTTTACAGCGTATTAACACCACAATGTTGAAATTTAAAAATAAGTAAAAGTATTATGGCAATCTATACTTAACTAAAAGTTAAACTTCTAAGGACTAAGCAGTTCCATTACTGTGTCTTGGCACCTTCCATAAATGTCCACACTGTGCGCACAATGTGTTTGCCTACCTTGTACCACTCCTGCAGCTCGTGGTCGGAGAACTCGGTATTCTCCCGGAGGTCCTGCAGCATCTCTGGCCGCAGCTTGCTGTTCTGTTTCCCCATGGCAACGGGACAGGACTCTTCGTTTCCTTGACGACAACAGCGACAATAGCACGAGTCAGGCCGCCTTTCACACCTGTCAGTCAGAGATAAAGACGCAGGAGGTCAGCGGCAATTAAGCAGAGAGGAGGATAACCTCGTGTGACAAACGAGGGAGGAAATACAGTCGGTCAGAAGGCAGCGCGGCGAAGGCGTCTCTCAGATGAAAAATATCAGAGATTTAAAAAGTGTGATTTCTAAAACAAGGCTAGAAAGCAGGCGACAGTCTACAGTTGCAATAGTAGAAAGAAAAGATGCTTCATCTCTCATTATTCAGCTGCAATACACAGGAATTGAGTCATCAAACAATGGAAAAATGACAGAGTAAGGCTTTTCCCCTGGCAAGACATTGACAAATTGACTTTGTCCACTCACACAATGACTTTCTGATTCTTAAATGAAATCAAAACGAGCTTTGTCACAGTGTCACGCCCCGATTCCCTTGACACGGGATGTTATGCAACACCGCGAGTCTCTAAACTGATGCAACGCATTCGCAAAACATTAAATAATCCCAAACACACCCCTGTGACGTCAAGCACTAGCCCACTGATCACACTCTCTGGGTTTATCTGGCCAGCTGTGTGTTTGTGTGTCAAATCAGCCGCAGTGTGTGTGTGCGAGTGTGTGTCCAGATCTCCTAATCTTCATCTCAGCTCGGCTCGACCTGCCTGACGAAACACAGTTTCAGTGACGCAACTATTTAATGACACTGTCACCATGAAACCAAATCCCTTAATTTTAACCTCATAAATCCATTAATAACAATGTCATTAATGTAATGTAGTTTTAATGGGACAGCTAATTGTAATACACTGATGTATTTTTAATGGATTATATACATGCATTTATTTAAAAAAACATCTCTACTTAATAAATAACAATTAAATTACTTTCTAGGGCTTATAAACAAAGTTTAAGGAAGATTAAATACCTCCTGACCTCTTTTAAAGTATTAGTATTTTACAGTTTATTGATATGATATTGATATAGGTACAAATAAAGGGGTTCATTTTACCCCTAAAAAGTGTGAAATGGTGCATAAAATCCATTAAAAATACCCATATATATTACAGATTATTAATTTGTCCGTTAAATATTTGCTTGGGTTGAAAAAAAAAAAGATCCACAAATTAGAGCAACAAACTTGTGCTTGTTAACTCTGCTACCTTTGCCTGACAGCTAATTAGCCGGTGTTCAGCCATCAAAGCAGTTGCTTCAGTATACGTGTGTGTGTGAGTGCGCGTTTAAACGCTGATTTAAATTACAGTATCACTGGGGCTTGAACACCTCCGACGAGGCTTGGCCGACCTCGCTGACCTCCAGTCTCTCTACAGTCAGGCCGGGTAATTACACCAACAACTTAGTGTGTGTGTGACAAAGTGGGAAAAAGCAAAGGCCAGTTTGTGTTTATACAAACTCGAGAGTTACAAACGGTATGAGCGCATGCATACGAGGTGGTCGGCGGTGTGGGTGTGGGTGTTGCGGATCTTTATCTCTGCCTGGCGAGAGTCTCACCCCCCCCCCCGACACACACACACACACACACACACATCCAATCGTCCCTTTACTCAGCTAATAAAATTAGACTCATATTAAGTCCCTCATCCTGAAGGCGTTAGACTAAATGCTTGTGCACTGACAGTAATGCTTGCAGCCAATTCCCAGGCTACTGAAGGGAGAACTGTTGCCATCAATTATAATTTCCTCCCTTCTGTTTGGGGACTGGTGCATGCAGCACACACTCACTGTGGAAATATAACAACATAATGCTCTTTCATATTCAGAGTGCGTCCAGGGATGGTTTGTCTTATTTTTTTTCTCCAAAAACTCAATTAAATGTCAGTCCCTCTCATTATAATTAGAGTTATTCTATTGTGTTTGACAAATATGTCACTGTTTTTCTTTTTCTTTGTGTCTGCACGTGAAAAGTCACGCGCTTGCTTTACATTTTGCCGTTAATGAGCAAGAACTAGTTCACACTTTTAACACGTGTCACATGCATCTCAGGTTTTTTTTCTCTCTCTCTCTCTCTCTCTCTATGCAAACACAGCTAAGCCACGCAGCTTAGGAAGCACAGTAAGTCATTAGCCCTGCGCACAATCTGAGCACAAAGGTATACACAAATTCATTATTTCTCCGCGAGGGCAAACTGAGAGCTGAAGGCTCCTATATGTGAAATCAACAGGATGCGATGGAGCGGTAATTTGTGTGTTTTTGCAGAGCAGGCAGAGGACTGACTCAGGGCGCCGCTGCATCTCAGGGATGAGTGTTTGGAAAACAGACACCTGCCATGCATGCACGCAGTGACGCGCGCATTTTTTCAGTACCTGTAGATATTAGTAATAGCCGCCCACGCCGTCCAACAAAACAAACAGCCTGTACCTGTGTGTGTGTTTGTGCATGTGGAGAGGGGTATAAGAAGAAAAGCATGGAGCAGAGGATGTAATTTCATAGGAGAGATAAGGATTCTCTAATTAAAGCAACTAATGCTTCCTGATGTCATACAGACAACACATCACCTTAATAGGCTCGAAGCGAAAAAGGGAATTAAGTAAGCGAATGGGGAAGAAGATTCAGCCACAAACAACGCAGACTGTTCAAATCAGACTAATGACTCATTTAGGGCCATTTTAACACAATGCTTGCGTTGAATCATACAAAGTTTCGCTTTTTTACTTGGGTTGAGACCAAGCTGCAACCTCCAGTGCTAAAAACTGTAATTCCTCGAGCGGCCACTTGAGGCCGGTTGCAGAAGTGAGTCAATCTCCATAAGCGGCTGTATTAAAACGCCCAAATTCACAGCAGAATAAACATGTTTAGACCCTGGTTCAGACAATGGTTTTGCTCTCTATAGCTAATTTCCTCGTCCGTGATAACTCAATATCATCCGTTCAGGTGATATTAAGGCTGAAAGTTGCGCATAATTAACAGCGTTGCCTGCTTGATTGACAAGTAAGTGCCGTTACAGATGGCCTATTCGAGATCCCAGGCGCCGTTCGGCCTGCCTCACAAGGATAAAGACATGTCTATGTTCCTCTATGTATCCTGTCATTGGTTGAGACACCAATTGGTTGGTTGAGACACCAAAAAGATGTATGTGTGAGTGTATCAAAAAGTTATGAGGTTGTTAAAAATACTGAGGAGCGATCTGACCCAGCCACTGAAGTACATTAGTTAATCTGAATTCTAGTTTTTATCCATTAGAAACATAAAAATAAACATGTCATGAAAGCTTTGGGGTGACAAATCTATTGTAATTACATTTAACATCATCCTGGAGATGATTTTATTCATGTTAATTACCTGGAAACCTGTTAAAGTGTAAAGTTTTTTTTTTATATAAATAAACAAAGCTTACACGTCAGACCTACACTAATGCTCGCCAGCTCTCAACAATTAAACCGTTGTTATGCTCTTATCCACGCTTAACTGTCATTCTCTCCCGAGTGCCCATCTGACCCAAGTGAAACAGTATCTGCAAGTGGTAATCCAGTGATTAAGCATTGTACTTCCATAAAGCTGATGACATCACCAAGGTCATTTTCACAGATTTAACAAAGCTCCTCCGGAGCGACACACGACTTTATACAACTGTTTTCACAGGCTGAGCGGGACCAGCCGCGACGAGTATGCTGACCTTTATGTGTAAAATTGGTGGAGTGAGCCTTTAAAAGACTACACGGAAGACGATTTAAATATCATACAACATATGACATAAAGCAAGTGTGACATTCAAACTGTGAGAGTCTGATGTGCTGACTCTGAAATCTGATTATTATCGTTAGGATTGAGTCTCTTTCCTAGTGTGAAGGAGAAGCTACGGTGGCTGCAAAACTGGTTTTGGCTTTTTTAGGTAAATGCTGATGTTAACCAACAAACAATGCTAATTCCAATGTAAGTTGTTGGAGAAAACAACAATGGCATCTGCTAGAGAGGTTAGCGTAGAGGAGCAAAGAACTGCACTGAAGGCTTTCCTCGACTGAAAAGACATTTCTTGGTCTTCTACCGACTAGCTTCGATAAGAGCTTGGCTTCCTCATATGGTTCGTTGGTCTAATTGGTTGAAGTCTGCTCACGTTAGATGGCGGCAGATCGATGGTTCATACAGCTATTGGCTGTCCTGAAAGTCACTTAAGAAGTCGCTTAACGACACCATCACCTAACTTGTATGATTGGTCATGCGCATGTAATCGTGACACTGTAGGAGAGAGGAATTACGCCGCGAGAGAGACAAAAAGTGATGATGAACACCTGAATGTGTTTAGAACTACAAATGAACTTTCTTCTGTTGACGTTACATCGTTAGATTTGTCACTAGTTTTGAAAGAAAGATGTGAATTCTCGCTAAATATAGCGACAGAGTCACTAAGCTGGCAACACTGGGTTCATCCAATCACCTGGCCTGTGACAACCTCCCAGCCCATGGCTGCAAAACCAGACCTAAAGGCTAGCCAGCTCGCAGGTCAAAACTTATCACACCAGCTCTTTTAATATTACAGAAATAAAACCGTGTGTGTCGAGCGTTGTTGTTTTAGAAACCCACCTAACACCTGCGGGGGAGGTGTTATAACGGATCTCTACACATTCAACAGAGGCTAAATCACAGAAAGTGTGAGAGTGTAAAGTGACAGGCCGGTATACTCTACTTACAACAACTACACAACAAATCCCCTTTTCTGACGCTGACCTTTTCACAGCACTCACCACTCTCTCCCTCCCCTCTCGTCTAGTTTCGTTTTTTTTTTTTTTCTTCTTCCCTCAACCCAGCTGTGACCTGTGAAAGCTCACTGCATGTGCCTCCCTGTTGGTTTGAGAATCACACAATAGCAAAAATATTTATGTCCTCATCATTCACAGTTGTTCTAATCCCCTTGCGGCCCCCGCAAAAACCCAAACCTTACTCTCTATCCCTCCGTACTTGTACCTCTCTATGGTTGATCCCTCCATCCTGAGGAATAAATCACTAATCCGCCGCTCTAGTCTAAGTGCCCAGTGCTGGTTAGTCGTTGTTGTCCAGCCCCATCCTAAGTCGACACACACATATACACTGACTCTGCGCCTTGAACATCTGTTCCGGAGCTACTAAGCGGGTCGTCGACCTCTGGGCTGACGATCTCTGCGCAGAGGAGAAAGGAGGGAAAGGCAGGGGAAGGAGAGGGACAAAGACATGCAGGCAAATGACGTAACACCAAATTTAGAATCAGACAAAGAAAGCTAAGGTGAGGCAAAATCAGATTCAAGGTGCTTCCAGAGACAAAGGGTGCTACAAGGTGGTGGAAAGAGTTTGGGAAAAGTGAACTCGACTCTTACATGAGGCGTATCTACTGAGTATCTACTAGTTTTTGCATGTCATGAGGCAACACCACATTTGAGCCATGTAGTAAGAGACCATTTTTCTATAGGTTAAATTGACAATTTCATTTATTTTATTCAGAAAGTCATTTACCAAACTTCTTTCATGCAGCTCCATTTTCTCGATTAAAAAATGATGATAGCCCGAAGCCGTGTTGGACTTTAACACATTTCTTAATGTGATACAATTTTTCAGGCACAAGCAGTATGAGAGAGTATAATTAAAAAATACATTGCAGTTACTAATCATGACCGTATTATTTTGACAACGTGGTTGTGGGTTAGCTTGTTTGCTGTCTTACTGGGAGATTGATGAAGGGTCGAAGGTAGCTGATCGGCCCGGGGGCGGAAGAAAATGCAACTCCCGGTAACTTACGCCGGCCTTACATCAGACGACTTCTCAAATGATTTCACTGTTGCAGATGGATTTCCAGTCTCTGTATGAACTCCTGAAAGTTTTGCCGAAAGTTGCAGCACGCTCCCATCATCCTCCATCCTTCCATCATCATTTGATGTCTCTTTCTCATCTTGGCGTTGCGATAAAATCGACGTTGTTTAATCTTATCAGGTCTTTAGACTCGTCTGATGGAAATTAAAAGTCTTTTCAGAGTTTTATAGGCCTAAGTTGCATTATGTGGTCTTAGCAGGCTTTCTAACTTTAAGCACCTGTGAGCCTGAATCCAGGAATCACCTCATATTGAGTCAGAGGCTCGAAGATAGCGATTAATAGTCAGTAGGTAAAACCAACTAACTATTTGGTAAACTGCACTGTCTTGTTTCCATGTCAGAAACAGAGTTGAAACAGTTGAGTTGGGCTAAGAAAGTGGCTTAAAGAGTAATTCAGTGAATCAATTTTGCAGTCGAGTTACTAAGTATTACTTTTTAAATGACAAATTTGAAAAATAATTTGATGCGGACTGGCCAGAAATGACATTATGTACCTTTTTGAATGACACATATGTCCGTACACCCGTCACCTATCTGCCTAACATGTTCAGAGCGCAGTCATTGGTAAATGTGGTGCAAATTTGCTGCAGCAGAGTTTTTGTTTTCACCCCAATTAATTTTTTCAAGGCCTCTGAAATACCTGCAAAACTTCTGTAAAATGGATGTGTTGTTAAACTTTTGGAGGAACATCTTTCAAAAGTTCAGAAAACAGATAATTTGGTCTGTGACTTGGATGTATCGATAATACGCACACATACACACACAAATCCACCCTACATGGTGAAAACCGTGAAATAAATTCTGTATTTACTTTTCATTTAAGCTGCCAGTATGGCTATTATTTTGTATCAACGCTATAATTGGATTTTTTTTTTTCACAAGGCCATTTTATTACCCAGGAAGACCTCAGAAGCAAAACATATAGCACATCAGTGGACCCTAAAGGTAATTTCATCCTTTGTGTTGGGCTAGCTGCTCCTGAAGGAGGATTGAAGCAGACCTCACGGCAGGTTTTACAGACTGTCGAGTAAAATCCTCCCACACCAGGCTCTGATGATTTCCCTGGGCATTAAAAATATTAAAAGCATATTGAGTAGATGTGGTCAGGGGTGTACCATCATCATCACAGAGGTGGATGACACTAGTGGCACTCGCTGGCCGATATTAGGCTCTTTAATAAAAGTCTTCTAACAGTATGTCAACCCATCTTTAGCTGCAATAAATCGAAGGGGGGAAGAGTGCGGTGGAGATGAGATGAGATGGAGGGAGGGGAAACTGGAAAAGTGAAAGTCAGAATGAGTTAGAGAGGAGATAAGTCCAAAGTCCAATTTAACATTTCAGAGAGCCAGTCCTTTTCTCCACTGTTTAATGTGCTTATAAGACGAGAAAATGCCACCTTCATATCGCCTGCCAACAGCTCAGTCATTAGGAAGGAAGATGGATGGAGAGAGGGAGAGAAAAGAAAGCGGGAGGACTGGAGATGGGCTATGAAGGGAGGGGTTGTTGAAGCGGTACGCAGCACTGGAATAAAGCAGACAGAGCTGGTGCCATGCGAAAAAAAAGGGGACAGATCAAGAAATCTGACAGGCGTCATTGATTTTCTTTTCTTCACTTGAGTGTTTTCAGCCTCCCTCTTCTCAAAGCGCCGCAATCTGAGAGGCCACCTGAGACACTGGCAGCTTATATCTTTTATTCATATTTCTTTTCTTTCTTTTTCTCCCCCGCTTTTGCGCTACATGTTTTTTATCTCCCTCACAATTTCCCATAATTCCTGCCCCAACAATTCGTGGAACCGCCATCCCGGTGACCTCTCGTTTCTCCCCGTCACGCTGGAGAGACATAATATCCCCGCGTTGTCTTCTTTCTCCCTCCCAGATTGTTCTCGCTGAATATTTGCAGTCTAACTCTCTCTTGAAGATACAGCGCGAGGTGTATTGTGCAGGTGACGTTACAATGAGATAATGCGGCATTGAAGTGATGGCTTTGAAAAACATTCTTTGTTGCTGCATTCAGGGAGAAGCAGGGAGCTCTGACATGTCAACTTAAGTGCTGTCTGAAGAACAGATGTCTTTTCAGGGCTCGGTGTTTGCTCCTACACTGTTCATCTCCTCATCTGTTGACACGGTCGCCACTTCCACTGCTATGCTGATGACAGCCTGTTATATATCTGGACTGCCCTTGCCAAATTTGTCTAGTTAGTTAAAATATAAGGAAGATAAAAAATCAAGAATTAAGAAATGTAAACAATATGAATTCTAATATATCCAATATAAATATCAATCTGCTGATTCATTAATTAACCGTGGAGCGATAAAAGTGAAAAAAAATCCATCAAAAGTTCATCTCTAAACATCTTTTTTGTCCCACCAATAGTCTAAAATGCAAATAAATTAATTTAACTGTCAGACAAGACTATGTCCAGCAAATATTCACCTATGAGAAATTGGAACCGGAAAATTCTTAGTACATGTTTAAAAAGTGATCATCAGATGAACTTGAATGTACCTTTCTTCTCTCTCAAAATATTCTTTCTTTCATCCACTGATGGCACAGGCTGCCACGCAAGGAGCGGTAGCAGCCATGCAGAGACACTTCGGCTGGACTAAGGCGAGGCGGGAATGGAACCAGCGACTTACCGGTGACTAGACCACCTGAGCCGCAGCTGCACCTGGCGACCGTTCTCAAAGCCTGCATCAAAAGCACACGCAACAACTTCAGCAACTCCACTCTGTCTCCTCACATCCACCACCACGGAGTGATTTTTGATAGGACGCTCTTCTCTGAACGTCGAGCAAATCTCATTACATAGAGTGCCTTTTTCCACTTGAAAAACATAGCTTGTCTCTGCCCATCCCACTCCCTTTCTGCTGCTAGAACTCTGATCTATGCCTTCATTACATTGAGACTCCACTACTGCAACAGCATTCTTTATGGTACATCCTCCAAAGGACAAATACGCTCATGAATGCAAATGTTCTTGGCAGCATCCTTAAGGGCAGCGAAGAACATCTTTAAACCTTCAAAGTTATTGATGACTCTTTGGCCACTTGGGTCAGAAACAAGCTGTAAAAACAACACTGACATAGAGTATTATCAGTCGATTTGGTGAACTTGATACACATCTGGTCACCTGTGAGTAAATTTAGTCTGGTTGTAGCTCTGATTTGGTTTCCGCAAAAGTCCTGAGACAAATATCTGGCAATTTAGCTGCTAAAGTGCTGTGCTATGTTTGCCAGCTAACTGTGCTAACTGTGTCTGGATGATTTTTGTTGCTGGCTAGGTAATGTTGTGTAGATTTCTGCCTGCTTTGTCAGAAAACAATGTTGCCAAGGCTGGTGAGACTGAGCAGAAATAAAGGTGCTAAAATGCCCTGTAAGGCTGAGCATAACTACAGAGTCAGGCGATAAGCTCTCTGTGGTCTTGATCAAATATTGATTAAAACCACTCTAAGAGTTGACCTAAAACTACCTCGCTTGAGTTCTTCAAGTGATGAATCATCAATAAGAACATTTCCCATCAACTCTGTTCTTCTTCTTTCTTCTGGTAGAGGCTGTCAATCAATATCAACTCATCGGGTCTAAAATTCACGTGTTTACATCTTAGGAGACTGTACGACAAAATAAAAAAGAAGAAGCACTCACAGCAGAAAGAGAGAGAGAGAGAGAGGACAGAAAAGAGAGGCAGGGTTGATGAAGATACAGAGAGTTATTGAAGGAAAAGACATTAATGGAGTGGATAAAAATAAGAATGAGGACTGGTCCTCGGTGTGGAGCTCTCTCTCCTGCTGCACTCAGAGTTTTCAGAGCATGTCCAAATCCTGATAATAACTCTCTGTCAAAGAGGGAGCAAACGCACATACACACACACACACACACACACATACAGATACAGAGAGACACACATGTATTCATACATGTTATGCACACACAAACTTCTATGATCTCCAGGCCAAGACTAAAGTATGAAACGTACAGCCACCGATGATGTGGCGTATACTGAAAGCGAGGAAAAGAGGGAGAGAGAGAGAGAGAGAGAGAGAGAGAGAGAGAGAGAGAGAGAGAGAGAGAGAGAGGATGTGATGAAGTAACATTTAAGGTCACATAAGTGCATAAGGCAAAGGCTTAAAAGGCTTATGTGGTATTCACTTCAGAGAGTATGACAGACAGACAGACAGACAGACAGACAGACAGAGACAGAGAGGAGTTCTGATAAATCAGGAGAGTGAAATAGCTTCTAAAAATCATACCTCTGAGATTACAGTAAATCAGAGAACATTGATCAGAAACCGACAATACTGCAAAAGGATGTTCTTATTCCAATTTGCCTACATGTACGACCTCCATTTGCGAACGCGTTGAATATGTTCGAATAAGGATGAAAACGTTCAACAAGTCTCATTCCAACTCTCGCTGGCTGGGCTGGAGCTGCGATTTTTGCCATTATTGATTCATATTCCCTCAATTGTCTATAAAACACCAGAAGGCAGTGAAAAATAACCATCACAGTATCCTAGAGAGCCAGATGATCTTATCGAAATGCCTCGTTTCCATCAACCATCACTCCAGAATTCACTTTACCTGTCGTATACGAGAAAGAAAAGAACCTCGAAACATTTGACATTTTTGTAAAATAGTTGTAGATTAATTACCTTTTGATCAACTTATCATTGTTTCAGCTCTATTTTGTACTTTATTGAAGAGTAAGGGAGATCACTGTTAACTTAAATGGCAGCCGATTTAAGAATATGATGAAAGAGTTGCTTTGGAAACTAGTTCAATTTTCCACATGTCAGACACTGACAAACATGTGTTACCTACATGCTAGACATTAGCCTAATGCTAGATGCTAAATTCATCTTATATCAGTCAACGTATGGCACCTGCTGGTTGCATTTCCAATTCCAATGTCAGATAAATTACTAACAGACCGACATTTTGCCATTTTTCCGGTGCCACCAACACGCCATGTTCCCTGGGTGTTAACACACGCTAACTTCTGGCCCTGCAGGAAAACAGAGGCAGACCTCTTTTCAGGAACTCAGACCTCCATCTGGGAGGAGGCTGACCTCATTTATAACACGTCCATTGGAGGGTAACGCTATTTCCATCTGGGTCACAAAGACAAGAAATAATGTCCTCCATCTAGCAGTAACAATCACATTTGTGTGATTGAAAACTTCAAGCAACACGAGCGCCTCCATCTTTCCATTACACTGGATTCCAAGCAGGCAAATACACAGATCAATTCCCTGCTATGAAATCTGGGATTATTTAAGGGCTCTTAAGTCATGCAGGTGAACGTATCCCCACAACTCGACAGAGAATAAGGTGATTTGTGATAAAAGCCTTCTTGGCACCGGATACTGATTTAATTTTCCCCGAAACACTGACACTCTTATTCCTGTTCAATCAGAAGCCATGTTTCTTTCTTGTCCAACTAGTAGTGTGCGAATACAAAGACAAGACTCTCCACACACAGCATCACCGCTCTGCAATCATCCAAAGCTTGCAAGTTTCTTCCTAGTGCCCCTTTCTAATGATGTCCACGACCACAAAATCCTACCCGCTCTGTTCATTTTTAATCAGAAAGAAAAGAAAATCAAACATGCACATGTCAGCACAAGAGAACGCATGCACACATATTACTTTTCCCCTTGCACTGTAGTGATATAAGCCAGCCGATACTGCAAGGAAAGAGAAGATGTTCATTTATATAATATTTATATAATATTTTTTTCAAGAAGTGGGACTGTGGAAAGCCACCTCGCAGCCATTCCTTATGAAATATTTACGCTGGGAAGCTCAGCCTCGCAGTCGGTACACGGTACACATTTATTAACCAGTTCAGTCCCCGCTGCACCGCTGTTCCCTCATCAGACGTGTGAGATATTATTGCATAGAAATTATAAATTATGCCGGACATTTGCATGTAATAACAGCAAATGCGTACCGTGACCTCGGAGGCGAATGAAATTTGTCCTGCTGAGTCAAAGACAAAAAGCATTACGCAATATTTGTGCTGTGACTACATAATCTGAATACATTTTCACGCTCGCTTGGCAGTCGGACACAAAACACGCCGGCGCCATCCTTCAAATGCACTTTCCTCTGTTTACAACAGCAATTTCATGCGTGCAAATGAAAAAAGCACACGGTAATAGAGCAAGGTGAGCGTTCACAAAGTGTGGGCAGCTATTAGGACCTTAGATTTTTGTTTATTCCAGTTAATGGCCAAGGCACCACAGCTTTATGAGTTATAACACATTTGGCGGAGGCAGTTAATCAAGCATTTGGTCCAGTGCTGTGAACACTCGAAGCTGTTGCTTTGAGAAGGACTTGTGTTCGCCAGCATACGGCTCGGGTCAGCGCTGCATCTGTCTGCGTAATCACAGCAGGGGGAGAGAGAGCTATAGCCGGCCTCCCGACTGTAGCACGCCATGTGTTTGTGTGGGAAGGGCCAGGTTCCAGGAGACGCCGAGCCGAGCGTCTGCACAGTTGGTGCATCAAAGGGAGTCGAGCTATAACATTTGCTGATTACACAATATGGGAGTCTGTAAGAGAGGATGTAAGAGGGGAATCTTTGTGAGGTTACGGCTGCCTTTAGTCAAGGTGGAAGGAAAGGAGAAAGAGAAAGCAGATAGAGAAAGATTAAACAAAACAAGGCGAACGCTGATGGATAATTAATGACACTTTTTCTCTTCCTCCCTGTCTCCCTGTTTTCGTCTCACTATCTGCTCTGTGCAGCGCTGTGACCTTTATCGAGTGCGTAATTCTAGCGCAGGCGCCCCCCTCCCGCCCCCAATAATATATGAAAATCCATAGAGCCTGCTGTACACCGAGCGGACCGAAAACAGTGCGCTCAGGCTGCTGACAGGCCGGATCGTGGCCTTCCACCCAGACAGCTTATTATATCAGCAGCAGCCTCATTCCCATGGGGGGGAAAAAGCCACAAGTTAGCTCGTCTCTCGCTCTCGCTCTCTCTTGCAGACAACTTGGCCTCGGCAGATGAGCTAGTCACAGTTTAGAAGCCAGGTTTGAGGTCTTCAAGAGCACATTGATATTTTTAGACACAATTTCAGACATCTGAGCTGTTCTCTCCTCGCCAATTGACAGGGAGCGATGACAGATATTCATGCTTTTGCACACAACTTGCACTAATGTAAGACAGACGCCCACCTACCACAATCACAGCAGTACTCTTTCTAAGGCCTTAAACAACGCCTCTCATGACCTTAGACGTTTTCCTCATCAGTTCAGTGGACTTAATTGTCCCACAACACTTAAACTTTCCTTTCGTTAAAGAAAGCAATGACTTTTTCAAAGTATGGTAACTAAACAAGTCCAATAATTACCAACTTGAATGTATAGCCACGTGCTAACATGCTAAAGAATAGCAGCCATACAGCTAACAGGGTAAACAGAGAGATCACTAGAGCACATACTGCACATGAAGCAGAGTTTGCAGACTGAAATTGGTCCATTGAGTTCAAACATTCACCATCAGTGTCTAGATATCGACAGCTCTTCATGTCACTGTTTGTTTGTAAGTTCTGTTCGTGAGTATAAAACTAGGCCTACGTGGGCAAGTGTTTACATGGCTAATAGCTTAGCAACCATAGGCGCAAAGGAGTTAGCCTTGAGCATCCTGATTGTGTCTAAGAATCTGTTTTGCGTTTTAAGTCACAGAGAGGGTAGCTACAACACTGAAAGCCACTGATTCCAACATGCAGTTGCCTGAAAACCTTTTCTAAACAACAACAGCAAGAACTCCAACAAAATGATGGTTTCACATCATGAACATTTTCCAGTTTTAGCTTAGTTGTAGTTTTCTCATTGGTTCAAACTCACCAGTGTTCACTGTAAATAGCTGATCGAAGGATATGCACCAATCAGAGTTTAGCAATATTTGAAGTGGCACCTGTAGGGGTGCTGATCAAACCACATCCACACAGTGAAAGTCCTCACTTCACTTCACAACAGTCTTTCCAAACTTTAACTCTGATCGTTGATCGTAGCCATGATGATATTCAGTGTTTTGTCTGAATGTCCACAATACAAAACAAAGTTTTCAAGGGTTTTTAAGAATAAATCTACATATAATTGTCCTACATTGACATTTATTTCTGTGGGTATTCCTGTTATGTATAAAACATTCCTAGATTCCCACTGAAGATATGTCTGACATTGTGTCTGCCCGACTGACCCCTGAACAAATCTATAGCATCTACAGATCCCCCTCAGGGGTCACAAGTGTAGCTATCCATGCTGCCGAGGTGAAGGAGAATCCTGATATAGTTCTATCCTTAGCTGCAATCGATCTGCTGACAAACAACACCCGTCTTCCCTATCCTCTCATTTAGCCTCTCCTTTTTCTTTTCCTCCCTCCTCCATCTATCCCCCTTCTCCTCCAAACCATCTCCAATGTCAGTTTGTCGTTTTTTAACAGCCCTTGATCTTTGCTAAATGCCTTGGGCCTAGCTCGCTGCTGTCTGAGCTCCCTTGGTATCGTTGCTCTAGATCTTTCTGTCCTGCTCCTGCCAACGCAAACTGGCAACAGGACCGCCAGAACCTGGCCTTCTGGCCTTTCTCCTTGTTACTAAACTACCCAAAAGTGGGTTCAGATGCGTCATGTTGTGCAGGGATTCACGAGCGCTATCGCAGTGTCCTGGTTTAGTTGCTCTCGGCTTCCATCGCTCCTCCCGCATCTTGTCCAGGCAGCCAAGCAGTCGGTCTCTCTAACCCTTGTTTACCTGGCATGTAAGTGCTCAGGTTTAACAAGGTCTTTGCCCATTAGCTACAAGCAATCATTCAAAAAGTTAATGTAAGTACAAACCTGCATGCATCAGGAGAGGAATGCTATTGCTCTAAGGTCCGTACAGCAGCTCGGACAGTCTGAAAGGCTTGTGGTTAGCTTTAGTTGTAGCTCTGGTGTAAATGATATTGTAAGGGCAAGTTAAATAGGACACTGAATCAAACCTCTCTCCTTTCAACCTGCCAACGTGTATCGCATTGCCTCGGAGGTGAATTGTCCCACATCCACCCAGAACCGAAAGGGTTACTGTGCTTTTTTTTTTTCTTTTTTTTTAAACTCTCTAAGGGCTCTAAAAAGGGGGACATCCCCTACTGAGAGAGGCCTCCAGGGTGAAGGGCTTTCGAGGCAACAAAGTGTATATTTTAGCTCATGTCCCAGAGCAGCACGCTCCACCGGCACGGCACCAAGAGCCCAGAAGACACAGAAGAACACACCCAGCCACGTGCAGGAACTGCACGCAGCCGTCTGCACGCAGTCACAAAAAACACACACACACACTGCAGGGACACACACTTGAAGATGAAGATGGTAATTATTCTCCCAGCATCAACTTCCTTTCTTTGCCGCCTGGAGGCAATTATTCCCTTATTCAGGTCAAGGATTGTGATGAGAAATCAGTGATAAAGATAGACAGCTACGCGGAGCATAGGGGACAAGTTTGGCAAGTTGTAGCACGTCCCACGGTTTGACTTCAAAATGCTGTTTTGTTTGAAATACATTTTGCATTATCAAGAGTAAAAACTAGTGTGCAACACACAAGATCTTAGAGATCAGCTGCTAAATATTGTCTGGCAGGTTTTACTTCATTAAAAATGCCCCAAACCAACTGATGTTAGCTCGAAGCTAACGTCACATTTGACCTTCACAATGATGAAAATGTTGTTTCCTACCAGAATAACACAATATACTACAAATATACCTCAGAGCTAATGATGTTAGCATTCAAAACTGCATGAAAACTACTAAATCTTTAAGTTCAACACATCACATGCCCCCCTAAAATGATCATATTTGTGAGTTACGCTGCAGCTCGTGATGCTTCAGTGACTTTTCTGATTGTGACGTTTTCTTTCGAGGAGTGACTGGAGTCTGCAGTCCAGATGTCTCCAGCTGTAACAACGCACCAAAGTATTTACAAGCTAAGACATTCCTCACATTTTAACGCTGCAACCAAATCGCTCGTTTGAAACTAGCTCATGCTAATAGCTACTAAAAACAAAGAAAGGATTTATGAATAGCCGCTGCCGTCCTCCCCCTCTGAGCGGACACTCTGGTGACGTAGGTTGGATATTTCATCACACAAACCAAATCCTATCCCATCAGTCACCATTGATTCCTTCGCATTGTTCCCAGAAACTTAAAGTGGATTTTGACAATTTCAGAGTAAATGTTATTACACGCAAGGACAAAGCTCTGGCACAGGACGTCCGCCAGGGAGTTATCTAAGGCCAGGAGAGTGTCGGCAGTGAGGAGGATCCATGCGAAGGGAAGTTATGTTATCAGGAGAGAAAACTCGGATGGTTGTGTGTAGCTCAGGAGAGTTGAGGGTGTGAAAGGCAGATGGGAGAGGCAGGAGCATCAGTCTCCTCCAGCTGCTTGCTGGCACAAACACTGACGACAAGGTTAAGACCCCTCTGGCTCTCACTTTTTTGTCTTCCCCTCTCTATCTTTCCACTTCATTTGCAAACACCCTCGTGCTCCGTATAGATCTCGCTCTCTCACTCTTTCTTTTCCACTTATCACACAAGACATCCGATGTTACCGCGCGACAGTTCGTAATCGCAACAATGAAAAACACCGGCGCACCGTCGACCGATTCCTCACTCCTGGCGTTCCGCCTCGCGCTGCAATCGCGCACCCCTCGAAACGTGTGACTCACATGGCAAACACATTGAATGAATTTTGTTTGCAGATCGTACACGTGTGGGCGAACTGCGGGTGTGCATCGTGCCATATTGCTTCATCTCCGCGCAGCCATACAAATGTTGAATACCGTTCACGGCACATCTTCTGCTGCTCTTTTGCTCTGTCTGTGTTAAATCCCGTTATCTTTACATAATGCAAAATTGTCCTGAGAAGATCCACAAATCCTCTCGGTGGGCTACACTTACACGTCGACTAGGACTCTGATGTGTGTCCTAGCAGGATTGGTGTGTGTGTGGGTAGAAAAAGCAGGCCGTGTGGGAGGGAGAGGGGGAAGGGAGCTCTTTCCTAAAAGTCATCACATTAATATACAGTAAGGCAAGGGACATTGCTCTCTAATATACTTACATAAAGAGGATTTAACCTCCACTTCGTGTTCTCACGAACGCAATCTAAGTCTTGCTCGGCTTTGCTTGTTTCGTGCAACTTCCCTGCGTCCTAGGAAGATTTGATCAGAGTTGATCGCCGCATGACAGAGCAGCTTTTCATACGGCTCGGTGGTATTTAAACTAGAGCTATGTAACATCAGGAAACACACTGTCCAGGACATACGTTTCCTTCCTTAAATAAGGCAGGAGAATACAGCAGAAACCTAAATGTCATTCTTCCGTGAGGGAGGGTTGGAGGGGGGGGGGGGGGGGTCTGGAAAACTATGCCATACCGCCTCGCCACATTCTAGCTGTCTCACTTTCATATTTCCTGCGTCGGTGATGAAAAAAGAGAGAAAGCGTCTAAAAATACCAACACACACGCCCCACGAACAGCCAGCTCAGCGAGAATTTCCCCTTCACAAGCGATCGTGTCGCACAAACAGAGGCGAGCTACGAGCTGCCTGACGGAAGACATCCCACAATGCAGTGCAGTGGCTCGCACGGCACCGGCGGTGCAGGGCTCGCCCCGGGGTCAGATGGAAGGATCACACGTTCAGACAACTCCTCGTCTCGCTCGCAGACTTCTCTTCTGTTCCCGCTCTACGCCACCCCCCACCCCACCCCCGTCCTCGTCTCCTGCAGGCCCCCGCTGTGGAGTTCACACTTCAGTCTGCTGATGCCAAGCGAAGAATCACATCCTCGCTGGTTAGCAGCTGCCCCGGTTTCTCATTTTTTAACCACAAAGCTGTGGATTACAACTGATTGAAGTGTGACACTTTACTACACCGGGGTGAGAAGAAAATCTGCCACGATGAAAAATCAACACGGCTGCTTATTTTAGCTCTGCATAATTGGCTTGTTCCACATTTATATTCCTGTAGATCTTTGAAAAAAGGCGGTGTAAATAGGTGGCGGAAATATGCAAATTTCATGTGATGTAATGTTGAATCTATTAAAAAATAAAAAGATATGAAATAGCAGTTACATTTAACTCAGGAAAAGCTTTACCTGTAAGTTACAGTATATCGGTATATTTCCTGGAGTTCACAGGAAAAACCAACTGCAGCAATTAAACAGAATGCAACCACTTAATTAAATCTCACTCAAATCAATCTCGGCACGATTGCAAATGTTAGTTTTTTCAGCACTTATCCTCCAGTGAAGGTTACCCCTGGGAAAAGACAAGCGGGCATCCTAATTTCCTGTATTAATGAACTGTTTAGGACCAGATGGGCGGCTTGATTCTGCTGTAATTTATTTAAGGTTGTTTTCATTATCCAAAGAGGACTTTCTCCGTGTTGCTTGTTCTGTCAGCCCAAAACGAAGTGACACTCAATTTCATACTTCAAAATATTTACATCCGAGAACCATTTTTAATAGAAATTATGAAAACAGTTCATGTCCGGTGCATCGATTCAATAATGAATAATCATGTCAGCTTTATTTTAAACTGTCTGAAGCGGCTGTAGATCTAGCCTGATCTGTGGCATCAGCCCTGAACACTGGTCCAGTTTAACTATGCTTGCAGCCATGTGTGATGTGAAGAATCACAAGAAAGATAGAACATGCTGTCAGATGAAGATTCAAAGAGTAATATACGAAGTACAGAGGGCACAAATGGGACTACTGTAGAGTCTCTAGAGCTGAACTATCGCGGGGCAACAGTCTCACATTTTATTGGCCACACTTGGCCACAACATATCACTTGTTTAGGTTGGTATGGCGAGCATGTTGGCAAATAGGTGCTCATTTACACACCCAGCAGCTGCAGGGCAACGTTAGCTTTCACGTGCGGTCATATTTAGGGCCACAGGGTGACTACGAGTGGCGATATCTGCCTCTTTAGCTGTTGCAGCGCTCCGTTATGTTAACAAGCTAATCTAACTGTGTCTGTCTGCTGAACAGGTAGTGTACAGTGACACTTTACACTACCTGGAGCTTTTACACTAAAAATAGCTGCACGCTGAGGCTGGGAGCAGCGCTGCAGGAGTGGTGAGAGTGAACCAAAACGGTAAAGTTGCTAAACTATGAGCTGAAACTCACTATAAAGCTTACTGCTTACTTCTAGATGACCATCCGACTGTAAGAACACATGTAAGAACCACTTTCTATGAACAGTCAACAGTTATAACAAAGTTTCCACATCGGAGTTTCAGGCAACAAACTGGTGAGAATGACGGCCTGATGGACGGCGCCCAATCTGCGCTTTCATCTCCCGTTCTTGGCGCGTTTACTCCGCTCTTCTTTCCTGCGCTCCGCCCTCCATCTTATTATCCATCTGTGTTTTTCCCCTCCTCGCTAGTAAATGTGTATGCGAAACAACACATCACCCACCGCGTAGGGTAACAGCTTGCAGCAGCACAGCGCTCTGATCAGCGACAGCCTCGGAAGCTTCAATGCAGTCAGTCACTGTCAGTGCTTTCATCTGAGGACACTCAAGTTGTGGCGTGCTTTGAGTACTCTGCGCACTCCGTGTAGAAGACAGAGGCTGTTATATATTCACAGCTGACAGCCGACGCGCCGAACGCAGGCTGCTCATGTGTGTTATGTCCTGTTTTGGTACACGAGGGCAGCGCTCGCGCACGTCAGAGTGTGCGGTTATGGGATGCACGTTCATTTTCTTCACCAGCGCTGTCAATCAGCAGCCGGCGGCAGTCAGAGAAGAAGATCAGTGTGCCAGAAAACGTAAAGAAGAAGCAAACATGGATGTAAAATGTTAAAAAAAACGACAAATTAGCAGATGTTTCACGAGGAATTCGACACGTTTGTTGGACCTCACAGTGTTTTCGGAAACCCTGACCCTTTGGCAACACCTCTGGGGCGACTGTTGAAGCGGGTCGTCCACTAATCAGGTGATCGGCGCTCCTCCAATCTGCATGCTGAAGAAGTCCTTGGGCAAGATACCGAACCCTAAATTGCTCCATCGGCGTGTGCATGAACGCTTAGCTCCTAAAACGGATGAGCAGTTTGCACCTTGCATGGCAGCCAATGCCAACAGTGCATGTGTGTGAGATATGTAGCATAAAAGCGCCTTGAGTGGTCTCTATAGGCTCTACATAAGTACAGTCCATTTACCACTGAGCACCATTTCGATGCTTTCAATGGAGTCTATTGCCTGCTCCACCACCACCACCACCGCCACACTTGTAAACTACGTTTTTTCCAGCCATTCATTCTCATCAGGAAGTCACAGAGGCATGTCTGGTCCCACAAGACTTTATCAGCAGCACTGATCAGCAGCATCCTCTGCTAATAATTAGCCCCCACTTTCGAAAACAGCAAATATTTATAATATCTGGCAGGTCCCGGGGGCACCTGTCCAGCTCTGGACCCCCCCCCATTAATCATTTGGATCTTTTCATATTTTGGTGGCACAACAGGGAAAACAATCAGTGGAAATGAATTCTCGATTCAAATGGAGGTAAAAATCTCCACAAACAAACATCAAAGGAGAAGCCACGAGCATCATGCTGCGCCCTGAGAGGCGGACAGCACGTTTAATTGAACAGACTCTACAGAATAATACTGCTCTTTTGCTCACAGCTACACAGAAAGAAGAAGAAGAAGAAAAAAAAAGAAAGGTTGCTATGTGATTGCACCAGCAGCTGAAGAAATGAGTCTGCAGTCATTACGGCTGCTTGTAAATGCATCCAAGCCAGCCGGCGCCAGATCGATTTCTGTTTCTGATTGGCCCTCTGTTATTGCCCTTAGAGCCCTGCGAGAGGCTGGCTGGGTGGAAAACGCTGAGCTTAATTGATGCTGTCACAGTATGAAACAGGTTATAATTTTTCACCCGGAACGTTTTTATCTCCGTCTCTCTCTCTCGCCCGTCTCTTGCTGCTCTTCTCTCATATAAAAAAAAAAGAAAAAGAAATACGCTACTCTGTTTATATTTACGTGGCTGAGGTGGAGGCACAGCTGGTGGTTATTCTGCCATTAAATTCCTCAGATTCTGCCCAGGCAAAGAGCAGAGCGGAGCTTCAGTGTCTCACGGGGGGCAAGGATGTGGTGCTGGAAATGAACACACATCATCATTAAGGGAGTGATCTTGCATGTTTTGCGCTCCTCTAGATGCCTTAAAACCAGATTTAAGGGTTTAAATAGCATCTTCAACCCCCCCTCCTCCCTCCTTGTCGTATAAGCGAACTGGAGGGGGTCTAGTCTGTCGTGTGACGTGGCTAATATCTCATCTTTAACAGTTCGTTCAAACGTTTTCATTACATGGGAGGTAAGAGCCAGAGGCGATGATCATTTCATGACTCTGGTGAGGTGACTTTGCTCTGCTTTCCGAAGACTGCTGCTCCATTAAAGCGGTGTGCATCGGACCTTAGATAAAACTTATTTAACTCGTCTGCCAATCCATTTTCTAATTCTGCTTCCCAACCATCGATTCGACTAGCCTGGCTATCACCAGACTATGTCACAGGTGAGATATAGTCAACTCAATTTCTCGTAGGGGAGGTGTGGATAACGACTGCCCATGGCCGTTCATTGGGCGTTACGAATGTCTATCATTTGGTGTATACGTAGCCCATAGCCAATCGTGTCAGTAGAAATTCAACGGGAAAGAAAAAACAAGGCAACACAAAAATATGATTGAACAATAGCACTGGACGATTACTGTCGTCACGCGTTATGTCATGTCGGATTGGATCCGTAAACAGTCTCAAAAAAACTTCAAGCTTCCGTTTGTCAAGTAGTACGCGTCAGCGTCTTTCCACCCCTCCCCGCTCTCTGATTGGCTCCCTACCTCAGGCGAGCTTTGTGGCCCGGGTTTCCACGCTGTCTTTCGGATCGGAACGATCGTGTGGATGGCAGCATGGAATTTCCCAGGCTACGATTCGACATCTTTCCAGGCTGCAAATGTGTTAGCTCTTCCTCAGTTGTGTATTTTTTTTTTTGAGTCAGGAATGAGCATGTTATCACAGACATTAATGTAACATGATGTGTCAGTGAGTTTGTCTCAATCTGCACAGGATTCCTCTAAAGAGTCCCAGTTTGTAGACTCAAAAGAGTGATTTTGTTTCTGAATAGAGGACTCAGACCACCCCGCGACATCCTTGCACTCTTTTCGAAGCATTAGGATCAGAAGTGGCTGGAGGAGCTTTGCAAAAAAGATTTGTAGGCTCCCCTGATGGTCCCATAGCAAAGGTCCTGCACCTCAGCATGTCTTGCAGGGAAGATAACATACTGAAATGACTAATGGTGACTAAAAAATAACCCGCAGTAAAGCTGGGTGCATCAGAAGATGTGCTCTGCACTCCTCTTGGCAAATAAAAAGGATGCAGAGAAACAGTTAATAACTCCACATCAGGGCTGTGAACTCCTTCCAACCAATCCTTCAACCTGCGGATGTTTATATATAAACACACACCCCCTTCCTGTACTTCTTATGAGGGTCTCAAGAGCTGTCCAAAACCTCCAATTTCATGATCCGAGTTCTGTTCTTTGAGCGAAAATGTAGGCGTACTCTGTCAGGGACTTTGCTGTCAGTTCCTCCATCTTATTTCTTTCTTCTACTGCGCATTAGCGAGCATAATAAAGTCTCCACGGTGTCACCTCCTCCTCCTCACCTGAACAGTCCTCGTTCTGGCGGGGTACATATCACGGCATAACGGTGAATTGGCACTGAATGAGAAATTTTCGGCTGCGCCTGAGTCGGTGATTTCTGATCGTACTCCTGCAGGCTGGCCGTAAAAAAAAAGAAGAAGACTAACACCACAACGAGACACAAAGAAAGCTTGCAACCTTGATGAGCGTACGATGACAATAGTTTAGAGAACAGGATGAATGAATGCATCTTTTCCAGGCAGGGAGTATCAAGCTAACCGACTAAGAAAAAGCAAAGAAAAATACCCAACTACGTCTTGTTTAAGAGGCGTAATGGAGGCATCAAATCAACAGAGAACTACGGGAAAAAGCAATACTTTGTTATGCCTACTGTGCAGCTTCTCCGTCTAAAGGGACTAATTAAAGTATTAGTCCCTTACAATAACTAGTAATAGAATTATTAGTCCCTTTAGACCGAAACTACATCTATCAAAAAAACCTTTTGGATCGGACAGAGAGAGACAAGATGATCTAAAAAACACACTGAAAGAAGATGAAAGGCTAATTGAAGAGGGACAGGAAGAGGCCTAATGATTGAGTGGGAGAGATGCGGGAGAAAAAAAACGATGTCAAGAAGTGAAACAGGGTGAGAGAAATATTCCTGCGGTCTGGGAGAGGAGTGATGGATGTCAGGAGAGGGGAGGACAGATAGACACGAAGAGGTGGAGGCCGCTTTGAGATACGAGTGTGTGTTCTCCACCCCGCGTTATCGTCTGAGAGCTGTTGGCCCTTTTATGCTAAAGAACACACACGTACACGCTCGCTCGCACACTTTTCTCCCCCCTGACTTCATTAGCCAAACCGCATGCAGAGCTCTGGGAGTAACTGGCTGCCCTTTCAGCCTCCTAATGGCTAGTAGAGAGGAAAGGAGGGGAGGGAACAGGAGGTGAACTAGGAGAATTACTGTCATTTATCACAAATCTCCACTCAAAGCCTGTTTTCTTACTTGCTTTCGTGCGTTGCTGTTGTTGTTGTTTTTCTCATTAAGTTTTTATCCTTTTAACCCACTGCTCTTTTGAAATGCTTTCCTCTTCCTACTTAACTTGTTTTTCACGCTTTTATTAGAAGACAAAAGAGTGAATCGCTTAGCAGTCCTGTCAAATTATTCCTGATCAGTGTCTTTTGATTAGATTCACTGGAGTCAGCGCAGCTAGACTTCCCTACAACTGGCAATCTGAACAATCATGTTGCTCGAGCTTCTTATATGATCTGTTCTGTAGCGGAAAGTAAGTACTATTACTCAAGTACTGTACTTAAGGACAATTTTGAGGTACTTACGCTTGACTTGAGTATTTCCATTTTGTGCTATACTGTACTCTCCATCCCACTTCATTCATTTGACGGCTGTAGTTACAGGTTACTTTTCAAATCAAGATTTTAAATTAAAAAAAAAAAATCATGATCAACTTCTAAAATACAGTTTGTACAGCGCCTGGTCCAGTTTGTCCTAAATGTCTATGAGTTGTAGCATTCTTCAACAATTTTTGAATCCCAAAGAGATCAAATTCTCCAATAAAAAAATGAAAGATTAGATAAAATATTGATATGAATTTGTGAATCTGATCTTTGTACTTATACCTGGTGGTGTTGGTATTTTTACTTACATAAGCGATCTGAGAATTTCTTCCATCTCTGGATTTGTTCATAGCCAATTAAAAGCGGGCAGCTGCAGCCCATTCATAAGAACGAATCCAAACAAATAACAACCGATGATTCATACAGTAAGGACGCGCTAACAAGGACCGAGCTCTTAACTGGCTGTGCTCTAAGCCACATGTGTCACACACGGATTGATTGGTAACATCTTTGGTGTAGGCACTCGCTGCGTTTTGCTCTGAGCCATCCACCTCCAGCAGAGCAGCTGCTCCCTCGCCCTTATCAAGGGTTTTATCAGGCTGGATGTCTGATGGGCGGGAGACGCCCCTCCCAGTAGGATCAGGGCAGATTATACGGCCAGCAGCGTGCATGGGAACCACCGACCTCGTGTCACCCCATGCAGGCCACAGCCTACTCATCCCCATTCCCCCACATATAAAAACACAACCTCATAGAGAGAAGATATTCACTAGTCTCATATATAGGATGTAACATGCAACACTAGATCACCTGAGAGTGAAGTAAGTGCATTTTGCATACGGTATAGTTCTGTAAATCAAGAAGCCACAGGCCCCATACCTGCTTGCACTACAAAAAGTCAAATCTTTGGTATGTTTAGGCAAGTAAAACTACCTGACTGTGGTTAGGAAATGACCGTGGTCACGAATAATGGTCCTCAAAACCTATTTATTCAATGCATCAAGTTCGTACGCAGTAGTTTTTAAGTGTTCTCTTCATAAATAAAGAAATGTTTCCATCTGAATGTTCAGGAGACTCCATTTGTCAATCTTTCCCATAAATGTGCAACAATAAACCCTAGTTGATTGTCGGTGGAAGACATATTCGAACCGCGGTCTGTTTTGTTGACGTCTTGTATCCAAACCTAAGAGCAATCACCATCATTACATGGTGATAATGGTTCATGGGGAAGTGGTATTACTAAAGGCAAACTGTAACATAAATCACATTAAAAATGAACAGAACAATTTCCTCTCCATTACTGTGTTACACCACCAGACCACAAAGCCATTTTACACTGAGCCTTTATGTCCGTCTCTTAATGATGATTCTACTCTGTCTTTTTTTTTTTTTTTTGTTTGTATTTTGTTACGTAAAGCCTTCAGAGATCTCCTCTGAGAATATTCCACTGGCCCTCCACATCTGTCACCCTGCCAGAGGATGTACAAACAGCATGCCTCTGAGGGGGGGGAAAGTTACCCCGACCTAAGTCCCAGAGGCCCGCTATGGCCCCGCCAAGGTCTCCGAGCATCATGAGGAGCGTTCAAAGGTTTTACTCGCCTCCCCTGGAAGAAAGAAAAGCCCTCCAAGAGGCTGAGCCTGTGTGTTTCTACCCCGTGATCCACCGCTGACCTGCGTTCACATGACAAGACAGGAGCCGTAATTCAATGTGACTTTCCGGCCTTGTACTTATGTATTCTATGCATACATGTGTTCAGGGACATCTCGTCAAGATTTTCTATTGCTGTCACAATAAGGCAAGGTCACCTATATGAGCAACACTAGACCGCTCCGGCGAAGGCCTACTAGAAAGAGCACTGCACGCAGCTTAGACGCGCATGACAAAGCCATTGAAGAAAGTGAGTGGTAATAACAAAAAAAAAATCCCTTTCTCTCTGCTCTGCAAACCACCTGCATGACTATACCATCTATCATTTTCTATGTGCTTAATGCCTTGGGGTTAAAACCTCTGCTGGAATGTGTGTAGATATAGATATATACAGTATATACAAGTTTCCAGTGTGTGTGTGTGTGCAGGTGAGTGGGTTTATGAGCTGTGGTGACTGAGAGAGAGGTGCTTCAGCACACATTTATCTTGTTATGTAATAACTACATTAGCATTAGCAGCACATGCAGGCTAAACTCTGCCTCTGCCCAAGAAAACATCAGCAGCAGCAGCAGCAGGATTCTGCCCATTTCACAACCCGAGGCTAGAGCAGGTTTCCTTAGGACACCATCCCCAAATGCAAATCAGTTAGCCAAGACCACATTCCCATTAACCTGAGGTCAGATCCGACGCCGGCCACGTCATGTGATCCTTCATCATTCTTTTCATTATTAGCTGCCCGAGATGAAAACTGCAGAGTGTCCACGGTGCCTTTACAACTGACCACTCGTGTGACTTTCTGCGCAAGATCTCATTTCTCGCTGCCAAATCTGACAGCAACCGCTTAGATCTGAACGGATTATACCGAAGGCACGCAAGAGAGGGGTGGAATTTAGGTCCGAAAACACAGAGGCAGCTGTACTGTCTCGGCGTAGCACGACAGACCCTGAATCAGGCTTGTTATCTCAAGGAAAAGGAGAGCAGTGGTCCCGGACACCTCAGTGACAGATGATAATTGAAGATGTCATGTTGTATACCCTGAGGGGCCACTGGGCCCTGGCCTCTTCTTTTATTTATCCAGTCCACAGAAATACTGTCTGACTACAACAAGAGAAGCTCCAAAATATGGATAAAATGATAAATCATGTCTTACATGAGCTGTGAAATGCAGAGATAGCAGCTATAAGAGGGCGCTGGCTATCCAAGCTGCATTTCAACCACACTGACACACCGGTTAGTGAAGCTCTTGTCAACCTACTGCAAAGCAGTTGGAATAACTCCCCAGCCTGACTGTCAGGGGAAGGAACCTCATTCAGATCGGCTTCAGCAGCAAAGGCAACACACTGCAAAATAAACGGAAGATAATAGTCCATAAGAAACTACTGTTTCGTGATGGGACGGGGTCATTGAAATTCATCACACACACTCTGCAGCCTCAACAGGAATGGTCACATCCAAGGTAAATGTGAGTAGGGTCGACATAAAGCTGCATATGCAGTTCCCCCCTTTCCCTCGTGCCTCTGTCTTTCATGGAGATGAGAGCTTGAATGCACCACATGGCCCTAAAACAGAGACGGAGAAGGGGCAGCTGAAAGATCCAGAGCACCACCATGCGCATCCATCCTTGCCTCTTGTCCCGCGTTAAGATCATTCATAAAAATGGCAGGCCAGCGCCGCTATCATCCTATTGGCTGCACAAAAGAGTTTTTTTTTCTTCTTCTTCCTCCTTTTCATTTACACAATTAAACCATCCCGGATATTATCAACCTGTGTGGACAGCTAAAAAAAAACACACATGCACACACACCATAAAACATCTGTCTTAATGCAATCAAACAAACTGCAGGGGGTGTACGGGAATGCTCTCAGATCACACGCCGTAGTCTACGCTTCGCTCCGCGGTTTATTGTCACCCAACGCAGCCGAAATGCGCACCGCTTCCACGGGCGAACAAAAGCGCCTGCGTCGCCCCTTCCACGAGCTGAATTCAATCTACCAGCGACAAGCGTTGCATTCACATATCAGGCAGCGACGTGTACGAATGCAAACCTCCTCTTCCTTACCCCGATAAAGCCGATGTGGTGTCTGCGGTGCGGAGGAGGAGGGTATCCCTGCTCCTGTGCAGGACAGCCGGTGCAGGAGATGCTCGGTTCGCTCCTTCCTCCGGTGGTGCTCCCGGTGAATAGTGTTGCGGGACCGGCCGAGATCTCCGTCTGCTTTACTGCTGCTTCTTACTGCACACACTCACACACATACACACACTGACTGACTGACTGACTGGCTGGCTGACTGGCTGGGTGACTGACTAAGTGGCCCTTGGCTACAGCAGCCGAGCCCTGCAAACCATGTTACCGTGCAGGCGAGAGGCAGCAGTGATGGTGCTGCGGTGCTGGCTGGAGCTGGTCTCTCCTCCAGGGGCCGGACTTCAGGATGGGATAGCAGCGACAGGACAGTGTGTTTAAGTGGTGAGCGCCGTTGGAGTGGATTTAAACGGGGGGATGGTTTCGTTGGGATTACGTGGTGGGGGTTTAATTAGACAGCGCAGCGCCTATTGGCACCGACGTTGCGCACAGCCCTCCTCCTACTCTCCTCCCCTCTCTCTCTCTCTCTCTCTCTCTCTCTCTCTCTCTCTCTCTCTCTCTCCCAGAAAAGCAGATAGTGTGTCAAAACATAGAATTATAGCCCACCATGCTGCGCGTGTAAGTGTTCACTGCGCCACATTTTTGTTCTTTGTGATGGAGAGACACATGCATTGCAAAAACATCACTGTAGTGTTCCTATTTGGAGCCAGATGCAGTGTGCACTGCGCAGTAATGCATTTATAACCATATAATAGTCTGTTGTTTAGGGTTACACTGTGATAAACCATCATAATCTATCATAGGATTAGTGCTCTTTATCAGAGAGATAGTGGGGAAATAATAATAGTTATTATTATGACATATCTTCATCATCCTCTGCGCCGTGGAACAACATGTAGAAGTGGCATAATCCAACTGTAATCCAGATTTTAAGAGACTTTTGAACATGCAAATGCTAATTAATAATGAAGGGTGTGTCTCTACCCAGTCTCTTCAGCTATGCAAACATTCGGAGTTGAGCTCATCAGGATAAACAGTTGGTCGAGCTAATTCTGCAGCCAGACGAGAGCAGCAGTCATACTTCAGGTCAACTGACACTTCTGACTCTGATCCAGCGTTTTTGTCCAGAAGTCCAGTAAAATCCGTCTGATTAAATCCCATTAATGTGTTCAGGGAGCCAACAGGAAGTGCTAGAGCGTGAGTGAGGAAGCCCTGCGGAGACATATGTCCCCGCTGAGTAACTTTTTGCACAATATGGCAGAAATGGACTAAAATATTTATATGTACGCGCTTTCGTTCATCTTTAAGCAGCTAAGAATTTTGAACAATCATGTTTTGTTACTTCAAATGAACCTTTAGCATCTACACACGGCTCCTCTTGCTCATGCCATGTTGAATGTTGAACCACCGTGCTTCTACAGCAGCCCAGAATGAACAAACACTGGTCCTAGATAGGGCATTTCTCATTTCTCGCAGCCATCATGGTGTCTTCTTCATGCTAGGAAGGATGGGGTGAGGCAACTATGCCGCCAGACGACACTACATTTGATCCTTCAATACATCAGTGAGAAAACCCATCCATCCATTCTCCTACGTCTTCAGGGTTGAAGGCTGTTGGAGCTGACATTGGGCAAGAGGCGGGGTACACCCCTGTGCATCCATCACATGGCTGACGCATGGAGATAAGCAGCCGTTCACACTCACATCCGCACCTAAGGGCAATTTAGAGTCACCAATTAACCTACAGTGCATGTCTTTGGACTGTGGGAGGAAGCTGGAGTACCCGGAGAGAACCCCACAGTCTCTGCGGGCAGGCTGGTTTGAACTGGGAACCTTCTTGGTGTGTACGTAAGCCAACATTTGTTTCCTGCATGTATTCATCTGAGAAAGGTTACCGTCTCATCCCTCCACGCAGATCTGATGCTTCATGCGCAGTCTGTTTCCACTGCACTTTCATGTTTTCTTTTTTTTATCGATACACCAACTTTTTCCTGAACAACAACAATTTGAAAAGACCCATGAAACAGGCCGATGGAAACACACTTTCCTTGCCACCTTTCCCCTTCTCAAGTGCATCCACTCTGTTTTTCAGCACACACACACAAGCAGACACACACGTACATCGGAAAAACGAGGCTTCAGATCTGAGTCAGACATCGGATGATCTGTGAATGTTAGCGTTGATGGGACAAGTCGGGTATGAGCCCTCACATACACACACACACACACACACACACACACACACTGCAAGGTTTGACATCAGAGCCAGACATCAGCCGTACTTTGTCACACCTCAGAGCACTTGAGGGAGCTGTGGGAAGGTTTTTTTATTAACTCCAAATGTTGAAGATGACTCACAGTCGGTGGTCTCTCCGGACTAAGTTTGGTTGCTCATTGAAAGGACAGCTGGCCTGCGCCACCCCAACAGGAACATCAGAAATGACACATTCCTAAAGGGAGCATCTAAGCGCTCAAAGTATGCCATGATGGATTTTAGACGAGGAGTGTGAAGCAGAGAGTTTTCAAGGATGGTCAGCTTCTTAATCGGCTACTGCAGCGCGTGATGACCATGTCTCATTAGCCTTTAGTCATTTAGGCGACACGTGTTCTGTTGACATGACCAGTGTGCCGCCAACTGTATGATGAATCCTTTTTACAGTAAAGCTCCAGACTGGTTTGATTGGTTGGTTTGGTTCCCGCTATAGTTCCTATTTCACCGTGTGATCAATGTGAAGCAATTTTTCCAGCTCTTCAAAGAGTGCAAAGATGATTATGGGCTGAATGGGATGATTATGAACGCAGAGCAAAGGCCGATGAAAATATAAAGTTGAAAGTTGTGTGTCTGATTAAAGGGAATAATTTATAGATGAATGTTGCTGGCAAGATATCCTACACTGGCATATAAATGAAGGAGAGGGGAAGGGATCACAGCGGGGTTGGACAAATCAAAGCAGAAAGAGATGCAAGTGGAGGATGACAAGAGCGGAATCACAATTTCCTTGCACAGCCTGCATTTCATATCATACGCGAAGGGGAGGTGTAGTGTACTGGATTCGAAGTCTCTGTCCAGATGTTTGGATGGGAATGTTGTACTTGTGGTCCCAGGGAAGTCCCACGAAAGGACACTGTTGCAAGTATGAATGAAACACACAGAAAGTCTATGATTTAGTCTGAAAATGAGAGCTATAATCGTTAACCCTTGAATCTTCTGAAACTTTGACGTCCAAAGTGAAAACTGAACTTCCATTTGAAGAGGAAAACCTCATCATTGATACTTGTGCTACTAACACAAATGCCTCCAGGCCGACATTACCATGGCTATTATTTATGAAGTATTTAACAGTCAAAAACCTGGCCGATCTGGTTCATCAGGACCGTGCAGGTTTCATTAAATTTGATTGACAGTCCTGCCATCATAAGCAATACTACCACTACTACTAGAAATCTCTCATAGCAAGGAGTCGAGATGAGCTTTCGGAGCCTTTTAACATCACAAAGAGTTTAAAGTGGATATTCACTGGATGGTTAAACCAAAGGACACATTTCATTTTAGTCGGATGAAAGAAACTCAGTGAGAGATTATGTTGAATTCTCTGTGGTACAGGGTACAAATAACTCCACGCTTTTCCAAAATTAAGTTGGAGATGTTGTTAATATTCTTTTAGAGGGCTGAGTAGGAGGTAACAATGAAGTAGACTAGTCCATATATCCTCAAAATTAGTTATGCGTTGTATTGAATTTACTGACTAATTAAGTTTGGAGCAATAACTTGATATAATATGACCAACTAAAGGCATTACCTGCTATAGGTTTGGTGTTTTGGTGATATCTTTCTAGAGGAGTTCTCTGGAGCAGCCCGGAGCTGCAGGAATACTGTTGAAATCTGGCAAATCCGCACATAATTTACATCCCGTGATTCACACAGAGGTCCAAAGTTCAGCATTGATGCAGGAAGCAATGCTCCCCTTACATGTATGTAGTAAAGTGGAAAGTAATGGCGTGCAAGTAATGCGACTGACTTTTTGAAGGTTGGTTTGCATATCCTGTCACAGAAGTGCAAATTACTGTACACATTTTTTAGCTACATTAGTGATGATGTGTTGATTTTTCAGTCCGCTGCTTTGATCCAGACTGACATCTAGCGCCACATTCATGGCTTTTAGCGAAAAGTCTCGACAACTGTTAGATGGACTGCCAGTTAATGTTAGCCTCAGGATGAACTGTATAACTTCGGTGAACCCTAAGGCCATCATCTGGTCTAAATTTCTGTTTCCTACTAAATACAAAATGCTGGTAGCCAAATATCTGCTCAAACGTGCTATGCTAATTAACAAATGTTAGCATGCTAACAGGCTAATTCGTTAACCGCGATAAACACCCACGCCAAAACAACCTTCTCGCACAGCCACCGAAAAGTTACGTGACATTATACTCGCGGGGGACGAGCATTTCCTCTCAAAACACTCACCGATGAGCGCTCTTTTGTTGGACGTGATCCGTATCAATGCTACACGGGAAAAGGTGAATGATCAGATGATTTGTCACAGGTTGGAACAAAGTAGTACGGCATTTGAACTTCCCGCCCTGAGCATGATGTTAGAAAAATAGCTGGCACGTGAGTTTTACAGGATTGTCCGGTGTTGCTGCTCTTTTCTGGAGATTGGGTTGATTTGTAGTGTCAGCTTGGTGGCCGTCAGCGATGCTGTATCTGCAGGATACCGAGAGAGTGCAAAAAAAAGTCATACTACAAGCTTGATCATGGAAGTGTGGATGATAGCGAGCCCAGCCTGGAAGGTTCTGGCTTTGAGAGTTGTGTGTGTTCAAGGCCTAATAGCGCGTACGCGTGTGTGTTCATGCATGCACGCCCCGTCTCAGAGGGAGTAGGGTGGATGGGAAGTAGCAAGGCAGAGTTTTTCTCTTGTTTACACTCACAACCTTTTGACCCGAGCGAATGGAGGCGTTAACTGTGGCGGTAAACAAGCTCTGTGTTTGTCTATCCAGTGTTGCTCCTGGTGTTTTCTCTGCCCACACCTTCATCCTTCTCCTTGTCTCACCTCTCTGTTGTTTCACTGAGAGTGAGACGGGGGACGAATATCTGACTCAGCTTTTGCTTATTTCATTAGTTGTTCATAACTCTGGGTCCCTGTCTCTCTGTCCTGTGAATGAGGACGCTGATGTGATTGAATTACCCCCCCCCCCCCCCCCCCCTCCGCCTCTCTTTTCCCTCTCTCTCCTCTTTGTGTTTTGTGTACTGTTGGCACTTTCCCTCCTCTGAGCCAGGGTTCAATGCTGTTGTTGCACTTTCCCTGGTCTTGCGTAACCGTGCAGCGGTCGTGTTGCGTTGCATCCTCCATCTCCTCTTCCCCAGGCGGGATGGTCACTGTGGGAAACAGTGGCCCAGAAAACTGACCTTCATTTCAGTATTCTAGAAAGACTTCCCTCGCTGTGCGCGCGGAGCTCGACTCTCCAAAGGAGAGCGTCATTAGACCTGTTCGACCTTTGCTGAAGTAGGATAAAGCACAGGGATCTGCTTTAGACAAAGACTGGCACTCACGGGAGCCACAATCAGTTTATTTCATTATTTATTGATGGGAGTGTTTCGGTTTTCTACCGTCCTCAATGTCATTCACCACTGAGTGGCACACAGGTGTTTAAATACAGGAATTCACAGGGTGGTAAGAATGCATTCAATAAAAAACAGCCCGACCAATGAGGAAGGATGCTTCTCCTAAAAGACTGATAGAGTTGTCTAGACTGTTGATACTCACTGAAATAAAGACAATTTTCGATTGCTGAACTACTATTAGGCACCACTCATGCCAGCACAGTACCAAAGGTGCTTTGGCCCTCCCTTTAATTTTTTATTTTTATCCGGTACATGAAGAGATTTTTCACATTAAAGCCTGTTTGCAAGTCAAATCCTGACGTGATGTCACTTCAATGAGCATCAGTCTGGGGCTGAAGACGACAAGTTTGAAAATGAAGACGAGATCTGGAGGTAAGAAGTGAGCTTACCAGCTCTCAGTCAGAGCAACAACAACGCACACTTGAAGCCTTAGTTAAAGACAATACCAAAAATACAGCGCGTAAAGAGGTCAGGGTGGAGAGGAGAACTGCAGCATGCCATGTTGGCATGAGCATATCAGCGAAGTGATAATGAGAAGTGTCAGGTTAGAGTGGCCATGCTGTGCACCTGTATGAATGTGACTGGATGTGAGCTTTGAATGACCCAGTGAAGCATGACTGAAACAACTGATGCCAAACAACTAATCCAAGCATGGCTTCACTTCTCTGCCTGCAGTGAGCATAAAAGGAATTTATGACGCTTATCGTCAAAGATATATTTTCTTTGTTAAATGATTTTACTGTGAATAAAAACACAGTAAGCTAACTTTTTGCTGCAAGTTACTTGTCAGTGGCTGCCACTTCATAACTGTGTCTTTTACAGTAAATTACTTGTCAATAGCTGTCAATTCATTACTGTAAATTTCACAGTAACCATTTTACAAACCCTTTACAAACATAAATCAACATGTTTTTATTGTTAGTAACCTAATGGTAGTTTCTACTTGTGGGGCAATATGGCAGTGTATTGTTTAAAGTTGCACAATGTATGAACTAAAAGCTAGAAAGAGAAATACAATAAAATAAAAAATATTTAATATGACGGAATTAATGAATTATTAGGAAATAAAAATGTATTAATTACTGAAACTTGACACAATTCTCGTTTCCAAACCAAAGGTTACTAATCGCTATAACTGAAATGTTAAAGAAAGTTTTTATCTTTTGAGTGCTTTTTTTCTTCTGTGTGTGTGTGTGTGTGTGTGTGTGTGTGTGTTTTTTATGGTACTTCCTATTTATTGTGAAATATCTTTCTTTCTCCCTCTTGCATTACATAATCTTTATTTTTATTTTGAGGTCAAATGGTATGAAGGTGGTGAGGCAGGGTGGTTGTGAAATGTTGCCAAGGTTTGGCGTAGACTCACAAAATATACTAGTCTTGCTGCACGGCACAGTTTGTGTGAAAGTGTAAGCAATAAAAATTTCATCACATTGCTGCTGCAAGGAGACACAGATTACTGTAGTCTACAGCCCCTGGGCAAGGAGCACAAGTCTGAAAATCTTCTTTAGAAAGATTGAAGAAAAATATGGGGGGAAAGTTTCAAATGAGAGTCTCACTGTGCACCAAAGTCCTAATAAATAAGTAAAGCACAAAAATAAAATGAAACAGCCAGGAATCAATGTGTTTGTGTCACGGATTGTATTTTTAATGTGTTTTTCGAACAGATTTTTATATTCTTAAAGTTTACTTATGATTGCAATTTTTTTTGTTTTTTTATTGTAATCTTCAGGACTTTCAACTGCAGGAGGGAATTTACCCAGTGTGCTCAATTCAGTTTCACTTTATCTACAACTCCACCCCAAATCATAATAACCACTCACTCTGCAGGTTTGGCCACATATTACCAAAACCAGATATTGTTCCTGTGAATTACTGTCTTGTTCTTAAGAATTTGCATGTTCTGTCCTGCAGGCATCACTACCGGAGAAAACTTTTATTATTGAGCCGAGGTTCCCGGAGTCTGTTTTTCACCTCACGACTCACTGCTGCAGCTAAACAAACACAGCTAGCTACGCTGCATTCAAGGGCCTGCATCCAGTTTATGGACCGCTTCACGGCAACTGTGTTGCTAGGAAACAGCTTGCGTTCATGCTTATTCCTGACACTGAAAAACATGGCAACAGGAAATAAACTTGGAGCAATTTAGTTTGCTTGTGTTACAAATTATTCAACTAAACGACCTGGACACTAACTAACAGGTGGCGATAGTAAAAGAAGACCTTTATGGTACCTGTCAGAGCATTTTCCACTGCTCCATTTGACCCAAGCTCCATGACATGTGGAAAATCCATGAATGAGCTGGACATGTAACTGGATATTTGTCTTTTCAGGAAGTACAATGGCCGCAGCGTTGCTTTGAACCTCACCTTCATCTCCAGTGCAGATACTAGCTCTGCGGGGGAGCTCTGCCTCTGAGAACTGAGCGTTCAATAAAGAGCAGATCATCGTTTCAAGAGACAGAGACGTTCACAAATAGCCGTACTATGTCCCCGTGTGCGTATGCGTGGTCACCCTATCAACTGACCTGAACTTCAACCTTGACCCGAATCAAACACGCGTGTGGACTGGAACAAATGTGTTACCAAATACCACTAACTCATTTGCATACAGTGTACAGAACTGCATGATCTTTTAGGTCACAAGTGATCTCTTAATCACAAATTCAGCTAATGTATCACTGCAGTATATTCTTATAGAAGATTAACCTATCAAAAAAAGACGTTTGACGTCAGTTCAAGCTACAAATCCTGATCAGAGTCTACTGAATATATTGCTGTGTTCAGATTTTGAATTCCATGGTGTGGTAAGAAATCAGCCAAGGTTGCCTCTGCTTATGACACGGTTCATGTCAAAGGACAAGGTTTCATAGCTGCAGTGTTGATTTAGGTGTATTGAGCTTCTGCTGAAGCTCACCTTTGTCCAGCTGGCCTCATACTGGCTCGCTGTATGACATGTCAGTGCATCTGTAGAAATAAATCAGCGTGGCTGTGGGTGGAAATGTGCAGAAGAGAGTGTCCAGACTGACAGCAACTGCGAATCCACCTGATGGATACTGGGAATATAAATTTAACTGAGCTCAGATTTTTTTTTTTTTCAGAAACAAATATGAGTGATGGGTGAAGTATAAACAAACAAATATATCTAGGATGACCATGCATGGCCACATTCGCCTCCCACCCTTGATACATACACACTCTGATCAGTCAAGCAAACACCAACCATTAGATGGAATTTAGTAACAAACATTAATAGGTAGTCCACCATGCTTACTTACACCAAGATCTCTTTTTATGTCGGGTCACTATATAATATCACCGTGGCTGCAGAAAAATTCTCAACACAAGCCAAGAAGCGATAAATCCACTTCTTAATCCCAAAAGTTTAAAAAATAAACTCTGAGCTCTCCTCGCGCTGGTAAACAGCTCTGGATCAGAGTAGCACCGGGCGTGACTCCTCATATTTATTCCTCGAGAAGCTGCCCCTGTGTCCTCTCTACAGCTCCGCCGGGCTGCCAAGGCCTGCAATGTCTGTTGGCCACCAGCAGCTCTGTTCCTCGGTAGTTGAGTTCCATACAGAAGACAAGCGTATAAACAGACGGCGTTGTTCGCATATTACGGCGTAGATCTATTTAGTCGGGCTATTGTAAGACGCTTATTTCATTCAGCATAACCCTGTTTGGCTGGCTGATTGGCTTACCGGACTAAGTGCATTTTCAAACCGCGTGTTTGCCTTGTTAACATCAGAAACAGAGTCTTAAACAAAGTCTTTTAGGATGATGACCAATGCTGGTAAATGTAACTCCATCTCAGGAAACATTGTTTGGGGTTGCTAAGGAGAGACCAGAGTCATTACCCATCAGCTCTAGCACCCACACAGCGGAGAAATAAAACAGCAGAGGTGAACAGGATGTTTTAATAATGTTACCCGCAAGCCTACGAAATAAAATGAATATTTAAAGACGTGCTCCTTGTCTTTAGTAGGTGGCGAACTAGTTAGCCACGCAAGCTAACGTCTGCAGCTCACTTTAGAGAAGTCGGTTTAGGGAAAAGTCAATGACCGAGGAAAGCTTATCTGCTAATTAAGATCACGTGATATGAATTGAAAGTGCTGATCTTGAGGTGGGGATTATTTTGTCAACCACTTTTAGCATTCGCACGTGAAAATACGAGCAGTCGTCTTCAAGAATCTACAGCATTGCTGAAATTGTAATTAGACTTGACTCGCTGACCCCGTGATCTGTCAGGAGGAGCCCGGGTTTCCCGCAACACATGTCCACTGTGTGACAGTTAATCCTGCGAGCAGCTGATATCACCTGCGTTCAGATAGAGGGATTATACCTGAGCTATTTCTGAAGGAGGAAGAGGGACTTTTCTCTTTCTGTAATCCCAGTGAAATTCATTCCCTGGAAGCCAGTTCACCCAACTTGTGTTAAATATGCAAGCGCTTCCTGTAGTAAGTCGTGACTGTGTGAAACACAATACCGTCGTAAAGAAAAAAGAAAAAACGGATCCCAGTGGAATGTTACAACCAATTAAGGGGAGCAGTGAATACGTAATGCCCGGTGGAGTGAGTCAGAATCTAAAATGGCCACAGCAGTTCCTGTTTCAGTGATGCATAAGTCTTCTGGGCTTGGTTTCACAGACTTAAACACTCACGTCCAGCCAGACTGAGACGGCTAGTTTTAATGCACCTACATACTCTCGCTAATGCTTTGACTGCGCACTGTAATGCTTCCACTTAATCTCCTTTGGCTGGGAGGAGAGGATGTTCTCACCTGTAAGATCAACACAGGAGGACTTGATGAATGTATGAAAGAGGACAGGGAGCTGTGACTGAACCGACGATAATGAATTACCCCCCTTAATAAGCTCCTCAGCAACACAGATATGAGATTTGTACTCATAAACATTGCAAGATAGCTCCACTTCTGATGAAGCCTTTCGAGATATTTGAGTAAAACATTGCGCAGTGGTGAATTTTCTGCGATCTTCAAGGCCCCGATACGTTGCATCCGCATAGAAGCCAACCCCATACAAGAGTGCTTTCCATCCACACAACAGTCCGTGCATTATAATCATGAAACTGGCAGATGGTCCAAGGTCTTCCCAGACCAAGGGGAAACTTGTGTGTGTTTCCCGTTCCGCTAATGAACCACTGAGTCTTTGGTGCCGAGATGAAGAGCGTCATCTTTAAGATGAAGAGCGAGCGACTGCACATGAAGCCGCAAACGGGTTCGCTTGCGAGCGCGTCGCCCATCCTGATGAAAGTTTCCCGTTATAACGAGGCCTTTCCGCTGTGAATGTCTTTGGCATTCTGGCTTTGAAAGCACTTTCCCCATATTGTAGACGGCAACACTCTTTTGCTTTCCAGTTTCTCTAGTCATGAATATTTAATGTGGAGGATTACATAAAAATGAGAACTTGTACGTGTACCATCTACGAGTGCATGTGTGGTTTTTCCTGATTGGATTTCTGGATCTTCAGAAATCTGACATTACAATATCACTGAGCTTTATTTAGATTTATTTATGATTATAGCTACTTAAAATACTATCATCGGGGTCATTATTGAGTACTTTATACTACACTATTTATGACACTGGGGTGGGTACCTGGCCATTTGTGATATCTGACGTACCACCCATGACTATAAAGTTATGATGCAACCAAGAAAAAGAAGGAGCAAAACTGTATGAGTCCAGAATACTGAGCAGACGCCCCCACTGCACTCCGTCAAGCATCCATAGCATCCAAAGACAGAGCTATAGCAAGAGGAGGGAATACCTGTAGACTGTACACGCTGTACTTTACTATCCATTTATAATTTATAACCAAGAACCGTGATGTGATGAGAGGCTCTTAATACAGCTGTTGCTCACTAGTGAGTTAGAACAGCGCAACCAGTTGTGTGAGAGGATTAGACTTGGCGTAACGCCCAGGGCTAGTTCACAGCATCGAGTCGAAAATACACCTAGACTACACAGTCGTTACATAACACACATACACACCCCGATCCTTGGATGTTTCATGGGACTTCATTCATTGTGCTCAGCCTAACCAAAGTCCCTAACCATAACCAGGACATCAGAAATTATGCTTAGTCCCCGTGAGGATTGTTGGTCCCAACAAGGTCAGTGTTTACACCAGATAAGTAAAGTAATGTAAGAAATACAAACTAGCCAAAGTGCCAATACGAGTTTTAAATATTAATACGTTACTATTGGTCTGTGAATAGTTTTCATCTTCTCAGGGAACAGCCTTGAAAAATATGCCCAGCCCGTTGCTGACCTCTCAGCAACTCAAGGATGCATAATGCGGGATCAATGTCCAATAACATTGTAACTGTCAGAACCCGAGGAGACCAATGAGGTGAGGATGAGAGTGACCTTTGTGCTCGTTGGAGTGATAAATCCCGCGGGGCTGCGGATGCTAATTAACAATACAACGCAAGGCCAGCAGGCACGCACAAATACAGCCGTTCTAAAATGTTTAAAATATTCAGTAATTCTGTAAGTAGTTTGTCAGCCCACGTGGCTGTCTTACACCCGAAACGGCAGCATGACGGGTGCGCTAAATCAATGGCTCGACAGCAAGGTTCAGATCTACGGCTTGCAGGGACCGTCAGCTCGTCGCTATACCCCTTCTAACATCCTTGACTTATCTCAGCAGGCAGAGGTGAGCAGGAAGAGAAAACAGAAAAATAAAAGTTAAATTAGTAATGCGGCCTAGCCCGCTGGCATGAGGAGGGAGGGTTTTGTAATATTGATGAGTCGAGTGCAGGGGGAGAATGACTCATCTCGAGCTGGAGATGAAGAAAGCGGACATAAAAGCTACAGCACAAGCCGTGCCTTTATTTTTTTATTTTATATTTTTTTTACTCCAAATCTCAACAGACAAAACATTTTCTAAATGGCTCACCAAGTATACCCAACCCTCTTTGTGTAGCGGAAAGTTGAACTGAAATTTGAGACTATAAAACAACTATAAAAATAACAAAGTGCATTAGTCTCTGACTTCCTGGTGGGCACTTTCCTTGGCAGATGAAGGAAGCCCTTGGATGCCATTATGGTAGATAAAACATGATAAAGTGCCCTGTATGGTGGCCCAGTGCGCAAGAACACATGATAAAGTGGCCTACTTTGCAAGAAAAAGTGATAAAGTGCCCTCTACGGAGGAGAAAACATGACTAACGGGTGCACTACAATGTATGCTAGAAAATTAGCTGGTCTCTATGTGCCTTCACATACAGCTGCCGGTGTCAGATACTGATATGCTGGGGTGTAATATTTATTCAATATTACACAACGTCTAATGAACCTGCATCTCTTATACAGTATAGCCCATGTGTGCAAAAAGCTCATGGAAACAACAGCGTGATTCTTCAGGGCCCTCCAAAGAAAACATCTTTACTGAACCAAGGTGAAACCTTCTGGCAGCAGTTTATCCCCTGCAGAGAGACTTTTAAATCATTATATTGAAATACTTTGTCGAGCGGCTGCAGTCCCAGGTTAATAACCCTCAGAAAAAGAAAAGGGATCAATATCTAAATCTCTACCGATGATGACTAAGCATGTACGGAGCACATTTTCATGCGTTGTCTTGTGGCTGTCATAATGAGCACTTACAAACCTACATGACTGAAGTCGTAAGTGCATCACGCGTACTGTACGACTGAGCTAATAAGGCTGCCTGTGAGTCACGCCGCAAATCTGCTGCTGGAACCGTGTATTAATCTGTCTAAATATGTACTGTCAGTGATCCAAGCACAAAAACTCATCATGCACACACTGCTCCAGATCGAGCACTCAACACAAATAGTTGAAAAATGTCCTGGTTCTGGTCTTCGCTATGACCGCCATTGTCCAGAAGATGGACAGATGATGGAGAGTAACACTCTCACCAATGATTTCAGCTTTTACTACGGCCACTACATGCTGGAGTAGACAGAGCAAACACTAAATTTCTGGGCAGGCTGCCCCAAAATATGAATAAATATTTTGATCATCGTGACCCCGTGATACAATGTGGTCACTGAATAAGTATAAACTCAGTAAAGGCAAAAAGTAATTAACTCCTGCACTGCGTGTTCTTTTTTGAGAACTACCCATCTCTCCCATCAGCCCTGTTTCATATTAATTATATATTTATATGCTACTAATTTGCTTTGCAAAATTGGAAGACACTTAATTGCTTTCTGGATTACTCACCGGCAACTTTTTTTTCAGAGGAGGAAGAGGTCGGGGTTGTTAATTGGACATACATAGCACAGAAAACAAGAGGTTTGCTTTCTATGTGTTCTTCCAGTGCAATAAGGTCACTAAAATACTTTCCTAAAGCTGGAAAATGATAACTAAAGGAGCTGTAATCAATATCTTTATAATGATAGTGTATTAAATGTGATAAATGTGGAGATCAGATTCAGATTTATGAGCTTAATATATAGTAAACTTTAGCGTTTTAGCTGTCCAGCTCATAACTCAGATGAAAAAGCTCTAAAAATCCCTGATGCACACTTCCTGCTCAGCACCAAAAAACATACAGCCAAAGTTTGCAAATACACGGTGACCATTAATCAGCTAAAGAGCCAGATATTTCCCACAGGATTCAGGAGCTCCTGAGCTAAACAAGACTAAATATTAGACCTAGATTCTCCAGGTTACCACAAACATTGCCCCCGAATGAACGGTAATGTTGCTCCATAACTCCTGGATGTGTAAATAACCAGCGAAGAATTCAATTTCAAAGGTGATACGTCTATTTTGTGTCCGCAGCTTGCTTTCGATGCCCCTAAGTGGGCAAAAAAAAGTAAGTATGCATCGTGTTTCCTGCTTCAAGTCTGTGTTTACATTTCAAATATTTATCCAAGGCCATCCTTCCTTTAACCGAACCAAGTGCTTTGAGTTTCATTATAACAACCACAAACAATAAATCATTACAGATATGGTCAATGAGAACATTTGGCATTAGCAGTGAACGTTTCCACATTAAGTTGATAAAAGATGTTAATCCAGTCAGAGTTTATATTTAGGATCCTCGCTGTGCTTAAAACTGTGTATCTGTTGATTTTTAGACGGTGTGTTAACCTGACAAGAATCTTCAGAACCCCGGTTTATAGTCTGTTTTTCAGCACATATAATAAAATAAGGGTTTATTATTTATTTGCAGAGCTGAGGCTATCAACATAACAATTGCAGAAATCTCTGTACACAGTGACGGTGACACAGCACGAAGTAGTTTACTGGCTTTTGTGCCTTGCGATCTAAACCTCCGCATTTGTTCGTAAGTGTTACAGAGAAGCCCTTTCATGAGATCCAAGCGGTCATTGATTGGCTGCTTACCGCCTATGTCATATTGAAGATACAGGAAAATCAGAAGATATATGACTACTTGGACCTGAAGTACTGATTGATTAATGTGTGTGTGTGTACGCGTGTGTGTGTGTGTGTGCCTGTCTCTTGCAATCATCATATTCAATCATTCCTCACGCATGCCTCTGGTTTGACACTAACAATCCAAGTTAACGAGCTGCAACCTCCGGAGGCCTCCGCTATAGATCCTGAAATATTGGATTCTCACCCCATTAGCATGATACAGCGCTCCGGCCATTTTATAGCCCACCCTGGGAGATCGGTGTAGCATGGAAGCCAACAGGAAGTGACAGAAGACAAATGGAGGTTGACAAATTTGATGTGTGACAGTAATAATCCAAACTATTCTGATTTTATGGTTTAGGTTTTTTATTCCTCGAGCTGTTTTATAACTTTTCTGCGGAGCACTGACTTCATACAAACACACATGAAGGTTATTGTAAGTACTCAGTGCACCAGCGCAAATAAATTATTACAAACGTAGCGGATATATTATTAAAGCACTGAGGTGGATTAACCTAATGCATTATTATGTATAGAAATCACACCGTGTGTTCTTTTATATATTTGATGGAAACCCCTTCACAATGTTATTAAGTGGATGCTGATAACTCTCTTCCCAAGACAAAGGACAGCAACAGCAGTCACGTAACATTGAGGTTTGTTTGAAACTTCTGGTGTGCAAGTGTCAGGGGGTGGTTCATTGAGAGAAACAGTTGATGGTGCTAATTCTCCAGGGTGGTGCCACTGCATCAACTGCAGAGGAAGAAGATGTAATGAGACGATGTAATTAAAGACATGTTAATTACATGTACTCATGTACGTCAGGGTTACTACTGATACACCAGCCAAGTACGAAAACTTATTTGTGGCTGTGGAGGGGGGCTGAGGTGGCACTCGCTGTGGGAGGTGATTCGATCGTCACAGCTGGAATTCGTTGTCTGATCTCGCTGTGCTTTTTAATGCGGTGGCATGCTGGACTTCAATGTCAGGCGCTCAGAAGTCAGGCAGATGCTCCACCCTGTTTATGAGTTGAACTTTTGTTGTCGAACTGTTCTACCTGCATGACGCGAAGGGAGAGAACGATTTACTGTACCGTGTATCTGCAGAAAGTTGCCTGGGACTGTCCTGTACACCCAGGGTGGCAGTGAGACATGCTACGGGGATATATCGTTTTTTGTTGAGACTTTTCAAATTGAAAATGTGCATAAAAACAGGTGCATTGAAATGCTCTTAATAAACTACAGAGAGTTGTTGCAGAGGGCAAATATAAAAAAAAAAAACACCAAAATTCAATTGATGACGTTGAATTTTGGTGCTATGGTGTGAATGGCTGTGAATGCTGAGGTTAGAAGGTCAACAACGATCCTCTAGATCTAACAGCAATGACTTGACTGGCAGTACAACTATACTTTTGACGAAAAGTGCATTTTGTCTTGGCGCAGGACTGCTTCTAAAGCTCGAGTCTGAGCTCCTGCAAGTCATATACCTGCCGACATACATATAAATAACAGGTCAGGAAAGGTCACCCGCAATACACGTAACTGTAACGGAAATACGAAGAAGAAGCATGATGAAAGCCACGTGAAATCCACGAGAACGAACCAAAATACATCTGGTCTCATTTTTTATTAAACTGAAAGGAGGGCTGCAACTTTTTGCTTCAGGGTGATTTAACCTTGAGAGAGTAATACTAATAATTTCAGGAGGGATTGTTTCCAAGAAGAAGAAAACAGACAGAACAGATTAGTTCTCACCTTTACCGGCCTGATTGCCTGACGCAAAGTGATTTTGGGAGTGGATGAATACAATTCTGCACTGTCCACACACACTTATACACACTTTTTTTAGCACACTAACAACCTTTTGTTTAACACATTATGTTCTGTCCTCTAATCCAAACCTCCCCCACAATCTAGCCGATACACTAAACCTTAACATTCAATCTAAAATAAACCAGATCCAAGCCAATTTCCCCCACGTTCTACCGCTTGAGAGGACATCAGAGTCTCAAGGCACACACACGCACACACACACACACACTCTGTACACAAACAGATAAGCCTGTGTTATGACACAATATCTCCATTTTACTGTTTCTCTGCCTGCCTTTATCTTAATTTCATGCTTTTACCAACAATATCAGCAACAGACACATCAGGCCACGTTGCCTCGGAGGAAGGATGATAAAAGACAAGGGCAATGTATCTCCGAGCAAAAGAGGAAAACATTTCTAACTTCCATAAATGCTTCCTATAATGCACACTAAAATTCACTGGTGCATGTTTTTAAGTGCGACCATTAGCATAATCCGCCTGTAGCAGCGTCGTCACAGAGTCAGGGCTGGGTCGCCCAGCTGTCTCTTACAATAGCAACTCATTAGCACTGTTGTGGACAGTTGATCACACGTCAGTCTCCTAAGTGATGTCAGCATGTGTGTGTGTGTGTGTGTGTGTGTGTGTGTGTGTGTGTGTGTGTGCGTGTGCTCATGAGTGTGTTAGGATGGAGGGAAGACAAACACACAACCCTTGATGAGTTTTCCTCATTTAGAAAGTGTGCGTGTGTGTGTGTGTGTGTGTGTGTCTTGTTGTGTGGATGCAGTTTGTCTGTTGCCTTGGCAACATTTGGCCTCACCCTAAAACATGCCAAAATATGCATGAGCTAACAACGGCGCCCAGCCCAGAGAGTAATAATGAATTAACTTACACTTTTCTGGGATTCTGCTGGATTAAATGTTCCTACAACTTTTGGATGAACTTGTGTGGAACAATTATTTTTAGACTAGTCAAATGTTCTTGCAGAGATGATGAGGACTTAATTGGGAGTCAGAGCCAGAGTACGTCGTCAGGCAGAGCTGAAGCTGAGGCATCAGTCTCCAGACATTTGTGACTGACAGCTTCAATTTGCACCATTAATTGTAACATAATGAATAAAATACTTTCTATAATAACACGGCCTATGTTATTTTACATGGACCTAATGATTGTGTTTGATTGTGTCGGTACAACTTACGATTTAGCGAAAGCGAATCTTTTTGTGCTAAATACACAATCTAGTCTTGATATTGCTCAGCACTGTCACTGCATTATTAGAACCAATATGAGTTTGTCTCTTCCCTTCACTATTCATTGCTGTTCAGTGGATATTCAAGCTGAGTACTGCGTTTGAGTTTTTACTGAATTTCTCTCTGTCAGTGCTTAAAAATGATTCGATGGGCCATGGCCATTTTAAAAGATGCTCTTTTCTCCTCTCAGACACTTTCCTGTCTTCATCAGATGAAAAGTGAGCAGCAAATTATGTGAATGTCTGTGAAAGTATTCAAATTCAAGTTCACTTTATGTCTGAGGTTTATGGACCGTGCACAATGGACGCTGCAGAAGTTCAAGCAGTCAGATTTGTGGAAGATTTAAACAGAATATTCAGCTCCATTTGGCCTCTGCTAAACTGAATAAACCTTCAAAGATATGTTTCTGATCCGGAAACTAAAACCATCCAAAGGAGGAACTCTGTGCTAACGACTCTAAATCTGTCACGATCATGGTGTCACTTTCTTTCATTCTGGCTTGTATTTGGTTCATGTTCTAACCCCGCTGTCATGTCAGACGCAGCCACTTCCTCCTGCTCACCCCTCATCGTCATTCTCCTCATTGCTGTCTAGTGTACATATCCCAGTCCTTAGCCACTAGACCTCTGCCAGATTGTCTATGTGTCATGAGCCCTAGGTTTCCAGTGCCTAGATATTTTTACTATTTTCCCCAGCCACAACAGTCATATTGAATATTAAAGTTTTTAACTCAATATCTTGAGTTCAAATAAAGCCTGTGAACTTTCACATTTTTAGCCATTCTTCTCTTATCTCAGTCTGTTCTGAAATATTTTACAACGTGAGCAAAAATCTTTAGTAAAAGCTGAATCACTGGTGGCCTAGTGGGACCACCAATGATTGTTGGAGGTTCAATCACTGGTTCAATCAGAGCTCTAAATGTTATATTCAATTTCTGCCAATAAATGCACCGAAATCTTGCAACCTGTTAGGAAATAAAGGCGGTGAATGGAGGAGTAAACTACAAGAAACGTGCTGTACGTGTGTGCTACTGCATGCCTTCCTTTCAATCTCAAGTGTGTGTGGTGTATCCCTTTACACGGTCCTCCCAGCCAGGCCTCTGTGTGGTGAACGTGACACATCAATTATAGATAGGCAGTAATGCACACTTTGCCTGAGTGCGTTCCCGAGTGGCACCATTAAAGATGAAAATATTCTTGGCTGCGCTCACCGCAACATTAATTAATTACTGTGGCGTTCCCTTAAATTCTAGATACCTCCCTTCAAAGTTTCCGTCTTTTCCCAGTGAGTTTTTAGGAGGGTATAATGAGGAGTGCTATTAGGAAGGCTGCCCAGAATATGTTAGTGGGAATGTGAAGGCTGTTTTGGTTGCTGGAGAGAGTTATCTAATTATTGATTCCTCTGCTGACTTCGCACTGAGTGAAGAAGAGATCTGAAGAGTGAAAAGCCTGCTCGACCTGCAGCCAATCTGATCACTGATCATTTCTTTCGTGCCCTCACTTTTTATATTTTTCCTTGTGTCTATTCAAAATGTATATTTTCAAGTTAACTGCAGACAGTCTGATTGTTTCTTCTGTGGAGTACCCCAGGGTAATATTTTAAGACAACTGTTTTTTGTTGTACATGCTTCCATTTGGCAATATCCTACGTGAAGTGCATGTACATTTTCATTTTTTTTTCTTTTACCCCAATGACACCCAGAATTATATAACCATCTAGCCTGGAGATACTAACTAGACTCTCACAGTTGATTTTCGAGCACTTCAAGAACTTTGAGAACTTCTTCTGCCAAGGCAAAACAAAATATTACTTAAAATGTCCAATATATTATTTAAATGAAAGCTGTACAGTTCTGAGCAGGGATTCTGCAGGGTTCTAGCAGCAGCTCCACTGTGTTCACTAGCTTGTGTCTGTCTGCTGTTTGCGGCTGAGTGGATAGCGTGCAGTTTATCAGTGAGTGTGTGGTGAGGGTTGATCAAAACAGCAAAATCTATAAAACTGAAAACGATGACTTGAAAGACACTAAACTGCTCCACAGAGCTAGTTTACAGCTCAAGCAACCACTTTCAGTGAAATAATTTGATCCATTGTTAAGATAAAGATATTAATTAAAGGGAAAATTATCAGAATAAACTGGATGTTAATGGGTAAGACCCAATGACAATATAAAGAATGGACAGAGCTTCAGTGACGTCACCTGTAAGTTCCAGAAAAGTGCGAAAATGCACTGCTAGCCGCCGCCATGTTGTATGTACTCCTTCTTTTCCGCTTGGTTAGACCACATACAAACACATTCATTTTTTCATACTGTAATATTCCCACCTTACATGTATAAAATCAGTTTCTGTTCATCTCTTTTCTATTCAGTCTTTACAATTACAGTAATAATGGGGTGATTCAGTGTTCTGCTCCCTCTCCTGCCCCTGCTGTGGCACCCGGTGCTCCTTCCTCCCTCTCTCTCTATCTCTCTCTCTATGCCCCCTCCCTCTCTCTCCAACTTGGTTTGTCTCTTCCCCTCATCATCATCCCGTTCTCCCACTGTCATAAACCACTCGGTCAGACATTGTCCTCTGTCACGACTCCATCATATGTCCCTCCCTTGCGCCCTTTCGCTTTTGTTGTTTTCCCATTTATCTACATTTCCTCTGTGTCTTTTCAGCTCGGCCATTGATTAGCCATAATTTGATTTTTTTTTCCCCACTCTCTCTTTCCATTTTAGTAAACAGCCTTTTCGCCCACTGCTCTAATTATGTCATCTACAGGTAAATAACAAAGGATTTTCCTAAAGGAAAAAATGGACAAGTATTGTCACGTATTGTGACTCGTAATGCTTTGGTTTGATAGTTGTTGCAGCAAATGGAGGATTTATTGATGGAACTCTGTGTTCTCCATCTATCCCTTGGTGCATATACATAATATGGCCTCAGGTAGGCTGAACACACACACACACACGCATGCACACCGAGGCTTAAGGTCACAGCCCGCCTCTATTGTATTCAGTGTTGCCGTGCAGAAGCTCATTTTGCCCTTTAGCTGATTGCTATCTGCTCATTTGGTTCATTTAACATGTAATAAAAGGCTTTCTCAGATGAACGGCTTAAAAATACACACACACACACACACACACAGGATAGGGATCAGACAAAAACCAGAGGATCTCAGTCTTTGCCAGAAGTCAATACTAAGCAGTTTGCTATGGCAACCATTCTCAATCTAGGCCCCTGCAACAGCCCCTATGGGCCCTAATGGCCTTTAGTTGTGTTTCTCTAACACGCATGTACGCGCACATATTCACATCATGACAAAGCTTAAAAGTTCCCTTGTATCATCCGGGCATCAATGATTAAATAAGTCTTACTGCAGGAAGAAATTAGGAGAATAGCTGGTACCATGAAGATGAAGATGAGTTGTTCTTTTTGAAAATGGGACACTCTCCGAGAATTTCTATTTCAAGCACACTTGAAAGGAAAGAGGAAAGTTGTACAGTAGAAGGCAGCTTTGACAGACATCTCGACATCTCTGGATATTACCTGAGAATACTTCCCTGGTATTTCTCTCAGGAACCTGTGAGGACACCTAACCCTTCCCACAGATGAGGCCCAGATTTGAAGTGGATACCAGCAGGGAGACATTTTAATGAATTAATATGCATTGGCCCAATTAGCCTATGCACTGCAGTAATTATCACACGCGCGTACACACATTTATGCGCTGGAAATCGGGACATCCCTTTGCGCAGTTCTGACAGCCCAAAGGATTGTGGGACTTATTTTTAAGCTGGAGGAGGTCAAATGTTTCCGTTTTGTTCTCTCTGCACATTAATTAGCTGGAATTCGTTTGCGTGAAGAATGTGATGTGACACATGAGTGGTCTGATATCTAATTCCTCCATTCCTCTTACCTCCAGGGATGTGGGGGAGGGGATGTCATGCTGTTAGAAAGCAAAGCACAGTTTGTTCCAAACGTGTGATCGTCATCTTATGGACGTCAATTAAGGTTTTTCCTTGAAATTGATCATATCTGATTAATAAAACGATTGAATGAAGCGTACTAGGAGAGCTACATACGCTATACAAGTTGTCTAGGAGCAAAGGTGTGCAGAGGTCTGAGCTTAAATTGCTCAAGCAACAGCTTAAGGTGTGTGCGCGGCGGTGCAATGGTTAGCACCGTTGCCTTATGGCAAGAAGGTTCCTGAGGGTTGTCGTTTAGCTCAGTTGGCAGAGCACTCACCCCATGTACGAAGGCTCAGTCCTCGCTGCGGCGGCCTAGAGTTTGAATCCGACCTGTGGCTCTTTCCCGCACATCATTCACCATCTCTCTCTCTCCCCACATTTCCTGTCACTCTCTTGTTTCCTAATAAAAAGTAAGTTGGAGTTGGAGTCCGCAGTCCAAAAACATGCACTCGATAGGTTAATTGGCCGTAGGTGTGAATCTGAGTGTGTCAGCGACTTGTCCGCAACCCTAATGAGGATAAACAGTTACAGAAAATGGATGGATGGATCTTCAAGGGGTAATAACATTTAAAATTAATGTCCAGAAACAGCTTATATCACCTCCACTGCTTCTGTAATTTATCTATGAGCAGGTGAATGTCTATGTATGTGGAGTGTTTGCACTCAGGGGATGCATGGCACATTTTGTTGTACATGGAGCAATGACAAAAACTCATCAAAACTAAACACACAAAGAACATTTTTACCATTTGAGCATCTTTTACCTGGTGTTTCGTTTTTGTTCTGCTCTTCTCCATCAGCCTCTTTTCTGATAAAGCTCAGCAACAAACCCACTGTACACCAACTGCCCAGCAACTGGCTGGTTAACAACTAAAAGCAGAGACAAAATTGGACACATTTGTCACTAGAAACAAGCCTCCCCAGTGCCAAAGTGGCTTTTGTGAATGCTGTTTAAATAATTAGTCAGACGATAACACAGCCCACATAACAATTTTTAAAAAGTAGTTTGTTAGATGTTGTGAGTTTTCCAATTCTTCTGTTCCCAAGTTACTAAAACGTATTATGCAACTTGAACTTATTTTGCCAAACATGTATTGGTTTGCTCTTTGTGTGATTTCTTTTTAAATTATTATTATAAATCAAATTAGCTTTTAGGTTTTAGATTGCTGATTTATCAAGACAAGCAATTAGAAGATACCGCCTTAAGCTCTTTGAAATTGCCATGGAGATTATTTTTTGACATTTCATTTCACAGACTCAATGAGACATTCATTGCTTTAAAATATATATACATATATAATAAGTGGAACTTAGCTTGACATCTTTTTTCCCCCCAAAGACACCAAAATGTAAAATGAAAGGATTGTCTTGTCAGCGCTGGAAGAGCAGATCATTTGACATTGAGACAGTAAAATAAAAGACAGCACGAGCGTGGAAGGTGTAACTTTTGATGCTCGGCTCCATTTCTATCATTCAACACATTTTCTGGGACTCACTTTGCTTCAATGAATGACTGGCCTGCTATCTGCCGCCAGTGATGAGAGCAGGTGCTGCTAATAAAGAGAATGATTCAGAGAGGGGTCAGAGGAAAAAGGTAAACAAAGGGTTGCACACACACACACACACACATGCAAGAGGTGGGAACAGCGTGCTGGGTGGAAACTTGTCTTGTGTGACTCAGAGCAAACATGAGAGGACACGAGAGTCAGGGAAGCAACGACTAGACTGGCTGACTGGCCTTTGGCATCTCACACACTTTAATTAAAATAGATTGGAGATGGAGAGAAAGAGGAGGGGACTGTTACCGTGGAAACCAAGTTTGGATGGATTGAGTCATCTTAAAGGGGGAGAAGGCTGTACAGTATTTTCTACATTCCCATGGTGGCTTTACACGACCACAGCTCAGCCTCACGTTGAGACGTCTGCTTTATTTGACCTCATTAAAACCATCATTTATTCATTCAAGTAAATATTTTTTGAAGAAATATTTATTCTCATTGTAGGGTGTTATAAAAGCAAGCATTTCGTAGAAGCATATGAATTTAATCACATCACATTATTGGGGGGAAATGTGTGTGGATGAATTATGCATTTGTGTGCGCACACGTTTGTGCATGTTTCAGATTATTACATTCACAGCTCAGTGGATGTGTGCGCGTGTGTGTATTTGTGTGCATAACACTGTCGTGTCATGGTCCATCTTACTGTAACATGTCAGCTGATAGACACCACAGTGCTGTTTGGCAGAGGCTCCTCGGCCCCCCCGTAGAGCCTTGGAGGGAGGCTGGGAGCAGTTCATCACTCACGCAGGATGGGGGTGATTACTTGGCTACTGTATTCTGGGTCCTGGATCTATTTATAGAAGCTCTGTTGCACTGGGGAAGGGCCGGGCTGCCAGGAGGATGGTGATGAAGGCATTTGGTCATCAATGATTAGCAGCAGGGGCAAGACAGCTTTTTAACATGTATGCACACAACGCTGTGCTTTACATTTGCCCGGCTGCATACAAAACATACAGCGCGTCAGTGCCTGAAAGAAGATGGCGTACATCTTTTTCTCTTTCGGGCACTGAGATGCTTCACTTACGTTGAAGTCGGATGCTTCTTAGATTCACCATTTAAAAGAAGAATACCGTTTCTTACCACCTCACTAGGTTTGGACACTGACGATGTTAAATATCAGGATTACCGCAACCAATTTACACTTTTATGCACGGGGAAGTTTCTTTCTTCAACTGCTTTGAATTTGACTTTTTGTAGCTACGCTCGCTGTCCAAATCAGTATGCACTGGGCCGCACATTAAACCTTTTATTATGTGTTGTTTTCTAAGTCAAATGTGGCAATTTGTCTCTTTAATTTATTACACACCTGCAAGACAGGTGGAAGAACTCACACACAGGGTGCATTGTTTATTATAGAGGCTATATTTTGCTTATTGACCTTTCCTGATGAGGGCTGTCATCTCTGAACTAATTATACGTGAGAAGATGCAGCACAGTGCTCAGGGCCTTAATAGTAACTGTATAGTGTAATCATACAAATAAATTATGCAATGCAAGGCAATTTCACTCACTCTTCTTTTCATACTTTAAGAGCTCATCTAAACGGAAATAACACTTTTCAACTATTTTCTTTTATTCCATTAATTTCTCAGCCAGGTGGCCGGACTACGTTTAGCGATACCCTGTGGTTTAATGCAGGGTATACAGATATACACAGGTATACAGAGCATACTATTTTCCAGTCAGCATTTAGGATACACTTCTAAATCCCCTCTGTTGTGCATCACTCAGTAGTTTTTTTTTTTTCCTAGCATGGCAAATTTTCAGGAGTGGACAGAGAAAAGCAATAAAGAATACGCCGCTCAAAATGCAGATGTGCTTATAGTTGTCTCGCCCGTCTTCCGGTCAGTATTTATTGCAAAATTTGCACTTCTCGTCTCTCCTATTTGGTGTGACTAATGTTGATTTCAAAATGATCCTCACTCCCTGCAGTCAAACAGTAGAAGTGAAGCGGCAGCTTGCAAACACCCCGTTTAATCTGAGCTTGACATGCAAGAGCAGTCCAGGTACCGCTACATCACTGGTGATGTTGTACGTTGTTCAGGAATACTAGGACCACACATTCTCAAGGTTGTCATTGTTCTATTGATTGGTTGGAGGTGGTCTTATGAGTAGTCCAGTATGAGCCTGTAATGGACAGAGAAGGAAGTAGGACGGGAACACCAATGCAAGAATGTTGGCGTGGCGTTTACAGGTTTATCAGTTTATTCACAAGGTTAGGGAGCTGTTGTACAGTGTCAAGCCTGCCAACAAGAAAACAGCAGTTCCCTTTGTCTGCGTCGCACAGACTGCAAGTGCTTGACAGTGTTGAGAGGAGGAAAAGGTGGAAGAAGTTAAGCCCTACTAGTCACAAGACTGTTATATGCCGGACCTTCAACCTCACCAATCAATCTGGACAGAATATTGCAGAATTTCATATGCACACGGTCCACGGTGAAGAGTTATTGTGATCTCAAAGGTTAAACTGCCAATATAATATAGTCTACTGCCAACAAATCTGTTTTTGAAGAGCGTGTAACAAAGGCGGACTGTAAGTACTGATAAGTAGGGTGACATTCTGCTTACTGCGCGCACAGATTTCAATTGACACCGACATTTCTTTTCAATACCTGACAGAACAACTCCATCAAAACAATCTCTGGTATGCAGTCGAGAGCAGCACTTCTCTCCGTTTCAAGGACCATCAAGAGGATTGTTCCCACGGGCAATTGGATGAGTGAGGTTTCCACCATGGTTTGTGCAATCTGCAGTGAGTGGGTGCAGATGGGGGCAGAAGCGGCCAAATGATACTTGCTGTTGCCAGGTAGGTTTCGAACGGCACGTCTGGTATGTTGTCCTGGGGGCCAATCAGGATGAGGCTTAGCAACTCAGCACAAAGTGGGCATGTAGTGTTTTGGTGCACGGGTCAACTGTGTGTCCCAAACCTCATTTACATCAGTTACCTGAAGATTTCACTCATAATGAAACTGTTCAAGTGCTAAAGCCTTCTCGTACCTTTAGCAACGAAACCCCTTGTTTAATCTGGTTGACACGATCATCATCATGGGCCAGGAAATCTGTTTTGTTCTCTCTTCAGTATTATACTGACATCATTATGCACAAACATTACACACTCTTAATGGAGCCGTAATTCACTTAACACACATGAGTAGGTGGGTGTAATTTACAAGCAATTATTCCAGCAGTACTGCGCGGATTGGCTGAATCTGTAAACCTTTACACCTCACGTCGAAATAGAAATCATGCTCACATAAGGACATTAACATATAAGCATATATATGCGCTGTGTGGACTGATTACATATCCCAAGACAGTTGTCTTAAGCAGCTTGTCAAGCTTTTTATTTGTTACAATGGTGCCCATGTGGCTTTAGAGAGAGAGCGTATCGCTAGCTAACTGCTGTACTTCATTTTGTCAGAAGAAAAAGCTCCATTAATGAACACTTCTATTGATGCTAGTCAGCTGACATTACAAAGATATGGTTATGGTTGTTTTCAACAGCTTTTCATTTAAATTAACAGATGGCAGATTCAACTAACTGATAAAGTTAACGTCAGTAAGCTCGCTGGATAGGGGGAAATCCGCCATTTGTTATATCAACCATCAGTTATGGGCTAGAAATGAGAAACCTGCTTTTGTCTTTCAACAGTAACTATGACTTTGAATGGTAAATATGCCCCTGTTATCATATATAAATCATAAAGTGTATCTGCGCCAAGCTGCATTGGAAGGTTTGACAGACGTGGCAAAAGTAACCGAGGGGGTTAGCGAATGGTCAATTCAATTTCTTTCTTATCTCAAGTTGGCACGGTGCTTGTGGTGTTTCTTTGTAGAAACCGACGTGATTTCATTTTAGTCTGGCCAAGTGGTGACGGGAATGTGGAGAAGGAAGCCGCCTCACTGTTTCTCTGTCAGTTGAATCAGAGCTTGGATGGTAAAAGAATTATGACTACTGGAAATGATCGATTATGTAAGTCACTAATATCGCTGATATGGAAATGTTTTATCGCCCTCTCCCCACTTTGCAAATGCATTTTAACTCATTTTATTAAAAAAGCAAGTCGGAGATAGAAACAAGCAACAAGCAGGCCTAAAACACATAATGACTAAATGGCCAGTTAATGTTTGTTTTGCGGCGTAACATTAACAAAGCTTCTATGAGATTTCGTGTGCCATGGTGTTATGTATCCACATTATTGCACATTATTGATCTTTGTGGGGAATTGTGCCATTGTAGCAATGACATTTACACTGCAGAAGAAATAACTGTAGCACATGAACCGAAATGACAAAAACTAAAATTGCTTTTATAGAATGTTGCCTGCTCACTTTAAAAAAGCTACTTTTATGTTGACATTTTGTAAAACAGAGAAAGTGAGCTGTCAGATACAGGAAAGTTACACTTTGGGAAATGTACTTGCTCAACAATACTTCCAGGAGTGAACTATCTCAGCTTAGGTAAGGTGTTTCGAATTGACAGAGCTAGACTAGCTGCGTCTCCCTGTTTTCCTGTCCTCATGCTCAGCTAAGTTGACTGCAGCTTCAAATTAGGCAAATGCAGAAATGAGTTTTGTCTTTTGATGGCGATGTTAAAAATATATATTCATGCACACCTGGCGGATTACATTCTCATCGCAGACACCCAGCAGTCTCAAAATAACAAGAAAAATACAAACTCAAACCAGTAAAGCGAAAAATATGAAACAGTCATCGGCCACATTAATTTTAAGACATCATCTGACTCAAAGCTTCAATCTTTCTCTACAGAAAGTGACACACGCAAGACTTTTTTTGTATTTCTTGGAGGAAAGACAATACAGTGCAGTACCGCCATGGTCTGACAGTACTGTAGAGCACCGAGGCAGTGCTCTTATCACCTCGTCTCCTAACAAAACACCTGAACTCCTTTCCTCTTCCTCTCTCCTCTCCACCCCGGTGCTCCTACGAGCCTGTGCATTGCACTTACAGTACCACACATTGAGCACGCCACTGATCGATGTGCACATGGGCCTTGAGTGCGTGCCAGTGATTATCAAGGCGTGCTCGAGTGCGTGTTTTCAACCAGGAGGAACGAACGGCGGGACAGCAGAAACACAAATATACATTTACTGCTTTCCTGTCGCAGGAGGTGTTCAATACTAAAGGCACGTGCCACAAGTGTGGGAGGCAATGTGTGCTGGTTGACTTCACGTGGTGTTGGGCTAGGAGCAGGGCTAAAGGAACTAAACCATGAGCAGCGACACCTACAGATTTCAACAGCTTATTAGTTGAGATTCAGCAACCGTTTTCTGATATTATACCACTGTGGTTAAGGTTTGGGTTGAGGCAGAACCGCATTAGAAGGTAAGGTTCATTCCTGCATTTCCATCTGAAGAACCATGAAGGTTAGACAAAGTCCAAAGAGGGGGGGCTTGCCTCTTAAAGTTTTGAATGACTTTGTTTTGGAGAGAACAAGGTTATTACCCTCTCCATAGGCAATGATTTCACCAGTTCACCGCTCCCTGTATGATGACTCATCCCCACCCTGGATGAGGCCAAGGATGGTCATGTCATCTTGCAGGCAAAAAAATCAAAGACACTCACACTAAATCTATTTATTAAATCAGATGCATTTAGTATGAACATTTGGTGTTGGCAGCAAACAGATTGTGGATACAGATTTGTAGATACCAGCCTGGTTTTTATAAGCCTGTTCAGCCATTGCTGAATATGACTGTCCTCCATTTATTCGTTCGAAATAACCCGCAAACTGAGCTACACTTGTAGATTTCTGAAGCCAGTATAAAGTATGTATTGAGACTTTTTACAACCAGTAAAAAAAAAAGGATGCAAGTCAAAATGTTGGGCCTGGTATAAACAATGGAGTGCTGGTTGTTGCAGAATGAAACCCGAGCACCAGTTCACACCTGAAGCCCATTTCCAGCTCAATAAACAGACATTCTGCGGAGACCCCACTGACCTCAATACGGTAGAGAGTAACCGTGTTTGTGTGTGTGTGTGTGTGTGTGCTTACAGCCCAGCAGTGCATCTGCTCGTTTTCCGTGTGTGTTGTCATGTGTGTGACAGGCCATCAGTCATCATTGGATCCCTGTACTGCGGCGGGTGAGAGCGGTCGCTGCCAGGCGGCCCTCGGGGAGAGAAAGGCACAGCGTGGCAGTGATGGAGTGAGGTGTACTCGAGGTTGGGTTGTGTACAGTGTGTGTGCCGACGTGCATGTAAATGTATGCACGTGCGTAGCTGGTGGGCTGCGCTGGTCGTTGTTGTCGGAGTGACAGCTGGCTGCTTAATCTGCTCGTTTGGAATGAAATGCCGTCCAGTTCTACAGGACAGAGGAAGCACCGCCACCACCATCAGCGCTTTAATAATCCACCCTCTCTGCTCTTTTCTTCTCCTCGACTCTTTTTATATCTCGGATTCTATCCTTACATCTCCAAACCTCCTCTCCTTTCTGCATATTTACAGTATCTAGATCTCTGTGCCCTTCTATTTCCATCTTCTTATCTGTCATTTGTACATTATCCAGCTGCTCCGTGACTCATACCACCAGCTGTGTGCGTACGTCTGTGCATGCGTGTGTGTGTGAGATCTTGTACTTTTATCTTTGTGAGGAACAAATGACTCTGAGGAAAACACTGAAACGGAGAATATATTTTTGGTCCTGGCTTAATGCTGTGCTATTTCTAGGCTGGGGAATAGATTTAGGGTACAGTTACAGATGGGTTATAGATAGGGTTACAGTTAGCATTAAGGTGCTACGCCGTATTTAGATGGCTGGCTGTCTTTTGCCGCTTGTAAAGTGTCCTCTTATGTATCTAGGTTGCATCATGTTTTGCAAGTTTTAAAAGGACTGTTTAACATTTTTGGTAAATGTGCTTGCTTGCTTTCTTGCTGAGAATTAGATTCAGACTGTTCGCGTCTAAAAGTTTAGCTTAGAATAAACACTGGAGATTTTTAAATCTTTGCTATCTGAAGTTTGAGCTAGCTCTTGTTTAGTGTCTACCTGCACACTAGCGGCTACTGACTCAGTCAGATAATGGTGACCCTGAGGGGAAATTTTACAAGCAAAAAAGATGTGGAGTTTCTGCCGCATAACACCTTTCAGTAACTCCATGCGACATCTTGTGTACGCAAGACAGAGAGAAATGTAAATGTAAAAAAAATACATTTTTATTTATGCACATGGAACTTGATTGGCCTCAAAGTGTTGGTCCTTGCAAGGGTAGAAAAGCAAACGCGTAAGCATGTGCATGTGTCACACAGTGCTGAATGACTGTGTCGTCTTATTGCTCAAACAGGAAATCTATTCTGTCAGTCTCCTCGTTAATTGTCAGGCCACACACAAGGTCGTGTCTCCATCACTTCAGAGGACGTTACATTGATTTACATTTATTTCCTCAAGACTTACCTTATCCGTAACCCTAAGCGCATTAATGTTAGGGTAAGGTTAAAGTAGGGGCTCTGCTTTAAGCTTCCCTAACATTAAAACCCTTAAACCAAGTCTTCAGCCCTAAACTGTCATGATGAATGCATCGTGTCCTCATAAGGAAGCCGAGTCCCCACAATGTGAGTGTGTAAACAGATTTACGTCCCCACAATCACAGTCAGTAACACGTACACAAACACACACGCGATCTTAAAAGCATACAAATGACCTGTCTCCCACACACACACTAAAAATCAGACACATACTATTGTTTGCTTCTGTGTACACGACCGAGTACACACAAACAGCACGCCCACAAACACATACACACACAAATATAGATTACTCCGGCTAATCTGTGCACATTAAAGCCATTAGTGCAAACATTATCTCTGTGATCAGTGATTATAGCAGCCATATACCAGAGCACTGTTGAAGCCTTTTGTAAATTCAGAGTGCTTTAGATCATCGGAGGGCAGCCGACCTTTTCCTGTACCATTAGAGACCAAACTCTACATTTTATTGACAAGATACTGAATGAGCAAAGAAATTCACTGCTCTGTAAAACCCACAGCAGATAGTAAAAAGCACTTAAGTCTAATTAGCCTGAGTTATATGCCAACGTTTCTGCAGACAACACCAGATGGTATTCTTCTTCTTTTTTATTTTTTTTTCCGCCTTAAGAGAGGTGTTGATTGACTCCATACTTTGTTATCCTTCTAATTTCTCCAAAGGTTTATTCAACCTGAACGCTGAGTCTTGTCTGTGCTGCTACAGATTTTATACTTTTTCATTTGGTATAATAAATGACATTAAACACAGTGCAATAAACAGCAGGTTCTGACAAGATTCAAACACGACAAGCTGTGCATTGCGCGTACGTGGAGCTTTTTAACCACAGGACATCACTTTTTCTTTTAATAGCCCCATCTCTGTCATCAGAAAGTAATACAAGTTTGAATGACGGCATGTTGGTCTAACTTTAGCCATTATTGGCTCATGAGTCACGACACTCAGCAGCCAGTGACTCGTCTTTATGCAGCCACAATAGCAAAAAAAAAAAAGAAATAATATTAATTATTTGTTTCTCCAGAAATGCACAGCTCAGCCAAAGAAGGCAAATGGGCTGTTGCTCAGGCAACTTTAGCCCGGTGTTATGCATGTCCTTGCCTGAGGCGCTTTAGGGTCATCTTATTTTGTGGCATTGCTATGGTAACTGGGAGGTGCTACTCCCAATGTACAAAAATGAAAAGGTAAAGTTGAAGTGAAACATAAACATCAGTAAACAAATATTAATTTACTTTATCTTTTTGCTATTTTTTGTGAATTTGTTGCAGTTGAGTCTCCATATTACTATTTTGGTCTCTATCATAATTGTGTGCTTCACAATAGCAGCACAGAACAAGCATCATTGTATGACAGGGTTTTTTTTATTTTATTTCAAGCAAAGGTTAAAGCCATTCCTGTTGACTGTAGTGAGCTGCTTTCAGCTTCAATTAGCGAGCCATTGTCTGTCTCTCTAATTACGATAGCTGTTAGGTGCAAAAAGCCTTCCATCTATGGCCTAATGTCAGAGGCTGCAGCAGAGGCTTTGCCAGCATGAAACAACTCACTGTGGTAGCTCTACACTCTATCAGTACTAACATGTTTTAGTCAAAGATTATGCTTCATAAACCATAAACTTTGACTAAACAACATGCAGCTGATGCACATTCTTATATTACATCTCATAGTCATTGTTGAAATTCTCACAGTTCTTGACAGTCTGGGCCATTTCTTCCCTAAACATCTACTAGCAGTCATGGCTTTGGCTCCTGTTTTAGGGGAGAGAACTGTTACATTTTGTTTCCCTCGATTCCTCTTTGTCTTTACTTCTTCCCCCTGCTGTTACTCTGAGGCTTAGTGTAGGCGCCGATGGAAAAACCTAACAAAAAAAGTCATCTGTGAGTCACATTATTACGAATTAAGCCTCGACAATGGTTCTAAAAAGTGAAAACTTGTTATTACTCATGTAGTTCCATTAAGCATTTGCTGTTTTATGACCATATGTCACAAATACATTGAACTGATTTCATGCGAAATGCTTGACATGAAAACACCTCCCATTAAAATTGACAATATATTTAACATATTTTGCATCTAGTTTTGTCAGGCTCATTCGTGTGTGCGTGCGTCATTCATATGAAATAGGAATGATAAAAGAAGAAGAAATTGAAGAAATTACAGTCCTGAGACCGCACACAGCTCGCTTGCTCTTTCCTTTTTAAGTGGACATGTTTTGCTGTTGCTGTTGGCAGCGCCCCTCTGATTCATCTGTGGATCTCTGGATTGCACTCATTAGTTCGAAGGCAGATTCTTTTAAAATTCTGACATGCATAATTCATGCAATAATTATTAAACAAATACAAATGAATCTCAATTCCAGGTGGTCACATTTCATTTGCTCCGTGTACATCAGAGAGGAATGATAAATAGCATTAAGTCAATCTGCCTGACATGGTTTGTTTTTTTCATGGCGCATGCTTTAATGACTGCAGTTGGCCTTTGGAGTCAGTGTCATGATACCCCGTCATGCAACCCATTTATTTGAAGGAATAGTTAACTGGGTAAGTAACATTTCTTCTGCCGTGGGTTCTATAAGAATAGCAACCACTGTGTGCTAACTATCCTTAGCTTAGCTTACCTTAGCATAAAGATAGCACACGGAGGGAAATTAACGGAAGTTAACACAATATCATCTCTTTTTTTTCAGTTTATTCTTTGTGCTTCTGTGTTATGCTGTGTGTTTGAAGTACCTCTTCAAATTACCAGCGATAGCTGCCAACCCCAAATATGCAGCTACTGCCTGTAGCTGTTTAGCTTAGCTTAGCATAAAGTCTTGAACACAGGACACAGCCTGGCTCTCTATATGGGTAAAATTTGCTTGACAGCACTAAGCTCACTTAATAATATGTCAATTAAGGACAAAGATGTTGACAGCTCTATTATTCAAAGTTTAAAATGTCTCAGGTACTGTCACCCCTTACTTCCATTCTTTAAGCTAATTAAGCTAATGAGCTACCAGAACTAGCTCGATAGTCATGCAGAATGTGAAGTTGCAAGTAATTATATTTCCAGAATTTCACTTATTTACGTTTACCTTTATCCATAATCTGTAGTGCTCTTTATTTTGTTAATGATTTGGACTTCCTGGAACAGATTTAAAATGGATATCTGGAACCTTGAACCTTTGGCCATCTTATCTAGTCCATTTCACAGATATGAAGTAGTGGAGATTTGCATGGTTGAAGCAGGCTTAGCCAAGCTCTTCTTACGTGTTGCATGAGGAAAAACCAATCCGTGAGATCAAGCCCCGTGAAGTAAAATGTCTGCCATCCACTCCCTATCTCGCTCTCTCCAACAGTCTTCCCTTCCTTCATCCCTTCAGACGCTCTTTTTGCCCACTCTTCTATCCCCTTTATCTCTGAAGATCTGTCAGTGCTTAGCAACACGCGTCACCACGCTTTCAGTGAAGTGTTTCCTACTGGATATATGCGTGTGTGTGTGTGTATGTGTGTGCACTTCATGTGACACTTGTCACTGTTGTTATCCCCGTATTGTACTGCCTTCGGTATGTGCAGGCAGCCCTGCAAATGCCTCAACACTTGCACAAATGATGTTCTACATAAATTTTGAACATGAAACACAGTGAAATGTAAATGAATTCTTCATTTACACTTTTCTACATTTTCTGTCTCTCACACCTTTTCCCTTTTTATTTAACTTTTCTACCTTTCTACCTTTCTCTTGTTTCTTTGTGTTTTCCCTCCGTGTTTACATTCATCCATCGTTTCCCTCTTTTTTTCTCTCTCTCTCTGTTTCGTTCCATCTGTCAACATCCTGGATAAGGTAGCCATGGTAACACAGTCAAAGCGCGTTGTGGCAAAATACATTTTGTAAAGGCCAGTCCATGGATTACTTAGTTACCTTCACGCACGTGCACGTGCACGCACACGCACACACACACACACACACTAAAACTTCCTATCCTTTCATCTCTCTCAAGGGATAGCATTAATCTGTTACTATGGCTACCAACATGCGGGAAAGAGTCCTCCTAGAAGAAACTTTGAACTGCGTAAAAGATTAACAACAACAAAAAAAAAGGACCATTTTAATGAGATTGGTCTCAAAATTTCACTCAAAATTGAATTTGTTCTTTTCTATCAGGAAGATTTCATTGTCACAGTAAGAGTGTGATCTCCTCCTGTGTTGGACTGCAGATTTATCCGAGGCACACTTTGTTACACACCCAGCTCTGACACATACTGCTGCACCGACCAAAATGATTTTAAATTACATTGCTGTAGATTTTCTGGAGTTACTGTATGAAGCCGAGGGCATGGCAGCGGCAATCATATCAGAAGCAGTTCCAGCCCGGCAGAGCTGAATGTGAAAAGGTCAATAAACATTTCCAGCCAGAGGTTACAGCCATGTAGGTATTATATTTGGAGTTAGGTGTTGTTTGGTAACCAGTGGTTTGACGCGATTTTTAAAAAACGGGACAGCGAGTGCGCAGAAAAGCAGGTTTACAGGGGGCTTCGTAGTTGTTGTTTTTTTTCGTCTGGAGGCGATGTCTTCATGAATGATTATCCTGAACCAGGTGTTCCTCCAGTGAGGACTTGATTAAAATTCCTGAAATAGACTGTGTTGCTCAGATGGTAAAATGGTTTCACGTTTTGTTGCAAGAACAAATAAGCCTTTCGATCATGTTTTAAGATCAAATACGGCACACAAAAAGCTCAAGGATTCACAAAATTCCACAAGTTACAGTTCTTTATAGCCTCTAAAACTTCTACAGTAAAGAGTTGGGTTGGCTCTGAGGGTGGCACTATTAGTTATTTCCATTTATTCTCTGTTCACCATGAAGGTGCAAGGAATTTCTGGTGGTGAACCGACCAATCGGCAAATCAACGTCGGCATTTCAGAGCCACTCTGCTGGCATGTGCTAAAAATATACAAGAAAATGCCGGAAAACATATTTGCATATCAGAAGCTTTGTTAAATCAACAGCAGCTGTTCGCTGTTTCCTGATATGACTTACGATGTCAGCTGTTTTCTAGTGACAGGGACAGTTTGTGTGGTGAGACCGGTATGCTTTTTTACTTATTTACTTTTCATCTGGTTTGCCGTCAGTTATCACACAAGCTGTACAATAACTGGCTTGTAGTGTCTCTCACGAGCACATTACATTCCTGCTACCAGCTGCTTCCCATCCAGACAACTGCAGAATCTCTGAAATGCAACATGTGCTGAGTTAATGAATTCATAGTTACTAAGGCCAAAGACACGGAGACGCAGTGTGAAACAGCAGGCTTTTGATTTCACCAAAGATAATGCATGTTACAGATCTGATAGAAATTTCAGCCTAATTAGCTTGACAGCCGCAAGCCAGGTTATTAACTGCCTCGACTTCCTTTTCATTTTTACAGGGTGACAGCGTGCAGAGAGAGAGGGACCTTGTAAAACATGCTCTCAGCTTAATTCCTGATTAAAAATGCTTCAGCCCCTTTTTTCGGCTCTATTTTGAGGAGTTAAGAGGCCGCGCCGTTTGAGACAAAGTGCGTCGGAGCGGATCAAAACATCGAGTCTGACCAGAAAGTCCGCCAGGACAGTGAGTCACCCATCTTCCCCCTCCACGGGTGCCACTCGGCTTTGTAACCAAGCAGAAGGAAAACAGCTCTCTTGTTATGTGTGTCTTTGGGGCAAGCGCTGCTTTCCTCTCCATCTGTCTTGGCCTGGTTTTAGTCTGATCTCTTCTCACTCACTGTCTTCACTACGTTGTTATCCAGCGCTGATAAAGACCCCCAACCCCCAACCCCCTCCTCTGTAGGTCACATCTGGCAGCAAGACTGCTTTTATCTGAGCTTATGCTCTGTTACATAATGTCCCACATTTGGTCATCAATTGCAATCGGTGGAACGTATCCATCGTCCATAAAATGCTCTGTTTCTTTTCTTTGCACCCTTGTGTCATTGTCCTCCCATCACAAAAGTGTTCAACCAGTTATGATCCCTTGAAGAAGAGCACGGGTTAGATTTAAGACCTGAAATGGAGATATATCCCAAAAGAAAAAGCATCTTTGTCCAAATCCTTTGTACCACCTTCTGCATGTATCGGCTAACCGGGGTATCTGAAAGATGCAGGATCGCGTGGGTTGTTATGATCTGTCCCCCAGGCAGCACATTTCAATCTGGTATAGTAAAGCACAGAGCCATCCTCTTTCACTACTCTCCTTTCACGTTGATGGTTATTGTCTGTTTATGGATACAGCTGGCAGCCTGCACATGTGTGTCGTTATGAACGGTGCATAAGCTCTGCAGAGTTCGCCAGCTGGCCATATTTTATCTATCTGCCCTTGCCCTCTACTATCTGTTGCCAGCAACACCAGCCCACTGTTTTGTAGCTGATGAAATCCACACAAATGCCAATCCATCAGCGTTTACCAGCAGGGCCCGTCCCTGCGGTGTTGTTAGTAATACGGCTCCAGATAGACCAGCACTGCGCTCCCTGGCTTTTATTACCCAGGCTCTGCTGGGAAGATCTAATTCAGATGGGAATGATTGGTAATATTAACGCATTTATCACAGATATGCGAGCAGGGGGAGGGAAAGTGTGGGCCGCGATATTATTCTGCTCGCGTGAAGTTTGACAAATGAGAGAAAGTGAGACGTGAGACAGAAAAAGGGGAAATAAAAAGAAAGACATGGAAGAAGTGATTGATTGAATTTTACACGTTGGATTGTTAATTTCCCAACGACCGTCACCCTAAATAAAAACAACACAACATGTGGCGGGTAAATGAAGACCCAGTTGCTGCAGCGGGTGATTTATCATTCCGGTGCTGCCACTCGATGGTGGAGATAAGAAGTGCACATTAGAGAGTCGTGTGCTCATTTTGCATGTTTCATCACAGAGGTCATAAAACATGAGGCTATTTGCATTCACGAATAAAAGAAAAGTACCATAATTTCCATCTTTATTTTTCATTTGTGTACATTTTCCTATTGCAACACCACGTGTTAATAAAGTCATCATAAACTTGTTGAAATGTTCAGACGTTGCTTCATCTGCATGAGCTTAATCCGGGACGTCACCCTAAAGTCACCCTAAAGTGATCCTGCTGAAACTTATCCTCCGATAACTCAGCCGCTACTTCGGGGCAAATGACAATGAGTCAAAAGACACGCCTGTTTAATTTTGTGTTTTTTGGCTGTGAATGAAGCTGGTGGTTTACTTGTCAAATTTAAAAGGGCCTCGGAAGGCTGACGAGGTACAATGAAGCTTCGCTAAGTACGCGCTGGATTTATTTCCCGGCAGCAGTGAAAGAGCGATGTGAGGTGAAGTGGATTGACATTTTCAAAAGGCCACTGTGGCCATTTTGTCAGCGGAAGACAAATTCATGTTTTTCAGTGTCAGCGACACATAAGTCATACTGTAACTAGAACAAAGTATCGATTGCCGGTTGGACATGGATTGCCAGATGTAGCTGAATTTGTTAAACTGTACAACATCGATCAATGCCGCTTTAGCAGAGGGTGGCTTTGTACTGGCTTTGACGTACAGGAGAGGGCAGTAAAATCAAACTAGCTGCTTCTTGAACATCTATTATAGTGATACCAGAGACCATAACACCCCGCACAGAGCATTCATATTAGTAACCAGTATGGCTTTTAAACAAGAATAGACATAGAAGGCCCATAAGTCTGTAACACTGGAAAGCTCAATTGTTTGGGCATGATCTAACGTACACACTGAGCATCCATTTTAGGGACACTGCAGGCCAGAATTGTCACTCGGCTTTAATCAGTTTACCTTGTGCTTAGTCAGCCTCGGGTTCACTTTACATTGGCATGCTAGCATGGTAAACTGGGACATGGTGTAGTGTTGCACCTGGTGGGAATTCAGTTCAGTTAGTTTTAAGGGTGCTCATGAACTGAACCTAAATGTTATTCAGTCTTGAACTATCCGTGAAAGGAGACTGTGAAAAGATCCATCAAAGATCCACAGCTCTGAAAGTCTGTTAGTGGTGATGAAGTGTATTTTGACTTGCAATGGAAGATAAAGTCAGGTAACCTTCTTTAAGCGTCCTTCACTATCATGGTGTGAATAATATACACAGTTAACACTGTGAAAAGTGTTATCCGAGCAATGGTCTGTCTGAACAATGTGCTTTTTATTTCAGAGTTACAGACAAATGGGACTATTTAAACTCTTATCATTATTAACTTTAGTGTGCTAAATATGTACTGTACAGCTCTGAGGGTGATATAAATGCATCATTCATTTTTGAGGTGTCTGAAAAGTCACTGACACCAAATCTTCATTTGTCAAGATCCAAGATCTCTCTGGTCCAAGATCGCACTGCTAGCATGGCTATAAATAATGTATTCACTGAAACTAAAGGCACCCACTGAAACTTATGGCTGTCTATATATTTTTTGGACTAACTATATTTGTACAATTATGACCTGTGAGGCAACAGCTAAAGTCAAGGGATCATCCCCCAGGTTGGATTCATGCAACCGTCAGCATGAATTTTATGGCAGTCCATTTAGCAGTTTCACAGTGGACCAAAGTATTGGACTGACCACGCTGCTGGACTGGTCTTCATTGAAACTAAGGCACCAACTGAAACTGATGGCTTTCTATTTTTCTTTTGGACTAACACAACAGTAGATAATATATCGAGTCAGTATTCTGTAATATACATCACGTCTTGTATAATTGCAAACGACAAACAATTTTACATTCTTATGAAGTCAAACTCTGTAAAATGACTGAAAACATACACTTTAAATTATGACTCTTGTGCTACAGTACATCTACGCCATCATTTTTAACCTCATAATACCTCTGTGCTGTGCTTACGGCTCATTTACTGAGGACATACATTGTAGTATCTGTGCTGGTGGCATGTAAATATCAGTATAGTATCTCCAGAATTCACTGAAGTGGTATCTTCTCAACGAAGATAAGTAGTAGTGAGAGAAATAACAGGTTGGCAATCAATGAAATTCCTGTATCAGGCAAGTTCACTTAAGTAGTAGACTGAGGTTTCAAACTGTAAAACTGAGGGACACTCCATCCAGGTCATCTCAGGTTCCAGATCCCTCCTTGACCTCTACCCTGACCTGCATCTAACTCCTAACATAACAACTTTAAGCTGTTTACATTGTGATAAAACAAGCTTACAATACGGTGAGTATGGAAATGATGCATTCCCACATACAGCTCAGTCCATGTTCATCTTTCCAAGCTCTCTGAAACCTCTCAGCTCCTCTCTAAGATCTCCATCCCACCCTTCTTCTCTTGTTCTCTTCGTGGCTGGATGACTATGCCATTGGCATCTTGAGTACCGTTGGCTACTTCGCCACGCTGCTTTTCTGTTTGGGGTTATGTTTCTGTGCAATGCCATAAGGCACGTGGGCAGCGATGGTGCCCATCTCGGCCGCTCCTTCCACATGAAACATCTGGTCATCAAAGTAGATGTGAGGCCTGATCTTCTCCAACATGGGGCCCTTCCGTGCTCCTGCAAGGAACAAGGCCTCGTCGATCTCCAAGCCCCAGGCTCTGAGTGTCTTCAGTGCCCGGATCCCAGAGCTGGCTGCGCTACGAGCTGTGACCAAATATGTTCGAATGGGACAGTCCAGGCGCTGGCCTTTAGCATAAAACTTTTTCTGGAGCTTCCCCAGGGCCTCCAAGAAACCCTTCAGGGGACCCTGCCGGAGACAAAGACAGAGATCATGATAATCTCTCCTGTTTTGTGTATTTCAGTCCTTGTGTCATTAGTTCTTATTGCCTTGTCATGCCACACATTTAAGTGCATGCAGCTCAGGCGAACATTTATTCATTTAGCACACTTTAAAAAAAAATGTTGAAGCCTGCACGGCTTAAAGCTCATTTCATAAATTGCTGTCTGTCTGATCGGACGACACACCATCTGACAGTCTGCATCCCAGTGTCATTTGAAACCATTTATTATATCATTTTGCATAATATATTCATGGAATAATCAGTTTATAAAATGGATTTTATATCAGGAACATCTGCATAATCACTTACAGGTGATTACAGGGCTGCAGGGAAATGGCAATTAAGTCTACAAAGCGGATTGGGCTTTAGAGCTCACCTACATTTTGTTCCCTTAATTTCCATTAGTACTGTCCAAACAAACTTCCACTGAAAGCCACATACATGATCCAGCAGCGTGTCCTCGTTGTCCTTCTCGTGTTCGAAGAACTTGTCCAGCCCATGGGCCTTGAAAATGCGCTCGGATTCATCGGAGAAGAGGACGGCGTCGCCATCAAACGCCACCCTCAGCTGGGATTCTGACACCTCTGTCAGCTTCTCCGGCATGAACATGGTGGCCGCAGCGATGCCTGAACACAAACACAGACATCAGTAAGGATAAAAAAGGTTCAGTAATACTTGTGGAATCAGAATCAACAGGACGGAGACATTTCTAGCAAAGGCAAAAGCAGCTTTTACTCATGAATTCTCTTGACTTTGCTTTGCTTCAATGACTCCAGGAGATACAGTGATACCTGCAGGCGGCTGCATGCCGAGTGAATCAAGTGAACAGAAACAATGCTTGCTAAAGCAAAACTAGCTTTTACTTCATCACTCTATTTCCTGCTTGGAACAGAACAAAGCAGCAATGTTTTCATCTAGGCTGCAACAGCTGTAGAGCAATTACATAAAAAGCACCCTCCTGACAGACTTGTAATGGCCTTCGGGAAGTATTAATTAATTAAGACCTTTCAAGCAAAATGTCAAGGACGCTTCCTTTGCTTAACTCGTTTTATGTGTGCGTTTGAGGGAGGCGGGGTTGTTGGCAGGCGTGTGCTTCCTACAGAGTCACTGCATTAGTGACATTAAGCGTGTAGGTCACATGAAGAATGTCACCTTGAGAGGTACGTGTGGCCACACCACGATCACTCAGCACTCCAGTTCATTTCCTCTCATCTCTCCCCACACGGCGAATATGACATTGTTTCCTGTTTCTGGTCTGTGCCAACTAAACTAATACACATCTTTTTTTTTTTTAAATCAGCGTAAAACATCCTCTCTTCTGTTTAAAACATCTCTACTTGATCTGCTTTATTTCACGATTGCGCTCTTCTGTTTCGATGACAGCAATAGCGTGCCGTGAAATGTGCCGCATCGAACCAATTCAAACCATCAGAAGCGGCTGTCAACTCAAGTTTCACAAATTTCACATTGGCATATTCTATTTCCAGCTCCTCGTCAGCGGGGTATATTAACATTTTGTGTTTCTTTGGCAGGAAGCAATTCATGTTTTCAAATATTGATCTACTGTATATTCGGAGCCGCAGCCGGAGCGATGCTGATATTCCCTTCAGTGTTCATATTCACTGACACACGAGAAACCATCAGGAAAATACAAAGAGAGGAAACAATCAATATGCTAGTTTATGGTAATGTCACTGCTGCATTGGTGGAGGTGTCAGTCACTGCTACTAATTATGCAAACAAGACAGAAAAAATTCAGAATTCAGCCTTTCGGCTCGTCGTGTGTGTGTAAGGATTTAATACCGTCGTTCTCATATATTTCCATTTATATTGAAGTCAGTGCTGAAGTTTTATTCCATTTATCTGAAATTACATAATATTTTGGGGAAAAAATGCCACTTTCAAAGAGTTAAACCATTCTGCACTTATAATTACAATGATGATAATAACACTAGACGGGCATGTTTGAAGCGACTTTAAAGCTTCTGCAATTAGATTTTCATACAATAATGAAATGAATGAAAATAAATGGGCGCCCCAAAGTTAGAAGAGATTCAAACTCTATGAAAAAATTACAGCTATAATGCTGAGTGCATGTGTAAACGGACCAAAGCGTGCAAAAACACTGCTGTGCAATACGTACAGTTTGAGTTACTGTATGTGTTTGCAATGTGAACATCATATTGTGTCAGAAACCTGGAGAGCCCATTATTCTGGTTCTGAAACCTGAGTACTCACTGAAGTACACGGGTAGACACTGTTGCATGCAAACACTGTATCCAGATTTCTGACTCTGTAGCTGCCATGTGCAGAGGTGCCTCTTCATTTGTCTTTAAAATGAATAAATATATATTATAATATGTTATATGTATTATATTTTAAATTATTATTAAATATTTATGATCTGCTTTCTTAGCTGTACTGAGAGCTGAAGCTATCAGTACTGAGCTATCATCACCTTTCACTCTGAAGTAACAGATACCATATAAGTTAGATTTTATCGTCCTCAGCCTTGCGTGTGTGTGTTTGTGTGTGGGTGCTCACCTTCAGCCAGCGCCTCCCTGACCTTTTCCGAGTCAGCAGACAGGTAGAGGTTAGTGTGCCAGGCCTTCAGGTAGCCAATAGGACTGCTTCCCCCCGTCATACAAAACCTCTCGATGAACAAATCTGTGGACAAGCGGAACAAACAGCAACGCGGTTTTCAGTTTCAACGCAACGCCCCGTGTTAAATGTCAACATGCAGTAGACATATTAATACATGTATTTATTTGTGTGTACAGACTGCTCGGAGCTGTAGCTTAGCATTTGTCAAGCTAAGCAATTTCAAGGGGTGAAGCGGAGGGGAGATGCGAGGATAAGGGCAGGGTGAGAGGATAAACTTACAAGAGGGTGGGAGAGTGTCCAGAGACGGGGTTAAGTATGAGAAGAGGGGACTACGTGTGGGGGACAAGGCGGTGCAGATGAGGGACAGAAGGAATTAGGATCGGTGGGAAAGCGTCTGGTTGCATTTTGGCCGAGGGGAGGCTCTTGATTCACCACCGAGGGCTGATCCAAAGAGCAGCGGCGAGGCAGTACAGTTCAGGTAAAATGATCCGATATCCACGAGGACATGGGAAGAACAGAAAGGGCACGGGATTAAAGTGACAGACTAATGTTGGGATGGAGATTTGATAAGAACGAGTTTGAGAAGCGCTGAAGGTTATAATAGGCCGTGAAGATGTGGGCGACACCAAAGATAGATGGAGATATAGTAGAAGTGAAGGTTAATGTGGGTGCGAGATTAGTGCGCTGAGACGGTGAGGTTAAAGCATTTATATAAAGCTGCGCTAGGCAAGAAAGTTGTCTTAGATTTCATCCACTTTAAAGGGCCACTTCCATAAAGATGGAAGGACTAGTGATAGGAGAGCACTGGAAACAGACAAAAGGTGTTTATACAAAACACCTAACGTGGTTCAATCTCCTCCTGTAGCCGCATTCTTTACACATCCCGGTGTTTCTTCCGTTGTGATTTCGGGCTACACAATTAAAATTTGACTTGTCTTGACACATAAACGCAAATTGAATTATAGATCGCTTTTGCATTTGTGGTTACACAAAAACCTTTATGCATCAGCTGTTTTTAGCCACTTGGCCTTCATCCGGGTGGTAAACAAGTAGAGGACATTTAATGATACACAAAAATATATATGTTTTAAGCCATCAGTAATCATGTTCCCAACCTTTTTAGCTAGTGACCCCACTCAAAATGGACAAATTTCCCTTTGCAGCCCCCTGTCATATGTTCAACATGCCTAAAGGTTGTTAACACTTCAACACAGGAATGATTTTCTCCCCTAAAACATGTGGATCTGTGCATCTGTGCTGAGCCACCAAAGCAACAGACAGTCCTCCAGATTCCTGTTAAATCTCTTTTGGCTCTTGGTATCTTGTGGTCTTGTGTATTGTGGCTCTTGGTATGAGCGGCCCAATACATTCAAAGAGAATATGACTCATGAACAGACTGAAGGTAGATGGAGACTAAAAGAAAACAGAGAGACGCTGTTCTTTAAACCCACCGGGTGATCTTGCAATCGTTTGAGGAGCCAACTGTGCTGAGCCAACAAGCTTTGTAGTCCGGCCCTTGTGGGTTCGACCCCTGCCCCGGTGCTACACCTCATCAAATCAAACCTCCCAAACATCCCTTGTCTTTAGAACGGGCGCCAGAGCGTGGGATTGAGTCGAGGGGAAAATCTCCTCACCCTTGATGTCTCTGTATCCCCCCCCTACAAAAATGTTTTCATATCATCTATCTTTGTATGATTTATTTGCTTGTCCAGAAGATCTGAAACATGGTAATAGGGACGCAGCAGGAAATCAGCAGGAACGCAAAAGACACTGCTCTCGCCTGAAAGAATGACTTTGCTCTCAGAGCAGCGCGCCGTGTCCACGTAGGATATAATGCATATTGCGTGCGTGCGTGCGTATGAGGTCGTGAAGTGGCTCCAGCTTTGATTTACATAGAGAGTGATAATGTCATCACGTGAAAACTCAATTCTCTGAACGCAGAGCACATTACAGGGCCTGTTAGTCGTCTTCACCCTTGGGTCCGATGATGAATACATGCAAAGTAGATGTATGAAATTGCTGGCAGGCCCCTTGTCATTCACAGTCATGGGGTAATGTAACTGTATAGTCGTCTCCAGTCATCGGCACGCAAGGAACTTTATACTTCACCCTGCGGCTGTTAAAAATAGTTTCTGAAGGTAGCTAATGAGTTTCTCTGAGGTGTCTGGATTTAGTTTCAAATGTGAAAAGCTAAGGAGAGAGTAACTGTTTGTTTCTTAATCATTTTTATGACTACGTCAACCCGAGAGATCGACTGCAGGGATGATGTTGACCAAACCCTTATCTTTGTGACAACAGAGAAGCCGCGTTTTCCTTCAGTTCTGTAGGAAAGGCCAGAGTTCGGAGGATTGTTTGCATGCATTGGGCCCCTCATACTGAGAGCCACCAAAGAGATCTAACGTGGAAGCATCTGGAGGGCCGTGTGTTGCTTCGGTGGCTCGGCACAGACGTGTTTTTGTTTGGGGCCTCTCGGGTTATTCTTACATCCCAGAGGAGGTCATCTTGAACTCAACCCGACCTAAAGCTCTGAGGATGTGAAAACATTTGAAGAGCTGAACAGGAAGTGGTCTGCGAGGTAGACGTCATCGTAGGGTCTGAGATTTCCCTGGGAAGGATCCAGTCAGTCAGCTGTTCATACACCGTGTTGTTTGGTTCTCAGCTGAGCTTGCCACTTGTCAGTTTCCGTATCCTGACCAACTTACGTCAGTGTGCGTCTTCATTTCTTGTAGACTGCGGTTTGTTTTGTAAAGATCTCAACTGTCCGTGTATTCTGAACAAGTCCCATTAGTGGAAAATCATTTGAATACATAACATTACAGTCAATTGGACCAAAGTTAGATGCAAATGCATCCAGAGAGACTCCCCATCAAACTCTGATACTCTGTTTACTACAGTCACCGTGTTGTTTGGACTGCAAAAGTAATTTCATTTACAATTTTCAAAAGGTTCCTTCTATAAAGTTGAGAAAACTTGACATTTCCTCGTCTTTTAGTATAAAAAAAACGTTCCTCGGTCACGACCTCAATAATGTCTACACAATGACATTGACCGCAGACACCTACAGACATACATAGCTGGCATACAAGCTTGAATTTGCACATGCTTGTTCTTCAGTTTCTTTCTTGTCATCCCTTCCGAGTGATGCTGCTTGTCATTTGTTGAAACTGTCTTTAAATCCTGACGGGGATAAATAAATTAAATATAAATTCAGCATCTGTGGCTGTCTCAGGCCTGTCATAAACCCATCCAATCATTTCATTCAGCCCAGATGGAAGGAAGGGATTTTTACATTTGGAAACATTTCCTTTCTCTTTGGTCTCAAATTTACTCATAACATTTGTTGCTATTATTGCTCCTTTTCCTTTTTATGTTTTATTTTTTTCATCTCCTCCTATTTTGTTTCATCATTTTAGGATATAGTCAAACTGTCTGTGGATGCTTGAAATCTAATCTCTTTGTAACCTGTCGATGGCAGGCAGGTATTTAAAGCCACTACTCTGTCTGCCACATTGAGTCTCATTATGTTATTGCCATTACTGTCTGACTCTAAAAAAAGATACCTGGTATAAAGCATCTGTTTTTGGAGCCACATTCACTTTATAAATCGATCTCAGTCAGACTTACTGTGATGGTTGATGGTGTTGATCAGCCGGATTCCTACGTGTGCATGGTTGTACGTCACCAAAACTATATCAAACAGCTCTTCACTTTGTGGGTACAGTTCTCGCAGACGAGCGTTCACTGTCTCCAGAGCCTGTTAGGATACAGTACATACAGATACAGAACAGTCGGCCAAGAAGCTCAGAACAGCTTTAAAAAAAGAAAAAGTCTGTGAACTGCATGCTTGTGCGACTTTAACCTTAACGAAGGGGAAAGCCGGTCCAGGGGCGAAGGGTTCGTTCTCATGTTCGATTTGGTACCTCAGATACTCCTCCACGCCTTGCTGCTCAAAAACCTTCTGCTCCCGCTCAGTCCGAAACAAGACCCGAGAAGAAACGGCGACGGTCACTGCGTTCTCTGGCTTCGGCTGCAGAAAAAAAGAGACGATGGAAAAGTTGGGCGGACGAAGAGAAACAGAGGAAAGAGGGAACATGGGCGAGGAGTGATGAGCCACTGAGATGAAGGCTTGAAAACACAGAGGGGAAGAGAAGTGAAAGGTGGGAAACACTGGCCCTAAAACTATCCCGGCTAATAATACTTCCTTTGTTTTAGTGCATACATGAGTGCTGCTGTTACACTTTTACAAGAGACCTCAGGGGGCAACACCATTAAAACTTCATTTGAGCTCTCGGCATCGTACTACGAGCCGCTACGTGCAAGACATCCCATACATTTCACTTGTTGTCATGCCTGTTATCTGTTGTAATCTGTCGTTAGTAGAACGGTGTCATCTCTAATCACGGGATGAGAAGGCGACGTCCAGTACGTGTGGCCACATGACCACAGAGCTATTGAGCTATAGAGTTATTGGGGTGAGGACAGGAGGCCTGGAGGTAATGTTTCAAGTTTTAAAAAAAACTTTTAAAAGGCCCTCCTCCCTGATATTAATATTTACTTTGGGCCCTCCCCCTGACTGCAAAACCCACCTACTAATATATTAAAGCAACATTTCTACCTTAAAATAACGGCTTCACTATTATTTTGATACAGAACTGACTTTCAATAGGGTAAATGTGCCTTTGTCTTTCATTTTCTACACCCCCACCTTCAGTTCTTGCACTGTGTACCTTTCTGCACTGTCCGCAAATTCACTTTGGGTGGAAAAAATGTGAAGTTGACACTCAACACTAAGTTTGCTAATGTCTTAGGTATGCTATATCTAGCTAGTTCCCCTTCCTGCACCCTATTCCTACAACAAATCCTATATTTTTTGAACGCTGTTAGTTTGGCTGTTAAATTTCATTGCATTAAACTAAAAGGTGATATTTTACCTCTTATTTCAAAAGGTCACAAGCGTGCAGTGACTCACCAAACAGGCATGCAAGGTCAGAGCCCTGCAGAGAAAAGCGTGCTGATGATTTTGGACCTCTCTGTGCGTTATTCTTATCAAAGGCTATCCCTCCGTGAACTCAAATTAACGGTACGAGATGGCACGGCGGCCTCATGTTGCGCTCATGTTGCTTAATGTGTGTGTTTATGCTCGGGTGCTAGTGCGTGAAAGGGGGGAGGGCGGCATTCCTATGGGGGCAGATGGCCTTAGTGCCCACAGCGGGCAGCTGGGTGGTGGGAGGAGAAGGATAAAGGGGCAAAGGAAGCTAACTAGGAGGCACCAGTGAACACAACTTTGCCTGAATGTGTCAGTGGATGTGCTGTACAGCATATCACATACAAGTGCACTTCTCACTATCTACACACTATCTTTCAAAAGAAGCTCCAAAGCATGCATGATAACACGTGCATGTGCGTCAGTATGTGTCAGCATCCATTCTGTGTGTTTGTAGAAATGTGTGCGTGAAGACACATGCATGTTTGTGTCCATGCCCCAGTGGTTGTGTGCCGGTAAATAGGCCACAGGCTCACAGGGGGGGGGGGGCACTGAGCCGATGTCCCTCCATTTAGCCTTACTCCATCACAACAGCACCGCCTCCTAACGTGTCACCCACTTACCCGTTAACACACATCCAAACAAACACACACATCACCTTGACAGGATTAATTCTGACCCACATTTAAGTCAGATTAAAAAATGGGAACCGTTTCTCTTGTCTGATAAGTTTTCTAGCTCTATTCATGTCCTTACGCTCATAAACACGTGCATACTGTGCATGCGTGCGTGTCTTTTGTCATGCTTCCTTACTGTATGCATTTATGAGCCGCACGTGTGTTTTTCTCAGGTGGAAACAAAGACTCACATCACCTTCCTGCAGGCTTCGCCTACATACAGGCGATGTATATACAAACACTGCCAGACTGTATGCAAAGGTAGAGTTTGTACCACACACTAATGTTTTGTCACCAGAGAGAGAGAGAGAGAGGGGTGGGAGTCTCCCTCGAGGGTGCATTTAGTTTTGTCCCGACAAACAGCATGTCAGGACAAAACTAAATTAACACACAGGACCTTCACGAGTGGTGAAGGTAAAAATAATACTGCTAAATGTGAAGCTTTGGCTTTGTTTGTTGCAACAGTGAGGACATTCTCACTAGACTCAAACTTCAGGAGGTCAGAAAACGGCTTTATTTTTAGTCAGGTTGGATTTTTGCTACATTATGTCGACATTTGGAGAATGTCAGTACTGTAATTTGAAGGGTACAATACCTCTATGGGTTAGTGCTTAAATTATTATATCACACACAATTTTTATTTGTGATTGGAGGACTTTTGTTACTCTGGTTTGAAACGCAGGTTAACCTGCAGTGCTGCGGTCTCACTAATGCTAACGCTAGCTAGACTGCTTGTTCTTTGTAAAAATGGAGGATGAGTATTTAAGCGCGCAGGAGCTACCAATGACTCAGCAGGTGGTGACATTTTAAAAACAGCTACTTAAAAAGTCTAACGGGAATAAAGAAGATAAGTAGCCTGTTAGCTTCCGCCTTATGAGCGTACAAGTGTTTACAGCACGATGAGTCCTCCCAAATATTTAGCGTCTTAAATTGCCACCAGGCAATAACTAACATGACGTGGGCTACTTCAAGGCTAATAGATCTTCCAGTCAGTGGCCTACCATGGAAGCTGATGGTGATGCTGGCCCTGAAATATCAGGTTGACTGATTTTTAAGCAACATAAGTGTGGAGAACGAGTATTTGTGGTCTTATCGTGGGGTTTAAAGTCTGTCCACCAGCATGAGTTGGGCAGAATGTGAGACCGACTCAGGCACTTCTGATGAGCTTTGACAGTGTCTCTAATTCTCCTTGATCAAGCGACGATAAATATTACAGCTTTGACTTTACAATGTAGACAAGCATACGCCCAGCTTTAGAAGCTTTTCCAACAAAGGTGTCCATAAACGTGTTCTTTTTTTTGTTAAAGATAAAATAAAAATGTCCACAGATCATATTTCCTTGTCCAAAAGTTTTGAGTTGGGCCTCATACACGCCATGGGGTATAAATTCAGCTTTTTCTCAGCTATAGCAGGGCATGTGTCAACTAATATTAAAATTCAAAACTCACAGGAGCATGAGCTCGCAAATCAAAGAGCCGTAGCTCTCTGCGGCTCTCTGGTGATTAGAACACAGCATGTTGATTCATTAGTTCAGTCCAGTGAAACATGAATCAACATGAGGGCACACGTGACGATGCATCGGGCCAGGTTTGTTGGTTAGTAGTGCGGGCGTGTCCGTGATCATGCAGGCACATCGACAGCCGTCACAGAGGAGGTTACGGTGAAAGGGCGGTGGCGATGGTTATTCGGTCAGCGGCCACAGACACAACCTTTGACCTCGTTTGATGATGGGACATACTTACGAAAAACACGCCTCCTTCCACCTTCCGGGCTCGTCTCCCTGTCACCTTTGCAAAATAACAGTTTGTTTTTATTCATAGTGTATTCAGAGAGCATTCATTTACAGCCGATTTTCATTGACACTACGTTTTCTGTCTTTCTTGCAGAGAATCTTTTTCATTCTGTGTAAGGATGGAAGTTTTTTTTTTGCACTTAAATCAAGCTTTCGGAGACAGACACGCAATGACACAGCGTGCTGAGCAGTTTGCACTTTTATGAATGTTACTCAGAGACAGCCTTGCAGATGTACGAGACCTTTGGTGCAGCTTATCCATTAGAGTCATTTTACTCTATGAATAACATGTCACACAGTCTGGGAGTAATCCCGGAGCACGAGTCCAGTTCTTTGCTGTGATTTGATACTAGCAGTGTTTACAGCCTGCCCTCTCCCAGCAGGCCTTGCACCCACTGGGAATGCATTGATCACAAGGCTCCTCTGCAGAGGAATCCACAGCAACCATAATCACCTCTATCGATTTGTATGATGGCCAAGACAAGAGAATATAAATAACCCCCCTCCCTCTCTTCTCTCTATCTCCTCCCCTCTTCCCCACTCTCTACCATTGATCCCACCCGAGCTCTGCCAGATCAGCAGGACTGGTGGTAACCCAGATCCATGTGTCATGTGTTATTTACATATCTGAGACCGTGAGACATCCCTTCCATCCATCCACCCAGAAATGAAGCGGAGAGGTGGAAGGGGTTTCCAGACAACAGGCGGAGAGAGAAAGAACAGAGGGGGACACAGGGAGGAAAATAAAGAGGTGAGGGCGTGAGCAGAAAGTGACGAGACGGGAAGTGGAGTCGCAGCAGGGGGGTGACTGATATTTATAGATAAGTAAAAGGCCAGTGATGATGCAGCCGGTTCAGCTCTTGGCAGATATGGTAACTGAACACGGCAACTGAACACTGACAGTCTGAAATCAGACCAATATTATTAAAACATGGTTAGGTATTTAGTGTATTCAGTGTCTTTTAGGAAAAGATTAACCTGAATACACTAGCTTTGATATATCCAAGGAAGCCCTTTAATGTTTAAAAGTTGGACCTTACTTTGTACTCACGACCAAGGAGGGCACAGCAAAGGGTTGTTATATGACTAAAATATGAACAATGTGGCTTAAGACTTAATAACAGGCCCTGAGGTGCCTACATAGATACAAGACAATGAATGACATGTATTTAAAGTTTTGTGTGGCGTAAAATGAGTTAATACTAGTAAGTAAATATAGGAAAATGTAAAATCAGACTCTTAATGTATTACATGCTTCTGTTTAGTCACCACGCTTCAAAAGATTAAAAAGATTTCCCTTCTTGGTCCTCATCATCTGATTCATCGTAGATGAGAAGTGTGTTTAATTTTACTTTTAGAATGCTGCCTAATTACACTGACCTTTCAATTTAATGTTAATTAAAGTGATATCACTAAGATGAAAAGAGAGATGAAGTGAATCAGCGCTGCTTATGATTAACGAGGCCTGCGTGTATTCTTGAGTTAACACTCCCATGACTAAAAAAAATATATAACACCTTTCATCATTTCCCCTTTCACACTCATTTTCTTAGGTAGACAATAATTACGCAGTTATTAAGGGGCCTGTCGTGATAATGCATAACGCCCGAAAATGAATCATGAGGTGAATTTCATCCCCTGATTTTTTTTTAACCATTCTAAGTTTACTGTAGAAATAAACGCTGTGAGAAAAAGCCATTAAAGATCAGAACAAATACATTAAGCCTTTCAGTAATCCGTGTCCATCAGCACATTACAAGGGAAGAGGTAAATGTCAGGATATGGATATACCAACAAATGACTCGCTTATTACTTATTTAGCATCTAGATAACGGAGATCATTGAAAAATTAAAGGACCACTGTATAAATATTGCAGTACAGCATGACGGACTTGTGGAGGTGATTATACACAAATGAAAACATAATTATCCCTAAATTTTACACACTGGACCTTTAACATACAGAAACAGAATAAAATCTGCACTTTTCTGTAATCTGTGTGGTCCATTACCTCTGATGCATACTCACATGCAGCATACATTAATGCTGTTACCGTATGCGTCTTAAAACTCTAAATATGGCGTGTTTACGTGTGAGCACAGTTAAATCCCCCCCGGTATACAGAGTTTCAGACGGAGGCAGAGATAGACCAGTGCTGTCCATTAGGCCAGTGTCATGTTCTTATTACAGTAATATTTAGATTCATAGTTGAGCAGTAATGTATGTTTACAGTTTACAGAGATTACGCGTTTAGCTTCTTTTAGCCCTGCTACCTTGCCTTCAGCTTGATTTCTTCATCAGTATTTGTTCTTTGCTGTTTTTTTTTTCTTTATTAGATTTATTTTTACTCTAATCTTCTGTATATTCATGTTTTTTTGCAGCAATACTTCGGTTTCAGACTCGCTCAAAGTAGCTCGGCGTGTCCGCTGATTCCCTGGAAATGCCGATGTGCCCTGTGCACTATGCAGAAGTACTGCAGTGCTATAAACAGCACTAAATCCCACCACTTGACTCTGTCTAGATCTCAGCTTCGTGTTAACCTTTTGCAAAGTGAACTTTTATTTCTCAGAAGCAAAGCAGGGGGCTCCAGCTATAGTGGAGTGAAACGTTGTGCAGAGAACCTATCTATAGAAGGTAAATAACAACAAACTGCATATATTATAATGGCTCACTGTCACTGATTTACAAGATCCAGATCCAGTTCAACCAGGTACCAGTTTGCATGTTAGCCCGGCCTCTTAAATCATAAATGGTGTGGTCATCGAGGCCACCACCAAACTCTGTGGCCTTTAAAACTCAGACACTTGATCACCTTGTCTAACCCCCCCCCCTCAACCTCCACCCCTCCGTGAGCTACGCTCTAAGCTGCCCACGTGGGCAGCGTAAACATCTGACTCAAAGGACTAAGCTGAGGGAAGCAGCAACAGGGCAGGCGAGGAGAGAGGAGGACAGATCACTAACAAACACGCAGACGCTGACAGTTAGGCCGGCGAGTGACACTTACTGGTTTCGGCTTGGTGGTGAGGCCCAAGTGGTCTTGATCAAACTCTTCTTTCTCTTCCCATGATCCTCTGCTGTCCCCGTTGGACGAGGTGGCAACTTTGAGCTCCTTGACCTGTCCGCTCATCACCTGTACAGGGTCCAGGCTCATCTTCACCATAGAGAATCCCCCCCTCTCTCTCTCTCTCTGCTCCGAACCTACTCTCACCTCTCAACCTTTGACCGAGACACAATTCTTCTTCTTCTGAACAAAATATCCCACCACGGTCCGCAGCATTCACCGAGACACTCCCACCACGTGCATTGACACCAGGCTCACTACAGCAGCTCGCAGCTCTTGCGTCTGCCCCGTGAAAGCAGCCGGAGTGCGAAGAGCAGGAGTGCTCACTCCTCTCTCCCCTGTTCACTTCCCTGTATCCTCACTTCCTCGAGAGGATTATAGCTCACTGCGTCCGATTCCAGGGGAAGACTCATTCACAAGCATTCTCTCTCACACACACACACAAACACACAAACACACACCGTCACACATGCAGTCTACCCGTTGTGTGTGCAGGCTGTGCAGCAGTCCATCTGCTGCTATCTCTGTGCTGTATCTCTCTCTTTTTTCCCCCACTCAGTGTCCCCTTCCCTCCCTCCTTCTCTGTCCCATTCAATCACTCTCTGAGCTCCCTGTTCATGCCCCGCTGTCCCCCTCTCTGACCAATCGCAGGCCTCCTTCCTTATTCAGCGTGGCTCCGCCCCACCCCCTCTCTTTTGCTTTGCTGTCCCTTGTTGACAATTTGCCCAAGAGGCTCATGGGACATTCAGGCACACAGCAAAAAATAGCCATAATGATGAGCCATTTAACCCGGCAACCAATCAGCAAAATGATTGACGATTATTTGTTTTTAACCCTTTAAGGAACCAAATGGAGGTTCATTTGTCTTTATTATATAACACTTCATATGATTCCTGATGTTTCATCTCATTTTACTCAATCTTGTCTGGATGTGGTAGGTTTAAGTAAACTTTTTAGTCATTTATAGTGGTTGGAATATGACAAAGTAACATTCACAGGAAAGTACAAACAGGCATCACAGCTGGCTGAGAGAATGGAAGTGAGTAAGGGAGAGGATGACCATGAAACAGGGAGCTAAATCAGCCTAAAGGTAGCAGATAATGGATGTAACCTTCATTTAAAACCAAGGTTGTGCAGCAGGCTAAACACAGGGCCATTAATGTCCTTACTCATGCCTGTTGAGTACAGCACGGTGCCAGGGCTTGCAACATCCGGATGCCTGTGTGGTCTATTGTTGCCTTTCAAACAAAGGTGGCTTTGCTATATCATTTATCTTTTGATCACAAGGAAATGAATTCTTCTGCTCCATCCTGGCTCGTGTTACTCCCCGATGATATCTACAACACGTTTGTCCGATGCGGCGCAAGCAGATTCTTGCCCCTACGCCGTAGCCCCAACATTTGCGTCACTCCATTGCCTAATGGTGAAATTAAAGCTGAAGTAGGTACAGTGTACGATGCAACGCCGCCTCTCATGCTCCAATCAAATGACGCATGAAACGGGCACGTGGATTGTGCCGGGCTTGGAGCAGGATGTCAGCAAACACAGCTAATTATGTCCGACTCAGAGGTAAGAAATTCATCCTGTGTGAAAGAAGAAACTCCGCTTGGTGTCACCTGCACAGCCGTGTTTCTTCTAACTTCCATAGCTGAGAAGTGAAGCCAAAAACTACAAGTCCTGGCACAGCCATTTGAGGCTGGTCCCCATGTTAAAATGTCAAACTACACAGAAATAAACATGTTTACAGCCTGGAGCAAAAAACAATTTTGGTCACAACATAACTCACCTGTTCAAATTGTTTTAAGTCTTATGATATTGAATATCAGATATCAAAAAATACTTTTTAAATTCTGGTTGTAGTATATATTCTCTTAACAGATCCTTTATGATATATAGATATTAGGAGTAGACAACTGTAAAATCTTATTGTTATACTATTACTGCAATCTTTCCTCGGTATGTGAATACAGGATTTGGGTGATCATTTGGTAATAGTATAACGATAAGGTCATTTTGCGGTATAAGGTTGTTGGCTCTGTTAAGAATGGATACTAGAGTAGTGTTTTGTTTTGTTTTTTTAGATATTTGATGTTTTTATTATCTAAAGTGAAGACAGGAAGGAGAGAGGCGAAACAAGGGTCACTGTTACAAGGTCTAATCTTGTGTACAAAAGATGATATCGCACACTGGGAAACTTTGAAAAGACTTTTAAAGGAAAAGAAAAATCTGACACCCTCTTACATCTGAAGGAAATGTGCCAAGACTACGACTAGCTTCATTTTGAGATCATTTTCCACCCTGCACCTGGTGTAAATTTACCATAAGAACAATGGAGCAGAAAGAAAAGCAACCTGTGGCCACAGCTGCCCTTGGATATGTACGTGTTTCAAGGGCTGCGCCAATTTCTGTTCACTTTTTTTCCCTTCTCCACTCTATCATGGTACAAATGGAAGGACATGTTAAAGTGGTACTCTCACTGAGTCCACAACTCCATCAATTTCTCTCCCTTTTTTACACTCTGAGAGAACCGAGACGCCACTTTCCTGCACCTCCCTGGAGTCCCCTCCATGTTTGCTACGTACTGTGTAGTCAGTTGTCTGCTTCCAGATGGTGCAAGAGAGAGCTTACCTTTTGGTTGTTGACACCGTTCTTGTGACTGAACGTCAATATTTGCATCCAGTAATATTAAGCATGTTCGATTTAATCTGAGACGAGAGGAGCATGACGCAACGTGATCAAAGCTCTCAGGTTTTTATACTCAAATAGGAAATTTGGGACAGCATTACAGGACTACGTATGTTTCTGTAGTCCCAACACATAGATCTTCTCTCCAGGTGACAGCCTCGGTTGTTGTGATTGGCTAGTAATGTGTTAGCTAACTCTGATTGGCTGTTTTGCTCGTTTAGTGTAACTTGATGCATTTGCCCTTTAATATTTCATTTAATTTTCTTTTTCTTATATGCATTCTACTGTCTGGAGAGAATTATGACTACTAGTAGTAGTAACCATCAAATCACTAGCTGTGTTTAGTCTCCTGACTTTCCCACCATTCGTGCATGCAATTGATGGACTGCCCCTTTAATATTTGAAAACGTGATCTGAGCATAATGTATCTGGGCCAGTGATAGTGGCCCCTGATGATTGACCTCTGGGATATAGAATAATTGTTGATACCACCAAGCCTTTCAATGGGTGGGGAGCCAAGAAGGAGTACTAGGACCGGGATGATAGTTTTAGTTGCGGTGGTAATAATATGACACAGGGAATGCCACACAGAGACAGAGTGAGAGGAGAGTGTTTAGTGGCACATCTATCTGCCTGGCTTTATCCGTTGCATTTCATCTTTACTTTTACATGGAGTTGTGTGGAAACTAAACAACTGAAACCGGCCTTGGTCTTTGTAAGGCCTGTCATGATGTGACGGCATTAGAGTTGAGTGTGACTGAGCTCACAGCTCCATCCTGTGGCCGCTCTGCAAGCTGCACCCCCTCAGCGTGACCTCCACTGCTGCAGCATGATTCACGGGCTCTCTGCTGTTCGGCTTGTGCGTGCGCATTTGATGTGGTGTTTGGTTGTCCGCTGAGCTGAAGCCTAATACAGAAAGGCTCAGAATAGATTCATATTGATCCGTGATGGACGGACGGATGGATGGATGGAGGAGGGGCAATGGAAAATAGAGGGTTTAAGCCCAGACGGTTTAAAAAGAGAAATGATCTGAAAGCAAAGACCCAAATTGTGTTAACCTGTTTGAGGCTGGATTAATTCACACGGGGTCTGTTGTTTGAAGAAAACTGAACTCAAATTAGAGCTTGAATGAAGCGGTAATTAATCATTTGACGAACAGGAAATTTGTTGAATTTTTCAGCACAAAAAGTCCCTGTCAGTGCTTCCGCCTCTCCTGGGGAGCACATGTACACATTGATTCATAAAGTCAAAGCTCAATCTGCACCAGTCATTTAATTGTGTTCAATTATTTCTCCCTTGCTGGCCAGCTGAGTAAATGATCAGTCCACAGATACCACAAGCAAGAGTCATTTCCGCAGTCATTACATATCACAATGAATTATGACCCTCGGGGGGGTTGGGCTGCAAAATACGGGCAATTATACAGATGTGACAGTGTGCTCTGCGTGTGTTTATGTGCTGGTCTCCCCGCCTTGTGGCCTCAGCATGGTTACCATGAGAACAGCATGACTGGTGACATCACTGCAGCAGTGTGACATCATTGCTAGACGGTGACTCATACTTTTGGCTCACTGTTGTGTGTGTGTGTGTGTTTGTAAGAGAGAGAGAGAGAGAGAGAGAGAGAGAGCTCAAATGCGTGAAGAGGAAACACAACAACAGTCACTTTCGACATCCATGTGTTTTATTCTATGTAACAAAAATAATTACATGGTCTTTGTTCTAGGAGCTTAACAATATCGACAACAAAAAGGAAACCAAAGCAAGAAAAAAAGAAAAAGAAAAATCATCAGACGGGACAAATTGACATTTACGTGGAACATCATAGAGAAATGTTGTAGAATAGAATTATATTGCACAATTGAGAACAAATAATCCCCTGTCAAAATGAACAAAAAAAGTAGAATATCCATGTTGATATTCATGTCACACAGCTCAGTGCGTCTGTCCACAGCTTTCTGGGATCAATTCATGTCGAACTCCAGCATCATACCTCCTCACCTGACGCACACCCATCTTTGGCACATAAAATCTACAGCGTGGATGTTGAATTTCGTCTAAGCAGTTTCTGAAAAACATCCGATAAGAAAGAAATCGAAACAATAAAACTGCAATCTCGGGGGTGGGAAGTGAGAGTGGTTCTCTCTCCCTCGCTCTCTCTGCTTTGAACCGCTGCTAATTAGGATGGACAGAATCTAATAAAGGGGGGGGGGGGGTGATCAACACATTGTGAAGCCACTTTGTGGGCCAATCCGTTCTAATCAACTGTTTTGCCGCATACCGCTCACCGTAAAATAGGATGATTAACGGAGCCTGTGTCGATAATATAGTGAGTCAAAACAAGAGGCAGCGAAACATATGGGAGCGGTATGGGTGGCCGTCTCTACAAACAATTTGCAACACCTTCATTCGTCTTTGTTCATCTTAAAATGGGAGCAAAAATCTGCCAGTGGAGCGGCGTCACCGTTAAACCCCTCTGTGTGTTGAATTTGTATGATTATAGCATCATAGCATCTTTCAAATTGCTCTCCTGCTGGTTGACAATCCCGCTAAAAAATGGTGGCTGGGTGTCATTTTTCATGCTCTTACTGGAAGTCGCTGAAGTAAGACGTTTTTAAAGCCTGTGTGGGAGCTTTAAAGCTGCAACACAGGGTCTGTGGAAAAAAGCCTAAAAATAAACACTGCCATATCATCAACCTTATAAAGTTCTCACGGTGAACGTGTTAGCATACAACTGCACATCCAGGCGATACAGAGCAACGAGTCATGCTTTTGAACCCGCTTCACACGTGGAAGTTGTTTTGTCACTTGCACACACTGTACGTTGCTTAAAGGTCCAGTGTGTAGAATTTAGCTGAATCGGCTAACGGTCTCCTCTCTCCTCAACTCACCCTCAGGAGAAACAACACTTGAAAGGCCCTGTTCTAGAGTCACCATTTAGTTTTTCTGTTCTGGACTACAGCAGAAACATGACGTTTCAACATGAAAGAGGACCTGTTCCCACTGTATTTATAAAAGGATGATTTTTAAGTAACAAAGTGGTGATTATACATGCCTGAAAACTTAATTATGATTATATTTCATGTCTGCCTTAGGGGCCTCAAATCTTACACACTGCACCTTTAAGAGGAAGATTATCAGAGATCATACAGAACGGGTTCACAATGGTGTATGCAATTGGAGAAAATCCATGAAATTTGCTAAATAAGCATACTATTTTATTTTTAAGAAGTGAGACGACCTCACTCCACTTTCAGATTTCCGCACCTCTTTTGAGACACACGACACTGTAAATGAATGAGACGTAATCGAGCGGTTTGGATCACATTATGACTGTAACTTTTGATCTCGAGGCATGAAACGATAAACAAAATCTGTACAGTAGCTGAGACGCTGCGAGGTGTGACATTATACCTCCATCCACTGGGGGACACTGTGACACAAGGACAGTTTTTTTTCCCCTCCTCACACCTTCAGGCTTCAACCTCTCAACAACCTCCATTTCACAAAGACTCGCCCCCCCGCCCAACCCTTTGATTGGGTTGGTTGGCTACCAACCCAATCAAAGCCATTCGGTGAAACATAGCATCTATTATGTGAGTATTATTTGTAGAACTGCAACAGTAGGCTACAGCAAACAAAACGACACGTCCCATATTGGAGACAGTACATACCGTATATCAGCAGACCACGAAAGCAAGTGTAGGAGTGGGTAATAATACTCAGTGCTTCGGTGTGAGGGTTTACACTCAATATTTTTTTTTCTTTTTTTTTTACAAAGTTAAACTAGACTGAGGCATCTCTTGTCTTGTTACACAAATGATACGAATACAAAACACGTTGAACACTCGCAAAAGTGTCCCGACATACAGCACACACACGGAGCTTTCACAGGCACCCACAGTTATTACACAGGCTCGCTCTATCGCTCTCTCTCTCGCGCTCGCGCTCACACTCTCACACACACACACACACACAGTAGCTGTGTCGTCATATGAAATTAGATCTAAGCTAGTGGTACATTTACATTTACATATTATATTTGTTTATATTCATAAATACGATTACAGTCGTATCGTAATGTACATGTAGTTTTATCATTACATTATCGCACAAAGGAGGCTCGCTCTTTAGCTTTACAGGGAGGGAGCATGCACGTTGGCCGGGCGGGAAGGAGGAGATGAATCTGATTCGCTGACAGAAGATGAGATATCAGAAAATCTGGCATTTTTTGAATGATATAGGGCTATATTAAAAAGCCACAAAGACCTCCGAGCATCCAGCAACTAGCAACTTCTTTAATACCAACGGAGGTGCTAAATACTCCAGCCACTGTCGAGGTCTGTGTGTGACCTGTGACCCTTCATGTTAGCCCTCGATGTTGACAGCTTATCCACTTTCCTTCCGAGGGTGTAAGACTGATACCACTCTCGTAATTGCGCTAAATTTGAAGATGCTTAACTTCTCACCAGCTCCTCTGAATCACTTATTAACATGCAGCCTTTGCACCAAGCTAACTGTTTCCTGGCAGTAGCTTCATATTTTACGAACAAGTACGAGAGTATGAGGCTATTTTAACGTCCTAAAATCCTGTGGCCGACCACTTGTTTCCCTCGATTTTTTTGAAGCTAATCCAATGAAATACAGAGATGTGCAGGAATCATTACTCCGCTATCATTCACATTCACATGCTGCTAAGCACCGTATGTACACACACGCCACCCAGGCTTCCTCTTCAACCTTTTGCTCTTTTTCAAATTGATTTTAGATCTGAGCTGAGTTCAGCAAAGTTCCTCTCCCTCTACCTATTATCAAAGCCCTTCCTCTCTGACATTTAGGGAGGAAGAAGACAAAAGGGGGGCCGTGGCAGGACAGTGGGAGAGGAAGAGGAGAGACGGCTATTTCAGCTTTTCATGTGAAACAACAATGAATCATGGAGGCAGGTTTGGCCTTTCGGAGAAATACCGTTTCTGTCATATGGCCTGTAATTACTGTCCTGATTATCCACACTCCACACTCATCCAGTGGCTCTTTCTGTTGCTCAAATTACTGGTCTTGGATAGGCGAGATCATGTTTCATATAATTCTGTATGTTTCCCCCTATATCTTGTTCGCATATGTCAGACTGACGCTGAATTTTAATATGGGAGCTCGTTTCACTGTGCTCTTTTCAGCGGTTTGAAATCGACGGGTCTCCGTTGTAAAGAGGCGATGCTGTTACTTATTTTGGTCCACCAATCACAGATCTGAATTAAAATGCAAAGTCCAGGTGAAGCCGGTTAGTTAAGATTTTGAAGGTTCTTAAGATTTGAAGCCATTTTCAGCCACAACATGTAGTATTTAAAGTTTCTTGTGTGCCAAAGTGTTAAAAATAAAATTAAAAAAACACTGGCAAATTGCAATAAACTGCTAATAGGTGCAGGCTCTGGTTTTTCATTCCTTTTTTTTCTCTAAACAAAACTTAGACCAGAATTTGATTCAACTGTAATCAGATGAAAATTCGACACATGATGGCTTTAATTATGTAAAATGGATGTAGTTATTTCCTGCCATTCTTCTTTTCACAGTAATGACTATTATTATGTACTATTAGCGATTTGAAGTGGAATGTCAGATGTCAATTTCTACTCTTCCTTTTGCCTCATCCCACACAAAGAGAAAGCCCAGATTACATTATGCCTATATTGGACTGCAAGACTTTATTCTAATCTAATTGCGTGTGTTTTTGATAAAGCAGTTGTAATCATTTTGATAAGATATTGATTTTGTTAGCAATTGTGGAAAAGCTTTAGGGGCAGCCAGAAGTCACTGAGCGGCGCATCAGTATGCTTCGCCACGCTGCTGGAGGCAGCCGTCTGAGAGATTCATCATCCGCCTCAGACTAAAGCGTGCGGACGCCGTGCTGTAAACTCATATAACTGCTGGTGGATTTGGCTGTTTATGATCTAATCACTGCAACACACGAACAGCGCGGTTTGATCAGGGTCCGTGAAGTGCGAGGGTTTGTCCACGCGCGTGCATTTCACATTCATACACGCATGGACACAAACGCACACGCGCGCAGCTCATGGGGTTGTTCATTTACATGATTCTGCCTCTCTCTGTCAGCATAGCGTCTGCTTCTCCGTTCTGGAAGGACCATGTGGACCACACAACAGGCCCTTTGTTGGTCTGATGCCATTCCCTTCTTTCAAACTATCCCATGGCGCACAGCATCCAAATACTGGCTGTGTTTTGAAATTAGCATTTTGAGTGCCAGAATTTCCACTTACGCTCACACGTTTTTTTTTTTTTTTTTTAAAAAAAGCTTTCTAGACAAGAAAAGATTGATATAACTCTCCTGTTCATACAGTAAATATTAAGCTGGGGTGAGGAGAGTATCTTAGCTTAGCATAAAGGCCGGGAACTGGGGGAAACGACTAGTCTGGCTCCATCCAAAGGTAAAAAATAAGTGTAGAAAATGACAAGCTGCAGTTATATGAGGGGTTAACTAGACTTTTTCTTGGCAAGCCAGTGTGTTTGGGAGTTTGGCAGGAAACTAGCAAACACAAAAACCCCATTAAAGCCTCCACTTGTCAATTTGACACTTGAGTCCTCATACGGATTAAGCAAACAATATAATTAATTAATTAGTTAATTTGTGAGTTTTTCTTTACCCTTGAGCAGAGGCAGGCTAACTGTTTCCCTGTTTTCAGTCTTTATGCTAAGCTAAACGTAGCTAACCGCCTCCTGGCTGGAGCTGGAGCTGTAGTGATATCTTCTCGGGTAACTCACAGAAAGAGAGTGAAATAAACAGATTTTTTTCCAAAATTACCAGTTTAAAGTGTAATTTGGGACCATAATGGAGGTGAATCCAGATGGTGCAGACGTCTGGTGATGCTGTGTCGTGAACAACCAGTATTATACACTATCTGAGGTGGAAGCATCGTGCTTTGCAATTTCGGATCTGCAAACTATTAACTATCCTGCAAATAATTAAATTGTGTAAAATACGATATAAAGATAGAAGACATTTTTGCAGTTAAGTCACCCCTCAGTCTTGTACTATCACATGCTAGGCACAGAGCCCGAGAGCGTCAAAGTGTGAGTAACACTTTGTAAATCCTTACAATATTTCTTAGGTTGTTACCAAAGGAGCTGCAGGAATTTCCACAGATCATCAGATTGGATTTGTAAAGACACCCTGCTAGACTGCAGCAGGAGTGCTGCGTGACTGTGCTGCACAGCGGGACGGTCTGGAGGAAAAGAATGGCATCGATCAGAGGGTCCACTGTGTTCCAAACATAGCTCATTCTCAGTCATCACTGCCTCAAAAAAAAAACAAGGAAGGAAAAAAAAAAGCTTCCCTACCTCCTCCTCCTCTTCCCTCAAACTGCATCCCTCCCTTTCTTCCCCAGCCCATCTGTTCTCCCATCCTCCTTCCTTCTCTTGTTTCAGTTCAACTCTTCCCCCGTCCCTCCCCTCCCTCCCTCCGTTGCTCCACCCATCCCTCTCTCTACTTCTGCATGTCACACTGCAGCAGTAGGACGATGGAGGGGTCAGACTTGGCCGCCTCTTTAAACTCTTCCAGGGAGATCTCATCATTGTGGTCCTTGTCCATCTTGGAGAAGATCTTGTCCACGCGCTGCTGCGGGGTCAGCCCATCCTCGTTCATACGCATCATTATCACAGTGCCCACCATCTTGTAGATGGCCTGCGGAGGAGGAAAGATTTTGCCTTGAAATCGATACATAACAGAGGATTTCTTCCTTTTTTTGGTAAAAAACCCCTAATTCAAAATAAAGACCTCTCACAAAGACACACCTCGATGATCTCCAGCATCTCCATGCGCGTGATCTTTCCATCCCCATCCAGATCATACATATTGAAGGCCCAGTTGAGTTTCTGCTCGAAGCTGCCCCTGGAGGTGATGGACAGGGCGCAGATGAACTCTCTGAAGTCGATGGTCCCGTCGCCGTTCTTGTCAAACGTCCGAAACGCGTGCTGGGCGAACTTGGAGGCATCGCCGTATGGGAAAAACTGGAGAGTGACAAATTAGATCATCATTGTTCATTTTCTGCATTTTTGTTTTGTCCTGTTTGTTCCATTGTTTCTATAAACGTTCTGAAGTTACTGCTTTTTTGCTGACATGTCATTTACATTCATGTCACTGTAATTTTAGCTCTCCTATTAAGCATGAATTGTGTGTTAACTCGCATATTTGAGCCCTCAAACACATACATACCACAGTGAAATGATGGCGTAGAATCTGTGTGTCAGTTTACTTAGTGTGATAAAGGAGGGTTTTGATGGCAGTAACGCAGAGTTGGAAGAGGAGAATTACAGTGTTAGCTCAGGGGATATTATCTTACCGGATAAATAGTGCATCGCTGTGTGTGGTGCGTATAACCGCATGACCACAACGGAGTGAGTGTAATTTGTGATTACTGTGCTGACTAATTATTGAGCAATTACAGTAATCTATGTGTAATACAGCCTGATGTGTGTGTGTAAACAGAACAGAGATGATGACAGATAAAATAACAATTACTGAAAACCGCATTTCTTGTCATGGAAGAGTGAGAATATATAATATATTATATGTGTAACATATAACTGTACCACTGTATGACAGACCCAAGGGATGTGCAAACATTTGGCAAAACACCCGTGCATTTGAGGACTATTTATGAGACTGCCTTATGAAAATCTGTTGGCTTAACTGGGTTTTAACAGGTAAAAGACACATTTTAGACATGAAATGCAGCAAATGCTGACTTCTTATTTTCAAAATGAAATTGTAACACTAATACCTGGAACTTCAGTCAATCAATTTTCTATCCCTTATCTGGGCAGGGATGAGTTCACAGCCTGATATCATAGCACAACTTTGAAAATGACAGTTAGTTTCTCATTCGGAGTGACAGATTAATACTTGAAGTGCAAGCCGAAGTTGCTTTCTATGCACATCAGGACTGGGTGGGAGAGAGTGAGAGGATATGCAAAGCTGATTTAAAAATATCTTTAACCCCTGTGCATCCATCACAAATCAGTCAGCATCTCTCTGGCACTGCGTCATCTCCAGAATGTTCTGAAGTTTCAGGCAGCGACAGAGTTGTTGGCAATATTAGAGGCTCCGCCTCCTCTCTATGCCCCAGACATAGAATGATTAGTCAGCCTTGGTGATATAAGATTTCATGCTAACCACCCAACAAAAAAGATTTCTGAGTCATTTAATACAACCAAGAAAAACAGCAAGCCTAATTTTCATTGCAGGCAATAGCTATGAAAGCGTTGTGTTAGTAAAGATCTCAGTCCTACTGATTACTGCATAATCAACCATCATGATTTCACTGCCTTGCCTTAACGCTCCCTGTCCTGCCCTCCAGCTTCCCTTACCTTAACATAGAGCTGCTGAAACTCCTCCAGGTTGAGGATCCCAGAGGGACAGTCTTTGAGGAAGCCTTTGTACCACTGCTTGAGCTCTGCCTCGTTGAATTCGGTGTTCTTGGTCAGGTCATCGAGGACCTCTGGAGCCAACTTGCTGTTGTGTTTCCCCATGATGCTTCACCTCTCTGGGGATGGATGGGGTACAAAGAGAGAGACAGGGTGAGCACAGAGATGAGGCGGCGCTAAACAAACAACAGCAACAACAGCAGTAATGCCCCTGCGTTGTCGTAACAGCACGGGTCTCACGAGGACAGATGCAAACAAGGAATTACCTGCACAGAGATGAACAGTGAGGAAAGCTGCATTGTCTCTGTGGCTTTGTGTGTCAAAATATACAGTATAAAACATTGACAAACGCACATACACTAACAAAAATAGTTTAGCAAGCCTGTCTTTCTACTTTAGATATCTCAAATGAAACACTGCATTAAATCTTGTTTGATTAAACACAACTAAAGATCCACGAGTACAATATTGGTGTGCCTCAGGGTTCCATGTTAGGGACTTTACAGTTTCGTGTCCATATAAGTTCCTTTTTCTTTTCATGAAATTCTAACACTAATGTATGCAGATGATGCAGTTTTGTATATTCACTGATCTAGGCTGAGACATTATTAGGTTCTGTGTTCCTAATGGAACCTAAATATACTTCTTCTTCATGGTACGTAAACATTAATAAATGCTCTCTATATCTATGGACTGTCTCCTGTTAACAAGATAAAGAGAGGAAGAGAAAATAAAATAGCAATATATGAACTTCCGTCTTTCATTTAAAATTCTGCACGGAACGACACTCATCCTTTAAGCCACTTTGTCAAACGCACGGACAGTACTTCCCGGAAAGCAAGAGCAATCACTCTTTTCTATTCTTGAAGTACTCGACACACAGAAATAAGAAACTGCAGTGCCTACAACTGTTTTAAAATCAATCTTATAATGTGCTTTAAACCTACTCAGATACGCAATTAGTTGTGTTGGAGCTACAGGTGCAAATTGAGCTACAGGAGCTGTTGAGCTAACTCTGGCACATTTATGTTATAAATAACTTGTTTCAGTGCATAGTCAGCTGTTGTAGAACAAAAATATCTACTGTAAATATGATAAATCTTCTAAGTAAAGAGAAGCAGCTATTTAAGAAAATCTGCATCTGCACACAGACAAGTGGAATTGCCTGTTTCAACGATTTATTGAAATGGACAGTTTTAGCAGTGCACATACATTACAGACAAAATGTCCATGCTACAAGAGGTCTTTCCATTCCCATAACGACTCGTGTCATTTTACCTCCATAATCACCTGACAGCATCGCTGCTATTTTGGCCATAAAATGGCTCATTACTCTGGCTTCTCGCCACACACATATATTCACATGGCTGGGGACCACTGCAGTGCCTGCATGACGCCATGCCTGACTCATAGTCCTGTCTGACAGCTTTCGCACTTTGACACCAGGACACAGTCGAGTCAAGGAGCCACAAATCCTCCTCTAAATTGCAGGCAGTGTGTTGGGGCCAGTTTAGAGGCTGAAATATCATCCTGCTGTGCTTTATGGTGAGTGAGTCATAGGAAAAAGGCAACAAAATCCCAAATCACTGCAAACTGCACAAATATTTTGGACTTTATAACCCCCTGACAAGAGGGAAACAGTATGGGAGAGCCATGAGAGAAAGAGAGAGGAACAGCAATAAAGGACATCAATAGGCCAACAGGCCATTGGAGCATTGAAAATGTCACCTGTGATCTTTTCAAGTTGAAAATGGATGTTTAAGAAAGAAGAAAGACGCTCTGGAAGAAATGCAAAGACAACTGGATGACAACTATAAAAATGTAGACAATCAGAGTCAAATCTTTTGCCTTTTTTCCTGCCTGAAAACAAACTTCCATTTTTATCATGTTTGTGACGCAAGTATGTGTCAGTCACAAAAGAGCAATTTCAAGCATTCAGTCTCCACAAAGCAGCCCGTGTCTAAATTGTGCAGTGACACAAATGGATTCCTTCAGAAGTGACTCACTTTTCTAGGAAGGTGACTGTTTTATGCAGCATCTCGCAGTTTCTTCCGAGCCATTTGTGTAATGCATTACCCGCGCGGACACACATGCCTGCGTAGACACACAGTTTCACAAGGTTAACTGCTGCAGGATGGATGCAGGCAGATGTTGAGGGCGGCAGTGCTGCGGAGGTTCATGTTGTGGCAGTGACACCTTTTTCCACTGAGAGGCCGTCATTAAATTAGAAGTATTCAATTAATAAATCTTCACTCTCGCTCTTAAACGTGTACGACTCTCTCCCTCAAGCAGCAGACATTTAGAATAGAAGTTTAACTATCCTTAAATCATTGGCAACGTCCAAGCAGGTAGTTCTGTAAATCACTGACTACACCAACAAAGACACACCACAACTGTGCTAACTTGTGTTTTGGCTCTTCCCTCCACACACACACACACACATACAAACACTCCAGAGTTGTAACATTGTTTCTTGCCTCTGACTGAGGGTGATGAGATTGTACCCGTCTGTTAGGGAAGCAAATGTAGCAGATAATGGAGTTTCCTGTTGAGGACAGCGAGAGGCGCGACTAGCCAGGCGAGCAAACACATTGGAAACTTATCCCATCTGAAAGAATCAAAATAAACACTGCTTACGCCAGCCACGTAGGAATCTTGTAGGTTCTTCCAGTCAGGTGCTCAGGGCTCTGTCAGCTAATTTACTGGGGTGGAAATCTATTGTGGGGAGACTATTCAGGTGTTGGAGGTTATCTGTAGATAACCCTGAGTGTTTCTTTTTCATGGATTAGGCCACCATTCAGAGCAAATAAGTCAATTCCCTGAGATGCACTCAACGTTAAAGTTAAGTGATCACTTCACTCAATTCAAACTGATAATTCTCTGTTTTACAGCAATTTCATCCGACTCTGCAGTTTTCAGGTTTACTGACCATTTTAGCACCTTTCAGCTTCTTTTTTTGGTCAGGTTTACTGGTTTGAGTCTCTCTCAGTGCCCTAAACAACATGTCTTTATTAAGAAATCCAACGGGTCACTACCTGCCCAGCAGACAGAAAATGTTAGCGATTAGCTGATGAACATGAGTCAGTGGAGACCAAAACAGAGCTAAAAGCAGAGTAAATATCAGAGTCGCATTTGTCAGGTGAACACAAGCATAATGAGGAAAAAATTAATCTTGTGTCTTTTAACATTCATCAGCTTGAGTACAAAATTGCAGAATTTTAGGTTTGGCTTTGGTAAGCCCTTAACAGCCTAACAAAAGATCAAATCCCAGGGGAAGCCTATTTATGCTCTGTAATGCCATTCAAAGTCGCTCCATGTGGGGCTGATATGAATAGCTTTATTCCCCAAATGCGGTGGATTCACTCAAATATGCGATACAGCCCTGATCGCCTGCTCTGCACCTCCCATCAAATAGGATCAATTGGCCAGGCAACATGCTGTTGCTGCACACGATGACGTGTTTGACAGTCTGTTCACGTCAACACGCAGTGGAGGCCCAAACACACACACGCACCCGCACAAGCCAGCGACAACAAGGACACATTAGTTCCATCACACAGAGGCGGTGGAGTTATTACACACACAGACATGAAAAATACATATAATTAGGAGGAAAACGGAAGGTGAAGGTGAAGAGGATGTGTGTGTGGGAAACACCGATAAAGGAAGCGGAATGACTCTGGATTCACGCCTCTGAGAGGGACAGACAGGGAGTGAAAAAGCGATCAAGATGGAAGGACGGTGAAGGATGGGAGGCTGCAGGCAGATAAGCAGAGCTTGTAGAAAATTGTCCCAACAGGCGTTGCAAAGAGAAAGACATGTATCTTATTGAGTCTGAAGAGGTCTTAACGCATGTTCATTCCAGCTGTCAGACTCATAGTAAACACAAAGTCTAATCAGAGTTGCAAACGCGTGGGAGACTGTGTGTGTATATGTGCGTATTTGCCAGCCGAGCTTGACGGCAATCTAGCTGATGATGGATGTATTTCAAAATATAATGTGACTTCTCAGTATTTTGTGATATCTCGTAGACTAAACCAGCAAACCAAAAGGTTGTCGCTCACCTGTTTTTGTTTTTGAACTTGAAAACACGTTTGGACTCTCTGGTTGACCTAACGTCGAGAAGGATTTCAAACGAGCGGGTCCATCACTCTCGATATCGCGCGCATGATGTGGAAAATTTAAATACAAGGAACAGTTTAGAAATGCTGGCAACAAAGTACTATCAGTATTGGGGAAAAGTTTTCCTGTGCAAAGAAGAGACTATAAAAAGGCACCAGTGTTCAGCATGTGTAGCATAGTAGAATTGATTTTTGTGCTTGTTTGTTGCCTGGTGTGTTGCTAATTTCTTTATCAGTAGTTCAGAAATTAAGTTATGTCTTTTCTGAAGTTTGGGTCCCTTGAAGACACTAACCTGGGCAAAACAATTCATCAGCAATGAAAGCAATCATTAGCCGGAGCCCCCAAAATGAAATAATGCCATAGTAGGTGAGTCTGTACCAGAGCTAAATCATTTAGGTATTGGATAATTGCAAAAAACAAAATGGCCTGCAGAGGCTTTTTGACAGCAGCATTAGTTTTCAAATTACAGAGAGCGTTTGTGGACCAATAATTCGAAACTCTTCAGAGACCCAGAACAGCAAGAGGATTTTCTTCCGTGTCTGCCTAAATCAGATATTAGCCAAGCAAAAGTCGACCCCTACTTTACTGGTGGCATAATAATAACGGATTCAGATCAATCTGACCTGGCTAATGTACTAAAAACTGTAAAACAATCAAGCTGAGTCAATTCAGTGTATGACCTAAACTCTAAATCACACTACAATTATACATTTATCATGAAAAACATTTTTCTGCACGAGCAACAAAAGCAGCAGTGGGCTTTCGCTGTCATTTATTATGAGGCTCAGGCACTCAGGCTTTAACTGGACGTAGCCTGGAGGCGGAAAATGTGTTGGTGTCCCTGTGACTGAAAATGATTAGCTGGCAAAAACTGTAATTGAGTTGGAAACGGAGCAAAAATGGGAAGCTAGGTCTCCCATACAGTAGTCATTTCCTGTGTGTGTTTGTTTGTGTGTGTGTGTGTGCAATGGCAATAAGCTTTGTGAGAGTGGAAAAAGTACAATAGACTGTAGTAGCAATAGGGGAGAAATCAATAGGATACCAACCCAATACCAGCCTTTGCCATGAACTGTGTGTGTGTGTGTGTGTGTGTGTGTGTGTGTGTGTGTGTGTGTGTGTGTGTGTGACACAGAGATATAATAGAGTACAGAAAGCTGATGAGAGATGGACGGCCAGCGTATTGATGTTTGAATGATAAACCGCATCCTGAATGGTCTTCGTGGCAGCTCCCCAAACCATCAAAAGTAAAATAGAACAATATGTTGTCTTGACAACTGTTGCACAGCTCGCTGCCAAACAGCCGTCCAGCAGCGGATAATGCTTTCGACCAATAGAAACGGCCCCCTCTGCCAACTGGACCCAACCAAGAGGCTGGCTGATATAAGCTTGATGTGGGGGGTTTGTTGAAAATCAAAATATTGGCTTCCACATCCCCGTGTTTGATTTATTGAACCGGACAGTAGAGTATTACACAAATGACACCCTCTAATTAGAAACGCTGTATTTGATTACCTTTTAACCAATCAGCAGCTCTTTATTTCCAAACTGTCTCTGAAGGTCAACAATAGAGAGCCGACTGAGTGCTCGAGATTTGACACAGCAAGCAGCAAATAAAAAAAGATCTCCCGTTGAGGTGCGCTGTGTTTACTTGACCACACAAATATGTACTGTATATACGACCTGCTAAAACGCAGCGTAACAGTAGTGCAATAGAGACGAGCCATATCGGTTACATGATGTGTACGAGTATCTCAGCTGAAGTAGCACATTACAGATCAGCTTTTTGTTTGCAGAAGGAGGAATGTGTGACTGCTTCTTTCAAAGGTTACCCGTTTTTCAGAAATCTCTAATCTCTGGTTGCACAGCTGCAGACTTGAGACTTGTCTTGGATCTAACTGACACCAGAGATGAGTGTCATGTGTCTTGATTCGATGATTCAAAGACCCAAATGGTCTCAAATGGTTAGCTACTGTACCTGAAAGACTTTACTTGCACTTGAGAGTTACTCCAAGTTACACCAAGTACTAACAAATAAGTGGAGCAGATCAACCAAAAACACATTTTTGTTAGAGAGTCTGTAGGTTTAGGGGTGTTGTTTGCCATTTCACAAAGTATTGGCACAGAAGTATTAGTAATAATTATAGTACTTGTAGTAATTGTGTAATCGTTGTATGAAAGCTCTTTTATTATTATTTTTTTTTAAAGAACAGCTTAAATCCAAAAATGTCAGCGTTGTTCATCACAAATCGTGAGCGCCTTCTTATGTAAGTAATTACAGAGTGAAGAAAGGAAATGCTGCTGCTGAGGCATCCCTTCCTTCCTATCACTAAAATCTCCATATTCCTCTAATCTACATATATTCTCTCTGGCGACTGGAGCAGGAAGGATGCATCGCTATAGAAACGCAGCTCACCTCTGTGCAGTTCAAACTCTAATTTAAGACCAGGCAGCATGTCGAGCCTGGGGAGAAACACGGGGGACAAAACGATTGTGCGCGTGTGTCCTCGTGAGTCAGTCTCTCGGCTAACCTTTATCTCCCAGATCTTCAAAACGTCATTTGTTCACCTCCGTATTTATTTATTGCGACGATTATTAAACATTTACTGAAGTCTGGGTGACTCACGTCTGAGCGCGGCTCTAATCGTCTGCTGTTGTTTCTGCCTGTGCCCCGTCAGACCTGCGCAGCCTTTTAAAATGTAGCTAATAATATTCCAGCAACACCTTTAAACTCGGGCAGAAGTGGAAAGATGCCAGCGTGCACACACATGCTCACTTTCCTTACATAAGCCCTGGTGGTGAGTTGTTTGGTTGTAAGGCTCAGGTGTTTCTAGACAAAAACAGCCTCTAGGACAAATACACCCATGTCCCATAAGCACACACACACTTACAGCTGTGTATTTATTGCGTAGAAGGTGTTGAAAGCTGAGTAAAAAGAACAAGGCAAACAAAACATGGGACAAATGCCTTCAGCGCTTATCCCTTCTCCTGTACCGTCATCACTACCTTTCGTCGGAACTTTGTGTTCAAAGCTGCTCTGTGTGCCGTTTTAGGACAGATTAACCACATGGATCTCAGACGCCGTCAAACCCGACCATATTTTCTTAGCACTGCATGTAGTACGCGCAAAATATGCATAGCCAGTTTGTTATGAAGATCTGCAGTAGACCTTTTCATTTAAAATGAACTCTATGCTAGAAGCCTACAGTATGCTGCGTTTGTCAAACATATTTGCTTTGAATGCTGATAACTCGTCTTAGATCTACTCTGTTGGCAGATTTAAATTCTTTTCACTGCCAACTCTTTAATCATTATTTTCATATTTGTGTATTTTCGTCCATAACCTTGAGGTGGATTTTATTCTTCTTCTTATTATTTTTTTTGCCAATTTTGGGAGCGTCTCTGTTTGTTTTGGATCTGGTTTTGGCACAGATGCGGACTGGATAAACATGAGCCCTGACTTTTTTTGACTTCCTCAATCTTCAGGTAAAGGTTTAGTAAATCCCAGGAAATGTTTCCACGGTGATGCTGGCAGTCAAAAATGGGGCACTTGAAACATTTCCTGCAGTTGACTATCACTCATAGGTTAGATGGTAGAGAAGCATATCTTATGCATCGCATGCAAACGCACTTACTGTGCAGAGTTTTAGGTCATAAATGCAATGGGGAAAAAGCCTATATATAAGGTACACGACACAAAAGACATTCGTCACCTACAGAGCCTGCACAACAGCACCAAGCTCAAAGCATGGCTGGATGTCCAAGTAGACAATTGTATAAGCTGTAAGAGTCTGTTTTACTCCACCTCACAAAGACAAACATCAGATTTTCTACGCAAGGACAAGTATAGTGTTGTGTTGTCTGCAAATGTTTCGAACAAAACTTTCGGGTGAATGAACTGAATCACTTCCTGAGACAATCCATTCTCAGTCACTTCAGCTCTCTTGCGAGCAGAGCAAACCTGCAGGGATGACACCGACTAACTCAGAATTTGTGAGCCCTTAGCGATACCCTGTCTACTTCCCTCTCAATTATGAGTCACAAAAATATACTGTATGTGTTGTACATAATGAGGGAGGACATCGACCTTTCAGTTTGCAAACTGTATTTTTGTCCAACTAAATTCTCCGCTCGCTGGCTGTCTCCTTCTCAGTTCACTAGGTAGCGTGTTGAGTCGGACGATGAAGTTGGAGCTCCAGTCAAGCACTGAATGATTCGATCAACTAATGGATGGATTTTCTTTTTTAATGAACAGATTCCAGTGATTCAATACGCTAAAAAGAAGTTCTGTACCCATCGCTGAATATATATTGAATTCAGTGTTGAATGTTCTGCCAAGGCAAGTCAACAGTCATTCACAGGCCGACACGTACAGTACAGATAGACCAACGCATTCACACTCACATTCACGCCTATGGACAATTTTAGCATCACCACTTCACTTAACCTGTATGTGTTTAAACTGGGGAAAGATACTGGAGTGCTTGGAGGAAACCTGCGTGTTTCCATTCTGGTCGGTATGCGTCTTGGTTCGATGCTCCCCGCGTGACCCAAACAATTCCTGTAAAATCAGTCATGTGTACATGTTCACGCACGCGGAACGGAAATTCTAGAGTGTGAATTTTTACCTGCAGGATTTTGGCAGAGCGCAAGGTTGTTGTCTCAGCTGTAGCACGGTAGACGGATTAATCCGGTTATCCCACCAGGCAATGGCTGCAACGCGTTCCGGCTGCAACGCGTCCAGCGGAGCTAATCGCGGATGTTCTAGACAATGTTTGTGATTTCACCAGAAGCGCTCGTTCGAACTGTACTGCTACAATGCTAACTACTCTGATCTGTCGGAGGAAAAACAGGCCATTTCTTTTAAGCGTCGGTCACACCTGGCCAAAATGACCTAACTAATACCAAATCAGTATTTTTGTCTCAGTTCCAAGATCAGTTTCTACATTTCCATCATACTTTATTGTATCTGTGAAGCCACTGGAGGACACTCAATGGTTTCCACTGATAACTGCGGGTGTTCATTAGTTATCCGCTGGTGATGCCAAACTCCTTCACTCAACATTCCTTTGTTGTTGCTCAACCGTCAGCCGTTCCATGTGCTCACAGGAGCGGCTACTGACACACACATCTTTATATTCGGACATCTCTCTCCCTCGGTAATAAAGCATGTGACAGGAATGGATGAATCAATCAGTCGCGAGACATACACACAGGAACCAGCACCGCTAAACACAGACACATACACACGCACGCACGCACACGTGCACAATGAACCAGTGATGCATGAGACAGACGCATAGTATACCTGGCCGCAGGCTTACGACAAAATGGAAGTGATACAAAGGGATGGAAAGGAAGAATAACATAAAGTGTGTGTGTGTGTGTATGTGTTGGGCAAGCGGCGGGGGGGTTGCAGGTGTCATAGCATCATTCATCAATCATCTGTTGTTAACGGAGGAAAAGGAAAAGCAAGCATCACATATGCACAGACACAGGCTGGAAACCGTAGCGTAGCATGTTGCTCCGAGCAGATATCATTGTACTCGACAGAATATGGATCGATAGATCTTTCCAGAGTAGAGGAAGTAGCTATGATCATGTGTTTTCCCATTCAGTGATCTGTCAGTTAGCTATTATGTGTAACTGCGGCTTCTCTTCACCTGCTGTTGTAAATAACAGGGAGCTATGACTACGTCTAACACCACTGCAAAGAGCAAGAACACCACGGAGGAAATAGCCTGTTGCTTGTTTTATGTTCTGAAAACATTAAAGACACTAAAATTATCCACGTCTGCGTTGGATAGCTAAACATTAAACACCACTGAGTGGCACTTTTGTAAACCCTGATAAGATTTATTGAGAACATGCAGTAACAATGAACTGTTTTGAATTGTCTTAAAGGTGAAAATAGCGATGGGAGCGTGTGTTTATAGAAGTATAGGTCAATAAGAAAACACTAAAACATATGAGTGAAAGCGGCGTCCTCTTTATTTGGATTATCACTCAACGGAGTGTACTCAAAGCACGGAGCACTGGAGCGGGGAATCAGGCACGGTTTTACAGTCTCTCTCTATGTTAGGCTCAACAACAGCAATCGGACTTATTTATATCGTTGATGCTGGAAACTCTCACAGTTCCAACCTGAACTCTGAATCCTGCAATTTATACGCAAAAAAACAATTATCGATTGGACATATTTAACACTATGTGAAGTTTTGGTGTCAGTAAAAAGATATATTTGTGGTTTGCGCCACCAAGAACCATCTCGATACAGCCGTACGTCTCCTCTCTCACACTCTTCTCTGGAGCTTTGGCAAGAACAGTGTGTTCTGTCCCATTAACATTAATGAGCCTCTCTTCTGGTTGACTGTTTTCTGAGTGACGCACGGACTGTAGCCCACTTGGATGGTGGGTCCAGGTAGGCTTGGGGTTGTAGTGGGGTGTGTGTGGATGTCGGCGATGCGTGTGCACTTGTGACAACACAACCTGTACGGAAGGCTTTTCGTTTCTAAATTCAAGCACCTTCTCTCTGGATTGAGTGTCCTGATACGTTCACAGTATACTGCACCTAGACTTGCTTTATAATTACAAAATGGTGATCTCACTTTCTTACAGTATGGGCCCTTTAAAGGTGCTAAAATTGAGCAGATTAAAAATAGCAGAGGAGATTATGATGTGACAGTTTTATTGGATATTTTGGAGGAGAAGGTGGTCCTGAATAAGACGGTAATTGTTGTACTGTAATAGCTCCCTCATGGGATGCCAAGTACCACTTGAGACAGGCTGACTCTTGAGTCTTTTCACTGTCTGCTGAGAGTGTAAAAGTGGGTTGCAGTAGAAATAAAGCAATGAAACAGTACTTTTTGGGTACAAACAGTCATCCTGCTACAACACCTTATTATATCCGTATTGACTGTTATCACCGAAAGCTATATGAAGGTGACAAATAAATGTATACACTCAATCATGCACCAAATGTCTGCTCCTGTTCAGTCAAAGGCTGGCAGCAAAAGGGGCTCCAGAGCCAAACTGAGCCATCGCTGCCACCAGCTGTCTGTCATGGATGAGCCCATCACGGGTGCGTGCATGTGTTTGTGCGTTTCCCTCTGTCTTTCCGTTTTCATCGACAGCCCTGCTTCCCTGCTTTGTACTGACACAGTCAATATGTTACGTGCATATACATTGTGTAGAGACCCAGCGGCGAGGCGTACAAATGTGTAGACGCACGCGGTCAGTGGCTGTGATGCAAGAACTCATCTGACGTGACCCCTTCGATGCACAGCCACATGAAGGCCACCAGTGATGTGACCAGGCTCACACACAGCACACACTGGAAGCCGGTCTTATTGATTTTGTGGGACCTGGTGACAGAGGACTAGACCACGTTCATCCTGCTGCATTTCTCTGTCCGTCTGTCCTCGATTTACTCGAATTACTTTTCATTTCAGGCGTGACGAAACAATTAAGAAAACAGTTCGACTTGTATGTACTGATCTCTCCTGCAGACATGCACACTAACTCTTAATCTAAATGCACTTGCCACAGTTAGTGCAACTACCAGCCAATCAGAGGGCATTTGTACCCCACACCTGCATTCCTCATGGACGAACAAACACATTTATGAGTTTACATGCTTACATCATGCTTTTTTAGCCTCTACATGTCCCGAAGAGGCGTCGGGAGTACAGTCCCACTGGTGCGACACACACACATAGCCTTATTTTCTTCATCCATTGATTGCTCCCACAGCATGAAGGACATTCAGGCACTCACTTCCCCGCCTGCAATTTTAAGATCCGTGCACATCCGAGCCGAGATGCACGGGGCATTCTCTAAAAAGTGACACATGTCATCACAACGCGAGCATGATAATGTCTGCGGCCACCGTGGCACGTATGGGCAACAAAGTGCCAAGAGACCGTGTGTGGTCCCAGGTTCAGCCGACTTTCCAGCTCTGAGTGTCCTTGAGCAAGACACCGAATCCCTTTAACTGCTCAGCGAGACAGCTGAGTATAGCTGAAACCTTGACTCGTTTGTAGTGCCACATAAGTGTAACACACTGACAATGACAGGGTTAAGGATTCCCCCCACTCCCGGTGAGACACCTTTGATGACAGACCAGTAAAATAATGTCCACGACTTCCTCTCACATCACTCATTGCTTTCTCTTAGTTAAGAATTAAAGGCAATAGTAAGAGGAATGCCTGACCAAGACTTGTACACATTAACGTGATGGTGCAAAGAGACCATGTACATATAATAATACAAAAAAATGTCCTCCACTTACCCTGCAATGTTTTGGAAGAAGAATAAGCTCCTTACAGCTATGAAACAAGAGCCTCTTCTCTGTGCTTTTTTCTTATTTCAGCTATTTTCGCGGCAGTCTTTTGGTCAAAAACAGTTCCCCCCTCATGTAAAATAACCTTCGCGTTAACTCACCTCTCTCTCTGGAAGAAGATGAATGAACCGCTGCGTCTCCCTTGCCAACACATTTGCATAAAGGCCGCCTCCCCCGCGCGGCGATTAGCTAGGACGCCGTTTAAAGGTGTATCCTTGCCGTCTGATTGGACGGAGCAGCTTGTCAATAAAAAAAAAAAAAAGAAAACGGCTCGCTCTTACTGCGCGCGCGCCTTTGCCCTCGCGTCCTCTCTCTCTCTGTTGCGCTGCCGACTGAGCGCGTGCGAGAGGGAAAGAGGGTGAGCGCGAGAGGGAAAAAGCTGTGATGGAAAATGAAAGAACAGCTGTCACAACAGGAGAACACGCGATAATTTCATAATATCAGAGGAGTTTATCTTGTTGCCAGACACCTTTACTTCAAATTCGCCTCATTATATCGATAGTTGATCGTTTTATGGAGATATCAGTTCAGTCTTCGGCTCGTGGGCTTTTATGTAGAGGCCATTTTGGCTAATTTGACTTCATAAACTCAAACAAATTAACCGACACAGCATCTCTATCACTGAAACAGAGTTTGAAGCATGAACACTACACTGCATCAGGTGCATGAGGGCAAAACACTAGCTGGTTGGCCCCTCCTAACCACTTTTTTCTTTATGCATATTCCATGTTAACTGAGGAACATGAATTATATTACCATCCATCCATCCATGCATCCATTTTCCATAGCTGCTTATCCTTATCAGGGTTGCAGGGGGGGCTGGAGCCAGTCCTAGCTGACATAGGGGTTGAATTATATTGACGCAAAACTAAAACATTGTCGGTCTCACGTTTGACACAGGGACCCACTTCCGGAAGGATGTCGTTCAAAAATGTGTTTCGCTTATTTTGATATTCATACTTCCCCGTGCAGAATGTTTGACACTAGTTTGCATGTAAACGTTTCTCTGCACTCACCTGAAATCTGGATTTAGCATAGACATTGATTAGCAGGACGTTCATCATAACTAGTTTGGAAGCCAGTCATGGTCCAAAGTGCAATCGACACAAGTGTGATGTGAAAACTTGAAGCCTTCACTGCACAAACACTGAAAAAGGAGCTTTAAGTGAGGTAGGAGACAGCGGCATTTACAGTTAAACTGTAGAAATGAATCATTTTTACATACATTTCCATATTTTGTAATTAGGGAGATGGCAGAAATGTAATTTGAATCTTTTTTTTTTTGAAGGGGAAAAAACCTTATCAGACTCAAAATTATTCCAAGCAGAGTATTTCCGTATATACTTACCTGGAGGGAACCTTAAAGGCCCTTATCATTTCTACAACTCCATCCCCTACAGGGACACTGATATTCTGGAAAACCCTGTATTACATTAATTCAAAATTCTTACTTTCTACAATATCTGCATATAGCATCTGTGGTATGGTTGAGGTTATAGGGAAATATTGTAGCTCTTGCAAATTATACTATGGTTAATGTATGCACAGCATGTGTGTATGTCAACCTGACACTCACTTTATTGGAAAGAAAACCACAGACATACCTATTATGGCTAATATTTCCATATTTCATGTATTAACCGTCTGTCTCTAGTTTGTCTCTTAATGGCACGAATGTCATTTTAATGGAACGAAATTGTGACTGCAGAGAATTATTTTGTAACCTTTGTCTTATCATATGACAACAGAGCTTCCAATAATGGTCCCACATGGTTATATAATGATTTAAACTGTAGCACAATATTGATTCCTTTTTGCGATGACATGGTTTTACATGTTTTCTGTGCCCATAAGCAACACCGAGATAGGAAAGACAGTTTTATTACTGTCAAGAGTAAAACACACGTCTTCACACTTTTTCATCAGACAGAGAAAAACAATAAATCCTGCCTTGTGATAGTATCTGTCTCTGCAGCTGTCAGACAGTGTAACTGTGGTAGTGTGTGTGTGTGTTCCCTCATCTTACAGCCCACATAAGAGTACTGAGCGAGTGGAGAAATACTAGAAACAGACAGGGACTGAGTTATAACAGAAAGGAGGAAAAATGTGTTATAGTCTGATTAGCCAAGGTCGACCGGGGCCTCTTGTTGGGAGTGATATAATCTCTAGCACAAGGTAAATGTCCATCACTCTGCAGGACCACTGCAACACACACTTACCGGACGCGATGGTGTGTGTATGTCCTTCAGTCCAAGGTAAGTGTCATTCACTCAGCCTCAGATAATCACATAAAACAACCCGTTTCAGCCTGAATGTATGGAACCGCACAGCAGTATGGGAGGAAAACGGCTGGTACAATGAGCCGGACTTCTTCTGTCATTTTAAATGAATAGTTTGACGTTTTGAGGAATTATGCAGAGATGACTGATACTGCCGATGATTATGAAGCTAGGTGCTGTTAGCTTAGCTTAGCTCAAAGACTGGAAACAGGGGGAAACAATTAGCCTAACTCTTTCTGAAGGCATAAAAATCCACCAAGGTGAAGGTTTGGTTAACCTGTGTTGTTCTACGCTAAGCTAACCAGCTGTTATCTTTACCATATTGGTATAAGAATGGTATCAACATTATGATCACACCCAGACAAGAATAAATATCAAAATGTCGAACTATTCCTTTAAATATTATAGCGTAATCCTCCTTTCTCCAATTTGTCATCCCGCCTTCTCCTTCCTCCTTCCCTCTAATTCAAAAATGTATTATTGAAACCGTATTAATTGATATAAAATGAATCTCTCACCCTCTAATTGAAATATGCTTTATTGAAAATGACATGAATATAGTATGAACCTCTCTCCCTTTTAATTCTATGAATATTCATGGTTGGGTTGTGTTTGTGTGTGTGTGTGTGTGTTCAATGGCAGCAAAGGGTTGCCATGGGAGACAACCCATCGAGCCTGTCCTCATCCTCTCATCCCTCTCTTCTCTCTTTCATCTCTCCTGTCCTCTGTCACCAACCCACCATTAATCTCCACACTTTGGCACTGTTTGGTGTTGTACTTTCCTCGACTCCTCTTTTAACTACTTATTCTATTGACTGCAGATTTTTTTTTGTTGTTGTTGTTTTTGCACCACTTCACATCGTTTGAGTTAAAATTACACTCAAAGAAATTCATCTTCCACTCAAACTGAGTGGTATTATCACTTCACAGGCTGATTTTTGTATCACAATTATTTTTTTTTTTTTTACAGTGTGCAGCTATTATAATAAGGCCAGACCTGCAGGGTACAGTATGTGTGGATCACAGCACGTAGCTGTGATTTCAGGCCTATTCCCTCAGCGAGAGGTGATACAATCTTATTCATGCTAATTGATGGGCACGTTTGCAGCCTGATAATGAAATTCAAACCTCCATTCATGCCTCGGTGTGCGTCTGAGCTTTGCTTGTGTGTGGTGTGTAATTCCGCGCGATGGCAGCCTGTAAACTGTCTAATTGACCTTTCCACGCTCTACAAAGGACGTCTCTTCCGCCTGCCTCTTTCCAGCTGCTATTCCCGCCCTTCTCCTCTTTCTCCCATCTTCCTTTTCCATTCTCCCTTGATACTTCCGCTCCCCCTGTCCTCTAGTTTCTCCTCTCCATTTTTACCCTTCTTGACCGTGCTCCTTTGTTGATACATACTGACATCGATGAACCGTTGTACACTCCACAGGAGAAAATCTTAAGAAAGAGATCAGGTTTTTCTCATAATTTAACTAAAAACAGAAGGGAGGGAGTAGAAATAAATGCAAGGACACAAACCTTTTTCATTGACCGAAATGCATCCAAACCGCAGCCAGTCAGTCCGCAAGAAAACGTCTTTTCTTACTCCCAGACAGGCTCATGGGGGCAGGTGTGGAGTCTGACAAGCCCGTCTTCCCCTACATCATCCACGGCTATTAGCCTGTAGGGTGTCACTGGCTAATAGCCACTGCAGAGGACAATCACTAAAGGGTATGTGGCCTCATTGCTATGTAATGTGTGACACGGGAGATAATGTAGATCAGAGTGACAGGCTGTCCGGCTGCCCATAGTCAGAACCAACGGAACTTATCAGCCATGAGCTCGACACTGGAGATGTGACAAGATAGCAGCTGAGACGGGCTACATCTCAGGTGCGCGTCACACCTGGTGCTGCGGGAATGTTAATATGTCTACATGGGAGGCCACACTCTGTAGAGTTAGGAGGCACTGGTTTTATATAAGTTGACGAGGAGTTGGGAGTGGTTGGTGATGAAAGCTGCCACCATGTGCATCACGTGCCTCCAGATCACCCAATAGCAAAATTCAATTGCAATAGCGGCTTTTAACCAGAGGGATGCTGTTGTGCATATTTGTACATAACTGTACTTGTACTCATACTGTATTGCAGTCATTCTCACATTTTCTCAATTGGGACTGTTCTTCTTAATTGTCTCTTATAGATATATAAGCCTGATTTAGTTTTATTTTGTCTTTCCCAGCTTTCTTTCGCATAGTTTTCCTCTTACGCTTTTTATTCCTCTTTTCCCTGGACGTAAAGAGAGACAAAGCCCGTGAGGAAGAGACGAAGAGTGGGTGTCTAAGAGACAGGAATGTGTCCTAGCAGCTGATTACCAGCGCTGATGATTAAACACAACGTGTGGACGCTGTGTGTGTGCGTTTCACTTCTGTCGATCAATCTGGCAAGTCTTAGTCAGGCTACTTTACACAAGCCTGTAGTGTACTACAACTATGACTGTTGCCTTTTCAGGTTTAAAAACCTGCTGCTGTGCCCCAAACAGAGCCCCGTGACCATTCCCTCATCTCTCCTTTTAATGACTTTTCTTTTCTTTTCTCCACCCTCTTTATTTGTCCTCCTCCTGCTCCTCCTCCTCTCTGTAGTATGTAACAAGATTGGGGAAAATGTCTTGCGATGACCTCCTCATCGCAGGTCAATATCTGCCATTTTGTTTGATGCCGTAGATAGAAACTACAGGGAGCCTTAGGCAGTTTGTGCACTGTAGCATCAGGCCAGCAGAAGAGTTATTATGCATCACGTGTGCAGAAATGACAGGACAGGTGTTCAATCAGGATGATCTTATTATTCAGACTGATATCAGCCTCCTTGCTCTAGATGGGAAGGAGAAGCGGGGGAGTCATTTTAAATTAGCTGAAATCTTAAATCTGCTGATGAGAGAGGACTCTGCTGATGGGAGAAGTCTGTCAATCTATAAAATCTGCAGTGGAACTTGCTTTTATGTACTAAAGCTTTAAACGCATAATCAGGACTATTTGGTGCTCCAGTAG